>CM060416.1:148158974-150558974 GCA_030545235.1 Helianthus tuberosus | reverse complement strand
TAAAGTTTTGGGGTTCTTTAGGGTCACCAAAACCTTGTATTTATGATGCATGGCTAGAAACTACGCTTAACACTCATAATAGGTTTTTTAGTTTGATCGTTTTTGGGGTTTTGGTATTTAACGATCAAAATCAACCCATTAAGGAATCATGTGATTAATATGTAAGTTTAGAATGATTTGAAAGTACTAACAAACTTTGATTATGTAACTTTTTTACTGTATATAAGCAAGTAAGTTAATGCAGGTTCTTGATTGCTATTGTAGTTATGCACAATATCATGGTAATTGTAATTATGCACAATATGATTTAGTTGTAATGTAGGTTTTGCACAATAATGATTCTTGATTGTTGTGGTAGTTCACATATTATACAATTTGGCTAACTTGATCAGGCATTAACTTGATCAGGAATTTGTAAGATTCTTGATTTTTTATCAAGGCCTTAACTTGATCAGGAATTTCTTGGATTTAGGAGAGTTATAAACACTTGTGAGTTAGTTATACTAAGGGTTGTGTGGTAGGGATTGGTTATAACTTGAACATGGATTTGACCAGGGAAAAGTCAAGGTTGTTATAATAAAGGTCTTAACTTAATCAGGGATTTGTAGGATTTAGGAGAGTTAGAAACAGGTGTGATACCTTACGCCTTTTTTACTCTCTGATCGAGGTTCTCGGCATTGAAAAATCTTCGTAAACTAAATCACACGTGTATATGTTGACATTTAAGAGATATACAGTCAAGAAAATCAAGAGCAATGGTGATATATATGTGGATTAGACACCAAAAAATAAACACTAAAAAAATGGCAAACGATTTAAGGAATGCGTTTAGTGACGTCATCAGATTCCCAATTGATGGAGAAAGGTCTGGTGGCAAGAAAAGCTGCTTCCAGGAGGTTGTCAAGTGTTTTCGCTCGACGATTCCATTCTTGGGTGGTTGGTTTGGAACTTGTTCCTGTAACTCGAATCCAATCCCGGTATAGCCCATTTTAGTTTTACACCATTGTGAACCTTACGCCTTTTTTACTCTCTAATCGAGGTTCTCGTCATTGAAAAATCTTCGAAAACTAAATCACACTTGTATATGTTGACATTTAAGAGATATACAGTCAAGAAAATCAAGAGCAATGGTGATATATATGCGGATTAGACACCAAAAAATAAACACTAAAAAAATGGCAAACAATTTAAGGAATGTGTTTAGTGACGGCATCAGATTCCTAATTGATGGAGAAAGGTCTGGTGGCAAGAAAAGCTGCTTCCAGGAGGTTGTCAAGTGTTTTCGCTCGACTATTCCATTCTTAGGGGGTTTGTTTGGCCCTTGTTCATGTAACTTGAATCCTAGCCCGGTATATCCCATTTAGTTTTACACCATTGTGAACCTTACGCCTTTTTTACTCTCTGATTGAGGTTCTCGGCATTGAAAAATCTTCGTAAACTAAATCACACGTGTATATGTTGACATTTAAGAGATATACAGTCAAGAAAATCAAGAGCAATGGTGATATACATGCGGATTAGACACCAAAAAATAATCACTCAAAAAATGGCTACAATTTAAGGAATGTGTTTAGTGACGGCATCAGATTCCTAATTTATGGAGAAAAGTCTGGTGGCAAGAAAAGCTGCTTCCAGGAGGTTGTCAAGTGTTTTCGCTCGACGATTCCATTCTTGGGTGGTTGGTTTGGCCCTTGTTCCTGTAACTCGAATCCTAGCCCGATTATCCCATTTTAGTTTTACACCATTATGAACCTTACGTCTTTTTTACTCTCTGATCGAGTTTCTCGGCATTGAAAAATCTTCGTAAACTAAATCACACTTGTATATGTTGACATTTAAGAGATATACAGTCAAGAAAATCAAGAGCAATGGTGATATATATACGACTTAGACACCAAAAAATAAACACTCAAAAAATGGCTATAATTTAAGGAATGTGTTTAGTAACGACATCATATTCCTAATTGATGGAGAAAGGTCTGGTGGCAAGAAAAGCTGCTTCCAGGAGGTTATCAAGTGTTTTCGCTCGACGATTCCATTCTTGGGTGGTTGGTTTGTCCCTTGTTCCTGTTACTCGAGTCCAAGCCCGGTATATCCCATATTAGTTTTACACCATTGTAAACCTTATGCCTTTTTTACTCTCTGATCGAGGTTCTCGGCATTGAAAAATCTTCGTAAACTAAATCACACGTATATATGTTGACATTTAAGAGATATACAGTCAAGGATGTCTTCAAACACATGGAATGATCCTAGGATGTCTTCAAACACTATAAATAGAGCTCCTTGTTGATCATTTTCATTGCACCATTCCTTGAATTCTCTTTATCACTCTAAATTTGTAACACCCCAAAATTTATAAGAGATTATTTTGGTGTTTCGGAGTTTAATTTAATTAGTTAATTTTAATAACTATGATATAAGTTATAAAGAATGAAACATTTATACTAGAATGACAATAAAAGTATGTACAAGGGCTGAAAGTGTAAATGTTATAACTAAAATAAGGAAAAACAAAACTCAGTGTTTTGTGTGGGGGTGTGGTCGCGAGAAAGGGCAGGGGCAAAGGAGAAACCCTTCTCCTTCATTCCAACACAAGAACTCAAGAAATTAAACCTGATTTAGGGCAAAAATCGAATGCATGAGTCAAGATACCCTTTAATCTAAGTGTATTGAACATAAGGTGAGTTCAATTTTATGTTTTGAAGCTTTTGTTAAGTGGGTTTCGATTAATCAGTGAAAGTTGTATGAATCTGAGTTTGTATGTTAATTAATGTCATCATGTAGAATGTGATTTGTGTTCGAATTTCTGATTATATTGATGTTTTAATGAAAACCCACTTGTAGAAGTAATGTTATGAAGATGATGATGTTGCATGTGCTAAATCAAGTATAGTTTTGATATATATGAAGTTGGATATGGTGGATTATTGTTAATAACCTTGATTTAGGATGAAAGTTATGTGAGGTTAGTGGAATTTGATGATCTTGATATGAACTAGTAAGGATATGCAAATAATGCTTGTACAATATGCTTCATTAGTAGTACGCACACCAAGTGTATGATGAAATGTCTAAATGAAGTTAGGAGGTGAAATTATGTGAAACGGCTTGACGTATATAGTGTCGTTCGTATAGCCTATTAGAATATTATGGATATATATATATATATATATATATATATATATATATATAATGATAAGCCGAAAGCTCATGTGATGAATTATTGACTTTTGAAAGTCAACTATACGCATAAAAAGCATGATTTGGTTTGTTGTCGTAAAGGTAGGATTATAGGAAGTTGTATGGTACATGTTACGTTAATATGCGTTATTTGTGATTACATGATGAAATTCATGAGTTTGAAAGGATATGAATTGGATTATATGTCATATGTTTGTTAGAAATGACTAATGAAAGTTTAGTGTGAAATATGCGATTTATATGTTAGTTAACATGTACAAATGAGTATGCTAATAAGGGCGTGATTTTGATGAAATGGAAGTAAAGGAATCACGTCGAGATGGACTCAAGCACGAGGTGTTAACGGGTCAAGAAGAAGCAAGGAAGCAAATACGAGCATGGACGCATAAGGTAAGTGATTTTTGGAATCACTTCTCATGTTATTTAAGTAAAGTTATGTACTAGTATATCAACCTGATAATTGAATTCAAGTAAGGTTTTACATATATGGTTGTGTAGAATGATAGTTAGATGTGATAATGTAGTCATAAGATATAAGGAAAGGAAAGCAAGATTTAAGTTTAAAGTGTTTGAATCCTTTAGCGGATTACAATACGTTTACACGTAGAAATTGGTACGGGCGCATAAACTTCATGATTAAGGTCTGAGTATTAGGGAACATTCATGGTTATGAAGCTAGTACGAAATTTATAGTAATCACACAAGTTTATGGATTTAAAACATGAACCGGTCGAATAAGTGAAAAAGGGTATTTAAAGCCGAGAGATTAAGTTAATATTTTCCTTAAACCGGATGTTGGATTTCAAGTTCATATGTTAGAATGTGAATTTACAAGCATGTAGGAAGAAACGGGAGGTTAAACGGGTAAACAGTTCAAAAGTTATGCAAGTTTTAGTGCGTACGAACGACAAAACAACACAGCAAGAAAACTGATGTTTCTGGAGGCCGTCGCCGATGCCCTAGGGGCCGTCGCCGACGCCCCCTGGAAACATCAGTTTTGCCAAACGCCTTATTTAGCTGTCTACGGGTGTTTCTGGCTACGGGTAAATGCAAGGCCCGTCGCCGACGCCTCTAGGGCCGTCGCCGACGGCCTCCCCAAGTCTCAAAAGCTGAAATCTTGTTATTTAAGTTGATTTATGTATCGTAGGTTTCGGTTTGTTACCCGTGGACTACGGAGGGCTTTCTAAACATGATTTGATCGATCCTTAGATGTTTATGGGCTATAAATCAAAGTCTAAGTCCCATGTAATTAACGTATGAGTATGTAAGAGGTATGCAAGATTTTGTACGTGTATGTAGATGTGTATCGATGTATATATGGAAGGCATGTATGAGTGTATGCATGCATGTAGAGACGTATGAATGTAGGTACGTATGTAGAAGCGTATTTATGTATATATGAAGATATGTATCATAGTATGTATATATGTGAAGGCATAGGAACGTATGTACGTATGCAGATGTGTATTTATGTATGTATGAAGATACGTATGAGTGTAGGCATGTATGTAGAAACGTACGAATGTAGGTACATATGTAAAAGTGTATTTGAGAATATATGAAGATACAAATGAGTGTATGCATGTATGTAGAGAGGTATGGATGTATGCACGTGTATATGTAAGTATGATTTTGGACACATTGAGTGTTAATGATATTAATCGTGTGCCTGGAAAATGAAGATTAATGCAGGTACATTATTGAAGGCTCACCAGGGAATGGATATGCAAATGATATGCTTAAAATTGGAGAGAAAGCTGAATGGAAAGTGTACATGTATGAATCTTGTTTATATGTATAACGTATGCTAATGTTATAAATGTATATGGTGAGTGCAGGTTGTACGAGAGTACGGACGATTATCACAAGGAATAGAGATAGAAGACCGAGTCACAAGGTAGATTGTACAGGAATAATCGATTGTGTACCTTAGCAAACAGGAAGTTTGCCTTTGTTTAGTAAAAGAGTTATTTTTAAAATGGACTTTCAAGTAAGCCAAGACGTTTGTAATAAAAGAAATTTTATGGCACGAATTTCCGCTGCAATTTTTGTCAAATACGTTTTAGGGCTTTTCAAAATTGGGAGCTCCTGAGCATTAGGAGCAAACCATTGAGTCCTCTTCAGTCCTTAGGACACTTGTAAGTGTCCCTTTCATGGCTAGTTATTTTATTTGGCTCTTAAAGCCGAAAAGTCAAGCGTTTATGATAAACGGTTTGACTTTTAGTTAGACCGTAAACGGTCAAGCCATTGTTCTCAACAAACATGGCTACGTGATCGTAATTAGGTAGATATTAATCCCTTAAAAGGGCACCTCCTAAGAATCACGTTTGCTGGGTCAATTGACGAGTCAATGTAATATTTTCTTATAAAGTCAACGGGTCAGTTTTGGAAATAATTGCGATATGAGTTTAGAAATATTCTAAAATAATTTTTATCACTTAAACAACTTGGTAATAATTATTAGAACATGTGTAAACATGTTCGGCTCGTCAATTCCAGTTTTAGGGTCGGTTCGCAACCGAAAGTCGCGAAGGTTGACTTCTGCGTTGACTTTCGATTATGAACCGAATTAGATTAGTTTGCTACTGATTTTAGGTTCCGTTATGATCATAATATAATGCAGCATAACCCTATAAGGTTATATTACATGATCATACTAGAAATCTGAGTTAATTGCTTGTTTCCGTTATTTGCTTAAATTTGACTATTATGCCCTTATAATGTAAAAATGAGATTTTTGGATATATGAGTATACAAATAGCTTTGTTACTGATATATAAGCATGACAAATTAATTTGACATCATTTTCTGGTCTCAAACTAAAGTTATGCACGATATCGTAAAACTTAACTTTTTATTAATTAAATTACGCTTTTAAGCATAAATCATATTTAAACCCAAATTTTGGCACCAAACTCATTACCTACTGTTATGATAATATTTTTAGTGATTTTTGGAATATTGGGTCAGATTATAAACTGACCATATCATTGAGTTCTTGTATAAAATCGATAAATGACAATAATGCCCTTTTTGTAATAAAATGATATTTATATATCATTAACATGCCAAACCTTTTCCTACTGATTTTATATGAAAAATAAAATATTTTAAACACTCAAGGCTGGTCAAAATCTTAGAATTTTATAAACATCGCAAATATCGTCAATTGGCGACTTTTACGCTAATTGGGTGCATAGTATGGTTTAAAACCATATTTAGCACCCAAGACTTGTTACCTACTGAATTTATAAATAAATTTTAATACTTTTATAGTAGGTATAAGTCATGAACTCAGACTTCCAATTTTATCCTTAAAAACATATGTGAAATGACCAAAATGCCCCTGCGGTGCATAGTTTGGCCATAAATGGTAAACCACACATATGTATGATATCCTACTGTTATAACACTATAAATTAAATATTTTCACAGAATGTTTTAGACCAAAACCTCAGTTTATGTTTAAACCTCTTTTATAAATCTTAAAATGAGCAAAATGCCCTTACGGGACTTAAATTGGTTTAAAAATCTTTTTGGGCATAATTATTGATATCCTACTGATATCATAACATATCTAAAGCATAATAACTTATGGAACTTGTACATGACTTATCCGGTTACCCGTTATGCATATATGTGTTCGGTACGGTTTATGTAACTAGTTAGCATAAATTGGCCGAAACGGGTCAAACCTTATCATTTTTACTTCAAAATCCAGAATGTATTTAGTTTACCCATATTATACAAGTCTTCATACTTGTTGGGTCTAAATTCCATTCCATTCCGGTCATCGCTTAATCTAGCGTATCGTACCGTTTTCATATTTAAAAACTAGCTGGTCTAAGTCTATGACTTAATTAAGACCCGTTAGCATTCTAACTGGTTATTTATACCATTATTCCAGACTAGAGTCTTCCGGTAAATTGTACCTACGCTTACTTAATTGAATACGGCTGAGTTATTATAAATCTTGCTATTTAAGACATGAGTTACCTCAGGTAAATACTTTTAACTTATTTTCCATTATACGGGCTTGGGATACGGTGAATTATTACCGCTTGGTCGGGTGTAGAAACCTTTTTAATCGGATATGGGTAAATTGTATAATCCCGTTTTAATCAATATTGCTTGATAACATATAACATTGGGGGTTAACGACCATGTCCTGGATATCCTTGGCTCATTTAAAAAGCGTAAATGGCGATGACTTAAGCACGAGGTGTAGGCATACACCTGTCCGTTGCGTATGTAAAAGATATACTCATTTGATGGGGTGACCCGCCGTGAGTTTATATTTGTGGTGTGTTGTTTAATCTTGTTCGGTTTATTTATACCGGCCCTAAATGTTGGACAAACATGTAAATCTGATACAAGATTGTTATTAATATAATTGTCCCAAGTTATAAAAACATTTGTGCCTTGTGCATTTAAATCAATTTTCATAAATACTTTCAAAAGGGTCGGTTAATGGTATTTACCAGTGAAAAGTGACGTATTTTCAAAACTCTAAGTGACAAGTACAAATACGTAAATAGGCTGGAAGCTGCTCAGGATTGTTAGACGAGGAACTTGCAACTCCTTCGCTTAAGCCATTAGTCTGATAAACTTCTTTTGTTAATGATCCGCCTGTGGATTATTACAAGCTTGTCTGTACTTAATACTTTTATATTTTCAGACATTTGAGTTTGTAATAATATTTTATATTCCAAGACTTCCGCTGTGCTATTCTGTGTATGTTTGAGCATGACAATACCAATCTTACGTCACGATACTCCCCACTGGGCCCACCGGGCTGAGCTGTAAATATCGGGGTGTGACAGGTTGGTATCAGAGCCAACGTTTGAGTAAATTAAACACTTGCCTTTAGTGTTTAATCTTAAATGACACAATAGCATATTCCTTAGACCTTCTGAGTCTAGACTTAACATAGGAATGCTCTCATCCCTATTAAGTAAACATTGTTTTCGATTTTATGTGTTTTAAATATGTCGCTAAGCAAAGAAGTAGTTGATGGAGATTCTTCCCATCCGAAGCCAAGAAATGCTAAGCTTCATAGCACGGCTAGGATAAGCGTGCGACCGGTGGAAGGAAAGACCTTTATGGACCTATTCCCAAAACCAAACCCATTGAATTTTTAAACAGACTACAGAGTCCATACCAGAGGTCTCAAATCTCAAAATTTGTACCAATGGAGTCCATACCAGGAGATCCCTGAGGCTCCCATATTGAAGATGATACATGTGGATGCTATTAATCCCTATTTCATACCTCCAAGTTTTGGGAATTCCAGACTTGGACTATACCGATCAAAACCTAATCCGTGATCCATGTCATTTCTTTAACCATTGAATCCCTGGATTCTACTTCTGCAATGGATCCTGATTTGAAATACTTACTTTATTCACTGATGTCTTCAGCATCCCTACCATGTACGGTAAACAAAGAAGAGAAACAATCGAAATGAAGCAAGAAAGGCATTAGAGAATCCTTCTTTCATAATATTCATTATCCTTTAAGTCCCTATAAGGACCTATCTCTTCTATATAGTCCCTGTGTGGACATACCTTTTGACTTAAGACCCTGTATGGGCATTTACTATTTAGTCCTTTCATGGACATTATATTTCAATATAGTCCCTTTGTGGACATTATAATTCAATAAAGTCCCTCGGTGGGCATGCTATTTCAATATAGTCCTTTCATGGACAAGTGATTTTATTAAAATCCCTTTTGTGGATACACTATTTAAATAGTCCATTCGTGGACTTGGCATTTCAATATAGTCCTTCCATGGATAACATACTTCAAAATAGTCCTTTCATGGACATTATACTTCATTATAGTCCTTTCACTGGCATAATAATTCATCATAATCCTTTCGAGGACATATCGTTTCACTATTGTCCCAATGTTGACATGTCTTATAGTCCCTAAACGGACTTATATTTTCCCTTTCGTCCCCGTTTGGACAGGTATTGCTTCAAAGTTCCTATAAGGACCTATCTCTTCTATATAGTCCTAGTATGGACATTTGTTTATTATAATCCTTTTATGAACATATCTTTCGATTTGAGTCCCTGTGAGGACATATGTTTAGCAAAGCCCATTAGTGCGCACACTATATCAATATAGTCCTTTTATGGACATGTTATTTTATTAAAATCCCTTTTGGGATATACTATTTCGAAATAGTCCCTTGTGGACATGAGATTTCACTATAGTTCCTTAGCGGACATGAGATTTCACTATAGTCCCTATACAGACTTATAATATTTTGAAGTCCCTATACAGACTTGTAATATTTTAATAGTCCCCATACGGGCTTATAATATTTTAACAGTTCCCAAACGGACTTATAATATTTTAATAGTCCCCATAAGGACTTATAATCTTTTAATAGTCCCCAAACGGACTTATAATTTTCTTTTAGTCCTCTGTGAACAAATAAGATACTAAAAGTCCTGATTAAGGCACTGTTGTAGATTTCCTAATGATTTATGGGAAGCTTTGAAAATTTATATAGGTATTCATTTTGCCCTTTATCAAACAATAGTATCAATTTTATTCGAACTTTATCGATCTGCTAAATATTTTCAAAGGATCTTCTTAAGGGTATAACCTAGCCAATATGTCAATACAGACATGCTATAATGGTAAAACCCTCTTAAGAAAATTAATCCTTGTTAACATCTAAGAACATGTTAACACTCCTGGCAGTGTGACATGAGAAACCACACCAGCCGTCAAGGTATTTGGACTACGTCCAAGCCTTAAAGCTTATATGATCGAATTAGATCATGGCAAGTATCATCATTGTGATGATCATAATATAAACATCCACTAGTGATGAAGTGCCTACGGGCTAAACTTTTGTCCAAAAAGACAACGACAGTTGTGACATTTTGATTCCCTGTCAAAAAGGTAATAGACTCGGTCAAAACCCTAAATGCCATTGATGGTCCTCTTGTGACCTAGGCTAAATGTAATTGATAAACATACAAATAACATTCATTAGGAATGTTCATAACCTATTAGCCTATATGGTTTAATGATAATATGGCTAATGTATGTTAGGTCGTCAGGACGATGACTAGCTATTGTAATGCAATTAAGCAGTTGTTTAATTTGATGTTTAGTACCAAGCTTCGAGTATGGTAAACTCGGATCAGACAAACAACAGTCGCGATACTAAAGATGCGACAAATGCTAATGATGCTACAAATGTGAACCTCAATATTAACGGAGTTAATCTCCAAGCTGTGATTGACGCAGCTGTTAGAAAGGCTATGAGAAAGGTCATGAAAGGGTTCAAAGAGCCGAATGCTACTTGCCCTAAAACACATTCCTCTGCTCATGAAAAGAGCTTTATTCATACTTCAAATGCGAAGAATAAACCAAATAGGATGATATATAGCAAGGAGCCCCGTTCCTCTAAAGGATGTACTTAAAAGTACTTTGTCTCTTGCAAGTCAAGAAACTACAATGGCGAAAAAGGGGCCATTGATTGCATGAAATTGTTGGATGAAATAGAAACCATTATGTGTATCAGCGGTTATGCTGGAAAGGACATTATGAGTTATGTATCACAGTCATTCAATGGCGATACCCTTAATTGGTAAGGACATTAATTAAGTCCACAAGAAAGTTGCCCTCATACAATATGGGATGGTCCAAGTTTACGGACCTTATCAGAAAAACCTATTGTCCGCAACACGAAATGGAAAAGGTGGAATCAGAATTTTCTGACTATCACCATAAAAGTTCTAGACTGTCGACACTATGTTACAGACTTTAATTTATTGTCTGGGATAGTGCCCTATTCGGTTAAGTGGTTAACCCAGAATCTAAGCATAATGCACTATATATTGGTGGTTTAACATCAGAAATTAGAGGGCATATTAAGGCTTCAAAGCCTGCTTCTTATAAATCCACTATGGATCTATCTCAGCCACTTACATTAAATGGGTTAGGAAGTAAATCGGTCAAAGTTGAGACTGTTGGAAAAAGGAAAAGGGAGAAGGATAACTCCCTGAAATCTAAGAAGCTTGTATGCAAGACCTGCAACAAAAGGCACTGGGACAGTGTCTAACAGACCAAAGGTCAAAGCAGTGAGGCATCTGTAAGTTCCCTAGATGAAGAAACATAAAGAATGCAGTCTGTTTCGGCTGTGGCGTTAAGGGCCACATCAGAACTAACTGCCTTAAAACCTTCAAAGAAGGTATAGTTAAGTATAGAAGGACTAAGAGTGGAGGCGGCTAAACCCTCCTGATAAATGTCAGAGGCAGTTCATATCAATAAATGACACCAGGTATATCTCTTATCGTGAATCAATTGCTAAGAATTTTGTTTTGATTCAGGAACTACTAAGTCTTCCATATATCATAAGCTTAGCAAACTTTTAGAATTTTTCCCATAAGAACACCAGATATTATTTATAAGGTAAAAACTTACCGACGAAAATCATAGGAACCATTTCTTCTATTCTTGTCGGAAATCTTCATTCATAAGATCTGGAGTACTCTATCTTCAGATAGAGTGCGGCAATATATGTTATTTTTTTGTTATCTCATTGATTTCTATCAACTGCGAATGCTAGACTATGCTTGATAAAAGCACCATATAAGGATTGGTGTATCCTAGTGCGTCCCATAGATTACTTCCATGCCTGATCAGTATGGAGGTTTAATCCATGGAACCACTGAGATATCCCAATGGTCATATTGTACTAAAGTCAGCTAATGGTATTCAAAGAAGATATCCAGTATAGAAATGTCTAAGTAAGTATCACTAATTAAGGCATCCATGCATTCGTAAGGAAAATGTGCCATTTATATGGCACCGGTAACGATAGATAAACTGAAGCCTAAGATTGGGAATATCTCTGTCATCTCTGAGTATCTCGATTGTCTTCTCCGTAGAACTACCTTGTTACCTTCTGAGAGGCAAGTAGAGTTAAGATTAATATCCCGCTTAGGGCTGCTTTATTGTAAAAAGCTCCATATCTGTTAGTACCAACAGTAATAGAAGGATTGAAACCCTAACCAAATGAGTTTTAAGATAAAGGTTCATACAGCCTAATTCAAAATTATAGGAGCTCCGGTATTATTAACTAAGAAAGACGGTTCATTATGCTGATGCATTGATTACCGCAACCCTATTTAGGCAACAATTAAGAATCGCCACCAGCTGCTCAGGATCGTCGATTTGTTCGACTAACCGTGAGGTTAGCTATTCTTCAAAGATTGGATTAAGCAGTAGTTGGAATGATTACCTTGCCTTAAATAAGCTTTCCTATAACTAATAGTTAGTATATAAGAATCAAGGATGCTTTTTTAGAGACCTTGTATAGATGGAATGTCAAATGTCCGTTTGATGGACAGAAGTTTAGTAAGTCTAATTAACCGGATCTGAAATTACCCTGGAGGAAACGGATAGGATCATACGAATCTGAGATCATCTGAAAGCTGCCAGTAATTGGCAGAAAACCAATGTTGATGAAGCGTCGCAAACCTCTTGAGTTCTCCATAAGGAACAAGATTCAACAGAAAGTACCACCCTTGAAAGGTGTGCTTCATTTTGATATAACGGACAAGTTAAACTCTAAATATATTGGACCCTTCGAAAAAATCGAATATGTCAAGATCGGTAGCCTATAAGCTGAAAATTACCTAAGGAGCTTGATGGTAATCACAATGTGTTTCACACTGATGATTTAAGGATATGTCTCGCCGATAAGTCAATAGCATTATCACATAATGTTATGCAGATTAATGAAAACTTATGGTTTGATGAGAAACTGGTATCGATCAAAGAACCAGTAAGGATCAAGAAGCTCTGATGAAAACATATACCTATTATTAAGGTTAAACGGGATGCCGTAGAGGCCCCGATTATACATGGGAGATCGTGTTCACTACGTGACAGAAGTATTCCTATCTTTTTGAGAAAATCTCGAGGTCGAGATTTCTTTTAAGGGGGTGAGGATGTAACACCTTGTAAAATCATGTCTAACGATGTGTTGACACGTGTAATAAACCCTAATAAAGTCAAACGCTGACTATGAGGGACTAATTTCATCAAAAAATGAAAACTATGAATTTAGAGGGACTAAAAGGGTCAACACACCAAACTTGTGCCTCTGAATGACCACACATGATGAATATATTCTTGAATGAGTAAATATGTGGACGTAAGAAGCTATTTGTGAAAGTAATCGAAAGATTACAAAACAGAGGGGTTAAACGTGTCAACATGTTAATTCTTACCTCTGAGTGACCTTTTAACGAACCCGGGGCTTCGTAATGTTCGATTATACTCTCAAGAATAAGTGATAAAAATATCACGAGGTTTCGATATCGTTATGTGTTATTTACGCAAATTCCCAAGAATAAGGATTAAAAGCGTCAACGAGACGAAACTAGTGTTTTCGATGATCGTTTAACGAACCCGAAGCTTAATGTTGTTTATTATACTTCCTCGAATACCTAAAACCTAACTTGAAGGGCCAAATGTGCTAAAAACGAAGGTTATTTCAAGTTGTGAGGTTAAGGGCCAAAAGTGTCAAGTTTAAAAACTTGAAAGCTGAAACATCAGGGGGTCGAGCTGCGCGACGCCCCTCCTCTCTTTTGGTCGCGCGACTCGACGGCATACCAGAGACAGAAACATTTGACAGATGCCCTTCTTATTCCTTGCAGCCCAACATACCACTTCTACTCACATAAATCGATTCTAGGGACTATTAAATGGTTTTTAACATCTGGTATTACACTTGGAATGATCTTGGAAGTCCCTAGACACATGGAATGATCCTAGGATGTCTTCAAACACTATAAATAGAGCTCCTTGTTGATCATTTTCATTGCACCATTCCTTGAATTCTCTTTATCACTCTAAATTGGGAGCTCCTGAGCATTAGGAGCAAACTATTGAGTCCTCTTCATTCCTTAGGACACTTGTAAGTGTTCCTTTCATGGCTAGTTATTTTATTTGGCTCTTAAAGCCTAAAATTCAAGCGTTTACGATAAACAGTTTGACTTTTAGTTAGACCATAAATGGTCAAGCCATTGTTCGCAACAAACATGGCTACGTGATCGTAATTAGGTAGGTGTTAATCCCTTAAAAGGGCACCTCCTAAGAATCACGTTTACTGGGTCAATTGACGAGTCAACGTAATATTTTCTTAAAAAGTCAATGGGTCAGTTTTTGAAATAATTGCGATATGAGTTTAGAAATATTCTATGTCACACCCCGACCGCGTAAAACAACAAACTGCGGCGGAAACGTCGGGGAGTGTCGTAACAGAATCATTGTTTCACAACACAAGGATTGAAGTTTCATTTTATTGATTTTAGTTTACTACATTGTATTGAAATCAAAAGCATAATATGAACAAATTGTCTTTCATTGTTATTGATTCACTAAGGCCTTGTCCATTCCAATGTGAGCATGCATCATAATCATCGTTAAACATCATCAAACTATGGTACCTGAAGCACATGTGAAAATACGTCAGCATAAAAATGCCGGCGAGTACATAGGTTTTGTGAGAGTATCGGATTCATGGCTTGTTTACATGTTGCAATACCTCGTTAGACTACAAAAGTTGATAGTTGAAAACCTTGTTTGAAAAGTGTTTGGTATTGCAATATGATTTAACCAACTCAAACAAGTTGGTTATAGTTTATAAAATCTCGTTGCCATGAATCTTAACCCAAACATTTGTTTATGTAACCCAAATCATAAATCGTTTTTGTAATAAAACTCGTATGGTTTATATCGTTAAGAAAACCTTGTAGTGTAACTTCGTTTTGAAAACATTCGACCAAATGATCTAGATAATGCAATGGTATGTAATGTGTTAAAAGCACTTATATATAGGAAGTACCAGAGGCGTATCTACCATGCTTTTATCACATTACACCCGCCCCGTTACCTAATCACTTACCATAACCCAATTGTTCAATAGTTCAAATAGCTCCAATCTTTCAAATAGTTCAAATAGTTCACATAGATCAAATAGTTCCAATGGTTCAAATAATTCACATAAATCAATTAGTTCCAATGGTTCAAATAGTTCCAGTGGTTCAGATAGTTCTAGTGGTTCAGATAGTTCCCGTGGTTCAGATAGTTCAATTAGTTCTCATAGTTCAATAGTTCCAGTGGTTTGTGTTTAAATCGTTGTGTTTAATATAAACCATAGCATTTGTTTAGAAAGCTCGAAATCGTTTAACACATATGAATCATCCCAAAAAAGTAGAAAAACGGTAAAAGAGGGGAACTATGTACTCACATTGAAGTGCAAAGATATCCTCGACTAATTTGAACTTAACAAAGCTCGGGCAAACCAAGGAAATCAGATAGCACCTAGTAATCGGATTGCTAAGTTAATAAATCGACACCTAAATCGGAAGATCAGGTAGAATGAGGTCTCGTAAACCAAATGACTATTGGAACTCATGTGATATGGTTTAACAAAGCCTACATTCTAAATCAGAACATATCCTAAGTGCTTTCGACCCGTTACGACCCATTAAGGTAGCTTACGCTACTTTAACGCGTCATTCGCGCAAAAACGCGTTCGAGACGCCTAACTAGTCCTATGACAAGTATTATATGCCCTAACATGTTTAAATATGTTGCATAATCAGTTTAAGTGACAAAAGTTAAGTTACATACGCTTAAAATCCAATTATGCATGAAAAGGGCATTTTGGTCATTTTCCTAAGGCATATAAACTACCTATCATACAACTAATTAAACTAAGTGACCATAAGGTATAACCTCGGAAGGTTATTCCCTATACAACTATGTTCACTAAATGTGCTTGGTCAGATTCTAATGATCGACCATACGGGTCGGGTTCGAAAGTATAAGCGGTTGTTAAGACTGGTTATCTTACGACCCTATACAAGCACTAGACTAAAAGTGACGAGTTAAACATGTTAAAACATGTTTAACTAAGTTAGAAAACAGGTTTTGATATCAAAACAAAGGGTTTTGATATCCGAAAATAGTTTCATCTCAGAATGCGCATAAATGGCATTTTGACCGAAACTTTGACTCGTCACTTCGACTAATCAACGTGGTAATCAGTTGGTATAGTCACAAGGGACTATAACCATCGTGATTACGCTCACGTTACAAAGTTCAAACGAACTTTGTGTTGACCAAAGACAGGTCAAAGCAGAAAGTCAAACACTATTTGACTTTCATGCTTAAAAAGCAATAAAAGCATGAAAGAAGCTTACAAAAGGTCCAAGCAATGAAGAATTTGATCTAAAATACTCAGGTATGAAGCTAAGGCTTCAACTTAGAGCATATTAGAGCAAATGTGTGAGGAAAGTGAATGAATTTAAGTGGGTATTTATAGATTTTCCAAAACCGTTAGGGTCGTTTCTTGAAAATTGAGCTTTAATCTGGACCGTACAAGTAAGTCACACTAATCTGGGATACTAGGGGTGTCCAAAACCAGCATACGGTATTGAGAAACTTACACAAAAGACCCTGGAAATCAAGCTGGTTGTCAAAAATGGAGTTTCTGCCCAGATTGAGTCGTCGCGTGCCGCCACAGCAAAGCCCTTAGGCTGTGGCGCGACGCCACCCCTTCCCAGTTCCAGAAACTTTCAATTGTTGGCAGTTTTGGTCCCTGCAGCATGTTTAAGCCGTTTTCGACGCGTTTAAACCCTTTTAACCCATTTTCAACGCTCTAAAAGGATGTTAAAGCATAGGGGACTTGAAATATGCTTGAAAATATGTTGGATGTAGGTTCATTTGGTCGTACAGTTGCGTTGTTCGGCTAATTACGATGAAACTCGAACGGACGCGAAAAACGATCCAAATTACACGACGAATGGAATTTTTTCATTGCAATCATTAAAATAATATATTTTAATGATTACAAAAAATTTTGGATGTCCGGATATGTTCAGAACGTAAGATGTGCGCGTAAATGCAAACTTATGCACTTTTTGACGCTTTTAGTCCCTATTGATCAATTAAGCATATTTTCGAATAACGAACCCCTCAAAGCTTATTTCTAAGCCATGTAAAGGATATTTAAGGTACGTTTAGCTTTTGATCAAGTTCCGGAATGTTCGTTATAGTATGAATCACAAGACTTTCGCAGTTTGACGCAAATAGTCCATGTGATCGAATAAACTTATTTTCGACACACCAACCCATCCAAAACTTATTTCTAAGTTTTGTAATGGTTATTTAAGGTATGTTAAGCCTATGTCACTATTCCAGAGTGTTTGTCGCGTTAAACTGATTACGTTTACGCATCAGTTCGCGTATAACTTTCCAGAAAACGATTTAAGGCTCGAAATTGAACAAGAATTGATATGTGCAAATGGTACACATGTTTTTACAAATCCCAAGTATGAAACACAATATTTCATTGGTTTTGTATTCGTTTGATGGTCGTGGAGGCACAAATGTCATATTCTAAAATACATTTTATCACTTAAACAACTTGGTAATAATTATTAGAATAGGTGTAAACATGTTCGGCTCGTCAATTCCAGTTTTAGGGTCGGTTCGCAACTGAAAGTCGTGAAGTTTGACTTCTGCATTGACTTTCGATTATGAACCGAATTAGATTAGTTTTCTACTGATTTTAGGTTCCGTTATGATTGTAAATGGCCACGACTTAAGCACGAGGTGTAGGCATACACCTGTCCGTTGCGTATGTAAAAGATATACTCATTTGCTGGGGTGACCCGCCGTGAGTTTATATTTGTGGTGTGTTGTTTAATCTTGTTCAGTTTATTTATACCGGCCCTAAATGTTGGACAAACATGTAAATCTGATACAAGATTGTTATTAATATAATTGGCCCAAGTTATAAAAACATTTGTGCCTTGTGCATTTAAATCAATTTTCATAAATACTTTCAAAAGAGTCGGTTAATTGTATTTACCAGTGAAAACTGACGTATTTTCAAAACTCTAAGTGACAAGTACAAATACGTATATAGGCTGGAAGCTGCTCAGGATTGCTAGACGAGGAACTTGCAACTCCTTCGCTTAAGCCATTAGTCTGATAAACTTCTTTTGTTAATGATCCGCCTGTGGATTATTACAAGCTTGTCTGTACTTAATATTTTATATTTTCAGACATTTGAGTTTGTAATAATATTTTATATTCCAAGACTTCTGCTGTGCTATTTTGTGTATGTTTGACCATGACAATACCAATCTTACGTCACGATACTCCCCACTGGGCCCACCGGGCTGAGCTGTAAATATCGGGGTGTGACAGGTTGGTATCAGAGCCAGCGTTTGAGTAAAATAAACACTTGCCTTTAGTGTTTAATCTCAAATGACACAATAGCATATTCCTTAGACCTTCTGAGTCTAGACTTAACATAGGAATGCTCTCATCCCTATTAAGTAAACATTGTTTTCGATTTTATGTGTTTTAAATATGTCGCCAAGCAAAGAAGCCGTTGATGGAGATTCTTCCCATCCGAAGCCAAGAAGTGCTAAGCTTCATAGCACGGCTAGGATAAGCGTGCGACCGGTTGAAGGAAAGACCTTTATGGAGCTATTCCCATAACCAAACCCATTGAATTTTTAAACAGACTACGGAGTCCATACCAGAGGTCCCTGAGGCTCAAATATCAAAATCTGTACCAATGGAGTCCATACCAGGAGATCCCTGAGGCTCCCATATTGAAGATGATACATGTGGATGCTATTAATCCCTATTTCTTACCTCCAAGTTTTGGGAATTCCAGATTTGGACTATACCGATCAAAACCTAATCCGTGATCCATGTCATTTCTTTAACCATTGAATCCCTGGATTCTACTTCTATAATGGATCCTGATTTGAAATACTTACTTTATTCACTGATGTCTTCAGTATCCCTACCATGTACGGTAAACAAAGAAGAGAAACAATCGAAATGAAGCAAGAAAGGCATTAGAGAATCCTTCTTCCATAATATTCATTATCCTCTAAGTCCCTATAAGGACCTATCTCTTCTATATAGTCCCTGTGTGGACATACCTTTTGACTTAAGACACTGTATGGGCATTTGCGATTTAGTCCTTTCATGGACATTATATTTCAATATAGTCCCTTTGTGGACATTATAATTCAATAAAGTCCCATCGGTGGGTATGCTATTTCAATATAGTCCTTTCATGTTCAAGTGATTTTATTAAAATCCCTTTTGTGGATACATTATTTAAATAGTCCTTTCATGGACTTAGTATTTCAATATAGTCCTTCCATGGATAACATACTTCAAAATAGTCCTTTCATGGACATTATACTTCATTATAGTCCTTTCACTGGCATAATAATTCATCATAGTCCTTTCGAGGACATATCGTTTCACTATTGTCCCAATGTTGACATGTCTTATAGTCCCTAAACGGACTTATATTTTCCCTTTCGTCCCCGTTTGGACATGTATTGCTTCAAAGTCCCTATAAGGACCTATCTCTTCTATATAGTCCTAGTATGGACATTTGTTTATTATAATCCTTATATGAACATATCTTTCGATTTGAGTCCCTGTGAGGACATCTGTTCAGCAAAGCCCATTAGTGCGCACACTGTATCAATATAGTCCTTTTATGGACATGTTATTTTATTAAAATCCCTTTTGGGATATACTATTTCGAAATAGTCCCTTGTGGACATGATATTTCACTATAGTTCCTTAGCGGACACGAGATTTCACTATAGTCCCTATACAGACTTATAATATTTTGAAGTCCCTATACAGACTTATAATATTTTAATAGTCCCCATACGGACTTATAATATTTTAACAGTCCCCAAACAGACTTATAATATTTTAATAGTCCCATTAAGGACTTATAATCTTTTAATAGTCCCCAAACGGACTTATAATTTTCTTTTAGTCCTCTGTGAACAAATAAGATACTAAAAGTCCTGATTAAGGCACTGTTGTAGATTTCCTAATGATTTATGGGAAGCTTTGAAAATTTATATAGGTATTCATTTTGCCCTTTATCAAACAATAATATCAATTTTATTCGAACTTTATCGATCTGCTAAATATTTTCAAAAGATCTTCTTAAGGGTATAACGTAGCCAATATGTCAATACAGACATGCTATAATGGTAAAACCCTCTTAAGAAAATTAATCCTTGTTAACATCTAAGAACATGTTAACACTCCTGGCAGTGTGACATGAGAAACCACACCAGCCGTCAAGGTATTTGGACTACGTCCAAGCCTTAAAGCTTATATGATCGAATTAGATCATGGCAAGTATCATCATTGTAATGATCATAATATAAACATCCACTAGTGATGAAGTGCCTACGGGCTAAAATTTTGTCCAAAAAGACAACGACAGTTGTGATATTTTGATTCCCTGTCAAAAAGGTAATAGACTCGGTCAAAACCCTAAATGCCATTGATGGTCCTCTTGTGACCTAGGCTAAATGTAATTGATAAACATACAAATAACATTCATTAGGAATGTTCATAACCTATTAGCCTATATGGTTTAATGATACCATGGCTAATGTATGTTAGGTCATCAGGACGATGACTAGCTATTGTAATGCAATTAAGCAATTGTTTAATTTGATGTTTAGTACCAAGCTTCGAGTATGGTAAACTCGGATCAGACAAACAACAGTCGCGATACTAAAGATGCGACAAATGCTAATGATGCTACAAATGTGAACCTCAATATTAACGGAGTTAATATCCAAGCTGTCATTGACACAACTGTTAGAAAGGCTATGAGAAAGGTCATGAAAGGGTTCAAAGAGCCGAATGCTACTTGCCCTAAAACACATTCCTCTGCTCATGAAAAGAGCTTTATTCATACTTCAAATGCTAAGATGATATATAGCAAGGAGCCCCATTCCTCTAAAGGATGTACTTAAAAGTACTTTGTCTCTTGCAAGTCAAGAAACTACAATGGCGAAAAAGGGGCCATTGATTGCATGAAATTGTTGGATGAAATAGAAACCATTATGTGTATCAGCGGTTATGCTGGAAAGGACATTGTGAGTTATGTATCACAGTCATTCAATGGTGATACCCTTAATTGGTAAGGACATTAATAAAGTCTAAAAGAAAGATTCCCTCATACAATATGGGATGGTCCAAGTTTACGGACCTTATCAGAAAAACCTATTGTCCGCAACACGAAATGGAAAAGGTGGAATCAGAATTTTCTGACTATCACCATAAAAGTTCTAGACTGTCGACCGTATATTACAGACTTTAATTTATTGTCTGGGATAGTGCCCTATTCGGTTAACCCATAATCTAAGCATAATGCACTATATATTTGTGGTTTAACATCAGAAATTAGAGGGCATATTAAGGCTTCAAAGCCTGCTTCTTATAAATCCACTATGGATCTATCTCAACCACTTACATTAAATGGGTTAGGAAGTAAATCGGTCAAAGCTGAGACTGCCGGAAAAAGGAAAAGGGAGAAGGATAACTCCGAGAAATCTAAGAAGCCTGTATGCAAGAACTACAACAAAAGGCATTGGGACAGTGTCTAACAGACCAAAGGTCAAAGCAGTGAGGCATCTGTAAGTTCCCTAGATGTAGAAACATAAAGAATACAGTCTTTTTTGGCTGTGGCGTTAAGGGCCACATCAGAACTAACTGCCTTAAAACCTTCAAAGAAGGTATAGTTAAGTATAGAAGGACTAAGAGTGGAGGAGGCTAAACCCTCCTGATAAATGTCAAAGGCAGTTCATATCAATAAATGACACCAGGTATATCCCTTATCGTGAATCAATTGCTAAGAATTCTGTTTTGATTCAGGAACTACTAAGTCTTCCATATATCATAAGCTTAGCAAACTTTTAGAATTTTTCCCATAAGAACACCAGATATTATTTATACGGTAAAACTTACCGACGAAAATCATAGGAACCATTTCTTCTATTCTTGTCGGAAATCTTCATTCATAAGATCTGGAGTACTCTATCTTCAGATAGAGTGCGACAATATATGTTATTTTATTTTGTTATCTCATTGATTTCTATCAACTGCGAATGCTAGACTATGCTTGATAAAAGCACCATATGAGGATTGGCGTATCCTAGTGCGTCCCATAGATTACTTCCATGCCTGATCAGTATGGAGGTTTAATCCATGGAACCACTGAGATATCCCAATGGTCATATTGTACTAAACTCAGCTAATGGTATTCAAAGAAGATATCCAATATAGAAATGTCTAAGTAAGTATCACTAATTAAGGCATCCATGCATTCGTAAGGAAAATGTGCCATTTATATGGCACCGGTAACGATAGATAAATTGAAGCCTGAGATTGGGAATATCTCTGTCATCTCTGAGTATCTTGATTGTCTTCTCCGTAGAACTACCTTGTTACCTTCTGAGAGGCAAGTAGAGTTAAGATTAACATCCCGCTTAGGGCTGCTTTATTGTAAAAAGCTCCATATCTGTTAGTACCAACAGTAATAGAAGGATTGAAACCCTAACCAAACGAGTTTTAAGATAAAGGTTCATAAAGCCTAATTCAAAATTCTGGGAGCTCCGGTATTATTAACTAAGAAAGACGGTTCATTATTTTGATGCATTGATTACCGCAACCCTATTTAGGCAACAATTAAGAATCGCCACCAGCTGCCCAGGATCGTCGATTTGTTCGACTAACCGTGAGGTTAGCTATTCTTCAAAGATTGGATTAAGCAGTAGTTGGAATGATTACCTCGCCTTAAATAAGCTTTCATATAACTAATAGTTAGTATATAAGCATCAAGGATGCTCCTTTGGAGACCTTGTATAGATGGAATGTCAAATGTCCTTTTGATGGACAGAAGTTTAGTAAGTCCAATTACCCGGATCTGAAATTACCCTGGAGGCAACGGATAGGATCATACGATTCTGTGATCGTCTGAAAGCTGCCAGTAATCGGCAGAAAACCAATGTTGATGAAGAGTCGCAAACCTCTTGAGTTCTCTATAAGGAACAAGATTCAACAGAAAGTACCACCCTTGAAAGGTGTGCTTCATTTTGATATAACGGACAAGTTAAACTCTAAATATATTGGACCCTTCGAAAAAATCGAATATGTCAAGATTGGTAGCCTATAAGCTGAAAATTACCTAAGGAGCTTGATGGTAATCACAATGTGTTTCACACTGATGATTTAAGGATATGTCTCGCCGATAAGTCAATAGCATTATCACATAATGTTATGCAGATTAATGAAAACTTATGGTTTGATGAGAAACTGGTATCAATCAAAGAACCGGTAAGGATCAAGAAGCTCTGATGAAAACATATACCTATTATTAAGGTTAAACGGGATGCCGTAGAGGCCCTGATTATACATGGGAGATCATGTTCACTACGTGACAGAATTATTCCTATCTTTTTGAGAAAATCTCGAGGTCGAGATTTCTTTTAAGGGGGTGAGGATGTAACACCTTGTAAAATCGTGTCTAACGATGTGTTGACACGTGTAATAAACCCTAATAAAGTCAAACGCTGACTATGAGGGACTAATTTCATCAAAAAATGAAAACTATGAATTTAGAGGGACTAAAAGGGTCAACACACCAAACTTGTGCCTCTGAATGACCACACACGATGAATATATTCTTGAATGAGTAAATATGTGGACGTAAGAAGCTATTTGTGAAAGTAATCGAAAGATTACAAAACAGAGGGGTGAAACGTGTCAACATGTTAATTCTTACCTCTGAGTGACCTTTTAACGAACCCGGGGCTTCGTAATGTTCAATTATACTCTCAAGAATAAGTGATAAAAATATCACGAGGTTTTGATATCGTTATGTGTTATTTACGCAAATTCCTAAGAATAAGGATTAAAAGTGCCAACGAGACGAAACTAGTGTTTTCGGTGATCGTTTAACGAACCCGAAGCTTAACGTTGTTTGTTATACTTCCACGAATACCTAAAACCTAACTTGAAGGGCCAAATGTGCTAAAAATGAAGGTTATTTCAAGTTGTGAGGTTAAGGGCCAAAAGTGTCAAGTTTTAAAACTTGAAAGCTGAAACATCAGGGGGTCGCGCTGAGTGACGCCCCTCCTCCCTTTGGGTCACGCAACGCATCGGCATACCAGAGACAGAAACATTTGACAGCTGCCCTTCTTCTTCCTTGCAGCCCAACATACCACTTCTACTCACATAAATCGATTCTAGGGACTATTAAATGGTTTTTAACATCTGGTATTACACTTAGAATGATCTTGGAAGTCCCTAGACACATGGAATGATCCTAGGATGTCTTCAAACACTTTAAATAGAGCTCCTTGTTGATCATTTTCATTGCACCATTCCTTGAATTCTCTTTATCACTCTAAATTGGGAGCTCCTGAGCATTAGGAGCAAACTATTGAGTCCTCTTCCGTCCTTAGGACACTTGTAAGTGTTCCTTTCATGGCCAGTTATTTTATTTGGCTCTTAAAGCCGAAACGTCAAGCGTTTACGATAAAGGGTTTGACTTTTAGTTAGACCGTAAACGGTCAAGCCATTGTTCGCAACAAACATGGCTACATGATCGTAATTAGGTAGGTGTTAATCCCTTAAAAGGGCACCTCCTAAGAATCACGTTTACTGGGTCAATTGACGAGTCAACGTAATATTTTCTTAAAAAGTCAACGGGTCAGTTTTTGAAATAATTGCGATATGAGTTTAGAAATATTCTATGTGACACCCCGACCGCGTAAAACAACAAACCGCGGCGGAAACGTCGGGCAGTGTCGTAACAGAATCATTGTTTCACAACACATGGATTGAAGTTTCGTTTTATTGATTTAAGTTTATTACATTGTATTGAAATCAAAAGCATAATATGAACAAATTATCTTTCATTGTTATTGAGTCACTAAGGCCTCGTCCATTCCTATGTGAGCATGCATCAAAATCATCGTTAAACATCATCAAACTATGGTACCTGAAGCATATGTGAAAATACGTCAGCATAAAAATGCCGGCGAGTACATAGGTTTTGTGAGAGTATCGGATTCATGGCTTGTTTACATGTTGCAATACCTCGTTAGACTACAAAAGTTGATAGTTGAAAACCTTGTTTGAAAAGTGTTTGGTATTGCAATATGATTTAACCAACTCAAACAAGTTGGTTATAGTTTACAAAATCTCGTTGCCAGGAATCTTAACCCAAAACATTTGTTTATGTAACCCAAATCGTAAATCGTTTTTGTAATAAAACTCGTATGGTTTATATCGTTAAGAAAACCTTGTAGTGTAACTTCGTTTTGAAAACATTCGACCAAGTGATCTAGATAACGCAACGGTATGTAATGTGTTAAAAGCTCTTATATATAGGAAGTACCAGCGGTGTATCCACCATGCTTTTTTCACATTACACCCGCCCCGTTACCTAATCACTTACCATAACCCAATTGTTCAATAGTTCAAATAGCTCAAATCTTTCAAATAGTTCACATAGATCAAATAGTTCCAATGATTCAAATAGTTCACATAGATCAAATAGTTCCAATGGTTCAAATAGTTCACATAAATCAATTAGTTCCAATGGTTCAAATAGTTCTAGTGGTTCAGATAGTTCTAGTGGTTCAGATAGTTCCAGTGGTTCAGATGGTTCAATTAGTTCTCATAGTTCAATAGTTCCAGTGGTTTGTGTTTAATATAAACCATAACATTTGTTTAGAAAGCTCGAAATCGTTTAGCACATATGAATCACCCCAAAACAGTCGAAAAACGGTAAAAGAGGGGAACTATGTACTCACATTGAAGTGCAAAGATATCCTTGACTAATTTGAACTTAACAAAGTTCGGGCAAACCAAGGAAATCAGATAGCACCTAGTAATCGGATTGCTAAGTTAATAAATCGACACCTAAATCGAAAGATCGGGTAGAATGAGGTCTCGTAAACCAAATGAGTATTGGAACTCATGTGATATGGTCTAACAAAGCCTACATTCTAAATCAGAACCTATCCTAAGTGCTTTCGACCCATTACGACCCATTAAGGTAGCTTACACTACTTTAACGCGTCTTTCGCGCAAAAGCGCGTTCGAGACGTCTAACTAGTTCTATGACAAGTATTATATGCCCTAACATGTTTAACTATGTTGCATAATCAATTTAAGTGACAAAAGTTAAGTTACATATGCTTAAAATCCAATTATGCATGAAAAGGGCATTTTGGTCATTTTCCTAAGGCATATAAACTACCTATCATACAACTAATTAAACTAAGTGACCATAAGGTATAACCTCGGAAGGTTATTCCCTATACAATTATGGTCACTAAATGTGCTAGGTCAGATTCTAATGATCGACCAAACGGGTCGAGTTCGAAAGTATTAGCGGTTGTTAAGACCGCTTATCTTACGACCCTATACAAGCACTAGACTAAAAGTGACGAGTTAAACATGTTTAACTAAGTTAAAAAACAGGTTTTGATATCAAAATAAAGGGTTTTGATATCCGAAAATAGTTTCATCTCAGAATGCGCATAAACGGCATTTTGACCGAAACTTTGACTCGTCACTTCGACTAATCAACGTGGTAATCAGTAGGTATAGTCACAAGGGACTATAACCATCGTGATTACGATCACGTTACAAAGTTCAAACGAACTTTGTGTTGACCAAAGACAGGTCAAAGCAGAAAGTCAAACACTGTTTGACTTTCATGCTTAAAAAGCAATAAAAGCATGAAAGAAGCTTACAAAAGGTCCAAGCAATGAAGAATTTGATCTAAAATACTCAGGTATGAAGCTAAGGCTTCAACTTAGAGCAGATTAGAGCAAATGTGTGAGGAAAGTGAATGAATTCAAGTGGGTATTTATAGATTTTCCAGAACCGTTAGGATCGTTTCCTTAAAATTGAGCTTCCATCTGGACCGTACAAGTAAGGCACACTGATTTGGGATACTAGGGGTGTCCAAAACCAGCATACGGTATTGAGAAAGTTACACAAAAGACCCTGGAAATCAAGCTGGTTGTAAAAAATGGAGTTTCTGCCCAGATTGAGTCATCGCATGCCGCCACAGCAAATCCCTTAGGCTGTGGCGCGACGCCACCCCTTCCCAGTTCCAGAAACTTTCAATTGTTGGTAGTTTTGGTCCCTGCAGCATGTTTAAGCCGTTTTCGACGCGTTTAAACCCCGTTAACCCATTTTCAAGGCTCTACAAGGATGTTAAAGCATAGGGTACTTGAAAAATGCTTGAAAATATGTTGGATGTCGGTTCGTTTGGTCGTACGGTTGCGTTGTTCGGTTGATTACGACGAAACTCGAACGGACGCGAAAAACGATCCAAATTACACAACGAATGGAATTTTTGTATTGCAATCATTAAAATAAAATATTCTAATGGTTACAAAAATTTTTGGATGTCCGGATATGTTCAGAACGTAAGATATGCGCGTAAATGCAAACTTATGCACTTTTTGACGCTTTTAGTCCCTATTGATCAATTAAGCATATTTTCGCATAACGAACCCCTCAAAGCTTATTTCTAAGCTATGTAAAGGATATTTAGGGTACGTTTAGCTTTTGATTAAGTTCTAGAATGTTCGTTACAGTATGAATCAGAAAACTTTCGCAGTTTGACGCAAATAGTCCCTGTGATCGAATACACTTATTTTCGACACACCAACCCATCCAAAACTTATTTCTAAGTTATGTAATGGTTATTTAAGGTATGTGAAGCCTATGTCACTATTCCAGAGTGTTTTTCACGTTAAACTGATTACGTTTACGCATTAGTTTGCGTATAAGTTTCCAGAAAGCGATTTAAGGCTCGAAATTGAACAAGAATTGATATGTGCAAATGATACACATGTTTTTACAAATCCCAAGTATGAAACACAATATTTCATTGGTTTTGTATTCATTTGAAGGTCGTGGAGGCACAGATGTCACATTCTAAAATACGTTTTATCACTTAAACAACTTGGTAATAATTATTAGAAAAGGTGAAAACATGTTCGGCTCGTCAATTCCAGTTTTAGGGTCGGTTCACAACCGAAAGTCGTGAAGTTTGACTTCTTCGTTGACTTTCAATTATGAACCGAATTAGATTAGTTTGCTACTGATTTTAGGTTTCGTTATGATTGTAAATGGCCACGACTTAAGCACGAGGTGTAGGCATACACCTGTCCGTTGCGTATGTAAAAGATATACTCATTTGCTAGGGTGACCCGCCGTGAGTTTATATTTGTGGTGTGTTGTTTAATCTTGTTTGGTTTATTTATACCGGCCCTAAATGTTGGACAAACATGTAAATCTGATACAAGATTGTTATTAATATAATTGTCCCAAGTTATAAAAACATTTGTGCCTTGTGCATTTAAATCAAACTTTCATAAATACTTTCAAAAGAGTCGGTTAATTGTATTTACCAGTGAAAACTGACGTATTTTCAAAAGTCTAAGTGACAGGTACAAATACGTAAATAGGCTAGAAGCTGCTCAGGATTGTTAGACGAGGAACTTGCAACTCCTTCGCTTAAGCCATTAGTCTGATAAACTTCTTTTGTTAATGATCCGCCTGTGGATTATTACAAGCTTGTCTGTACTTAATACTTTTATATTTTCAGACATTTGAGTTTGTAATAATATTTTATATTCCAAGACTTCCGCTGTGCTATTTTGTGTATGTTTGACCATGACAATACCAATCTTACGTCATGATACTCCCCACCGGGCCGACCGGGCTGAGCTGTAAATATCGGGGTGTGACATTCATGTAACTCGAATCCTAGCCCGGTATATCCCATTTAAGTTTTACACCATTGTGAACCTTACGCCTTTTTTACTCTTTGATCGAGGTTCTCAGCATTGAAAAATCTTCGTAAACAAAATCACACGTGTATATGTTGACATTTAAGAGACATACAGTCAAGAAAATCAAGAGCAATGGTGATATATATGGGAATTTGACACCAAAAAATAAACACTCAAAAAATGGCTACAATTTAAGGAATGTGTTTAGTGACAGCATCAGATTCCTAATTGATGGAGAAAGGTCTGGTGGCAAGAAAAGCAGCTTCCAGGAGGTTGTCAAGTGTTTTCACTCAACGATTCCATTCTTGGGTGGTTGGTTTGGCCCTTGTTCTTGTAACTCGAATCCTAGCCCGGTATATACCATTTTAGTTTTACACCGTTGTGAACCTTACGCCTTTTTTACTCTCTGATCAAGGTTCTCGGCATTGAAAAATCTTGGTAAACTAAATCACACGTGTATATGTTGACATTTAAGAGATATACAATCAAGAAAATCAAGAGCAATGGTGATATATATGTGGATTAGACACCAAAAAATAAACATTCAAAAAATGGCTACAATTTAAGGAATGTGTTTAGTGACGGCATCAGATTCCTAATTGATGGAGAAAGGTCTGGTGGCAAGAAAAGATGCTTCCAGGAGGTTGTCAAGAAAATGGGTTATACCGGGCTAGGTTTCGGCGTAAGGTTCACAATGGTGTAAAACTAAAATGGCCAAACTAACCACCCAAGAATGGAATCGTCGAGCGAAAACACTTGACAACCTCCTAGAAGCAGCTTTTCTTGCCACCAGACCTTTCTCCATCAATTAGGAATCTGATGCCGTCACTAAACACATTCCTTAAATTGTAGCCATTTGTTGAGTGTTTTTTTTGTTTCTAATCTGCATATATATCACCATTGCCCTTGATTTTCTTGACTGTATATCTCTTAAATGTCAACATATACACGTGTGATTTAGTTTACGAAGATTTTTCAATGTCGAGAACCTCATCAGAGAGTAAAAAAGGCGTAAGGTTCACAATGGTGTAAAATTAAAATGGGATATACAGGGCTAGGATTCGAGTTACAGGAACAAGGGCCAAACCAACCACCCTAGTATTGAATCGTCGAGCGAATACACTTGACAACCTCCTAGAAGCAGCTTTTCTTGCCACCAGACCTTTCTCCATCAATTAGGAATCTGATTCCGTCACTAAACACATTCCTTAAATTGAAGCCATTTGTTGAGTGTTTTTGTTTCTGGTGTCTAATCCGCATATATATCACCATTGCCCTTGATTTTCTTGACTGTATTTCTCTTAAATGCCAACATATACACGTGTGATTTAGTTTACGAAGATTTTTCAATGCCGAGAACCTCGATCAGAGAGTAAAAAAGGTGTAAGGTTCACAATGGTGTAAAATTAAAATGGGATATACCGGTCTAGGATTCAAGTTACAGGAACAAGGGCCAAACCAACCACCCAAGATTGGAACCCATATTCGTCCATTCAATCTTAGAATTCCATCCTTGCCATTTGATAACTGCTCAGCAGTTACTCCTAACTTTTCGTTTGGATAGTTAGCTTCTAATACAACTTCCTTCTGAGCGGTTAACAACCTTTCATTTAAACTGTTCTTAAATTCAATGCTCCTGGCATTGATTCTAATAGGCTTAACCCTTTCCTTTCTGCTCAAGGCATCGGCGACAACATTCACCTTGCCTGGATGATATCGGATTTCACAATCATAATCATAATCATTCAGTGTCTCCATCCATCGACGCTGTCTCATGTTCAGATCCTTCTGGTTAAACAGATGTTGAAGGCTCTTATGATCAGAATAGATCACACACTTGGTACCATATAAATAATTCCTCCAAAGTTTTAGTGCAAACACAACGACACCCAATTCCAAATCGTGGGTGGTGTAATTCTTTTCATGCACCTTTAGTTGTCGGGAAGCATAGGCAATGACCTTGCCTCTTTGCATGAGTACGCAACCCATTCTAGTCAGGGGCGTACCCACCTTATGAGGTGGGTGGGTGGGCGCACCCCATGAAAAAAAAATTTAGTGGTATTTTTTGCAAAAAATCCCGACTGCACCCCTTGGAAATTTTCATCCGCACCCCTTGAAAAATTCCGACCGCCCCCCTTGGAAAATTCAGACCGCACCCTTTGAAAATTTTCGTCCGCACCCCTTAGAAAAAAATGTCAGGAATTTATATAAAAAATTTGTGAACATGGATTGAAACCCGATCAAATTATGTACACAAGTTAGCCCATTAACCCCTTTAATAAAACTTAAATTCAATCCATCAAGCCCAATAACTTAATACCCATTCAAGCCTAACCCAACTACTAGTTTTGTTAAACAACATCAGTCGACATAATAAAAAAAACCCAAATCGCTGCCACTAGCCAGCGACTCCCGTCATCCCTCTGCCTCACTTCAGCGCCGAGTGACAACATAATTCCGTTTGGCGACTGCAAAATTCCGGCTGCAAACTGGATAATTCAGGCCGCCCCAGACAGGTACATGTGTTTTTTTTTTGTTATTTTGATGTTTATACGATTTTGTTCAAGTGTCATGAGATAATAGGATTTTCGGATAGGTTAAAAAAGTTTAAACTTTTATATGTTTTGAGGTAATTTGGGGTTGTTCTAGTCTTTATAGGATGGGTTTGTTGTTTCTTAATCTCTTATTGATTATATGATTCTAGAAACAGATATATATGTTAAAAAAGTTTAAAATTTTATATGTTTTTTTGGGTTGTTCTAGTCTTTAGTTGGGTGATTTTGTTGATTATATGATTGTTGGTTGGTAAATAACAATTACTAGGGCTTGAAATTCAAAATTTTAAATTGAAAATTAAGGAACATGGGCTATGGTTGAACACTTGAAGATCCTTGTTTATTTTGTATAGGATTAGGAAGGAACAATTAGTAGGGAAGTTGTGCTGCGATTTCTCAAGAGGAAAGGGGTTGAACCACTTTTTTTCGGTGGATTCTTCTAATTTAAGATCAATATTTGTTTTAGATAAGTTTTTTTGTTCTCTTATTTAATGATTAAGAGAAATAGAAGTAGGAATGGTTTGAACTTTGATGCTTTTTTGTTTGTTAATGTGATATGAAGTTAGAAACTAGGGTTTGATTGTTTGAAAATTGAAATGGACCAGACCTGATCTGATTTTACTGGCTATGAAACTTTGTTTGTTTGTGTTTACTTGTTTTACATGACCCGACCCGACCCGCTATGAACCGATTTTTTTTATATAGCTAGGGGTCTAAAATCTTTAAAAAATTTCCGCACCCCCAGGAAAAAAATCCTGGGTCCGCCACTGATTCCAGTGTGTGACGCGTCGCAGTATACCACAAATTCTTCAATTCCTTCAGGCAATGTCAACACAGGTGCATTGCTTAACTTCTGTTTAAGAATATCAAAGGATTCTTGCTGCTTAGGACCCCAATCAAACTTGATATTCTTACGAGTTAATGAAGTTTGGGGTGCTGCAATCCTTGAGAAATTCTCAATAAAACGCCTGTAATATCCTGCCAGACCCAAGAAGCTCTGAATCTCTGTGGGCGTCTTCAGCTCTTGCTAATTCATGATAGCTTCAATCTTAGCGGGATCCACCTGGATACCACGCTCACTAACCACATGTCCAAGAAATTGGACTTCACGAAGCCAAAACTCACATTTTGAAAACTTGGCATAGAGCTTCTCTTGCTGAAGAAGTTTAAGAATACAACGAAGGTGTCTTTCATGATCAGCCTGGTTCTTCGAATAAATAAGAATGTCATCAATGAAGACGATGACAAACTTGTCCAAGTAGGGTTTGCAAACACGATTCATGAGATCCATGAATGCTGCTGGTGCATTAGTGAGCCCGAAAGGCATCACCAAGAACTCGTAGTGACCATATCGAGTCCTGAATGCAGTCTTATGCACATCTTCATCTCTGACCTTCAGCTGCTGGTAGCCTGACCTTAAATCAATATTGGAGAAGTAACTTGCCCCTTGCAATTGATCGAACTGATCGTCGATCCTGGGCAATGGATATCTATTCTTGATTGTAACCTTGTTCAGCTCTCGATAATCAATGCGTAAACGCATTGATCCATCCTTTTTCTTCACAAACAGAATTGGTGCTCCCCAAGGAGACGAGCTAGGTCGAATAAAACCTTTGGCCAACAAATCATCCAGTTGAGTCCTTAACTCTTTCATCTCAGTCGGTGCTAACCTGTAAGGTGCTCTTGCAACTGGCGCTGCTCCAGGAATAATGTCAATTCTGAACTCTACTTGCCTATCTAGAGGTAAACCAGGTAGTTCTTCGGGGAATACTTCTGGATAATCAGAGATAACAGGGATGTCTTTAACCTTGGGCTTTGGTTCATTAATGGTTACCTGTGCCATGTAAATGACACAACCCTTTTTCAAACACCTTGACGCCTTAAGCATAGAAACTTGCTTAGGCAACCCATACTGAGTATCTCCTTGTATGGTAAGTGGCTCACCATACGGAGTCCTGATAACCACTTGTTTCTTGTCACAAACAATCTGGGCTTGGTTATGAGATAACCAATCCATGCCTATCACTATGTCGAAACCAGCTAGTTTCAAAGGAAGCAAAGATAATGGAAAAGAGTGGTTCCTAATGGATATAAAACATCCATCTAACACAGTTGAAGCAGTTTCTATGGTACCATCGGCCAATTCTACTTCATATTTTATGCTTAGGGTTTTAACAGGCAGATTTAATAACTTACAAAACTTATCATCCACAAACGACTTATCCGCACCCGAATCAAATAATACCCTTGCATAAACATCATTGATAAGAAAGGTACCTGTTATCACGTTGTCATTCTGGATTGCTTCTTGAGCATTCATCTGAAAGACCCGAGCATTGGTCTTTTTACCTTCTTCAGGTTTCTTGGTATACTTTGGGCAGTTAGACTTGATATGCCCTTTCTCGTTACAGTTGTAACAACTCGCATCCTTTATCTTCTTACAGTCCAATGTCTTATGCTCACTAGATTTACAGATCCCACAAGCCCTAGGCTGCGATTGGGATTTTGATTCATACCTGCACTTTCCCAGATGACGCTTCTTGCAGGTCTTGCATTTGGGCTTCTCACCCGACTGTTGGTCATCCTTTTTAAATCCCAAACTCTTCTTGTAATCCGAGTTCCCTTTACGTTTCTTATCTGAACGGTGTGAGTTATCATCCTCACGTTTCCTCTTTCCCTCATCTGAATTCCTAAGCGATCTCTGCCTGACCGCATCAAGGGTAAGAGATAATGACAAATCAGCTACAGACCTAAAGGTAGTAGGTCGAGATGCTTTCACACTAGCTTTGACCTCTGGGGCTAAACCCCCAATGAAACGGGCTATACGTTTTGGTTCCGGTGTCACCAAGTAAGGAACCAATCGAGACATGGTGTTAAAACTTGTGAGATATGCCTGACAGTCTAAGTTCTTCATAACCAATGTCAGGAAGTCAGTCTCGATCTTCTCAACTTCATGTTGAGGACAGAAATTCTCTTTGATCAAAGCAATAAACCGAGCCCATGTTAAGTTGTATAACGGAATCTTTCCAGTAGTTTGGATTAAGGACCTCCACCAAGCTAGAGCTTCTCCCTTGAATGATTGTGAAACATACTTCACAATATCTTGCTCCGCACATCCACTAATATCAACCACCGTATCCATCTCATCTAGCCACGTCATGCAATCAACGGCTCCTTTTTCCCCAGTGAAATCCCTGGGCTTGCAGGAGACGAAATACTTATATGAACAGGTCTTTGCACGTGGCTCTTGATTGAATACAATCTTCTTAGACGGAACACTATGCTGATTTGAGGAGTGTTGGGCATCATCCTTCTTCGACTCATGAGTTTTAGAAGGTGGCTTACTGTGAGCCACAAAGTGAGTCTTAGGGTGTGATTTGGAATGAGGTACATACAAGGTCTTGCTATGTGTACCACTTGATTCTCTAAACTGCCTGTCCACGGCTTTAGAAACAACATTGTCAATCAATGCTCGAAGTTCCTCACCAGTTATGTTGATCCTGGTAGTATCATGATTCTCTAGAGGGTGACTGTTGACTTCTTCAGACTCTGCCATGTAGCTTGGTTGCTACATAAAATAATGACAATGATTTATTCAGAAGTCTATAACAATATTGTTATTCTTGATGATTCATTAACCATGGTATTAATAAACCATATTGGTTAATTTGTTAAGCATATTCATTCAGGATTTTTCATTATGATTATCCTCAGTTATAATTCATTAAAATATTATAATGGCACAAAAGGCCTAGTCACAAGGACAAATTTAAATTATAAGCCATGATCATATAGGATCGAGGCATTAAGGCTTGAACATAGTTCATTACCTTTTCTTGACAGAGAGTCGTAGACTACAACTATCTTTTAGTCTCAAAGTACAATAATTATGGCCCGTAGGCACTTCATCACTAATGGATGATTAAATAATAATGGAGAAAATAAATTGGAATAATCCAATATAAGGATGACTTATGTGATTTTATCGAATCACATTTGCCAGGAGTGTTAACATGTTTTCAGATTTTAACAAGTATTTGAATCTTTTAAATAGGTTTTACCATCATGGCCCTGTCTAAAACGACATATAGGCTACGTCATACCTCTAAGATTCCATTCAATATATAATGGCAGATCAATTACAAAAAGGAATGATATTTTGATTTATTTCATATATCATATTCATATATAAGGATAAAATGAAATTTAAACAAAACATTCCAATAAATTTTTAAAAAGGAGTACATAATTGCCCTAAACGGGACTTGAAAGAAATAACATTGTCCATGAAGGGACTAAAAGATAAATATGTCCTTATAAGGACTACTAAAGAAATGAATTTCAACAAAAGGAGTTTCTTCTTCATTCTATTTCTGAAAGTCTCCTCCTTGGTTCACTTTGTGTGGTATGGGTACTAAAGGTTTTGGCGGGTAGTCGAATTCTTCCTCATTAGGAACCTTAGTCGAAGTGGAATCCAAGGATTCTATGGTTAATAAATAATATGGATCACGGATAGGGTCAGGACAGTTATAATCTAAGTTTGGAATTCCAAGACTTGGAGGTAAGAAATATGGGTCATTTGGGTCCATAGGTATCATCTTTGGAGTGGGAGCCTCAAGGACTACTGATATGGACTCCTCCGATGTTGGCTTCTCATTCGAAATTTCAAAAGTCTTAGGTATAGAATCTGGAATATGATTAATGGTTTCAACGAGTTTGATTTTGGGAATGGGTCCAAAAAGATCCTTCCTCCATACTGGTAGTACGCTTATTCGAGCTGTGGTACGAAGCTTAACATTCTTAAACTTCGGGTTTGGAGAGATTCCACCAATGGCAGTTTTACTTGGCGACATGCTCCTGAAATACACAAATATAAAAAACAATGTATACTTATTAGGGATGAGATTATTCCTAGTTCATGTCTAGACACGAAAATCAAGGAATGTGCAACTGTGTCATTGAGATTAAACACAAAAGGATAATGTTTAATTCACTCAATGTTGGCTCTGATACCAACCTGTCACACCCCGATATTTCAACGTATTACCGGTGGGCCCGGTGGGGAGTATCGTGACGTAGTTGATATCATCATAGTCAATTTATCACAGTTCAATGCACAACGGAAGTCTAAAAGTAATAATATTACAAACCGAATGAAAGTAGCATAAGTATTACAACGGAATGTAGAAGGATCCACAGGCGGATCAAAATGAAGGAAAATATTGTTCAACAGATTTTAAAGTGATAAAGCTTGCAAGACTTCTTTATTTATTCACTCAGGAGTAGTCAGCCTATTTCGTATAGTACCTGCACTTAACCTTTTGGAAAATACGTCAGTTTACACTGGTAAATACAATTAACTGACACTTTTGAAAATGTTTTAAGAAAATTGATTTAAATGCACAAGGCAAAAATAATCTTTTATAACTTGGGATAATTATTTAAAAATAAACTTGTAAATGAATTGTATGTTCGTTATACGTTCAGTAGCCCGGGCTGAAAACCGGGTTAAAGATTAATAGACACACCACATAATATATCCCACGGTGAGTTATTCTCGAACAGGCGGGTATATTATTTTACATACGCACCGGCAGGTGTATGCCTACATCCCGTGCTTAAGTCGTGGTCGTTTCAATGAATGAGCCGAGGATATCCAGGACATGGTCATTAACCCCCCAAAGGCTTAAAACAAACAAAACAGATTAAACAGGTTATCTCAATGATCTAACCTTCATATGATTAAAAATTCAATACCCGACCAAGCGGTATTTTATATACCGTACCCCAAGCCCGTATAAGGGAAAATAAGTTAAAAGTATTTATCTGAGCAAAATATTCAAATTTATCTCAGCCGTATACAATCAGCAAGTGCAAATATCTTTTACTGGGCTCCTAAATCTGGAACGAAGGTTTTAATAACCTGTTAGATTCCTAATGGGTCTTACTTAAGTTTAAACTTAGACCGGTTAGTTTTAAAGAAAGATATACGGTTCAAAACGCAAGATTAAGCGAAGACTAGATTAGAATGTGATTTAGACCCGACAAGTATGAAGACTTGTATAATATGGGTAAACTAAACACATTCTGGATTTTGAGGTAAAAATGATAAGGTTTGACCCGTTTCGGTCAATTTATGCAAACTAGTCACATAAACCGTACCGAACGCGAAAAATGCATAACGGGTAACCAATTGAGTCATGTACAGGTTCCCTAAGTTAATATGCTTAAAATGTGTTATGATATCAGTAGGATACCTTCCATTATGCCCAAAATGGATTTAAAACCAATTTATGCTCCGTAGGGGTATTTTGGTCATTTTAAAGGTTATAAAAGAGATTAAATATTAATATGAGGTTTTGGTCTAAAATGATTAGTAAAATATTTATTTTTGCAAGTCATATCAGTAGGGTATTGCATATATGTGAAATTTATCATTTGCAACCAAACTATGTGTTGTAGGGGCATTTTGGTCATTTCACATAAGCTTTAAAGGTTAAATTTGGAAATCTGAGTTCAAAACTTTTACTTACTGTTAAAGTATAAAAATTTACTTAAAACATCAGTAGGTATTAAGTCTTATATGTCAAATATAGTTTTAATCCATACTATGCGTTTATAACGCGTAAAAAGTCGGTTGTAGGCAATTTTTAGGTTATATAAGGAAAGCTGAGATTTTTATCAGTCCAAAAGGCTTAAAATATTTTATTTAACATATAAAATCAGTAGAAAAAGGTTTGGTATCAAAACGTTATGTAAAACTCATTTTATTAGCAAAAAGGGTATAACTGTCAACTACCGAATCAAAGCAAGAACCCCATGTTATGATCAGTTTAAAAATTAATAAAAATCTCTAAAAATCCAAAAATATTATATTACATCAGTGGGTAAAAATTTTGGTGTCGAAATTTGGGTTTAAGTAGGCTTTATGCTAAAAATGTCGTTTAATTAATAAAAAGCTTTTAAATTACGATATTGAGCATAACTCCTAATTTAGACCTCAAACCGATGTCAAATTTTTAGGACATGTTTATAAATTAGTAATAAAGGTTTTTGACCTCTCACATTTCCAAAAATCTCTTTTTAATATCAAAAGGGCATAATGGTCAACAATTAAGCAATTAACGGAGACATGCATATGAATCAGATTTAATAAGAACCATTTAGTATAATCTCAGAGGGTTATTTTATCATGTAATATGGTCCTAATGGAACCCTAAGGCATACCTAAACCAAGCCAAATCAGGTCAAAAACTGAAAGTCAAAGCAAAAGTCTACTTTTGCTACTTTCGGGTCCTAACCGAGCCTAAACTCAGAATTGTCGGGTTGAACATGCTTAGACATGTTCTTACATTATTTACCAAGTTATTTTAGTGTTAAAAAATGTTCCATAACCTCTACATTGTCAGTTATGAGTTTATTTGCAAAAATAGCTTTCTGTTGACTTTTTAATGTTATGTTTGACCCGACAATTGACCAAGTTAGAGTGGAAATCAGTAAGTGCCCTTTTAAGGGTTTATTACCTACATAATTACCAACTCATAGGCATTTTCAATTCGAATAATGGCTAGACCATTAGTGATTAATCACTAAGTCAAAGAAGAATTACGTCAACTTTGACTTCGGTCATTACACTAACAAAAGCTTAATTACAGAGGCTAAGTACACTTACAAGAGTCCTTAGCACGAAGATTAAGACTAATAGAGCTTCCTTCCTAAGTAGGATGCTCCAGAGAATGGGTTTGAAAGCCCCAAAGCTTGAGAGCAAGCTTGAAAGTATGAAAATTTATGATGTGCAAGTTATGAGCTCCAAATCTGCCCCTTTATATAGGGTTTTGGATGGATCTTGGATTGATACAAGTGTCCCCAAGTTTAATCTGAAGCATACATGTGTTTAGGAGGTTTTACAATACCATTAACAGCCCATAGAATCGATCAAAACCATGCAAAGGTGAAGAACTTGCAGAACCTGCACCTATGCATGACTTTCTGCCCAGATCAGACCGTCGCGTCGCGCGACGGCAGAGGGTGATGGTGGTGGCGTGACGCCACCATAGGGATAACCTGATCAGCAAGTTTCAAACATGACATTTTCACCCCTAGACCTTCTAAAGCATAAAATCTTTCATTTTAGGCACATTTAATCCACATAATTTATATTTCTATGATCCATGAGATATAACCAAACATCATTAGGTCCGGTTTGGTTAAACGATAACCGAAAACTAAAGTTTTGCCTTGTTGACGCTTTTAACCCCTTAATTACGAAAGTTAACGTATTTTCCTCATACGATATCGAAACCTTGTGAAATTTTTATCACTTATTCTTGAGAGTATAATTAATCGTTACAAGGCTCCGGGTTCGTTAAAAGTTCACTCAGAGGTATTATTTAAACATGTTGACACATTTAACCCTTGCATCTCGTAAACTTTCACTTTCTTCCACAAACGGTTTCATACGATTCATGATTTATTCGTTTAAGGGTATATACATCGAGTAGGGTTGTTGAAAGGCAAAATTTTCATATGTTGATACTTTGGATCCTTTTATACACATACTTTCTTTGTTTGTCAACCTTAGTCCCTCGTAATTAATCCGTTACACGTTTAAAGTCCATGACACGTGTCGATATTATATTGGACATGATTTTGCAAGGTGTTACAAGGAACAAGGGCCAAACCAACCACCCAAGAATGGAATCGTCGAGCGAAAACACTTGACAACCTCCTAGAAGCAGCTTTTCTTGCCACCAGACCTTTCTCCATCAATTAGAAATCTGATGCCGTCACTAAACACATTCCTTAAATTGTAGCCATTTGTTGAGTGTTTTTTTTTGGTGTCTAATCCGCATATTTATCACCATTGCCCTTGATTTTCTTATATGTATATCTCTTAAATGTCAACATATACACATGTGATTTAGTTTACGAAGATTTTCAATGCCGAGAACCTCGATCAGAGAGTAAAAAAGGTGTAAGGTTCACAATGGTGTAAAATTAAAATGGGATATACCGGGATAGGATTCGAGTTACAGGAACAAGGGCCAAACCAACCACCCAAGAATGGAATCGTCGAGCGAAAACACTTGACAACCTCCTAGATGCAGCTTTTCTTGTAACCAGACCTTTCTCCATCAATTAGGAATCTGATGCCGTCACTAAACACATTCCTTAAATTTTAGCCATTTGTTGAGTGTTTTTTTTGGTGTCTAATCCACATATATATCACCATTGCCCTTGATTTTCATGACTGTATATCTTTTAAATGTCAACATATACACGTGTCGATATTATATTGGACATGATTTTGCAAAGTGTTACAAGGAACAAGGGCCAAACCAACCACCCAAGAATGGAATCGTCGAGCGAAAACACTTGACAACCTCCTAGAAGCAGCTTTTCTTGCCACCAGAACTTTCTCCATCAATTAGGAATCTGATGCCTTCACTAAACACATTCCTTAAATTGTAGCCATTTGTTGAGTGTTTTTTTTGTGTCTAATCCTCATATATACCATTGCCCTTGATTTTCTTGACTGTATATCTCTTAAATGTCAACATATACACGTGTGATTTAGTTTACGAAGATTTTCAATGCCGAGAACCTCGATCAGAGAGTAAAAAAGGCGTAAGGTTCACAATGGTGTAAAATTAAAATGGGATATACCGGGCTAGGATTCGAGTTACAGAAACAAGGGCCAAACCAACCACCCAATAGTATAATCGTCGAGCGAAAACACTTGACAACCTCCTAGAAGCAGCTTTTCTTGCCACCAGACCTTTCTCCATCAACTAGGAATCTGATGCCGTCTCAAAACACATTCCTTAATTTGTAGCCATTTGTTGAGTGTTTTTTTTGGTGTCTAATCCGCATATATATCACCATTGCCCTTGATTTTCTTGACCGTATATCTCTTAAATGTCAACATATACACGTGTGATTTAGTTTACGAAGATTTTTCAATGCCGAGAACCTCGATCAGAGAGTAAAAAAGGCGTCAGGTTCACAATGGTGTAAAATTAAAATGGGATATACCGGGCTTGGATTCGAGTTACAGGAACAAGGGCCAAACCAACTATCCAAGAATGGAATCTTCGAGCGAAAACACTTGACAACCTCCTAGAAGCTTCTTTTCTTGCCACCAGACCTTTCTCCATCAATTTGGAATCTGATGCCGTCACTAAACACATTCCGTAAATGGTAGCCATTTGTTGAGTGTTTTTTTTGGTGTCTAATCCTCATATATATCACCATTTCCCTTGATTTTCTTGACTGTATATCTCTTAAATGCCAACATATACACGTGCAATTTAGTTTACGAAGATTTTTCATTGCCGAGAACTTCGATCAAAGAGTAAAAAAGGCGTAAGGTTCACAATGGTGTAAAATTAAAATGGGATATACCCGGCTAGGATTCGAGTTACATGAACAAGGGCCAAACCAACCACCCAAGAATGGAATCGTCGAGCGAAAACACTTGACAACCTCCTAGAAGCAGCTTTTCTTGCCACCAGACCTTTCTCCATCAATTAGGAATCTGATGCCGTCACTAAACACATTCCTTAAATTGTAGCCATTTGTTGAGTGTTTTTTTTTTGGTGTCTAATCCGCATATTTATCACCATTGCCCTTGATTTTCTTGACTGTATATCTCTTAAATGTCAACATATACACGTGTGATTTAGTTTACGAAGATTTTTCAATGCTGAGAACCTCGACTAGAGAGTAAAAAAGGCGTAAGGTTCACAATGGTGTAAAATTAAAATGGGATATATCGGGATAGGATTCGAGTTACAGGAACAAAGGCCAAACCAACCACCCAAGAATGGAATCGTCGAGCGAAAACACTTGAAAACCTCCTAGAAGCAGCTTTTCATGCCACGAGACCTTTCTCCATCAATTAGGAATCTGATGCCGTCACTAAATACATTCCTTAAATTGTAGCCATTTGTTGAGTGTTTTTTTTGGTGTTTAATCCGCATATATATCAACATTGCCCTTGATTTTCTTGACTGTATATCTCTTAAATGTCAACATATACATGTGTGATTTAGTTTACGAAGACTTTTCAATGCCGAGAACCTCGGTCAGAGAGTAAAAAAGGCGTAAGGTTCACAATGGTGTAAAATTAAAATGGGAAATACTGGGCTAAGATTCGAGTTACATGAACAAGGGCCAAACCAACCACCCAAGAATGGAATCGTCGAGCGAAAACACTTGAAAACCTCCTAGAAGCAGCTTTTCATGCCACGAGACCTTTCTCCATCAATTAGGAATCTGATGCCGTCACTAAACACATTCCTTAAATTGTAGCCATTTGTTGAGTGTTTTTTGGTGTCTAATCCAAATATATATCACCATTGCCCTTGATTTTCTTAACTGTATATCTCTTAAATGTCAACATATACACGTGTGATTTAGTTTACGGAGATTTTTCAATGCCGAGAACCTCGATCAGAGAGTAAAAAAAGGCGTAAGGTTCACAATGGTGTAAAATTAAAATGGGATATACCGGGCTAGGGTTCGAGTTACACGAACAAGGGCCAAACCAACCACCCAAGAATGGAATCGTCGAGTGAAAACACTGGACAACCTCTTAGAAGCAGCTTTTCTTGCCACCAGATCTTTCTCCATCAATTAGTAATCTGATGCCGTCACTAAACATATTCCTTAAATTGTAGCCATTTGTTGAGTGTTTTTTTTGGTGTCTAATCCAAATATATATCACCATTGCCCTTGATTTTCTTAACTGTATATCTCTTAAATTTCAACTTATACACGTGTGATTTAGTTTACGAAGATTTTTCAATGCCGAGAACCTCGATCAGAGAGTGAAAAAGCCGTAAGGTTCACAATGGTGTAAAATTAAAATGGGATATAACGGGCTAGGATTCGAGTTACAAGAACAAGGGCCAAACAAAACACCCAAGAATGGAATCGTCGAGCAAAAACACTTGAAAACCTCCTAGAAGCAGTTTTTCTTGCCACCAGACCTTTCTCTATCAATTAGGAATCGGATGCCGTCACTAAATACATTCCTTAAATTGTAGCCATTTGTTGAGTGTGTTTTTTGGTGTCTAATCCGCATATATATCACCATTGCCCTTGATTTTCTTGACTGTATATCTCTTAAATGTCAACATATACACGTGTGATTTGGTTTACGAAGATTTGTCAATGCCGAGAACCTTGATCAGAGAGTAAAATAGGCGTAAGATTCAGAATGGTGTAAAATTAAAATGGGATATACCGGGCTAGGATTCGAGTTACAGGAACAAGGGCCAAACCAACCACCCAAGAATGGAATCGTCGAGTGAAAACACTAGACAACCTCCTAGAAGCAGCTTTTCTTGCCACCAGACCTTTCTCCATCAATAGGAATCTGATGCCATCACTAAACACATTCCTTAAATTGTAGCCATTTGTTGTGTGTTTTTTTTTGGTGTCTAATCCGCATATATACTACACATTTCCCTTGATTTTCTTGACTGTATATCTCTTAAATGTCAACATATACACGTGTGATTTAGTTTACGAAGATTTTTCAATGCTGAGAACCACGACTAGAGAGTAAAAAAGGCGTAAGGTTCACAATGGTGTAAACTTAAAATGGGATATACCGGGATAGGATTCGAGTTACAGGAACAAGGACCAAACCAATCACCCAAGAATGGAATCGTCGAGCGAAAACACTTGACAACCTCCTAGAAGCAGCTTTTCTTGCCACCAGAACTTTCTCCATCAATTAGGAATCTGATGCCGTCACTAAACACATTCCTTAAATTGTAGCCATTTGTTGAGTGTTTTTTTGGTGTTTAATCCGCATATATATCAACATTGCCCTTGATTTTCTTGACTGTATATCTCTTAAATGTCAACATATACACGTGTCATTTAGTTTACGAAGATTTTTCAATGCCGAGAACCTCGATCAGAGAGTAAAAAAGGCGTAAGGTTCACAATGGTGTAAAATTAAAATGGGATAGACCGTGCTAGGATTCGAGTTACAGGAACAAGGGCCAAACCAACCACCTAAGAATGGAATCGTCGAGCAAAAACACTTGAAAACCTCCTAGAAGCAGCTTTTCTTGCCACCAGACCTTTCTTCATCAATTAGGAATCTGATGCCATCACTAAACACATTCCTTAAATTGTAGCCATTTGTTGAGGGTTTTTTTTGGTATCTAATCCGCATATACATCACTATTGCCCTTGATTTTCTTGACTGTATATCTCTTAAATGTCAACATATACACGTGTGATTTAGTTTACAGAGATTTTTCAATGCCGAGAACCTCGATCAGTGTAGGATCGGTTTGCGACCCGAACGAGTCTTTCAGAAGAGATTTTATCAGTTTCAGAGGCGGAAACTAAGAAACCGATTGCGAAACAGCTTGCGTATCACTTTAACACTGATTATATTGATATACTATCGTTTACAATCAGTCCTCACACCGGCAGCACCTCGGTATGGAATTCTAAAATCGTTACAAATGATTTAGCTTGAAGGCTATTTGTAGTGGTGAAGGTTTAGCTTGAAATGACATGCCACTTTCAAGGGAAACCTTGATTTAGCTTGAAATGACACTTGACACTTTCAAGGGGAATCAACATTGTTTATTTAGCTTGAAACTGTCATGTGACATTTTCAAGGTAAATCACCACTTTCAAGCTAAATTACTTTAAACACATTCTAAAATGTATAACATATCTAACATTTTTAGTCCTAGACTCGATACAAGACGAAGTCGACAGACGCATGCACCAACAGACTCTCCCTCGAATGTTGACGAGTCTTAAGTGTCGAGTCTTCGCATCTTCAGTCTTCATCAGTCTTTTTTCTTTCTTAGCATATACTAGGATCTTCTCTTTGGCTTTAACCTCGTCAGACTCCCCCTCTCATTATGATGGGATCGCCGTCTGGAATTAGCTATTACCTTGAGATCAATCCCTGGCTTTATCTCTGTTTAAGCTCAACTTCTGCACACATTTTCTCATCAAAACATAAGTTTTTACTTAAATCAATAAGAAAAACTTATTGGAAATAGTTCCATCAAGTTCAAATTAATGACCCTGATTAACTAATCAAACTTTTCTTTCTTAAAACAAATTTCTTCTGTTAAACTCACACTCCCAAACCTGATCATCATGTTCAGCACTTGAAATTTTGAAAATCAGCTCTCCAACATCAGTTGTCGAAAATCTTTTTGAATTTTTCAAACAATGAAACACAAACGCAATAACAGAACTTAACTGCAGAAATAAAATATGTACAAACATATTTTTGTGAGTTCGTGCAAGAGGATCATATCAGTTTATGAGACACATCACAAGCACCGTTAAGCTTTAAACATTTTAAGCTCTAAACGATTCACATGGATTGACGATATTGTTGTCAACTTAAACTCATTCTAAAAACTTTCGACATGCTTACCGATACGTTAAGGTATATTAAGATAGCACTAAAATCTTATGGACCCCACGATCTCTGCATATCCCCTCATCATGCAATACACTGACTCAAGTAATGCCTTTAAACTTTTATCGACTGTGATTTGTGCGAAAACAAAGCAGAATGTTTAAACATTAACAATCAGGTCGATACTTCCGTATACGCAGAGAAAGTCCAATGTTTAAACAAAATAAGAAAAATAAAACAAGTTGAAGTTGTTTAGGCTTTAACCACCAGGTCGATACTTCCGTATACGCAGAGGTGATCCAAAGCTTAAACGAAACACCAAAGAAAATAAAGCAGAACGTTTAGGCAACAACATCCAGGTCGATACTCACGTATACGCAGAGGATGTCCGATGCTTAAACAAAATAAAGAAATAAAACAAGTTTAAATCTTTTCAAAAAAAAAAAAAATGCACAATCACAGTGACTTTTCAGCAAAGTTGTGAAAGTTCACAAACTTAACCAGTTTTATGTCTTTCGACAATCAGCGATTACTGAGTAGGAACACAATCAAGAAGGACAAAACTAAGTACTATGCTTTTGACCATGTTTCCCACTAGAACTAGGCTTTTTCATTTAAGTTTGTATCGTTATCGCAAATCTACTAATCTAGCTGAGCCTATCGTCACATCTTTAGTAAGATCGTTTATCACATTTTATCTTTCCATTTCTTTAGCATGCTGTGACAGTCCAACTGATCTACTATCATTTCCTCTTTTTGACAACAAAACTCATTTTTAAATTTTTCAATGTTTTTGACATTTTCAAATTTTCTAATTTTTTTAAAATTTTACTCCCCCTAAAATCAAAATAAGTTTCAATTTTGATTTTCTGGGAAAATTTGAAAAACAAGCTGTACAAGAAATGTGACAACATGATGAGAATCACTTCAATTCGCCATCCACTATGCATGAACAATCAGAACTCCCCCTGACAACAAAACATTTTCCCATGGTGATTTCAAAACACTTAAGTTTGTTTTAATCAAAATGGTTTTTCCGGAAAATAAGTTTTGTAAGTCATTTCTCAAACATGGGGTTTCATCACCTTGTTCTTTAATCACTTGTAAAAATTTAACATTTGTAAGATCAATCCACAAACATCACTTGTAGAAAATCAAGTACAACTTAATGTCCCTGATTTACCACTAGTAAGACGAAAAATCACTTTCGTGAATTTCTCAAGAAATGTGCCAATTCCTGTTCCACGCTTACCAACCTGGGAACTCCGGCAAGTCAGGTTTTTCATTTAAACAGATTCACCCAAGCCTGACGGTCCTTGGGTGCTTTTGAATTCTTGTTCAACAATGGTGGAAAATTTGCATCATCCATTGTTAGACCAGAATTCTCAACTTTTACCTCAACACATGGCTCTTCTGGCTTTACCACACCAGATTCATCGCCTGAACGTGGCTTGTCTGACTTTGAAGAGTCAGATTCATCGCCAACCATTTTCTTCTTTTTCTTTCCCTCTTTCGTCCTCAAATTTGTATCCGATGAATTCGTCTTGCTTGACTTTGCCATCGAGGAAGTTGATTCATCAGAACTCTTATTTTTACCAACAGATGAACCCGAGGACAAAATCTTCTCCAGATACTCTCTGGCCTTCTTCCTCTTCTTCCTTAGTCTGTCTTTTTGCCCCTGAGAAAGCTTCACTTTCTTTTCTTGAACTTTAGGTTCTTGAACCTTCTGTTCTTTGGGCTTGACATTGACTGATTTCTTTACCTGCTTCTGAGATTCAGTCCTCAATCTTCTCATTGATCTCATTGAGCAATCTCTAGCAATATGTCCTTTGATTTGGCAGTTATAGCATCTCCTCGTCTCAAAAATCCAACTCTGGCAGTTAACAGCAATGTGTCCTTGATAACCGCATCTGTAACACATACTGTTATCGTACCAATCACCAGTTTTAGTCCAAACATTCAGATCATAGCACTGTTTGGCTTGGTGATAATCCTTGCTCCTCTTGTTTGCTGGATTTGACTTTTGAGCACTGTGGTCCGACCTGCACCACTTATTGCCAACAACTTTAGAGTTTTCATTTTTCGATTTTTGTAATTTTTGATTGCGATTGGATGATTGAACTGATGAGCTTTTATTTTCTTTTTGAAGATTTTTCGGCTTTTTATCTTTTTGTTTTTGTTCCACATTCTTCTTTACAGGTTTTTGCGATGAACATTCACCTTTTTCAGTAGAATGTAGAACAGTTTCTTTAAACATTTCTTTTAATTTCAAAAATGTTTTCTTTTTCTCATCATCATCAGTTTTCTCATCACAATCTTCAACTTTGACATTGTCAAAGTTTGTGACATTGTCACTTATTGGTACAGAATTGATCGGTTTTGGACAGGGATAATCTGGTGTTGATGACAAAGTCTCAAAACCTTTCAATTTCTCTTCAAGCTCTTGGATTTTAATCCGAGCTTTTTCAGCTTCATTTTCAAGTCGAATGATTTTCTGAAGATGAGAGTTTATTTCAATCTGTTTTTCAAGATTATTTTTAAAAATGACAGATTTCTCATCTTCTAAAATCTTCATTTGACTTTGAAAATCTTTTTCAAATTTTAATTTTTCATTTTCAAATTCTTTTTCCTTTTCTTTCAAAATCTCGTTTTTCAATGTCAAACTGTTCAAATCTCTTAACAGTTTGTCATTTTCTGATTTCAACTTCTCACAATTTTCCTGCAAATCAAAAATATGTTTCTTATCAGCTTTCATCTCATCATTCAAAACTGAAATTTCTTCAGTCTGTTCCTCTTCCACTTGGACACCTTTACTCTTGCTCTTCTTTAATATTGATTTTACACTTTGACTTTTCTTCTTCTCAGCATTGATCACCATCTGTTCTTCAATCTTTTTAACGAGTGGACTAATTTTCAGTTGAGAAAATTCTCCAGAAGTCTTCAAGTTTAAGATATAATTTTCCCATTCTTCTCGAGGTAAAGCACTGACAAATTTTTCAACCCATTATTCTGATTCTTTTTTAATACCCTTCTCAGACATTGAGCGAACAAGATGGCTATACCTCTCAATGATACTCTTTGTACTTTCTCCTGGACAACCTGAAAATGAATCAAATTCTTTATTTAATACATTTATTCTATCAATAGTTTCTCTTGTCATATTAAAGAAATTGATATCCATGATTCGGAATCGAAGAATTTTTCAAACAAGCTTTCACCCGAACTGATTCACCTAGTCAAATCACCCAAAAAAAACTCCCAACACAATCTGAAATACTTCCAAACTGTTTTCACCAACTTCAATGGGTCAAGACTTGAATCAAACAACACAATGATTGGGCCGAAAACGATGGTGCAACTTGGGCCAAGACTTTTTATCAGATCAACTGTACTTTAATACTTCAACAATTAAAATACAACAACCTGACCCACAAAAAAAATGTTGATTGGCCTGAAACTGATATGAACTTATCTACAAAACTTTTACCAACAATTCTGATGTTTAACACATGGCCCGATATATTCACATGTACCAACTTCGCATGCACACAAATACCAATCCCACTAACTTTTTAATTGAACCTCACATGCAACATGCAACCTTTAAATTGCCGACAAACTAGTATCACAAGTTCCAACAAGCTGACACTCTTCTATAACGTTTCACACAAATCGAAGATAACCACCTTGAGAATCGCTGAACTGTCAACAACTTTCAATATTTCACATGCACATCTATTCAATTCTTGTGACAATCAAAGTTCGAAAAACCGACAACAGTCAATTTGTTATCTGAAAAATATCACATGCATGAGATTAATCCCGTGATATTTAAATGAAATTGATATTATCAAAGCTATTGTCTGACAACTTATAATATCTTGCATGCAACAATTAGACCATAACCACTGTTGTTCTCGTGAATATAAAAAGCCGACAATACTAATTGTTCACATGCACCAATTCTTTCAATTAAAGTCTATCACATGCACACAAGACAAAATAATTTTTTAATGAATTCTATTGCACCGATAATGAGTGACACCTGAAACGTTCACATGCAACTGTTTCAAGCGAAATCCACACGTAATTCAAACAAACTGCTGTTTTCAAGCGAAATCCTCACGTATTTCAAACAAACTGCTGTTTTCAAGCGAAATCCTCGATTTCGCTTCAAACTCTCACTTTTTTCAAGCGAAATCCAACATGATGTCAGCAAATAACGATCTGATTTTGGTCCGATTGAACAAGATTTAAGCCGATTTTAGATCTGAAACTCTCAAGGGTTTGTTAAAACATGTTTACGCACATTATGTGAGAATTCGAGCCGATTTTAACCGTAAAAATTTGTTCGATTTTGAAAGAAGGTGTAGAAAATCAGAAAAAGTGACAAAAAACGAGCTGTTTTGGCGAAATCTCTTCCTCCTGAGCTCTGATACCACTTGTAGGATCGGTTTGTGACCCGAACGAGTCGTTCAGAAGAGATTTTATCAGTTTCAGAGGCGGAAACTAAGAAACCGATTGCGAAACAGCTTGCGTATCACTTTAACACTGATTATATTGATATACTATCGTTTACAATCAGTCCTCACATCGGCAGCACCTCGGTATGGAATTCTAAAATCGTTACAAATGATTTAGCTTGAAGGCTATTTATAGTGGTGAAGGTTTAGCTTGAAATGACATGCCACTTTCAAGGGAAACCTTGATTTAGCTTGAAATGACACTTGACACTTTCAAGGGGAATCAACATTGTTGATTTAGCTTGAAACTGTCATGTGACATTTTCAAGGTAAATCACCACTTTCAAGCTAAATTACTTTAAACACATTCTAAAATGTATAACATATCTAACATTTTTAGTCCTAGACTCGATACAAGACGAACTCGACAGACGCATGCACCAACAGACTCCCCCTCGAACGTTGACGAGTCTTAAGTGTCGAGTCTTCGCATCTTCAGTGTTCATCAGTCTTTTTTCTTTCTTAGCATATACCAGGATCTTCTCTTTGGCTTTAACCTCGTCAGACTCCCCCTCTCGTCATGATGGGATCGCCGTCTGGAATTAGCTATTACCTTGAGATCAATCCCTGGCTTTATCTCTGTTTAAGCTCAACTTCTGCACACATTTTCTCATCAAAACATAAGTTTTTACTTAAATCAATAAGAAAAACTTATTGGAAATAGTTCCATCAAGAATGGAATCGTCGAGCGAAAACACTTGACAACATATAGTTTACGAAGATTTTTCAATGCCGAGAACCTTGATCAGAGAGTACAAAATGCGTAAGATTCAGAATGGTGTAAAATTAAAATGGGATATATCGGGCTAGGATTTGAGTTACAGGAACAAGGGCCAAACCAACCACCCAAGAATGGAATCGTCGAGCGAAAACACTTGACAACCTCCAAGAAGCAGCTTTTCTTGCCACCAGACCTTTCTCCATCAATTAGGAATCTGATGCCGTCACTAACCACATTCCTGAAATTGTAGCCATTTGTTGAGTATTTTTTTGGTGTCTAATCCGCATATATATCACCATTGGCCTTGATTTTCTTGACTGTATATCTCTTAAATATCAACATATACACGTGTGATTTAGTTTACGAAGATTTTTCAATGCCGAGAACTTCGATAAGAGAGTGAAAAAGGCGTAAGGTTCACAATGGTGTAAAATTAAAATGTGATATACCAGGCTAGGATTTGAGTTACAGGAAAAAGGGCCAAACCAACCACCCAAGAATGGAATCGTCAAGCGAAAACACTTGACAACCTCCTAAAAGCAGCTTTTCTTGCCTCCAGACCTTTCTTCATCAATTAGGAATCTGATGCCGTCACTAAACACATTCCTTAAATTGTAGCCATTTGTTGAGTGTTTTTTTTGGTGTCTAATCCGCATATATATCACCATTGCCCTTGATTTTCTTGACTGTATATCTCTTAAATGTCAACATATACACGTGTGATTTAGTTTACGAAGATTTTTCAATGCCGAGAACCTCGATCAGAGAGTAAAAAAGGCGTAAGGTTTACAATGGTGTAAAATTAAAATGGGCTATACCGGGCTAGGATTCGAATTACAGGAACAAGGGCCAAACCAACCACCCAAGAATGAAATCGTTAAGCGAAAACACTTGACAACCTCCTAGAAGCAGCTTTTCTTGCCACCAGACCTTTCTCCATCAGTTAGGAATCTGATGCCGTCACTAAACACATTCCTTAAATTTTAGCCATTTGTTAAGTGTTTTTTTTGCTGTCTAATCCGCATATATATCACCATTGCCCTTGAATTTGTTGACTGTATATCTCTTAAATGTCAACATATACACAAGTGATTTAGTTTACGAAGATTTTTCAATGCCGAGAACCTCGATCAGAGAGTAAAAAAGGCGTAAGGTTTACAATGGTGTAAAATTAAAATGGGATATACCGGGCTAGGATTCAAGTTACAGGAACAGGGGCCAAACCAACCACCCAAGAATGGAATCGTGGAGCGAAAACAGTTGATAACCTCATAGAAGCAGCTTTTCTTGCCACCAGACCTTTCTCCATCAATTAAGAATCTGATCCCGTCACTAAACACATTCCTTAAATTGTAGCTATTTGTCGAGTGTTTTTTTTTCGGTGTCTAATCCGCAAATATATCACCATTGCAGTTAATTTTCTTGACTGGATATCCCTTAAATGTCAACATATACACGTGTGATTTAATTTACAAAGATTTTTCAATGCCGAGAACCTCGATCAGAGAGTAAAAAAGGCGTAAGGTTCACAATGGTGTAAAATTAAAATGGACTATACCGGGCTAGGATTCGAATTACAGGAACAGGGGCCAAACCAACCAGCCAAGAATGGAATCGTCAATTGAAAACACTTGACAACCTCCTAGAAGCAGCTTTTCTTGCCACCAGACCTTTCTCCATCAATTAAGAATCTGATGCCATCACTAAACACATTCCTTAAATTGTAGCCATTTGTTGAGTGTTTTTTTTGGTGTCTAATCCGCATATATATCACCATTGCCCTTGATTTTCTTTACTGTATATCTCTCAAATGTCAACATATACACGTGTGATTTAGTTTACACAGATTTTTCAATGCCGAGAAACTCGATCAGAGAGTAAAAAAGGCGTAAGGTTCACATTGGTGTAAAATTAAAATGGGATATACTAGGCTAAGATTCGAGTTACAGGAACAAGGGCCAAACCAACCACCCAAGAATGGAATCGTCGAGCGAAAACACTTGACAACCTCCTAGAAGCAGCTTTTCTTGCCACCAGACCTTTCTCCATCAATTAGGAATCTGCTGCCGTCACTAAACACATTGCTTAAATTGTAGCCATTTGGTGAGTGTTTTTTTTCATGTCTAATCCGCATATATATCACCATTGGCCTTGATTTTCTTGACTGTATATCTCTTAAATGTCAACATATACACGTGTGATTTAATTTACGAAGATTTTTCAATGCCGAGAACTTCGATAAGAGAGTGAAAAAGGCGTAAGGTTCACAATGGTGTAAAATTAAAATGTGATATACCAGGCTAGGATTTGAGTTACAGGAAAAAGGGCCAAACCAACCACCCAAGAATGGAATCGTCAAGCGAAAACACTTGACAACCTCCTAGAAGCAGCTTTTCTTGCCTCCAGACCTTTCTTCATCAATTAGGAATCTGATGCCGTCACTAAACACATTCCTTAAATTGTAGCCATTTGTTGAGTGTTTTTTTTTGGTGTCTAATCCGCATATATATCACCATTGCCCTTGATTTTCTTGACTGTATATCTCTTAAATGTCAACATATACACGTGTGATTTAGTTTACGAAGATTTTTCAATGCCGAGAACCTCGATCAGAGAGTAAAAAAGGCGTAAGGTTTACAATGGTGTAAAATTAAAATGGGCTATACCGGGCTAGGATTCGAATTACAGGAACAAGGGCCAAACCAACCACCCAAGAATGGAATCGTCAAGCGAAAACACTTGACAACCTCTTAGAAGCAGCTCTTCTTGCAACCAGACCTTTCTCCATCAGTTAGGAATCTGATGCCGTCACTAAACACATTCCTTAAATTGTAGCCATTTGTTAAGTGTTTTTTTCGCTGTCTAATACGCATATATATCACCATTGCCCTTGAATTTGTTGACTGTATATCTCTTAAATGTCAACATATACACAAGTGATTTAGTTTACGAAGATTTTTCAATGCCGAGAACCTCGATCAGAGAGTAAAAAAGGCGTAAGGTTTACAATGGTGTAAAATTAAAATGGGATATACCGGGCTAGGATTCAAGTTACAGGAACAGGGGCCAAACCAACCACCCAAGAATTGAATCGTGGAGCGAAAACAGTTGACAACCTCATAGAAGCAGCTTTTCTTGCCACCAGACCTTTCTCCATCAATTAGGAATCTGATCCCGTCACTAAACACATTCTTTAAATTGTAGCTATTTGTCGAGTGTTTTTTTTCGGTGTCTAATCCGCAAATATATCACCATTGCAGTTAATTTTCTTGACTGGATATCCCTTAAATGTCAACATATACACGTGTGATTTAATTTACAAAGATTTTTCAATGCCGAGAACCTCGATCAGAGAGTAAAAAAGGCGTAAGGTTCACAATGGTGTAAAATTAAAATGGACTATACCGGGCTAGGATTCGAATTACAGGAACAAGGGCCAAACCAACCAGCCAAGAATGGAATCGTCAAGTGAAAACACTTGACAACCTCCTAGAAACAGCTTTTCTTGCCACCAGACCTTTCTCCATCAATTAAGAATCTGATGCCATCACTAAACACATTCCTTAAATTGTAGCCATTTGTTGAGTGTTTTTTTTGGTGTCTAATCCGCATATATATCACCATTGCCCTTGATTTTCTTTACTGTATATCTCTTAAATGTCAACATATACACGTGTGATTTAGTTTACGCAGATTTTTCATTGCCGAGAACCTCGATAAGAGATTAAAAAAGGCGTAAGGTTCACATTGGTGTAAAATTAAAATGGGATATACTGGGCTAAGATTCGATTTACAGGAACAAGGGCCAAACCAACCACCCAAGAATGGAATCGTTGAGCGAAAACACTTGACAACCTCCTAGAAGCAGCTTTTCTTCCCACCAGACCTTTCTCCATCAATTAGGAATCTGATCCCGTCACTAAACACATTCCTTAAATTGTAGCCATTTGTTGAGTGTTTTTTTTGTCTAATCCGCATATATATCACCATTGCCCTTGATTTTCTTGACTGTATATCTCTTAAATGTCAACATATACACGTGTGATTTAGTTTACGAAGATTTTTCAATGACGAGAAACTCGATCAGAGAGTAAAAAAGGCGTAAGGTTCACAATGGTATAAAATTAAAATGGGATATACCTGGCTAGGATTCGAGTTACAGGAACAAGGGCCAAACCAACGACCCAAGAATGGAATAGTCGAGCCAAAACACTTGACAACCTCCTAGAAGCAGCTTTTCTTGCCAACAGACCTTTCTCCATCAATTAGGAATCTGATGCCGTCACTAAACACATTCCTTAAATTGTAGCCATTTGTTGAGTTTTTTTTGGTGTGTAATCCGCATATATATCACCATTGCCCTTGAGTTTCTTGACTGTATATCTCTTAAATGTCAACATATACACGTGTGATTTAGTTTACGAAGATTTTTCAATGCCGAGAACCTCGATCAGAGAGTAAAAAAGGCGGAAGTTTCACAATGGTGTAAAATTAAAATGGGATATACCGGGCTAGGATTCGAGTTACAGGAACAAGGGCCACACCAACCACCCAAGAATGGAATCGTCGAGCGAAAACACTTGACAACCTCTTAGAAGCAGCTTTTCTTGCCACCAGACCTTTCTCCATCAATTAGGAATCTGATGCCGTCACTAAACACATTCCTTAAATTGTAGCCATTTGTTGAGTGTTTTTTTGGTGTGTAATCCGCATATATATCACCACTGCCCTTGATTTTCTTGACTGTATATCTTTTAAATGTCAACATATACACGTGTGATTTAGTTTATGAAGATTTTTCAATGCCGAGAACTTCGATCAAAGAGTAAAAAAGGCGTAAGGTTCACAATGGTGTAAAATTAAAATGGGATATACCCGGCTAGGATTCGAGTTACCGGAACAAGGGCCAAACCAACCACCCAAGAATGGAATCGTCGAGCGAAAACACTTGACAACCTCCTAGAAGCAGCTTTTCTTGCCACCAGACCTTTCTCCATCAATTAGGAATCTGATGCCGTCACTAAACACATTCCTTAAAGTGTAACCATTTGTTGAGTGTTTTTTTTGCTGTCTAATCCGCATATATATCACCATTGCCCTTGATTTTGTTGACTGTATATCTCTTAAATGTCAACATATACTCGGGTGATTTAGTTTACGAAGATTTTTCAATGCCGAGAACCTCGATCAGAGAGTAAAAAAGGCGTAAGGTTCACAATGGTGTAAAATTAAAATGGGATATACCGGGCTAGGATTCGAGTTACAGGAACGAGGGCCAAACCAACCACCCAAGAATGGAATCGTCGAGCGAAAGCACTTGACAACCTCCTAGAAGCAGCTTTTCTTGCCACCAGACCTTTCTACATCAATTAGGAATCGGATGCTGTCACTAAACACATTCCTTAAATTGTAGGCATTTGTTGAGTGTTTTTTTGTGGTGTTTAATCCGCATATATCTCACCATTGCCCTTGATTTTCTTGACTGTATATCTCTTAAATGTTAACATATACACGTGTGATTTAGTTTATGAAGATTTTTCAATGCCGAGAACCTCGATCACAGAGTAAAAAAGGCGTAAGGTTCACAATGGTGTAAAATTAAAATGGGATATACCGGGCTAGGATTCGAGTTACAGGAAAAAGGGCCAAACCAACCACCCAAGAATGGAATCGTCGAGCGAAAACACTTGACAACCACCTAGAAGCTGCTTTTCTTGCCACCAGACCTTTCTCCATCAATTAGGAATCTGATGCTGTCACTAAACACATTCCTTAAATTGTAGCCATTTGTTGAGTGTTTTTTGTGTGTGTCTAATCCGCATATATATCGCCATTGCCCTTGATTTTCTTGACTGTATATCTCTTAAATGTTAACATATACACGTGTGATTTAGTTTACGAAGATTTTTCAATGCCGAGAACCTCGATCAGAGAGTAAAAAAGGCGTAAGGTTCACAATGGTGTAAAATTAAAATGGGATATACCGGGCTAGGATTCAAGTTACAGGAACAAGGGCCAAACCAACCACCCAAAAATGGAATCGTCGAGCGAAAATACTTAACAACTTCCTAGAAGCAGCTTTTCTTGCCACCAGACCTTTCTCCATCAATTAGGAATCTGATGCCGTCACTAAACACATTCCTTAAATTGTAGCCATTTGTTGAGTGTTTTTTTTGTGTCTAATCAGCATATATATCACCATTGCCCTTGATTTTCTTAACTGTATATCTCTTAAATGTCAACATATACACGTGTGATTTAGTTTACGAAGATTTTTCAATGCCGAGAACCTCGGTCAGAGAGTAAAAAAGGCGTAAGGTTCACAATGGTGTAAAATTAAAATGGGCTATACCGGGCTAGGATTCGAATTATAGGAACAAGGTCCAAACCACCCACCAAAGAATGGAATCGTCAAGCGAAAACACTTGACAACCTCCTAGAAGCAGCTTTTCTTGCCACCAGACCTTTCTCCATCAGTTAGGAATCTGATGCCGTCACTAAACACATTCCTTAAAGTGTAGCCATTTGTTGAGTGTTTTTTTTTGCTGTGTAATCCGCATATATATCACCATTGCCCTTGATTTTGTTGACTGTATATCTCTTAAATGTCAACATATACTCGTGTGATTTAGTTTACGAAGTTTTTTCAATGCCGAGAACCTCGATCAGAGAGTAAAAAAGGCGTAAGGTTCACAATGGTCTAAAATTAAAATGGGATATACCGGGCCAGGATTCGAGTTACAAGAACAAGGGCCAAACCAACCACCCAAGAATGGAATCGTCAAGCGAAAACACTTGACAACCTTCTAGAAGCAGCTTTTCTTGCCACCAGACCTTTCTCCATCAATTAGGAATCTAATGCCGTCACTAAACACATTCCTTAAATTGTAGCCATTTGTTGAGTGTTATTTTTTGGTGTCTAATCCACATATATATATATCACCATTGCCCTTGATTTTCTTGACTGTGTATCTCTTAAATGTCAACATATACAGGTGTGATTTAGTTTATGAAGATTTTTCAACGCCGAGAACCTCAATCAGAGAGTAAAAAAGGCGTAAGGTTCACAATGGTGTAAAATTAAAATGGGATATACCGGGCTAGGATTTGAGTTACAGGAACGAGGGCCAAACCAACCACCCAAGAATGGGATCGTCGAGCGAAAACACTTGACAACCTCCTCGAAGCAGCTTTTCTTGCCACCAGACCTTTCTACATCAATTAGGAATCTGATGCCGTCTCTAAACACATTCCTTAAATTGTAGCCATTTGTTGAGTGTTTTTTTGGTGTTTAATCCGCATATATCTTACCATTGCCCTTGATTTTCTTGACTGTATATCTCTTAAATGTTAACATATACACATGTGATTTAGTTTACGAAGATTTTTCAATGCCGAGAACCTCGATCAGAGAGTAAAAAAGGCGTAAGGTTCACAATGGTGTAAAATTAAAATGGGATATACCGGGCTATGATTCCAGTTACAGGAACAAGGTCCAAACCAACCACCCAAGAATGGAATCGTCGAGCGAAAACACTTGACAACCTCCTAGAAGCAGCTTTTCTTGCCACCAGACCTTTCTCCATCAATTAGGAATCTGATGCTGTCACTAAACACATTCCTTAAATTGTAGCCATTTGTTGAGTGTTTTTTTTGTGTGTCTAATCCGCATATATATCGCCATTGCCCTTGATTTTCTTGACTTTATATCTCTTAAATGTTAACATATACACGTGTGATTTAGTTTACGAAGATTTTTCAATGCCGAGAACCTCGATCAGAGAGTAAAAAAGGCGTAAGGTTCACAATGGTGTAAAATTAAAATAGGCTATATCGGGCTAGGATTCGAATTACAGGAACAAGGGCCAAACCAACCACCAAAGAATGGAATCGTCAAGCGAAAACACTTGACAACCTCCTAGAAGCAGCTTTTCTTGCCACCAGACCTTTCTCCATCAGTTAGGAATCTGATGCCGTCACTAAACACTTTCCTTAAAGTGTAACCATTTGTTGAGTGTTTTTTTTGCTGTCTAATCCGCATATATGTCACCATTGCCCTTGATTTTGTTGACTGTATATCTCTTAAATGTCAACATATACTCGGGTGATTTAGTTTACGAAGATTTTTCAATGCCGAGAACCTCGATCAGAGAGTAAAAAAGGCGTAAGGTTCACAATGGTGTAAAATTAAAATGGGCTATACCGGGCTAGGATTCGAATTATAGGAACAAGGGCCAAACCACCCACCAAAGAATGGAATCGTCAAGCGAAAACACTTGACAACCTACTAGAAGCAGCTTTTCTTGCCACCAGACCTTTCTCCATCAGTTAGGAATCTGATGCCGTCACTAAACAAATTCCTTAAAGTGTAGCCATTTGTTGAGTGTTTTTTTTTGCTGTGTAATCCGCATATATATCACCATTGCCCTTGATTTTGTTGACTGTATATCTCTTAAATGTCAACATATACTCGTGTGATTTAGTTTACGAAGATTTTTCAATGCCGAGAACCTCGATCAGAGAGTAAAAAAGGCGTAAGGTTCACAATGGTGTAATATTAAAATGGGATATACCGGGTTAGGATTCGAGTTACAGGAACAAGGGCCAAACCAACCACCCAAGAATGGAATCGTGGAGCGAAAACACTTGACAACCTCCTAGAAGCAGCTTTTCTTGCCACCAGACTTTCCTCCATCAGTTAGGGGTCTGATGCCGTCACTAAACACATTCCTTAAATTGTAGCCATTTGTTGAGTGTTTTTTTGGTGTCTAATCTGCATATATATCACCATTGCCCTTGATTTTCTTAACTGTATATCTCTTAAATGTCAACATATACACGTGTGATTTAGTTTACGAAGATTTTTCAATGCCGAGAACCTCGATCAGAGAGTAAAAAAGGCGTAAGGTTCACAATGGTGTAAAATTAAAATGGGCTATACCGGGCTAGGATTCGAATTATAGGAACAAGGGCCAAACCACCCACCAAAGAATGGAATCGTCAAGCGAAAACACTTGACAACCTCCTAGAAGCAGCTTTTCTTGCCACCAGACCTTTCTCCATCAGTTAGGAATCTGATGCCGTCACTAAACACATTCCTTAAAGTGTAGCCATTTGTTGAGTGTTTTTTTTTTGCTGTGTAATCCGCATATATATCACCATTGCCCTTGATTTTGTTGACTGTATATCTCTTAAATGTCAACATATACTCGTGTGATTTAGTTTACGAAGTTTTTTCAATGCCGAGAACCTCGATCAGAGAGTAAAAAAGGCGTAAGGTTCACAATGGTCTAAAATTAAAATGGGATATACCGGGCTAGGATTCGAGTTACAAGAACAAGGGCCAAACCAACCACCCAAGAATGGAATCGTCGAGCGAAAACACTTGACAACCTTCTAGAAGCAGCTTTTCTTGCCACCAGACATTTCTCCATCAATTAGGAATCTAATGCCGTCACTAAACACATTCCTTAAATTGTAGCCATTTGTTGAGTGTTATTTTTTGGTGTCTAATCCACATATATATATATATATATATATCACCATTGCCCTTGATTTTCTTGACTGTGTATCTCTTAAATGTCAACATATACAGGTGTGATTTAGTTTATGAAGATTTTTCAACGCTGAGAACCTCAATCAGAGAGTAAAAAAGGCGTAAGGTTCACAATGGTGTAAAATTAAAATGGGATATACCGGGCTAGGATTTGAGTTACAGGAACGAGGGCCAAACCCACCACCCAAGAATGGGATCGTCGAGCGAAAACACTTGACAACCTCCTCGAAGCAGCTTTTCTTGCCACCAGACCTTTCTACATCAATTAGGAATCTGATGTCGTCTCTAAACACATTCCTTAAATTGTAGCCATTTGTTAAGTGTGTTTTTTGGTGTTTAATCCGCATATATCTTACCATTGCCCTTGATTTTCTTGACTGTATATCTCTTAAATGTTAACATATACACATGTGATTTAGTTTACGAAGATTTTTCAATGCCGAGAACCTCGATCAGAGAGTAAAAAAGGCGTAAGGTCCACAATGGTGTAAAATTAAAATGGGATATACCGGGCTATGATTCCAGTTACAGGAACAAGGTCCAAACCAACCACCCAAGAATGGAATCGTCGAGCGAAAACACTTGACAACCTCCTAGAAGCAGCTTTTCTTGCCACCAGACCTTTCTCCATCAATTAGGAATCTGATGCTGTCACTAAACACATTCCTTAAATTGTAGCCATTTGTTGAGTGTTTTTTTTGTGTGTCTAATCCGCATATATATCGCCATTGCCCTTGACTTTCTTGACTTTATATCTCTTAAATGTTAACATATACACGTGTGATTTAGTTTACGAAGATTTTTCAATGCCGAGAACCTCGATCAGAGAGTAAAAAAGGCGTAAGGTTCACAATGGTGTAAAATTAAAATAGGCTATATCGGGCTAGGATTCGAATTACAGGAACAAGGGCCAAACCAACCACCAAAGAATGGAATCGTCAAGCGAAAACACTTGACAACCTCCTAGAAGCAGCTTTTCTTGCCACCAGACCTTTCTCCATCAGTTAGGAATCTGATGCCGTCACTAAACACTTTCCTTAAAGTGTAACCATTTGTTGAGTGTTTTTTTTGCTGTCTAATCCGCATATATGTCACCATTGCCCTTGATTTTGTTGACTGTATATCTCTTAAATGTCAACATATACTTGGGTGATTTAGTTTACGAAGATTTTTCAATGCCGAGAACCTCGATCAGAGAGTAAAAAAGGCGTAAGGTTCACAATGGTGTAAAATTAAAATGGGCTATACCGGGCTAGGATTCGAATTATAGGAACAAGGGCCAAACCACCCACCAAAGAATGGAATCGTCAAGCGAAAACACTTGACAACCTCCTAGAAGCAGCTTTTCTTGCCACCAGACCTATCTCCATCACTTAGGAATCTGATGCCGTCACTAAACACATTCCTTAAAGTGTAGCCATTTGTTGAGTGTTTTTTTTTTGCTGTGTAATCCGCATATATATCACCATTGCCCTTGATTTTGTTGACTGTATATCTCTTAAATGTCAACATATACTCGTGTGATTTAGTTTACGAAGATTTTTCAATGCCGAGAACCTCGATCAGAGAGTAAAAAAGGCGTAAGGTTCACAATGGTGTAATATTAAAATGGGATATACCGGGTTAGGATTCGAGTTACAGGAACAAGGGCCAAACCAACCACCCAAGAATGGAATCGTGGAGCGAAAACACTTGACAACCTCCTAGAAGCAGCTTTTCTTGCCACCAGACTTTCCTCCATCAGTTAGGGGTCTGATGCCGTCACTAAACACATTCCTTAAATTGTAGCCATTTGTTGAGTGTTTTTTTGGTGTCTAATCTGCATATATATCACCATTGCCCTTGATTTTCTAGACTATATATCTCTTAATTGTCAACGTATACACGTGTGATTTAGTTTACGAAGATTTTTCAATGCCGAGAAACTCGATCAGAGGGTAAAAAAGGCGTAAGGTTCACAATGGTGTAAAATTAAAATGGGATATACCGGGCTAGGATTCAAGTTACAGGAACAAGGGCCAAACCAACCACCCAAGAATGGAATCGTCGAGCGAAAACACTTGACAACTTCCTAGAAGCAGCTTTTCTTGCCACCAGACCTTTCTCCATCAATTCGGAATCTGATGCCGTCACTAAACACATTCCTTAAATTGTAGCCATTTGTTGAGTGTTTTTTTTGGTGTCTAATCAGCATATATATCACCATTGCCCTTGATTTTCTTGACTGTATATCTCTTAAATGTCAACATATACACGTGTGATTTAGTTTACGAAGATTTTTCAATGCCGAGACCCTCGATCAGAGAGTAAAAAAAGGCGTAAGGTTCACAATGGTGTAAAATTAAAATGGGCTATACCGGGCTAGGATTCGAATTATAGGAACAAGGGCCAAACCACCCACCAAAGAATGGAATCGTCAAGCGAAAACACTTGACAACCTCCTAGAAGCAGCTTTTCTTGCCACCAGACCTTTCTCCATCAGTTAGGAATCTGATGCCGTCACTAAACACATTCCTTAAAGTGTAGGCATTTGTTGAGTGTTTTTTTTGCTGTCTAATCCGCATATATATCGCCATTGCCCTTGATTTTCTTGACTTTATATCTCTTAAATGTCAACATATACTCGTGTGATTTAGTTTACGAAGATTTTTCAATGCCGAGAACCTCGATCAGAGAGTAAAAAAGGCGTAAGGTTCACAATGGTGTAATATTAAAATGGGATATACCGGGTTAGGATTCGAGTTACAGGAACAAGGGCCAAACCAACCACCCAAGAATGGAATCGTGGAGCGAAAACACTTGACAACCTCCTAGAAGTAGCTTTTCTTGCCACCAGACCTTCCTCCATCAGTTAGGGGTCTGATGCCGTCACTAAACACATTCCTTAAATTGTAGCCATTTGTTGAGTGTTTTTTTGGTGTCTAATCTGCATATATATCACCATTGCCCTTGATTTTCTAGACTATATATCTCTTAATTGTCAACGTATACACATGTGATTTAGTTTACGAAGATTTTTCAATGCCGAGAAACTCGATCAGAGAGTAAAGAAGGCGTAAGGTTCACAATGGTCTAAAATTAAAATGGGATATACCGGGCTAGGATTCGAGTTACAGGAACAAGGGCCAAACCAACCACCCAAGAATGGAATCGTCGAGCGAAAACACTTAACAACCTTCTAGAAGCAGCTTTTCTTGCCACCAGACCTTTCTCCATCAATTAGGAATCTAATGCCGTCAGTAAACACATTCCTTAAATTGTAGCCATTTGTTGAGTGTTATTTTTTGGTGTCTAATCCACATATATATATATATATATATATATATATCACCATTGCCCTTGATTTTCTTGACTGTGTATCTCTTAAATGTCAACATATACAGGTGTGATTTAGTCTATGAAGATTTTTCAAAGCCGAGAACCTCAATCAGAGAGTAAAAAAGGCGTAAGGTTCACAATGGTGTAAAATTAAAATGGGATATACCGGGCTAGGATTTGAGTTACAGGAACGAGGGCCAAACCAACCACCCAAGAATGGAATCGTCGAGCGAAAACACTTGACAACCTCCTAGAAGCAGCTTTTCTTGCCACTAGACCTTTCTACATCAATAAGGAATCTGATGCCGTCTCTAAACACATTCCTTAAATTGTAGCCATTTGTTGAGTGTTTTTTTTGGTGTTTAATCCGCATATATCTTACCATTGCCCTTGATTTCCTTGACTGTATATCTCTTAAATGTTAACATATACACATGTGATTTAGTTTACGAAGATTTTTCAATGCCGGGAACCTCGATCAGAGAGTAAAAAAGGCGTAAGGTTCACAATGGTGTAAAATTAAAATGGGATATACCGGGCTAGGATTCCAGTTACAGGAACAAGGGCCAAACCAACCACCCAAGAATGGAATCGTCGAGCGAAAACACTTGACAACCTCCTAGAAGCAGCTTTTCTTGCCACCAGACCTTTCTCTATCAATTAGGAATCTGATGCTGTCACTAAACACATTCCTTAAATTGTAGCCATTTGTTGAGTGTTTTTTTTGTGTGTCTAATCCGCATATATATCGCCATTGCCCTTGATTTTCTTGACTTTATATCTCTTAAATGTTAACATATACACATGTGATTTAGTTTACGAAGATTTTTCAATGCCGGGAACCACGATCAGAGAGTAAAAAAGGCGTAAGGTTTACAATGGTGTAAAGTTAAAATGGGATATACCGGGCTAGGATTCAAGTTACAGGAACAAGGGCCAAACCAACCACCCAAGAATGGAATCGTCGAGCGAAAACACTTGACAACTTCCTAGAAGCAGCTTTTCTTGCCACCAGACCTTTCTCCATCAATTAGGAATCTGATGCCGTCACTAAACACATTCCTTAAATTGTAGCCATTTGTTGAGTGTTTTTTTTGGTGTCTAATCAGCATATATATCACCATTGCCCTTGATTTTCTTGACTGTATATCTCTTAAATGTCAACATATACACGTGTGATTTAGTTTACGAAGATTTTTCAATGCCAAGAACCTCGATCAGAGAGTAAAAAAGGCGTAAGGTTCACAATGGTGTAAAATTAAAATGGGCTATACCGGGCTAGGATTCGAATTACAGGAACAAGGGCCAAACCACCCACCAAAGAATGGAATCGTCAAGCGAAAACACTTGACAACCTCCTAGAAGCAGCTTTTCTTGCCACCAGACCTTTCTCCATCAGTTAGGAATCTGATGCCGTCACTAAACACATTCCTTAAAGTGTAGCCATTTGTTGAGTATTTTTTTGTGTGTAATCCACATATATGTCACCATTGCCCTTGATTTTGTTGACTGTATATCTCTTAAATGTCAACATATACTCGTGTGATTTAGTTTACGAAGATTTTTCAATGCCGAGAACCTCGACCAGAGAGTAAAAAAGGCGTAAGGTTCACAATGGTGTAAAATTAAAATGGGATATACCGGGCTAGGATTCAAGTTACAGGAACAAGGGCCAAACCAACCACCCAAGAATGGAATCGTGGAGCGAAAACACTTGACAACTTCTTAGAAGCAGCTTTTCTTGCCACCAGACCTTTCTCCATCAATTAGGAATCTGATGCCGTCACTAAACACATTCCTTAAATTGTAGCCATTTGTTGAGTGTTTTTTTTTGTGTGTCTAATCCGCATATATATCGCCATTGCCCTTGATTTTCTTGACTTTATATCTCTTAAATGTTAACATATACACGTGTGATTTAGTTTACGAAGATTTTTCAATGCCGAGAACCTCGATCAGAGAGTAAAAAAGGCGTAAGGTTTACAATGGTGTAAAGTTAAAATGGGATATACCGGGCTAGGATTCAAGTTAAAGGAACAAGGGCCAACCCAACCACCCAAGAATGGAATCGTCGAGCGAAAACACATGACAACTTCCTAGAAGCAGCTTTTCTTGCCACCACACCTTTCTCCATCAATTAGGAATCTGATGCCGTCACTAAACACATTCCTTAAATTGTAGCCATTTGTTGAGTGTTTTTTTTGGTGTCTAATCAGCATATATATCACCATTGCCCTTGATTTTCTTGACTGTATATCTCTTAAATGTCAACATATACACGTGTGATTTAGTTTACGAAGATTTTTCAATGCCAAGAACGTCGATCAGAGAGTAAAAAAGGCGTAAGGTTCACAATGGTGTATAATTAAAATGGGCTATACCGGGCTAGGGTTCGAATTACAGGAACAAGGGCCAAACCACCCACCAAAGAATGGAATCGTCAAGCGAAAACACTTGACAACCTCCTAGAAGCAGCTTTTCTTGCCACCAGACCTTTCTCCATCAGTTAGGAATCTGATGCCGTCACTAAACACATTCCTTAAAGTGTAGCCATTTGTTGAGTGTTTTTTTGTGTGTAATCCGCATATATATCACCATTGCCCTTGATTTTGTTGACTGTATATCTCTTAAATGTCAACATATACTCATGTGATTTAGTTTAAGAATATTTTTCAATGCCGAGAACCTCGATCAGAGAGTACAAAAGGCGTAAGGTTCACAATGGTGTAAAATTAAAATGGGATATACCGGGCTAGGATTCAAGTTACAGGAACAAGGGCCAAACCAACCACCCAAGAATGGAATCGTGGAGCGAAAACACTTGACAACTTCCTAGAAGCAGCTTTTCTTGCCACCAGACCTTTCTCCATCAATTAGGAATATGATGCCGTCACTAAGCACATTCCTTAAATTGTAGCCATTTCTTGAGTGTTTTTTTTGGTGTCTAATCAGCATATATATCACCATTGCCCTTGATTTTCTTTACTGTATATCTCTTAAATATCAACATATACACGTGAGATTTAGTTTACGAAGATTTTTCAACGCCAAGAACCTCGATCAGTGAGTAAAAAAGGAGTAAGGTTTACAATGGTGTAAAATTAAAATGGGATATACCGGACTAGGATTCGAGTAACAGGAAAAAGGGCGAAACCAACTACCCAAGAATGGAATCGTCGAGCGAAAATACTTGACAACCTCCTAGAAGCAGCTTTTCTTGCCACTAGACCTTTCTCCATCAATTAGGAATCTAATGCCGTCACTAAACACATTCCTTAAATTGTAGCCATTTGTTGAGTGTTTTTTTTGGTGTATAATCCGCATATATATCACCATTGCCCTTGATTTACTTGACTGTATATCTCTTAAATGTTAACATATACACGTGTGATTTAGTTTACGAAGATTTTTCAATGCCGAGAACCTCGATCAGAGAGTAAAAAAGGCGTAAGGTTCACAATGGTGTAAAATTAAAATGGTATATACCGGGCTAGGATTCAAGTTACAGGAACAAGGGCCAAACCAACCACCCAAGAATGGAATCGTCGAGCGAAAACACTTGACAACCTCCTAGAAGCAGCTTTTCTTGCCACCAGACCTTTCTCCATCAATTAGGAATCTGATGCCGTCACTAAACACATTCCTTAAATTGTAGCCATTTGTTGAGTGTCTAATCCGCATATATATCACCATTTCCCTTGATTTTCTTGACTGTATATCTCTTAAATGTTAACATATACACGTGTGATTTAGTTTACGAAGAGTTTTCAATGCCGAGAACCTCGATCAGAGAGTAAAAAAGGCGTAAGTTTCACAATGGTGTAAAATTAAAATGTGATGTACCGGGCTAGGATTCAAGTTACAGGAACAAGGGCCAAACCAACCTCCCAAGAATGGAATCGTCGAGCGAAAACACTTGACAACTTCCTAGAAGCAGCTTTTCTTGCCACCAGACCTTTCTCCATCAATTAGGAATCTGATGCCGTCACTAAACACATTCCTTAAATTGTAGCCATTTGTTGAGTGTTTTTTTGGTGTCTAATCAGCTTATATATCACCATTGCCCTTGATTTTGTTGACTGTATATCTCTTAAATATCAACATATACACGTGAGATTTAGTTTACGAAGATTTTTCAACGCCGAGAACCTCGATCAGAGAGTAAAAAAGGCGTAAGGTGTACAATGGTGTAAAATTAAAATGGGATATACCGGACTAGGATTCGAGTTACAGGAAAAAGGGCTATGTTGGTGCACTACATCTGTCGACTTCGTCTTGTATCGAGTCTTACACTAGTTAGAATAGATCAAGGCACGTAAAACGAGAGTTAGAAAGATTTCGCTTGAAGGATTGGATTTGTAAAGGATTTCGCTTGAAGCCTCAAGCGAAATCAACATGTAACGATTTCGCTTCAGGTCATTCCAAGCGAAGTCTCCAAGTCTATATATAGGGATGTTAGGTCAAGCGAAATTATAGTTTTTCAGAGAGTGATTTCCATACCGAAGTGCTGCCGGTGTGAGAACTGATTGTAATTGTTGTCTAATCAATACAAATCAGTGTTAAAGTGAAGATTCAGCTGTTTACACATCAAATACTTGTTTTCCGCACCTGTATTTGATAGAATTCCTCTGAACCGACTCGTTCGGATCCACAAACCGATCCTACAATTGGTATCAGAGCCAGTTGAGGAGTTCTACAGGATTTCAGCTGAAATTGACATCGTTTTCTTCCTTCTACATCTTCTTTTAACAGTTCAGAAAATTTTCACGGTCAAAATCATTTCAAATTCTCATGGATTGTTTAAAAGTACAAGATAACAAACCCTTGAAAGTTTCACAGCCATATTCGACCTTAAAGTGATTAAAATTGACATTCGAATGGATTTCGCTTGAAGAACATAACTTCATTGAACGATTTCGCTTGAAGTTTCAAGCGACACTTAGATCTCGCTTCAAACAGTATTCTATTTCGCTTCAAGACTGTCGCTTCAACGATTTCTCTTCAGAAACTGCTACTTAATATTTTCGCTTCAAAGATCAGTGGATTTCGCTTCAGGGTTTTCGCTTCAGAGTTTTTCGCTTCAGAGCTATCTCTTTAGACAGCTTCGCTTGAAACTATTTCGCTTCAACTGTTTCGCTTGAAGGGTACTGCTTGAAAGTAATTGAAACATGGATAACGATTTCCACAACGCATTTGCAACATCGCCTAGTTCATCTTCCATTGCTCAGAACATGAATTCAGAAAATGAAACGGGGACTACTCAGAAACCCCCGAAGTTAATGTGCATTGAGGAATACTATGGATGGAAAGATCGTTTCGAAAACTGGGTACAAGCAAATCATTTGAGATCATGGGAATGTATTCTGAAAAAGTATATGCTACCACGTACTGAAATGGAGACAGTAAAACAGATTTCAGAGTTTGGGAATGAAGAATGGGAAATGTATCGAGCTGAAAAAATGATGATCAGTTTGCTTCAACAAGCTATCAAAGAAGACATCTTTATACTACTTCAACATGACAAAACATCAAAGTCAATCTGGGATGCTTTGAAAGTTAAAGTTGAAGGTAGTGCAAACATGATTAAAAGCAAAAAGGCGTTGCTTAAAAAGGAGTTTGATTTGTTCACAAGTTTGCCCGGAGAAGATACAAAGAAACTCATTGAACGTTATTGTCACTTAGTTCGAACAATGTCAATGATGAACATCAACAAAGATGATGAAGAATGGGTGGATAAGCTAGCTGATGCTTTACCTCAGAAAGAGTGGGGAACATATTTGATGATACTGAAAAATACCGGAGTTTATGAAGGGTTGTCAATCTCTCAGTTTATTGAAAAGATTGAAAGTCAGGATTTAGAACAGCAGAAGATCGCAAGGATGAATAATCCAAGTGGTCAACAAGATGTAAAGATGTATTATAAGGGTAGTATTCCGACTTCAGAAGCTGAGAGAAGTTCGAAAATTCAGACTGCTTATAGTGTTGGAGATTCTACAGAAAAGATTGATCAAAACTCAAACAAAAGCAACAGTGGTTTCTCATTGTATCCGAGTGTTAATCCGAAAAGCTCATCAGAAAGTTTTCAATCTCAAAGCACAAAGATGGGAAATGGTTGTGTGATTCAATGTAACATAGCTCTAAATCTTCCAGAAGGTCAAAGTTTTTCTGAAGACATTGCAAAAGATCATATGGCATTACTTGGTTCAGTGCTTATCTCATATGAAGGTTTAGTGGCTGGTCGAATTGGAAATCCTATGCTTACTAAAGAGGATTACGACCAAATATATGCTGAAGAGATGGAACTAATGGATATCAAATGGTGTCTTGCAAGTGTTCTTAGACGTGCTGAAAAGTTCAAGACAATTACCGGAAGAAATGATTTTCTTGATGCTTGTGTTTCTACTTTAGGTTTTGATAAATCTAAAGTTACTTGTTTCAGGTGCAGGGAAAAAGGTCATTTTAAGCGGGAATGCAAAAACAGAGAAGTTAGTGGTGCCCAGAATCCTTTTGGAAAAGATGACTACTACCGGAAAGCCATTTATCAGCAAGTTGGTCAGACACAAGAATTACAGACGGCTCATGGTAGAAAGATTGAAGATTCAAAGAAAGGATGTTTGGTAGATTTCAATTGGAGCAACTACATTTCTTCTAACAACACAGCATGTATAGTGGACCAAATTGATGAACAACTACCTGAAGGATTCAGCTGGGATATGTTTGTTGATGAAAAAGGGGATTTCAAAGCTTTTATTGCAAAGATTGTTAGAGAACCAGATTTGTTTGCTACTTGGATGAGATCAATTGGTGAAAAAGTGAAAGATCAATCGAGTACATCTGAAGAAAGTTTAGATAGTGCTGATTCTGATTCATTTAGTACAGATGAGAGTGTGCAAAATGAAGATACTTCGGAAAAAGAAGTTGTTTTTGATCAAACACCATCTGATTCTGGTGTATCAGAAGATGATTCTGACAAATCTGCACAGTTTGATAAAACACCGATTGAGATTAGTAGTGATGATGAGGAAGAGAAACATATTAATGTGGCTAAACATCATCTTTCTCCTGAAAGTTTTCATTTTTATTTTGCAGATCGCATGGAGAAACTGAAGGAGAAACAAGCTGCAAAAGAACAACAACAAGATGAGAAGACTGAAAATGGTGTTCAAAATGAAGAAGTTAGAAGTGGGGATGAAGAAAAGGTGATTGAAACTAAGAAAGTAACTGAAGTAGAAAAAGTAATTGAAGTGGTAAAAACAATTGAGGTTGAGAAGATTGTTGAAGTTGAAAAGTCTTGCAAGAAATGTTTGGAAATTTGCAAAAGTTGTGAAGAAAAAGATGTGATTCTGTTTGATAGAGAAAGACTGATAGAAAAGTTACTATCTGACATTAGCTATGTGAAAGAATCGTATAGCGTGTTGAACAGAACTGTGACAGGTCTTCAAACAACAAATTCTGAAAGAGAAAAGGCTTTAACAATGACGAATGCTACATTGATGACAAAGCAAAAGGCAATTAATCATTACATCGAAGAAAATGCTAGTTTAAAGCAAGAGTTGGAGAAAGAAAAGATCGAGAATGAAAGGATCAGAAGGTTATTACTGAGTTATTCTTGTTCTGATTATGTTATTGATCGAGTTTATCCAACTGTTGCAGGTTTTGAAGCATTTCAGGATGAAAAGACAAAGAATGAGACTGGTAAGAAATCGACTGTTAAATACAACAAGTGTCCGCCTCCTATCTGGGAAGGGTATTCTCCTAGAAAACCAAATGAGGAACAAGTCGAAAAAGCAGTCAATATAAAGTTAAAATCCGAGACAACTGACGTTTTACCAGATAACATTGACATCACATTTACTGCGTCTGATACTGATCATGAGTCTGAGTTAATCAAAAGGGTGGTTGATCAGGTGTTGGATACTGAGGAGGTGTCTGAGTCAAAGTTTGAGTCTGGGTGTTCAAGTTCGTCAGTCAACAGTTCAAAGTTATCGGAAAAACGGTCTTATAGTAAAGAATTTTTGTTATCAAAAGCAAATTTGGATGATGAAACATTTAAAGTTGCATATACTTTAAATGGTTCTGACAAATTATATTCTGATGAAGAGTTTCCGATGGATAGTGTTAGATTTGACAAGATCAAAAAGGTTTTCAAAGTCACAGAAATTAATATTTCTGACACTAAAAATTTAAATCTTAATGAAAAATCTAAAAAATACACTTCAAGAGTTCAACAAAGGTTAAACAAGAAAAAAGGGAAAAAGGATTACAATTTTAGTTCTGGTTTTCAAAAGAAAACAAACCAAAATTGTAATTACAAAAGAAAAGGTTTAGGTTTTATTCAGCAAGAAAGTTACAGAAAGGTAAACAATTCTAAACCAAAAACAGAATTTGTTTCAGGTGGAAGTGTTGAAGAAGAACAGAAGAAACCTTTCTGGAAAGAAACAAACCAGGAGTTTCTTGTTGAAAGGAAAAGAACAGGAACTGGAGTTTTTCATTCAAGAGACATTCCAAGAGATACAAGAATTTGTTTTCAATGTCAAGTTGTTGGACACATTGCTCACAACTGTCCAAACAAAGTCAATAGAAAACAGGGAGTCTCTGAAAAACTTAAAGAAAAAATTGTTGAAAAGAATGAAGTTGGTGAAAATTCTAAAAAGATATACAAAAAGAAGGCAAAAGACAACCAAACATGGGTTGTTAAGAAATCAGTTGATAGTTCTGACAATGAATCTGATTCCACAAAATCAGAGGAGTCCCAAAATGAGATTAATGATTTGTTGAATGATGCTGATATTAAATCAATGAGTGTGAAAGAGATTCAACAAATGGTTGGTAAAATAGAAATTTCAGATTTTGATATTGAAAAAACATTCAATGGAAATGTTAAGAAATTTTTTAAGAAAATGCTTGATGGGAAAGTAAAGGGGGTTAAAGATTTTTATGCAACTAAAAAGGCAACTTATAACCCTACTGCCCAGGAATTGGAAGCCACCAAGTCAAATAAGACTTGGGTGGAAGTTTGCTTTCCTTAAAGTCTTAGGACTTGCCGGAGATCCCAAGTTTATATCGTGGATCAGTAATCGGCATCTTTCTAATGTTTGAAGATTTTGGTTAAAAGTTTTTGATAGTGTTTGGATGTTTACAGGTTGTATGACTACGCCGGAGCTTCCAGGTTGGTAAGAGCGAAGCAGGAATCGACATTTTGATTGGTAAAATTGTGATGTAGACGTAACATTCCTACAAGTGGTATTGTGTTTGGTATAGTAGGTGCATACATGAAAAGGTTAATCAAGGTCATTAAGTTGAACTTGATTGGACCATACTTACAATTGGTATTTCGAATAGACAATGTGATGAACCACACTCCGATTTTTCAAATGATTATATCATAAAAACTTATTTTTCGGAAAAATCATTTTGATTAAAACAAACTTAAGTGTTTTGAAATCTAAATGAGAAAATAGTTTTGTGATAGGGGGAGTTCTGATTGTTTATGCCGAGTGAATGGCGATTTGATGCGATTCGATATCAGTTGTCACTTTATTGTACAGTTTATTTTCAAATTTCCTAAAATGTGTTTGCATTTTAGGGGGAGTAAAAATTTTTCAGAAAATCCAAAAACTTTTGAAAATTTGAAAAAGACAAAAACATGATAAAATTCAAAAATGAGTTTTTGTTGTATATAGAGGAAATGATAGTACATCAGTGGACTATCACAACATGCTAAAGAAATGTAAAGAAAAATGTGATAAACAATCTTACTGTGGATATGTCAGTAGGTTTTTGCACATTTAGTAGATTGTGACGAGATATAAACCTAAATTTCAAACTTGCTTGTTCTGTGGGTTAACACAAACTTGGATATATAGGTAACCCCTGAAATCTCGTTTGAAAGGTCTCTTAATCTGATATACTAGGTCTTTATACTTTATGATATCTGGGGTATTATTCCGGGACTTCTGCTGAACGGTAGTTCTGACCTAGTCCCTGGCTAATACTTGCTGAAATGCTTGAAATACAGCATTAAACCCTCAGCATGCTGAAACAATAAAATTGATATATGCTGCTGTTGTAAGCAAAAAGATCCTCTAAAGGGGACACGCTGAAAAGTCGAAGCTGATATCTCTCTGCGTATACGGAAGTATCGATCTGAGATCCCTCGGCCCTCGCACACCTAAATTATATACAGATATCATTGTAGTATTCTCACCTGTAAGACTGATTATTGAGATTCTGGATACGGGAGTATATTCAAGTAGTGGGACACACGGATAAGTTTAAGTTGCTTAAAACATTAACTATCGTATCTCGGATCAGTTGAACTTTGTGTGAAAATTTAAGTGGACAAACATACTGACAATCTAGGTAAATTGTTTAGAACTTAATATGAAATGAAGCTTAATGGTGTTAGTGATCTGTCTCAGAAATTGATATGATCCTCTTGCACAAACTCACAAAAATATTGTTTGTAAATATTTCTTTATTGCATTCCTTTACAATAAAAAATTACAAAAAGATTTTTAGTGTGTTTTAGCATAATTTTAAAAAAAAAAATCAAAAAGATTTTCGACAACTGATATTGGAAAGCTGATTGTCAAAATTTCAAGTGCTAAACATGATGACTTTGTTGTGAGGGGAAGTGAATCTGAAAATGCTAAAAGGTTTGATAAATCCTACAATTGGTATTTTAAAACCTACATTTGGTTCATCGGTTATTGATGATAGGAGAGAGAGTTATCTGATTATATCAGATTGTTGGTGCATTTAATTGTTAAATTTAGAAAATTTATTTCTGGGTTAAGTTTGTTGCAGGTGAGCCAGGTTAATTCATTCAAAGTTTACAAAAGTCAGACTCTGATCATGAATCTAAAGTTTGCTAGTTGCTGATGCTGATGAACTTAAGGAATCAAGAGATCTGATCAAGAGAATTAGATAAAAGCCAGGCAATGATCTTGTAAACAACATTTGAGTCAGACATTGATCCTAAAGCAGATGTTGCTGAAGAACAAATGAATACCAGCAAATCGTGAGGGAGAGTCTGATAGAGCCAGGAGATTCTTGAGAAGAAGATAGAGAGAGAAAAGCCCAGAGACTGATCAAGACTGAAGATGTGAAGACACAGTATTGGTGTGACTCGATAGTCGACTCGTCAACATCTGAGGGGGAGTCTGTTGGTGCACTACATCTGTCGACTTCGTCTTGTATCGAGTCTTACACTAGTTAGAATAGATCAGGGCACGTAAAACGAGAGTTAGAAAGATTTCGCTTGAAGGATTGGATTTGTAAAGGATTTCGCTTGAAGCCTCAAGCGAAATCAACATGTAACGATTTCGCTTCAGGTCATTCCAAGCGAAGTCTCCAAGTCTATATATAGGGATGTTAGGTCAAGCGAAATTATAGTTTTTCAGAGAGTGATTTCCATACCGAAGTGCTGCCGGTGTGAGAACTGATTGTAATTGTTGTCTAATCAATACAAATCAGTGTTAAAGTGAAGATTCAGCTGTTTACACATCAAATACTTGTTTTCCGCACTTGTATTTGATAGAATTCCTCTGAACCGACTCGTTCGGATCCACAAACCGATCCTACAGGCTAAACCAACCACCCAAGAATGGAATCGTCGAGCGAAAATACTTGACAACCTCCTAGAAGCAGCTTTTCTTGCCACTAGACCTTTCTCCATCAATTAGGAATCTAATGCCGTCACTAAACACATTCCTTAAATTGTAGCCATTTGTTGAGTGCTTTTTTTGGTGTATAATCCGCATATATATCACCATTGCCCTAGATTTTCTTGACTGTATATCTCTTAAATGTCAACATATACACGTTTGATTTAGTTTACGAAGATTTTTAAATTCCGAGAACCTCGATCAGAGAGTAAAAAAATGCGTAAGGTTCACAATGGTGTAAAATAAAAATGGGATATACCGGTCTAGGATTCGAGTTACAGGAACAAGGGCCAAACCAACCACCTAACAATGGAATAATCGAGCGAAAACACTTGACAACCTCCTAGAAGCAGCTTTTCTTGCCACCAGACCTTTCTCCATCAATTAAGAATTTGATGCCGTCACTAAACGCATTCCTTAAATTTTAGCCATTTGTTGAGTGTTTTTTTTGGTGTCTAATCCGCATATATATCACCATTGCCCTTTGATTTTCTTGACTGTATATCTCTTAAATGTCAGCATATACACGTGTGATTTAGTTTACGAAGATTTTTCAATGCCGAGAACCTTGATCAGAGAGTACAAAAGGTGTAAGGTTCACAATGGTGTAAAATTAAAATGGGATATACAGGGCTAGGATTCGAGTTACAGGAACAAGGGCCAAACCAACCACCCAACAATGGAATAGTCGAGCGGAAACACTTGACAACCTCCTAGAAGCAGCTTTTCTTGCCACCAGACCTTTCTCCATTAATTAAGACTCTGATGCCGTCACTAAACACATTCCTTAAATTGTAGCCATTTGTTGAGTGTTTTTTTTGGTGTCTAATCCGCATATATATCACCATTGCCCTTAATTTTCTTGACTGTATACCTCTTAAATGACAACATATACACGTGTGATTTAGTTTACGAAGATTTTTCAATGTCGAGAACCACGATCAGAGAGTAAAAAAGGCGTAAGGTTCACAATGGTGTAAAATTAAAATGGGATATAATGGGCTAGGATTTGAGTTACAGGAACAAGGGCCAAAGCAACCACCCAAGAATGGAATCGTCGAGCGAAAACAATTGACAACCTCCTAGAAGCAGCTTTTCTTGCCACCAGACCTTTCTCCATCAATTAGGAATCTGATGCCGTCACTAAACACATTCCATAAATTGTAGCCATTTATTGAGTGTTTTTTTGGTGTGTAATCCGCATATATATCACCATTGCCCTTGATTTTCTTGACTGTATATCTCTTAAATGTCAACATATACACGTGTGATTTAGTTTACGAAGATTTTTCAATGCCGAGAACCTCGATCAGAGAGTAAAAAAGGCGTAAGTTTCACAATGGTGTAATATTAAAATGGGATATACCGGGTTAGGATTCGAGTTACAGGAACAAGGGCCAAACCAACCACCCAAGAATGGAATCGTCGAGCGAAAACACTAGCCAACCCCCTAGAAGCAGCTCTTTTGCCACCAGACCTTTCTCCATCAATTAGGAATCTGATGCCGTCACTAAACACATTCCTTAAATTGTAGCCATTTGTTGAGTGTTTTTTTTTTGTGTCTAATCCGCATATATATCAGCATTGCCCTTGATTTTCTTGACTGTATATCTCTTAAATGTCAACATATACACGTGTGATTTAGTTTACGAAGATTTTTCAATGCCGAGAAGCTCGATCAGAGAGTAAAAAAGGCGTAAGGTTCACAACGGTGTAAAATTAAAATGGGATATAGCAGGGTAGGATTCGAGTTATAGGAACAAGGGCCAAACCAACCACCCAAGAATGGAATCGTCGAGCGAAAACACTTGACAACCTCCTAGAAGCAGCTTTTCTTGCCACCAGACATTTCTCCATCAATTAGAAATCTGATGCCGTCACTAAACACATTCCTTAAATTGTAGCCATTTGTTGAGTGATTTTTTGGTGTCTAATCCGCATATATATCACCATTGCCCTTGATTTTCTTGACTGTATATCTCTTAAATGTCAACATATACACGTGTGATTTAGTTTATGAAGATTTTTCAATGCCTAGAACCTGGATCAGAGAGTAAAAATGGTGTAAGGTTCATAATGGTGTAAAATTAAAGTGAGATATAACGGGCTAGGATTCGAGTTACAGGAACAAGGGCCAAACCAACCACCCAAGAATGGAATCGTCGAGCGAAAACACTTGACAACTTCCTAGAAGCAGCTTCTCTTGCCACCAGACCTTTCTGTTAGTGTATTATGTCTATTGACTTCGTCTTGTATCGAGTCATGAAATAGGATAGGATATGATAATCAGTGCTCAGGGTGCTAGAAACTGATTTTCACATGTTTGGTGGTTATTTCGTTTGAAACTGACAAAGACATGTTCAAACGAAATTAGCTCTAGTATAAATAGGGGAGCACATGTGTCATTTGTAACGGAATTACATTGTGAGATTTGGTAACGAAGTGCTGCCAGATTGTATCCAGATGCTGTAATACTATCAAAATCAATAATAGAGACATTATAATTACATCGAGCGTCTGTTTCATTGATTCCGCCTTTGATTCAGATCAATAACTCTTCTGATCGACTCATTCGGGTCATACAACGATCCTACACGTGGTATCAGAGCACAGGAGGAAGAGTTTAGCTTGATTACATCAGATTTCTGACTTCTACACCGTCTTTTTCAAAATTAAACATCTTTTCACGATTAAAATTGGATAATTTTCTCACAATGTGTGCGTAATTGTGTTTTAACAAACCCTTGAGAGTTTCAGATCTAAAATCGGCTTAAAACTTGATTAATTGGACAAAATTTGAACCGAATTGATGACATCATGCTGATTTCGTTTGAAGAGAACTGATAATTTCATTTGAGATTTCACAGTTTGTCTGATTTCGTTTGAGATATCTGGTTAATTCTGCTTGAAGTCTGGTATTCCGTTTCAGAAGTTGGGTAATCTCGTTTGAAAGTCAAGTTTGATTTCGTTTGAAGTTGCCAATCAAGTGATTTCGTTTGAAGATGTCAGTCAAGTGATTTCGTTTGAAGATGTCAGTCAAGTGATTTCGTTTGAAGTGTCTTTCAGAGTGATTTCGTTTGAAATAGGATTTCGTTTCAAAGTGTTTCCGTTTGAAGATTAATCTCGTTTGAAAGTGGACTTTTCGTGTCAAGATCATTTCACATCAACCGAGTGTCAGTCTGTTTCAAGATTGTTTGACGTTGATTAAACTGATCGTGTTTGTTTGACTGTTTGTTCCAGGTACATTGATTCAGAATCACATCATGGCTGAAGAATTTTTCAACACTTTCTACAATGCGTTTACCTCGGATACAGTGGAAGCTTCAGATGCTACACCTAAAGCAATAACAAAAACTATTAAAGAAAATATTAAACATGACAATTTTTATGGAACTTATTCGAAACCACCCAAGCTTGATAATATTGAGGACTATGTCTGGTGGAAGGAAAGGTTTATCAACTGGACTAAAGCTTATGCACATGAAAGCTGGTTTTGCTTGGAGTTTGGCTATGATAAACCTACTGATGACAAAGGAGAAGAAATTCCTCTTAAGAGTTTTCAAGAAGAAGACAAACGAAGATTTTTATATGAGCAGAAAATGATCTCCTTGATTCAACAATCAATTCGAGATGATATTTTTTCGTTGTTAAATCATGATGGGTCTTCGAAATCTATATGGGAAGCTTTACGGGTGAAAGCTGAGGGGGGTAAACAAATCAAGAAAAACAAAATTGCATTATTAAAAAAGGAATTTGAATTGTTCGATAGTCTGAAAGGTGAATCTGTTAGACAAATGATTGAACGATTTTGTCACCTAAAAATTGAACTTGAAAGATTTGAAATTGTGAAAACCAGAGAAGAAATTATTGACAAAGTAATTGAAGCGTTACCACGAGCTGATCAGTGGCAAACGTTTGTGTTCATTTTGAAAAATGATGCTTTATATGACACAATTTCTCTTGATATTTTGATAGAAAAAATTGAGAGTCATGATCTGGAATTGCAAAAGCAAAGCAAGATGAGCAATTCATCACATCATCAGAATGTTGGTCTGTACTACAAAGGCAATTTACCTTCGGTGAAAGCTGATAGTTCACCAAAGACAGCATTCAGTGTAGAGAAGATGAAAGAACCTCAGACAAGCTCATCAAGCTACAATTCTGGATATCATTCATCTTCAAAAGCAAGTCTTGAAGATTCTGAAGAAATTCTTTGCAACATTGCTCTTAAATTGAAAAATTCTCCGGCTATGAGAATCAATGCAGCTAAGCAGCAAATGAGCTTCCTTACATCTGTTCTGGAATCGTATGAAGGTCTGGTAGCGGGCAAAATTGGAAACTTCGAATTAACCAAAGAAGACTATGACCAGATTGATCCGGAAGAGATGGAACTCATTGACATCCGTTGGTGTCTGGCAAGTTGCATTCGCAGAGCTTAAAGATACATGGAGATTACTAGAAAGCAATCATTGGGCGGTCCAACAACGAAGCTTGGATTTGACAAATCCAAAGTGACTTGTTTCAAATGTAAGCAAAAAGGTCATTTCAAGAGAGAATGCACTAATTCTGCAGTTGGAGGAAATGAACGTCCTTTCAATGATGATTATTATCGAAATGCGATCTACCACCGAAGCAAAGAAGAGCCGAAAATGATTGAAGATAAACCCAAGTCAAGAGCTTGTGCAGTTTTTCATGATGATGAAGGATATGACTGGAGTAAGATTTGTCCGGAAGAAGATCGTATTGATTATCGATTCAAGATTAGAACAAAGGAAGATTCAAAAAATTCTTTAAAGAAACATGATCATTATGCCTTTGTTGCTGAATTAAAAGAGGAAAACCAAGAAGAAAAAGGCACAGTTGAGATAAAAGAGAAAACTCGAGAAGAGATTTTGAAAGAGAAGACTGAAAGAGAAAGATTTATTGTGGGGTGCAGAATGGAGAAAATGCAGGAAGAGTATGAAAATGCGGTGGAAAACAAAAGATGGGATAAGAAGCAAGAATGTTTTGTCAACAAACAAGGTGAACCGGTTGTTCCCAGATGTGACATAGTTCACGATGATGTTCTTACAGTAATTCCTCGATCCGGCGAATACTATTCAAATGTTGCAAAAGACAAAACATATGTAAAAAGGCTGGATAAAATCATCAGAGATGCGATGACAACAAATCTGAGGAAGAGGAATGAAGAAAGAATGAAGAAGAATATTGAGAATCTGGTGAATGATTTGAAGAAGGTAGCTGAGGAAGTCCAAGTCGAAGTAGTTAAAGAAGAAGATGTGAAGATTGCTAAGGATGTGAAGGAAGAAAAAGTTGAGGTGAATGAAGAGGTTGAGAAAGCTGTTACTGAAAAACAGCAAGTTGTAGAAGATAAGAAGAAAATTGAAAGTTTTGTTGAAGTGAAGGATGAGAATTTGAAGGTTGCTGGTGATACTGGTGATGTTGGTGTTGATATTGAAGCTGTTGATGAGAAGCGGCAGAAAGAAGCTGATCAGACAGAAACTGAAGAAAACACCAAAGTGCCAATCACTGAGGTAAATTCTGATTCTGAAACTCAAATCAAAATCGTTGAACAGTGCAAGAAATGCATGGAAATATGTAGTGCTTGTACTGAAAAAGACAAAAAGTTCAGAACAAGAGATCTTGAATTTACTAAAATCGAAGAAATTTTCAAAAATAAATGCAAAGAAATGTTAGAAAATGAAAAAGTTTTGAAAGATAATGATGAAAAACTTTCAGGAAAATGTAAAAAATTAGAAAAAGAAAATGAAGTTTTAAAAGAAAATGTTTTGAAAAAGACAGAAGAATGTGATAAAAAAGAGAATGCTTTTCAGGAAATGAAAAAGGAATATGATTCAATAAAATTGGCTTATCACATTACAAAAGAATCGTATGAAAAAGTAAAAAGTGAAATGAAACTTATTCAATCAAGATTGAAATACTGTTCTGAAACAACTAATGAGTATAAGCGAAATTATGAAATAAAGCAACAAGTTGTTAATTCCTACATTGAGGATGTTGCTAAACTTAAGCGCCAGATTGCTGATTTAGAACAGGATAATAACAAGTTAAAAAGTTATCACGCGTCGTCATATGTGCTTGAAAGAATTTTCAACATAAAACCAGATGGGAAAGATTATGAGAAAAACAAGAAGGGTATTGGCTCAGAGTTTCATCAAGTTCCACCACCGGAAAAGTTTGTGTTTTATGATGATGAAAAGGTCGAAAAAGCTTTCAACATGGTATATCAATTGCCAGATAACATTGACGTAACCTATTCCAAATATGATGATTATAGTGATTCAGAGGTGGTTGGTAAGGTCGTTGAAAGTGTGTTGAAAGAAGAGTCAGTTGATACAGGTAAATCTGAATCACAAGATGAAAATGAAGGTAATTTTCATGATGGATATCTGAAAAACACAAAATCCGAGAAAAATTTGAATGATGATTCAAAAGGATTGGTTTATACCATGATTGGATCGGACAAATTATTCTTAGATGTTGTATTCCCGATTCAAAATGTGATTACAGAAAAGGTTGATAAAGTTTTCAAGATGGTTGAGATTGAGAAATCTGAAATTTCAAAGTTTGCTGGAAAAGGTCACAAAACTTTTTATAACAAACCCAGTTACAAAAAGAAGAACATGAAGGCTGGTTTGGGTTATAAGAAGAAACAAGGTTGGGAACGAAATGAAATGCCAAATTATCAGGAAAAAATGAATTTTGTTCAAGGAAAAAGTTTTGAAGAAGAAAAAGAACTTCAATTTGGACAACAGTCTAATGAAAAGTTTTTTGCTCAAAAGAAAAAGCAACAACCACAAGTCAAAGATGTTTCAAAACGAACATGTTTTAAATGTGATCAAATTGGATATCTTGCATGAAAGTGTCCGAATCTGAAACTTGTGGATGTTGACAAAAAGAAGCCTGAAAATGTTGAGAAACATAAATCTGAGAATGTGAAACAAAGGTCAACCAGATTTGATTCAAAACAAACTTGGAGGTACAACACAAACAAGTTTATTTCGAACCAAACTTGGAAATCAAACCCGAATAGGTTCGATTCAAAACAGACCTGGAATTCTCACACATCCAGATTCAGAACAACTCAAAGTTGGAAAACGTCAGTTAATATGACAAAACCGAACGAATTTTGGAAACCTAAAGTTGTTCAAAATCAAAAAGTTCAAAAAGAGTCACTTTTTTACAAAAGAGGTACTCCGAAAGGTCAAACATGGAGTATTAAGAAACAAGTGACTTCGGTAAAAGATGAGAAAGTTGAAGTTAAAGTTGAAAAAGTCTTTGAAGAAAAAGATTTTCCGAAACTGCATGATACATATTGTGTTGAAATGCCTAAGGTTCAACAGACCTGGGCTAAATTGTTCAAGTAATCAAGTAGTCTAAATGTGCAGGTGCTCAACAAAACCAAAGATTGTGAGAATGGAAGTTGGAGCAGCCTGACACAACGAGGAGAGGAGGCTGCTGAATCCTGTGTTGGTTAAAACAGGAAGTTTGTTTGTTTTCTGTATATAAATAAATAATATTTCAAAAACCCTAAAAATTGAAAAATTTTGAAAAACCAAAACTATGTTTTTACTTTGTCAAAATTAAAAAAATAAAATAAAAAAAATGTTGATTGAATACGCCGAAACCCTCACGGCTGAACAAACATGATTATTTTCACAAGATTGAAAAACGGTTTTCAAACTGTAAATATCAATGTGTTGTAAATCATGGGGGTACATTATTTTTCTGCAAATCAGTGCATGAGAAGCAGAAAATGGATGGCGAGACAAAGCTATCAGTATTGGTTGTCAAATTTTCTTTAAATGATTTTGCATTTTAGGGGGAGTAATATTGTTAGAAAATCCAAAAACATTTGAAAATTTGAAAATGACAAAAACATGATAAAAACCTATTGGCAAAAAGACAAAAACATTAAAAATGAAAATTGAGTTTTTGTGTAAAAAGAGGAAATGATAGTACTTCAGTAGACTATCACAGTACGCTAAAGAATTGGAAAGTCAAAATGTGTTAAACGATCTCACCGTGGATGTGTCGGTAGATTTTTATACATTTAGTAAACTTTTTCGGGATATAAACCTAAATTCAAACTTGCTTATTTCGTGGGGAACACTACTTGGATATATAGGTAACCCCTGAAATCTCGTTTGAAGGACCCCTCTTTCTGAGATACTAGGTCTTTATGCTTAATGATATCTGGGGTATTAACCCGGGACTTTTGATTTTGCGGAAGCAATGGCCTAGTCCTCGGAGAATACTTTACTGCTTGCTTGAAATATAGCGCCGCCCTCAGCATAAAATGATGAGACAATAAAATTGCTAATCAATGCTGTTGTAAAAAAGATCCTCTAAAGGGGACACACCACAACTCGAGCCGTCATCTCTCTGCTGAACGGAAGTTCTGACCTGAGCTCTCACGGTTCTTCGTAATTTATATCCCCTTACAGATATCATCTAGGTATACTCATCTGTAAGACTGAATATTGGGATCTGGATACGGGAGTATATTCAAGTGGTGGGACACATGAACGAGTTTAAGTTCTTAAAACATCTAATTCGTATCCTGAATCAGTTGAAGTTTGTGTGAAAATTTAAGTGGATCAATATATCGACAATCTAAGTGAATTGTTTAATTCTTAATGTGTAACTAAGCTCAACGGTACTTGTGACTTGTCAGAAACTGATATGATCCTCTGACGCAAACTCAAACAAAAATATTGTCTGTAAATATGTTTGTACATATTACTTTACTGCTTTATATTTCAGAAAAATACAAAAAGATTTTTGATTCTGCTTTATTTTCGACAACCGATGTCTGAAAACTGAATTTCAAAATCTAAGTAAGCTGATTGTGTTTCTGAAAATAAAACAAGTTCATTAAATTGAAACTTGAGTTTTTAAACAAAAATCAAAAACAGTTTGTGATATCTCCAAGGTCATTAGTTTGGACTTGGAAGATGAACTGTGAGGGATTTGGATGCTTATATTATTAAGATGGCCAGGTTTTCGATCCTGAAACGGCCAATATTCATAAGATGTGTTAGTTTAGAAAGATTGAGTGAGCCAGGTTACAATTCCTGGATAGCTAAAATTTGAAATGCTGTTACTTATAAATGTTTGAGTGATTGTAGATGAGATTCCAGACTACGATCCTAACAGCAGAGTCTAAGGGGGAGTCTGAAGACAAGCTCAAAGCTAGGGGGAGCTTGTAGCAGGAAAGAAAGGTGTTGATCTCTAAAGCACGGAAGCTTGATGAAAGGGGGAGCCTGAAGTTGATGATAGAGCCAGTGACAGATGCTGGTATAACAGTAAAAGAGAGAAGCTGATTAAAGAAGATAAAGAGTGATGGATAATTACAGTGTTAGACAATTTGGAAAGAGCATGAAGACTGATCAAGACTGAAGATGTGTCATGATAAAGACTCAACACTGAAGACTTCGTCAACATCCAAGGGGGAGTCTGTTAGTGCACTATGTCTATTGACTTCGTCTTGTATCGAGTCATGAAATAGGATAGGATATGATAATCAGTGCTCAGGGTGCTAGAAACTGATTTTCCCATGTTTGGTGGTAATTTCGTTTGAAACTGACAAAGACATGTTCAAGCGAAATTAAAAAGTTAATTCCATTTGAAAGTGTCTTGGTCAAGTTCAAACGAAATTAGCTCTAGTATAAATAGGGGAGCACATGTGTCATTTGTAACGGAATTACTTTGTGAGATCTGGTAACGAAGTGCTGCCGGATTGTCTCCAGATGCTATAATACTATCAAAATCAATAATAGAGACATTATAATTACATCGAGCGTCTGTTTCATTGATTCCGCATTTGATTCAGATAAACAACTCTTCTGATCGACTCATTCGGGTCATACAACGATCCTACACTTTCTCCATTAATTAGGAATCTGATGCTGTCACTAAACACATTCCTTAAATTGTAGTCATTTGTTGAGTGTTTTTTTTGTGTCTAATCCGCATATATATCACCATTGCCCTTGATTTTCTTGACTGTATATTTCTTAAATGTCAACATATACACGTGTGATTTAGTTTACGAAGATTTTTTAATGCCGAGAACCTCGATCAGAGAGTAAAAAAGGCGTAAGGTTCACAATGGTGTAAAATTAAAATGGGATATACCGGGCTAGGATTCGAGTTACAGGAACAAGGGCCAAACCAACCACCAAGAATGGAATAGTTGACGGGTGGTCCGTAGGACAACCTTTAAGTGCTTTAAATAGAATAAAATTTCATACTTTGCCCGGTTAATTGCTTGAACTTGGTAACTACTCTACGTCTGATTATGCAGGTGTTAAAGTGCTCAAAATATGAGTTTTAGGAGGCACGAATGGATGCTAGAAGTTGGGGAGTCAAAGTGTTGAAGAAATCAAGTGTTGATGAAGAAACAAGAAGAATCACCATACTCAGCACCGTAACCTACGGCTACCTGCCGTAGGTTACGGATCTCACATTTGTCCAAAAAGTGCAGCCGTAAAACAGGAGCTTAATGCCGTAAGACTCATTGCCAGCCGTAACCTACGGCAGGTGGCCGTAGGTTACGGCTCCTGTTGACTTGTGTGGCTTCGTTGACTGCCGTAACCTACGGCTGGGAGCCGTAGGTTACGGCTCCGACTGATGCTCTCTTGTAACTTTCGCATTTAATTGGCTTTTTATGGAGAATTAAGGTATCTAATCATTTCTCTTCGGTTACAACCTGCTAGAAACGAGTAGGGGAGTATATGATAGGCACTTGGGAGTAAAGAACAATATCTTATCATCTATCTTTCATTGAGTTTAGTTGGTGAATCTTGTGAACAATAATTCCCTTCTATTTTGCTACAATGTTTGTTCAAGCCATGAGTGGCTAAGTACTTGATGATTATCTTGGGTTGAAGGTTTGTGTAAGACTTTGTGCTTTTATTTTATATTTCTAGAATAACAATTCCTTTCTATTTGAATTGTTTGTTATGGTGCATGATTGATTGTTAGTAAAGTATTAATTTTTATGCTAAACTAATTAGAAACCATACGTTCTTGGTGCCGTTGGCAATCGAGATATCATGGGTATAGTTAGGTTCGGGTAAGGGTTAATTGATCATCGGGTAACAATCTCACGTTCTAGGAATCTGAGTACTTAGTTCCCTTTCATCACTGCAATTGGTCATACATGAACTATGTCTATGTAGTTCTTTCTAGTTGAATGTTAGCACAAACGTCGAAGCAAACCAGAAACTTAAGATAGTCATTCGTCTCTAAATTGTTTACAAACTCAATTCTCATTTCGCAAATTAATTAGTAATCTTAGTTTTAAAAATCAACCAATCAAACCAACTCTTGAATTTTACTTTTCTTGTAATTAGTTTAATTTTAGGTAACTTAGATAAATCTTCAAATAACACACATTCCACAAACTCACTGTGTTCGATACCCACTTACCGCTATCTATTTAGTAGTAATTGGATTAAATTTGATTGTGACCGCGACATCACGTCAAATTTTGGCGCCGTTGCCGGGGAGTAGTGCGCAACGTGTGTTATTTTTGTTCTTTTCTTAAGTTTGTTATTTTTCTGGTTTACGCTGGGTGTGTTAGTGTGCAGGTATTGACAGGTGCATGCATACTAGGAGCTCTCACAAGCTTTCACCATTAGCATTTGATCCGGAAATCGAACGAACTTTGCGAGCAAACAGAATTTTGTTAAGGGAAAACACAATTAGCGGTTCACCAACAACACCAACTACACCAATCACACCAATTTGATACATGGATCCACCACAACCACCACCCACTACGGGTGAACCTACTCCACCATTTATACCAACATCCACTCAACCTTCACCAAATACCACCATGCCCAGTTCTACTACCGAATTTACCTCACCATTTGATATCCCACCACCCAATACTACATTACCTACCACTACTCAAACTGAACCTACCCTTACCTTTAGCCCTGCTTCTACAATTCCACCACTCACCCATTTCTTCCCAGCTTCAGGTCAATCATCATCCACCTATACATTACCACAAGGCTCAACTGTTATTCATGCTACTTCATCATATGGATTACCAAATCAGTCAGGTTTTCAATACTCATCTTTTCCATTTGGGCCATCATCGGGGGGTATAGAAGGAGATGGATATGAAGAAGGATATGAAGATTTTGAGGGTTATGAGGAAGAGGGTTATGCTTATGTGGGTAGTGGAGATCAAGGGGAGTTGACTTATGTACCTGGTCAACCGCAAAGAATGTCAAGTGTTGGTGGGATTCCACAACAACAACTCATACCACAATACATTAGGCCAAGGCCACAAGGGCCACCAATGCAACGCCCTATACCATTGCAACAAGTTCGTCCGCCGAATGTTCAACCCCAATTTCAAAGGCCAATTCAACAACCACCGATGCCTCAACAACAAGTTCAACAACCATTCGCACCACAAGGGCATATACCACGACCAATGGGTCCTATTCGTCCAAGAGGTCGATTGGGTGTACCAAGAAGGCATCTTAGGGAACATGCGAGGGGAATTGAAGCGCATTTTAGGCTGGTAATTACTCATAATTCTTCACCGGTGGTTATTCCTCATAACAACCAAGGAAGAACCTTTGAAGTAAGGACTAATTCCCTATAAAGTTTGCCGAAATACAAAGGTCTAGCAACAGAAGAGCCTTATTTTCATTTAGAGGCCTATGACTCGATTTGCAACACTCTTGGGAGTCAAGGTTTTTCGGCCGATGATGTGAAGTTGGTCTTATTTCAATTCTCTTTGGAAGATAAGGCAAAGAAGTGGTTCTACACTTTGCCTTCGGCATCTATTTACACTTGGGGGGAAATGCAACAAACTTTCTTAGACGAATTTTATACCGCCCAAAAGACCAATGATGCTAGGAAAGGGTTGAGAAGTTTCCAACAAAAACAAGGCGAAATGTTCCATGAAGCCTTCGAGCGCTTAAACATGATGATTAAAAATTGTCCACACCATGGGATTGAGCTTTGGGAGTTGATGAATGCCTTTCATGAAGGGTTGTGTGCCGAGGATGCACGAGATCTAATGTCCATCACAAATGGGACTTTTGGCACAAATTATGAAGATGAGGATTGGGAGTTCTTGGAACAAATGGCCATTACCTCAAAGAGGAAAGCTCAAGCATCAAGGAGAGCATGACCGGCTATCACGAGATCGCAAGTTCATGCAGTTTACGATGGTAATGTTCAAACTACTAATCAAATTTATGATGTTTGTGCTTTGTGTAATGAAATAGGTCATGCGGCTGAAAATTGCCAAGGATTGGTGGAAGGGCAATATGAAGAAGTTCATGCGGTTCAAGGTCAAGGAGGGGGTGGTAGAAATTACAACAACATGAATTCTAACACTTACCACCCCGGGTTGAGGAACCACCCAAACTTTCGTTATGGGAACCCTTCAAATCAAGCAAACCCGAATTTCCAAGGTAACCAAGGTAATTATGGTTCACGCCAACCTTACAACAATCAAGGTGGATATAGAAGTGGGAACAACCAAGGGTACCAAAGGCAATACCAAACGGGTCAAGAACAAGGGGGGTCTTCGGGTGGAAATGAAATGATGGATATGTTGAAGAGCATGCAAGCAGAGATGCAAAAGAGGAATCAAATGGATGATGTGCGGATACAAAAGGATGAGGCCCGAGATAAGGCAATTCAAACTTTGACCACTCAAATGGGTCAACTCGCAACTGAAGTGTCGGATTTGAAGAAAAGCAAAGGCCAATTACCAAGCGACACTAAGGTAAACCCATCTCATGGTACTTCAAGAGGTAATAATGTTAATATTCACCAGGTAAGTGTTTTGAGAAGTGGGAAAGAGTACAAAACCAATCCTTTACCGGATTTGGTTGATGGGGGTGGTTGAAGATATAACGGGTCAAGATAGTGAGGAAGAAAATGAGCCACCTATTGTTTCTTCTAAAAAACCCAATTTTGAAAAACCCGAAATTAGTAAAGAAAAAGAAAAGGTAAATGAGGGTGAGGGATCTAGTGAAGTACCATTTCCCTCGGCTTTATTAGATCCGGGTAGAAAAAAATTTATTTCAAAACGGGGTCCTCAAAAAGAGGAAATGTGGGAGGTTTTTAAACAGGTTAAAATCAATCTTCCTTTACTTGAAGCTATCAAACAGGTACCCGCTTACGCCAAGTTTTTAAAAGAATTGTGTACCCAAAAGAGGCAACAAAAAGTGCCTAAATTGGTTGATTTGACGGAGCGGGTAAGCGCGATTTTGAAAGGAGATCTTCCTCCTAAGTTACAAGATCCGGGAACGCCTCTTATAAATATTCAAGTTGGAAATTTTCAAACCGCAAGGGCGTTATTGGATCTTGGAGCCGGAGTAAGTATCTTACCGGGGGGGGGGGGGTTATACGACCAATACGATTTTGGTCAATTGAAACGGGTTGAGACAACGGTGGTATTAGCCGATTTGTCTCATAAACTCCCTCGGGGCATTGTACGGGATGTGATAGTTAAAGTTGATGAGTTTTATTATCCCGTGGACTTTCTTGTGCAAGACTACTCATCCGCGGACCCAATTCAACAACAAAATGTTATTTTGGGTCGACCATTTTTAAACACCGCACATGCCGTTATTGATTGGCGATATGGTACGGTCGACATGACATTCGGTAATAGAAAGATGAGATTAAATGTTTTTACTAACGGTACTAATGTTTATGGTGATGAGTGTTTTGTAGCAAACTTCATAGATGAATATGACCCAAAGGAGTTCGAGGAAGAGATTTTGGGTTCTTGTGTTCGTGGTGTGTCTTTGCAGGTGCACGCATGTGATTTGGAAAAAGAAGAGAAAGAGCAAGAGGCTCTTGCGGTAAAGGAAGGAAGACCGCCATGGACCCACCAAACGAATACTCTACCGGTGGAAATTGATTCGGGTACAAAGCCTCCCTTGGAATGTCCAACAAGTGTGGAATTGAAAGAGCTACCAAAGCACCTAAAATATGTATTTTTGGGGGAGAATGACACTTTACCGGTGATCATTGCTTCCAATTTGGAGGTAGCTCAAGAGGAGGAGTTGATACGGGTGTTGAAGGCTCACAAGGCGGCAATTGGGTGGACAATAGCCGACTTTAAAGGTATTAGTCCATCCATTGTTATGCACAAAATCATTACAAGTGAGGATGTAAAGCCGACCTGTGAAAGACAAAGAAGGGTGAACCCGAATCTGAGAGAGGTGGTAAAGAAAGAAGTTATCAAGTGGTTGGATGCGGGGATCATTTACCCCATTTCGGATAGTGCGTGGCTAAGTCCGACTCAGGTAGTGCCTAAAAAGTCGGGCATTCAGGTAATTAAAGATGAGCAAGGTGAGCAAATCGCCACCCGCCCGGTAACCGGGTGGCGAGTTTGTATCGATTATAGGAAATTGAACGCCGCTACCTCCAAAGACCACTTCCCGTTACCCTTCATTGACCAAATCATTGAAAAACTTTCCGGTCAAAAATATTATTGTTTTTTGGATGGGTACTCGGGATATAACCAAATTGCTATTCACCCGGACGACCAACACAAAACCACGTTTACATGCCCATACGGTACATTTGCTTTTCGGCGAATGCCATTTGGACTATGTAACGCCCCCGCCACGTTCCAAAGATGTATGATGAGTATATTTTCGGACATGGTTGGGGAGTCTCTTGAAGTGTTTATGGATGATTTTTCCATTTTTGGGCCAAGTTTTGACTCTTGTCTTGATGAGTTAGAAAAAGTTTTGAAAAGGTGTGTGGAGACAAACTTGGTCTTAAGTTGGGAAAAAAGCCATTTTATGGTTCAAGAGGGTATTGTGTTGGGGCATGTGATTTCGGACCGGGGAATGGAGGTAGATAAAGCAAAAATTCGGGTAATTTCATCTTTACCCCCACCAAAGAATGTTAAGGGGGTAAGATCATTTTTGGGACATGCGGGGTTTTATAGAAGGTTTATTAAAGGCTTTAGTGTAATCACAAAACCTTTATGTAACTTATTATTGAAAGATGTTCCATTTGATTTTACTGACGAATGTTTGCAAGCGTTTCATGTGTTGAAGGAACAGTTGGTGAAGGCTCCTATCTTGCAACCACCGGATTGGTCGAAGCCGTTTGAAATTATGTGTGATGCTAGTGACACGACCATTGGAGCGGTTTTGGGTCAACGGGTCGATAAGAAACCGGTGGTGATCTATTATGCAAGTAAAACTTTGTCCGAGGTTGAGTTGAATTACACCACGACCGAGAAAGAATTATTAGCGGTGGTGTATGCCTTGGACAAGTTTAGAGCTTACATTTGGGGGAGCAAGGTGATTGTTTATTCGGATCATAGCGCGGTCCGATATCTAATGGAAAAGAAAGATGCGAAGCCTCGGTTGATTCACTGGGTGCTTCTGTTGCAAGAGTTCGACTTAGAGATCCGGGAAAAAAAGGGGTGTGAAAATGTTGTTGCGGATCATTTATCCCGGATCCCGTTGGAAGGTGTTGATGACCCGAGCGAGATTAATGAACGGTTTCCCGATGAACAATTGTTAGCCGTTTCTACTTTCGTTGCACCTTGGTACGCCCATTATGTGAATTATTTGGCTAAGGGTGCAATTCCGAATCATTGGACGAAGAAGAGACGACAACAATTTCTAAGTCAAGTTAAACAATACATTTGGGATGAACCGGATTTGTTCAAGATTGGACCCGATCAAGTGATAAGGAGGTGTGTTCCCGAAACTGAAGTTTTAGAGATTTTGACCCATGCTCATTCGTCGGCATGTGGAGGCCATTTTAGTGGGAACAAGACGGGTTATCGGGTGTTATCTAGTGGGTTTTATTGGCCCACGATTTTCAAGGATTCTTGTGAGTATGCCCGAAATTGCATCAATTGTCAAAGAATGGGAAGCATTTCGAAACGGGATGAAATGCCGTTACAACCGATTTTGGTAGTGGAGGTATTTGATGTTTGGGGAATAGACTTCATGGGTCCTTTCCCTAACTCAAATGGGTTTTTATACATATTGGTTGCGGTTGACTATGTTTCGAAATGGATTGAAGCTATTGCTACGAGGACCAATGACCACTCCGTTGTATGCAAGTTTGTACAATCCAACATTTTTGCTCGATTCGGTGTGCCTAGAGTGATAATAAGTGATGGTGGTTCACACTTCAAGAACTTCAACTTTGGGAAGTTATTAAAGAGATACAATGTGAATCATCGTGTTGCTACACCGTACCACCCGCAAACGAGTGGTCAAGTTGAAGTTTCTAACCGGCAAATTAAAGAAATTCTAATGAAGACGGTGAGAACGGATCGGAAAGATTGGTCAAGCAAGCTTGATGATGCGTTGTGGGCTTATTGAACGGCTTACAAAACTCCACTTGATACCACTCCTTATCGAATGGTGTGCGGAAAAGGATGTCATTTGCCTATGGAGTTAGCACATCGGGCAATTAAAACGGTGAATGCAAACTATGACGAAGCGGGTCGGGCGAGAAAGCTACAATTGAATGAAATTGACGAAATAAGAGATCAAGCCTATGAGTGTGCATCCGCATATAAAGACAAACTGAAGAAAGTTCATGATGCGAAGATAAGGAAAAAGAACTTTGAAGTGGGTCAAAAAGTGTGGTTGTACAATTCAAGATTGAAGATGTTCGCGGGGAAACTCAAAAGCAAGTGGATGGGTCCTTACGTTGTCCGAAGAGTGGGGAGGTTTGGAGATGTTGATATACAAGATGAACAAACAAATAAACAACAAACGGTGAACGGGCATCGGCTTAAACCGTACTTGGAAGGTAACGATATCAACAATCTCGAGCTCGACAAAGTGGTTTACATTTTACGCCCGGTGGATGACGAGGAAACTTGAAAGAGGCCCAGGTTTGGTGTTTTGTACATATTGTAGCTTAGTTTCGTGTTTTGAATAAATCCCCGTTTAGAACCGGTGTTTGAAACAAGTGTGGGGACATTCGTACGAATTTCCCGAACATAGTGTTGAGGACAACACAGGTTTTTAATGGGGGATAGGGTGATAATTTTCAGGTTTTCAATTAATTATAAAAACATATAAAAATTACAAATTATAAAAGCTAAAAAAAAAATCTTTTTTTTTGAAACTCTAATAAAATGTCAGTTCACATGTGCCCAGCGAGAGCCGTAACCTACGGCATATAGCCGTAGCTTACGGCTAGCATCAAACAAAAAGAACTTTACGGCCCGAAGCCCCTGTTTTACGGTAACACCCAATCTTCCCAGGTACCACCGTAACCTACGACCACCTGCCGTAGGTTACGGCTCGCGGTAAAGTGTTGGGGCTTCGTGTTGTCGGCAATTATGAAAAAAAAAATAAAAAAAATAAAACCGAAAATGAATTAATAATAATAATAAAAACACAAACTTCTTTTCACCCTATCCACACATCGATCTTCACTCCCCAACCATACATTCTTCTCCATCTTCTTCTTCTAAAGAAAACCCTAACCTCCATAACTTCAAACTTTCATTACTCCCTCAAATCTAACCCGATTTTAGTGATTCTTGAGCCTATTTTGGGTGAAATTTCACAAGGATTCTAGTTTTATACTCATATTTCGAAGAATCATTTGTTTTTGGGTCAGATTTACACATAAGGGTGCCGAAAATTTAGGGCTTTTGTGGGTTTTTGTGTGAACTTCAAGTTTTTGTGATTCTCATCTTCTACAACACCAAGGTATGCAATTTCTTGTCATTATTTGATGTACATTAAGGTTTGTAAGTTTTCATTATAGTTTTTGCTTACACACTTGCTTGTATGAGATAGATGATAGGATTTTGTAAGCCATTGAATATTTGGGTGTAAATGTGTTGGATGTCTAGTGAAAACTTTTGGAAAAATTTTGAATTATAGGGGACATCATGCCAAAATTTTGTTTGAAAGAATGAAACTTTGATTTTTGCACATCTACACCCATAATATGAAGCAAGTGTGGGGAAGATTGGGTAGAAACACTAACTTGAGTTGTTTGTGTGGTTTTTGAATGTGTGTAGGTATGGTGACGAAAAAGGGGAAAGGAATTGCAAGTTCTTCTAATGCGCCTCAAGGGGATGATGCGCAACAAAAGAGGAGGAGATTGACCCGGGTTGGTGACCCGGACTCGGAGGAGGATGCACCTCCAAGGGGCCCGAAGCCGGATTGGACAACCAGTTCATTGTTAGACTAACCTGAGGAATGGAGAGAGGACTTGTTTCATGAACAAATGAACAAGCTAAAACAACGAGGTGAAGCATTTATTTGTGAGAAGGAGATCAAGGAGGTTGATTTCGGGCCATTTGGGATAACAGACAAGTTTAAAGCATTGGGTTGGGGTGCAACATTGAAGTGTTATGACGGGGAAGTGAAGAAGATGTACGACAAGCAGATTCAAGAATGGGTAGCTTCACTTGAATGTCCCCCGTATAAGTCCCCAAGCAAGATGAGGCTCGTTGGACGGTGTAATAGGGTGATTGTAGAAATGTGTTATGATTCTTTGCGCAAAATAGCAAAGTTTGACGACAGACCCGCAACTGAGTACATTCACCCGAGTCTCAAAGATCTTTACCACGAGCCCAACAAGCATCCGCAATGGCAAAATATGCTTGATTACCTTTTCCTTCCGGGCACAACACATGGGAAGTTATATAGGAGCAATTTGAGAATGGAATCAAAATTGTTGTTGACATTGTGCATATATAATGTGGTTCCAAGGCGGGGTGACAAGATGGAAGTGCGGCATCAGGAAGTACCGATTTTATATATGATGATGCATGGATCTCCTAAGGTCCCTTTCCGATTTCTTGTGTTGAATAACATCTGGTTGAGCAAAATTAGTAGAGAAAAAAGATTATACCGGTTGATTACGGCGTTGTTAAAAAAATATGGGGCTATTAAAGGTGATGAAAAAGGTTCTAACAAGAGGTTTAGACCATTCGACCTTAAGAATCTTGGGCCATGTTGGATTTACACGGAAACGGAGAGGTATCATAGGTTGAAAACATATGGGAGAAGGTGGAGAGCGTTGAAGGTGGATGCGAGGCCGTTACGACCGGGTGAGGCTGATGAGCCCGAAGTAACCGATGAAGAGGTAAGTGGAGATGAGGATTACCGTGAAGATACCTTCATGGTTGATGCTCAAGTTCAGGGAGCTGGAGTACAAGCCGGGTATGTGGGGGGTGCATTTGATTATGCACAACAAGCTTATGATCCTTATTGGGCACACTCGGGAGATATGGGTCAAATTATTGAACAAAGGCGACCTCCCACTTTCGGTGGATGGAGTGAACAGAACCAGATGCTCTTTGATCAACAAACTTTCATGGGTGCTAGTGTGGAAAGAGCTATCAAGCGGAGTTATGATAGGAGTGAGCTATGGAACCGTGCTCATATGTATGCTCATGAAGAAGAAGTGAACAACCGCTATTTAGATGATCGTCAGAGACGCATGCATGATCAATGGCATGCGGGTCAGCCAATTGAAGGAGATCTGCCCGTTGTGGACTACACCACATTACCACCAAATGATGGTAGTGTGTCATACCCCACCCCACCATTGCATCACTCTCAATGGGTGGATCCACATGCTATGAGTTACCAGCAGGCGAATTCAAGTGGCGATCAAGGAAGCAGCAGTAGCGGTGGAGCATTTGGCTTTGGCGAGTGGAAGGATATGATAACATCCATCTTCGGGCCTCCACAGCCGAAATATTACTAGCCAGGTCTTATCTTGCTCCTTTGTATATTTTTGTGTATATTTGTTTATTTCGTATGTTATGTTAATGTTTGGGAGGTAGGGTGGTGTTTGATGTTGATATGTTGTTGGGTTGTGAAAGTTGGTGGTGTCTCTAAAAAAAAAAAGAAAAAAGAAATTTGGGGTTTGAGAGTATAAGCAAAGGTTGATGTTGTGGTTAAAAGTGATCCTTCCCTCAAAGCCATACATTGGGACAATGTATCCCAAGTGTGGGGATGGGGGAAATTTTTGAGAGTTTTAAAATTTTGTAAACCAAGCGAAAATTGTTAAAATTTGAAAACTTGATATTATGCCATTTGACACATCGACACCCATTCCTAGTCTTTTCTTGGTGAGGATTTGAGCCACACATGATTGTTATTGATATTTCATTGTTTGAGTGGCGGTGTGTGTTGTGTGTTAATAGAACTTGTGTGTAAATACTTGTTAAATCCTAGAGTTAGCATGCTTTTGGAAATGAGAGGGGACTTTTAGGAAGCCTCGTCTAGATGTGTGAAGAGTGCGGGATTGGTGGGTTGGACCTCATACTTTACATATATGAGTTTGGTATTGTGAGGGGTGGGGGTTTGGTCTTTAGATTGCCACGTTTGAGCCTTAAACCGTTCGGTTGTGACCCAAGCCTACTTCCTACAAAATTTTACCTTTTGAAATGACCCGGTTTAGGAGATTTAGTATGTAGTATTGAGGTTCTTGTATTTATTGTTGAGATTGATGTGTAAAAAAAAAAATACAAAAAGAAGAATGTAGTTGCGTTGGTAGTTTAAAAGTTGATTAATTGTGTATATAGTTGATGGTTGTTTTGCTTAGTAGTGAAAATAAAAACCGGGTCAAATCAAATTAGCTCTTATATATATGTTCCACCATTTTCCTACCTTTGCACCTAGCCCCGTTACAACCCGTAAGTCTCCCTTGATTCATAAGCATGCTAGATATTTGTAAGGAGGAAACTTGATTCTTATACAAGCTTATTGTCACACACACACATACACGCATTGAGTGGTTTTACATTACATGCTAGTAATTCTTGTCACCGAGAGTTTGGCGAGGGGTGTGTCTTATGGTATGGTTGAAGGTTAGTAAAAGGATGGCATATTTTAGCTTGGTTTGCATGATTGATCACTTGTGTTTGCTGAATAGTTTTGAATGGGTTGCTTGGGACAAGCAACGGGTAAGTGTGGGGATGTGATGGGTGGTCCGTAGGACAACCTTTAAGTGCTTTAAATAGAATAAAATTTCATACTTTTCCCGGTTAATTGCTTGAACTTGGTAACCACTCTACGTTTGATTATGTAGGTGTTAAAGTGCTCAAAATACGGGTTTTAGGAGGCACGAATGGATGCTAGAAGTTGGGGAGTCAAAGTGTTGAAGAAATCAAGTGTTGTTGAAGAAACAAGAAGAATCACCATACTCAGCACCGTAACCTACGGCTACCTGCCGTAGGTTACGGCTCTCACATTTGTCCAAAAAGTTCAGCCGTAAAACAGGAGCTTAATGCCGTAAGACTCATTGCCAGCCGTAACCTACGGCAGGTGCCGTAGGTTACGGCTCCTGTTGACTTGTGTGGCTTTGTTGACTGCCGTAACCTACGGCTGGGAGCCGTAGGTTATGGCTCTGACTGATGCTCTCTTGTAACTTTCGCATTTAATTGGCTTTTTATGGAGAATTAAGGTGTCTAATCATTTCTCTTCGGTTACAACCTGCTAGAAACGAGTAGGGGAGTATATGATAAGCACTTGGGAGTAAAGAACAATATCTTATCATCTATCTTTCATTGAGTTTAGTTGGTGAATCTTGTGAGCAATAATTCCCTTCTATTTTGCTACAATGTTTGTTCAAGCCATGAGTGGCTAAGTACTTGATGATTATCTTGGGTTGAAGGTTTGTGTAAGACTTTGTGCTTTTATTTTATATTTCTAGAAAAACAATTCCTTTCTATTTGAATTGTTTGTTATGGTGCATGATTGATTGTTAGTAAAGTATTAATTTTTATGCTAAACTAATTAGAAACCATACGTTCTTGGTGCCGTTGGCAATCGAGATATCATGGGTATAGTTAGGTTCGGGTAAGAGTTAATTGATCATCGGGTAACAACCTGACGTTCTAGGAATCTGAGTACTTAGTTCCCTTTCATCACTGTAATTGGTCATACATGAACTATGTCTATGTAGTTCTTTCTAGTTGAATGTTAGCACAAACGTCGAAGCAAACTGGAAACTTAAGATAGTCATTCGTCTCTAAATTGTTTACAAACTCAATTCTCATTTCGCAAATTAATTAGTAATCTTAGTTTTAAAAATCAACCAATCAAACCAACTCTTGAATTTTACTTTTCTTGCAATTAGTTTAATTTTAGGTAACTCCCTGTGTTCGATACCCTCTTACCGCTATCTATTTAGTAGTAATTGGATTAAATTTGATTGTGATCGCGACATCACGTAAATAGTCGAGCGAAAACACTTGACAACCTCCTTGAAGCAGCTTTTCTTGCCACCAGACCTGCTTCCATCAATTAAGAATCTGATGCCGTCACTAAACACATTCCTTAAATTGTAGCCATTTGTTGAGTGTTTTTTTTGGTGTCTAATCCGCATATATATCACCATTGCCCTTGATTTTCTTGACTGTATATCTCTCAAATGTCAACATATACACGTGTGATTTTGTTTACGAAGATTTTTCAATGCCTAGAACTTGGATCAGAGAGTAAAAATGGCGTAAGTTTCACAATGGTGTAAAATTAAAATGGGATATAACGGGCAAGAATTCGAGTTACAGGAACAAGGGCCAAACCAACCACCCAAGAATGGAATCGTCGAGCGAAAACACTTGACAACCTCCTAGAAGCAACTTTTCTTGCCACCAGACCTTTCTCCATCAATTAGGAATCTAATGCCGTCACTAAACACATTCCTTAAATTGTAGCCATTTGTTGAGCGTTTTTTTTGGTGTCTAATCCGCATATATATCACCATTGCCCTTGATTTTCTTGACTGTATATCTCTTAAATGTCAACATATACACGTGTGATTTAGTTTACGAACACTTTTCAATGCCGAGAACCTCGATCAGAGAGTAAAAAAGGCGTAAAGTTCACAATGGTGTAAAATTGAAATGGGATATACCGGGCTAGGATTCGAGTTACAGGAACAAGGGCTAAACCAACCACCGAACAATGGAATAGTCGAGCGAAAACACTTGACAACCTCCTAGAAGCAGCTTTTCTTGCCACCAGACCTTTCTCCATCAACTAAGAATCTGATGCCGTCACTAAACACATTCCTTAAATTGTAGCCATTTGTTGAGTGTTTTTTTTGATGTCTAATCCACATATATATCACCATTGCCCTTGATTTTCTTGACTGTATATCTCTTAAATGTCAACATATACACGTGTGATTTAGTTTACGAAGATTTTTGAATGCCGAGAACCTCGATCAGAGAGTAAAAAAGGCCTAAGGTTCACAATGGTGTAAAATTAAAATGGGATATACCGGGCTAGGATTCGAGTTACAGGAATAAGGGCCAAACCAACCACCCAACAACGGAATAGTCGAGCGAAAACACTTGACAACCTCCTAGAAGCAGCTTTTCTTGCCACCAGACCTTTCTCCATCAATTAAGAATCAGATGCCGTCCCTAAACACATTCCTTAAATTGTAGCCATTTGTTGTGTGTTTTTTTTGGTGTCTAATCCGCATATATATCACCATTGCCCTTGATTTTCTTAACTGTATATCTCTTAAATGACAACATATACACGTGTGATTTAGTTTAGGAAGATTTTTCAATGCCGACAACCTCGATCAGAGAGTAAAAGAGGCTTAAGGTTCACAATGGTGTAAAATTAAAATGGGATTTAACGGGCTAGGATTCGAGTTACAGGAACAAGGGCCACACCAACCACCCAAGAATGGAATCGTCGAGCGAAAACACTTGACAACCTCGTAGAAGCAGCTTTTCTTGCCGCCAGACATTTCTCCATCAATTAGAAATCTGATGCCGTCACTAAACACATTCCTTAAATTTTAGTCATTTGTTGAGTGTTTTTTTGGTGTGTAATCCGCATATATATCACCATTGCCCTTGATTTTCTTGACTGTATATCTCTTAAATGTCAACATATACACGTGTGATTTAGTTTACGAAGATTTTTCAATGCCGAGAACCTCGATCAGAGAGTAAAAAAGGCGGAAGGTTCACAATGGTGTAAGATTAAAATGGGATATACCGGGCTAGGATTCGAGTTACAGGAACAAGGGCCACACCAACCACCCAAGAATGGAATCGTCGAGCGAAAACACTTGACAACCTCCTAGAAGCAGCTTTTCTTGCCACCAGACCTTTCTCCATCAATTGGGAATCTGATGCCGTCACTAAACACATTCCTTAAATTGTAGCCATTTGTTGAGTGTTTTTTTTGGTGTCTAATCCGCATATATATCACCATTTCCCTTGATTTTCTTGACTGTATATATCTTAAATGTCAACATATACACGTGTGATTTAGTTTACGAAGATTTTTGAATGCCGAGAACCTCGATCAGAGAGTAAAAAAGGCGTAAGGTTCACAATGGTGTAAAATTATAATGGGATATACCGGGCTAGGATTCGAGTTACAGGAATAAGGGCCAAACCAACCACCCAACAATGGAATAGTCGAGCGAAAACACTTGACAACCTCCTAGAAGCAGCTTTTCTTGCCACCAGACCTTTCTCCATCAATTAAGAATCAGATGCCGTCCCTAAACACATTCCTTAAATTGTAGCCATTTGTTGTGTGTTTTTTTTGGTGTCTAATCCGCATATATATCACCATTGCCCTTGATTTTCTTAACTGTATATCTCTTAAATGTCAACATATACACGTGTGATTTAGTTTACGAAGATTTTTCAATGCCGAGAACCTCGATCAGAGAGTAAAAGAGGCTTAAGGTTCACAATGGTGTAAAATTAAAATGGGATTTAACGGGCAAGGATTCGAGTTACAGGAACAAGGGCCACACCAACCACCCAAGAATGGAATCGTCGAGCGAAAACACTTGACAACCTCCTAGAAGCAGCTTTTCGTGCCACCAGACCTTTCTCCATCAATTAGAAATCTGATGCCGTCACTAAACGCATTCCTTAAATTGTAGCCATTTGTTGAGTGTTTTTTTGGTGTGTAATCCGCATATATATCAGCATTGCCCTTGATTTTCTTGACTGTAGATCTCTTAAATGTCAACATATACACGTGTGATTTAGTTTACGAAGATTTTTCAATGCCGAGAACCTCGATCAGAGAGTAAAAAAGGCGTAAGGTTTACAATGGTGTAAAATTAAAATGGGATATAACGGGCTAGGATTCGAGTTACAGGAACAAGGGCCAAACCAACCACCCAAGAATGGAATCGTCGAGGGAAAACACTTGACAACTTCCTAGAAGCAGCTTTTCTTGCCACCAGACCTTTCTCCATCACTTAGGAATCTGATGTCGTCACTAAACAAATTCCTTAAATTGTAGCCATTTGTTGAGTGTTTTTTTTGGTGTCTAATCCGCATATATATCACCATTTCCCTTGATTTTCTTGACTGTATATATCTTAAATGTCAACATATACACGTGTGATTTAGTTTACGAAGATTTTTCACTGCCGAGAACCTCGATCAGAGAGTAAAAAAGGCGTAAGGTTCACAATGGTGTACAATTAAAATAGGATATACCGGGCTAGGATTCGAGTTACAGGAACAAGGGCCAAACCAACCACCCAAGAATGGAATAGTCGAGCGAAAACACTTGATAACCTCCTAGAAGCAGCTTTTCTTGCCACCGGACCTTTCTTCATCAATTAAGAATCTGATGCCGTCACTAAACACATTCCTTAAATTGTAGCCATTTGTTGAGTGTTTTTTTGGTGTGTAATCCGCATATATATCACCATTGCCCTTGATTTTCTTGACTGTATATCTCTTAAATGTCAACATATCCACGTGTGATTTAGTTTACGAAGATTTTTCAATGCCGAGAACCTCGATCAGAGAGTAAAAAAGGCGTCAGGTTCACAATGGTGTAAAATTAAAATGGGATATACCGGACTAGGATTCGAGTTATAGGAACAAGGGCTACACCAACCACCCAAGAATGGAATCGTCGAGCGAAAACACTTGACAACCTCCTAGAAGCAGATTTTCTTGCCACCAGACCTTTCTCCATCAATTAGGAATCTGATGCCGTCAATAAACACATTCCTTAAATTGTAGCCATTTGTTGAGTGTTTTTTTGGTGTGTAATCCGCATATATATCACCATTGCCCTTGATTTTCTTGTCTGTATATCTCTTAAATGTCAACATTTACACTTGTGATTTAGTTTACGAAGATTTTTCAATGCCGAGAACCTCGACCAGAGAGTAAAAAAGGCGCAAGGTTCACAATGGTGTAAAATTAAAATGGGATATACCGGGCAAGGATTCGAGTTACAGGAACAAGGGCCAAACCAACCACCCAAGGATGGAATTGTTGAGCGAAAACACTTGACAACCTCCTAGTAGCAGCTTTTATTTCCACCAGACCTTTCTCCATCAATTAGGAATCTGATGCCGTCACTAAACACATTCCTTAAAGAGTAGCCATTTGTTGAGTGTTTTTTTTGGTGTCTAATCCGTATATATATCACAATTGCCCTTGATTTTCTTGACTGTATATCTCTTAAATGTCAACATATACACGTGTGATTTAGTTTACGAAGATTTTTCAATGCCGAGAACCTCGATCAGGGAGTAAAAAAGGCGTAAGGTTCACAATGGTGTAAAATTAAAATGGTATATACCGGGCTAGGATTCGAGTTACAGGAACAAGGGCCAAATCAACCACCCAATCATGGAATCGTCGAGCGAAAACACTTGACAACCTCAAAGAAGCAGCTTTTATTGCCACCAGACCTTTCTCCATCAATTAGGAATCTGATGCCGTCACTAAACACATTCCTTAAAGTGTAGCAATTTGTTGAGTGTTTTTTTTTGGTGTTTAATCCGTATATATATCCCAATTGCCCTTGATTTTTTTGACTGTATATCTCTTAAATGTCAACATATACACGTGTGATTTAGTTTACGAAGATTTTTCAATGCCGAGAACCTCGATCAGAGAGTAAAAAAGGCGTAAGGTTCACAATGGTGTAAAATTAAAATGAGATATAACGGGCTAGGATTCGAGTTACAGGAACAAGGGCCACACCAACCACCTAAGAATGGAATCGTCGAGCGAAAACACTTGACAACCTCGTAGAAGCAGCTTTTCTTGCCGCCAGACCTTTCTCCATCAATTAGAAATCTGATGCCGTCACTAAACACATTCCTTAAATTGTAGTCATTTGTTGAGTGTTTTTTTGGTGTGTAATCCGCATATATATCACCATTGCCCTTGATTTTCTTGACTGTATATCTCTTAAATGTCAACATATACACGTGTGATTTAGTTTACGAAGATTTTTCAATGCCGAGAACCTCGATCAGAGAGTAAAAAAGGCGGAAGGTTCACAATGGTGTAAGATTAAAATGGGATATACCGGGCTAGGATTCGAGTTACAGGAACAAGGGCCACACCAACCACCCAAGAATGGAATCGTCGAGCGAAAACACTTGACAACCTCCTAGAAGCAGCTTTTCTTGCCACCAGACCTTTCTCCATCAATTGGGAATCTGATGCCGTCACTAAACACATTCCTTAAATTGTAGCCATTTGTTGAGTGTTTTTTTGGTGTGTAATCCGCATATATATCACCATTGCCCTTGATTTTCTTGACTGTATATCTCTTAAATGTCAACATATACACGTGTGATTTAGCTACGAAGAGTTTTCAAAGCCGAGAACCTCGATCAGAGAGTAAAAAAGGCGTAAGGTTCACAATGGTGTAAAATTAAAATGGGATATACCGGGCTAGGATTCGAGTTACAAGAACAAGGGCCAAACCAACCACCCAAGAATGGAATCGTCGAGCGAAAACACTTGACAACCTCATAGAAGCAGCTTTTCTTGCCACCAGACCTTTCTCCATCAAATAGGAATCTGATGCTGTCACTAAACACATTCCTTAAGTTGTAGCCATTTTTTGAGTGTTTTTTTTGGTGTCTAATCCTCATATATATCACCATTGCCCTTGATTTTTTTGACTTTACATCTCTTAAATATCAACATATACATGTGTGATTTAGTTTACGAAGATTTTTCAATGCCGAGAACCTCGATTAGAGAGTAAAAAAGGCGTAAGGTTCACAATGGTGTAAATTTAAAATGTGATATAACTGGCTAGGATTCGAGTTACAGGAACAAGGGCCAAACCATCCACCCAAGTATGGAATCGTCGAGCGAAAACACTTAACAAACTCCTAGAAGCAGCTTTTCTTGCCACCATACCTTTCTCCATCAATTAGGAATCTGATGTCGTCACTAAACACATTCCTTAAATTGTAGTCATTTGTTGAGTTTTTTTTTGGTGTCTAATCCGCATATATATCACCATTGCCCTTTATTTTCTTGACTGTATATCTCTTAAATGTCAACATATACACGTGTGATTTAGTTTACGAAGATTTTTCAATGCCGAGAACCTCGATCAGAGAGTAAAAAAGGCGTCAGGTTCACAATGGTGTACAATTAAAATGGGATATACCGGGCTAGGATTCGAGTTACAGGAACAAGGGCCAAACAAACCACCCAAGAATGAATTCGTCGAGCGAAAACACTTGACAACCTCCTAGAAGCAGCTTTTCTTGCCACCAGACCTTTCTCCATCAATTAGTAATCCGATGTCGTCACTAAACACATTCTTTAAATTGTAGCCATTTGTTGAGTTATTTTTTGGTGTCTAATCCGCATATATATCACCATTGCCCTTGATTTTCTTAACTGTATATCTCTTAAATGTCAACATATACATATGTGATTTAGTTTATGAAGATTTTTCAAAGCCGAGAACCTCGATCAGAGAGTAAAAAAGGCGCAAGGTTCACAATGGTGTAAAATTAAAATGGAATATACCGGGCCAGGATTCGAGTTACAGAAACAAGGGCCAAACCAACCACTCAAGAATTTAATCGGTGAACGAAAACACTTGACAACCTCCTAGAAGCAGCTTTTCTTGCCACCAGACCTTTATCCATCAATTAGGAATCTGATGCCGTCACTAAACACATTCCTTAAATTGTAGTCATTTGTTGAGTGTTTTTTTTGGTGTCTAATCCTCATATATATCACAATTGCCTTTGATTTTCTTGACTGTATATCTCTTAAATGTCAACATATACATGTGTGATTTAGTTTACGAAGATTTTTCAATTCCGAGAACCTCGATCAGAGAGTAAAAAAGGCGTAAGGTTCACAATGGTGTAAAATTAAAATGGGATATACCGGGATAGGATTCGAGTTACAGGAACAAGGGCCAAACCAACCACAAAAGAATGGAATCGTCGAGCGAAAACACTTGACAACCTCCTAGAAGCAGCTATTCTTGCCACCAGATCTTCCTCCATCAATTAGGAATCTGATGCCGTCACTAAACACATTCCTTAAATTGTTGCCATTTGTTGAGTGTTTTTTTGTGTCTAATCCACATATATATCACCATTGCCCTTGATTTTCTTGACTGTTTATCTCTTAAATGTCAACATATACACGTGTGATTTAGTTTACGAAGATTTTTCAATGCCGATAACCTCGATCAGAGAGTAAAAAAGGCGTAAGGTTAACAATGGTGTAAAATTAAAATGGGATATACCGGGCTAGGATTCGAGGTACAGGAACAAGGGCCAAACCAACCACCCAAGAATGGAATCGTCGAGCGAAAACACTTGACAACCTCCTAGATGCAGTTTTTCTTGCCACCAGACCTTTCTCCATCAATTAGGAATCTGATTCCGTCACTAAACACATTCCTTAAATTGTAGCCATTTGTTGTGTGTTTTTTTTGGTGTCTAATCCGCGTATATATCACAATTGCCCTTGATTTTCTTGACTGTATATCTCTTAAATGTCAACATATACACGTGTGATTTAGTTTACGAAGATTTTTAAATTCCGAGAACCTCGATCAGAGAGTAAAAAAGGCGTAAGGTTAACAATGGTGTAAAATTAAAATGGGATATACCGGGCTAGGATTCGAGTTACAGGAACAAGGGCCAAACCAACCACCCAAGAATGAAATCATCGAGCGAAAACACTTGACAACCTCCTAGATGCAGTTTTTCTTGCCACCAGACCTTTCTCCATCAATTAGGAATCTGATTCCGTCACTAAACACATTCCTTAAATTGTAGCCATTTGTTGTGTGTTTTTTTTGGTGTCTAATCTGCGTATATATCACAATTGCCCTTGATTTTCTTGACTGTATATCTCTTAAATGTCAACATATACACGTGTGATTTAGTTTACGAAGATTTTTAAATTCCGAGAACCTCGATCAGAGAGTAAAAAAGGCGTAAGGTTCACAATGGTGTAAAATTAAAATGGGATATACCGGGCTAGGTTCGAGTTACTCCTTACAAGGGCCAAACCAACCACAAAAGAAGGGAATCGTCGAGCGAAAACACTTGACAACCTCCTAGAAGCAGCTTTTCTTGCCACCAGACCTTTTCTCTATCAATTAGGAATCTGATGCCTTCACCAAACACATTCCTTAAATTGTATCCATTTGTTGAGTGTTTTTTTTGGTGTCTAATCCGCTTATATATCATCATTGCCCTTGATTTTCTTGACTGTATATCTCTTAAATGTCAACATATACACGTGTGATTTAGTTTACGAAGATTTTTCAATGTCGAGAACCTCGGTTAGAGAGTAAAAAGGCATAAGGTTCACACTGGTGTAAAATTAAAATGGGATATACAGGGCTTGGATTCGAGTTACAGGAACAAGGGAAAAACCAACCACCCAAGAATGGAATCGTGGAGCGAAAACATTTGACAACCTCCTAGAAGCAGCTTTTCTTGCTACCAGACCTTTCTCCATCAATTAGGAAACTGATGCCGTCACTAAACACATTCTTTAAATTGTAGCCATTTGTTGAGTTATTTTTTGGTGTCTAATCTGCATATATATCACCATTGCCCTTGATTTTCTTAACTGTATATCTCTTAAATGTCAACATATACACGTGCGATTTAGTTTACGAAAAATTTTCAATGCCGAGAACCTCGATTAGAGAGTAAAAAAGGCGTAAGGTTCACAATGGTGTAAAATTAAAATGGGATACTTCGGGCTAGGATTCGAGGTACAGGAACAAGGGCCAAACCATCCACCCAAGAAAGGAATCGTCGAGCGAAAACACTTGACAACCTCCTAGAAGCAGCTTTTCTTGCCACCAGACCTTTATCCATCAATTAGGAATCTGATGCCTTCACTAAACACATTCCTTAAATTGTAGCCATTTCTTGAGTGTTTTTTTGTGTCTAATCCCCATATATATCACCATTGCCCTTGATTTTCTTGACTGTAAATCTCTTAAATGTCAACATATACATGTGTGATTTAGTTTATGAAGATTTTTCAATGCCGAGAACCTCGATCCGAGAGTAAAAAAGGCGTAAGGTTCACAATGGTGTAAAATTAAAATGGGATATACCGGGATAGGATTCGAGTTACAGGAACAAGGGCAAAACCAACCACCCAAGAATGGAATCGTGGAGCGAAAACACTTGACAACCTCCTAGAAGCAGCTTTTCTTGCTACCAGACCTTTCTCCATCAATTAGGAAACTGATGCCGTCACTAAACACATTCCTTAAATTGTAGCCATTTGTTGTGTGTTTTTTTTGGTGTCTAATCCGCGTATATATCACAATTGCCCTTGATTTTCTTGACTGTATATCTCTTAAATGTCAACATATACACGTGTGATTTAGTTTACGAAGATTTTTAAATTCCGAGAACCTCGATCAGAGAGTAAAAAAGGCGTAAGGTTAACAATGGTGTAAAATTAAAATGGGATATACCGGGCTAGGATTCGAGTTACAGGAACAAGGGCCAAACCAACCACCCAAGAATGAAATCATCGAGCGAAAACACTTGACAACCTCCTAGATGCAGTTTTTCTTGCCACCAGACCTTTCTCCATCAATTAGGAATCTGATTCCGTCACTAAACACATTCCTTAAATTGTAGCCATTTGTTGTGTGTTTTTTTTGGTCTCTAATCTGCGTATATATCACAATTGCCCTTGATTTTCTTGACTGTATATCTCTTAAATGTCAACATATACACGTGTGATTTAGTTTACGAAGATTTTTAAATTCCGAGAACCTCGATCAGAGAGTAAAAAAGGCGTAAGGTTCACAATGGTGTAAAATTAAAATGGGATATACCGGGCTAGGTTCGAGTTACTCTTTACAAGGGCCAAACCAACCACAAAAGAAGGGAATCGTCGAGCGAAAACACTTGACAACCTCCTAGAAGCAGCTTTTCTTGCCACCAGACCTTTTCTCTATCAATTAGGAATCTGATGCCGTCACCAAACACATTCCTTAAATTGTATCCATTTGTTGAGTGTTTTTTTTGGTGTCTAATCCGCTTATATATCATCATTGCCCTTGATTTTCTTGACTGTATATCTCTTAAATGTCAACATATACACGTGTGATTTAGTTTACGAAGATTTTTCAATGTCGAGAACCTCGGTTAGAGAGTAAAAAGGCATAAGGTTCACACTGGTGTAAAATTAAAATGGGATATACAGGGCTAGGATTCGAGTTACAGGAACAAGGGAAAAACCAACCACCCAAGAATGGAATCGTGGAGCGAAAACATTTGACAACCTCCTAGAAGCAGCTTTTCTTGCTACCAGACCTTTCTCCATCAATTAGGAAACTGATGCCGTCACTAAACACATTCTTTAAATTGTAGCCATTTGTTGAGTTATTTTTTGGTGTCTAATCTGCATATATATCACCATTGCCCTTGATTTTCTTAACTGTATATCTCTTAAATGTCAACATATACACGTGCGATTTAGTTTACGAAAAATTTTCAATGCCGAGAACCTCGATTAGAGAGTAAAAAAGGCGTAAGGTTCACAATGGTGTAAAATTAAAATGGGATACTTCGGGCTAGGATTCGAGGTACAGGAACAAGGGCCAAACCATCCACCCAAGAAAGGAATCGTCGAGCGAAAACACTTGACAACCTCCTAGAAGCAGCTTTTCTTGCCACCAGACCTTTATCCATCAATTAGGAATCTGATGCCTTCACTAAACACATTCCTTAAATTGTAGCCATTTCTTGAGTGTTTTTTTGTGTCTAATCCCCATATATATCACCATTGCCCTTGATTTTCTTGACTGTAAATCTCTTAAATGTCAACATATACATGTGTGATTTAGTTTATGAAGATTTTTCAATGCCGAGAACCTCGATCCGAGAGTAAAAAAGGCGTAAGGTTCACAATGGTGTAAAATTAAAATGGGATATACCGGGATAGGATTCGAGTTACAGGAACAAGGGCAAAACCAACCACCCAAGAATGGAATCGTGGAGCGAAAACACTTGACAACCTCCTAGAAGCAGCTTTTCTTGCTACCAGACCTTTCTCCATCAATTAGGAAACTGATGCCGTCACTAAACACATTCCTTAAATTGTAGCCATTTGTTGAGTGTTTTTTTTGTTGTATAATCCGCATATATATCACAATTTCCCTTCATTTTCCTGACTGTATATCACTTAAATGTCAACATATACATGTGTGATTTAGTTTATGAAGATTTTTCAATGGCGAGAACCTCGATCAGAGAGTAAAAAAGGCGTAAGGTTCACAATGGTGTAAAATTAAAATGGGATATACAGGGATATGATTCGAGTTACAGGAACAAGGGCAAAACCAACCACCCAAGAATGGAATCGTGGAGCGAAAACACTTGACAACCTCCTAGAAGCAGATTTTCTTGCTACCAGACCTTTCTCCATCAATTAGGAAACTGATGCCGTCACTAAACACATTCCTTAAATTGTAGCCATTTGTTGAGTGTTTTTTTTTGTTGTATAATCCGCATATATATCACAATTTCCCTTCATTTTCCTGACTGTATATCACTTAAATGTCAACATATACACGTGTGATTTTGTTTACGAACATTTTTCAATGCCGAGAACCTCGGTCAGAGAGTAAAAAAGGCGTAAGGTTCACACTGGTGTGAAATTAAAATGTGATATACCGGGCTAGGATTCGAGTTATAGGAACAAGGGCCAAACCAACCAACCAAGAATGGAATCGTCGAGCGAAAACACTTGACAACCTCCTAGAAGCAGCTTTTCTTGCCACCAGACCTTTCTCTATCAATTAGGAATCTGATGCCGTCACTAAACACATTCCTTAAATTGTTGCCATTTGTTTAGTGTTTTTTTTTGGTGTCTAATCCGCATATATATCACCACTGCCCTTGATTTTCTTGATTGTATATCTTTTTAATGTCAACATATAAACGTGTGATTTAGTTTATGAAGATTTTTCAATACCGGGAACCTCGATCAGAGAGTAAAAAAGGCGTAAGGTTCACAATGGTGTAAAATTAAAATGGGATATACCGGGCTAGGATTCGAGTTGCAGGAACAAAGGCCAAACCAACCACCCAGGAATGGAATCGTCGAGCAAAAACACTTGACAACCTCCAGAAGCAGCTTTTCTTGCCACCAGACCTTTCTCCATCCATTTGGAATCTGATGCCGTCACTAAACACATTCCTTAAATTGTAGCCATTTGTTGAGTGTTTTTTTGGTGTCTAATCCACATATATATCACAATTACCCTTGATTTTCTTGAGTATATCTCTTAAATATCAACATATACACGTGTGATTTAGTTTACAAAGATTTTTCAATGACGAGAACCTGGATCGGAGAGTAAAAAATGCGTAAGGTTCACAATGGTGTAAAATTAAAATGGGATATACCGGGCTAGAATTCGAGTTACAGGTACAAGGGCCAAACCAACCACCCAAGAATGGAATCGTTGAGCGAAAACACTTGACAACCTCCTAGAAGCAGCTTTTCTTGCCCCCAGACCTTTCTTCCTCAATTAGGAATCTGATGCCGTCACTAAACACATTCCTTAAATTGTAGCCATTTGTTGAGTGTTTTTTTGGGTATCTAATCCAAATATATATCACCATTGCCCTTGATTTTCTTGAATGTATATCTCTTAAATGTCAACATATACACGTGTGATTTAGTTTACGAAGATTTTTCATTGCCGAGAACCTCGCTCAGAGAGTAAAAAAGGCGTAAGGTTCACAATGGTGTAAAATTAAAATGGGATATACCAGGCTAGGATTCGAGTTACAGGAACAAGGGCCAAACCAACAACCCAAGAATGGAATAGTCGAGCGAAAACACTTGACAACCTCCTAGTAGCAGCTTTTCTTAGCACCAGACCTATCTCCATCAATTAAGAATCTGATGCCATCACTAAACACATTCCTTAAATTGTAGCCATTTGTTGAGTGTTTTTTTTGGGGTCTAATCCGCATATATATCACCATTGCCCTTGATTTTCTTGACTGTATATATCTTAAATGTCAACATATACACGTGTGATTTAGTTTACGAAGATTTTTCAATGCCGAGGACGTCGATCAGAGAGTAAAAAAGGCGTAAGGTTCACAATGGTGTAAAATAAAAATGAGATATAACGGGCTAGGATTCGAGTTACAGGAACAAGGGCCAAACCAACCACCCAAGAATGGAATCATCGAACGAAAACACTTGACAACCTCAGAGAAGCAGCTTTTCTTGCCACTAGACCTTTCTCAATCAATTAGGAATCTGATTCCGTCACTAAACACATTTCTTAAATTGTAGCCATTTGTTGAGTGTTTTTTTTTGTGTGTCTAATCCGCATATATATCACCATTGCCCTTGATTTTCTTGACTGTATATCTCTTAAATGTCAACATATACACGTGTGATTTAGTTTAAGAAGATTTTTCATTGCCGAGAACCTCGATCAGAGAGTAAAAAAGGCACAAGGTTCACAATGGTGTAAAATTAAAATGGGATATACCAGGCTAGAATTCGAGTTATAGGAACAAGGGCCAAACCAACCACCCAAGAACGGAATCGTCGAGCGAAAACACTTGGCAACCTCCTAGAAGCATCTTTTCTTGCCACCAGACATTTCTCCATCAATTAGGAATCTGATGCCGTCACTAAACACATTCCTTAAATTGTAGTCATTTGTTGATTTTTTTTTGGTATCTAATCCGCATAAATATCACCATTGCCCTTGATTTTCTTGACTGTATATCTCTTAAATGTCAACATATACACGTGTGATTTAGTTTAAGAAGATTTTTCAATGACGAGAACCTCGATCAGAGAGTAAAAAAGGCACAAGGTTCACAATGGTGTAAAATTAAAATGGGATATACCGGGCTACGATTCGAGTTACAGGAACAATGGCCAAACCAACCACCCAAGAATGGAAACGTCGAGCGAAAACACTTTACAACTATCTTAGAAGCAGCTTTTCTTGCCACCAGACCATTCTCCATCAATTAGGAATCTGATGCCGTCAGTAAACACATTCCTTAAATTGTAGCCATTTGTTGAGTGTTTTTTGGTGTCTAATCCGCGTATATATCACCATTGCCCTTGATTTTCTTGACTGTATATCTCTTAAATGTCAACATATACACGTGTGATTTAGTTTACGAAGAGTTTTCAATGCCGAGAACCTCGATCAGAGTGTAAAAAAGGCGTAAGGTTCACAATGGTGTAAAATTAAAATGTGATATACCGGGCTAGGATTCGAGTTACAGAAACAAGGGCCAAACAAACCACCCAAGAATGGAATCGTCGAGCGAAAACACTTCGCAACCTCCTAGAAGCATATTTTCTTGCCACCAGACATTTCTCCATCAATTAGGAATCTGATGCCGTCACTAAACACATTCCTTAAATTGTAGTCATTTGTTGATTTTTTTTGGTATCTAATCCGCATATATATCACCATTGCCCTTGATTTTCTTGAATGTATATCTCTTAAATATCAACATATACACGTGTTTTAGTTTATAAAGATTTTTCAATGCCGAGAACCTCGATCAGAGTGTAAAAAAGGCGTAAGGTTCACAATGGTGTAAATTAAAATGGGATATACCGGGCTAGGATTCGAGTTACAGAAACAAGGGCCAAACAAACCACCCAAGAATGGAATCGTCGAGCGAAAACACTTGGCAACCTCCTAGAAGCATATTTTCTTGCCACCAGACATTTCTCCATCAATTAGGAATCTGATGCCGTCACTAAACACATTCCTTAAATTGTAGTCATTTGTTGATTTTTTTTGGTATCTAATCCGCATATATATCACTGTTGCCCTTGATTTTCTTGACTGTATATCTCTTAAATATCAACATATACACGTGTGATTTAGTTTACGAAGATTTTTCATTGCCGAGAACCTCGATCAGAGAGTAAAAAAGGCGTAAGGTTCACAATGGTGTAAAATTAAAATGGGATATACCGGGCTAGAATTCGAGTTTAGGATCAAGGGCCAAACCAACCATCCAAGAATAGAATCGTCGAGCGAAAACACTTGGCAACCTCCTAGAAGCATCTTTTCTTGCCACCAGACATTTCTCCATCAATTAGGAATCTGATGCCGTCACTAAACACATTCCTTAAATTGTAGTCATTTGTTGATTTTTTTTTGGTCTCTAATCCGCATATATATCACCATTGCCCTTGATTTTCTTGACTGTATATCTCTTAAATGTCAACATATACACGTGTGATTTAGTTTACGAAGATTTTTCAATGACGAGAACCTCGATCAGAGAGTAAAAAAGGCGTAAGGTTCACAATGGTGTAAAATTAAAATGGGATATACCGGGCTAGGATTCGAGTTACAGGAACAATGGTCAAACCAACCACCCAAGAATGGAATCGTCGAGCGAAAACACTTGAAAACTATCTTAGAAGCATCTTTTCTTGCCAGCAGACATTTCTCCATCAATTAGGAATCTGATGCCGTCACTAAACACATTCCTTAAATTGTAGTCATTTGTTGAGTGTTTTCTTTGGCATCTAATCCGCATATATATCACCATTGCCCTTGATTTTCATGAATGTATATCTCTTAAATGTCAACATATACACGTGTGATTTAGTTTACGAAGATTATTCAATGACGAGAACCTCGATCAGAGAGTAAAAAAGGCGTCAGGTTCACAATGGTGTAAAATTAAAATGGGATATACCGGGCTAGGATTCGAGTTACAAGAACAATGGCCAAACCAACCACCCAAGAATTGAATCGTCGAGCGAAAACACTAGACAACTATCTTAGAAGCAGCTTTTCTTGCCACCAGACCATTCTCCATCAATTAGGAATCTGATGCCGTCAGTAAACACATTCCTTAAATTGTAGCCATTTGTTGAGAGTTTTTTTGGTGTCTAATCCACATATATATCACCATTGCCCTTGATTTTCTTGACTGTATATCTCTTAAATGTCAACATATACACGTGTGATTTAGATTACGAACATTTTTCAATGCCGAGAACCTCAACAGAGAGTAAAAAAGACGTAAGGTTCACAATGGCCAAACCAACCACCCAAGAAACGAATCGACGAGGGAAAACACTTGACAACCTCTTAGAAGCAGCTTTTCTTGCCACCAGACCTTTCTCCATCAATTAGGAATCTGATGCTGTCACTAAACACATTCCTTAAATTGTAGCCATTTGTTGAGTGTTTTTTTTTGTGTCTAATCCGCATATATATCACCATTACCCTTGATTTTCTTGACTGTATATCTCTTGAATGTCAACATATACACGTGTGATTTAGTTTACGAAGATTTTTCAATGCCGAGAACCTCGGTCCGGGAGTAAAAACGGCGTAAGGTTCACAATGGTGTAAAATTAAAATGGGATATTCCGGCTAGGATTCGAGTTACATGAACAAGGGCCAAACCAACCACCCAAGAATGGAATCGTCGAGCGAAAACACTTGACAACCTCCTAGAAGCAGCTTTTCTTGCCACCAGATCTTTCTCCATCAATTTGGAATCTGATGCCGTCACTAAACACATTTCTTAAATTGTAGCCATTTGTTGAGTGTTTTTTTGGTGTCTAATCCGCATATATGTCACCATTGCCCTTGATTTTCTTGACTGTATATCTCTTAAATATCAACATATACACGTGTGATTTAGTTTATGAAGATTTTTCAATGCCGAGAACCTCGATCAGAGTGTAAAAAAGGCGTAAGGTTCACAATATTATAAAATTAAAATGGGATATACCAGGCAAGGATTCGAGTTACAGAAACAAGGGCCAAACAAACCACCCAAGAATGGAATCGTCGAGCGAAAACACTTGGCAACCTCCTAGAAGCATATTTTCTTGCCACCAGACATTTCTCCATCAATTAGGAATCTGATGCCGTCACTAAACACATTCCTTAAATTGTAGTCATTTGTTGATTTTTTTTGGTATCTAATCCGCATATATATCACCATTGCCCTTGATTTTCTTGACTGTATATCTCTTAAATATCAACATATACACGTGTGATTTACTTTACAAAGATTTTTCATTGCCGAGAACCTCGATCAGAGTGTAAAAAAGGCGTAAGGTTCACAATGGTGTAAATTAAAATGGGATATACCGGGCTAGGATTCGAGTTACAGAAACAAGGGCCAAACAAAGGTGTAAACTATCTTAGAAGCAGCTTTTCTTGCCACCAGACCATTCTCCATCAATTAGGAATCTGACACCGTCACTAAACACATTCCTTAAATTGTAGCCATTTGTTGAGTGTTTTTTTTGGTGTCTAATCCGTATATATATCACCATTGCCCTTGATTTTCTTGACTGTATATCTCTTAAATGTAAACATATACACGTGTGATTTAGTTTACGAAGATTTTTCAATGACGAGAACCTCGATCAGAGAGTAAAAAAGGCGTAAGGTTCACAATGGTGTAAAATTAAAATGGGATATACCGGGCTAGTATTCAAGTTACAAGAACAATGGCCAAACCAACCACCCAAGAATGGAATCGTCGAGCGAAAACACTTAACAACTATCTTAGAAGCAGCTTTTCTTGCCACCAGAGCATTCTCCATCAATTAGGAATCTTCCTTAAATTGTAGCCATTTGTTGAGTGTTTTGCCCTTGATTTTTTTCACTGTATATCTCTTAAATGTAAACATATATACGTGTTATTTAGTTTACGAAGATTTTTCAATACCGGGAACCTCGATTAGAGAGTAAAAAAGGCGTAAGGTTCACAATGGTGTAAAATTAAAATTGGATATACCGGGCTAGGATTCGAGTTAGAGGAACAAGGGCCAAACCAACCACCCAAGAATGGAATCTTCGAGCGAAAACACTTAACAAACTCCTAGAAGCAGCTTTTCTATCCACCAGACCTTTCTCCATCAATTAGGAATCTGATGCCGTCACTAAACACATTCCTTAAATTGTAGCCATTTGTTGAGTGTTTTTTTTGGTGTCTAATCCGCTTATATATCACCATTTCCCATGATTTTCTTGAGTATATCTCTTAAATGTCAACATATACACGTGTGATTTAGTTTACAAAGATTTTTCAATGACGAGAACCTCGATCAGAGAGTAAAAAAGGCGTAAGGTTCACAACGGTGTAAAATTAAAATGGGATATACCGGGTTAGGATTCGAGTTACAGGAACAATGGCCAAACCAACCACCCAAGAAGGAATCGTCGAGCGAACACACTTGACAACTATCTTAGAAGCAACTTATCTTGCCACCAGACCATTCTCAATCAATTAGGAATCTGGCGCCGTCACTAAACACATTCCTTAAATTGTAGCCATTTGTTGAGTGTTCTTTTTTGTGTCTAATCCCAATATATATCACCATCGCCCTTGATTTTATTGACTGTATATCTCTTAAAGGTCAACATATACACGTGTGATTTAGTTTACGAACATTTTTCAATGCCGAGAACCTCGATCAAAGTGTAAAAAAGGCGTAAGGTTCACAATGGTGTAAAATTAAAATGGGATATACCGAGCTAGAATTCGAGTTACAGGAACAAGGGCCAAACCACCCACTCAAGAATGGAATCGTCGAGCGAAAACACTTGACAACTATCTTAAAAGCAGCATTTCTTGCTACCAGACCATTCTCCATCAATTAGGAATCTGACGCCGTCACTAAACACATTCCTTTAATTGTAGCCATTTGTTGAGTGTTTTTTTTGTGTCTAATCCCCATATATATCACCATTGCCCTTGATTTTCTTGACTGTATATCTCTTAAACGTCAACATATACACGTGTGATTTAGTTTATGAACATTTGTCAATGCCGAGAACCTCGATCAAAGTGTAAAAAAGGCGTAAGGTTCACAATGGTGTAAAATTAAAATGGGATATACCGGGCTAGGATTCGAGTTACAGGAACAAGGGCCAAACCAACCACTCAAGAATGGAATCATCGAGCGAAAACACTTAACAACCTCCTAGAAGTAGCTTTTCTTGCCACCAGACCTTTCTCCATCAATTAGGAATCTGATGCCGTCACTGAACACATTCCTTAAATTGTAGCCATTTGTTAAGTGTTTTTTGGGTGCCTAATCCGCATATATATCACCATTGCCCTTGATTTTCTTCACTGTATATCTCTTAAATGTAAACATATATACGTGTGATTTAGTTTACGAAGATTTTTCAATACCGAGAACCTCGATCAGAGAGTAAAAAAGGCGTAAGGTTCACAATGGTGTAAAATTAAAATGGGATATACCGGGCTAGGATTCGAGTTACTGGAACAAGGGCCAAACCAACCACCCAAGAATGGAATCGTCGAGCGAAAACACTTGAGAACCTCCTAGAAGCAGCTTTTCTTGCCAGCAGACCTTTCTCCATCAATTAGGAATATGATGCCGTCACTAAACACATTCCTTAAAAAGTAGTCATTTGTTGAGTTTTTTTTTGGTGTCTAATCCGCATATATATCACCATTGCCCATGATTTTATTGACTGTATATCTCTTAATTGTCAACATATACATGTGTGATTTAGTTTACGAAGATTTTTCAATGCCGAGAACCTCGATCAGAGTGTAAAAAGGCGTAAGGTTCACAATGGTGTAAAATTAAAATGGGATATACCGGACTAGGATTCGAGTTACAGGAACAAGGGCCAAATCAACCATCGAAGAATGGAATCGTCGAGTGAAAACACTTGACAATCTCCTAGAAGCAGCTTTTCTTGCCACCAGACCTTTCTCCATCAATTAGGAATCTCATGCCGTCACTAAACACATTCCTTAAATTGTAGCTATTTGTTGAGTGTTTTTTTGGTGTCAAATCCGCATATATATCACCATTGCCCTTGATTATCTTGACTGTATATTTCTTAATTGTCAACATATACACGTGTGATTTAGTTTACGAAGATTTTTTAATGCCGAGAACCTCGATCAGAGAGTAAAAAGGGGTAAGGTTCACAAAGGTGTAAAATTAAAAGGGGATATACCGGGCTAGGATTCGAGTTAAAGGAACAAGGGCCAAACCAACCACCCAAGAATGGAATCGTCGAGCGAAAACACTTGATAACCTCCTAGAAGCAGCTTTTCTTGCCACCAGACCTTTCTCCATCAATTCGGAATCTGATGCCATCACTAAACACATTCCTTAAATTGTAGCCATTTGTTGAGTGTTTTTTTTGTGTCTAATCCGCATATATATCACCATTGCCCTTGATTGTCTTGACTGTATATCTCTTAAATGTCAACATATACACGTGTGATTTAGTTTACGATGATTTTTCAATGCCGAGAACCTCGATCAGAGAGTGAAAAAGGCATAAGGTTCACAATGGTGTAAAATTAAAATGGGATATACCGGGCTAGGATTCGAGTTACAGGAACAAGGGCCCAACCAACCACCCAAGAATGGAATCGACGAGCGAAAACACTTGACAACCTCCTTGAAGCAGCTTTTCGTGCCACCAGACATTTCTCCATCAATTAGGAATCTGATGTCGTCACTAAACACATTCCTTAAATTGTAGCCATTTGTTGAGTGTTTTTTTTTGGTGTCTAATCCGCATATATATCACCATTGCCTTTGATTTTCTTGACTGTATATCTCTAAAATGTCAACATATACACGTGTGATTTAGTTTACGAACATTTTTCAATGCAGAGAACCTCGATCAGAGAGTAAAAAAGGCATAAGATTCACAAAGGTGTAAAATTAAAATGGAATATACCGGGCTAGGATTCGAGTTACAAGAACAAGGGCCAAACCAACCACCCAAGAATGGAATCGTCGAGTGAAAACACTTGCAACCTCCTAGAAACAGCTTTTCTTGCCACCAGACCTATCTCCATCAATTAAGAATCTGATGCCGTCACTAAACACATTCCTTAAATTGTAGTCATTTGTTGAGTGTTTTTTTTGGTGTCTAATCCGCATATATATCACCATTGCCCTTGATTGTCTTGACTGTATATCTCTTAAATGTCAACATATACACGTGTGATTTAGTTTACGATGATTTTTCAATGCCGAGAACCTCGATCAGAGAGTGAAAAAGGCATAAGGTTCACAATGGTGTAAAATTAAAATGGGATATACCGGGCTAGGATTCGAGTTACAGGAACAAGGGCCCAACCAACCACCCAAGAATGGAATCGACGAGCGAAAACACTTGACAACCTCCTTGAAGCAGCTTTTCGTGCCACCAGACATTTCTCCATCAATTAGGAATCTGATGTCGTCACTAAACACATTCCTTAAATTGTAGCCATTTGTTGAGTGTTTTTTTTTGGTGTCTAATCCGCATATATATCACCATTGCCTTTGATTTTCTTGACTGTATATCTCTAAAATGTCAACATATACACGTGTGATTTAGTTTACGAACATTTTTCAATGCAGAGAACCTCGATCAGAGAGTAAAAAAGGCATAAGATTCACAAAGGTGTAAAATTAAAATGGAATATACCGGGCTAGGATTCGAGTTACAAGAACAAGGGCCAAACCAACCACCCAAGAATGGAATCGTCGAGTGAAAACACTTGCAACCTCCTAGAAACAGCTTTTCTTGCCACCAGACCTATCTCCATCAATTAAGAATCTGATGCCGTCACTAAACACATTCCTTAAATTGTAGTCATTTGTTGAGTGTTTTTTTTGGTGTCTAATCCGCATATATATCACCATTGCCCTTGATTTTCTTGACTGTATATCTCTTAAATTTCAACATATACACGTGTGATTTAGTTTACGAAGATTTTTCAATGCCGAGAACCTCAATCAGAGAGTAAAAAGGGGTAAGGTTCACAATGGTGTAAAATTAAAATGGGATATACCGGGCTAGGATTCGGGGTTAAAGGAACTAGGGGCAAACCAACCACCCAAGAATGGAATCGTCGAGCGAAAACACTTAACAACCTCCTAGAAGCAGCTTTTCTTGCCACCAGACCTTTCTCGATCAATTCGGAATCTGATGCCGTCACTAAACACATTCCTTAAATTGTAGCCATTTGTTGAGTGTTTTTTTTGGTGTCTAATCCGCATATATATCACCATTTCCCTTGATTGTCTTGACTGTATATCTCTTAAATGTCAACATATACAAGTGTGATTTAGTTTACGAAGATTTTTCAATGCCGAGAACCTCGATCAGAGAGTAAAAAAGGCGTAAGTTATACAATGGTGTAAAATTATAATGGGATATACCAGGCTAGGATTTGAGTTACAGGAACAAGGGCCAAACAAACCCCCAAGAATGGAAACCTCGAGCGAAAACACTTGACAACCTCATAGAAGCAGCTTTTCTTGCCACCAAACCTTTCTCCATGAATTAGGAATCTGATGCCGTCACAAAACACATTCCTTAAATTGTAGCCATTTGTTGAGTGTTTTTTTGGTGTCAAATCCGCATATATATCACCATTGCCCTTGATTTTCTTGATTGTATATCTCTTAAATGTCAACATATACAAGTGTGATTTAGTTTACGAAGATTTTTCAATGCCAAGAACCTCGATCAGAGAGTAAAAAAAGTGTAAGGTTCACAATGGTGTAAAATTAAAATGATATATACCGGGCTAGAATTCGAGTTACAGGAACAAGGGCCAAACCAACCGCCCAAGAATGGAATCGTCGAGCGAAAACACTTAACAACCTCATTGAAGCAGCTTTTCTTGCCACCAGACCTTTCTCCATCAATTAGGAATTTGGTGAGTGTTTTTTTTGGTGTCTAATCCGCGTATATATCACCAAGTCCCTTGATTTTCTTGACTGTATATCTCTTAAATGTCAACATATACACGTGTGATTTAGTTTACAAAGATTTTTCAATGCCGAGATCCTCGGTCAGAGAGTAAACAAGGCGTTAGGTTCACAATGGTGTAAAATTAAAATGGGATATACCGGGCTAGGATTCGAGTTACAGGAACAAGCGCCAAACCAACCACCCTAGGATGGAATCGTCGAGCGAAAACACTTGACAACCTCCTAGAAGCAGCATTTCTTGCCACCAGACCTTTCTCCATCAATTAGGAATCTGATGCTGTCACTAAACACATTCCTTAAATTCTAGCCATTTGTTGAGTGTTTTTTTTTGGTGTCTAATCCGCATATATATCACCACTGCCCTTGATTTTCTTGACTGTATATCTCTTAAATGTCAACATATACACGTGTTATTTAGTTTACGAAGATTTTTCAATGCCGAGAACCTCGATCAGAGAGTACAAAGGGGTAAGGTTCACAATGGTGTAAAATTAAAATGGGATATACCGGGCTAGGATTCGAGTTAAAGGAACAAGAGCCAAACCAACAACCAAAGAATGGAATCGTCGAGCGAAAAGACATGACAACCTCCTAGAAGCAGCTTTTCTTGCCACCAGACCTTTCTCCATCAATTAGGAATCTGATGTCGTCACTATACACATTCCTTAAATTGTAGCCATTTGTTGAGTGTTTTTTTTGGCGTCTAATCCGCATATATATCGCCATTGCCCTTGATTTTCTTGACAGTATATCTCTTAAATGTCAACATATACACGTGCGATTTAGTTTACGAAGATTTTTCATTGCCGAGAACCTCGATCAGAGAGTAAAAAAGGCGTAAGGTTCACAATGGTGTAAAATTAAAATGATATATACCGGGCTAGGATTCGAGTTATAGGAACAAGGGCCAAACCAACCATCCAAGAATGGAATTATCCAGAGAAAACACTTGACAACCTCCTAGAAGCAGCTTTTCTTGCCACCAGACCTTTCTCCATCAATTAGGAATCTGATGCCGTCACGAAACAAATTCCTTAAGTTGTAGCCATATGTTAAGTGTTTTTTTTGGTGTCTAATCCGCAAATATATCACAATTGCCCTTGATTTTCTTGACTGTATATCTCTTAAATGTCAACATATACACGTGTGATTTAGTTTACGAAGATTTTTCAATGCCGAGAATCTCGATCAGAGAGTAAAAAGGGGTAAGGTTCACAATGGTGTAAAATTAAAATGGGATATACCAGGCTAGGATTCCAGTTACACGAACAAGGGCCAAACCAACCAACCAAGAATGGAATCGTCGAGCGAAAACACTTGATAACCTCCTAGAAGCAGCTTTTCTTGCCACCAGACCTTTCTCCATCAATTAGGAATCTGATGCCATCACTAAACACATTCCTTAAATTGTAGCCATTTGTTGAGTGTTTTTTTTTTTGTGTCTAATCCGCATATATATCACCATTGCCCTTAATTGTCTTGACTGTATATCTCTTAAATGTCAACATATACATGTGTGATTTAGTTTACGAAGATTTTTCAATGCCGATGAAACCTCGATCAGAGAGTAAAAAAGGCATAAGGTTCATAATGGTGTAAAATTAAAATGGGATATATCAGGCTAGGATGCGAGTTACAGGAACAAGGGCTAAACCAACCACCCAAGAATGGAATCGTCGAGCGAAAACATTTGATAACCTCCTAGAAGCAGCTTTTCTTACCACCAGACCTTTCTCCATCAATTAGGAATCCTTTCTCCATCAATTAGGAATCTGATGCCGTCACTAAACACATTCCTTAAATTGTAGCCATTTGTTTAGTTTTTTTTTCAGTGTCTAATCCGCATATATATCACCATTGCCCTTGATTTTCTTGATTGTATATCTCTTAAATGTCAACATATACACGTGTGATTTAGTTTACGAAGATTTTTCAATGCCAAGAACCTCGATCAGAGAGTAAAAAAGGCGTAAGGTTCACAATGGTGTAAAATTAAAATGGGATATACCGGGCTAAGATTCGAGTTACAGGAACCAGGGCCAAACCAACCACCCAAGTATGGAATCGTCGAGCGAAAACACTTGACAACCTCCTAGAAGCAGCTGTTCTTGCCACCAGACCTTTCTCCATCAATTAGGAATCTGATGCCGTCACTAAACACATTCCTTAAATTATAGCCATTTGTTGAGTGTTTTTTTTGGTGTCTAATCCGCATATATATCCCCATTGCCCTTGATTTTCTTGACTGTATATCTCTTAAATGTAAACATATACACATGTGATTTAGTTTACGAAGATTTTTCGATGCCGAGAACCTCGATCAGAGAGTACAAAGGGGTAAGGTTCACAAAGGTGTAAAATTAAAATGGGATATACCGGGCTAGGATTCGAGTTACAGGAACAAGAGCCAAACCAACCACCCAAGAATGGAATCGTCGAGCGAAAAGACATGACAACCTCCTAGAAGCAGCTTTTCTTGCCACCAGACCTTTCTCCATAAATTAGGAATCTGATGCCGTCACTAAACACATTCCTTAAATTGTAGCCATTTGTTGAGTGTTTTTTTTGTGTCTAATCCGCATATATATCACCATTGCCCTTGATTGTCATGACTGTATATCTCTTAAATGTCAACATATACACGTGTGATTTAGTTTACGAAGATTTTTCAATGCCGAGAACCTCGATCAGAGAGTAAAAAAGGCGTAAGGTTCACAATGGTGTAAAATTAAAATGGGATATTACGGGCTAGGATTCGAGTTACAGGAACAAGGGCCAAACCAACCACCCAAGAATGGAATCGTCGAGCGAAAACACTTGACAACCTCCTAGAAGCAGCTTTTCTTACCACCAGACCTTTCTCCATCAATTAGGAATCTGATGCCGTCAGTAAACACATTCCTTAAGTTGTAGCCATTTGTTAAGTGTTTTTTTTTGTGTCTAATCCGCATATATATCACAATTGCCCTTGATTTTCTTGACTGTATATCTCTTAAATGTCAACATATACACGTGTGATTTAGTTTACGAAGATTTTTCAATGCCGAGAACCTAGATCAGAGAGTAAAAAAGGCGTAAGGTTCACAATGGTGTAAAATTAAAATGGGATATACCGGGCTAGGATTCGAGTTGCAGGAACAAAGGCCAAACCAACCACCCAGGAATGGAATCGTCGAGCAAAAACACATGACAACCTCCAGAAGCAGCTTTTCTTGCCACCAGACCTTTCTCCATCCATTTGTAATCTGATGCCGTCACTAAACACATTCCTTAAATTGTAGCCATTTGTTGAGTGTTTTTTTGGTGTCTAATCCACATATATATCACAATTGCCCTTGATTTTCTTGAGTATATCTCTTAAATATCAACATATACACGTGTGATTTAGTTTACAAAGATTTTTCAATGACGAGAACCTCGATCAGAGAGTAAAAAATGCGTAAGGTTCACAATGGTGCAAAATAAAAATGGGATATACCGGGCTAGAATTCGAGTTACAGGTACAAGGGCCAAACCAACCACCCAAGAATGGAATCGTTGAGCGAAAACACTTGACAACCTCCTAGAAGCAGCTTTTCTTGCCCCCAGACCTTTCTCCCTGAATTAGGAATCTGATGCCGTCACGAAACACATTCCTTAAATTGTAGCCATTTGTTGAGTGTTTTTTTGGGTAACTAATCCAAATATATATCACCATTGCCCTTGATTTTCTTGACTGTATATCTCTTAAATGTCAACATATACACGTGTGATTTAGTTTACGAAGATTTTTCATTGCCGAGAACCTCGATCAGAGAGTAAAAAAGGCGTAAGGTTCACAATGGTGTAAAATTAAAATGGGATATACCAGGCTAGGATTCGAGTTACAGGAACAAGGGCCAAACCAACAACCCAAGAATGGAATAGTCGAGCGAAAACACTTGACAACCTCCTAGTAGCAGCTTTTCTTTCCACCAGACCTATCTCCATCAATTAAGAATCTGATGCCATCACTAAACACATTCCTTAAATTGTTGCCATTTGTTGAGTGTTTTTTTTGGTGTCTAATCCGCATATATATCACCATTGCCCTTGATTTTCTTGACTGTATATATCTTAAATGTCAACATATACACGTGTGATTTAGTTTACGAAGATTTTTCATTGCCGAGAACCTCGATCAGAGAGTAAAAAAGGCGTAAGGTTCACAATGGTGTAAAATTAAAATGGGATATACCGTACTATGATTCGAGTTACAGGAACAAGAGCCAAACCAACCACCCAAGAATGGAATCGTCGAGCGAAAAGACATGACAACCTCCTAGAAGCAGCTTTTCTTGCCACCAGACCTTTCTCCATCAATTAGGAATCTGACGCCGTCACTAAACACATTCCTTAAATTGTAGCCATTTGTTGAGTGTTTTTTTTGTGTCTAATCCGCATATATATCACCATTGCCCTTGATTGTCTTGACTGTATATCTCTTAAATGTCAACATATACACGTGTGATTTAGTTTACGAAGATTTTTCAATGCCGAGAACCTCGATCAGAGAGTAAAAAAGGCGTAAGGTTCACAATGGTGTAAAATTAAAATGGGATATATCGGGCTAGGATTCGAGTTACAGGAACAAGGGCCAAACCAACCACCCAAGAATGGAATCGTCGAGCGAAAACACATGACAACCTCCTAGAAGCAACTTTTCTTACCACCAGACCTTTCTCCATCAATTAGGAATCTGATGCCGTCAGTAAACACATTCCTTAAGTTGTAGCCATTTGTTAAGTGTTTTTTTTTGTGTCTAATCCGCATATATATCACAATTGCCCTTGATTTTCTTGACTGTATATCTCTTAAATGTCAACATATACACGTTTGATTTAGTTTACGAAGATTTTTCTATGCCGAGAACCTAGATCAGAGAGTAAAAAAGGCGTACGGTTCACAATGGTGTAAAATTAAAATGGGATATACCAGGCTAGAATTCGAGTTATAGGAACAAAGGCTAAACCAACCACCCAAGAATGGAATCGTCGAGCGAAAACACTTGGCAACCTCCTAGAAGCATCTTTTCTTGCCACCAGACATTTCTCCATCAATTAAGAATCTGATGCCGTCACTAAACAAATTCCTTAAATTGTAGTCATTTGTTGATTTTTTTTTGGTATCTAATCCGCATATATATCACCATTGCCCTTGATTTTCTTGACTGTATATCTCTTAAATGTCAACATATACACGTGTGACTTAGTTTAAGAAGATTTTTCAATGACGAGAACCTCGATCAGAGAGTAAAAAAGGCATAAGGTTCACAATGGTGTAAAATTCAAATGGGATATACCGGGCTAGGATTCGAGTTACAGGAACAATGGCCAAACCAACCACCCAAGAATGGAAACGTCGAGCGAAAACACTTTACAACTATCTTAGAAGCAGCTTTTCTTGCCACCAGACCATTCTCCATCAATTAGGAATCTGATGCCGTCAGTAAACACATTCCTTAAATTGTAGCCATTTGTTGAGTGTTTTTTTGGTGTCTAATCCGCATATATATCACCATTGCCCTTGATTTTCTTGACTGTATATCTCTTAAATGTCAACATATACACGTGTGATTTAGTTTACGAAGATTTTTCAATGCCGAGAACCTCGATCAGAGAGTAAAAAAGGCGTAAGGTTCACAATGGTGTAAAATTAAAATGGGATATACCAGGCTAGAATTCGAGTTATAGGAACAAAGGCCAAACCAACCACCCAAGAATGGAATCGTCGAGCGAAAACACTTGGCAACCTCCTAGAAGCATCTTTTCTTGCCACCAGACATTTCTCCATCAATTAAGAATCTGATGCCGCCACTAAACAAATTCCTTAAATTGTAGTCATTTGTTGATTTTTTTTTGGTATCTAATCCGCATATATATCACCATTGCCCATGATTTTCTTGACTGTATATCTCTTAAATGTCAACATATACACGTGTGACTTAGTTTAAGAAGATTTTTCAATGACGAGAACCTCGATCAGAGAGTAAAAAAGGCATAAGGTTCACAATGGTGTAAAATTCAAATGGGATATACCGGGCTAGGATTCGAGTTACAGGAACAATGGCCAAACCAACCACCCAAGAATGGAAACGTCGAGCGAAAACACTTTACAACTATCTTAGAAGCAACTTTTCTTGCCACCAGACCATTCTCCATCAATTAGGAATCTGATGCCGTCAGTAAACACATTCCTTAAATTGTAGCCATTTGTTGAGTGTTTTTTTGGTGTCTAATCCGCATATATATCACCATTGCCCTTGATTTTCTTGACTGTATATCTCTTAAATGTCAACATATACACGTGTGATTTAGTTTACGAAGATTTTTCAATGCCGAGAACCTCGATCAGAGTGTAAAAAAGGCGTAAGGTTCACAATGGTGTAAAATTAAAATGGGATATACCGGGCTAAGATTCGAGTTACAGGAACAAGGGCCAAACAAACCACCCAAGAATGGAATTGTCGAGTGAAAACACTTGGCAACCTCCTAGAAGCATCTTTTCTTGCCACCAGACATTTCTCCATCAATTAGGAATCTGATGCCGTCACTAAACACATTCCTTAAATTGTAGTCATTTGTTGATTTTTTTTTGGTATCTAATCCGCATATATATCACCATTGCCCTTGATTTTCTTGACTGTATATCTCTTAAATGTCAACATATACACGTGTGACTTAGTTTAAGAAGATTTTTGAATGACGAGAACCTCGATCAGAGAGTAAAAAAGGCATAAGGTTCACAATGGTGTAAAATTCAAATGGGATATACCGGGCTAGGATTCGAGTTACAGGAACAATGGCCAAACCAACCACCCAAGAATGGAATCGTCGAGCGAAAACACTTTACAACAATCTTAGAAGCAGCTTTTCTTGCCACCAGACCATTCTCCATCAATTAGGAATCTGATGCCGTCAGTAAACACATTCCTTAAATTGTAGCCATTTGTTGAGTGTTTTTTTGGTGTCTAATCCGCATATATATCACCATTGCCCTTGATTTTCTTGACTGTATATCTCTTAAATGTCAACATATACACGTGTGATTTAGTTTACGAAGATTTTTCAATGCCGAGAACCTAGATCAGAGAGTAAAAAAGGCGTAAGGTTCACAACGGTGTAAAATTAAAATGGGATATACCAGGCTAGAATTCGAGTTATAGGAACAAGGGCCAAACCAACCACCCAAGAATGGAATCGTCGAGCGAAAACACTTGGCAACCTCCTAGAAGCATCTTTTCTTGCCACCAGACATTTCTCCATCAATTAGGAATCTGATGCCGTCACTAAACACATTCCTTAAATTGTAGTCATTTGTTGATTTTTTTTTTGGTATCTAATCCGCATATATATCACCATTGCCCTTGATTTTTTGACTGTATATCTCTTAAATGTCAACATATACACGTGTGACTTAGTTAAAGAAGATTTTTCAATGACGAGAACCTCGATCAGAGAGTAAAAAAGGCATAAGGTTCACAATGGTGTAAAATTAAAATTGGATATACCGGGCTAGGATTCGAGTTACAGGAACAATGGCCAAACCAACCACCCAAGAATGGAAACGTCGAGCGAAAACACTTTACAACTATCTTAGAAGCAGCTTTTCTTGCCACCAGACCATTGTCCATCAATTAGGAATCTGATGCCGTCAGTAAACACATTCCTTAAATTGAAGCCATTTGTTGAGTGTTTTTTTGGTGTATAATCCGCATATATATCACAATTGCCCTTGATTTTCTTGACTGTATATTTCTTAAATGTCAACATATACACGTGTGATTTAGTTTACGAAGACTTTTCAATGCCGAGAACCTCGATCAGAGTGTAAAAAAGGCGTAAGGTTCACAATGGTGTAAAATTAAAATGGGATATACCGGGCTAGGATTCGAGTTACAGGAACAAGGGCCAAACCAACCACCCAAGAATGGAATCGTCGAGCGAAAACACTTGGCAACCTCCTAGAAGCATCTTTTCTTGCCACCAGACATTTCTCCATCAATTAGGAATCTGATGCCGTCACTAAACACATTCCTTAAATTGTAGTCATTTGTTGATTTTTTTTTGGTATCTAATCCGCATATATATCACCATTGCCCTTGATTTTCTTGACTGTATATCTCTTAAATGTCAACATATACACGTGTGACTTAGTTTAAGAAGATTTTTCAATGACGAGAACCTCGATCAGAGAGTAAAAAAGGCATAAGGTTCACAATGGTGTAAAATTCAAATGGGATATACCGGGCTAGGATTCGAGTTACAGGAACAATGGCCAAACCAACCACCCAAGAATGGAAACGTCGAGCGAAAACACTTTACAACTATCTTAGAAGCAGCTTTTCTTGCCACCAGACCATTCTCCATGAATTAGGAATCTGATGCCGTCAGTAAACACATTCCTTAAATTGTAGCCATTTGTTGAGTGTTTTTTTGGTGTCTAATCCGCATATATATCACCATTGCCCTTGATTTTCTTGACTGTATATCTCTTAAATGTCAACATATACACGTGTGATTTAGTTTACGAAGATTTTTCAATGCCGAGAACCTCGATCAGAGTGTAAAAAAGGCGTAAGGTTCACAATGGTGTAAAATTAAAATGGGATATACCAGGCTAGGATTCGAGTTACAGGAACAAGGGCCAAACCAAACACCCAAGAATGGAATCGTCGAGCAAAAACACTTGGCAACCTCCTAGAAGCATCTTTTCTTGCCACCAAACATTTCTCCATCAATTAGGAATCTGATGCCGTCACTAAACACATTCCTTAAATTGTAGTCATTTGTTGATTTTTTTTGGTATCTAATCCGCATATATATCACCATTGCCCTTGATTTTCTTGACTGTATATCTCTTAAATGTCAACATATACACGTGTGACTTAGTTTAAGAAGATTTTTCAATGACGAGAACCTCGATCAGGGAGTAAAAAAGGCATAAGGTTCACAATGGTGTAAAATTCAAATGGGATATACCGGGCTAGTATTCGAGTTACTGGAACAATGGCCAAACCAACCACCCAAGAATGGAAACGTCGAGCGAAAACACTTTACAACTATCTTAGAAGCAGCTTTTCTTGCCACCAGACCATTCTCCATCAATTAGGAATCTGATGCCGTCAGTAAACACATTCCTTAAATTGTAGCCATTTGTTGAGTGTTTTTTTGGTGTCTAATCCGCATATATATCACCATTGCCCTTGATTTTCTTGACTGTATATCTCTTAAATGTCAACATATACACGTGTGATTTAGTTTACGAAGATTTTTCAATGCCGAGAACCTATATCAGAGAGTAAAAAAGGCGTAAGGTTCACAATTGTGTAAAATTAAAATGGGATATACCAGGCTAGAATTCGAGTTATAGGAACAAGGGCCAAACCAACCACCTAAGAATGGAATCGTCGAGCGAAAACACTTGGCAACCTCCTAGAAGCATCTTTTCTTGCCACCAGATATTTCTCCATCAATTAGGAATCTGATGCCGTCACTAAACACATTCCTTAAATTGTAGTCATTTGTTGATTTTTTTTTTGTATCTAAGCCGCATATATATCACCATTGCCCTTGATTTTCTTGACTGTATATCTCTTAAATGTCAACATATACACGTGTGACTTAGTTTAAGAAGATTTTTCAATGACGAGAACCTCGATCAGAGAGTAAAAAAGGCATAAGGTTCACAATGGTGTAAAATTCAATTGGGATATACCGGGCTAGGATTCGAGTGACAGGAACAATGGCTAAACCAACCACCCAAGAATGGAAATGTCGAGCGAAAACACTTTACAACTATCTTAGAAGCAACTTTTCTTGCCACCAGACCATTCTCCATCAATTAGGAATCTGATGCCGTCAGTAAACACATTCCTTAAATTGTAGCCATTTGTTGAGTGTTTTTTTGGTGTCTAATCCGCATATATATCACCATTGCCCTTGATTTTCTTGATTGTATATCTCTTAAATGTCAACATATACACGTGTGATTTAGTTTATGAAGATTTTTCAATGCCGAGAACCTCGATCATAGTGTAAAAAAGGCGTAAGGTTCACAATGGTGTAAATTAAAATGGGATATACCAGGCAAGGATACGAGTTACAGGAACATGGGTAAAACTAACCACCCAAGAATAGAATCGTCGAGCGAAAACACTTGAAAACTATCTTAGAAGCATCTTTTCTTGCCAGCAGACATTTCTCCATCAATTAGGAATCTGATGCCGTCACTAAACACATTCCTTAAATTGTAGTCATTTGTTGAGTGTTTTTTTTTAGTATCTAATCCGCATATATATCACCATTGCCCTTGATTTTCTTGAATGTATATCTCTTAAATGTCAACATATACACGTGTGATTTAGTTTACGAAGATTATTCAATGACGAGAACCTCGATCAGAGAGTAAAAAGGCGTAAGGTTCACAATGGTGTTAAATTAAAATGGGATATACCGGGCTAGGATTCGAGTTACAAGAACAATGGCCAAACCAACCACCCAAGAATGGAATCGTCGAGCGAAAACACTAGACAACTATCTTAGAAGCAGCTTTTCTTGCCACCAGACCATTCTCCATCAATTAGGAATCTGATGCCTTCAGTAAACACATTCCTTAAAGTGTAGCCATTTGTTGAGAGTTTTTTTGGTGTCTAATCCGCATATATATCACCATTGCCCTTGATTTTCTTGACTGTATATCTCTTAAATGTCAACATATACACGTGTGATTTAGTTTACGAACATTTTTCAATGCCGAGAACTCGACAGAGAGTAAAAAAGACATAAGGTTCACAATGGTGTAAAATTAAAATGGGATATACCGGGCTAGAATTCGAGTTACTGGAACAATGGCCAAACCAACCACCCAAGAAACGAATCGACGAGGGAAAACACTTGACAACCTCTTAGAAGCAGCTTTTCTTGCCACCAGACCTTTCTCCATCAATTAGGAATCTGATGCTGTCACTAAACACATTCCTTAAATTGTAGCCATTTGTTGAGTGTTTTTTTTGGTGTCTAATCCGCATATATATCACCATTGCCCTTGATTTTCTTGACTGTATATCTCTTGAATGTCAACATATACACGTGTGATTTAGTTTACGAAGATTTTTCAATGCCGAGAACCTCGGTCCGGGAGTAAAAACGGCGTAAGGTTCACAATGGTGTAAAATTAAAATGGGATATTCCGGGCTAGGATTCGAGTTACAGGAACAAGGGCCAAACCAACCACCCAAGAATGGAATCGTCGAGCGAAAACACTTAACAACCTCCTAGAAGCAGCTTTTCTTGCCACCAGATCTTTCTCCATCAATTTGGAATCTGATGCCGTCACTAAACACATTTCTTAAATTGTAGCCATTTGTTGAGTGTTTTTTTGGTGTCTAATCCGCATATATGTCACCATTCTCCTTGATTTTCTTGACTGTATATCTCTTAAATGTCAACATATACACGTGTGATTTAGTTTACGAAGATTTTTCAATGCCGAGAACCTCAATCAGAGAGTAAAAAAGGCGTAAGGTTCACAATATTATAAAATTAAAATGGGATATAACGGGCTAGGATTCGAGTTACAGGAACAAGGGCCAAACCAACCACCCAAGAATGGAATAGTCGAGCGAAAACTCTTGACAACCTCCTAGAAGCAGCTTTTCTTGCCACCAGACCTTTCTCCATCAATTAGGAATCTGATGCCATCACTAAACACAATCCTTAAATTGTAGCCATTTGTTGAGTGTTTTTTTTGTGTCTAATCCGCATATATATCACCATTGCCCTTGATTTTCTTGAGTATATCTCTTAAATGTCAACATATACACGTGTGATTTAGTTTACGAAGATTTTGCAAAGCCGAGAACCTCGATCAGAGGGTAAAAAAGGCGCAAGGTTCACAATGGTGTAAAATTAAAATGGGATATACCAGGCTAGAATTCGAGTTACAGGAACAAGGGCCAAACCAACCACCCAAGAATGGAATCGTCGAGCGAAAACACTTGATAACCTCCTAGAAGCATCTTTTCTTGCCACCAGACATTTCTCCATCAATTAGGAATCTGATGCCGTCACTAAACACATTCCTTAAATTGTAGTCATTTGTTGAGTGTTTTTTTGGTATCTAATCCGCATATATATCACCATTGCCCTTGATTTTCGTGACTGTATATCTCTTAAATGTAAACATATACACGTGTGATTTAGTTTACGAAGATTTTTCAATGACGAGAACCTCGATCAGAGAGTAATAAAGGCGTAAGGTTCACAATGGTGTAAAATTAAAATGGGATATACCGGGCTAGTATTCGAGTTACAGGAACAATGGCCAAACCTACCACCCAAGAATGGAATCGTCGAGCGAAAACACTTGCCAACTATCTTAGAAGCAGCTTTTCTTGCCACCAGACCATTCTCCATCAATTAGGAATCTGACACCGTCACTAAACACATTCCTTAAATTGTAGCCATTTGTTGAGTGTTTTTTTTGGTGTCTAATCCGCATATATATCACCATTGCCCTTGATTTTCTTGACTGTATATCTCTTAAATGTAAACATATACACGTGTGATTTAGTTTACGAAGATTTTTCAATGACGAGAACCTCGATCAGAGAGTAAAAAAGGCGTAAGGTTCACAATGGTGTAAAATTAAAATCGGATATACCGGGCTAGTAATCGAGTTACAGGAACAATGGCCAAAACCAACCACCCAAGAATGGAATCGTAGAGCGAAAACACTTAACAACTATCTTAGAAGCAGCTTTTCTTGCCACCAGACCATTCTCCATCAATTAGGAATCTGATTCCGTCGCTAAACACATTCCTTAAATTGTAGCCATTTGTTGAGTGTTTTTTTTGGTGTCTAATCCGCATATATATCAACATTGCCCTTGATTTTCTTGACTGTATATCTCAAAAATGTCAACATATACACGTGTGATTTAGTTTACGAAGATTTTTCAATGCCAAGAACCTCGATCAGAGGTAAAAAAGGCGTAAGGTTCACAATGGTGTAAAATTAAAATGGGATATAACGGGCTAGGATTCGAGTTACAGGAACAAGCGCCAAACCAACCACCCTAGGATGGAATCGTCGAGCGAAAACACTTGACAACCTCCTAGAAGCAGCTTTTCTTGCCACCAGACCTTTCTCCATCAATTAGGAATCTGATGCTGTCACTAAACACATTCCTTAAATTCTAGCCATTTGTTGAGTGTTTTTTTTGGTGTCTAATCCGCATATATATCACCATTGCCCTTGATTTTCTTGACTGTATATCTCTTAAATGTCAACATATACACGTGTGATTTAGTTTACGAAGATTTTTCAATGCCGAGAACCTCGATCAGAGAGTAAAAAGGGGTAAGGTTCACAATGGTGTAAAATTAAAATGGGATATACCGGGCTAGGATTCGAGTTAAAGGAACAAGAGCCAAACCAACCACCAAAGAATGGAATCGTCGAGCGAAAAGACATGACAAGCTCTTAGAAGCAGCTTTTCTTGTCACCAGACCTTTCTCCATCAATTAGGAATCTGATGCCGTCACTAAACACATTCCTTAAATTGTAGCCATTTGTTGAGTGTTTTTTTTGGCGTCTAATCCGCATATATATCTCCATTGCCCTTGATTTTCTTGACAGTATATCTCTTAAATGTCAACATATACACGTGCGATTTAGTTTACGAAGATTTTTCATTGCCGAGAACCTCGATCAGAGAGTAAAAAAGGCGTAAGGTTCACAATGGTGTAAAATTAAAATGATATATACCGGGCTAGGATTCGAGTTATAGGAACAAGGGCCAAACCAACCATCCAAGAATGGAATCGTCGAGCGAAAACACTTGACAACCTCCTAGAAGCAGCTTTTCTTGCCACCAGACCTTTCTCCATCAATTAGGAATCTGATGCCGTCACTAAACACATTCCTTAAGTTGTAGCCATATGTTAAGTGTTTTTTTTGGTGTCTAATCCGCAAATATATCACAATTGCCCTTGATTTTCTTGACTGTATATCTCTTAAATATCAACATATACACATGTGATTAAGTTTACGAAGATTTTTCATTGCCGAGAATCTCGATCAGAGAGTAAAAAGGGGTAAGGTTCACAATGGTGTAAAATTAAAATGGGATATACCAGGCTAGGATTCCAGTTACACGAACAAGGGCCAAACCAACCAACCAAGAATGGAATCGTCGAGCGAAAAGACATGGCAACGTCCTAGAAGCATCTTTTCTTGCCACCAGACCTTCCTCCATCAATTAGGAATCTGATGCCATCACTAAACACATTCCTTAAATTGTAGCCATTTGTTGAGTGTTTTTTTTGTGTCTAATCCGCATATATATCACCATTGCCCTTGATTGTCTTGACTGTATATCTCTTAAATGTCAACATATACATGTGTGATTTAGTTTACGAAGATTTTTCAATGCCGAGAACCTCGATCAGAGAGTAAAAAAGGCATAAGGTTCATAATGGTGTAAAATTAAAATGGGATATATCAGGCTAGGATTCGAGTTACAGGAACAAGGGCCAAACCAACCACCCAAGAATGGAATCGTCGAGCGAAAACACTTGACAACCTCCTAGAAGCAGCTTTTCTTACCACCAGACCTTTCTCCATCAATTAGGAATCCTTTCTCCATCAATTAGGAATCTGATGCCGTCACTAAACACATTCCTTAAATTGTAGCCATTTGTTTAGTGTTTTTTCAGTGTCTAATCCGCATATATATTGTCACACCCCCAAAATCCACCTACGGAGTACTACCGCTTGGAGGCGTGACTGACCAGGATCCAGCCACCAATCATATTGAACAAGCATATAAGTAGTTATAAAAATCCACCCAATACAATTGGTGTTCAACAAAACATAGTTAAGTTGCAAGCGGAAGCATAAGTCTTAAATCAAAACACAAGTTTAATTGTTTCAAAGTTTAACATGGCACACAGCCGTCCATGTCCCACAACGATCCTCCTCCATGCAAGCTCCAGCTAAGAAACCTAAGGACCTGCAAAGCATGTAGTAACGAGTCAACAACAAGTTGAGTGAGTTCACGGTTGGGTGTTCGTTTTAAGTTGTTTCGAAAGCAGTTTCCTTTAGCTGGCATCCTGCCGTGGGGGTTACCCCATAGTTAAAAACGTGACTTGTTTATTCCCGGTTACTCTGGCAATCCTGCCGTGGGGGCTACCCCATGTTAGTTATCTGGCATTTCGGCCGTGGGGGCTACCCCATGTATCTACTAGACTCGTTACCATATCGACTGCTGACTGTAGTCATGTTTATGTGCCCTGAAACTGTCAATGTCTATCATCATTGACGTGCCCCAGATCCATTAGTTCACGCCTGTCCTCTGCGGCACGGTGTGAGGTTTGTCAGACCTAAATAGCGCTATCTAACTAATGACCCGCTCGCCATTGGCCCGGCGATTAAGTCGATATAAAAATGAGGGACTTCGTGATAGAGTTTTGGTCTAGTACGAGTTATCTGTCCGTGAGGACGAGGAATTACATTCCTGAACCTTTGCTGTCCTACCCAAGGAGGACGAGGAACCCAGTTCCTTAACCCCAATTCCCGACCCCTGGGAATCCCATGCTTTGTAGAGGGTGTGAACTCACCTTGGTTTGCTCGGTAGAACACAGAAAGTCAAACAAGCAATGTTGTGGCTACTCACGTCCTATCATAGTTGTATCATACAATCAGGTTCGTATTCAAGTAGTACACGTATGTTCTACACGTATGCTAGCACGTTGCATGCTGTTCATCCATAGCAGCCCAAATAATCATTCAAAATTAACAGTACGTATGAGGTCCGTGTAGTAGGCCCAAAGGTCTGGCCCAATCAATTAAGTCCGAACTGAGGTGCAAGCCCAAACAGCGTATATCTGCGTATTGTCTTGAGTCGCAACTAGGCGTTTGCGACTCGCAACCTGAGTCGCAATCGTGGTTTCGGTTCGTGCTGTTTTGGTTACGAGTCGCAACTGGACTCGCAACCGTGGTTTCGAGTCACAAGGTTGGTGTGCTGATCAGGTGTGGTTTCGAGTCGCAACCAGGTGTTTGCGACTCGCAACCGATGTCGCAACCGGGAGATTTCGACTCATCATGCATGGTTTCGAGTCGCAACTGATGGTTTCGGTTGGACAACTGCTGATTCGGAACAGTGTACTATCCAATGAGAATTTGATTTCAGAAAATGGTTTGTACTATCCACTTAAACATGTTTGTTTGTCTAGTAATTTACTAATTTGGATCAAACATATCAGATTTCAAATATTCAGCCACATTCTTATCATGTTCATCAAGTTCTTCATACATTCATCATGTTCTTCACACATTCAAGTAGTTCATCATCATTCATATGAACCTAAGTCTAACAAAGTCATGAACAACAATCAATTCTTGAACATATTCATCTAATAGTTTCAAATCATCACATAACATATCAAAATCAACTCTACATTAATCTCATTAACATGGTACTACACATATGCAAGCCGGTTTTTATGAACATCAACACTCCATAGTTTGAATCATACTTAGACATAAAATATTGTGTGTTCATTAAGCAACATATCCGAAATCAAAGTATGTTAACCAAGCATCATCATATACATCATACACATACGGTTCACAACCATCATCAAGCATACAACTACACTAGTTAAATCCTACCATTCATGCTATCATTTAACACAACAAACATCATAAAATCACTAACCAATTGTGAGGTGGTGCCGAGTTGGTAAAGAAGATGAGTGTCCGAGTGATGATGATGAGCTTAGCCGGGTCTCCTTGTGGTCACCGATTGATCCGAGAAGAAGGAGAAAGATAGGGTTTTAGTGAGAGGAAGTAGGAGAGTGTGTGTGTTAGAGGAGTGTGAGTGTTGTAGCCCAAAATTGCCAAGTGTGACCATCATGAGGATTATATACTTGTTTCACTTGTGCACCCTATGGGCTTTCAAAATAGGCTAAGTGTGTGTGTGTGCGGCCCAACCGGCCCGTATGTTATACTAGTTCACTCGAGACCACATGGTCTCGAGTCGGGTTCGTGTTGTCTCGGTTCATATATACATATATCGCATACATACAAGCACACACCAATAACACATAATCACATAAAGGTTTATTTGTCATTATCACATAAGTTAACTAGCCACACGTTTAAGCATACATGAAAGGTTCTAAATTTCGAGTTGTCACATCATCCCCAAGTTGAAAGAAATTTCGTCCCGAAATTTGGTAGGCACTCACTGAGGAAGCTAGTTAAGTTGTATGGTTTTCCTGGTTTTCCTGGGGTGTCACATCCACCCCCCGTTGATCTGGAATTTCGTCCCGAAATTCCGTAGCTTCGGCCTCAGTAGTGGGTGTACTGTTTGCGAACAGTTGGGGATACTTTTGTTTCATCTGATCTTCGCGCTCCCAGGTGAACTCTGGGCCGCGACGTGAGTTCCAACGAACTCGAACGAGAGGTATTCTAGTGCTCTTGAGGACCTTAACATCCCGGTCCGTGATTTCGACTGGTTCCTCGACGAATCGTAACTGCTCGTCGATAGTGAGTTCCTTCAAAGGAACTACGTGGGTCTCATCTGATGGACACTTCTTCAGATTCGACACGTGAAAAACGTTGTGAACTGCACCGAGTTCTGCTGGTAAGTTTAGTCTGTAGGCCACCCTGCCTATTTTCTCAATGACCTCGAAAGGTCCAACGTATCGTGGGTTAAGTTTACCGCGTTTGCCAAAACGAACCACACCCTTCCAGGGTGAAACTTTGAGTAGTACCCGCTCCCCAACCTGGAGCTCAAGCGGTTTTCTGCCCATGTCGGCGTAAACTTTCTGACGTTCGCGAGCGGCCGTCATGCGTTTTCGTATCTGAGAGATTTGCTCGGTTGTATCTACCACATATTCTGGGCCAGTGATCTGACTTTCTCCCACCTCTGCCCAGCAAAGAGGAGACCGGCATTTACGTCCGTACAATGCCTCAAACGGAGCAGCTCCAATGCTGGTGTGGTAGCTGTTATTGTACGAGAATTCCACAAGTGGCAGATGCTTTTCCCAGCGGTTGCCAAAGTCGATTACACATGCACGAAGCATGTCTTCTAAGGTTTGAATAGTGCGCTCGGACTGCCCGTCCGTCTGAGGGTGATACGCTGTGCTCATATCTAGTCGCGAGCCAAAGGATTTGTGCATTGCTTGCCACAGCTCTGAAGTAAAACGTGCATCTCGATCCGAGATAATAGAGGTGGGCACCCCGTGCCTCGAAACAACTTCCTTGAGGTAAATTTCTGCGAGAGTGGAGAACTTATCCGTCTCCTTGATAGCCAAGAAGTGTGCAGATTTTGTGAGTCGATCCACGATCACCCAAATTGTATCGTTCCCGCGCTGGGATCTAGGTAGGCCAGTAACAAAATCCATGGAAATTTGCTCCCATTTCCATTGAGGTATCTCTGGTTGTTGGAGCAGGCCTGATGGTTTCTGGTATTCCGACTTGACTCTCGCACAAGTCAAACACTTGCTGACGTAGGTTGCTATGTGGGCCTTCATGCTAGGCCACCAATACGTAGTTTTGATGTCGTGATACATCTTATCTGATCCAGGGTGTACTGAGTAGCGAGACTTGTGTGCTTCGTCCATCACAAGCTCTCGTAGGTTACCATAAAGTGGGACCCAAACGCGTCCCGTTACGTAGTAAGCACCGTCTTCCTTCTGTTCCAATCGTTGCCTTGATCCGCGTAGGGCTTCAGCCCTGACGTTTTCTGGTTTCAGTGCTTCTATCTGAGCTGCTCGTATCTGGGAAGGCAGACTAGAATGGATCGTGAGTTGTAAAGCTCGCACGCGCTTAGGCGCAGCGTCCTTCCGACTGAGGGCGTCGGCCACAACATTGGCCTTGCCCGGGTGATACCTGATTGAGCACTCGTAGTCATTCAGTAGCTCGACCCATCGTCGTTGTCGCATATTCAGTTCTTTCTGCTTGAAGATGTGCTCGAGGCTCCTGTGGTCGGTGTAGATCGCGCACTTGGTACCATACAGGTAATGCCGCCATAACTTAAGCGCAAAAACAACAGCTCCCAGCTCTAAATCGTGCGTAGTGTAGTTCTTTTCATGAACCTTGAGTTGGCGTGAGGCGTAGGCTATAACTTTATCTCGTTGCATCAACACGCAACCAAGACCCTGAATTGATGCGTCGCAATATACCACAAAGTCGTCTGTGCCTTCCGGCAAGGAAAGGATAGGTGCGCTACAAAGTCTATCCTTTAGGTGCTGAAATGCCAACTCCTGTGCGTTTCCCCAGCGATAAACAACGCCCTTCTGCGTTAGTGAGGTGAGGGGCTGTGCAATCTTAGAAAAATCCTTTATGAATCTCCGGTAGTATCCCGCCAAACCCAAGAATTGGCGAATTTCCTTTGGTGTACGAGGTGCAGGCCAGTTCTTAATCGAGTCTATCTTGGATGGATCAACGTGAATCCCATCCTTGTTCACCACGTGGCCTAGGAAATGGACCTCTCGAAGCCAGAAGTCGCATTTCGAGAACTTTGCGTAAAGCTGTTCTGTTCGAAGGAGTTCCAGAATAAGTCGCAGATGCTGCTCGTGTTCCTCCCGACTCTTGGAATAGATCAGGATGTCGTCGATGAAGACTATAACGAACTTGTCCAGGTAAGGCTTGCACACTCGGTTCATCATGTCCATGAAAACCGCAGGTGCGTTTGTCATCCCAAAAGGCATGACCAAAAACTCATAGTGCCCGTATCGAGTTCTGAAGGCTGTTTTGGAGACGTCCTCTTCCCGGACTCTCAGCTGGTGATAACCCGATCTCAAATCAATCTTCGAATAGTAGCTCGACCCTTGCAACTGGTCGAACAAGTCGTCGATACGCGGTAGAGGATAACGATTCTTCACCGTCACCTTGTTGAGTTCTCGGTAGTCGATGCACATTCTGAAAGTACCGTCTTTCTTCTTCACAAATAATACTGGAGCTCCCCAGGGCGATGAGCTTGGGCGAATGAAGCCCTTATCTAAGAGTTCTTGTAGTTGCGTGGAGAGTTCCTCCAACTCTGATGGGGCCAAACGATAAGGTGCACGGGCTATGGGTGCAGCTCCAGGAGCCAGTTCGATCTGAAACTCGACTTGACGATGAGGCGGAAGACCAGGTAATTCCTCAGGAAATACCTCTGGATAATCGCGTACAACTGGAAAATCTTCTATCTTCTTCTCTTTTTCTGAGGTGTCAGTAACGAGAGCCAAAATAGCAGTGTGGCCCTTTCGCAAGCACTTTTGGGCCTTAAGGAGAGAAATGACGTTCTCAACAGCACTCCTCTTGTCGCCATGAATCATGAGAGGTTCACCATCGGGACCTGGAATACGAAAAACCTTCTCGTTGCAAAGAATCTCTGCGCGGTGTTGGGATAACCAATCCATCCCAATGACAACGTCGAAACTACCCAAGACAATAGGAATGAGGTCGATAGAGAAGGTCTGGTCAGCGAGAACAAGTTTACAACCCTTGACTACGTGTGTGGCTTCTAAACTCTTACCATTTGCTAGCTCTACTGTGTGCTTGTTGTTCAAAAGTGTTGGAATACGCTTAAGCATTCGACTAACTTCTAGTGACACGTAGCTAGTATCGGCACCCGAATCAAATAAAACTGAAACATAAAAGTCGTCGAGAAGGAACTTACCCGCCACAACATTGGGGTCATTCCTTGCTTCACCTTGGCCAATCACAAACATTCGCCCCCTGGCGCCATTGTTGTTGTTGTTCCCATTGTTACCATTCCCCTGATTGTTGTTATTGTTGTTGTTGTTGTTCTGGTTCCTGTTCAGTTGGGGACAATCTCTCTTGAAGTGGCCCTCAGCTCCACACTGAAAGCACCCTTTGTTATCACCCTGTTGCTGTTGCTGGCGCTGGTTCTGTTGAGCTTGCTGACGATTCTGATTAGCGGGGTATAAGCTCCTGCAATCCTTTGCAGCGTGACCAGGCTTGTTGCACCGATGACAGTTGCCCCTGGTGCATGGCCCGCTGTGGTGCAGGCTGCAGCGATTGCATTTGGGGTGATTTCCTTTGTATCCGCCACCAGACGATTGCTGATTAGGGCTCTTGTAGTCCTCAGTCTTTCTCTGCTGAGACTGGGACTGAACAGAAGCCGAACCCTTACTCGAAGTTCCATCCCATTTCCGTTTGTTGTCACTAGAGGTACCAGAAGTAGTTGCAGCACCTATGCGTTTTGGTAACTTGTTCTGCTCCACCGCCTGATCCGTGAGACGGTGAGCCAACTGAACAGTTTGCTGGTAGGTAGCGAGGTTCGCTGAAGTCACATGACTTTGGATTTCTGGCACTAAGCCCTGAAGAAATAGTTCGATGCGTTTGATGGGAGGATCCACCATAGTAGGGCACAGAATTGCCAGTTCGTTCGACCTTTTCACATAAGCTTCAATTTCCGACCCCGTCATCTTGAGGTTGAAGAACTCCTCTTCCAGTTTGTGAATGTCATCACGACTGCAGTATTCCTCTTTGATCATTTCCTTAAAAGTTTCCCATGGGGTGGCGTTGGCAGCAACCAACCCTAGCATCTGAACTTGAGCGTTCCACCACGTGAGGGCTAATCCCTCGAGAGTACCAGTAGCATACTTCACCCTGCGCGCCTCAGGGCATTCACACATTTCGAAGACAGATTCTAGTTTCTCAAACCAGTGTAGGAGACCTACTGCTCCTTCAGTGCCGCTAAAAGTAGTTGGTCGGCAGTCCATGAAAGTCTTAAAAGTGCACACGGGTGGCTGAACGTGTTGACCTAATGTGAGCAAAAGAAAAGACAGACTTTAACACAAAAGTTGGTTCACGAGAGTAGGATCCTAAAGATCCTAGAATGAGTTCGGACTGCAGGATATACCTCCTGCGTGTGCAGCTGCAAGTGCTGCGGCAACTCGTTCGTTGATCAGAGCCGTCAACTGGGCTTGTGTCATGTTAACGCGTCCAGACATGATCTTCATATCAAGAAGAACGTGAGTGAGAGGGGTTCGCGAAAGTACGACGATAAAATAGAGCAAGCACGCACGTGTTCATGCAACAGTAGTTATACTAACCAAGCATACCATAAGCAATGTACTATGTAACTAACAAGTAGGCAATATACACAGACCATATCACCTAGAGTGTCGAGCCTTGCATGTGGAGTGAAGCATCGTTGTGGACCGTTGAGCACTGTACAGGTTATAGTCTGGTTTTAACAAAAAAAACGTTTTCCCCTTTATTAAAACCAAGTTCTCTATAACCAATGGCTCTGATACCAATCTGTCACACCCCCAAAATCCACCTACGGAGTACTACCGCTTGGAGGCGTGACTGACCAGGATCCAGCCACCAATCATATTGAACAAGCATATAAGTAGTTATAAAAATCCACCCAATACAATTGGTGTTCAACAAAACATAGTTAAGTTGCAAGCGGAAGCATAAGTCTTAAATCAAAACACAAGTTTAATTGTTTCAAAGTTTAACATGGCACACAGCCGTCCATGTCCCACAACGATCCTCCTCCATGCAAGCTCCAGCTAAGAAACCTAAGGACCTGCAAAGCATGTAGTAACGAGTCAACAACAAGTTGAGTGAGTTCACGGTTGGGTGTTCGTTTTAAGTTGTTTCGAAAGCAGTTTCCTTTAGCTGGCATCCTGCCGTGGGGGTTACCCCATAGTTAAAAACATGACTTGTTTATTCCCGGTTACTCTGGCAATCCTGCCGTGGGGGCTACCCCGTGTTAGTTATCTGGCATTTCGGCCGTGGGGGCTACCCCATGTATCTACTAGACTCGTTACCATATCGACTGCTGACTGTAGTCATGTTTATGTGCCCTGAAACTGTCAATGTCTATCATCATTGACGTGCCCCAGATCCATTAGTTCACGCCCGTCCTCTGCGGCACGGTGTGAGGTTTGTCAGACCTAAATAGCGCTATCTAACTAATGACCCGCTCGCCATTGGCCCGGCGATTAAGTCGATATAAAAATGAGGGACTTCGTGATAGAGTTTTGGTCTAGTACGAGTTATCTGTCCGTGAGGACGAGGAATTACATTCCTGAACCTTTGCTGTCCTACCCAAGGAGGACGAGGAACCCAGTTCCTTAACCCCAATTCCCGACCCCTGGGAATCCCATGCTTTGTAGAGGGTGTGAACTCACCTTGGTTTGCTCGGTAGAACACAGAAAGTCAAACAAGCAATGTTGTGGCTACTCACGTCCTATCATAGTTGTATCATACAATCAGGTTCGTATTCAAGTAGTACACGTATGTTCTACACGTATGCTAGCACGTTGCATGCTGTTCATCCATAGCAGCCCAAATAATCATTCAAAATTAACAGTACGTATGAGGTCCGTGTAGTAGGCCCAAAGGTCTGGCCCAATCAATTAAGTCCGAACTGAGGTGCAAGCCCAAACAGCGTATATCTGCGTATTGTCTCGAGTCGCAACTAGGCGTTTGCGACTCGCAACCTGAGTCGCAATCGTGGTTTCGGTTCGTGCTGTTTTGGTTACGAGTCGCAACTGGACTCGCAACCGTGGTTTCGAGTCACAAGGTTGGTGTGCTGATCAGGTGTGGTTTCGAGTCGCAACCAGGTGTTTGCGACTCGCAACCGATGTCGCAACCGGGAGATTTCGACTCATCATGCATGGTTTCGAGTCGCAACTGATGGTTTCGGTTGGACAACTGCTGATTCGGAACAGTGTACTATCCAATGAGAATTTGATTTCAGAAAATGGTTTGTACTATCCACTTAAACATGTTTGTTTGTCTAGTAATTTACTAATTTGGATCAAACATATCAGATTTCAAATATTCAGCCACATTCTTATCATGTTCATCAAGTTCTTCATACATTCATCATGTTCTTCACACATTCAAGTAGTTCATCATCATTCATATGAACCTAAGTCTAACAAAGTCATGAACAACAATCAACTCTTGAACATATTCATCTAATAGTTTCAAATCATCACATAACATATCAAAATCAACTCTACACTAATCTCATTAACATGGTACTACACATATGCAAGCCGGTTTTTATGAACATCAACACCCCATAGTTTGAATCATACATAGACATAAAATATTGTGTGTTCATTAAGCAACATATCCGAAATCAAAGTATGTTAACCAAGCATCATCATATACATCATACACATACGGTTCACAACCATCATCAAGCATACAACTACACTAGTTAAATCCTACCATTCATGCTATCATTTAACACAACAAACATCATAAAATCACTAACCAATTGTGAGGTGGTGCCGAGTTGGTAAAGAAGATGAGTGTCCGAGTGATGATGATGAGCTTAGCCGGGTCTCCTTGTGGTCACCGATTGATCCGAGAAGAAGGAGAAAGATAGGGTTTTAGTGAGAGGAAGTAGGAGAGTGTGTGTGTTAGAGGAGTGTGAGTGTTGTAGCCCAAAATTGCCAAGTGTGACCATCATGAGGATTATATACTTGTTTCACTTGTGCACCCTAATGGGCTTTCAAAATAGGCTAAGTGTGTGTGTGTGCGGCCCAACCGGCCCGTATGTTATACTAGTTCACTCGAGACCACATGGTCTCGAGTCGGGTTCGTGTTGTCTCGGTTCATATATACATATATCGCATACATACAAGCACACACCAATAACACATAATCACATAAAGGTTTATTTGTCATTATCACATAAGTTAACTAGCCACACATTTAAGCATACATGAAAGGTTCTAAATTTCGAGTTGTCACATATATCACCATTGCCCTTGATTTTCTTGACTGTATATCTCTTAAATGTCAACATATACACGTGTGATTTAGTTTACGAAGATTTTTCAATGCCAAGAACCTCGATCAGAGAGTAAAAAAGGCGTAAGGTTCACAATGGTGTAAAATTAAAATGGGATATACCGGGCTAAGATTCGAGTTACAGGAACCAGGGCCAAACCAACCACCCAAGTATGGAATCGTCGAGCGAAAACACTTGACAATCTCCTAGAAGCAGCTGTTCTTGCCACCAGACCTTTCTCCATCAATTAGGAATCTGATGCCGTCACTAAACACATTCCTTAAATTATAGCCATTTGTTGAGTGTTTTTTTTGGTGTCTAATCCGCATATATATCCCCATTGCCCTTGATTTTCTTGACTGTATATCTCTTAAATGTAAACATATACACATGTGATTTAGTTTACGAAGATTTTTCAATGCCGAGAACCTCGATCAGAGAGTACAAAGGGGTAAGGTTCACAATGGTGTAAAATTAAAATGGGATATACCGGGCTAGGATTCGAGTTACAGGAACAAGAGCCAAACCAACCACCCAAGAATGGAATCGTCGAGCGAAAAGACATGACAACCTCCTAGAAGCAGCTTTTCTTGCCACCAGACCTTTCTCCATCAATTAGGAATCTGATGCCGTCACTAAACACATTCCTTAAATTGTAGCCATTTGTTGAGTTTTTTTTTTTGTGTCTAATCCGCATATATATCACCATTGCCCTTGATTGTCTTGACTGTATATCTCTTAAATGTCAACATATACACGTGTGATTTAGTTTACGAAGATTTTTCAATGCCGAGAACCTCGATTAGAGAGTAAAAAAGGCGTAGGGTTCACAATGGTGTAAAATTAAAAAGGGATATATCGGGCTAGGATTCGAGTTACAGGAACAAGGGCCAAACCAACCACCCAAGAATGGAATCGTCAAGCGAAAACATTTGACAACCTCCTAGAAGCAGCATTTCTTACCACTAGACCTTTCTCCATCAATTAGGAATCTGATGCCGTCAGTAAACACATTCCTTAAGTTGTAGCCATTTGTTAAGTGTTTTTTTTGTGTCTAATCCGCATAAATATCACAATTGCCCTTGATTTTCTTGACTGTATATCTCTTAAATGTCAACATATACACGTGTGATTTAGTTTAGGAAGATTTTTCAATGCCGAGAACCTAGATCAGAGAGTAAAAAAGGCGTAAGGTTCACAATGGTGTAAAATTAAAATGATATATTCCGGGCTAGGATTCGAGTTATAGGAACAAGGGCCAAACCAACCATCCAAGAATGGAATCGTCGAGCGAAAACACTTGACAACCTCCTAGAAGCAGCTTTTCTTGCCACCAGACCTTTCTCCATCAATTAGGAATCTGATGCCGTCACTAAACACATTCCTTAAGTTGTAGCCATATGTTAAGTGTTTTTTTTTGTGTCTAATCCGCATATATATCACAATTGCCCTTGATTTTCTTGACTGTATATCTCTTAAATGTCAACATATACAAGTGTGATTTAGTTTACGAAGATTTTTCAATGCCGAGAATCTCGATCAGAGAGTAAAAAGGGGTAAGGTTCACAATGGTGTAAAATTAAAATGGGATATACCAGGCTAGAATTCGAGTTACACGAACAAGTGCCAAAACAACCACCCAAGAATGGAATCGTCGAGCGAAAAGACATGGCAACCTCCTAGAAGTATCTTTTCTTGCCACCAGACCATTCTCCATCAATTAGGAATCTGATGCCATCACTAAACACATTCCTTAAATTGTAGCTATTTGTTGAGTGTTTTTTTTTGTGTCTAATCCGCATATATATCACCATTGCCCTTGATTGTCTTGATTGTGTATCTCTTAAATGTCAACATATACACGTGTGATTTAGTTTACGAAGATTTTTCAATGCCGAGAACCTCGATCAGAGAGTAAAAAAGGCATAAGGTTCACAATGGTGTAAAATTAAAATGGGATATATCGGGCTAGGATTCGAGTTACAGGAACAAGGGCCAAACCAACCACCCAATAATGGAATCGTCGAGCGAAAACACTTGACAACCTCCTAGAAGCAGCTTTTCTTACCACCAGACCTTTCTCCAACAATTAGGAATCCTTTCTCCATCAATTAGGAATCTAATGCCGTCACTAAACACATTCCTTAATTTTTAGGCATTTGTTTAGTGTTTTTTTTCAGTGTCTAATCCGCATATATATCACCATTGCCCTTGATTTTCTTGACTGTATATCTCTTAAATGTCAGCATATACACGTGTGATTTAGTTTACGAAGATTTTTCAATGCCAAGAACCTCGATCAGAGAGTAAAAAAGGCGAAAGGTTCACAATGATGTAAAATTGAAATGGGATATACCGGGCTAGGATTCGAGTTATAGGAACAAGGGCCAAACCAACCACCCAAGAATAGAATCGTCGAGCGAAAACACTTGACAACCTCCTATAAGCTGCTTTTCTTACCACCAGACCTTTCTCCAACAATTAGGAATCTGATGCCATCACTAAACACATTCATTAAATTGTAGCCATTTGTTGAGTGTTTTTTTTGGTGTGTAATCCGCATATATATCATCATTGCCCTTGATTGTCTTCACTGTATATATCTTTTAAATGTCAACATATACACGTGTGATTTAGTTTACGAAGAGTTTTCAAAGCCGAGAACCTCTATCAGAGAGTAAAAAAGGCGTAAGGTTCGCAATGGTATAAAATTAAAATGGGATATACCGGGCTAGGATTCGAGTTACAGGAACAAGGGCCAAACCAACCACCCAAGAATGGAATCGTCAAGCGAAAACACTTGACAACCTCCTAGAAGAAGCTTTTCTTGCCACCAGACATTTCTCCATGAATTAGGAATCTGATGCCGTCACTAAACACATTCCTTAAATTGTAGCCATTTGTTGAGTATTTTTTTTGTTGTCTAATCCGCATATATATCACCATTGCCCTTGATTTTATTGACTGTATATCTCTTAAATGTCAACATATACACGTGTGATTTAGTTTACGAAGATTTTTTTTCAATGCCGAGAACCTCGATCAGAGAGTAAAAAAGGCGTAAGGTTCACAATAGTGTAAAATTAAAATGGGATATGCCGGGCTTGGATTCGAGTTACATGAACCAGGGCCAAACCAACCACCCAAGAATGGAATCGCCGAGCGAAAACACTTGACAACCTCCTAGAAGCAGCTTTTCTTGCCACCAGACATTTCTCCATCAATTAGGAATCTGATGCCGTCACCTAACACATTCCATAAATTGTAGCCATTTGTTGAGTGTTTTTTTGGTGTCTAATCCGCATATATATCACCATGTCCCTTGATTTTCTTGACTGTATATCTCTTAAATGTCAACATATACACGTGTGATTTAGTTTACGAATGTTTTTCAATGCTGAGAATCTCGATCAGAGAGTAAAAAAGGCGTAAGGTTCACAATGGTGTAAAATTGAAATGGGATATATCGGGCTAGGATTCGAGTTATAGGAACAAGGGCCAAACCAACCACCCAAGAATGGAATCGTCAAGCGAAAACACTTGAAAACCTCCAGAAGCTGCTTTTCTTGCCACCAGACCTTTCTCAATCAATTAGGAATCCGATGCCGTCACTAAACACATTCCTTAAATTGTAGCCATTTGTTGACTGTTTTTTTTGGTGTCTAATCCGCGTATATATCACCATTGCCCTTGATTTTCTTGACTGTATATATCTTAAATGTCAACATATACACGTGCGATTTAGTTTACGAAGATTTTTTAATGCCGAGAACCTCGATCAGAGAGTAAAAAAGGCGTAAGGTTTACAATGGTGTAAATTTAAAATGGGATATATCGGGCTAGGATTCGAGTTACAGGAACAAGGGCCAAACCACCCACCCAAGAATGGAATCGTCGAGCGAAAACACTTGACAACCTCCTAGAAGCAGCTTTTTCTAGCCATCAGAACTTTTCTCCATAAATTAGGAATCTGATGCCGTCACTAAACACATTCCTTAAATTGTAGCCATTTGTTGAGTGTTTTTTTGTTGTCTAATCCGCATATATATCACCATTGCCCATGATTTTCTTGACTGTATATCACTTAAATGTCAACATATACATGTGTGATTTAGTTTACGAAGATTTTTTTCAATGCCGAGAACCTCGATCAGAGAGTAAAAAAGGCGTTAGGTTCACAATGGTGTAAAATTAAAATGGGATATACCGGGCTAAGATTCGAGTTACAGGAACAAGGGCCAAACCAACAACCCAAGAATGGAATCGTCGAGCGAAAACACTTGACAACCTCCTAGAAGCAGCTTTTCTTGCCCCAAGACCTTTCTCCATCAATTAGGAATCTGATGCCATCCCTAAACACATTCTTTAAATTGTAGCCATTTGTTGAGTGTTTTTTTTTTGTCTAATCCGCATATATATCACCATTGCCCTTAATTTTCTTGACTGTATATCTCTTAAATGTCAACATATACACGTGTGATTTAGTTTACGAAGATTTTTCAATGCCGAGAACCTCGATCAGAGAGTAAAAAAGGCGTAAGGTTCACAATGGTGTAAAATTAAAATGAGATATACCAAGCTAGGATTCGAGTTACAAGAACAAGGGCCAAACCAACCACCCAAGAATGGAATCGTCGAGCGAAAACACTTGACAACCTCCTAGAAGCAGCTTTTCTTCCCACCAGACCTTTCTCCATCAATTAGGAATCTGATGCCGTCACTAAACACATTCCTTAAATTGTAGCCATTTGTTGAGTGTTTTTTTTGGTGTCTAATCCGCATATAATCACCATGCCCTTGATTTTCTTGACTGTATATCTCTTAAATGTCAACATATACACATGTGATTTAGTTTACGAAGATTTTTCAATGCCGAGAACCTCGATCAGAGAGTAAAAAAGGCGTAAGGTTCACAATGGTGTAAAATTAAAATGGGATATACGGGGCTAGGAGTCGAGTTACAGGAACAAGGGCCAAACCAACCACTCAAGAACGGAACCGTCGAGCGAAAACACTTGATAACCTCCTAGAAGCAGCTTTTCTTGCCACCAGTCCTTTCTCCATCAATTAGGAATCTGATGCCGTCACTAAACACATCCCTTAAATTGTAGCCATTTGTTGAGTGTTTTTTTGGTGTCTAATCCGCATATATATCACCATTTCCCTTGATTTTATTGACTGTATATCTCTTAAATGTCAACATATACACGTGTGATTTAGTTTACGAAGATTTTCAATGCCGAGAACCTCGATCAGAGAGTAAAAAAGGCGTATGGTTCACAATGGTGTAAAATTAAAATGGGATATACCGTGCTAGGATTCGAGTTACAGCAACAAGGGCTAAACCAACCACCCAAGAATGAAATCGTCGAGCGAAAACACTTGACAACCTCCTAGAAGCAGCTTTTCTTGCCACCAGACCTTTCTCCATCAATTAGGAATCTGATGCCGTCACTAAACACATTCCTTAAATTGTAGCCATTTGTTGAGTGTTTTTTTTGTGTCTAATCCGCATATATATTGTCGAAACCCCGTCCCCCTATACAAAGACAGGGACGGGCGGCCGCGAGCCAGTTTCGGTGGTATAGCGTATTGTCTAATTTGGCAGCGTAATTTTCATCAGGACCGTAGTTTGGAAATATTTGATCATAGTAAAATACTACAATTTCATAATATTAAACACATGGGATAAAACCCAAGTTTGCAGTACACACATTTTCATAGGAATAAATCCCTATTTTAATTAAAAACATCTATTTTATTTTAGGTAACTTTATTGCCACTTTTCCAAGCCTTCAGTGCTGTCCAGCTGGCTTCTATTTAGCTTTCACATTTTTTTACCTGAAACCCGTTTAAAAACATTTTATCAGTGGGAAATACTGGTGAGTGAATCCCAGTTTAATCAAGTTTAAATAAAAACCATTGTACAGTATTGAGGGCGATCTCGCAATTACATTTGTTTCCAAGTTATATCAATTAACACCCATGGTACTGTCAGACCCGACTTGCGGAAATGTTACTCATTGACCAGGTGGTAACAAATTTTGTATACAAAACCCCAACATACTCATGATAATTGTATCCTTACAAATACTCAATCACTGCTTAATCTCATTGTTAAGCATTTAAGGTTTTGTAAAATAGTTCACAAAAAGGTTAACAAAAAGCGGATAAACTCACGTTGCTGTCTTAGATTATTCTTTAGGGTTTCCTGGTGACAATCTATAAATTACACAAATGCACGTGTGTTAGTATAATAACCCATTTTAACATTAGTAATACCCTCCCCCGAGACGGCATTCCAACGACTACGTCGTGCAGAACCACAACAGCCGTTAGGGAACCCTAGATCAATCGGGCAGAGTATCTAATACGTATCCAGGGGTTATAATACTTACAACGGAGCAGAACTTCGCTATTTAGGGGGGTATAATACCCGAGTATTATGCCTATACTTCAGATCTTAGAGAAAGAAAACATTTGTGAGCGAATTCGGACTGAAGGCCCGAGCTCCAGCTTTATAGGGGCTGAGTTCGGGTTCTACGTGGCCTGCGTAAAGGAAGAAAAGGGCCTACGCGACCCGCGTCAATGTTGGTCAAAGGTGTAGCTGATCAGGGCCATCGACTAGACTTGCCACGATGATGACACATGTCATCACCGGGTGTTGCCCCGTTCTCGATTGCTCTCGGCCCGCGTAAGACGTAGCCATGGGCTACGCGGCCCGCGACAAGGTGAAATTCTTTGTTTTTAGTTTATTTTTAATGTTAAATCCTAATTTGGGCTCGGTTTTCACATACGGGGTATAATTTAAGACATATTGGGATAATTTAAAATATATTAGGGTGTCGAAAATAATTCAAGGGTATCGTTTTTCTTTAGGGTTGTTATATCCTTCCCACCTTGTTTTAGAGCTCGTCCTCAAGATCCACTGGAACAAGTGTGGATATTTTCTTTGCATTTCTGTTTCAAGCTCCCATTCTTTTGGAGTCCCACTTCACTTTGACCAGAACTAATCTCTTGTGCTTGAGGTTCTTGACTTTCCTGTCTTCAATGTGCAGAGGCCTTTCTACAAACTTGAGTTGTTCATTTACCTCTATATCTTTTAGAGGTATTACAAGTGATTCATCAGCTAGGCATTTCTTGAGATTAGATACATGAAATACATCATGTATTCCTGCAATTCCCTCTGGCAGTTGTAGCTGATAGGCTACAGGTCCTATTCTTCTAATAATCTCAAAAGGTCCAACATACTTGGGACTTAGCTTTCCTCTTTTGATGAATCTTACCACTCCTTTCCAAGGAGAGACTTTTAATAATACTCTATCCCCTACTTGAAATTCTAACGGTTTGCGTCCATTATCGTCATAGATCTTCTGTCGATCTCGTGCTGCCTTCAGTCGTTCCTTGACTTGAATAATCTTGTCGGTTGTTTCTTGCAGAAATCCTGAGGGTTTCTTGTGGAAGTTTAGTTAATGATTGATTAAGGAGTTTGCAAAATGAAGTATTAATAAAACTTTGGTTTGCACCAGAGTCAAATAATACTTTAGCAAATATATCATTAACTAAAAACGTAGCGGCTATGACGTCCGGAATCATTTTGGCTTCATCTGCTGTTAGAACAAATGCTATAGCACTTTTAGTGTTCTTGTTGTTCGCGGCTGGAGCTAGTCTTGGACAGTTCAGCTTGATGTGACCTTTTTCTCCACAATCGAAGCACAGTCCATTACTGGATTTTCTTCTGCAATCTTCTTCCTTGTGTCCTGGTAACTTACAGAAATTGCAGTGAGCGAAGCATTTTCCCGAATGCTTCTTCTTACAAGCTTTGCAGTATGGTGCAGAGGTAGAACCTATATTCCTACGGTTAGAATTCCCAGAACGGAATTCTTGGGTAAGTCTTTGGGTTAGGTTTCTCCTCTGGTCTTCTTCTCTAGTACGGATTAACTCATCTATCAAGGTCTTTGCTAGTTCTACAGCTTCTTCTATAGTTTGTGGTCTAGCTGCGTTGACTACATGTCTAATCTCCCCAATTAATCCCCAGATATAATGGGAGATTAATACCGGTTCAGGCGATGCAAGGGTTGGTACTATTCTAGCATATTCAAAGAATGTGGTAGTATAACTCTTACTATCTACCCCGGTCATTCTTAGGTTTAGAAACTTATTTGCTATCTGTTCCTTCTCATTGGGAGGGCAGAATTTCCTTTCTACCATATTCTTAAATTCTTCCCATTCCATATTATAAATCCTATCACTTCCTCTAGACTGGAGGATAGTGTTCCACCATTCTAAGGCTGAGTTCTTAAATAGATTAGAAGCAAACATTATTTTGTCTTCTTCAGCACACTTGCTTATTTTTAAAACAGCCTCAGTCTTTTCTATCCAGCGTAGAGTTGCAATGGGTCCTTCATTGCCCGAGAATTCTATTCGTTTGCAGGACCATAATTCCTTATAAGAACAACCATAAGGCATGGTTCTTCTTCTTTTGGGAATGGGTACTTGAAGTACGGGTCCATTGTTTACGCTGTTTTCTGGTTCAGTTGGTCGCTTACTGCTATGTTTACTTTTATTATTCGCTTCCTGAACCGTTTGAATAATAAATGGCATTGCATCTATAATTCCTTGTGCCACTATGTGTTGGATAGCACTATTATCCACTTGGTTTCCATTGTTATTGTTGCTCGGATTCTCATTAACCAAGTTAATGTTACTCTGGTTATCATTATTCAGATTTCCTTGATTTCCTTCATCGACCATCTGAATTTTAAACATTTACCATGTATTAATATCACAAAACAATATTTAATATAGCCAATCACATGACACGCTTTTTGGTCAAAAGCGTCGATCATTGCGACTTTACTCTATTCATATAATATGCATCTATTACACACCAGTACTGAAATTAAAATTACAATACCAACTAAAATTTAAAACTACACTACTTGTAGTAGGCATCCGTAGTTTTTTTTCATACACATACACACATATTATATTATTATTTTATTATTAATATTATTATTACTACTGTTTCCACCATCACATTCATGGATATGGATTCATCCAAAAATCCATATTGCGCTCGTTATACTTCCAGACGAGTCGCTCACCCACCTGTCTCATTCTTTCACTACTCTATAAAATTTCCTCACCAAATGTCCTAAGTTCTTGTACATTTTCTGCACTCATTGGGGGTGCCGGTTCTAGGACTGGGTTTGGAATCTGGGGTGCGGGTTCCTGGTATGGAGGTGTAGGTGCCTGGAATTGGTAAGGATTCTCTAAAATCTCCCTAATGTATACATCGTGGTAATAGGGATCTAAAGGATCCAAACCTGGGTAGGCTCCTATGTTTGGCATGGGTATGTCTTCGTGTATCGGGTAACGTTGCACATAGTCCCTATTGTCGTCCCACCAGGGGTCGTAATATGGGTCTAAGGGGTTTGGTGCTGGTACCCTAGGTATTTCCTCTGGATTAAAATTGTAAGGACCTAGAAAAATGCCCCAAATCAACCAGTAAGTGAAAACCCGGACCCCTGAAACCCTAATGTGCATGAAAAACCAAGAAAACAAGATTTCTGGATTTCAGGCGGGCCGCGTAAACCATAAGGTAACATCTACGCGGGCCGCGTCAACTTAAAGTTGACCGGATAAGCATTCCAGGCCACGTGTCGCACACGTGTTGGACCTACTCGTGACACACAAGCCCTACAGGTAGACTAGGGGCAATCGTAGGCCGCGTAAAAGCCATGTTAAGGCTTACGCGGGTCGCGTAAAACTTAAAAACCAACTATAAATAGCTTGTGCATGGGACTTTGCTTCTGTGTTTGTTAAACTTTCTAAAAAAATGAGTTATACTGCTTAAATTCGAAATTCCAAGTAGGGAGACGCTGCTACGGATACAGGGTATTAAGTCGATCACTGCTACGATACAATGTTTGATTGATTGAAACCGATCCGATGGATGTTTAAGTGTTGCCCAAATAAGGGCTATACTTTGTCATTCGTCGTGAGGGTTTTGATTTCGTGAAGTTTATCGTAAATGTTGTATTAAGTTACTGACCTAGTGTCATGTGCATTGTCATTTAAATAGGTCACAAGGCTAAATCAGTAGGCTAAACTCTGCCTATCTAAACTTGCAATGTGAGTCATTCTCTTTTTATCAACAATGTTTTACAATACTCCAATCATTTTCAAAAGTTATAATTACAGGGATTAAGTCGTGGTTATCTTGAATCACTGGCTAGTGGGGTATTGTGCACATTACTAATTTCTCACGGTTAGGTTCATCAACCTAACAGTGATAATCATCACTACTTGGGTGAAAGGACCCAATAGTGTTATGACCATCGTCATCACGGTATGACACGGCGCAAGATAAAAATAAGATAATAGCCATTGTAATCGCTCTTATGCTGTAATTTATAACTAAGAGTCGTTTTATCAAAATCAAGTGACTCGCCAGTATTTCCCCGCTGATAAAATATTTTTAAACATGTTTCAGGTGACCTACTGTGAATCAAGGAAAAGTGCTACGGAGCACTAATAAAGCTTGAAGTGGTGGCTCAGTTAAATAAATAAACATGTTTTGTAAAACAGGGAATTTTCTCGTGAAATTCCTCTATTGTAAATTACGGGGTTTGTCCCAAATTATGAAATAAAATAATTGGGAATTTTCAAGTTTTAAAAGATCCTGTTAAACTTCCGCTGTCAACTCAAACAATAAATACCATGGGTTTCTGTCCCGCGACTCCTGGACCGGGTAACACCAGGACGGGGGCCGTGACAGAAAAAGGTGGTATCAGAGCCACTGATTTAAGCCAATTAAGTATTTAAAAATACTTAATTTTTCTGATTGCCATTCTGTGATTTTGTGAAAACTAAATTTACAATAAACAAAAATCTAATTTAAATTTTGTATGTTTCCTCATGTGAGTTATCAGCATGAATGAATTGTCGGAGGCACTCTGAAATATTTCTATCCATAGCACAGATATGGATACCACCGGTACCTTCACTGGCTATCAGGCCGATACTGAAGAGCCAATAGTATTCCAAGCCCAACCTCAGGAGAAATCAAAACTGAAAAAGAGAAGAAGACTCATAGGCTGGAGGCGTTTGCGTAGGAAGAAACCAGCGACACAGAAAGTTATAAAGACTGAGGATTCGAAGATTAAAGGCAAAGGAAAGGAAATTGGGGAAAGTTCAGGGCAAACCCAGGAAATACCACCATGGGAGGAGCTGGACCGCCAACTGGCAAATAGCGACCTCATCGGACATGCCGATGAAAACCTCTTCAATTACCTAGCGGAAGCACAACTTCCAGTTAATCTGGAACCTGCTATCCCAGATCCTATTATCCACCCCCGACCACTACCAGGAGAGCTAGAAGAATGGTGGACAACTGACTGGCAATTTCAGAATCCCTTGAATAACCCTAACACCTTTTTCCCCCAGTTTAACCCTGAGCCTGCACCAAACCCACCTATGAGCACAGAAAACTTGGCTGAACTCCGCCACTATGGCGAGGAGCTGGTGGATGCAAGAAATAGAATCCGAGAAGTGGGGCAGAGGATATCATGGAAATACGACGAGAGGGAACGTCGTTCTGAAGTGCCAGCTTACAGGGATCGTTTATGGTTGTGTGGCTACATGTTTAATAATAATAAAATAATAATAAATATTAATAAAAATCTAATCATATAAAATGACTTAAAATAAAACTTTTGTAATATATTTGGTGTGTACGGATGCATACTAATGTATATAAAAATATGGAAGTCGAAAAGTCGACAATTTTGGCTATACGTGTTGACATGATTTTGTGCGATTGCTTTATTGTTCTTGATTATTATTTATTCTATCTTATGCCAATAATTTATATATTGAAAATTATCAGATGGAACCCGCTGTTAATGAGCCAGTTAATGAAGTTAACCAATATAAGCAAAACAATGGAGACCAATTTCTTAATAGGGAGGATATAGAAAATATCGTTGCCCAAGGAATAGCTAATGCTATTCCAGCAATCCTTGGTGCTGCCCGAAATCCAGTTGAACCTCAACCAATTATTCCCAGCAAACGTACTCACGGTGACAATTTCAGTAATAGTGTAAATGGAGGCGGCAACAATAATAATAACGATAATGATGGGATGCAAGCCCCATTCCTTAAGAAAATGAAAGCTGCAACGCCTGGTTGCACTTACAAGGAATTTCTTGCCTGTAAACCAATCGAATTTGCAGGCAATAAAGGGGCAACTGTAGCACTGCGTTGGTTAGAGAAAACCAAAGCAGTAATTAAAATAAGTAAATGTGCCGAGGAAGACAAGGTCATGTACGCGTCGCATGTTTTTAAAGAAGGGGCACTAGAATGGTGGAATACGATACTACAAGCCAAGGGAAGCGATGTGGCTTATGCCATGAATTGGGAAGAATTTAAAAGTCTGGTGGAAAGAAAATTCTGTCCCGAATATGAAAAGGAACAAATGACAAATAAGTTCCTCAATCACCGGATGGTAGACGTTGATTGTTGAGGGTATACTTTGACATTCTTTTAGTATGCTAGAGTTGTACCAACCCTGGCTTCACCAGAACCGATACTTATTTCTCGCTATATTTGGGGTATAATTGGCGAAATCCTTGATATCGTTAAAGCTACAAGACCCCGCACGATTGACGATGCAGTAGAATTAGCCAACACCCTGACCGACGGGCTGGTACGCACACGAGAAGAAAATCGGAAGAAGGAAGTGGCCCAAAAGATTACCCAAGGATTTCGTATGGGTAATAGTAGTAATTTCAATAAAAAGGGAGCCGGGCAATCTTCCACTGCTCCATTTTGTAGTACCTGTAAAAGAAAGCATTTTGGAAAATGCAAAGGGTATTGCAATTTCTGCAAAATTCCAGAGCATCAAGAAGAAGACTGCAGAAGAAAGAAATCCACAATTTGCTTCAACTGTGGAGAAGCTGGACATTTTAGGCCAGACTGCCCTAAACTAATCAAACCAACTGATAACAAAGCCAAACCTGCAGAAGGAACTACCAAAAAGAACGCAAGAGCCTTCCAACTGACTACCCAGGAAGCAGAGTTAATCCCTGATGTGATAGCTGGTACGTTCCTAGTTCACGACGTTTATGCGAAAGTATTATTTGACTCTGGTGCAAACCAAAGTTTTATAAATACTTCATTCTGCCAAGCTCTTAAACTACCCTTAACCAACCTTAGACAAATTTTTACTGTAGAAACGGCAGATGGAAATTCAGTTAACATAAATAAGATTTTGCAAAAAGGAAAGATAGAACTCTTAGGCCATAAATTTTCTACAAACCTGTTACCTGTGGATTTAGCCGGATTCCATGTTGTGTTAGGAATGGATTGGTTAGTAGCCAACCATGCTCGAATCCTCTGTGATAAGAATTCCATAGAAATTCATACACCCATAGGAGAAATAGTGGTGACTACAGGAGATAAGCCACGTAAGCCACTAAAATTCATTTCAATAATGAAAATGGCCAGTTATTCAAGAAAACAAGAAATAGTGTATATGATTTCGGTAATCATCAACACTAAAGGTAAGGAACTTAAGGAAATTCTAGTAGTCTCAGAATACCCGGATGTATTCCCAGAAGAACTACCTGGATTACCACCCGATAGGGAAGTAGAATTTATAATTCATCTAATTCCTGGAACTACACCAATAGCCAAGGCACCTTATCGGTTAGCACCCACCGAAATGTTAGAACTGAAAAAGCAGTTAGATGAATTACTAAGCAAAGGATTTATACAACCTAGTTCATCCTCGTGGGGAGTTCCAGTGTTGTTTGTGAAAAAGAAAGATGGGTCAATGAGAATGTGTATTGATTATAGGGAATTGAATAAGGTTACAATTAAGAATCGATACCCATTACCTAGGATTGATAATCTTTTCGATCAACTTCAAGGAGCTAGATATTTTTCTAAGATAGAGTTACGCTCCGGATACCATCAGTTTAAAGTACAAGAAGAAGACATACCTAAAACTGCTTTCAGAACTAGATATGGTCATTACGAGTTTACAGTCATGCCCTTTGGGTTAACAAATGCTCCCGCAACATTCATGGACATGATGAATAGGATCTGTAAACCGTACTTGGATAAATTTGTAATTGTCTTTATCGACGATATACTTATTAATTCCAAAAGTCAGAATGAGCATTGTGAGCATTTGCATGCACTCTTAACTTTCTTAAGAAGAGAAAAGCTTTATGCCAAATTCTCGAAGTGTGAATTTTGGCTACAAGAGGTACAATTTTTAGGACACATGGTGAATCACGAAGGCATTCACGTAGATCCCTCCAAAATAGAAGCAATCACCAAATTTAAGGTTCCGCAATCAGCTATGGAAGTTATAAGTTTTCTAGGGTTAGCCGGATACTATAGACGATTTATTAAGGATTTTTACAAAATAGCTGTGCCATTAACTAAGCTAACCTGTAAAGCAGTGAAGTTTGAATGGGGATCTATACAAGAAGAGGCTTTTAAGATTTTAAAACAAAGATTAACAAATGCCCCAATTCTTGCCTTACCAGAAGGAACATAAGATTTTGAAGTCTACTGTGACGCTTCTAAGCTAGGATTAGGATGTGTGCTAATGCAACGCAAGAAGGTAACCGCGTACGCCTCAAGGCAATTGAAGAAGCACGAGGAAAACTATACGACTCATGATTTAGAATTAGGAGCTATAATTTTTGCCCTTAAGATTTGGAGACACTATTTGTATGGCAGTAAGTTTACAGTCTATACAGATCATAAGAGTTTAAGATACATATTTGGGAAAAAAGAATTAAACATGAGGCAAAGAAGATGGATGGAAATTCTAAGTGACTACGACTGTGACATTCAATATCACGAAGGAAAAGCAAACGTAGTTGCAGATGCCTTAAGTCGTAAGTATCATTAAAAGCAAAAGCGAGTCGTGCTCTTAGATTAAGTTTACAATTAGATTTAATGGAACAATTGAAATATATTTAAGAAATAGCAATCAAGGATGATGCTGAAGGAATGAAAGGACGAATAAAGGAATTAGAACAAGGAAGTGATGGAATTTGGAGATTCCATAAGAAAAGAATTTGGGTACCTAAGCAAGGAGAATTAAGGGATAAGATTTTAGAGGAAGCCCATAAATCTAGGTATACCATGCATCCTGGTAATAATAAGATGTACCAAGATTTAAGAAATAATTTCTGGTGGATCGGTATGAAAAAGGACATAGCTAGATACGTTTCTAAATGCGTTGGTTAGAGAAAACCAAAGCAGTAATTAAAATAAGTAAATGTGCCGAGGAAGACAAGGTCATGTACGCGTCGCATGTTTTTAAAGAAGGGGCACTAGAATGGTGGAATACGATACTACAAGCCAAGGGAAGCGATGTGGCTTATGCCATTAATTGGGAAGAATTTAAAAGTCTGGTGGAAAGAAAATTCTGTCCCGAATATGAAAAGGAACAAATGACAAATAAGTTCCTCAATCACCGTATGGTAGACGTTGATTGTCGAGGGTATACTTCGACATTCTTTTAGTATGCTAGAGTTGTACCAACCCTGGCTTCACCAGAACCGATACTTATTTCTCGCTATATTTGGGGTTTAATCGGCAAAATCCGTGATATCGTTAAAGCTGCAAGACCCCGCACGATTGACGATGCAGTAGAATTAGCCAACACCCTGACCGACGGGCTGGTACGCACACGAGAAGAAAATCGGAAGAAGGAAGTGGCCCAAAAGATTACCCAAGGATTTCATATGGGTAATAGTAGTAATTTCAATAAAAAGGGAGCCGAGCAATCTTCCACTGCTCCATTTTGTAGTACCTGTAAAAGAAAGCATTTTGGAAAATGCAAAGGGTATTGCAATTTCTGCAAAATTCCAGAGCATCAAGAAGAAGACTGCAGAAGAAAGAAATCCACAATTTGCTTCAACTGTGGAGAAGCTGGACATTTTAGGCCAGACTGCCCTAAACTAATCAAACCAACTGATAACAAAGCCAAACCTGCAGAAGGAACTACCAAAAAGAACGCAAGAGCCTTCCAACTGACTACCCAGGAAGCAGAGTTAATCCCTGATGTGATAGCTGGTACGTTCCTAGTTCACGACGTTTATGCGAAAGTATTATTTGACACTGGTGCAAACCAAAGTTTTATAAATACTTCATTCTGCCAAGCTCTTAAACTACCCTTAACCAACCTTAGACAAATTTTTACTGTAGAAACGGCAGATGGAAATTCAGTTAACATAAATAAGATTTTGTAAAAAGGAAAGATAGAACTCTTAGGCCATAAATTTTCTGCAAACCTGTTACCTGTGGATTTAGCCGGATTCGATGTTGTGTTAGGAATGGATTGGTTAGTAGCCAACCATGATCGAATCCTCTGTGATAAGAATTCCATAGAAATTCATACACCCACAGGAGAAATAGTGGTGATTACAGGAGATAAGCCACGTAAGCCACTAAAATTCATTTCAATAATGAAAATGGCCAGTTATTCAAGAAAACAAGAAATAGTGTATATGATTTCTGTAATCATCAACACTAAAGGTAAGGAACTTAAGGAAATTCTAGTAGTCTCAGAATACCCGGATGTATTCCCAGAAGAACTACCTGGATTACCACCCGATAGGGAAGTAGAATTTATAATTCATCTAATTCCTGGAACTACACCAATAGCCAAGGCACCTTATCGGTTAGCACCCACCGAAATGTTAGAACTGAAAAAGCAGTTAGATGAATTACTAAGCAAAGGATTTATACAACCTAGTTCATCCTCGTGGGGAGCTCCAGTGTTGTTTGTGAAAAAGAAAGATGGGTCAATGAGAATGTGTATTGATTATAGGGAATTGAATAACGTTACAATTAAGAATCGATACCCATTACCTAGGATTGATAATCTTTTCGATCAACTTCAAGGAGCTAGATATTTTTCTAAGATAGAGTTACGCTTCGGATACCATCAGTTTAAAGTACAAGAAGAAGACATACCTAAAACTGCTTTCAGAACTAGATATGGTCATTACGAGTCTACAGTCATGCCCTTTGGGTTAACAAATGCTCCCGCAGCATTCATGGACATGATGAATAGGATCTGTAAACCGTACTTGGATAAATTTGTAATTGTCTTTATCGACGATATACTTATTTATTCCAAAAGTCAGAATGAGCATTGTGAGCATTTGCATGCACTCTTAACTTTCTTAAGAAGAGAAAAGCTTTATGCCAAATTCTCGAAGTGTGAATTTTTGCTACAAGAGATACAATTTTTAGGACACATGGTGAATCACGAAGGGATTCACGTAGATCCCTCCAAAATAGAAGCAATCACCAAATGGAAGGTTCCGCAATCAGCTATGGAAGTTATAAGTTTTCTAGGGTTAGCCGGATACTATAGACGATTTATTAAGGATTTTTCCAAAATAGTTGTGCCATTAACTAAGCTAACCTGTAAAGCAGTGAAGTTTGAATGGGGATCTATACAAGAAGAGGCTTTTAAGATTTTAAAACAAAGATTAACAAATGCCCCAATTCTTGCCTTACCAGAAGGAACATAAGATTTTGAATTCTACTGTGACGCTTCTAAGCTAGGATTAGGATGTGTGCTAATGCAACGCAAGAAGGTAACTGCGTACGCCTAAAGGCAATTGAAGAAGCACGAGGAAAACTATACGACTCATGATTTCGAATTAGGAGCCATAATTTTTGCCCTTAAGATTTGGAGACACTATTTGTATGGCAGTAAGTTTACAGTCTATACAGATCATAGGAGTTTAAGATACATATTTGGGCAAAAAGAATTAAACATGAGGTAAAGAAGATGGATGGAAATTCTAAGTGACTACGACTGTGATATTCAATATCACGAAGGAAAAGCAAATGTAGTTGCAGATGCCTTAAGTCGTAAGTATCATGAAAAGCAAAAGCGAGTTCGTGCTCTTAGATTAAGTTTACAATTAGATTTAATGGAACAATTGAAACATATTTAAGACATAGCAATCAAGGATGATGCTGAAGGAATGAAAGGACGAATAAAGGAATTAGAACAAGGAAGTGATGGTGGAATACGATACTACAAGCCAAGGGAAGCGATGTGGCTTATGCCATGAATTGGGAAGAATTTAAAAGTCTGGTGGAAAGAAAATTCTGTCCCGAATATGAAAAGCAACAAATGACAAATAAGTTCCTCAATCACCGGATGGTAGACGTTGATTGTCGAGGGTATACTTCGACATTCTTTTAGTATGCTAGAGTTGTACCAACCCTAGCTTCACCAGAACCGATACTTATTTCTCGCTATATTTGGGGTTTGATCGGCGAAATCCGTGATATCGTTAAAGCTGCAAGACCCTGCACGATTGACGATGCAGTAGAATTAGCCAACACCCTGACCGACGGGTTGGTACGCACACGAGAAGAAAATCAGAAGAAGGAAGTGGCCCAAAAGATTACCCTAGGATTTCGTATGGGTAATAGTAGTAATTTCAATAAAAAGGGAGCCGGGCAATCTTCCGCTGCTCCATTTTGTAGTACCTGTAAAAGAAAGCATTTTGGAAAATGCAAAGGGTATTGCAATTTCTGCAAAATTCCAGAGCATCAAGAAGAAGACTGTAGAAGAAAGAAATCCACAATTTGCTTCAACTGTGGAGAAGCTGGACATTTTAGGCCAGACTGCCCTAAACAAATCAAACCAACTGATAACTAAGCCAAACCTGCAGAAGGAACTACCAAAAAGAACGCAAGAGCCTTCCAACTGACTACCCAAGAAGCAGAGTTAATCCCTGATGTGATAGCTGGTACGTTCCTAGTTCACGACGTTTATGCGAAAGTATTATTTGACTCTGGTGCAAACCAAAGTTTTATAAATACTTCATTCTGCCAAGCTCTTAAACTACCCTTAACCAACCTTAGACAAATTTTTCTGTAGAAACGGCAGAAGGAAATTCAGTTAACATAAATAAGATTTTGCAAAAAGGAAAGATAGAACTCTTAGGCCATAAAGGAATTAGAACAAGGAAGTGATGGAATTTGGAGATTCCATAAGAAAAGAATTTGGGTACCTAAGCAAGGAGAATTAAGGGATAAGATTTTAGAGGAAGCCCATAAATCTAGGTATACCATGCATCCTGGTAATAATAAGATGTACTAAGATTTAAGAAATAATTTCTGGTGGATCGGTATGAAAAAGGACATAGCTAGATACGTTTCTAAGTGCTTAACTTGTTCACAAGTTAAAGCAGAACACCAGAAACCTTTAGGGTTACTCCAACAATTAGAAATGCCTGTTTGGAAATGGGAACTAATAACAATGGACTTTGTTACTAAGTTACCCAAAACCAGAAAAGGTAATGATGCGATTTGGGTAATTGTGGATCGATTAACCAAATCAGCTCATTTTCTACCCATGAAAGAAACCTTTAGCATGGAAAGGTTGGCAAAGTTATATGTAGATGAAGTAGTATCCTTACATGGAGTTCCACTCTCCATTGTATCGGATAGAGATAGTCGCTTCACTTCACATTTCTGGACAAGTTTCCAAGAAGCCATGGGAACAAGGTTAAATTTAAGTACAGCTTACCATCCCCAAACAGATGGACAAAGTGAAAGGATGATCCAAACTCTGGAGGACATGCTTAGGGCATGTGTGATAGATTTTTGTGGAAACTGGGATGACCACCTACCCTTAATCGAATTCTCCTATAAAAATCGCTATCATGCAAGCATTGAAGCTGCCCCATTCGAGGCACTGTATGGACAAAAGTGTAGAACTCCAGTTTGTTGGGCATAAATAGGGGAAAGTCAATTATCAGGTCCCGAGATTGTGCAAGAAACCACCGACAAAATCACTCAAATCAAGGAAAGACTGAAAAACGGCTTGAGATCGCCAAAAGAGTTATGCAGACAATCGACGCAAGCCACTAGAATTTCAAGTTGGAGACAAGGTACTCTTGAAAGTTTCTCCTTGGAAAGGAGTAGTTCGGTTCGGTAAGAAAGGAAAACTGAGTCCAAGGTACATAGGACCCTTCCTAGTAATCCAACGCATAGGACCAGTCGCCTATCGCTTACAACTCCCGAAGAGTTAGCTGGAGTACATGATGTATTTCATGTATCCAACCTCAAGAAATGTTTATCTGACGAATCCCTGGTAATACCTCTTCAAGATATAGAAGTAAATGAAAAGCTAAAATTTGTTGAAAAACCTCTCCAAATAGAAGACAGAAAGGTTAAGTTCCTCAAACACAAAAGACTAGTACTGGTCAAGGTCAAGTGGGATTCAAAAAGAGGACCTGAATATACATGGGAGCTGGAATCGGAAATGAAGCGAAAGTATCCTCACTTATTTCAATGAATCTCGAGGACGAGATTTTAAATAAGGTGGGGAGAATGTAAGGACCTACAAAAATGCCCCAAATCAACCCGTAAGTGAAAACCCAAAAACAAGATTTCTAGATATCAGGCGGGCCGTGTAAACCATAAGGTAACATCTACGCGGGCTGCGTCAACTTAAAGTTGACCGGATAAGCATTCCAGGCCATGTGTCGCACACGTGGCGGACCTACTCGTGACACAAAAGCCCTACACGTAGACTAGGGGACCTCGCGGGCCGCGTAAAACTTAAAAACCAGCTATAAATAGCCTGTGCATGGGACTTTGCTTCTGTGTTCGTTAAACTTTCTAAAAAAACGAGTTATACTGCTCAAATTCGAAATTCCAAGTAGGGAGACGTTGCTACGGATACAAGGTATTGACTCGATCACTGCTACGATACAATGTCCGATTGATTGAAACCAATCCGATGGATGTTTAAGTGCTGCCCAAATCAGGGCTATACTTTGTCATTCGTCGTGAGGGTTTTGATTTCGTGAAGTTTATCGTACATGTTGTATTAAGTTACTGACCTAGTGTCATGTGCATTGTCATTTAAATAGGTCACAAGGCTAAATCAGTAGGCTAAACTCTTCCTGTCTAAACTTGCAATGTGAGTCTTTCTCTTTTTATCAACAATGTTTTACAATACTCCAATCATTTTCAAAAGTTATAATTACAGGGATTAAGTCGTGGTTATCTTGAATCACTAGCTAGTGGGGTATTGTGCACATTACTAATTTCTCACGGTTAGGTTCATCAACCTAACAGTGATAATCATCACTACTTGGGTGAAAGGACCCAATAGTGGTATGACCATCGTCATCAGGGTATGACGCGACGCCAGATAAAAATAAGATAGTAGCCATTGTAATCGCTCTTATGCTGTAATTTATAACTAAGAGTCGTTTTATCAAAATCAAGTGACTCGCTAGTATTTCCCCGCTGATAAAATATTTTTAAACATGTTTCAGGTGACCTACTGTGAATCAAGGAAAAGTGCTACGGAGCACTAATAAAACTTGAAGTGGTGGCTCAGTTAAATAAATAAACATGTTTTGAAAAACAAGGAATTTCCTCGTGAAATTCCTCTATTGTAAATTACGGGGTTTGTCCCAAATTATGAAATAAAATAATTGGGCATTTTCAAGTTTTAAAAGATCCTGTTAAACTTCCGCTGTCAACTCAAACAATAAATACCACGGGTTTCTGTCTCGCGACTCCTGGACCGGGTAACACCAGGACGGGGGTCGTGACAAAAATCATGCATCTCTGCTTGATTTTTAGGGTTTTCTATCTCCATCAGTTGGTCAGGAATTGGTGATTGTGGTTGGGGTGCTATCATTTGCTCCAGGTTAGGGTCAGTTGCAGTGGTTGCTAGGATGTGGATATTGGCCATACCCCTATTAATCATATCCTGGGCATAAGCATCGGATTCTCTTTTGGCTGCTGCTAGTGCTCTCTGGTCTTGTAATTTTTTCATACGCTTCCTACGCTCATGTGCCCCTCGACTGAACCATCCTCTCTTTTTCTGAGGGAATGGCTCTTCAGACTGAGCCTTAAACACGAATATTCCTTCTTCCGTATCAGCAGAGTACCCTGAGAGGGCAGGCTGAGAAGAGGCACCTTCGCTTCTAGGCGAACCAGACAATTGACGGTACGCGTCAGATGGTCCTTGGTCGCTCATACTGTTAACTAACAAATAGTCAAATAACACATAACAAGAAAATACAATGATGCACGTATTCCCGTAATTTATTTCCTAACAATTTAAATTTTGATGTCAGCAGAACGCTTCTGTGGCTGAATCAGTGGCTTAGCTCTGATACCACCTTCTGTCGCAACCCCCGCCCCCTATACAAAGACAGGGACGGGCGGCCGCGAGCCAGTTTCGGTGGTATCGCGTATTGTCTAATTTGGCAACGAATTTTTCATCAGGACCGTAGTTAGGAAATATTTGATCAGAGTAAAATACCACATTTTCATAATATTAAACATATGGGATAAAACCCAAGTTTGCAGTACACACATTTTCATAGGAATAAATCCCTATTTTAATTAAAAACATCTATTTTATTTTAGGTAACTTTATTGCCACTTTTCCAAGCCTTCAGTGCTGTCCAGCTGGCTTCTATTTGGGTTTCACATTTTGTTACCTGAAACGCGTTTAAAAACATTTTGTCAGTGGGAAATACTGGTGAGTGAATCCCAGTTTAATCAGGTTTAAATAAAAACCATTGTACAGTATTGAGGGCGATCTCGCAATTACATTTGTTTCCAAGTTATATCAATTAACATCCATGGTACTGTCAGACCCGACTTGTGGAAATGTTACTCCTTGACCAGGTGGTAACAAATTTTGTATACAAAACCCCAACATACTCATGATAATTGTATCCTTACAAATACTCAATCACTGCTTAATCTCATTGTTAAGCATTTAAGGTTTTGTAAAATAGTTCACAAAAAGGTTAACAAAAAGTGGATAAACTCACTTTGCTGTCTTAGATTATTCTTTAGGGTTTCCTGGTGACAATCTATAAATTACACAAATGCACGTGTGTTAGTATAATAACTCATTTTAACATTAGTAATACCCTCCCTGTTGATGTTAGAAGCTGTGTAGCTGACGCTATCCAAAGACCAAAAGACTGCAAGATGTTTGAAGACAAAGTTACACTATGAAGCTATTGTCAAGGGGGAGTTTGTTAGCGCATTTTCTGTGACAACAGCTTAATAGTTTGATTATTTAGGGTATGTTTGGCAAAACTAGCTGGTGGCTGGTAGCTGGAAGCTGGAAGCTGGTAGCTGTAGCTAGTAGCTGTAGCTTTTTAGATATTAAGGTGTTTGGCAGAGTAGCTGTAGCTTTTAATAAAATGTATAAAATTACCAAAATGGGCATAAATAAAAAAACATAATATTAAATGTATCACACACACACACACACACACACACATATATATATATATAGAAAGTATAATGTACAAAACTGCTTAACGTACATTAACCTACGCGACCAAATACATAACGTGCGTGATTATTTTTTTTACCATCATAACATGCGTGATTAACATACCCATGCGTGAGTATCACCTCCCATGCGTGATTATCACCAAATAACTGCTCCCATGCGCGATTAACTGATCCATGCGTGATTATGGCCCTGATCTGATGGTTACGCTTGTCGCGTACGTGAAGTACGATAAGGCTTTTTGTATGTTAACCTTCCTCTATATATATATAAGTTATTTCTCAAAAGAATAAAACATGGTCATTTTCAATTAAATAAAACATAGTTATTGACAAACAGTCATAACATAATATAATATTATTAAATCATTAATGTCGTGCATTCTATATCAAAGTAGCAATTTCGTTGCGAACATGTTTCATCTCATTCGATGTTCCTTCAAATAGACCGCTAGTGCTTGTGTCATGGTTACGAACATCATGCAGTTCATCTCGTGGTATGTAGTTTGGATGTTGCTCCATTGCAGTAAACATGAAATCTTCTTGAGAATTACGTATATAGTTATGCAAAGCAAATGTAGCCATGATAACATCAATTTGTGTTTGCACGCTATACTTGGGCATTTTACCAAGTATCTTAAATCGTTTCTTCAAAATTCCAAATGACCTCTCAATATGACTTCGTAAAGATGAATGTGAACGGTTGAAAGCTTCTTGCATATTATTCGGGGGCTCTCTTTGAAATTGAGATTGATGGTATCTTGTCTTGCAATATGGAACAAGGTATCTTTTTCTATCTGGATATCCTTTATCAACCAAATAATATATACCTGATAAAGGAGTTGAAAAATAAAAGGCATTAGAATTTATTAAAAGTAACATGAAACAATTCCAAATATATGTGTAAGTAATTCGAAATATTACCTTCAGGTGGTTGTGGGAAGTTGAATTTACTATTTTGGGTCGCGTTAATGAAAACACGCGTGTCATGTGCTGATCCCTCCCATCCGATCGATACGAATGTGAAACACATATCGAAATCACATGTTGCCATTACGTTGAAAGTTGGTACCCCTTTTCTACCAATATAAGGTAGTTGCTGACTCCATTAATAAACGAAAGAGATTTAGACCAGTGACCCCATTGATATAACTTATAATGCTGCCAAATTAAAGGTTTTTCTTCAACCATTACTCCCGTGCTAATCTATAGAACACATACAGAATATAATTGTTACTCTGATGCTACGTCTCCCTCACCCCCTCCACCAATACCACCGCCCACAACAATAAAAAATCAAATTAACTACAATACGTGGCGCACACATGAAGGATTAGATGTAGAACATGCATACCTTTGCGCTATTTGCGATCGATCCACCGTTCTTCTAGTTTGGGATGATGAAGATTGTAGGTTATTTAAGTAATTTTAACCTAAAAGCTTGTAGGTTTTTTAAACGCTACTTCCACCAGCGTTTCAAAAAGAGCTTTTCAACTAATCTAAAAGCCTTAAGCCTGTTTCAACCAAACAAGGTTTTTTTTTGGGGCCTGGAGCTTTTTCTTAAAAGCTTGAAGCTCCTAAAAGCTCGTTGCCAAACATACCCTTAGTCTTTGGATATTTTGTAATGGGCTTAGCATATTGGTTAGTTAGTTATTTATTGTAATGGGCTAGGAGAATGGCCTAGCCTAGACCAAAGCCCAGTATGCAAACCTTGTCCTATATAAACAAGGCTTAGCATTAGGGTTTAGGTTAGCCAGTTACTAGACACTTAGAGGAAGAGAGAGTTAGAGAGAAATCTACAGAGAGTGGCTGAGAGATTTCTTGTGGGTCTTGAGTTGATTGTAAACCTTGTGTTGGATAATCAATAGAAGACCCGATTGAAAATGATTTGTTTTGTGTTCTTCATCTTGATATTCTTGTTTCTGTTTGTTCGATTGATCAAGGGGATTCCGCACTCTAGGTTGGATCGACGATTCTGTTACGATTCACACGGGTTAAGGGACCTACAATTGGTATCAGAGCTTTTGCACTTAGTTGTTGGTTCGAGATTGATACGGATTCAAGATTTTCTAAGAAAAGGTGTTGTTTTGACTGTTTTGATTCGTTTTGATTCTGTTCGAGTGTTTGGTTCTAATTGTTTTTTTCCGAAAATTCATCAAATTCGTCGCGATATTCATCTGGTTCATTGCTTTTTCTGTGAAAAATCACTATATTTTGCTCCATAGATCTGTGTGATAAAGTGTTTCGGAAGGATAAAATTAATTCTTTTTAAAATCTTAAACATTTTGCAATATCTTAAGTTGTAAAAAGATTTAAAAAATCCTCAATTTTAGGAAAGTTGAAGCATCTGCACGTGCGTTGTTTTTGGAAAGTTGGAACAGCTTGTAGCACAAATTTCGAGTCATATCTCGCCGGTTTCGACTCCACTTTTCCAGAGATATCAACTACATCCAAGTCTCAATCACAAATTGCGAGAAGATCATAGGTTTCGAGTCATCAAATCTCCTGGTCTCGAGTCAGTCACATTGGCGGACTCACCTTATAGGGTGGGTGGGCGGCCGTACCCCTTGAAAAAAAAAATTTAGTGGTATTTTTCGTGAAAAATCCCGACCGCACCCCTTGGAAATTTTTGGCCGCACCCCTTGAAAAATTCCGACCGCACCCCTTGTAAAATTCCGACCGCACCCCTTGGAAGTTTTGTCCGCACCCCTTAGAAAAAAATGTTATGAATTTATAGAAAAAAATTGTGAACACGGATTGAAATCCAATAAAATTATGTAAACAAGTTAGTTCACTAACCCCTTTAATAAAAATAAAAATTCAATCCATAAAGCTCAATAACTTAATACCCATTCAAACCCAACCCAACTACTAGTTTTGTTAAACAAAATCAGTCCACATAATAAAAAAAAAACCCAAATCGCTGCCACTTGCCAGCGACTCCCGCCCTCCCTCTGCCTCACTTCAGCGCCCGGCAACAGCATAATTCCGGCCGGCAACTGCAAAATTCCGGCTGCAAACTGGTTAATTCAGTCCGCCCCTGACAAGTACATGTTTTGTTTTGGTTTGTTTTGTTTTTTTATGTTTATGCGATTTTATTCAAGAGTCATGAGATAATAGGATTTTAGGATGGGTTAAAAAAGTTTAAACTTTTATGTGTTTTGATGTAATTTGAGGTTGTTCTAGTCTTTATATGATGGGTTTGTTGTTTCTTAATTTCTTATTGATTATATGATTTGAAAAGATGAAATTCAAAAATTGAACTTAAATAGGTAATTCGATTCGTTTTGATGTTTTATTGGATTTTTTCAAAAGAAACAGATATATATTTATATATTTGTTAAAAAGGTTTAAAATGAATAGGAAGTTATGCCGCGATTTTTCAAGATTAAAGGGGTTGAACCACTTTTTCTTCGCCGGATTATTCTAATTAAAGACCAATGTATGTTTTAGATAAGTTTTTTTGTTCTTTTATTTAATGATTAAGAGAAATAGAAGTAGGGATGGTTTGAACTTTGATGCTTTTTTGTTTGTTAATGTGATAGGAAGTTAGGAACTAGGGTTTGATTGTTTGAAAATTGAAATGGACCCAACCCGATCTGATTCGACCTGTTATGAAACTTTGTTTGTTTGTGTTTACTTGTTTTACATGACCCGACCCGATCCGACCCGCTATGATCCGAATTTTTTTATATAGCTAGGGGTCTAAAATCTTTAAATAAATTTCGCACCCCCAGGAAAAAAATCCTGGGTCCGCCACTGGTCAGGTTTCAAGTTCACAACCGGTTTCGACACAACAGGTTGTTCCGAGTCATCAGCGCATCTAGTCTCGAGTGTCAAGGTCTCGAGTTAAGTTTTCCTTGTCGCAACCATCCACCACCTTACCATCATCTGCTTTCGAGTCGCAACGAGGTTTGAGGTCTCAAGTCATCAATTACAGAGGTCTCGAGTCATCTATTCATCATCGTGTCTCGAATCATCAATCAAGGTCTCGAGTCGCTACCTTCACTGTTACGAGTCATCTTCATCTCGGTCTCGAGTCACAACACAATTTCAAGGTCTCGACTCCACGGTCTCGACTCATCATCTCCACTGTCTTGAGTCATAAAGGTTCCGAGTAAAGTTTTCGGTTTCGAGTTCGTTTACTGTCATTCATCTCCGATCAACATCACATCATCGTTCAACCTCCATAACCACCTCCGATCACCCCTACCTCACCATTGTCTTCTCCGGTCATCATCACCATTATCACTTCCGGCGACCACCACCATTCAACCTGCAACTCACAGGTTTGAGTTCTCCGATCACCTCTTCAATCGTCGTCACCTCTTCAACCTTTCATCGTCACCGTCATTCACCTCCGTCAATCACCTCCGTCATCTTCATATTAGCAGCGACCTTCAAGAAACGAGTTGGCAGCTGTTATTTGAATTTAGGGTTTTTCGGCTGTTTTGTTTTCAAAACGAAGAAGACAGTAGGTGTTTATAATATATATATTAATTAATTAATAATAATAATAATAATAATAATAATAATAATAATCATTAGGTATTTTATAATAAAAGTATAATAATTATTTAATCATTAATCAATCATTAGGTTTTTAATAATAATAATAATAATAATAATAAATATTAATAATAATAATAATAATAGGTTTTACTATATAAAAAAAGGTTTAAAAAAAAAACATATATATATATATATATATATATATATATATATATATTCTATTTATAAATAAAATAAAATAAAAGGGATTTGGTTTGGTTTGTTGAAAAAGTTTGACAGGTTTTGAGGTGCGGTTCGGAAGCTGGTTTCGTGCGTGTTACTTGGTGTTTGAGTTAGAAAAATTTCTATACGGTTACGGCCAAGGCTAGACAAGGACCAGTAGTCAAGTTAGATTTGGATTTTGACACAGGTTACCAAAGTCTATTTAAACTTTACGCTGCGTGATGGCTAAAATGGAGAAGGTCAGTGCGACTGTTAAGAATTGGCCAAAGTTGAGAAACGTCAAAGAATATTCAGTCTGGAAAGAGGAGTTTGAGGGATTTGTGAAAAGTGAAGATACCAGAATGTGGTGCTGTATGATAGATGGATATGTTGCTCCTACACGTCGTGTTGAAGGAAGGGTTAAAGTTATTTCTTATGACAAGATGGATGATTCTGAGAAACTTATGGTTGATGCTGAGAAGAAAGCTTTAGCAGTGATAAAAACGTCCTTGCCTGAGGGCATTAAATATATCTTCACGAAATATGGGACTTCTAGAGATCTGTGGGAAGCTTTAGAAAAACGTTATCAGAGTTCATCAAGACATAGTGTAGGAGGTCATGCTTTAGATGAAGAAGCAGATGCTGTGAAAGAAGAGAAGAAGGAGGCAGAAGTTTCAAAGGGCTTGAATGATGTGAATGGACTTGCAGCAGAGGTGAAGATATCTTCAGAATCTGTAAGTCATACATGTCATAATTGCACTAAACTACAAGGTAAGGTTAACAGACTATCGGAGCAAAACAAAATCCTGTTAGCTGAATTAGAAAAGTTAAAAGAGTCAAATGTTCTGTTGATTACACGAGAGTCAAATTGTTTAAACAAAATCAAATCAAATGAACAAGAAATCAACAGTTTAACAAGCAAAGTCAATGAACAGTTACAGATCATTGATTTGGCTCGTGAAACTGTGAAAGAAATGACTAACGAGCTTAAGGAAAAGTGCACAGAATTGGCTGATGCACAAGCCAAAATTGTAGAACTTCAGGGTAAGTTAGACAAATTTGGAAATTCTTCTTTAGTCAGGACTCATATTCAAAAAGGTTTAAAAAGGAGTAATGATAAAACAGGGGTGGGGTTTACTAAAGCATCATCTTCTGAAAATCAAGACTACTCTTTTCTACCAAATGAAGAAGAGCTAACTGAATTTGTAACCACTGCACAAGTAGTAGTGGATCCGATAGCTGCGGACTTGCCAAATAGTCCAATAGCTTTGAAAGAATCTGTTGGGTCTAACATTACGCCTCATAAAGTGGATGAGGATACTGAAGACAACAAGTCCAAAACATTTAAAAAGGGATCAAATAAAAAGAAAACTTATAAGAAAAGATCCTGTTTTAGATGTCACAACAAAGGACATGTGTCGAGTTGTTGTCCTTTGAAGAAAGGTAAACAAAAAGTTGATGAGGTTAAAGACGGGAATCAGGTTGGGTCAAGCAATAATGTAAAATCTAGTTGTCAGACAAAGAAACCTGAATTTCAATCTAAACCTTCAACTTTGAAACGATTTGATAGACCAAGAAGTATTTCTCCACAAGTTATTCATTATAATGGTAAATCAAATCGATTTCAAAGTCAAAATAGAAATTTTGGATATCAAATCGATACCAAACTGCTGGTAATCAAAATTTTCAAAGAAGAAATGAATATAGGGGTTTTAGTAACTCAAATGTTCAACAACATCCAAAATTTTCTCAAAGTTCATGGTATGGGAATGGGAGAAGAAGGTATCAAGATAATAATTTTCAAAGGTCAGAAAATCTGAGAGTTTATTGGAACTCTCGCAATCAAAGACCTAGTGGAAGTTATAAATCTTGTTCAACAACGGGTAAAACATCCAAGACTCCAGTTAGGAGTGATGGATATTGGATGGATGTTCCTGTAATGGATGAATCTGGAAAACCCAAGACTATCAGGGCTTGGGTTCTCAAGACTAACTGAGTTGTTGAGTGAATGCAGGATGACCAAGAAGGACTGTTGATGTGTTCAACAGTGGTTATTCCTGTAAAGCATCTGAGGTGAATAGTAGGTTAACATGGGTAACGGACTATTTACTTTTGTGATTGTATTGATTACTCTAAACTTTAAACGTGAAAAACTATTGTCAGATTTAAAGTGGGGAGTCTGTTTGTGTGTGTAAATTTGTGTTTTCAAAACTTACTCCATAAAAACAAAAATTTAGGGGGACAAATTTCCCTAAACCAAAAAGAGTTTAGATAGTGCGTGAGTTTAGAGGGAGTAAGTTATGAAATTTAAAAAAAAATCCAAAAACATTGAAAAATAAAAAATATACAAAAATAGAAAATAAAAAAAATGAGTTATCACTGTGTGAAAATGAAGAAATGATAGTACATCAGCAAGTTAGACTGTCACACTCAATCTGAATTAAATTGCTTAAGTGTGATAGCAGCTTCATCATACGATGTATCAGTAGGCAAAAGCATAAAATAATCAACTTACCAATGTGATATAAACTTAAAAGCACTGAGTATGAGTGGGGAACACATCAGTGGTGTATGGTTTAATGATCTTAAATCTTGCGTTGATAGATTGCCAAAATCTGAGGTTTTGGGTCTTCATACTGTTATTTCATCTGGGGATATCAGGGTTGTCCTTCTGCTGCATCCAGATACATGCTGACCTAGGCACACCCAGGATATCTTAAAAGAGCTAAAAATGCCAAAACCCCGAAAATGAAGAAGCTCTCATAGAGAGTCATTCAAAAAGTGCAAAATGCATAAATCGTACCAAAAATGGTATTTGTCTTAGCCCTCGTTAGATATTTTGGTCTCTTTGCTGTACGGAAGTACTGACCTGTTCACCAATTATCTAAACGTTGAAAAAATAACGGATGAATTCAGTATACTCACTTACTACGATGAATCTTTGTGCATACCTTGATCGCGGGGGTATATCCTGAAGTGGGACACACTAGTATTTTAGAAATAAAATTACCTTAACGTATCATACGGTAATGGTACTTGAAATGTTCATGCATTTTGTTTAAGTGGACAAACAATACTGGTAATCGTCTTGGACTGCTTTTCACGAAAAATTATATAAAGAATTATCTAATAGTGTGAAAACAGTTTGATTTTGTTGATATAATCTTCTTGCACATGATTCTCACAAAAAAAAATATTGTAAATATTTTTGGGTTTAGTTTAGTTAGTTTAGTTTGTGTTGAAAAATATCAAAAATACAAAAAAATATTTCTTTTAAAAGACTTCCAATTTGAACTGACAGGTAGTTGTTTTTGCAAACTAAGATAAAATATTGGTTTATCTTGAAATGTGAAAAAGACTAATGGTTTTTCGAGATACTTGCTCGTGTTGCTAAACAGATTGATGCAGTTATCAAAATGAAGTGCAAAAATACAAGTAAAGTGCAGATTAAGAGTGAAGTGAAGAATGTGTGATGATGCATGGTAGGATCCTTCTACTACATTGCAGAAAGAAAGAGATATGAAAGAGTTGAAGTTTACTTGCTTAACCAAAGATTGCTAGTTCACTGATCTACAATGAATGAAAGTTTTGGAGATTGGAAGCATCAGCTAAGGGGGAGTCTGTTGATGTCAGAAGCTGTGTAGCTGACGCTATCCAAAGACCAAAAGACTGCAAGATGTTTGAAGACAAAGTTACACTATGAAGCTATTGTCAAGGGGGGAGTTTGTTAGTGCATTTTCTGTGACAACAGCTTAATAGTTTGATTATTTAGTCTTTGGATATTTTGTAATGGGCTTAGCATATTGGTTAGTTAGTTATTTATTGTAATGGGCTAGGAGAATGGCCTAGCACAGACCAAAGCCCAGTATGCAAACCTTGTCCTATATAAACAAGGCTTAGCATTAGGGTTTAGGTTAGCCAGTTAGTAGACACTTAGAGGAAGAGAGAGTTAGAGAGAAATCTACAGAGAGTGGCTGAGAGATTTCTTGTGGGTCTTGAGTTGATTGTAAACCTTGTGTTGGATAATCAATAGAAGACCCGATTGAAAGTGATTTGTTTTGTGTTCTTCATCTTGATATTCTTGTTTCTGTTTGTTCGATTGATCAAGGGGATTCCGCACCCTTGATTGATTATCAATCTCGTTACGATCCACGGGATAGGGACCTGTTATTCTTGGAGGAGTTGTTACTGATAGGGGGAGACAGTGTTAGAAAGTGGGTTCAAAATTTTTAAATCATGCAGGTTATAAGGTGTTTGATTAAAATTTGTGCGTGTTGATGATGAATTGGAAAGTGCTTAATCTGTGATACAGTTTAACTATCTCTTGAATAATAATAATTTGTTTAACTTATGTTGAAAAATTCTTATGGTTTCTCGAGATGTTTGTTTTATAGTAAACAGATTGAAGCAGTTTGTTGCTGAGAAGTTGCTGTGAAGATGAGAGTTTAATTGGTTGCATGGTAGAACCTCCTTTCTACATTGCAAACAAAGTTGAAGAGTTGAAGAGTGCTATACAAATGCTAAACTGGAGTTTACTCAAAGTGCTAAAGTTTTGAAGATTTGGTGATTGGATGCATCAGCTTAAGGGGAGTCTGTTGCTAACAGAAGCTGTTAAAGCTGAAGCTATCCAAAGACCAAAAGACTGTGAGATTCTGAAGACTGAAGTTACCTTTGCGAGCTATTGTCAAGGGGGAGTTTGCTGGTGCATATTTGTGACAACAGCTTAGATTTGGTCTTTGAATATCTTGTAATTAGTAAAACGATAAACAGTTAGCGAGTTTAGCTTTGTAATAGTTGATTAAGAGTGATTGGGCCAAACCAAACCCACATATGGGGGAGGGTTTGTGAAATGGGCCTTGCCCATGGACTAGCCCATATGCAAAGCTTTGTCCTATATAAACAAAACTTAGCATTAGGGTTTAGGCTAATCATCTAATCACCTTAATCATCTTGGAGAGAATTAGTGAAAGAGAAAGGCTTGGACGAATTAGGATCTTGATTGATTGTAATCGTTTGAAGATAATCAATAAAGATCGGGTTTATAGAGATTCTTGTTCTACTCGTTTTCTGTGAAATCTGATCTAGGGGATTCCGCACTCTAGGTTGGATCGACGATTCTTTTAAGATAATCAATAAAGGGCCAAGCCAACCACCCAAGAATGGAATCATCGAGCGAAAACACTTGACAACCTCCTAGAAGAAGCTTTTCTTGCCACCAGACCTTTCTCCATCAATTAGGAATCTGATGCTGTCACTAAACACATTCCTTAAATTGTAGGCATTTGTTGAGTGTTTTTTTTGGTGTCTAATCCGCATATATATCACCATTGCCCTTGATTTTCTTGAATGTATATCTCTTAAATGTCAACATATACACGTGTGATTTAGTTTACGAAGATTATTCAATGCCGAGAACCTCGATCCGTGAGTAAAAAAGGTTTAAGGTTCACAATGGTGTAAAATTAAAATGGGAAATAACGGGGTAGGATTCGAGTTACAGGAACAAGGGCCAAACCAACCACCCAAGAATGGAATCGTCGAGCGAAAACACTTGACAACCTCCTAGAAGCAGCTTTTCTTGCCACCAGACCTTTATCTATCAATTTAGAATCTGATGCCGTCACTAAACACATTCCTTAAATTGTAGCAATTTGTTGAGTGTTTTTTTTGGTGTTTAATCCGCATATATATCACCATTGCCCTTGTTTTTCTTGACTGTATATCTCTTAAATGTCAACATATACACGTGTGATTTAGTTTACGATGATTTTTCAATGTCGAGAACCTCGATCAGAGAGTAAAAAAGGCGTAAGGTTCACAATGGTGTAAAATTAAAATGGGATATACCGGGTTAGGAATCGAGTTACAGGAACAAGGGCCAAACCAACAACCCAAGAATGGAATCGTCGAGTGAAAACACTTGACAACCTCCTAGAAGCAGCTTTTCTTGCCACCAGACCTTTCTCCATCAATTAGGAATCTGATGCTGTCACTAAACACATTCCTTAAATTGTAGGCATTTGTTGAGTGTTTTTTTTTTGGTGTCTAATCCGCATATATATCACCATTGCACTTGATTTTCTTGACTGTATATCTCTTAAATGTCAACATATACACGTGTTATTTAGTTTACGAAGATTTTTCAATGCCGAGAACCTCGATCAGAGAGTAAAAAAGGCATAAGGTTCACAGTGGTGTAAAATTAAAATGGGATATACAGGGCTAGGATTCGAGTTACAGGAACAAGGGCCAAACCAACCACCCAAGAATGGAATCGTCGAGCGAAAACACTTGCCAACCTCCTAGAAGCAGCTTTTCTTGCCACCAGACCTTTCTCCATCAATTAGGACTCTGATGCCGCCACTAAACACATTCCTTAAATTGTAGGCATTTGTTGAGGGTTTTTTTTTGGTGTCTAATCCGCATATATATCACCATTGTCCTTGATTTTCTTGAATGTATATCTCTTAAATGTCAACATATACACGTGTGATTTAGTTTACGAAGATTATTCAATGCCGAGAACCTCGATCCGTGAGTAAAAAAGGTTTAAGGTTCACAATGGTGTAAAATTAAAATAGGATATACCGGGGTAGGATTCGAGTTACAGGAACAAGGGCCAAACCAACAACCCAAGAATGGAATCGTCGAGCGAAAACACTTGACAACCTCCTAGAAGCAGCTTTTCTTGCCACCAGACCTTTCTCTATCAATTAGGAATCTGATGCCGTCACTAAACACATTCCTTAAATTGTAGCAATTTCTTGAGTGTTTTTTTTGGTGTCTAATCCGCATATATATCACCATTGCATCTGATTTTCTTGACTGTATATCTCTTAAATGTCAACATATACACGTGTTATTTAGTTTACGAAGATTTTTCAATGCCGAGAACCTCGATCAGAGAGTAAAAAGGCGTAAGGTTCACAGTGGTGTAAAATAAAAATGGGATATACCGGGCTAGGATTCGAGTTACAGGAACAAGGGCCAAACCAACCACCCAAGAATGGAATCGTCAAGCGAAAACACTTGCCAACCTCCTAGAAGCAGCTTTTCTTACTACCAGACCTTTCTCCATCAATTAGGACTCTGATGCCGCCACTAAACACATTCCTTAAATTGTAGCCATTTGTTGAGGGTTTTTTTTGGTGTCTAATCCGCATATATATCACCATTGTCCTTGATTTTCTTGAATGTATATCTCTTAAATGTCAACATATACATGTGTGATTTAGTTTACGAAGATTATTCAATGCCGAGAACCTCGATAAGTGAGTAAAAAAGGTGTAAGGTTCACAACGGTGTAAAATTCAAATGGGATATACCGGGCTAGGATTCGAGTTACAGGAAAAAGGGCCAAACTAACCACACAAGAATGGAATCGTCTTGCGAAAACACTTAGCAGCTTTTCTTGCCACCAGACATTTCTCAATCAATTAGGAATCTGATGACGTCACTAAACACATTCCTTAAATTGTAGCCATTTGTTGAGTGTTTTTTTGGTGTCTAATCCGCATATATATCACAATTGCCCTTGATTTTCTTGACTATATATCTCTTAAATGTCAACATATACACGTGTGATTTAGTTTACGAAGATTTTTCAATGCCGAGAACCTCGATCAGAGAGTAAAAAAGGTTTAAGGTTCACAATGGTGTAAAATTAAAATGGGATATACCGGGGTAGGATTCGAGTTACAGGAACAAGGGCCAGACCAACCACTCAAGATTGGAATCGTCGAGCGAAAACACTTGACAACCTCCTAGAAGCAGCTTTTCTTGCCAAGAGACCTTTCTCTATCAATTAGGAATCTGATGCCGTCAGTAAACACATTCCTTAAATTGTAGCAATTTGTTGAGTGTTTTTTTTGGTGTCTAATCCGCATATATATCACCATTGCCCTTGTTTTTCTTGACTGTATATCTCTTAAATGTCAACATATACACGTGTGATTTGGTTTACGATGATTTTTCAATGCCGAGAACCTCGATCAGAGAGTAAAAAAGGCGTAAGGTTCACAATGGTGTAAAAATAAAATGGATATACCGGGTTAGGAATCGAATTACAGGAACAAGGGCCAAACCAACCACCCAAGAATGGAATCGTAGAGCGAAAACACTTGACAACCTCCTAGAAGCAGCTTTTCTTGCCACCAGACCTTTCTCCATCAATTAGGAATCTGATGCAGTCACTAAACACATTCCTTAAATTGTAGGCATTTGTTGAGTGTTTTTTTGGTGTCTAATCCGCATATATATCACCATTGCACTCGATTTTCTTGACTGTATATCTATTAAATGTCAACATATACACGTGTTATTTAGTTTACGAAGATTTTTCAATGCCGAGAACCTCGATCAGGGAGTAAAAAAGGCGTAAGGTTCACAGCGGTGTAAAATTAAAATGGGATATACCGGGCTAGGATTCGAGTTACAGGAACAAGGGCCAAACCAACCACCCAAGAATGGAATCGTCGAGCGAAAACACTTGCCAACCTCCTAGAAGCAGCTTTTCTTGCCACCAGACCTTTCTCCATCAATTAGGAATCTGATGCCGTCACTAAACACATTCCTTAAATTGTAGCAATTTCTTGAGTGTTTTTTTGGTGTCTAATCCGCATATATATCACCATTTCGCTTGTTTTTCTTGACTGTATATCTCTTAAATGTCAACATATACACGTGTGATTTAGTTTACGAAGATATTTCAATGCCGAGATCCTCGATCAGAGAGTAAAAAAGGCGTAAGGTTCACAATGGTGTAAAATTAAAATGGGATATACCAGGCTAGGATTCGAGTTACAGGAACTAGGGCCAAACCAACCACCCAAGAATGGAATCGTCGAGTGAAAACACTTGACAACCTCCTAGAAGCAGCTTTTCTTGCCACCAGACCTTTCTCCATCAATTAGGAATCTGATGCTGTCACTAAACACATTCCTTAAATTGTAGCCATTTGTTAAATGTTTTTTTTGGTGTCTAATCCGCATATATATCACAATTGCCCTTGATTTTCTTGACTGTATATCTCTTAATTGTCAACGTATATACGTGTGATTTAGTTTACAAAGATTTTTCAATGCCGAGAACCTCGATCAGAGAGTAAAAAAGGCGTAAGGTTCACAATGGTGTAAAATTAAAATGGGATATACCGTGCTAGGATTCGAGTTACAGGAACAAGGGCCAAACCAACTGTTTTGGTCAGAAAATTAGATTAGGATATTGCAACCAAACTCTTTGTTTAGGGGAATGATGCTTTAAATGTATAACAGTGATGAGGATCACTTCAATGTAAAGTGCACAAACAACACAAAGATTTATACGGGGAAAAAGCCCTTGATCAAGAGTTGATCTCCGGCACAAAAAACCCCGGGTGATGGAAACTACCGATCACCAAGCTAAAATAAATGGTTAAATGTTTACAACTTCGGATAGTAACGAGCTAGGTACAAGGATCACTACGGTGAAGTGTGTAAAAAGTGTATGAAATCGCTGAGTGTTTGAACGAGAGCTTGTATGAGCGCTTGTATGAGTGTGTGTAACTGCCAAAAAATGACTAAGTGTCACTCACTCTCTCACTTAGCTCGTTACTCCCTTTAAAATAAGAAAAATATCTAGCTAACAAACTCTCCGACTTTCGGGCCAAGCCTCCACGTTCTCCATAACGTCTAGTTTTGATCTAGCACGTGCAGAATACTTCGGGAATATTCTCCAAGAATGTCGCTAAGACTTGGTCAAGCTTGTTATACCTGCGAGATGTTATAAAACATAAGTAAACAATCGTCAGTATGAGGATCCTTGAAGTGATCCATGATCCTGATCCTAAAGCCCTTCTGAGGATCACCACCTGTCACAGAAGTAAGGATCACTAATTAGGATAAAGAATAAGGATCACTAATTGTTAGAAAATCCTCCCCTAACAATTGCCCCCAAAATTTAAGGAGTGAAATTGTAAAATTAGCGAGTTATGTTTTCTTGATCTTATCCGTAACAAACTAACGGATATATAGCCGTTAATTTTGAACTAGCCGTTGCGATGATGATGTCACGGAAGTGACAACCTTCAAGATCATGATTATAAATAGAGATATAGATAGGATCAAATGCATTCAAATTTTCAGAGAAACTCCCTTTATAATCCACATTCCGAAGACGTTCAGGTATTCTCTTTCTCTATCCTCTTCCCTCTCTTGCTCTGTTTTTATCTTTCCATCAAAGATGTTGCTCCGAAGTTCTCCGGGCAAAGATCACAAGAAGGATAGCCCTTTGAAAAGTCAGAAAATCATCAAGGACTCATCGAATGAAAAGTATTGTTTTAATGACGCACAGATAGACAAAATCCGTTGCTGTTTTCCGGCGAATGCCTTTTTCAAACCCTTTGATCCTTCTACCCTTAGCGACTATGTTTCAGAAACATGGGTTGCATTTCCAGCCACTCCATTCACCATAGGATACACCTATCCTTTCCCAGAGTTTACACAATCCTTCTTTTCCCTTACCGGCATCTCTTATATCCAAGCCATGCCGATGATTTGGAGGGTCTTGTATACCCTAGAGAGGATCATCGAACAGGAAGGCATTGCTTTGGGCATGTCCGAGTTGGCGGAACTGTATGATCTTAATACTTTTGGTTCCCATCGTTATTTGCTTAAGCGAAAACCCGGTGCAGACCATCCTCTTCTGAAAGTCACCAAGAATGACAAAGACTGGAAACGTCGCTTTTTCTTTGTCAAGAGGGATTCCATTCTAAACGGTCAAGATCTCCCTAAGGCATGGTCCACCCATGGTAGGCTGGAGGATCATAAGAAGGATCACCAGGCATTCTTGTTTTCGTATAAGGATTACTGACCCCTTTCTGTCTTATGTTATGCAGCTATCTCTGTCTCACATATCCGCACATCACCTGAAACCAAGGATAGGCTCGCTGCTTTTTGGAAGCTTGATCCTGAAACAAGGACATTCAAGATAGACACCCAAGACTCACAAGAAGTATCCTCAGGTTCCATTACCATGTCGAGTAAGTATCCTGTCTTTTGCATAGTTTAAATATAAAAATAAATAGATAAATTGAAATAGGATAAGGATACTCATCTTGCTTTGAATGTGTAGGCGCTGGAAAACCTGTCAAGCCTGTTTCCCAATTCAACACAGCTGACCTTGATCTCGTACGACCCAGGAAGAAGAGGTCCACTACCAGTCCTAGCATCTCCATTCCAAGGGCACCCACTAAAGGAAAGGGTGTTAAGAAGAGGAAAACTTCTGATGCTGAGGATCTTCAAGGGCTGCCACTGATCCGCCACCAATTCCTTGAATACTTCAATGATGCAAGGATCCTTAACTTTTCCTAGGTATCCTGCTCTTATGAGGATCACTTGACCTTGAACTGCCTTATCTTCTTTCTGCAGAAATTTGCTGAGATCGAGGATTACGTGGGCAATGTTGAGGAGCTGGACAAGAAAATAGCTGATCTCCAACAGGTTGCCGTGCTCAAAGATCTTGCACTTGCTGATGCTCGGAAGGAACTCCAGGATACCAAGCAGGAAATGGCCAAGGTGCTAGTTAACTTTGATTATGAAAAGCATGACCTCATCGAAAATGCCAAGCTCTCTGCTGCCATCACAATGTATCAGACTAAGTTGAAGATGGCCTAGGAAGCTCAAGACCCTGCTTTTGACAAAGACAGCTGGGATGTTGAAGGCTGGAAGGCAAGGTTGGCTGATCTTGAGGATGATGAGGAGGAGGCAGCTGATGTCCTGGCAATTGAGGCAAGTGGCAGTGGGAAGGATCAGGCTGGTGGTGATGATGCTGGTGGTGATGCAGCCAAGGTGTGAGCTGCATGAATGGGCGATGAAGGACATTTCTAGACGTAGCCGGAGCCCATTTTTTAGTTTGATGGTCTGTTTTGGTTATGGTGTTTTTTTGTTGAACAATGATGGTCTGTACTGAACAATAGGTTTTTAGGATTAAGGATCATGTATAATCCTTTGGATAATAGGCAGGATAGCAATTGGTGGAGGGATCCTCTGTTTGGGGGATGAAGCCATTGTGATCCTGCCGCCTTTATATTCCTGCACTATCTTTGAACTCATTATCATGGACACCCTTTACCTACCCCAGCGGACGGGCCATGTTTTGCTGGTAGATGCTCGGGTAGGTAATTTTGACAACCTTTAAAGGGTTAGTCTTATGTTAATAAATAAAAACTTAACCTTTTGTCGCTTATCTTGTGTTGTTATCCTTTTTAGTATGTTATTTTCCAACTGTTATAATGTTCAATTTGTTTATACTTATCAAGCCTTGAAAAACTAGAAACGATATCCAAAAAATTTAAGATATGAACAAGGATCACATATCCCATAACCGATAAGTTTTTAAAAAATGGTATAGTTTAAGAAACACAAGTTCAGTTGTCAAGTATAGGGGTTATTCAAATGAATAATGAATAAAACCAAAAAAGTTAAGGATCATACCTGAGGATCCAAGTTAGAATCCTAACCATAATAAGGATAACTGTAAGATAAACCTTAGAGTGAAATAAGGATCAAGGATCCCTAGCTGCCTATCTTCAAGGACCTGAAATAGAGCATAACTTGGGACTAAGCCGATATAAGAAAAGAGTTAGCAACTGGGGACAAGCCCAAGGATAACTGGGGACAAGCCCAAGGATAACTGGGGACAAGCCCAAGGATAACTGGGGACAAGCCCAAGGATCGTATGTAAACTGGAGTATGGCCCTAACTGGCGACTATCCAAACTTAGTGACATGAAGATGCCAAAACCTTAGCTAACGTGAAAACGTTAGAAACCTTAGCTAACGTGAAAACGTTAGAAACCTTATGAACGGATGTATGGTACGTCTACCATTATACGTAGGATCCTAAGCATAGCCAGAACAATGGAATTATCAGCCCCTAGAACGAGTACTGGTCCCAAAGCCTTGAACTACACTAGGATCATCGTGCGCTACAGGCGGAATCTGGGGACAAGCCCAAATAACTGGGGTTAAACCCAAAGACGGATTGCTTCTGTGGATAACCAACGTTGTGCTAAAGATACCTAAGTAAGGATCATCGGTACTTTGAGGATCCCTTAAGGATTTCCCTTTCCTAAGGATCACCTATGTCATAAGGATCCTGCTTATATGAAATATTTCTTCAAGTGGACAGCATTCCAAGCTCTTGGTAGCAAATCACCTTCCATGGTTAGCAATCTATATGCCCCCTTTCCTGCTTCAGCTTCAATCAAATAAGGGCCTTCCCATTTTGGAGCCAACTTCCCATCAGCAGGATTGGTGGTATTCTGGAATGCTTTCCTTAATACCATATCTTCAACTTGAAACCTCCTGATCCTGACATTTTTGTTGTAAGCACCAGCCATTCTTTGTTGATAACTGGCCATCCTGATCCTAGCCATATCCCTGATTTCTTCAATAGTATCCAGGTCTTGAGCTAAGTTTTCATAATTGTGAATTGAGATACCTTAGATTTGAAAGCCCTAGGGTTTTCTCCTGTAGGAATCTCTCCATGTTGTAAGTATCTCATAATTGGTGAGATCCATGATCCAGATCCTGAATAGGATTGAGTATCCTCACTAGGGACAACTGCAAAATCATCTCCTATCTCCATAGTCTGGTGATCCTCGATAGCCGGGGTCAGGATATGGATAATGGGAATCCTGATATCCTGTGGGATCTTCAAAGATGATCCTAAATTAGCCAATGCATCAGCTTCCGTATTTTCTTCCCTTGGTACCTGTGACAAACTAAAGGAAACAAAAGAGAGTGCCAAACTTTTGACTATCTCCAAATATTTGGTTAGCTTTCCACCTTTAACAGCATATCATTCATTAAAGTGGTTTGTAATCAACAAAGAGTCTACGTATACCTCAAGATACCTGATCCCCATATGTTTTGCAATTTGCAAACCAGCAATTAAGGCTTCATATTCAGCCTCATTATTGGTGGTTTGGAACTCACAAGCTATAGAATGGGGTATTATGTCCCCCTGTGGCGATTTTAGTAGTATTCCGAGCCCTGTGCCTTTGACATTTGAGGATCCATCAGTATAAAGTATCCAAGGATCCTTGGTCTCTTCTAGCTGCTGGACTTCCAGCTCAGCTTCTTCTTGTAAATCACTACTGAAATCAGCCACAAAGTTAGCTAATGCTTGGGATTTGATGGCTGTTCTAGGCTCATATCTTATATCATATGCACTTAATTTCACTGCCCACTTAGCCATTCTTCCCGACATCTCTGGTTTCCTGAGGACATTCTTAATTGGAAAATTAGTTTTAACAATGATAACATGAGTTTCAAAATAATGTCTTAACTTGGTAGATGCCATTATTAATGCAAGGATAAGCTTTTCAAGGTGTGAGTACCTGGATTCGGCATCAAGTAAATTCTTACTTACATAATAAACAGGATGTTGTGTACCTTGATGATCCTTAACAAGGACCGCACTTACTGCTTTTGAGGATACTGCGAGATACAAGGATAACACTTCACCTTTTTCTGGTTTCATTAAAGCCGGGGCCGAGGATAGGTAATCTTTGAGGGATTTTAAAGCATTTTCATGCTTCTCCGTCCACTCAAATTTCTTGTTCTTCCTTAGGATATCATAGAATTCTTTACACTTCTCGGAGGACTTGGATATGAATCTGTTCAAGGCTGCTATCCTTCCTGTTAACCTTTGAACATCCTTAGCATTGGCCGGAGATTTGATGTTCACTATTGCTTTGATTTGTTCCGGGCTAGCTTCGATGCCTCTCTTAGTCACCATGTATCCTAGGAATTTACCTGCTTTAACACCAAAATGACATTTTGAAGGATTAAGCTTCATGTTATATTTGTCAAGGATATCGAATGCTTCCTCCAAGTCTCTTAGGTGATCCTCAGCTTTTAAGGATTTTACCACCATATCATCTATGTAAACCTCCATAGTTTGTCCAATCTGATCCTTGAACATCATATTCACCAGCCTTTGGTACGTTGCACCTGCATTTCTCAATCCGAACGGCATAGCAATATAGCAATATATACCAGTTGGAGTCATGAAGGCCGTATCCTCTTGGTCGGATGGTTCCATTTGGATTTGTTGAAATCCAGATGAAGCATCCATAAAAGTTAACAGTTCATGACCCGCAGTTGCATCCACCATGGAGTCAATGTGGGGTAAAGGGAAAGGATCCTTGGGACATGCCTTATTTAAGTCGGTAAAATCGACGCATACCCTCCACTTTCCGTTTTTCTTTTGAACAACAACCACATTGGCCAACCATCTTGGATACTTGACCTCTCTAATCATACCTGCCCGGAGCAATTTCTCTACCTCTTCCTGGATAATGGCATTCCTTTCTGGTGCAAACTTCCTTCTCCTTTGATGGATTGGTTTGAAGGATCTATCGATGCCGAGCTTGTGAGTGATAACATCCTTGGATATACCGGTCATGTCTTCGTGTTTCCATGCAAAGGTAGTCTTTCTCCTTTTCAGGAAGGATATGAGGTCTTCTTTCATTTCGCCAAGGATCCCTGACCCGATATAGATTTTGGATTCAGGATCATCAGGATCCATGAGGATTTCTACCACATCCTGCTCTCTGGCCTCCAAGACACTCCTTGGAGGATACCTTGATTGCTATTGCTCGCTTGACTTCGAAGCTGGTTTCATCGATGAAGTGTAGCAGTTCTTAGCTTCCTGCTGATCGCTATCAATCTTTACTATTCCCCAAGGACTAGGGAGCTTCACACATTGATGGTAAGTAGATGGGACTGCTTTCATATCGTGTATCCAGGGCCTGCCAAGGATAACATTACAACAAGATAAACAGTCAATAACACAAAACTTTTGATAAGAGTGTAAGCCTTCAATATATATTGGGAGTTTAATGTCCCCCAGGGTGTTCTTGGTTTCGCCACTAAATCCCACGAGCACGGAGGATCTTGGTATGATCTCTGATTCAGGGATACCCATCTTCTTTAGAACATCAAGCTGGATAATGTTCACTGAACTTCCTCCGTCTATTAGGATCCTGCGGACAAAATAGTTAGATATAAAAAGAGTAATAACTAAACCATCGTGATGAGGATCCTGGATATCAATACGATCCTCTTCATCAAAGGTTATGACTTTTCCTTCGGAGACACTCGATGTTCGAACTGGTCTTTCTCCATTGTCCATTTTAGTTTCCTTTGCATGCCTCTTAGCTGCTGAGAAGGATGTGCCACAAATGTCGGATCCCCCAGAAATAAAGTTTATCACTTGTGCGTCTGCTGGAGGGGCTGGAGCCTTCTCATGGATCCTTTCAGGATCCTGAGTCCTTGACTTTTTTCTTCCCAACAACTCTTTTAGATGCCCTTTGCTCAACAAGTATCCAATTTCCTTTCTTAATGCAATGCATTCTTCTGTGAGGTGCCCAAAATCTTCATGATATGCACACCACTTTGATTTATCCTTAGTTGCAGCTGGCCTGTCATTCTTTCTTGGCCATCTAGCTTTATCACCTAGGTTCTGCATGGCAAGGATTAGTTCATTGTTATCAACACTAAAACAATATTCAGAAATTGGAGGATAATCCTCATCATCCTCTTCTTGATCAATAGAATGCACGTTCTGATTATCAGATTTGTTGTAGGATCTGAACTTGTTGTTTCTGAATGAGGATCCTTGCTTATCCTGCTTTGAGGATCCTGTTATCCTCTCCTGAATCCTCTTGTCATCCTCTAGCCGAATGAACCTGAGGGCCCGGGTTCTTACCTCATCTAGGTTCCTGCATGGTGTCATAACAAGATCATCATAAAATAACAAATCCCTAAGCAGTCCCATCTTGAAGGCCTCAACAGCCGTGGCTATATCTAAGTTGGGAATGTCTAAGGATTCTTTACTAAATTTGGTAATGTAATCCCTTAATGATTCATTATGACCCTGGGTTATCCTATATAAATCACTAGTTAATCGTTCAAATTTTCTACTACAGGAAAACTGAGTATTAAATAAGTTAACTAGGTTTGCAAATGAGGTAATAGAATAGGGAGGAAGACTTAGCAGCCATTTGAGAGCTGATCCAGTAAGAGTGGATCCGAATCCTTTGCATAGGCATGCTTCCTTTAACTTTTCTGGGATTGGATTGATCCCCATCCTCTCCCTGTATTGTGCTATGTGTTCTTCAGGATCCGTCGAACCATCATACAGTTTCATTGTAGGCACATGGAACCTCTTGGGTATCTCGGCATCACAGATTGGTGGTGCAAAGCGAGATATCTTGTGGCTCCCATCTGCAATCTCTGGAATAGGTTTGACTACTCCCGGAACAGTCGAGATCATATCCTTTAGCTTTTGCAATTCTCTGGCCATGGCATGATTGATACCTAGATCCTGCATAAGACCATGGTTAGTAGTATGAGAATTATTAAAAGTGTTACCTCTCATTGGATTCAAGTTAGGAAGTATGGAGGTTAATCCATATTGTTGAGACTCTGGAATGATCGAGGGACCAGCAGAGGCATTGGTCTGCATTGGAATAAAATCTCCTTGATGGACATCTGAACTTCCTGTTTGCAAACTCCTCAAGGATCCTGGCATCTGGAAGGATCCCTGAAACTGGGATGATCCTGGCATCTGGAAGGATCCCTGAAACTGGGATGATCCTGGAACAAAGGAGGATCCTTGGACCTGGGATGATACTGGAACGAAGGAGGATCCTTGAACCTGGGATGATCCTGGAACGAAGAAGGATCCTTGAACCTGGGATGATCCTGGAACGAAGGAGGATCCTTGAACCTGGGATGATTCTGGAACGAAGGAGGATCCTTGAACCTGGGATGATCCTGGAACGAAGGAGGATCCTTGAAACTGCTGCATTCCTGAATATCCTCCTGTACTCGTGAGGGATCCCATATGCTGGGGATAGGATCCTGCTGGCTGGAAATATGAACCTAGTGCCTGGGTCATAGCTGTTGTTCCGTAGTGCACTCCTTTTGGTCCACCCGCATATTGAATGTTTGGAACCACTGACGGCTGAGAAGTAACCACCGGAGTGTCAAAATTCAAAGATCTGGGCATCAGTGGAGAATGATCCTCTGCCGTTTTCTTCTGTTTCTTAATTTCATCAATCTCCCGGAGGATCCTTTCGTTGGTCTTATCCTGCTCTTGTGCGTGATTCCTCATCTGCAAAATCAAGGCATAGAGATCATTAGTAGTAGGATTAGTTGAAACAGAAGAAGTAGGTGGTTTTGAGAAAATGGGAGTCGGTTTCTTCGCAGCATTTTCTGTATTCTTCTGGGATCCAAAAGGTGGTGGAGGCAAAGGAGGAACGCCTTGTGAGGAAGTGAATGAGGGCATCAAGTTTGAAGCATTCTTCGATGAGGAAGCCATCTGCTTGGTTGTAGTGAGCCGAATTAAGCACAGAAATGCGTATTTTCTTAAGGACGAAGCACCAATTGCCCCACGGTGGGCGCCAAACTGTTTTGGTCAGAAAATTAGATGAGGATATTGCAACCAAACTCTTTGTTTAGGGGAATGATGCTTAAAATGTATAACAGTGATGAGGATCACTTCAATGTAAAGTGCACAAACAACACAAAGATTTATACGGGGAAAAAGCCCTTGATCAAGAGTTGATCTCCGGCACAAAAAACCCCGGGTGATGGAAACTACCGATCACCAAGCTAAAATAAATGGTTAAATGTTTACAACTTCGGATAGTAACGAGCTAGATACAAGGATCACTACGGTGAAGTGTGTAAAAAGTGTATGAAATCGCTGAGTGTTTGAACGAGAGCTTGTATGAGCGCTTGTATGAGTGTGTGTAACTGCCAAAAAATGACTAAGTGTCACTCACTCTCTCACTTAGCTCGTTACTCCCTTTAAAATAAGAAAAATATCTAGCTAACAAACTCTCCGACTTTCGGGCCAAGCCTCCACGTTCTCCATAACGTCTAGTTTTAATCTAGCACGTGCAGAATACTTCGGGAATATTCTCCAAGAATGTCGCTAAGACTTGGTCAAGCTTGTTATACCTGCGAGATGTTATAAAACATAAGTAAACAATCGTCAGTATGAGGATCCTTGAAGTGATCCATGATCCTGATCCTAATGCCCTTCTGAGGATCACCACCTGTCACAGAAGTAAGGATCACTAATTAGGATAAAGAATAAGGATCACTAATTGTTAGAAAATCCTCCCCTAACACCAACCAACCAAGAATGTTTTCGTCGAGCGAAAACACTTGACAACCTCCTAGAAGCAGCTTTTCTTGCCACCAGACCTTTCTCCATCAATTAGGAATCTGATGCCGTCACTAAACACATTCCTTAAATTGTAGCCATTTGTTGAGTGTTTTTTTTTGGTGTCTAATCCGCATATATATCACCATTGCCCTTGATTTTCTTGACTGTATATCTCTTAAATGTCAACATATACACGTGTGATTTAGTTTACGAAGATTTTTCAAGGCCGAGTACCTCGATCAGAGAGTAAAAAAGGCGTAAGGTTCACAATGGTGTAAAATTAAAATGGGATATACCGGGCTAGGATTAGAGTTACAAAAACAAGTGCCAAATCAACCACCCAAGAATGGAATCGTCGAGCGAAAACACTTGACATCCACCAAGAAGAAGCTTTTTTTGCCACCAGACCTTTCTCCATCAATTAGGAATCTGATGCTGTCACTAAACACATTACTTAAATTGTAGCCATTTGTTGAGTGTTTTTTTTGGTGTCTAATCCGCATATACATCACCATTGCCCTTGATTTTCTTGACTGTATATCTCTTAAATCTCAACATATACACGTGGAATTTAGTTTACGAAGATTTTTCAATGCCGATAACCTCGATCAGAGAGTAAAAAAGGCGTAAGGTTCACAATGGTGTAAAATTAAATTGGGATATACCGGGCTAGGATTCGAGATACAGGAACAAGGGCCAAACCAACCATCCAAGAATGGAATCGTCGAGCGAAAACACTTAACAACCACCTAGAAGCAGCTTTTCTTGCCACCAAACCTTTCTCCATCAATTAGGAATCTGATGCTGTCACTAAACACATTCCTTAAATTGTAGCCATTTGTTGAGTTTTTTTTGTGTCTAATCCGCATATATATCTCCATGTCCCTTGATTTTCTTGACTGTATATCTCTTAAATGTCAACATCTACACGTGTGATTTAGTTTACGAAGATTTTTCAATGCCGAGAACCTCGATCAGAGAGTAAAAAAGGCGTAAGGTTCACAATGGTGTAAAATTAAAATGGGATATACCGGGCTAGGATTCGAGTTACAGAAACAAGGGACAAACCAACCACCCAAGAATGGAATCGTCGAGCGAAAACACTTGACAACCTTCTAGAAGCAGCTTTTCTTGCCACCAGACCTTTCTCCATCAATTAGGAATCTGATGCTGTCACTAAACACATTCTTTTAATTGTAGCCATTTGTTAAGTGTTTTTTTTGGTGTCTAATCCGCATATATATCTCCACTGCCCTTGATTTTCTTGGCTGTATATCTCTTAAATTTAAACATATACATGTGTGATTTAGTTTACGAAGATTTGTCAATGCCGAGAACCTCGATCAGAGAGTAAAAAAGGCGTAAGGTTCACAATGGTGTAAAATTAAAATGAGATATACCGGGCTAGGATTCGAGTTACAGAAACAAGGGACAAACCAACAACCCAAGAATGGAATCGTCGAGCGAAAACACTTGACAACCTCCTAGAAGCAGCTTTTCTTACCACCAGACCTTTCTCCATCAATTAGGAATCTTATGCCGTCACTAAACACATTCCTTAAATTGTAGCCATTTGTTGAGTGTTATTTTTGGTGTCTAATCCGCATATATATCACCATTGCCCTTGATTTTCTTGACTGTATATCTCTTAAATGTCAACATATACACGTGGGAATTAGTTTACGAAGATTTTTCAATGCCGAGAACCTCGATCAGAGAGTAAAAAAGGCGTAATGTTCATAATGGTGTAAAATTAAAATGGGATATACCGGGCTAGGATTCGAGTTACAGAAACAAGTGCCAAACCAACCACCCAAGAATGGAATCGTCGAGCGAAAACACTTGACAACCACCTAGAAGCAGCTTTTCTTGCCACCAGACCTTTCTCCATCAATTAGGAATCTCATGCTGTCACTAAACACATTCCTTAAATTGTAGCCATTTCTTGAGTGTTTTTTTGGTGTCTAATCCGCATATATATCTCCATTTCCCTTGATTTTCTTGACTGTATATCTCTTAAATGTCAACATCTACACGTGTGACTTAGTTTATGAAGATTTTTAAATGCCGAGAACCTCGATCAGAGAGTAAAAAAGGCGTAAGGTTCATAATGGTTTAAAGTTAAAATGGGATACACCGGGCTAGGATTCGAGTTACAGGAATAAGGGCCAAACCAACCACCCTAGAATGGAATCGTCGAGCGAAAACACTTAACAACCACCTTGAAGCACCTTTTCTTGCCACCAAACCTTTCTCCATCAATTAGGAATCTCATGCTGTCACTAAACACATTCCTTAAATTGTAGCCATTTCTTGAGTGTTTTTTTTGGTGTCTAATCCGGATATATATCTCCATTTCCCTTGATTTTCTTGACTGTATATCTCTTAAATGTCAACATCTACACGTGTGACTTAGTTTACGAAGATTTTTCAATGCCGAGAACCTCGATCAGAGAGTAAAAAAGGCTAAGGTTCACAATGGTGTAAAATTAAAATGGGATATACTGGGCTAGGATTCGAGTTACAGAAACAAGGGCCAAACCAACCACCCAAGAATGGAATCGTCGAGCGAACACACTTGACAACCTCCTAGAAGCAGCATTTCTTGCCACCAGACCTTTCTCCATCAATTAGGAATCTGATGCCATCATTAAACACATTCCTTAAATTGTAGCCATTTGTTTAGTGTGTTTTTTTTGGTGTCTAATCCGTATATATATCACCATTGCCCTTGATTTTCTTGACTGTATATCTCTTAAATGTCAACATATACACGTGTGATTTAGTTTACGAAGATTTTTCAAGGCCGAGAAACTCGATCAGAGAGTAAAAAACGTGTAAGGTTCACAATGGTGTAAAATTATAATAGAATATACCGGGCTAGGATTCGAGTTGCAGGAACAAGGGCCAAACCAACCACCCAAGAATGGAATCTTCGAGCGAAAACACTTGACAACGTCCTAGAAGCAGCTTTTCTTACCACCAAACCTTTCTCCACAAATTTGGAATCTGATGTCGTCACTAAACACATTCCTTAAACTGTAGCCATTTGTTGAGTGTTTTTTTTGGTGTCTAATCCGCATATATATCTCCATTGCCCTTGATTTTCTTGATTGTATATCTCTTAAATGTCAGCATATACACGTGTGATTTAGTTTACGAAGATTTTTCAATACCGAGAACCCCGATCAGAGAGTAAAAAAGGCGTAAGGTTCACAATGGTGTAAAATTAAAATGGGATATACCGGGCTAGGATTCGAGTTACAGGAACATGGGCCAAACCAACCACCCAAGAATGGAATCGTCCAGTGAAAACACTTGACAACCTCCTAGAAGCAGCTTTTCTTGCCACCAGACCTTTCTCCATCAATTAGGAATCTGATGCCGTCACTAAACACATCCCTTAAGTTGTAGCCATTTGTTGTGTGTTTTTTTGGTGTCTAATCCGCATATATATCACAATTGCCCTTGATTTTCTTGACTGTATATCTCTTAAATGTCAACATATACACGTGTGATTTAGTGTACGAAGATTTTTCAATGCCGAGAACCTCGATCAGTGAGTAAAAAAGGCGTAAGGTTCACAATGGTGTAAAATTAAAATGGGATATACCGGGGCTAGGATTCGAGTTACAGGAACAAGGGCCAAACCAACCACCCAAGAATGGAATCGTTGAGCGAACACACTTAACAACCTCCTAGAAGCAGCTTTTCTTGCCACCAGACCTTTCTCCATCAATTAGGAATCTGATGCCGTCACTAAACACAATCCTTAAATTGTAGCCATTTTTTGAGTGTTTTTTTGGTGTCTAATCCGCATATATATCACCATTGCCCTTGATTTTCTTGACCCTATATCTCTTAAATGTCAACATATACACGTGTGATTTAGTTTACAGAGATTTTTCAATGCCGAGAACCTCGATCAGAGAGTAAAAAAGGCGTAAGGTTTACAATGGTGTAAAATTAAAATGGGATATTCCGGGCTGGGATTCGAGTTACAGGAACAAGGGCCAAACCAACCACACAAGAATGGAATCGTCGAGCGAAAACACTTGACAGCCACCTAGAAGCAGCTTTTCTTGCCACCAGAACTTTCTCCATCAATTAGGAATCTGATGCCGTCACTAAACACAATCCTTAAATTGTAGCCATTTGTTGAGTGTTTTTTTTTGGTGTCTAATCCGCATATATATCACCATTGCCCTTGATTTTCTTGACTTTATATCCCTTAAATGTCAACATATACACGTGTGATTTAGTTTACGAAGATTTTTCAATGACGAGATCTTCGACCAGAGAGTAAAAAAGGCGTAAGGTTCACAATGGAGTAAAATTAAAATGGGATATACCGGGCTAGGATTCGAGTTACAGGAACAAGGGCCAAACCAACCACCCAAGAATGGAATCGTCGAGCAAAAACACTTGACAACCTCCTAGAAGCAGCTTTTCTTGCCACCAGACCTTTCTCCAACAATTAGGAATCTGATGTCGTCACTAGACACATTCCTTAAATTGTAGCCATTTGTTGAGTGTTTTTTTGGTGTCTAATCCGCATATATATCACCACTTCCATTGATTTTCTAGACTGTATATCTCTTAAATGTCAACATATACACGTGTGATTTAGTTTATGAAGATTTTTCAATGCCGAGAACCTCGATCAGAGAGTAAAAAAGGCGTAAGGTTCACAATGGTGAAAAATTAAAATGGGATATACCGGGCTAGAATTCGAGTTACAGGAACAAGGGCCAAACCAACCACCCAAGAATGGAATCGTGGAGCGAAAACACTTGACAACCTCCTAAAAGCAGCTTTTCTTGCCACCAGACCTTTCTCCATCAATTAGGAATCAGATGCCGTCACTAAACACATTCCTTAAATTGTAGCCATTTGTTGAGTGATTTTTTTTGGTGTCTAATCAGCATATATATCACCATTGCCCTTGATTTTCTTGAATGTATATATCTCTTAAATGTCAACATATACACGTGTGATTTAGTTTACGAAGATTTTTCAATGCCGAGAACCTCGATCAGAGAGTAAAAAATGCGTAAGGTTCACAATGGTGTAAAATTAAAATGGGATATACCAGGCTAGGATTCGAGTTACAGGAACAATGGCCAAACCAACCACCCAAGAATGGAACCGTCGAGCGAAAACACTTGACAACCTCCTAAAAGCAGCTTTTCTTGCCACCAGACCTTTCTCCATCAATTAGGAATCTGATGCCGTCACTAAACACATTCCTTAAATTGTAGCCATTTGTTGAATTTTTTTTGGTGTCTAATCCGCATATATATCACCATTGCCCTTGATTTTCTTGACTGTATATCTCTTAAATGTCAACATATACACGTGTGATTTAGTTTAAGAAGATTTTTCAATACCGAGAACCTCGATCAGAGAGTAAAAAAGGCGTAAGGTTCACAATGGTGTAAAATCAAATGGGATATACCGGGTTAGTATTCGAGTTACAGGAACAAGGGCCAAACCAACCACCCAAGAATGGAATCGTCGAGCGAAAACACTTGACAACCTCCTAGAAGGAGCTTTTCTTGCCACCAGCCCTTTCTCCATCAACTAAGAATCTGATGCCGTCACTAAACACATTCCTTAAATTATAGCCATTTGTTGAGTGTTTTTTTTTGGTGTCTAATCCGCATATATATCACCATTACCCTTGATTTTCTTTACTGTATATCTCTTAAATGTCAACATATACACGTGTGATTTAGTTTACGGAGATTTTTCTTCGTCACGTCAACATATACACGTGTGATATGGGAATCTGATGCCGTCACTAAACACATTCTTTAAATTGTAGCCATCTGTTGAGTGTTTTTTTTGTGTCTAATCTGCATATATATCACCATTGCCCTTGATTTTCTTGACTGTATATATCTTAAATGTCAACATATACACGTGTGATTTTGTTTACGAAGATTTTTCAATACCGAGAACCTCGATCAGAGAGTAAAAAAGGCGTAAGTTTCACAATGGTGTAAAATCAAATGGGATATACCGGGTTAGGATTCGAGTTACAGGAACAAGGGCCAAACCAACCACCCAAGAATGGAATCGTCGAACGAAAACAGTTGACAACCTCCTAGAAGGAGCTTTTCTTGCCACCACACCTTTCTCCATCAATTAGGAATCTGATGCCGTCACTAAACACATTCTTTAAATTGTAGCCATTTGTTGAGTGATTTTTTTTGGTGTCTAATCAGCATATATATCACCATTGCCCTTGATTATCTTGACTGTATATATCTTAAATGTCAACATATACACGTGTGATTTAGGAATCTGATGCCGTCACGAAACACATTCTTTAAATTGTAGCCATTTGTTGAGTGTTTTTTTTGGTGTCTAATCCGCATATATATCACCATTACCCTTGATTTTCTTGACTGTATATCTCTTAAATGTCAATATATACACGTGTGATTTAGTTTACGAAGATTTTTCTTCGTCACGACAACATATACACGTGTGATTTAGGAATCTGATGCCGTCACTAAACACATTGTTTAAATTGTTGCCATTCGTTGAGTGTTTTTTTTGTGTCTAATCTGCATGTATATCACCATTGCCCTTGATTTTCTTGACTGTATATATCTTAAATGTCAACATATACACGTGTGATTTTGTTTAGGAAGATTTTTCAATACCGAGAACCTCGATCAGAGAGTAAAAAAGGCGTAAGTTTCACAATGGTGTAAAATCAAATGGGATATACCAGGTTAGGATTCGAGTTACAGGAACAAGGGCCAAACCAAACACCCAAGAATGGAATCGTCGAACGAAAACACTTGACAACCTCCTAGAAGGAGCTTTTCTTGCCACCAGACCTTTCTCCATCAATTAAGAATCTGATGCCATCACTAAACACATTCCTTAAATTGTAGCCATTTGTTGAGTGTTTTTGTTGGTGTCTAATCCGCATATATATCACCACTGCCCTTGTGTTGACTATATGTCTCTTAAATGTCAACATATACATGTGTGATTTAGTTTACGATTATTTTTCTTCGTCACGTCAACATATACATGTGTGATTTAGGAATCTGATGACGTCCCTAAACACATTCTTTAAATTGTAGCCATTTGTTGAGTGTTTTTTTTTGGTGTCTACTCCGCATATATATCACCATTGCCCTTGATATTCTTGACTGTATATATCGTAAATGTCAACATATATACGTGTGATTTAGTTTACGAAGATTTTTCAATGCCGAGAACCTCGATCTGAGAGTAAAAAAGGCGTAAGGTTCACAATGGTGTAAAATTAAAATGGGATATACCGGGCTAGGATTCGAGTTACAGGAACAAGGGCCAAACCAACCACCCAAGAATGGAATCTTCGAGCGAAAACACTTGACAACCTCCTAGAAGATGCTTTTCTTGCCACCAGACCTTTCTCCATCAATTAGGAATCTGATGCCGTCACTAAACACATTCCTTAAACTGTAGCCATTTGTTGAGTGTTTTTTTTTGGTGTCTAATCCGCATATATATATCACCATTGCCCTTGATTTTCTTGACTGTATATCTCTTAAATGTCAACGTATACACGTGTGATTTAGTTTACGAAGATTTTTCAATGCCGTTAACCTCGATCAGAGATTAAAAAATGCGTATGGTTCACATTGGTGTAAAATTAAAATGGGATATACCAGGCTAGGATTCGAGTTACAGGAACAAGGGCCAAACCCACCACCCAAGAATGGAACCGTCGAGCGAAAACACTTGACAACCTCCTATAAGCAGCTTTTCTTGCCACCAGACCTTTCTCCATTAATTAGGAATCTGATGCCGTCACTAAACACATTCCTTAAATTGTAGCCATTTGTTGAGTGTTTTTTTTTGGTGTCTAATCCACATATATTTCACCATTGCCCTTGATTTTCTTGACTGTATATCTCTAAAATGTCAACATATACACGTGTGATTTAGTTTACGAAGATTTTTCAATGCCAAGAACCTCGATCAAAGAGTACAAACGGCATAAGGTTCACAATGGTGTAAAATTAAATGGGATATACCGGGTTAGGATTCGAGTTACAGGAACAAGGGCCAAACCAACCACCCAAGAATGGAATCGTCGAGCGAAAACACTTGACAACCTCCTAGAAGGAGCTTTTCTTGCCACCAGACCTTTCTCCATCAACTAGGAATCTGATGCCGTCATTAAACACATTCTTTAAATTATAGCCATTTGTTGAGTGTTTTTTTTGGTGTCTAATCCGCATATATATCACCATTGCCCTTGATTTTCTTGACTGTATATATCTTAAATGTCAACATATAAACGTGTGATTTAGTTTACGAAAATTTTTCAATGCCGAGAACCTCGATCTGAGAGTAAAAATGGCGTAAGGTCCACAATGGTGTAAAATTAAAATGGGATATACAGGGCTAGGATTCGAGTTACAGGAACAAGGGCCAAACCAACCACCCAAGAATGGAATCGTCGAGCGAAAACACTTGACAACATTCTAGAAGTAGCTTTTCTTGCAACCAGACCTTTCTCCATCAATGAGGAATCTGATGCCGTCACTAAACACATTCCTTAAACTGTAGCCATATGTTGAGTGTTTTTTTTGGTGTCTAATCCGCATATATATCAACATTGCCCTTGATTTTCTTGACTGTATATCTAAAAAATGTCAACATATACACGTGTGATTTAGTTTACGAAGATTTTTCAATGCCAAGAACCTCGATCAGAGAGTACAAACGGCATAAGGTTCACAATGGTGTAAAATTAAATGGGATATACCGGGTTAGGATTCGAGTTACAGGAACAAGGGGCAAACCAACCACCCAAGAATGGAATCGTCGAGCGAAAACACTTGACAACCTCCTAGAAGGAGCTTTTCTTGCCACCAGACCTTTCTTCATCAACTAGGAATCTGATGCCGTCATTAAACACATTCTTTAAATTATAGCCATTTGTTGAGTGTTTTTTTTGGTGTCTAATCCGCATATATATCACCATTGCCCATGATTTTCTTGACTGTATATATCTTAAATGTCAATATATACACGTGTGATTTAGTTTACGAAGATTTTTCTTCGTCACGACAACATATACACGTGTGATTTAGGAATCTGATGCCGTCACTAAACACATTGTTTAAATTGTTGCCATTCGTTGAGTGTTTTTTTTGTGTCTAATCTGCATATATATCACCATTGCCCTTGATTTTCTTGACTGTATATATCTTAAATGTCAACATATACACGTGTGATTTTGTTTAGGAAGATTTTTCAATACCGAGAACCTCGATCAGAGAGTAAAAAAGGCGTAAGTTTCACAATGGTGTAAAATCAAATGGGATATACCAGGTTAGGATTCGAGTTACAGGAACAAGGGCCAAACCAAACACCCAAGAATGGAATCGTCGAACGAAAACACTTGACAACCTCCTAGAAGGAGCTTTTCTTGCCACCAGACCTTTCTCCATCAATTAAGAATCTGATGCCATCACTAAACACATTCCTTAAATTGTAGCCATTTGTTGAGTGTTTTTGTTGGTGTCTAATCCGCATATATATCACCACTGCCCTTGTGTTGACTATATGTCTCTTAAATGTCAACATATACATGTGTGATTTAGTTTACGATTATTTTTCTTCGTCACGTCAACATATACATGTGTGATTTAGGAATCTGATGACGTCCCTAAACACATTCTTTAAATTGTAGCCATTTGTTGAGTGTTTTTTTTTGGTGTCTACTCCGCATATATATCACCATTGCCCTTGATATTCTTGACTGTATATATCGTAAATGTCAACATATATACGTGTGATTTAGTTTACGAAGATTTTTCAATGCCGAGAACCTCGATCTGAGAGTAAAAAAGGCGTAAGGTTCACAATGGTGTAAAATTAAAATGGGATATACCGGGCTAGGATTCGAGTTACTGGAACAAGGGCCAAACCAACCACCCAAGAATGGAATCTTCGAGCGAAAACACTTGACAACCTCCTAGAAGCAGCTTTTCTTGCCACCAGACCTTTCTCCATCAATTAGGAATCTGATGCCGTCACTAAACACATTCCTTAAACTGTAGCCATTTGTTGAGTGTTTTTTTTTGGTGTCTAATCCGCATATATATATCACCATTGCCCTTGATTTTCTTGACTGTATATCTCTTAAATGTCAACGTATACACGTGTGATTTAGTTTACGAAGATTTTTCAATGCCGTTAACCTCGATCAGAGATTAAAAAATGCGTATGGTTCACATTGGTGTAAAATTAAAATGGGATATACCAGGCTAGGATTCGAGTTACAGGAACAAGGGCCAAACCCACCACCCAAGAATGGAACCGTCGAGCGAAAACACTTGACAACCTCCTATAAGCAGCTTTTCTTGCCACCAGACCTTTCTCCATTAATTAGGAATCTGATGCCGTCACTAAACACATTCCTTAAATTGTAGCCATTTGTTGAGTGTTTTTTTTTGGTGTCTAATCCACATATATTTCACCATTGCCCTTGATTTTCTTGACTGTATATCTCTAAAATGTCAACATATACACGTGTGATTTAGTTTACGAAGATTTTTCAATGCCAAGAACCTCGATCAAAGAGTACAAACGGCATAAGGTTCACAATGGTGTAAAATTAAATGGGATATACCGGGTTAGGATTCGAGTTACAGGAACAAGGGCCAAACCAACCACCCAAGAATGGAATCGTCGAGCGAAAACACTTGACAACCTCCTAGAAGGAGCTTTTCTTGCCACCAGACCTTTCTCCATCAACTAGGAATCTGATGCCATCATTAAACACATTCTTTAAATTATAGCCATTTGTTGAGTGTTTTTTTTGGTGTCTAATCCGCATATATATCACCATTGCCCTTGATTTTCTTGACTGTATATATCTTAAATGTCAACATATAAACGTGTGATTTAGTTTACGAAAATTTTTCAATGCCGAGAACCTCGATCTGAGAGTAAAAATGGCGTAAGGTCCACAATGGTGTAAAATTAAAATGGGATATACAGGGCTAGGATTCGAGTTACAGGAACAAGGGCCAAACCAACCACCCAAGAATGGAATCGTCGAGCGAAAACACTTGACAACATTCTAGAAGTAGCTTTTCTTGCAACCAGACCTTTCTCCATCAATGAGGAATCTGATGCCGTCACTAAACACATTCCTTAAACTGTAGCCATATGTTGAGTGTTTTTTTTGGTGTCTAATCCGCATATATATCAACATTGCCCTTGATTTTCTTGACTGTATATCTAAAAAATGTCAACATATACACGTGTGATTTAGTTTACGAAGATTTTTCAATGCCAAGAACCTCGATCAGAGAGTACAAACGGCATAAGGTTCACAATGGTGTAAAATTAAATGGGATATACCGGGTTAGGATTCGAGTTACAGGAACAAGGGGCAAACCAACCACCCAAGAATGGAATCGTCGAGCGAAAACACTTGACAACCTCCTAGAAGGAGCTTTTCTTGCCACCAGACCTTTCTTCATCAACTAGGAATCTGATGCCGTCATTAAACACATTCTTTAAATTATAGCCATTTGTTGAGTGTTTTTTTTGGTGTCTAATCCGCATATATATCACCATTGCCCATGATTTTCTTGACTGTATATATCTTAAATGTCAACATATACACGTGTGATTTAGTTTACGAAAATTTTTCAATGCCGAGAACCTCGATCTGAGAGTAAAAATGGCGTAAGGTCCACAATGGTGTAAAATTAAAATGGGATATACAGGGCTAGGATTCGAGTTACAGGAACAAGGGCCAAACCAACCACCCAAGAATGGAATCGTCGAGCGAAAACACTTGACAACATTCTAGAAGTAGCTTTTCTTGCAACCAGACCTTTCTCCATCAATGAGGAATCTGATGCCGTCACTAAACACATTCCTTAAACTGTAGCCATATGTTGAGTGTTTTTTTTGGTGTCTAATCCGCATATATATCACCATTACCCTTGATTTTCTTGACTGTATATCTCTTAAATGTCAATATATACACGTGTGATTTAGTTTACGAAGATTTTTCTTCGTCACGACAACATATACACGTGTGATTTAGGAATCTGATGCCGTCACTAAACACATTCTTTAAATTGTTGCCATTTGTTGAGTGTTTTTTTTTTGTGTCTAATCTGCATATATATCACCATTGCCCTTGATTTTCTTGACTGTATATATCTTAAATGTCAACATATACACGTGTGATTTTGTTTATGAAGATTTTTCAATACCGAGAACCTCGATCAGAGAGTAAAAAAGGCATAAGTTTCACAATGGTGTAAAAAGAAATGGGATATACCGGGTTAGGATTCGAGTTACAGGAACAAGGGCCAAACCAAACACCCAAGAATGGAATCGTCGAACGAAAACACTTGACAACCTCCTAGAAGGAGCTTTTCTTACCACCAGACCTTTCTCCATCAATTAAGAATCTGATGCCATCACTAAACACATTCCTTAAATTGTAGCCATTTGTTGAGTGTTTTTTTTGGTGTCTAATCCGCATATATATCACCACTGTCCTTGATTTTGTTGACTATATATCTCTTAAATGTCAACATATACACGTGTGATTTAGTTTACGATTATTTTTCTTCGTCACGTCAACATATACATGTGTGATTTAGGAATCTGATGACGTCCCTAAACACATTCTTTAAATTGTAGCCATTTATTGAGTGTTTTTTTTTGTGTCTACTCCGCATATATATCACCATTGCCCTTGATTTTCTTGACTGTATATATCGTAAATGTCAACATATATACGTGTGATTTAGTTTACGAAGATTTTTCAATGCCGAGAACCTCGGACTGAGAGTAAAAAAGGCGTAAGGTTCACAATGGTGTAAAATTAAAATGGGATATACCGGGCTAGGATTCGAGTTACAGGAACAAGGGCCAAACCAACCACCCAAGAATGGAATCTTCGAGCGAAAACACTTGACAACCTCCTAGAAGCAGCTTTTCTTGCCACCAGACCTTTCTCCATCAATTAGGAATCTGATGCCGTCACTAAACACATTCCTTAAACTGTAGCCATTTGTTGAGTGTTTTTTTTGGTGTCTAATCCGCATATATATATCACCATTGCCCTTGATTTTCTTGACTGTCTATCTCTTAAATGTCAACGTATACACGTGTGATTTAGTTTACGAAGATTTTTCAATGGCGTTAACCTCGATCAGAGATTAAAAAATGCGTATGGTTCACATTGGTGTAAAATTAAAATGGGATATACCAGGCTAGGATTCGAGTTACAGGAACAAGGGCCAAACCCACCACCCAAGAATGGAACCGTCGAGCGAAAACACTTGACAACCTCCTATAAGCAGCTTTTCTTGCCACCAGACCTTTCTCCATTAATTAGGAATCTGATGCCGTCACTAAACACATTCGTTAAATTGTAGCCATTTGTTGAGTGTTTTTTTTGGTGTCTAATCCGCATATATTTCACCATTGCCCTTGATTTTCTTGACTGTATATCTCTAAAATGTCAACATATACACGTGTGATTTAGTTTACGAAGATTTTTCAATGCCAAGAACCTCGATCAAAGAGTACAAACGACATAAGGTTCACAATGGTGTAAAATTAAATGGGATATACCGGGTTAGGATTCGAGTTACAGGAACAAGGGCCAAACCAACCACCCAAGAATGGAATCGTCGAGCGAAAACACTTGACAACCTCCTAGAAGGAGCTTTTCTTGCCACCAAACCTTTCTCCATCAACTAGGAATCTGATGCCGTCATTAAACACATTCTTTAAATTATAGCCATTTGTTGAGTGTTTTTTTTGGTGTCTAATCCGCATATATATCACCATTGCCCTTAATTTTCTTGACTGTATATATCTTAAATGTCAACATATAAACGTGTGATTTAGTTTACGAAAATTTTTCAATGCCGAGAACCTCGATCTGAGGGTAAAAATGGCGTAAGGTCCACAATGGTGTAAAATTAAAATGGGATATACAGGGCTAGGATTCGAGTTACAGGAACAAGGGCCAAACCAACCACCCAAGAATGGAATCGTCGAGCGAAAACACTTGACAACATTCTAGAAGTAGCTTTTCTTGCAACCAGACCTTTCTCCATCAATGAGGAATCTGATGCCGTCACTAAACACATTCCTTAAACTGTAGCCATATGTTGAGTGTTTTTTTTGGTGTCTAATCCGCATATATATCAACATTGCCCTTGATTTTCTTGACTGTATATCTAAAAAATGTCAACATATACACGTGTGATTTAGTTTACGAAGATTTTTGAATGCCAAGAACCTCGATCAGAGAGTACAAACGGCATAAGGTTCACAATGGTGTAAAATTAAATGGGATATACCGGGTTAGGATTCGAGTTACAGGAACAAGGGCCAAACCAACCACCCAAGAATGGAATCGTCGAGCGAAAACACTTGACAACCTCCTAGAAGGAGCTTTTCTTGCCACCAGACCTTTCTCCATCAACTAGGAATCTGATGCCGTCATTAAACACATTCTTTAAATTATAGCCATTTGTTGAGTGTTTTTTTTGGTGTCTAATCCGCATATATATCACCATTGCCCATGATTTTCTTGACTGTATATATCTTAAATGTCAACATATACACGTGTGATTTAGTTTACGAAAATTTTTCAATGCCGAGAACCTCGATCTGAGAGTAAAAATGGCGTAAGGTCCACAATGGTGTAAAATTAAAATGGGATATACAGGGCTAGGATTCGAGTTACAGGAACAAGGGGCAAACCAACCACCCAAGAATGGAATCGTCGAGCGAAAACACTTGACAACATTCTAGAAGTAGCTTTTCTTGCAACCAGACCTTTCTCCATCAATGAGGAATCTGATGCCGTCACTAAACACATTCCTTAAACTGTAGCCATATGTTGAGTGTTTTTTTTGGTGTCTAATCCGCATATATATCACCATTACCCTTGATTTTCTTGACTGTATATCTCTTAAATGTCAATATATACACGTGTGATTTAGTTTACGAAGATTTTTCTTCGTCACGACAACATATACACGTGTGATTTAGGAATCTGATGCCGTCACTAAACACATTCTTTAAATTGTTGCCATTTGTTGAGTGTTTTTTTTTTGTGTCTAATCTGCATATATATCACCATTGCCCTTGATTTTCTTGACTGTATATATCTTAAATGTCAACATATACACGTGTGATTTTTTTTACGAAGATTTTTCAATACCGAGAACCTCGATCAGAGAGTAAAAAAGGCGTAAGTTTCACAATGGTGTAAAATCAAATGGGATATACCGGGTTAGGATTCGAGTTACAGGAACAAGGGCCAAACCAAACACCCAAGAATGGAATCGTCGAACGAAAACACTTGACAACCTCCTAGAAGGAGCTTTTCTTGCCACCAGACCTTTCTCCATCAATTAAGAATCTGATGCCATCACTAAACACATTCCTTAAATTGTAGCCATTTGTTGAGTGTTTTTTTTTTGTGTCTAATCCGCATATATATCACCACTGCCCTTGATTTTGTTGACTATATATCTCTTAAATGTCAACATATACACGTGTGATTTAGTTTACGATTATTTTTCTTCGTCACGTCAACATATACATGTGTGATTTAGGAATCTGATGACGTCCCTAAACACATTCTTTAAATTGTAGCCATTTATTGAGTGTTTTTTTTGGTGTCTACTCCGCATATATATCACCATTGCCCTTGATTTTCTTGACTGTATATATCGTAAATGTCAACATATATACGTGTGATTTAGTTTACGAAGATTTTTCAATGCCGAGAACCTCGGTCTGAGAGTAAAAAAGGCGTAAGGTTCACAATGGTGTAAAATTAAAATGGGATATACCGGGCTAGGATTCGAGTTACAGGAACAAGGGCCAAACCAACCACCCAAGAATGGAATCTTCGAGCGAAAACACTTGACAACCTCCTAGAAGCAGCTTTTCTTGCCACCAGACCTTTCTCCATCAATTAGGAATCTGATGCCGTCACTAAACACATTCCTTAAACTGTAGCCATTTGTTGAGTGTTTTTTTTGGTGTCTAATCCGCATATATATATCACCATTGCCCTTGATTTTCTTGACTGTATATCTCTTAAATGTCAACGTATACACGTGTGATTTAGTTTACGAAGATTTTTCAATGGCGTTAACCTCGATCAGAGATTAAAAAATGAGTATGGTTCACATTGGTGTAAAATTAAAATGGGATATACCAGGCTAGGATTCGAGTTACAGGAACAAGGGCCAAACCCACCACCCAAGAATGGAACCGTCGAGCGAAAACACGTGACAACCTCCTATAAGCAGCTTTTCTTGCCACCAGACCTTTCTCCATTAATTAGGAATCTGATGCCGTCACTAAACACATTCCTTAAATTGTAGCCATTTGTTGAGTGTTTTTTTTTTGGTGTCTAATCCGCATATATTTCACCATTGCCCTTGATTTTCTTGACTGTATATCTCTAAAATGTCAACATATACACGTGTGATTTAGTTTACGAAGATTTTTCAATGCCAAGAACCTCGATCAGAGAGTACAAACGGCATAAGGTTCACAATGGTGTAAAATTAAATGGGATATACCGGGTTAGGATTCGAGTTACAGGAACAAGGGCCAAACCAACCACCCAAGAATGGAATCGTCGAGCGAAAACACTTGACAACCTCCTAGAAGGAGCTTTTCTTGCCACCAGACCTTTCTCCATCAACTAGGAATCTGATGCCGTCATTAAACACATTCTTTAAATTATAGCCATTTGTTGAGTGTTTTTTTTGGTGTCTAATCCGCATATATATCACCATTGCCCTTGATTTTCTTGACTGTATATATCTTAAATGTCAACATATACACGTGTGATTTAGTTTACGAAAATTTTTCAATGCCGAGAACCTCGATCTGAGAGTAAAAATGGCGTAAGGTCCACAATGGTGTAAAATTAAAATGGGATATACAGGGCTAGGATTCGAGTTACAGGAACAAGGGCCAAACCAACCACCCAAGAATGGAATCGTCGAGCGAAAACACTTGACAACATTCTAGAAGTAGCTTTTCTTGCAACCAGACCTTTCTCCATCAATGAGGAATCTGATGCCGTCACTAAACACATTCCTTAAACTGTAGCCATATGTTGAGTGTTTTTTTTGGTTTCTAATCCGTATATATATCACCATTGCCCTTGATTTGCTTGACTGTATATCTCTTAAATGTCAACGTATACACGTGTGATTTAGTTTACGAAGATTTTTCAATACCGAGAACCTCGATCAGAGAGTAAATATGGCGTAAGGTTCACAATGGTGAAAAATTAAAATGGGATATACCGGGCTAGGATTCGAGTTACAGGAACAAGGGCCAAACCAACCACCCAAGAAAGGAATCGTGGAGCGAAAACACTTGACAACCTCCTAGAAGCAGCATTTCTTGCCACCAGACCTTTCTCCATCAATTAGGAATCTGATGTCGTCACTAAATACATTCCTTAAATTGTAGCCATTTGTTGAGTGTTTTTTTTGTGTCTAATCCGCATATATATCATAATTGCCCTTGATTTTCTTGACTGTATATCTCTTAAATGTCAACATATACACGTGTGATTTAGTTTATGAAGATTTTTCAATGTGGAGAAACTCGATCAGAGAGTAAAAAAGGCGTAAGGTTCACAATGGTGTAAAATTAAAATGAGATGTACTGGGCTGGGATTCGAGTTACAGGAACTAGGGCCAAGCCAACCACCCAAGAATGGAATCGTCGAGCGAAAACACTTGACAACCTCCTAGAAGCAGCTATTCTTGCCACCAGCCCTTTATCCACCAATTAGGAATCTGATGCCGTCACTAAACACATTCCTTAAATTGTAGCTATTTGTTGAGTGTTTTTTTTTGGTGTCTAATCCACATATATATCACCATTGCCCTTGATTTTCTTGACTGTATATCTCTTAAATGTCAACATATACACGTGTGATTTTGTTTACGAAAATTTTTCATTGCCGAGAACCTCTATCTGAGAGTAAAAAAGCGTAAGGTTCAAAATGGTGTAAAATTAAAATGGGATATACCGGGCTAGGATTCGAGTTACAGGAACAAGGGCCAAACCAACCACCCAAGAATGGAATCGTGGAGTGAAAACACTTGACAACCTCCTAGAAGCAGCATTTCTTGCCACCAGACCTTTCTCCATCAATTAGGAATCTGATGTCGTCACTAAACACATTCCTTAAATTGTAGCCATTTGTTGAGTGTGTTTTTTTGGTGTCTAATCCACATATATATCACCATTGCCCTTGATTTTCATGACTGTATATCTCTTAAATGTAAACATATACACGTGTGATTTAGTTTACGAAGATTTTTCAATGCCGAAACCTCGATATGAGATTAAAAAAGGCGTAAGGTTCACAATGGTGTAAAATTATAATGGAATATACCGGGCTAGGATTCGAGTTACAGGAACAAGGGCCAAACCAACCCCCCAAGAATGGAATCTTCGAGCGAAAACACTTGACAACCTCCTAGAAGCAGCTTTTCTTGCCACCAGACCTTTCTCCATCAATTAGGAATCTGATGTCGTCACTAAACACATTTCTTAAACTGTAGCCATTTGTTGAGTGTTTTTTTTGGTGTCTAATCCGCATATATATCACCATTGCCCTTGATTTTCTTGATTGTATATCTCTTAAATGTCAACATATACACGTGTGATTTTGTTTACGACGATTTTTCAATGCCGAGAACCTCGACCAGAGAGTAAAAAATGTGTATGGTTCACAATGGTGTAAAATTAAAATGGGATATACTAGGCTAGGATTCGAGTTACAGGAACAAGGGCCAAACCAACCACCCAAGAATGGAATCTTCGAGCGAAAACACTTGACAATCTCCTAGAAGCAGCTTTTCTTGCCACCAGACCTTTCTCCATCAATGAGAAAGTTGATGCCGTCACTAAACACATTCCTTAAATTGTAGCCATTTGTTGAGTGTTTTTTTTGGTGTCTAATCCACATATATATCACCATTGCCCTTGATTTTCTTGATTGTATATCTTTTAAATCTCAACATATACACGTGTGATTTAGTTTACGAAGATTTTTTTCAACGCCAAGAACCTCGATCAGAGAGTAAAAAAGGCGTAAGGTTCACAATGGTGTAAATTTAAATGGGATATACCTGGTTAGGATTCGAGTTACAGGAACAAGGGCAAAACCAACCATCCAAGAATGGAATCGTCGAGCGAAAACACTTGACAACCTCCTAAAAGCAGCTCTTCTTGTCACCAGACCTTTCTCCATCAAATAGGAATCTGATGCCGTCACTAAACATTTTCCTCAAATTGTAACCATTTGTTGAGTGTTTTTTTTTTGTGTCTAATCCGCATATATATAACCATTGCCCTTGATTTTCTTGACTGTATATCTCTTAACTGTCAACATATACAAGTGTGATTTAGTTTACGAAGATTTTTCAATGTGAAGAAACTCGATCAGAGAGTAAAAAAGGCGTAAGGTTCACAATGGTGTAAAATTAAAATGAGATGTACTGGGCTAGGATTCGAGTTACAGGAACTAGGGCCAAGCCAACCACCCAAGAATGGAATCGTCGAGCGAAAACACTTGACAACCTCCTAGAAGCAGCTATTCTTGCCACCAGCCCTTTATCCACCAATTAGGAATCTGATGCCGTCACTAAACACATTCCTTAAATTGTAGCTATTTGTTGAGTGTTTTTTTTTTTGGTGTCTAATCCACATATATATCACCATTGCCCTTGATTTTCTTGACTGTATATCTCTTAAATGTCAACATATACACGTGTGATTTAGTTTACGAAAATTTTTTAATGCCGAGAACCTCGATCAGAGAGTAAAAAACGCGTAATGTTCTCAATGGTGTAAAATTAAAATGGGATATACTGGGCTAGGATTCGAGTGACAGGAACAAGGGCCAAACCAACCACCCAAGAATGGAATCTTCGAGCGAAAACACTTGACAACCTCCTAGAAGCAGCTTTTCTTGCCACCAGCCCTTTATCAATCAATTAGGAATCTGATTCCGTCACTAAACACATTCCTTAAATTGTAGCTATTTGTTGAGTGTTTTTTTTGGTGTCTAATCCACATATATATCACCATTGCCCTTGATTTTCCTGACTGTATATCTCTTAAATGTCAACATATACACGTGTGATTTAGTTTACGAAAATTTTTCAATGCCGAGAACCTCGATCAGAGAGTAAAAAACGCGTAATGTTCACAATGGTGTAATATTAAAATGGGATATACCAGGCTAGGATTCGAGTTACAGGAACAAGGGCCAAACCAACCACCCAAGAATGGAACCGTCGAGCGAAAACACTTAACAACCTCCTAAAAGCAGCTTTTCTTGCCATCAGACCTTTCTCCATCAATTAGGAATCTGATGCCGTCACTAAACACATTCCTTAAATTGTAGCCATTTGTTGAGTGTTTTTTTTTTGTGTCTAATCCGCATATATATAACCATTGCCCTTGATTTTCTTGACTGTATATCTCTTAACTGTCAACATATACAAGTGTGATTTAGTTTACGAAGATTTTTCAATGTGGAGAAACTCGATCAGAGAGTAAAAAAGGCGTAAGGTTCACAATGGTGTAAAATTAAAATGAGATGTACTGGGCTGGGATTCGAGTTACAGGAACTAGGGCCAAGCCAACCACCCAAGAATGGAATCGTCGAGCGAAAACACTTGACAACCTCCTAGAAGCAGCTATTCTTGCCACCAGCCCTTTATCCACCAATTAGGAATCTGATGCCGTCACTAAACACATTCCTTAAATTGTAGCTATTTGTTGAGTGTTTTTTTTTGGTGTCTAATCCACATATATATCACCATTGCCCTTGATTTTCTTGACTGTATATCTCTTAAATGTCAACATATACACGTGTGATTTTGTTTACGAAAATTTTTTAATGCTGAGAACCTCGATCAGAGAGTAAAAAACGCGTAATGTTCACAATGGTGTAAAATTAAAATGGGATATACTGGGCTAGGATTCGAGTTACAGGAACAAGGGCCAAACCAACCACCCAAGAATGGAATCTTCGAGCGAAAACACTTGACAACCTCCTAGAAGCAGCTTTTCTTGCCACCAGCCCTTTATCCATCAATTAGGAATCTGATGCCGACACTAAACACATTCCTTAAATTGTAGCTATTTGTTGAGTGTTTTTTTGGTGTCTAATCCACATATATATCACCATTGCCCTTGATTTTCTTGACTGTGTATCTCTTAAATGTCAACATATACACGTGTGATTTAGTTTACGAAAATTTTTCAATGCCGAGAACCTCGATCAGAGAGTAAAAAACGCGTAATGTTCACAATGGTGTAAAATTAAAATGGGATATACTAGGCAAGGATTCGAGTTACAGGAACAAGGGCCAAACCAACCACCCAAGAATGGAATCTTCGAGCGAAAACACTTGACAATCTCCAAGAAGCAGCTTTTCTTGCCACCAGACCTTTCTCCATCAATGAGAAAGCTGATGCCGTCACTAAACACATTCCTTAAATTGTAGCTATTTGTTGAGTGTTTTTTTTGGTGTCTAATCCACAAATATATCACCATTGCCCTTGATTTTCTTGTTTGTATATCTTTTAAATGTCAACATATACACGTGTGATTTAGTTTACGAAAATTTTTCAATGCCGAGAACCTCGATCAGAGAGTAAAAAACGCGTAATGTTCACAATGGTGTAAAATTAAAATGAGATATACCAGGCTAGGATTCGAGTTACAGGAACAAGGGCCAAACCAACCACCCAAGAATGGAACCGTCGAGCGAGAACACTTAACAACCTCCTAAAAGCAGCTTTTCTTGCCACCAGACCTTTCTCCATCAATTAGGAATCTGATGCCGTCACTAAACACATTCCTTAAATTGTAGCCATTTGTTGAGTGTTTTTTTTGTGTCTAATCCACATATATGTCACCATTGCCCTTGATTTTCTTGACTGTATATCTATTAAATCTCAACATATACACGTGTGATTTAGTTTACGAAGATTTTTTTCAACGCCAAGAACCTCGATCAGAGAGTAAAAAAGGCGTAAGGTTCACAATGGTGTAAAAATAAATGGGATATACCGGGTTAGGATTCGAGTTACAGGAACAAGGGCAAAACCAACCATCCAAGAATGGAATCGTCGAGCGAAAACACTTGACAACCTCCTAAAAGCAGCTCTTCTTGTCACCAGACCTTTCTCCAACAAATAGGAATCTGATGCCGTCACTAAACATATTCCTCAAATTGTAACCATTTGTTGAGTGTTTTTTTTGTGTCTAATCCGCATATATATAACCATTGCCCTTGATTTTCTTGACTGTATATCTCTTAACTGTCAACATATACAAGTGTGATTTAGTTTACGAAGATTTTTCAATGTGAAGAAACCTGATCAGAGAATAAAAAAGGCGTAAGGTTCACAATGGTGTAAAATTAAAATGAGATGTACTAGGCTAGGATTCGAGTTACAGGAACTAAGGCCAAGCCAACCACCCAAGAATGGAATCGTCAAGCGAAAACACTTGACAACCTCCTAGAAGAAGCTATTCTTGCCACCAGCCCTTTATCCACCAATTAGGAATCTGATGCCGTCACTAAACACATTCCTTAAATTGTAGCTATTTGTTGAGTGTTTTTTTTTTGTGTCTAATCCACATATATATCACCATTGCCCTTGATTTTCTTGACTGTATATCTCTTAAATGTCAACATATACACGTGTGATTTAGTTTACGAAAATTTTTTAATGCCGAGAACCTCGATCAGAGAGTAAAAAACGCGTAATGTTCACAATGGTGTAAAATTAAAATGGGATATACTGGGCTAGGATTCGAGTTACAGGAACAAGGGCCAAATCAACCACCCAAGAATGGAATCTTCGAGCGAAAACACTTGACAACCTCCTAGAAGCAGCTTTTCTTGCCACCAGCCCTTTATCAATCACTTAGGAATCTGATGCCGTCACTAAACACATTCCTTAAATTGTAGCTATTTGTTGAGTGTCTTTTTTGGTGTCTAATCCACATATATATCACCATTGCCCTTGATTTTCTTGACTGTATATCTCTTAAATGTCAACATATACACGTGTGATTTAGTTTACGAAAATTTTTCAATGCCGAGAACCTCGATCAGAGAGTAAAAAACGCGTAATGTTCACAATGGTGTAAAATTAAAATGGGATATACTAGGCTAGAATTCGAGTTACAGGAACAAGGGCCAAACCAACCACCCAAGAATGGAATCTTAGAGCGAAAACACTTGACAACATCCTAGAAGTAGCTTTTCTTGCCACCAGACCTTTCTCCATCAATGAGGAATCTGATGCCGTTACTAAACACATTCCTTAAATTGTAGCCATTTGTTATGTGTTTTTTTTTTGGTGTCTAATCCGCATATACATCACCATTGCCCTTGATTTGCTTGACTGTATATCTCTTAAATGTCAACGTATACACGTGTGATTTAGTTTACGAAGATTTTTCAATACCGAGAACCTCGATCAGAGAGTAAAAAAGGCGGAAGGTTCACAATGGTGAAAAATTAAAAAGGGATATACCAGGTTAGGATTCGAGTTACAGGAACAAGGGCCAAGCCAACCACCCAAGAATGGAATCGTCGAGCTAAAACACTTGACAACCTCCTAGAAGCAGCATTTCTTGCCACTAGACCTTTCTCCATCAATTAGGAATCTGATGCCACCACTAAATACATTCCTTGAATTGTAACCATTTGTTGAGTCTTTTTTTTGGTGTCTAATCCGCATATATATCACAATTGCCCTTGATTTTCTTGACAGTATATCTCTTAAATGTCAACATATACACGTGTGATTTAGTTTACGAAGATTTTTCAATGCCAAGAACCTCGATCAGAGAGTAAAAAAGGCGTAAGGTTCACAATGGTGTAAAATCGAAAAGGGATATACCGGGCTAGGATTCGAGTTACAGGAACAAGGGCCAAACCAACCACCCAAGAATGGAACCGTCAAGCGAAAACACTTGACAACCTCCTAGAAGAAGCTTTTCTTGCCACCAGACCTTTCTCCATCATGTAGGAATCTCATGCCGTCACTAAACACATTACTTTAATTGTAGCCATTTGTTGAGTGTTTTTTTGGTGTCTAATCCGGATATATATATCACCATTGCCCTTGATTTTCCTGACTGTATATCCCTTAAATGTCAACATATACACGTGTGATTTAGTTTACGAAGATTTTTCAATGCCGAGAACCTCGATCAGAGAGTAAAAAAGGCGTAAGGTTCACAATGGTGTAAAATTAAAATGGGATATACCGGGCTAGGATTCGAGTTACAGGAACAAGAGGCAAACCAACCACCTAAGAATGGAATCGTCGAGCGAAAACACTTGACAACCTCCTAGATGCAGCTTTTCTTACCACCAGACCTTTCTCCATCAATTAGGAATCTGATGCCGTCACTAAACACATTCCTTAAATTGTAGCCATTTGTTGAGTGTTTTTTTTGGTGTCTAATCCACATATATGTCACCATTGTCCTTGATTTTCTTGACTGTATATCTCTTAAATGTCAACATATACACGTGTGATTTAGTTTACGAAGCTTTTTCAATGCCAAGAACCTCGATAAGAGAGTAAAAAAGGCGTAAGGTTCACAATGGTTTAAAATTAAAATGGGATATACCGGGCTAGGATTCGAGTTACAAGAACAAGGGCCAAACCAACCACCCAAGAATGGAATCGTCGAGCGAAAACTCTTGACAACCTCCTAAAAGCAGCTTTTCTTGCCACCAGAACTTTCTCCATCAATTAGGTATCTGATGCCGTCACTAAACACATTCCTTAAATTGTAGCCATTTGTTGAGTGTTTTTTTTGGTGTCTAATCAACATATATATCACCATTGCCCTTGATTTTCTTGACTGTATATCTCTTAAATGTCAACATATACACGTGTGATTTTGTTAACGAAGATTTTTCAATGGCGAGAACCTCGATCAGAGAGTAAAAAATGCGTATGGTTCACAATGGTGTAAAATTAAAATGGGATATACCAGGCTAGGATTCGAGTTACAGGAACAAGGGCCAAACCAACCACCCAAGAATGGAATCGTCGAGCGAAAACACTTGACAACCTCCTAGAAGCAGCTTTTCTTGCCACCAGACCTTTTTCCATCAATTATGAATCTAATGCCGTCACTAATCACATTCCTTAAATTGTAGCCATTTGTTGAGTGTTTTTTTTTGTGTCTAATCCACATATATGTCACCATCGCCCTTGATTTTCTTGACTGTATATCTCTTAAATGTCAACATATACACGTGTGATTTAGTTTACGAAGAATTTTCAATGCCAAGAACCTCGATCAGAGAGTAAAAAAGCGTAAGGTTGACAATGGTGTAAAATTAAATGGGATATACCGGGTTAGGATTCGAGTTACAGGAACAAGGGCAAGCCAACCACCCAAGAATGGAATCGTCGAGCGAAAACACTTGACAACCTCCTAAAAGCAGCTTTTCTTGCCACCAGACCTTTCGCCATCAAAAAGGAATCTAATGCCGTCACTAAACACATTCCTCAAATTGTAACCATTTGTTGAGTGTGTTTTTTTGGTGTCTAATTCGCATATATATAACCATTGCCCTTGATTTTCTTGACTGTATATCTCTTAACTGTCAACATATACACGTGTGGTTTAGTTTACGAAGATTTTTCAATGTGAGGAAACTCGATCAGAGAGTAAAAGAGGCGTAAGGTTCACAATGGTGTAAAATTAAAATGAGATGTACTGGGCTAGGATTCGAGTTACAGGAACAAGGGCCAAGCCAACCACCCAAGAATGGAATCGTCGAGCGAAAACACTTGACAACCTCCTAGAAGCAACTTTTCTTGTCTCCAGCCCTTTATCCATCAATTAGGAATCTGATGCCGTCACTAAACACATTCCTTAAATTGTAGCTATTTGTTGAGTGTTTTTTTTTTTTGGTGTCTAATCCACATATATATCACCATTGCCCTTGATTTTCTTGACTGTATATCTCTTAAATGTCAACATATACACGAGTGATTTAGTTTACGAAAATTTTTCAATGCCGAGAACCTCGATCAGAGAGTAAAAAAGGCGTAAGTTTCACAATGGTGTAAAATTAAAATGGGATATACCGGGCTAGGATTCGAGTTACAGGAACAATGGCTAAACCAAGCACCCAAGAATGGAATCGTCGAGCGAAAACACTTGACAAACTCCTAGAAGCAGCTTTTCTTGCCACCAGACCTTTCTCCATCAATTAGGAATCTGATGCCGTCACTAAACACATTCCTTAAATTGTAGCCATTTGTTGAGTGTGTTTTTTTTGGTGTCTAATCCGCATATATATCACCATTGCCCTTGATTTTCTTGACTGAATATCTCTTAAATGTCAACATATACACGTATGATTTAGTTTACGAAGATTTTTCAATGCCGAGAACCTCGATCATAGAGTAAAAAAGGAGTAAGGTTCACAATAGTGTAAAATTAAAATGGGAAATACCGGGTTAGGGTTCGAGTTACAGGAATAAGGGCCAAACCAACCACCCATGAATGGAACCGTTGAGCGAAAACACTTGACAACCTTCTAGAAGGAACTTTTCTTGCCACCAGACCTTTCTTCATCAATTAGGAATCTGATTCCGTCACTAAACACATTCCTTAAATTGTAGCCATTTGTTGAGTGTGTTTTTTTTGTGTCTAATCCGCATATATATCACCATTGCCCTTGATTTTCTTGACTGTATATCTCTTAAATGTCAACATATACACGTGTGATTTAGTTTACGAAGATTTTTCTATGTCGAGAACCTCGATCAGAGAGTAAAAAAGGCGTAAGGTTCACAATGGTGTAAAATTAAAATGGGATATAACGGGCTAGGATTCGAGTTACAGGAACAAGGGCCAAACCAACCACCCAAGAATGGAATCGTCGAGCGAAAAGACTTGACAACCTCCTAGAAGCAGCTTTTCTTGCCACCAGACCTTTCTCCATCAACTAGGAATCTAATGCCGTCACTAAACACATTCTTTAAATTGTAGCCATTTGTTGAGGGTTTTTTTTGTGTCTAATCCACATATATATCACCATTGCCCTTGATTTTCTTGACTGTATATCTCTTAAATGTCAACATATACACCTGTGATTTAGTTTACGAAGATTTTTCAATGCCGAGAACCTCGATCAGAGAGTAAAAAAGGCATAAGGTTCACAATGGTGTAAAATTAAAATGGGATATACCGGGCTAGGATTCGAGTTACAGGAACAAGACCCAAACCAAGCACCCAAGAATGGAATCGTCGAGCGAAAACACTTGACAAACTCCTAGAAGCAGATTTTATTGCCACCAGACTTTTCTCCTTCAATTAGGAATCTGATGCCGTCACTAAACACACTCCTTAAATTGTAGCCATTTGTTGAGTGTTTTTTTTTTTTGTGTCTAATCCGCATATATATCACCATTGCCCTTGATTTTCTTTACTTTATATCTCTTAAATATCAACATATACACGTGTGATTTAGTTTACGAAGATTTTTCAATGCCGAGAACCTCGATCAGAGAGTAAAGAAGGCGTAAGGTTCACAATGGTGTAAAACTAAATGGGATATACCGGGCTAGGATTCGAGTTACATGAACAAGTCCAAACCAACCACCCATGAATGGAATCGTCGAGCGAAAACATTTGACAACCTCCTAGAAGCAGCTTTTTTTTCCACCAGACCTTTCTCCATCAATTAGGAATCTGATGCCGTCACAAAACACATTCCTTAAATTATAGCCATTTGTTGAGTGTTTTTTTTTTGGTGTCTAATCTGCATATATATCACCATTGCCCTTGATTTTCTTGACTGTATATCTCTTAAATGTCAACATATACACGTGTTATTTAGTTTATGAAACAAGGGCCAAACCAACCACCCAAGAATGAAATCGTCAAGCGAATACACTTGACAACCTCCTAGAATCAGCTTTTCTTGCCACCAGACCTTTCTCCATCAATTGTAGCCATTTGTTGAGTGTTTTTTTTTGCGTCTAATCTGCATATATATCACCATTTCCCTTGATTTTCTTGACTGTATATCTCTTAAATGTCAACATATACACGTTTGATTTAGTTTACGAAAATTTTTCAATGCCGAGAACCTCGATCAGAGAGTAAAAAAGAAGTAAGGTTCACAATGGTGTAAAATTAAAATGGGATATAACGGGTTAGGATTTGAGTTACAGGAACAAGGGCCAAACCAACCACCCAAGAATGGAATCGTCGAGCGAAAACGCTAGACAATCTCCTAGAAGCAGCTTTTCTTGCCACCAGACCTTTCTCCATCAATTAGGAATCTGATGCCGTCACTAAACTCATTCCTTAAATTGTAGCCATTTGTTGAGTATTTTTTTTTGTGTCTAATCCGCATATATATCACCATTCCCCTTGATTTTCTTGACTATATATCTCTTAAATGTCTACATATACACGTTGGATTTAGGTTACGAAGATTTTTCAATGCCGAGAACCTCGATCATAGAGTAAAAAAGGCATAAGATTCACAATGGTGTTAAATTAAAATGGGATATACCGGGCTAGGATTCGAGTTACAGGATCAAGGGCCAAACCAACCACCCAAGAATGGAATCGTCGAGCGAAAACACTTGACAACCTCGTAGAAGCAGCTTTTCTTGCCACCAGACCTTTCTCCATCAATTAGGAATCTGATGTCGGCACTAAATACATTCCTTAAATTGTAGCCATTTGTTGAGTGTTTTTTTTGTGTCTAATCTGCATATATATCACCATTGCCCTTGATTTTCTTGACTGTATATCTCTTATATGTCAAGATATACACGTGTGATTTAGTTTACGAAGATTTTTCAATGCCGAGAACCTCGATCAGAGTGTAAAAAAGGCGTAAGGTTCACAATGGTGTAAAATTAAAATGGGATATACCGGGCTAGGATTCGAGTTACAGGAACAAGGGCCAAACCAACCACTCAAGAATGGAACCGTCGAGCGAAAACACTTGACAACCTCCTAGAAGCAGCTTTTCTTGCCAACAGACCATTCTCCATCAATTAGGAATTTGATGCCATCACTAAACACATTCCTTAAATTGTAGCTATTTGTTGAGTGTTTTTTTTGGTGTCCAATCCGCATATATATCACCGTTGCCCTTGATTTTCTTGACTGTATATCTCTTAAATGTCAACATATACATGTGTGATTTAGTTTACGAAGATTTTTCAATGCCGAGAACCTCGATCAGAGAATAAAAAAGGCGTAAGGTTCACAATGGTGTAAAATTCAAATGGGATATATCGGGCTAGGATTCGAGTTACAGGAACAAGGGCCAAACAAACCACCCAAGAATGGAATCGTCGAGCGAAAACACTTGACAACCTCCTAGAAGCAGCTTTTCTTGCCACCAGACCTTTATCCATCAATTAGTAAATTGATGCCGTCACTAAACACATTCCTTAAATCGTAGCCATTTGTTGAGTGTTTTTTTTGGTGTCTAATCCGCATATATATCAACATTGCCCTTGATTTTCTTGACTGTATATCTCTTAAATGTCAACATATACACGTGTGATTTAGTTTACGAAGATTTTTCAATGCCGAGAACCTTGATCAGAGAGTAAGAAAGGCGTAAGGTTCACAATGGTGTAAAATTAAAATGGGATATACCGGGCTAGGATTCGAGTTATAAGAACAAGGGCCAAACCAACTACCCAAGAACGGAATCGTCGAGCGCAAACACTTGACAACCTCCTAGAAGCAGCTTTTTTCCTGCCACCAGACCTTTCTCCATCAGTTAGGAATCCGATGCCGTCACTAAACACATTCCTTAAATTGTAGCCATTTGTTGAGTGTTTTTTTGTTGTCTAATCCGCATATATATCAACATTGCCCTTGATTTTCTTGACTGTATATCTCTTAAATGTCAACATATACACGTGTGATTTAGTTTACGAAGATTTTTCAATGGCGAGAACCTCGATCAGAGAGTAGAAAAGGCATAAGGTTCACAATGGTGTAAAATTAAAATGGGATATACCGGGCTAGGATTCGAGTTACAGGAACATGGGTCAAACCAACCACCCAAGAATGGAATCGTCGAGCGAAAACAGTTGACAACCTCCGAGAAGCAGCTTTTCTTGCCACCAGACCTTTCTCCATCAATTAGGAATCTGATGTCGGCACTAAATACTTTCCTTAAATTGTAGCCATTTGTTGGGTGTTTTTTTTGTGTTTAATCTGCATATATATCACCATTGCCCTTGATTTTCGTGACTGTATATCTCTTAAATGTCAACATATACACGTGTGATTTAGTTTACGAAGATTTTTCAATGCCGAGAACCTCGATCAGAGAGTAAAAAAGGCGTAAGGTTCACAATGGTGTAAAATTCAAATGGGATATACCGGGCTAGGATTCGAGTTACAGGAACAAGGGCCAAACAAACCACCCAAGAATGGAATCGCCGTGCGAAAACACTTGACAACCTCCTAGAAGCAGCTTTTCTTGCCACCAGACCTTTCTCCACCAATTAGGAATCTGATGCCGTCACTAAACACATTCCTTAAGTCGTAGCCATTTGTTAAGTGTTTTTTTTGGTGTCTAATCCGCATATATATCAACATTGCCCTTGATTTTCTTGACTGTATATCTCTTAAATGTAAACATATACACGTGCGATTTAGTTTACGAAGATTTTTCAATGCCGAGAACCTTGATCAGAGAGTAAGAAAGGCGTAAGGTTCACAATGGTGTAAAATTAAAATGGGATATACCGGGCTAGGATTCGAGTTATAAGAACAAGGGCCAAACCAACTACCCAAGAACGGAATCGTCGAGCGCAAACACTTGACAACCTCCTAGAAGCAGCTTTTTTCCTGCCACCAGACCTTTCTCCATCAGTTAGGAATCCGATGCCGTCACTAAACACATTCCTTAAATTGTAGCCATTTGTTGAGTGTTTTTTTGTTGTCTAATCCGCATATATATCAACATTGCCCTTGATTTTCTTGACTGTATATCTCTTAAATGTCAACATATACACGTGTGATTTAGTTTCCGAAGATTTTTCAATGGCGAGAACCTCGATGAGAGAGTAGAAAAGGCATAAGGTTCACAATGGTGTAAAATTAAAATGGGATATACCGGGCTAGGATTCGAGTTACAGGAACATGGGTCAAACCAACCACCCAAGAATGGAATCGTCGAGCGAAAACAGTTGACAACCTCCGAGAAGCAGCTTTTCTTGCCACCAGACCTTTCTCCATCAATTAGGAATCTGATGTCGGCACTAAATACTTTCCTTAAATTGTAGCCATTTGTTGGGTGTTTTTTTTGTGTTTAATCTGCATATATATCACCATTGCCCTTGATTTTCGTGACTGTATATCTCTTAAATGTCAACATATACACGTGTGATTTAGTTTACGAAGATTTTTCAATGCCGAGAACCTCGATCAAAGAGTAAAAAAGGCGTAAGGTTCACAATGGTGTAAAATTCAAATGGGATATACCGGGCTAGGATTCGAGTTACAGGAACAAGGGCCAAACAAACCACCCAGGAATGGAATCGTCGAGCGAAAACACTTGACAACCTCCTAGAAGCCGCTTTTCTTGCCACCAGACCTTTCTCCATCAATTAGGAATCTGATGCCGTCACTAAACACATTCCTTAAATCGTAGCCATTTGTTGAGTGTTTTTTTTTTGGTGTCTAATCCGCATATATATCAACATTGCCCTTGATTTTCTTGACTGTATATCTCTTAAATGTCAACATATACACGTGTGATTTAGTTTACGAAGATTTTTCAATGCCGAGAACCTTGATCAGAGAGTAAGAAAGGCGTAAGGTTCACAATGGTGTAAAATTAAAATGGGATATACCGGGCTAGGATTCGAGTTATAAGAACAAGGGCCAAACCAACTACCCAAGAACGGAATCGTCGAGCGCAAACACTTGAGAACCTCCTAGAAGCAGCGTTTCCTGCCACCAGACCTTTCTCCATCAGTTAGGAATCTGATGCCGTCACTAAACACATTCCTTAAATTGTAGCCATTAGTTGAGTGTTTTTTTGTTGTCTAATCCGCATATATATCAACATTGCCCTTGATTTTCTTGACTGTATATCTCTTAAATGTCAACATATACACGTGTGATTTAGTTTACGAAGATTTTTCAATGGCGAGAACCGCGATCAGAGAGTAGAAATGGCATAAGGTTCACAATGGTGTAAAATTAAAATGGGATATACCGGGCTAGGATTCGAGTTACAGGAACATGGGTCAAACCAACCACCCAAGAATGGAATCGTCGAGCGAAAACACTTGACAACCTCCGAGAAGCAGCTTTTCTTGCCACCAGACCTTTCTCCATCAATTAGGAATATGATGTCGGCACTAAATACATTCCTTAAATTGTAGCCATTTGTTGGGTGTTTTTTTTGTGTCTAATCTGCATATATATCACCATTGCCCTTTATTTTCTTGACTGTATATCTCTTAAATGTCAACATATACACGTGTGATTTAGTTTACGAAGATTTTTCAATGCCGAGAACCTCGATCAGAGAGTAAAAAAGGCGTAAGGTTCACAATGGTGTAAAATTCAAATGGGATATACCGGGCTAGGATTCGAGTTACAGGAACAAGGGCCAAACAAACCACCCAAGAATGGAATCGTCGAGCGAAAACACTTGACAACCTCCTAGAAGCAGCTTTTCTTGCCACCAGACCTTTCTCCATCAATTAGGAATCTGATGCCGTCACTAAACACATTCCTTAAATTGTAGCCATTTGTTGAGTTTTTTTTTGTTGTCTAATCCGCATATATATCAACATTGTCCTTGATTTTCTTGACTGTATATCTCTTAAATGTCAACATATACACATGTGATTTAGTTTACGAAGATTTTTCAATGCCGAGAACCTCGATCAGAGAGTAAAAAAGGCGTAAGGTTCACAATGGTGTAAAATTAAAATGGATATACCGGGCTAGGATTCGAGTTATAGGAACAAGGGCCAAAACAACCACCCAAGAATGGAATCGTCTAGCGAAAACACTTGATAACCTCCTAGAAGCCGCTTTTCTTGCCACCAGACCTTTCTCCATCAATTAGGAATCTGATGCCGTCACTAAACACATTCCTTAAATTGTAGCCATTTACTGAGTGTTTTTTTTTTTTGTGTCTAATCCGCATATATATCACCATTTCCCTTGATTTTCTTGACTGTATATCTCTTAAATGTCAACATATACACGTGTGATTTAGTTTACGAATATTTTTCAATGCGGAGAACCTCAATCAGAGAGTAAAAAAGGCGTAAGGTTTATAATTGTGTAAAATTAAAATGGGATATACCGGGCTAGGATTCGAGTTACAGGAACAAGGGCCAAACCAACCACCCAAGAATGGAATCGTCGTTCGAAAACACTTGAAAACCTCCTAGAAGTAGGTTTTCTTGCCACCAGAACTTTCTCTATCAATTAGGAATCTGATGCCGTCACTAAACACATTCCTTAAATTGTAGCCATTTGTTGAGTCTTTTTTTTTGTGTCTAGTCCACATATATATCACCATTGCCCTTGATTTTCTTGACTGTATATCTCTTAAATGTCAACATATACACGTGTGATTTAGTTTACGAATATTTTTCAATGCCGAGAACCTCGTTCAGAGAGTAAAAAAGGCGTAAGGTTCACAATGGTGTATAATTAAAATGGGATATACCGGGCTAGGATTCGAGATACAGGAACAAGGGCCAAACCAACCACCCAAGAATGGAATCATCGAGCGAAAACACTTGACAACCTCCCAGAAGCAGCTTTTCTTGCCACCAGACCTTTCTCCATCAATCAGGAATCTGATGCCGTCACTTAACACATTCCTTAAATTGTAGCCATTTGTTGAGTGTTTTTTTTGTTTCAAATCCGCATATATATATAACCATTCCCCTTGATTTTCTTGACTGTATATCTCTTAAATGTCAACATATACATGTGGGATTTAGGTTACGAAGATTTTTCAATGCCGAAAACCTCGATCAGAGAGTAAAAAAGGCATAAGATTCACAAAGGTGTAAAATTAAAATGAGATATACCGGGCTAGGATTCGAGTTACAGGAACAAGGGCCAAACCAACCACCCAAGAATGGAATCGTCGAGGGAAAACACTTGACAAACTCCTAGAAGCAGCTTTTCTTGCCACCAGACCTTTCTCCATCAATTAGGAATCTGATGCGGTCACTAAATACATTCCTTAAATTGTAGCCATTTGTTGAGTGTTTTTTTTTGTGTCTAATCCGCATATATATCCCCATTGCCCTTGATTTTCTTGATTGTATATGTCGTAAATGTCAACATATACACGTGTGATTTAGTTTACGAAGATTTTTCAATGTCGAGAACCTCGATCAGAGAGTAAAAAAGGCGTAAGGTTCACAATGGTGTAAAATTAAAATGGGATATACAGGGCTAGGATTCGAGTTACAGGAACAAGGGCCAAACCAACCACCCAAGAATGGAATCGTCGAGCGAAAACACTTGACAACCTCCTAGAAGCAGCTTTTCTTGCCACCAGACCTTTCTCCATCAATTAGGAATCTGATGCCGTCGCTAAACACATTCCTTAAATTGTAGTCATTTGCTGAGTGTTTTCTTTTTTGTCTAATCCGCATATATATATCAACATTGCCCTTGATTTTATTGACTGTATATCTCTTAAATGTTAACATATACACGTGTGATTTAGTTTACGAAGATTTTTCTATGCCGAGAACCTCGATCAGAGAGTAAAAAAGGCGTAAGGTTCACAATGGTGTAAAATTAAAATGGGATATACCGGGCTAGGATTCGAGTTACAGGAACAAGGGCCAAACGAACTGCCCAAGAATGGAATCGTCGAGCGAAAACACTTGACAACCTCCTAGAAGCAGCTTTTATTGCCACCAGACCTTTCTCCATCAATTAGGAATCTGATGTCGGCACTAAATACATTTCTTAAATTGTAGCCATTTGTTGAGTGTTTTTTTGTGTCTAATCCGCATATATATCAACATTTCCCTTCATTTTCTTGACTGTATATCTCTTAAATGTCAACATATACACGTGTGATTTAGTTTACGAATATTTTTCAATGCCGAGAACCTCCTTCAGAGAGTAAAAAAGGCGTAAGGTTCACAATGGTGTAAAATTAAAATGGGATATACCGGGCTAGGATTTGAGTTACAGGAACAAGGGCCAAACCAACCACCCAAGAATGGAATCGTCGAGCGAAAACACTTGTTAACCTCCTAGAAGCAGCTTTTCTTGCCACCAGACCTTTCTTCATCAATTAGGAATCTGATGCCGTCACTAAACACATTCCTTAAATTGTAGCCATTTGTTGAGTGTTTTTTTTTTGTGTCTAATCCGCATATATATCACCATTACCCTTGATTTTCTTGACTGTATATCTCTTAAATGTCAACATATACATGTGTGATTTAGTTTACGAAGATTTTTCAATGCCGAGAACCTCGATCAGAAAGTAAAAAAGGCGTAAGGTTAACAATGTTGTAAAATTAAAATGGGATATAGCGGGCTAGGATTCGAGTTACAGGAACAAGGGCCAAACCAACCACCCAAGAATGGAATCGTCGAGCGAAAACACTTGACAACCTCCTTGAAGCAGCTTTTTTCCACCAGACCTTTCTCCATCAATTAGGAATCTAATGCCGTCACTAAACACATTCCTTAAATTGTAGCCATTTGTTGAGTATTTTTTTTGGTGTCTAATCCACATATGCATATCACCATTGCCCTTTATTTTCTTGACTGTATATCTCTTAAATGTCAACATATACATGTGTGATTTAGTTTACGAAGATTTTTCAATGCCGAGAACCTCGATCAGAGAGTAAAAAACGTGTAAGGTTCACAATGGTGTAAAATTAAATTGGGATATGCCGGGCTAGGATTCGAGATACAGGAACAAGGGCCAAACCAACCACCCAAGAAAGGAATCGTCGAGCGAAAACACTTGACAACCTCCTAGAAGCAGCTTTTCTTGCCAAAAGACCTTTCTCCATCAATTAGGAATCTGATACCGTCACTAAACACATTCCTTAAATTGTAGTCATTTGTGAGTGTTTTTTTGGTGTCTAATCCGCATATATATCACACATTGCCCTTGATTTTCTTGACTGTATATCTCTTAAATGTCAACATATACACGTGTGATTTAGTTTACGAAGATTTTTCAATGCCAAGAACCTCAATCAAAGAGTAAAAAAGGTGTAAGGTTCACAATGGTGTAAAATTGAAATGGGATATACCGGGCTAGGATTCCAGTTACAGGAACAAGGGCTAAATCAACCACCCAAGAATGGAATCGTCGAGCGAAAACACTTGACAACCTCCTAGAAGCAGCTTGTCTTGCCACCAGACCTTTCTCCATCAATTAGGAATCTGATGCTGTCACTAAACACATTCCTTAAATTGTAGTCATTTGTTGAGTGTTTTTTTTGTGTGTAATCCGCATATATATCACCATTGCCCTTGATTTTCTTGACTGTATATCTCTTAAATGTTAACATATACACGTGTGATTTAGTTTACGAAGTTTTTTCAATGCCGAGAACCTCGATCAGAGTGTAAAAAAGGCGTAAGGTTCATAATGGTGTAAAATTAAAATGGGATATACCGGGCTAGGATTCGAGTTACAGGAACAAGGGCGAAACCAACTACCCAAGAATGGAATCGTCGAGCGAAAACACTTGACAACCTCCTAGAAGCAGCTTTTCTTGCCACCATACCTTTCTCCATCAATTAGGAATCTGATACCGTCACTAAACACATTCCTTAAATTGTAGCCATTTGTTGAGGGTTTTTTATGTGTCTAATCCGCATATATATCAACATTACCCTTCATTTTCTTGACTGTATATCTCTTAAATGTCAACATATACACGTGTGATTTAGTTTACGAATATTTTTCAATGCCGAGAACCTCGTTCAGAGAGTAAAAAAGGCGTAAGGTTCACAATGGTGTAAAATTAAAATGGGATATACCGGGCTAGGATTCGAGTTACAGGAACAAGGGCCAAACCAACCACCCAAGAATGGAATCGTCGAGCGAAAACACTTGATAACCTCCTAGAAGCAGCTTTTCTTGCCACCAGACCTTTCTCCATCAATTAGGAATCTGATGCCGTCACTAAACAAATTCCTTAAATTGTAGCCATTTGTTGAGTGTTTTTTTTCTGTCTAATCCGCATATATATCACCATTACCCTTGATTTTCTTGACTGTATATCTCTTAAATGTCAACATATACATGTGTGATTTAGTTTACGAAGATTTTTCAATGCCGAGATCCTCGATCAGAAAGTAAAAAGGCGTAAGGTTAACAATGTTGTAAAATAAAAATGGGATATAGCGGGCTAGGATTCGAGTTACAGGAACAAGGGCCAAACCAACCACCCAAGAATGGAATCGTCTAGCGAAAACACTTGACAACCTCCTTGAAGAAGCTTTTTCTCCACCAGACCTTTCTCCATCAATTAGGAATCAAATGCCGTCACTAAACACATTCCTTAAATTGTAGCCATTTGTTGAGTATTTTTTTTTGGTTTCTAATCCACATATGCATATCACCATTGCCCTTTATTTTCATGACTGTATATCTCTTAATTGTCAACATATACATGTGTGATTTAGTTTACAAAGATTTTTCAATGCCGAGAACCTCGATCAGAGAGTAAAAAACGCGTAAGGTTCACAATGGTGTAAAATTAAATTGGGATATGCCGGGCTAGGATTCGAGATACAGGAACAAGGGCCAAACCAACCACCCAAGAAAGGAATCGTCGAGCGAAAAAACTTGACAACCTCCTAGAAGCAGCTTTTCTTGCCACCTGACCTTTCTCCATCAATTAGGAATCTGATGCCGTCACTAAACACATTCCTTTAATTGTAGTCATTTGCTGAGTGTTTTTTTTGGTGTCTAATCCACATATATATCAACATTGCCCTTGATTTGTTGACTGTATATCTCTTAAATGTCAACATATACACGTGTGATTTAGTTTACGAAGATTTTTCAATGCCGAGAACCTCGATCAGAGAGTAAAAAAGGTGTAAGGTTCACAATGGTGTAAAATTGAAATGCGATATACCGGGCTAGGATTCGAGTTACAGGAACAAGGGCCAAACCAACCACCCAAGAATGGAATCGTCGAGCGAAAACACTTGACAACCTCCTAGAAGCAGCTTGTCTTGCCACCAGACCTTTCTCCATCAATTAGGAATCTGATGCTGTCACTAAACACATTCCTTAAATTGTAGCCATTTGTTGAGTGTTTTTTTTTTGTGTCTAATCCGCATATATTTCACCATTGCCCTTGATTTTCTTGATTGTATATCTCTTAAATGTTAACATATACACGTGTGATTTAGTTTACGAAGATTTTTCAATGCCGAGAACCTCGATCAGAGAGTAAAAAAGGCGTAAGGTTCACAATGGTGTAAAATTAAAATGGGATATACCGGGCTAGGATTCGAGTTACAGGAACAAGGGCCAAACCAACTACCCAAGAATGGAATCGTCGAGCGAAAACACTTGACAACCTCCTAGAAGCAACTTTTCTTGCCACCAGACCTTTCTCCATCAATTAGGAATCTGATACCGTTACTAAACACATTCCTTAAATTGTAGCCATTTGTTGAGGGTTTTTTTTTGTGTCTAATCCGCATATATATCACCATTGCCCTTGATTTTCTTGACGGTATATCTCTTAAATATCAACATATACATGTGTGATTTAGTTTACGAAGATTTTTCAATGCTGAGAACCTCGATCAGAGAGTAAAAAATGCGTAAGGTTCACTATGGTGTAAAATTAAAGTGGGATATACCGGACTAGGATTCGAGTTACAGGAACAAGGGCCAAACCAACCACCCAAGAATGGAATCGTCGAGCGAAAACACTTGACAACCTCCTAGAAGCAGCTTTTCTTGCCACCAGACCTTTCTCCATCAATTAGGAATCTGATGTCGGCGCTAAATAAATTCCTTAAATTGTAGCCATTTGTTGAGTGTTTTTTTGTGTCTAATCCGCATATATATCAACATTGCCCTTCATTTTCTTGACTGTATATCTCTTAAATGTCAACATATACACGTGTGATTTAGTTTACGAAGATTTTTTCAATGCCGAGAACCTCGATCAGAGAGTAAAAAAGGAGTAAGGTTAACAATGTTGTAAAATTAAAATGGGATATACCGGGCTAGGATTCGAGTTACAGGAACAAGGGCCAAACCAACCACCCAAGAATGGAATCGTCGAGCGAAAACACTTGACAACCTCCTAGAAGCAGCTTTTCTTGCGACCAGACCTTTCTCCATCAATTAGGAATCTGATGCCGTCACTAAACACATTCCTTAAATTGTAGCCAATTGTTGAGGGTTTTTTTTGCTGTCTAATCTGCATATATATCACCATTGCCCTTGATTTTCTTGACGGTATATCTCTTAAATGTCAACATATACATGTGTGATTTAGTTTACGAAGATTTTTCAATGCCGAGAACCTAGATCAGAGAGTAAAAAACGTGTAAGGTTCACAATGGTGTAAAATTAAATTGGGATATGCCGGGCTAGGATTCGAGATACAGGAACAAGGGCCAAACCAACCACCCAAGAATGGAATCGTCGAGCGAAAACCCTTGACAACCTCCTAGAAACAGCTTTTCTTGCCACCAGACCTTTCTCCATCAATTAGGAATCTGATGCCGTCACTAAACACAGTCCTTAAATTGTAGCCATTTGTTGAGTGTTTTTTTGGTATCTAATCCGCATATATATCACTGTTGCCCTTGATTTTCTTCACTGTATATCTCTTAAATGTCAACACATACACGTGTGATTTGGTTTACGAAGAATTTTCAATGCCGGGAACCTCGATCAGAGAGTAAAAAAACGTAAGGTTCACAATGGTGTAACATTAAAATAGGATATACCGGGCTAGGATTCGAGTTACAGGAATAAGTGCCAAACCAACCATACTAGAAAGGAATCGTCGAGCGAAAACACTTGACAACCTCCTAGAAGCAGCTTTTCTTGCCACCAGACCTTTCTCCATCAATTAGGAATCTGATACCGTCACTAAACACATTCCTTAAATTGTAGCCATTTGTTGAGTGTTTTTGGGTCTTATCCGCATATATATCACCATTGCCCTTGATTTTCTTGATTGTATATCTCTTAAATGTCAAATATACACGTGTGATTTAGTTTAGGAAGATTTTTCAATGTCGAGAACCTCGATCAGAGAGTAAAAAAGGCGTAAGGTTCACAATGGTGTAAAAGTAAAATGAGATATACCGGGCTAGGATTCTAGTTACAGGAACAAGGGCCAAATAACCACAAAAGAATGGAATTGTCGAGCGAAAACACTTAACAACCTCCTAGAAGCAGCTTTTCTTGCGTCCGGACCTTTCTCTATAATTTAGGAATCTGATGCCGTTACTAAACACATTCCTTAGATTGTAGCCATTTGTTGAGTGTTTTTTTTTTTGTGTCTAATCCGCATATATATCACCATTGCCCTTGATTTTCTTGACTGTGTATCTCTTAAATGTCAACATATACACGTGTGATTTAGTTTACGAAGATTTTTCAATGCGAAGATCCTCGATCAGAGAGTAAAAAAGGCGTAACCAGACCTTTCTCCATGGGATATACCGGGCTAGGATTTGAGTTACAGGAACAAGGGCGAAACCAACCACCCAAGAATGGAATCGACGAGCAAAAACACTTGACAACCTCCTAGAAGCTGCTTTTCTTGCCACCAGACCTTTCTCCATCAATTAGGTATCTGATGCCGTCACTAAACACATTCCTTAAATTGTAGCCATTTGTTGAGTGTTTTTTTTGGTGTCTAATCCGCATATATATCACCATTACCCTTGATTTTCTTGACTGTATATCTCTTAAATGTCAACATATACACGTGTGATTTAGTTTACGAAGAATTTTCAATGCCGAGAACCTCGATCAGAGGGTAAAAAACACGTAAGGTTCACAATGGTGTAAAATTAAAATGAGATATACCGTGCTAGGATTCGAGTTACAGGAACAAGGGCCAAACCAACCTCCCAAGAATGGAATCGTCGAGCGAAAACACTTGACAACCTCCTAGAAGCAGCTTTTCTTGCCACCAGACCTTTCTCCATCAATTAGGAATCTGATACCGTCACTAAACACATTCCTTAAATTGTAGCCATTTGTTGATTGTTTTTTTGGGTCTAATCCGCATATATATCACCATTGCCCTTGATTTTCTTGATTGTATATCTCTTAAATGTCAAATATACACGTGTGATTTAGTTTAGGAAGGTTTTTTCAATGCCGAGAACCTCGATCAGAGAGTAAAAAAGGCGTAAGGTTCACAATGGTGTAAAAGTAAAATGGGATATATCGGGCTAGGATTCGAGTTACTGGAACAAAGACCAAACAACCACCCAAGAATCGAATTTTCGAGCTAAAACACTTAACAACCTCCTAGAAGCAGCTTTTCTTGCGACCAGACCTTTCTCTATCATTTAGGAATCTGATGCCGTCACTAAACACATTCCTTAAATTGTAGCCATTTGTTGAGTGTTTTTTTTGGTGTCTAATCCGCATATATATCACCATTGCCCTTGACTTTCTTGACTGTGTATCTCTTAAATGTCAACATATACACGTGAGATTTAGTTTACGAAGATTTTTCAATGCGAAGAAACTCGATTAGAGTGTAAAAAAGGCGTAAGGTTCACAATGGTGTAAAATTAAAATGGGATATACCGGGCTAGGATTCAAGTTACAGGAACAAGGGCCAAACCAACCACCCAAGAATGGAATCGACGAGCAAAAACACTTGACAACCTCCTAGAAGCTGCTTTTCTTGCCACCAGACCTTTCTCCATCAATTAGGAATCTGATGCCGTCACTAAATGTTGGTGCATGTTATATGACAACAGCTTTGGATTGGTCTTTGGATATTAAACAGAAGATTGGATCATGAAGACTTAAAGAAAAACGAGCTCTATGAAGTCCAATCAGTCCAAGTTTGTACTAAGTCTATTAGGCCCAAGTTTATGTGACAAATGTAATATGGGCAAATACCCAATTCGAGTCTTGGCTGTGTGTATATAAACAGCCTTAGTCTTGAGTTCTAAAAAAGACACTTGAGACATTTTAGACAACTTGAGAGAGCATTCAAGTGTGAGAGGTGAAGAACAAAACAGAAATCGGCTGTTAGGTTCTTGTAGATCTTAGTGATTGTAAAACGTTTCTAAAGGTTTGATAATCACAGAAGATCAGTTTGAAAGTTTGCGTGTTTGTGAGTTCGAGTTCTTGTTCTTCTACATAATCTTGTTTCTGTGTTCGAAGATCAATCAAGGGGATTCCGCACCCTTGATAGATTAACAGTCTTGTACGATCCATACGTGATTCAGGGACCTACATTTGGTATCAGAGCGTTTGCTCTTGTGCATGGTTCAAGACTGAAGACTGGATTCAAGTTGTGTTTCGGTTGAAGAAGTTTTGGTGTCTCATTCAAAATTTTCGTGAAGAACTGCAAGAACAAGGAAGAACAGTTCAAAATTCTGAGTTTTGATCTGTTTTGGTAGTTGGTTGTTTGGAAATTTTGAGTTTAAGTTCTGGGTTTTTGCGAAGAACACGAAGAACACTTGAAGAACAGTTTAAATTCGTGTACTTTAATCTGTTTTGATTACTTGTTTTGACTGTTTTCGTGTTTTGCAGGAAATCTGATTGAGACTTTGCTTGAAAAGTTTCAAAAGAGGAAGCAGATTTTGTGTTGGTCAGCTGCTGCAGTTGTTAGCTGTTGCATGTTTCTGGATTGGGTGGCTGGGTGGCCCAATCAGCTGTTGAGCGAATTTAACAGATATCTCGGAGACCAGCGAAATTAAGTGAGACCAGCATATTTATCGGCGACGTTAAATCCAAAGGCGACTTTGGTAACCGTGTGATTGTCCTCAGCGAAATCATCACGGTTTCAGCGACTTCACTAGTCGTCGTAATAGCGAAATTATACCAGCGAATTTGTCCAGCAAAGATAACCAGCGAAATTAACTCAGAACCAGCGAATTTAAGAGAGAAATTAAGGGGTGGAATTTCAGTTGGCAAGCGTCGAAAATATTTCAAAGTTTTGCAAATAGAAATTGATCCGTAGCTCGTTTGAAGAAACTGTTTGCACCGTTGAACTCGTGGGATTTTTAGGACAAAAAAAAAAAAAAAAAAAATTGGTAACCACTGTTTTCGGAAAAATTTCGGTTTTCGACATTAGATATCATTGGATTCGTCTTTTCGAGGCGATTCTAACGGTGTAATTTGGTAACCACTGTTTTCGGAAAAATTTTGTACGGTTTTATCAGTCTGTTACGTTGAAATGTCGAACATGTCAAAATTGAACGAACTCTTAAGGATGGAGCATGAGGTAGGCACGACGAACAAACCACCTAAGATGATGAAGGTGGAGAACTACTTGACTTGGAAGGATAGGTTTCAATCTTTTGTTGAGTACCAGGACACGCGTATGTGGATATGCATAGACGATGGGTATGTGAACCCAACTCATGACTTTGAGGGAAGACAACGTATAACTGCTTATGTTGATATGGATGCCGAACAAAAGAAAATGTATGAGGCTGAGAAGAGAGCCTTGGCAGCCATTAAAATGTCTTTACCTGATGGCATCAAGCATACCTTTAAGAAGTACACTACTTCAAAGGAAATGTGGGATGCACTAGAGAAGAGATATGAGGGAAATCCTGATGTCAAGAAGAACAAGGTTGATCTACTGAAGAAGCAGTTTGCTGTGTTCAAGTACATGAAGAATGAGTCACTTGAAGACGTCATCACTCGATACTACCATCTGATGTCAGAACTGGATAATTATGATATAGATTGCTATACTGACATTGAGAAAAACGACAAGCTGCTTGATGCTCTACCGGCTAAATGGGATATCTACACTCTCATGATTAAGGGAGAAGCAGATTATGACACGAAGGAATTGGAAGAAGTAGTTGGAAAGCTTAGAGCTTATGAGCTTAGTATGAAGAAAAAGGACACTGGTTATGATCAGGTTCAAGATCCAGGGATATACAATGGGCTTACATCTTCTTCACCTCATGATGCTTCTAGCGACTCTGCAACTGCATTTCTTTCGTGTGATAAGGAGCAGGTCACAGTGAATGAGGATGGTGATGTGTGCTTTGTAGCTGCTGCAGGAGGATCAACAGGAGTCAAGAGAACATCAACCTCAAAGCAAAGTGGTAGTGCAAAGTCAATGCCTATGAGTGTGAAGTCTGCTGAAGGACATCTTGCTCTACTTGCTTCTTTTGTTGCGTCTTATGAGAACTACATTCAAGGGAAAATATCTGATCCTGCCACTTTAGATGAAGATTATGATCAGATTGACCCTGATGATCTAGAAGAGATGGATCTACAATGGCAGATGGCCATGATTTGGAGACGTGTGAAGAGGTTCATGAACAGAACTGGAAGGAAGTTTGTAGGAAAGAGCGTAGGTTTTGACAAGACCAAAGTCAGGTGCTTTAACTGTCAGAGTTATGGTCATTTCGCTAGGGAATGTCAAAAACAAAAGCATGAGAATACGAATCAAAGTTCAAACAATCGGAATGCATCAAACAACTCTAACAACTCTAACTCAAGGGCGTTGATATCTACTGCAAGAGAAGGCTCATATGACTGGAGCATTCACTTAGAAAATGATGAGAATGTCACTCAAGCATTCATGGCAGAGATCACTCAAATCAATGATGGTGAAGCTACTGTAGATGAGGCTAAAGTTGAGAAGAAGAGTGAAGTTGAGGAAGCTAAGGCTGATCAGACAACAGATGCTGAAGAGGATAAGCCTGAGTCTGAGCATGAAATGGAAGCTGATGAGAAAGATGAAATCATCAAAAGAATGGAAGCTCAACTTGCTGCTCTCATGGCCAACTCAGACAAATCGACAGGAGAGGTAAGTAACTCTGCCACTTCTATGTGTTTAAAGTGTCGTGAACTATAGGGTGAAGTTGACAAATTGTCAACTCAAAACAAAAGTCTTGTGAGTGAAATGTCTAACGTAAAAGAATCAAACTTCTTTGCTAAAAGAAACGAGTCATCATATTTGAAAAAGATAAAAGGCTATGAAGCTGAAATTGAAGTTTTAACCAGCAAACTAAACGAAAAACTTCAAGTCATAGACACAAAAGAGATTTCTGATAGAAACAAAGAGTTGTCAGATGCACAACTTAAAATTGTTGAACTTGAAAAAAAATTAGGTCAATTCAGAGATTCTACTTTTGTTATGAAACATATGATGGGTGGGTTAAAGAAGAGTAATGACAAGACAAGTGTGGGATTCCAGGGCTTTAATGAAGTCCCACCTCCTCTTAGTCATGACTATTCTTTCCTACCTGATGAGGATGAGCTTACAGACTGTCTGTCAACATCACCAAGTAGTTTCACATCCAGTCAAGGTGATGTGTTTGAAGATAATGATGCTAAGAAGGAAAATAACAGCAAACCTGTTTTGAAAAAGAAAAATACACCTTCTAAAAACAATAATCAAACTTTTGTTAAAAAGGTTAATTTTGTTCAAGGAAGTGATATGAAAACCGAAACAGCTGTTATTGAAAAGGTATCAAATGTAGAGTTTGCTAGAAACAAAAACATAGAAAAATCTGAAATTAAGCAAACTGAGCAAAATCCTTCCAAGGCATCATCATCAAAACCAGAATCTAGTTCAAAGGCTTCAACTAAGAAGTCTTCGAATAAGAGATCGTGCTTCAAATGTCACACAAAGGGACATGTAGCTAGCTGCTGTCCTAACAAAAAGGTTGAAGCACAAGTTAGTGAGAAACAAAAGGGGAAATCACCTGAGAAGCAAGGTGATAATGAGGAGAAAGTCTCAAACTTTCCAAAGAAATCTGCTCCAAAGCAACAACCGGGTGTTGCTAGTGGTGTAGATAAGGCTGAAAAAGGAACTCCACAAGTTCCTCGTTTCCAAAGAAATCAACCAAGATTTCAGCCTGAATCTACATCAGGCAGATATGAAAGACCTAGAAGTAACTCACCAAGAATCAATAATCAAAATTCAAATAATTTCAGAAGTCAAGGTCAATATCAAAATCGATACCGAAATAATGGTGGTCGAACTTTTTATAACAATGGCTTTAGAAATTACAATCAAGGTTCTTGGAATCAAAATCAAAATTTTCAAAGGTCACATAGTCCAAACACAAATAGGTACCCTCAGGACCAGAGACCTTATGGAAATCATGCCCCATTTCCATCAACAGGTCCGAGATCCAAGACTCCAATTAGGGGTGATGGATCTTGGATGGATGTTCAAGTAGTAGGTGAATTTGGACGACCCAAGACCATTAAGGCTTGGGTCCCCCAATCTAACTAATCTTTCGGTTGGTGTGTGCAGGAGCTGCTAAGGAGGATTATCAACTTATGGTATGTTGATAGTGGCTGCTCCAGGCACATGACGGGGGATGCGAGGTTGTTTTCTGAATTTGAAGAATTTGATGGTGGACATGTAAACTTTGCTGGTGCTAAAGGTGGAAAAATTACTGGACGAGGAAAAGTGACGAATGGGAAGATCACTTTGGACAAAGTGAACTATGTTGAGCAGCTTAAACACAATCTGATGAGCGTGTCACAAGTCTGCGACAAGGGTCACTCGGTCCATTTTACAAATACTGAGGCATTGGTGTTGAAACCGGGTTTGGTCATTCCGGACGATTGGATAGTTATGCGTGCACCAAGGAAAAATGACACTTATGTCATGGACATGGGTGCCAAGGATCCAACTGCTGCGGTGGCGTGTTTACTGTCAAAAGCATCTGAAGCTGAATCAATGTTGTGGCACAGACGCATGGCTCATATTCACTACCGCAAAATGAATTACATTATTAAAAATGAGCTAGTGAAAGGGGTTCCATTGCTGAGGTTTCAAGTGGAAGATAAATGTCTTCCATGTCAAAAGGGAAAACAACACAAGAAACCTCATAAGTCTAAAACAGTAAATTCCATTAATGCCCTTTATGATTTACTTCACATGGATTTATTCGGTCCAGTGAACGTGAGGAGCATAGGTGGAAAGTACTATTGTCTTGTTGTCACTGATGATTACTCACGTTATTCATGGGTTTTCTTTTTAGGTACAAAAGATGAGACAGCAGAGATGTTGATAGATCTTTTTACAAAATTGGAAAACGTTCATGATGCAAGGATCAAGAGGATAAGGAGTGATAATGGCACGGAGTTCAAGAATCGGATTCTGGATCTCTACTGTCTTCGAAAGGGAATTGAACATCAATATTCTTCTCCTTATACGCCTCAACAAAATGGAGTCGCTGAGAGGAAAAACAGGACGTTGATTGAAGCCGCTAGGACGATGCTTTCAGATTCAAAGCTACCAGTTCTTTTCTGGGGAGAAGCTGTGAATACAACTTGCTACGTCCTAAACAAAGTTTTGACCGTTAAATGTTTTAACAAAACTTGTCATGAGTTAATGTTTAATGAAAAACCAAACTTAACAGGCTTTGAACCATTTGGATTACCCTGCACCATTGTGCGAAACAAAGATAAACAAAAATTCGGTGAGGTGGCAGATGAAGGCTACTTTCTGGGCTACGTGCCTGGCACACCGAATAAAAGGGTTTTTAATCTGAAAACTGGTAAAATTGAGATTGTTTTTAATGTGGAAATTACTTCCTACAAACCTCAACAGTCAACGAGTGGTCCTGCTATATTGTATGATTATGAAAGCGTGTTTAAATCATTTAATATTCCTGAGGTTTCTGATGCAGATGGTTCTCAGCTGATTCAAACAGTTGTATGTGAAGACGATGAAGGCGAGTTCATGCCTAGATCGAATGTTGATATGTCAGATGCTCCGGAAACTTCCCAAAGTGCTGCTGATCATGATTCAAGCGATAGTGACTCTGAACCCTTTCAGGGGGAGGATTTCTTTAATCCGTTTGCAAATCAAAATATTCAGGGGGAGGTTGGATCAAACCTGGGTGATAATCTAGAAGTCGATGCTGTTGCTACTACACGAGCAAATGGAGATCATCCGGTTGATATGATACTGGGAGATCCTACTGTAGGTGTTCAGAAAAGAAGAAGCATAGCAGAAAATTCTGGGTTATTTGTTTCGATTGAGAAGACTGGGATAGTGAACGAGTGCTTGTATAGTTGCTTTATTTCCCAAGAGGAGCCGAAAAACATTCATATGGCTCTTAAAGACAATTCATGGGTTGAAGCTATGCAAGAGGAATTGGCCCAGTTTGCTAAGTTGAAGGTTTGGGAATTGGTGGACCTTCCAAAAGGTGAGAGAGAGATTGGCACTAAATGGGTATTTAGGTGCAAGAAAGATGAAAGAGGTATTGTCACACGCAACAAAGCTCGGTTGGTTGTCAAAGGCTTTAATCAGCAAGAAGGGATTGATTACAATGAGGTGTTTGCACCAGTGGCGAGGTTGGAGGCAATTCGTTTGTTTCTGGCTTTTGCTTCATTCAAGGGCTTCAAAGTTTTCCAACTAGACGTGAAGAGTGCATTTCTTTACGGAAAAGTCCAAGAAGTGGTGTATGTCTCACAACCAGATGGGTTCGTTGATCCAGACTATCCAGATCGAGTGTACAAACTTGATAAGGCTTTGTATGGGTTACATCAAGCTCCCAGGGCGTGGTACGAGACACTGTCTACACATCTGGTCAAGAATGGTTTTGAAAGAGGTCAGATTGACGGTACACTGTTCATTAAGAGAAAGAAGGAAGATTTTCTGCTGGTACAGGTATACGTGGATGACATCATCTTTGGGTCATCTGACGAAAACATGTGTAAGGAATTTGAACAGGTGATGAAGAGCAAGTTTGAAATGAGTACTATGGGTGAGTTGTCTTACTTTCTGGGATTACAAGTTGAACAGAAGGAGGATGGGATGTTTATACATCAAACAAAGTATGTGTATGACATTCTGGCTCGATTCAAAATGAATGATTGCTCTACTTTCAACACACCCATTTGTGAAAACCACAATCTCGGCCCAGATCATGAAAGCACTGAAGATGTTGTTCCAACTCAATACAGGGCGATGATTGGTTCTCTAATGTACTTGACTGCTTCAAGACCTGACATCATGTTTGCCGTATGCTTGTGTGCCAGATATCAGGCGAATCCAAAAGAGTCACACATGAAAGCAGTGAAGCGTATTCTTCGTTACTTGAAGGGGAAACCTAAACTTGGGTTGTGGTATCCAGCTGATAGTGATTTGAATTTTGTCGCTTACACTGACTCAGACTTTGGAGGATGCAAGTCGAACAGGAAGTCTACAACAGGTGGTTGTCAGTTCTTAGGAGGCAGGATCGTGTCTTGGCAATGCAAGAAGCAATCCTGTGTGTCTACCTCTACGTGTGAAGCTGAATATATTGCTGCGGGTAGCTGTTGCTCTCAGGTTCTCTGGATCCAACAGCAGATGCGCGATTACAGTTTGGATTTCACTCGTACTCCTATTATGATAGATAATAATGCCACTATATCAATCACAAACAATCCCGTAAAGCACAGTAGAACTAAACACATTGACATACGTCATCACTTTATTCGGGATTGTGCTGAAAACCGATTAATTGAATTGCACCGAGTCGACACAGAAGATAACCTTGCTGATCTTTACACAAAAGCTTTTGATCGAGATCGCTTTGAACACTTAGTCGAACTCAATGGGATGAGGAATCCTGAATAACTGGTTTTTCATAAGAATTTTTGTAAATAGTTTACTGTTTTTCTTAAAAATCAAAAATACAAAAACATCGAAAAAATTTCAAAAACACAAAAAATAGAAACGCAAAAATGAGTTTCCTGGCGAGCAAAAGAGAAAATGATAGTACATCAGTGGTCTGCCTAAACCTCTTTAAACCTTAAATGAAATATGCTAAGCAGCTCTATATAAGATGTATCAGTAGGCTCACAATCATTTTAAAGTGTGCAGGGTGATATAAACTTAAATCGACTGAAGACCAGGTGGGAACCATTCATTGGCATATGGTCTTAGTACCGAAATTTCGTTTGAGAGATTGCCGAGGTTCTGAGATATTCGGTCTTTATGCTGCTTATCATCTGGGTATCATGGTTGTATCTTTTACCGAAAAATAACGGGGACGCAAGTCTAGATCTTCCATGATATCATACATACGTGTACATATTGCATTCGACCTCAATAAGTGATCAACAATCACATGTCCCCAAAATAAGTGATAATATATCACATTTATCCGGGAGTCAAGTTCGTCTCTCTGCTGTACGAAAGTACTGACCTGTTCACGGACTTGCTCCTGTGCCCTCATGCATCTGAAAATCAAGTTCCTCATCAATAAGTGATACTATCACATAGGGCTTGTTTTCAATCAAAATAAGTGAGTTTCTCACATCATATACGGTCAAACAGATGATAATCGGTATACTCACCGGTAAGATGAACCCTCGTGCATACCTTGATACGGGAATGTGTCGTGATGTGGATGAACACCGGTCGGTAAGTATAAATCATACCTTAATGTATCCCCTCGCCATGATTACATATGATAAGTTGAGCTTATGTGGACAACAATACCGATAATCGTTATAGGATGCTTATCTAAATGTTAACTAAAAGAACAACAAGAGCGTTTTGACATGACCGTACACTGATATGATTCTCTTACCCTCGAAACTCGCAAAAAGAATGTCTGTAAATATTTACTTACTGCTTTCAGTCTTTACATTTGAAAAATATAAAAATCCAAAAATAGTGTCTTTTTCTGTTAAAATTCTTAATGTACAGAAAACTGTTATTCTTGGAGGAGTTGTTACCGAAAGGGGGAGACTGTGTTAGAAAGTGGGTTCAAAATTTTTTTTTTTTTTTTGAATCATGCAGGTTATAAGGTGTTTGTTAAAATTTGTGCGTGTTGGTGCTTTATTTGAAAATGCTTAATCTGATACAGTTTAACTATCTCTTGAATAATAATAATTCTTTAACTATGTTGAAAAATTCTTATGGTTTCTCGAGATGTTTGTTTTATAGTATACAGATTGAAGCAGTTGTTGATGAGAAGTTGCTGTGAAGAGAGGAGGAGTTTGTTGCTGCTTGGTAGAATCCTCCTTCTACAATGCTGAGTGGATGCTGTGAAGACACATTGAATGCTGAATCAAAACTTGGAAGATTTGGTGATTGGATGCATCAGCTTAGGGGGAGTCTGTTGCTGACAAAGATGTTGCTGACAAAGACAGAATTCATGTTGAAACTGACGCTATCCAAAGACCAAAGACTGTGAGATTCTGAAGACTAAAGTTTCCTTTGCAAGCTATTGTCAAGGGGGAGTTTGTTGGTGCATGTTATATGACAACAGCTTTGGATTGGTCTTTGGATATTAAACAGAAGATTGGATCATGAAGACTTAAAGAAAAACGAGCTCTATGAAGTCCAATCAGTCCAAGTTTGTACTAAGTCTATTAGGCCCAAGTTTATGTGACAAATGTAATATGGGCAAAGCCCAATTCGAGTCTTGGCTGTGTGTATATAAACAACCTTAGTCTTGAGTTCTAAAAAAGACACTTGAGACATTTTAGACAACTTGAGAGAGCATTCAAGTGTGAGAGGTGAAGAACAAAACAGAAATCGGCTGTTAGGTTCTTGTAGATCTTAGTGATTGTAAAACGTTTCTAAAGGTTTGATAATCACAGAAGATCAGTTTGAAAGTTTGCGTGTTTGTGAGTTCGAGTTCTTGTTCTTCTACATAATCTTGTTTCTGTGTTCGAAGATCAATCAAGGGGATTCCGCACCCTTGATAGATTAACAGTCTTGTACGATCCATACGTGATTCAGGGACCTACACTAAACACATTCCTTAAATTGTAGCCATTTGTTGAGTGTTTTTTTTGTGTCTAATCCGTATATATATCACCATTGCCCTTTATTTTCTTGACTGTATATCTCTTAAATGTCAACATATACACGTGTGATTTAGTTTACGAAGATTTTTCAATGCAGAGAACCTTGATCAGAGAGTAAAAAAGGCGTAAGTTTCACAATGGTGTAAAATTAAAATGGGCTATACCGGGCCAGGATTCGAGTAACAGGAACAAAGGCCAAACAACCACCCAAGAATGGAATTGTCGAGCCAAAACACTTAACAACCACTTAGAAGCAGCTTTTCTTGCGACCAGACCTTTCTCTATCATTTAGGAATCTGATGCCGTCACTAAACACATTCCTTAAATTGTAGCCATTTGTTGAGTGTTTTTTTTGGTGTCTAATCCGCATATATAACACCATTGCCCTTGATTTTCTTGACTGTATATCTCTTAAATGTCAACATATACACATGTGATTTAGTTTACGAAGATTTTTCAATGCCGAGAACCTCGATCAGAGAGTAAAAAAGACGTATGGTTCACAATGGTGTAAAATTAAAATAGGATATACCGAGCTAGGATTCGAGTTACAGGAACAAGTGCCAAACCAACCACACAAGAATGAAATCGTTGAGCGAAAACACTTGACAACCTCCTAGAAGCAGCTTTTATTGCCACCAGACCTTTCTCCATCAATTAGGAATCTGATACCGTCACTAAACACATTCCTTAAATTGTAGCCATTTGTTGAGTGTTTTTTTGGGTCTAATCCGCATATATATCACCATTGCTCTTGATTTTCTTGATTGTATATCTCTTAAATGTCAAATATACACGTGTGATTTAGTTTAGGAAGATTTTTCAATGCCGAGAACCTCGATCAGAGAGTAAAAACGGCGTAAGGTTCACAATGGTGTAAAAGTAAAATGGGATATACCGGGCGCGGATTCGAGTGACAGGAACAAGGGCCAAACCAACCACCCAAGAATGGAATCATCAAGCGAAAACACTTGACAACCTCCTAGAAGCAGCATTTCTTGCCACCAGACCCTTCTCCTTTAATTAGGAATCTGATGCCGTCACTAAACACATTCCTTAAATTGTAGCCATTTGTTGAGTGTTTTTTTTGTGTCTAATCCGTATATATTTCACCATTGCCCTTGATTTTATTGACTGTATATCTCTTAAATGTCTACATATTCACGTGTGATTTAGTTTACGAAGATTTATCAATGCCGAGAACCTCGGTCAGAGAGTAAAGAAGGCGTGAGTGAGGTTCACAATGGTGTAAAATTAAAATGGGATATACCGGGCTAGGATTCGAGTTACAGGAACAAGGGCCAAACCAACCACCCAAGAATGGAATAGCGAAAACACTTGACAACCTCCTAGAAGCAGCTTTTCTTGCCACCGGACCTTTCTTCATCAATTAGGAATCTGATGCCATCACTAAACACATTCCTTATATTCTAGCCATTTGTTGAGTGTTATTTTTTGTGTCTAATCCGCTTAAATATCACCATTGCCATTTATTTTCTTAACTGTATGTCTCTTAAATGTCAACATATATATGTGTGATTTAGTTTACGAATATTTTTCAATGCCGAGAACCTCGATTAGAGAGTAAAAAAGGCGTAAGGTTCACAATGGTGTAAAATTAAAATGGGATATACCGGGCTAGGATTCGAATGGCAGGAACAAGGGCCAAACCAACCACCCATGAATGGAATCATCGAGCGAAAACACTTGACAACATCCTAGAAGTAGCTTTTCTTGCCACCAGACCTCTTTTCATCAATTAGGAATCTAATGTCGTCACTAAACAGATTCCTTAAATTGTAGCCATTTGTTGAGTATTTTTTTTGGTGTCTAATCCGCATATATATCCCCATTGCCCTTGATTTTCTTGACTGTATATCTCTTAAAAGTCAACATATACACGTGTGATTTAGTTTACGGAGATTTTTCAATGCCGAGAACCTCGATCAGAGATTAAAAAAGGCGTAAGGTTCACAATGATGTAAAATTAAAATGGGATATACCGGGCTAGGATTCGAGTTACAGGAACAAGGGCCAAACCAACCACCCAAGAATATAATCGTCGAGCGGAAACACTTGACAACCTCCTAGAAGCAGCTTTTCTTGTCACCAGACCTTTCTCCTTCAATTAGGAATCTGATGTCGTCACTAAACACATTCCTTAAATTGTAGCCATTTGTTGAGTGTTTTCTTTTTATATCTAATCCGCATATATATCACCATTGCCCTTGATTTTCTTGACCGTATATCTCTTAAATGTCAACATATACACGTGTGATTTAGTTTACGAAGAATTTTCAATGCCGAGAACCTCGATCAGAGAGTAAAAAAGGCGTAAGGTTCAAAATGATGTAAAATTAAAATGGGATATACCGGGTTAGTATTCGAGTTACAGGATCAAGGGCCAAACCAACCACCCAAGAATGGAATCATCGAGAGAAAACACTTGACAAACTCCTAGAAGCATCTTTTCTTACCACCAGACCTTTCTCCATCAATTAGGAATTTGATGCCGTCACTAAACACATTCCTTAAATTGTAGCCATTTGTTGAGTGTTTTTTTTGGTGTCTAATCCGCATATGTATCACCATTGCCCTTGATTTTCTTGACTGTATATCTCTTAAATGTCGACATATACACGTGTGATTTAGTTTATGAAGATTTTTCAATGCCGAGAACCTCGATCAGTGAGTAAAAAGGCGTAAGGTTCACAATGGTGTAAAATTAAAATGGGATATTCTGGGTTAGGATTCGAGTTACAGGAACTAGGGCCAAACCAACCACCCAAGAATGGAATCGTCAAGCGAAAACACTTGACAACCTCCTAGAAGCAGCTTTTCTTGCCACCAGACCTTTCTCCCTCAATTAGGAATATGATCCCGTCACTTAACACATTTCTTAAATTGTAGCCATTTGTTGAGTGTTTTTTTTTGGTGTCTAATCCGCATATATTTCACCATTTCCCTTGATTTTCTTGACTATATATCTCTTAAATGTCAACATATAGACGTGTGATTTAGTTTACGAAGATTTTTCAATGGCGAGAACCTCAATCAGAAAGTAAACATGGCGTAAGGTTCACAATGCTGTAAAATTAAAATGGGATATACCGGGCTAGGATTTAAGTTACAGAAACAAGGGCAAAACCAACCACCCAAGAATGGAATCGTTGAGCGAAAACACTTGACAACCTCCTAGAAGCAGCTTTTCTTGCCACCAGACCTTTCTCCATCAATTAGGAATCTGATGCCGTCACTAAACATATTCCTTAAATTGTAGCCATTTGTTGAGTGTTTTTTTTGGTGTCTTATCCGTAAATATATCACCATTGCCCTTGATTTTCTTGACTGTATATCTCTTTAATGTCAACATATACACGTGTGATTTATTTTATGAAGATTTTTCAATGCCGAGAACCTTGAACTGAGAGTAAAAAAGATGTAAGGTTCACAAAGGTGTAAAATTAAAATGGGATATAACGGGCTAGGATTCGAGTTACAGGAACAAGGGCCAAAACCAACCACCCAAGAATGGAATCGTCGAGAGAAAACACTTGACAACCTCCTAGAAGCATCTTTTCTTGCCACCAGACCTTTCTCCATCAATTAGGAATCATATGCATTCACTAAACACATTCCTTAAATTGTAGCCATTTGTTGAGTGTTTTTTTTGTGTCTAATCCTTATATGTATCACCATTGCCCTTGATTTTCTTGACTGTGTATCTCTTAAATGTCAACATATACACATGTGAATTAGTTTACGAAGATTTTTCAATGCCGAGAACCTCGATCAGAGAGTAAAAAAGGCGTAAGGTTCAAAATTGTGTAAAATTAAAATGGGATATACCGGGCTAGGATTCGAGTTACAGGAACAAGGGCCAAACCAACCACCCAAGATTGGAATCGTCGAGAGAAAACACTTGACAACCTCCTAGAAGCAGCTTTTCTTGCCACCAGACCTTTCTCTGTCAATTAGGAATCTGATGCCGTCAGAAAACACATTACTTAAATTGTAGCCATTTGTTGAGTGTTTTTTTTGGTGTCTAATCCTCATATATAACACCATTGCCCTTGATTTTTCTTGACTGTATATCTCTTAAATGTCAACATATACACGTGTGATTTAGTTTACGAAGATTTTTCAATGCCGAGAACCTCGATCAAAGAGTAAAAAAGGTGTAAGGTTCACAATGGTGTAAAATTAAAATGGGATATAACGGGCTAGGATTCGAGTTTCAGGAACAAGGGCCAAACTAACCACCCAAGAATGGAATCGTTGAGCGAAAACACTTGACAACCTCCTAGAAGCAGCTTTTATTGCCACCGGACATTTCTCCATCAATTAGGAATCTGATGCATTCACTAAACACATTCCTTAAATTGTAGCCATTTGTTGAGTGTTTTTTTTGGTGTCTAATCCTTATATGTATGACCATTGCCCTTGATTTTCTTGACTGTATATCTCTTAAATGTCAACATATACACGTGTGATTTAGTTTATGAAGATTTTTCAATGCCGAGAACCTCGATCAGTGAGTAAAAAAGGCGTAAGGTTCACAATGGTGTAAAATTAAAATGGGATATTTTGGGCTAGGATTCGACTTACATGAACTAGGGCCAAACCAACCACCCAAGAATGGAATCGTCGAGCGAAAACACTTGACAACCTCCTAGAAACAGCTTTTCTTGTCACCAGACCTTTCTCCGTCAATTAGGAATCTTATGTCGTCACTAAACACATTCCCTAAATTGTTGCCATTTGTTGAGTGTTTTTTTATGTCTAATCCTCATATATATCACCATTGCCCTTGATTTTCTTGACTGTATATCTCTTAAATGTCAACATATACACGTGTGATTTAGTTTACGAAGATTTTTCAAAGCCGAGAACCTCGATCAGAGAGTAAAAAAGGCGTAAGGTTCACAATGGTGTAAAATTAAAATGGGATATATCGGGCTAGGATTCGAGTTACAGGATCAAGGGCCAAACCAACCACCTAAGAATGGAATCGTCAAGAGAAAGCACTTGACAACCTCCTAGAAGCATCTTTTATTGCCACCAGACCTTTCTCCATCAATTAGGAATCTGATGCCGTCACTAAACACATTTCTTAAATTGTAGCAATTTGTTGAGTTTTTTTTTTGGTGTCAAATCCGCATATATATCACCATTCCCTTGATTTTCATGATTGTGTATCTCTTAAATGTCAACATATACACATGTGAATTAGTTTACGAAGATTTTTCAATGCCGAGAACCTCGATCAGAGAGTAAAAAAGGCGTAAGGTTCAAAATTGTGTAAAATTAAAATGGGATATACCGGGCTAGGATTCGAGTTACAGGAACAAGGGCCAAACCAACCACCCAAGATTGGAATCGTCGAGAGAAAACACTTGACAACCTCCGAGAAGCAGCTTTTCTTGCCACCAGACCTTTCTCTGTCAATTAGGAATCTGATACCGTCACAAAACACATTACTTAAATTGTAGCCATTTGTTGAGTGTTTTTTTTGGTGTCTAATCCTCATATATAACACCATTGCCCTTGATTTTCTTGACTGTATATCTCTTAAATGTCAACATATACACGTGTGATTTAGTTTACGAAGATTTTTCAATGCCGAGAACCTCGATCAAAGAGTAAAAAAGGTGTAAGGTTCACAATGGTGTAAAATTAAAATGGGATATAACGGGCTAGGATTCGAGTTTCAGGAACAAGGGCCAAACTAACCACCCAAGATTGGAATCGTTGAGCGAAAACACTTGACAACCTCCTAGAAGCAGCTTTTATTGCCACCGGACCTTTCTCCATCAATTAGGAATCTGATGCATTCACTAAACACATTCCTTAAATTGTAGCCATTTGTTGAGTGTTTTTTTTTGGTGTCTAATCCTTATATGTATCACCATTGCCCTTGATTTTCTTGACTGTATATCTCTTAAATGTCAACATATACACGTGTGATTTAGTTTATGAAGATTTTTCAATGCCGAGAACCTCGATCAGTGAGTAAAAAAGGCGTAAGGTTCACAATGGTGTAAAATTAAAATGGGATATTTTGGGCTAGGATTCGACTTACATGAACTAGGGCCAAACCAACCACCCAAGAATGGAATCGTCGAGCGAAAACACTTGGCAATCTCCTAGAAACAGCTTTTCTTGTCACCAGACATTTCTCCGTCAATTAGGAATCTTATGTCGTCACTAAACACATTCCCTAAATTGTTTCCATTTGTTGAGTGTTTTTTTATGTCTAATCCTCATATATATCACCATTGCCCTTGATTTTCTTGACTGTATATCTCTTAAATGTCAACATATACACGTGTGATTTAGTTTACGAAGATTTTTCAAAGCCGAGAACCTCGATCAGAGAGTAAAAAAGGCGTAAGGTTCACAATGGTGTAAAATTAAAATGGGATATATCGGGCTAGGATTCGAGTTACAGGATCAAGGGCCAAACCAACCACCTAAGAATGGAATCGTCGAGAGAAAGCACTTGACAACCTCCTAGAAGCATCTTTTATTGCCACCAGACCTTTCTCCATCAATTAGGAATCTGATGCCGTCACTAAACACATTACTTAAATTGTAGCCATTTGTTGAGTGTTTTTTTTTTTTGTGTCTAATCCGCATATGTATCACCATTGCCCTTGAATTTCTTGACTGTATATCTCTTAAATGTCAACATATACACGTGTGATTTAGTTTACGAAGATTTTTCAATGCCGAGAACCTCGATCAGAGAGTAAAAAAGGCGTAAGGTTCACAATGGTGAAAAATTAAAATGGGTTATTCTGGGCTAGGATTCGACTTACAGGAACTAGGGCCAAACCAACCACCCAAGAATGAAATCGTTGAGCGAAAACACTTGACAACCTCCTAGAAGCAGCTTTTATTGCCACCAGACCTTTCTCCATCAATTAGGAATCTGATGCATTCACTAAATGTAGGACCGGTTTTAACACCGTTCGATTGCGTATCGTACGTTTGACGTGCGGAAACCGTAAACGTACGTGATCTAAACACACAATAACGTACTCGGAACGTGATTTTACTATAAAGATGAACGTGTAGATACAAAATCACGTGTAGGAGAGACTTTCTCTCTCTAGTTTCTCTCTCTAGAAACACACACTACACCTTTACCACTTCTAAGATCTCTCCTCTAATGTCTAACCTAATTACATCATAAACACTCCTATTTATAGGGTCAAGGGCTTTAATGAAAGTTCACTAATTACAATTATGCCACCTTGCCGTTTTTCCACTAAATAAGACGATACGGTTTCTTCAAGTCTTCACTACCGTTTAGATTGACGTAGGCGATAGACATAACGTGCATCAACACTAAACACATTCCTTAAATTGTAGCCAATTGTTGAGTGTTTTTTTTGGTGTCTAATCCTTATATGTATCACCATTGCCCTTGATTTTCTTGACTGTATATCTCTTAAATGTCAACATATACACGTGTGATTTAGTTTATGAAGATTTTTCAATGCCGAGAACCTCGATCAGTGAGTAAAAAAGGCGTAAGGTTCACAATGGTGTAAAATTAAAATGGGATATTTTGGGCTAGGATTCGACTTACATGAACTAGGGCCAAACCAACCACCCAAGAATGGAATCGTCGAGCGAAAACACTTGACAACCTCCTAGAAACAGCTTTTCTTGTCACCAGACCTTTCTCCGTCAATTAGGAATCTTATGTCGTCACTAAACACATTCCCTAAATTGTTGCCATTTGTTGAGTGTTTTTTTATGTCTAATCCTCATATATATCACCATTGCCCTTTATTTTCTTGACTGTATATCTCTTAAATGTCAACATATACACGTGTGATTTTGTTTACGAAGATTTTTCAAAGCCGAGAACCTCGATCAGAGAGTAAAAAAGGCGTAAGGTTCACAATGGTGTAAAATTAAAATGGGATATATCGGGCTAGGATTCGAGTTTCAGGAACAAGGGCCAAACTAACCACCCAAGAATGGAATCGTTGAGCGAAAACACTTGACAACCTCCTAGAAGCAGCTTTTATTGCCACCAGACCTTTCTCCATCAATTAGTAATCTGATGCATTCACTAAACACATTCCTTAAATTGTAGCCATTTGTTGAGTGTTTTTTTTTTGGTGTCTAATCCTTATATGTATCACCATTGCCCTTGATTTTCTTGACTGTATATCTCTTAAATGTCAACATATACACGTGTGATTTAGTTTATGAAGATTTTTCAATGCCGAGAACCTCGATCAGTGAGTAAAAAAGGCGTAAGGTTCACAATGGTGTAAAATTAAAATGGGATATTTTGGGCTAGGATTCGACTTACATGAACTAGGGCCAAACCATCCACCCAAGAATGGAATCGTCGAGCTAAAACACTTGACAACCTCCTAGAAACAGCTTTTCTTGTCACCAGACCTTTCTCCGTCAATTAGGAATCTTATGTCGTCACTAAACACATTCCCTAAATTGTTGCCATTTGTTGAGTGTTTTTTTATGTCTAATCCTCATATATATCACCATTGCCCTTGATTTTCTTGACTGTATATCTCTTAAATGTCAACATATACACGTGTGATTTAGTTTACGAAGATTTTTCAAAGCCGAGAACCTCGATCAGAGAGTAAAAAAGGCGTAAGGTTCACAATGGTGTAAAATTAAAATGGGATATATCGGACTAGGATTCAAGTTACAGGATCAAGGGCCAAACCAACCACCTAAGAATGGAATCGTCGAGAGAAAGCACTTGACAACCTCCTAGAAGCATCTTTTATTGCCACCAGACCTTTCTCCATCAATTAGGAATCTGATGCCGTCACTAAACACATTCCTTAAATTGTAGCAATTTGTTCAGTTTTTTTTGGTGTCAAATCCGCATATATATCACCATTCCCTTGATTTTCATGATTGTGTATCTCTTAAATGTCAACATATACACATGTGAATTAGTTTACGAAGATTTTTCAATGCCGAGAACCTCGATCAGAGAGTAAAAAAGGCGTAAGGTTCAAAATTGTGTAAAATTAAAATGGGATATACCGGGCTAGGATTCGAGTTACAGGAACAAGGGCCAAACCAACCACCCAAGATTGGAAACGTCGAGAGAAAACACTTGACAACCTCCTAGAAGCAACTTTTCTTGCCACCAGACCTTTCTCTGTAAATTAGGAATCTGATGCCGTCACAAAACACATTACTTAAATTGTAGCCATTTGTTGAGTGTTTTTTTTGGTGTCTAATCCTCATATATAACACCATTGCCCTTGATTTTCTTGACTGTATATCTCTTAAATGTCAACATATACACGTGTGATTTAGTTTACGAAGATTTTTCAATGCCGAGAACCTCGATCAAAGAGTAAAAAAAGGTGTAAGGTTCACAATGGTGTAAAATTAAAATGGGATATAACGGGCTAGGATTCGAGTTTCAGGAACAAGGGCCAAACTAACCACCCAAGAATGGAATCGTTGAGCGAAAACACTTGACAACCTCCTAGAAGCAGCTTTTATTGCCACCAGACCTTTCTCCATCAATTAGGAATCTGATGCATTCACTAAACACATTCCTTAAATTGTAGCCATTTGTTGAGTGTTTTTTTGGTGTCTAATCCTTATATGTATCACCATTGCCCTTGATTTTCTTGACTGTATATCTCTTAAATGTCAACATATACACGTGTGATTTAGTTTATGAAGATTTTTCAATGCCGAGAACCTCGATCAGTGAGTAAAAAAGGCGTAAGGTTCACAATGGTGTAAAATTAAAATGGGATATTTTGGGCTAGGATTCGACTTACATGAACTAGGGCCAAACCAACCACCCAAGAATGGAATCGTCGAGCGAAGACACTTGACAACCTCCTAGAAACAGCTTTTCTTGTCACCAGACCTTTCTCCGTCAATTAGGAATCTTATGTCGTCACTAAACACATTCCCTAAATTGTTGCCATTTGTTGAGTGTTTTTTCATGTCTAATCCTCATATATATCACCATTGCCCTTGATTTTCTTGACTGTATATCTCTTAAATGTCAACATATACACTTGTGATTTAGTTTACGAAGATTTTTCAAAGCCGAGAACCTCGATCAGAGATTAAAAAAGGCGTAAGGTTCACAATGGTGTAAAATTAAAATGGGATATATCGGGCTAGGATTCGAGTTACAAGATCAAGGGCCAAACCAACTGTCACGGCCCATGACCCGGTTTGACCCGTTTCAGGAGCCGCGGCAGAAAATACTACGGTATTGATTTAATTGAGTTTAACAGCGGAAACAGGATCGTTTAAAGCTAAAATTTTTCCCCGATTATTTTATTTCACAATTCGGGATAAAACCCCGATAATTTACAATTGTATGATTTTTCTAGGAATTCGTTATGTTACAAAACTTATTGCTTTATTTTATACTGAGCCACTATCTTAAGCTTGAAATGCTCCCCAGCACTTTTCCTGATTTACAACAAATCACCTGAAACATGTTTGAAAAAGGTTTTGTCAGCGGAAAATACTGAGTGAATCATTCTATTTTGCATAATGATGCATAGTTATTAATTACAGCATAAGAGCGATTACAATGGCTTCTATCTTATTTTTATCTGGCATTCTGTCACAATGGTGACATGTCACAATGGTGACGATGGTCATACCACTATTTAGATCAATGAACCTAAATAGTGACGATTATCGCTGTAGGTCAATGAACCCAACAGTGATTATCCCGAGTAGGTCAATGAACCTAACTGGGAGAAAATTAGTAATGTGCACAATACCCCACTAACCAGTAATTCAAGATATCCACGACTTAGTCCCTGTAATTATAATCTTGAAATAATTTGGAGTATTGTAAAATATTTAATAAAAATAACTCACAAACGGTGAGAATAGTTGTATAAAGCAATTTGATAAAAAGAGAATAACTCACAAACTGTGAGAAAAGAAGAATGACTCACATTGCAGATTTATACGGGCAGAACCTAGCCTATTGATTAGCCTTTTATCCTAATTTCAATAACAAGCACACAATTTGGAATTAGTAATCAATCCAGCATTTACGATAACTCACGAGATCAAATTCTCACAATTAATGTCAAAATGCAATACTTTGTCCATCGAATTAACGATGATCCGTTGAATTAACAACGAATGACAAGGTATAATACTTTACCCATCGAATTAACGATGATCCGTTGAATTAACAACGAACGATAAAGTATAATACTTTACCTATCGAATTAACGACAATCCGTCAAATTAATGACGAACGATAAAGTATAACCCTAATGTGGGCGGCACTTAAACATTCATTGGATACATTGATCGTCGGATAAATGAATCGTAGCAGCGATTGTGTTAATACCCTGTTCTGCAGCACCCCGCTATACTTAATTAGGGTTTAGGGTGTTTTATTTGAAGTAAATAGGACAGAACTCGGTGTATTTTGTGAATTTCTTCGTCGAACGAACGTACAGAAGCAAGTGCCAATGTCTGCTATTTATACACAAAACTTGACTAGCTTACGGACCGTAAGCTTGCTGATGTTGAGGTCCGTAAGGCAGCATACGGACCGTAAGCTTGGTGACCTTACGGTCCGTAAGGTACACTTTAAGCTTATCTTGTTGCCACGTGTGGGACTAGCTCAGATGAGTCGACAGAATTCGAATTTGAAACTTTGGTAGCAAGTAATTCAGATAATCGTTAACTAGGAAATACCCCCCCTGAGTTTTAGGGGCCCTAATCCTGATTCTGATTTTTCTGAAAATCTTAGGGTTTGCGCAGAATCACTTGGGTGTCTCAATTAGGGTTTCCTATTGGTCAAATTACTTTAGTAATTATGACTTTTGATGAGAGTCGTTACATTCTCCCCAACTTAATAAAAATCTCGTCCTCGAGATTTACTGGAATAATTGAGAATACTCTCTTTATTTCAGATTCCAGTTCCCAAGTATATTAGGATCCTGTCTTTGAATCCTATTTTACTTAACACTATTTGTTTATCTTATATCTTGGAAAGGTATTACTAAAGATTCGTCTGATAGACATTTCTTGAGATTGGATATATAAAATATATCAGGTATTTCAACTAACCTTCCTGGTAGTTGTAAGTAACTGGTCCAATATGTTAAATTACTGGAAATGATCCTACATACTTTAGTTTTAGCTTTCCTTTCTAACAATTCCTTTCCAAGGAGATACTTTTAATAGTATTTTGTCTCCAACTCGAACTCCAACGGCTTTTATCTATTATCTGCATAATTCTTATGACTATCTCTTGCCGTTTTCAGCTTTTCCTTCGTGATACTGAATATCATAGTTGTAGTCATTTAGGATTTTCATCCATCTTCTTTGCCTCAAATTCTTTTTGCCCAATTATATATATATCTAAACTTCTTATAATCTGTATAGATAGTATCCTTACTTCCATACAGATAATATCTCCAAATCTTAAGGCAAAATTTATGGTTCCTAATTATAACTCATGAGTGGTATAGTTTTCTTCGGACTTTTTCAATTTAGCTTGAGGCATACGCAATTTCCTTTTTGCGTTGTATTAAGGAATATCCAAATCCTAACTTTGAAGCATTACCATATACTTCAAAATTTTCTGTTCCTTAATGTCTATAATACTAATCCTACAAAATTCCTAATTTCCATTACGGTTTGTAGAATCTTCCATTTGGTAATTATTGCTATCTTAGCAGATCTAAGTGAATACATTCATGATTCACTATATGACCTAGAATTGCACTTCAGCCAAAATTTATTCTTCAAAAATTTTGGAGTAAAGCTTTTCTTTTTCTTATTAACCAATATTGTGCTAACCGATAAGGTTCCTTGGCTTATCGGTAAAATTCCTGGAACTTGATAAATACTAAATTCTATCTTCATATCTGGTGGTAATCCAGATAAATCTTCTGGAAATATATCTGGGTATTCTAAAAACTACAGAAATTTCCTTAAATTCTGTATCTTTAGTATTAATGATTACTGAAATCATGTATACTATTTCTGGCTTTCGTTCATAATTAGCAATATCCATTACTGATATGAACTTCATAAGCTTACATGATTTATCTCCTGTAATCATAATTACTTCTCTGATGGTTAATTGAATTTCTAAGAAATTCTGATCACAGATAATGATCACATCATTGAACTCAACTAATTTCATAGACAATAGGATTGCAGAAAATTTATAACTTATTTCTAGGTTCTGCATAACCTTATCTATTTTAGCTGAATTCCCATCTGCCGTTTCTATTATAGAAATTTATCTAATGCTGTTTAACGGTAAGTTAAGAGTTTGGCAGAGTAGAGTATTTATAAAACTTTGGTTTGCACCAGAGTCGAATAATACTTCTTTCATGTAAATATTGTAAGCTAAGAACATACCGGCTATCACATCTGGAATCATCTCGGCTTCATGAGTAGTCAGCTGAAAGGCTCTCGCATTCCTTTTTGCTCCTTCTGCTGGTTTGGCTTGATTGTCAATTGATTTATTCAGTTTTGGACAATCTGGCCTAAGATGTCCAGTTTCTCTACAGTTGTAGCAAACTGAAAATTTCTTCCTCCTACAGTCTTCTTCTTGATGCCCTGGAATCTTGCAAAAATTGCAATATCCTTTGCATCTTCCAAAATGCTTCCTTTTACAGAAATTACAAAATGGACTAATAGAAGATTGCCCATTCCCTCCTTTCTTGAAATGGTTATGGTTACCCGAACTGAATTCTTGGGTAATCTTTTGGGCTACTTCCTTCCTTCTATTTTCTTCTCTTGTCCTTACTAACTCGTTAGTCATAGTATTGGCTAATTCTACTGCATCATCAATCGTGCGAGGTTTCGCAGCTTTGACAATATTACGGATCTCGGAAATCAATCCCCAAATATAACGAGAAATAAGTACCGGCTCTGGCGAAGCCAGGGTTGGTACCACTCTAGCATATTCGAAGAATGTCGTAGTATACCCTCGACAATTTACATCTACCATCCTATGGGTTAGAAACTTATTTGCCATTTGATCTTTTTCGTACTCAGGACATAATTTTCTTTCTACAAGACTCTTAAATTCTTCCCATTTCATGGCATAAGCTCTATTTCTTCCTTTTGCTTGTAACATCGTATTCCACCATTCTAGTGCTACTTCTTTGAAAAGATTTGATGCATACATGACCTGATCATCCTGAGCACATTTACTTATGGCAATTACTGCCTCGGTTTTCTCTAACCAACGCAGTGCTGCAGTCGCTCCTTCATTGCCTGCAAACTCAGTGGGTTTACAAGCAAGAAATTCTTTGTAAGTGCAACCAGGCGTTGCAACTTTCCTTTTCTTAGGGAGCGGAGCTTGCCGTGGTTCATTATCATGATTAACATGATTACCGCCTCCATTTACGCTATTACTGAAATTATCTTCAGAAATGCGTTTACTAGGAACAACTTGTTGCGGTTCTATTGGATTTTTAACAGCAGCAATGATTGCTGGTATAGCATTGGCTATCCCTTGAGCAACTATTCCTGGAATAGTGTTGGCTATCTCTTGAGCAATGATATTTTCTATATCTTGCCTAGTCACATATTGATTCCCTGATTGTTGCTCAGATTGATTACCCTCATTAACTGGTTCATTATTAGCGTTTTCCATCTGATATCTATTTTATAGATACATAATTAGTATAAAAGAAATAATTCAATGTCACAATTTAGTTGCACATAATCACATAAACGAATATACAAACAAAATTGTAACTTTTCTAATATTTCCTTATATCATGTTTCTATATATACCCGTTTTATTCTTTTTATTTACACATACTGATTTTACTATTACTTTTACACAACCACAGTTTCATAATCCCCTATCCTTTGTCAGATGATGTTCTAGTAACGGCGTTTCTTCTTGTCGTATTTCTAGGAAATCTGTCCCAAAGTCTCTTGGATCCTATTCCCAGCATCCATGTTGTCAAAATGATGAAGTTCAGTCCTATTCTCGTTACTTATTGGTAAATTTGGTAAAGGTTCTGATTTGTATTTAGGAAAAAGCCTATAGGGATGGTTTTGTAACAATATTTCATTATCCAACCATTCGTCTATATTCCAGTGATTCAAAGAATTTGGAATAGATGGTTCTAAGTTTATAAAATTATTTTCATTAACAGACTCAATAGTATCATCAGTTGCCATTATAAGATCTAGTTCTTCTTGAGATGGTAATTCCTCCATTTGCCTAGAACTTTCCCCAATTTCCATTTTCTTAGGCTTAGGTTTCTCGAAAGGTAAAGCATTGAATTCTATAGGTTCTTCTATATCTGGTATATACCTATTAAAATCTCTGGAAACTTCTATTCTTACTGGATAGAGATTTAAATTCTAAAGGGCTTCCGACAAATTACTCATGCTGTTTAGTAACATACATACAATTACTAAGTCATAACAAAATTTTATAGAACAAAAATAGTATTTCATACTACCAAAACAAATACAAATTAAAACATACTAGGTTTTATTTGTAATTTATTTATAAATTTTCTTAACTGTAGATAATAAAAATACTATACTTTAAATCAGAATATTTAAAGATTTATATTTACTATTACAGTGATTAACATATCAAATTTTATATACTAAATAAGTATGATGATTTAATTTATATATATTAACTAGTCATTATCATGGTGAATATTGGTTAGTGCTGCCTTGTTTAAGCATAGGTGATCAGTCCATGCATAACTAAGGCTAGGTTATCCAATATCTGCCTTTGATAATAACCATAGTATTTAAAAATAATCTTAATACTACTACTACTATTAATATATTATTATTAATAATAAAATTATTAATAATAAATAACTAGCAAAATTTTAAATAAGAGTATACTTCAAACATAAAAATATAATTTCTTTACCACAATATAGTAATACTATATTAGGTAATTCCATATATTAATAAAATAAATTTATATAATGTTTTTCGATTTACGATGATAGAGCAAAAAATATTACAATATATATAAAAATATGCCCATATTAAAATTAACAAATAACCAGTTAATAAAACACATAATCATATAATAGTAATCAGGAAAAATTAAGTATTTCTAAATACTTAATTAGCTTAACCCAGTGGCTCTGATACCACCTTTTTCTGTCACGGCCCATGACCCGGTTTGACCCGTTTCAGGAGCCGCGGCAGAAAATACTACGGTATTGATTTAATTGAGTTTAACAGCGGAAACAGGATCGTTTAAAGCTAAAATTTTTCCCCGATTATTTTATTTCACAATTCGGGATAAAACCCCGATAATTTACAATAGTATGATTTTTCTAGGAATTCGTTATGTTACAAAACTTATTGCTTTATTTTATACTGAGCCACTATCTTAAGCTTGAAATGCTCCCCAGCACTTTTCCTGATTTACAACAAATCACCTGAAACATGTTTGAAAAAGGTTTTGTCAGCGGAAAATACTGAGTGAATCATTCTATTTTGCATAATGATGCATAGTTATTAATTACAGCATAAGAGCGATTACAATGGCTTCTATCTTATTTTTATCTGGCATTCTGTCACAATGGTGACATGTCACAATGGTGACGATGGTCATACCACTATTTAGATCAATGAACCTAAATAGTGACGATTATCGCTGTAGGTCAATGAACCCAACAGTGATTATCCCGAGTAGGTCAATGAACCTAACTGGGAGAAAATTAGTAATGTGCACAATACCCCACTAACCAGTAATTCAAGATATCCACGACTTAGTCCCTGTAATTATAATCTTGAAATAATTTGGAGTATTGTAAAATATTTAATAAAAATAACTCACAAACGGTGAGAATAGTTGTATAAAGCAATTTGATAAAAAGAGAATAACTCACAAACTGTGAGAAAAGAAGAATGACTCACATTGCAGATTTATACGGGCAGAACCTAGCCTATTGATTAGCCTTTTATCCTAATTTCAATAACAAGCACCCAATTTGGAATTAGTAATCAATCCAGCATTTACGATAACTCACGAGATCAAATTCTCACAATTAATGTCAAAATGCAATACTTTGTCCATCGAATTAACGATGATCCGTTGAATTAACAACGAATGACAAGGTATAATACTTTACCCATCGAATTAACGATGATCCGTTGAATTAACAACGAACGATAAAGTATAATACTTTACCTATCGAATTAACGACAATCCGTCAAATTAATGACGAACGATAAAGTATAACCCTAATGTGGGCGGCACTTAAACATTCATTGGATACATTGATCGTCGGATAAATGAATCGTAGCAGCGATTGTGTTAATACCCTGTTCTGCAGCACCCCGCTATACTTAATTAGGGTTTAGGGTGTTTTATTTGAAGTAAATAGGACAGAACTCGGTGTATTTTGTGAATTTCTTCGTCGAACGAACGTACAGAAGCAAGTGCCAATGTCTGCTATTTATACACAAAACTTGACTAGCTTACGGACCGTAAGCTTGCTGATGTTGAGGTCCGTAAGGCAGCATACGGACCGTAAGCTTGGTGACCTTACGGTCCGTAAGGTACACTTTAAGCTTATCTTGTTGCCACGTGTGGGACTAGCTCAGATGAGTCGACAGAATTCGAATTTGAAACTTTGGCAGCAAGTAATTCAGATAATCGTTAACTAGGAAATACCCCCCCTGAGTTTTAGGGGCCCTAATCCTGATTCTGATTTTTCTGAAAATCTTAGGGTTTGCGCAGAATCACTTGGGTGTCTCAATTAGGGTTTCCTATTGGTCAAATTACTTTAGTAATTATGACTTTTGATGAGAGTCGTTACACCAACCACCTAAGAATGGAATCGTCGAGAGAAAGCACTTGACAACCTCCTAGAAACATCTTTTATTGCCACCAGACCTTTCTCCATCAATTAGGAATCTGATGCCGTCACTAAACACATTACTTAAATTGTAGCCATTTGTTGAGTGTTTTTTTTTTTGTGTCTAATCCGCATATGTATCACCATTGCCCTTGAATTTCTTGACTGTATATCTCTTAAATGTCAACATATACACGTGTGATTTAGTTTACGAAGATTTTTCAATGCCGAGAACCTCGATCAGAGAGTAAAAAGGCGTAAGGTTCACAATGGTGAAAAATTAAAATGGGATATTATGGGCTAGGATTCGACTTACAGGAACTAGGGCCAAACCAACCACCTAAGAATGAAATCGTCGAGCGAAAACACTTGACAACCTCCTAGAAGCAGTTTTTCTTGCCACCAGACCTTTCTCCATCAACTAGGAATCTGATCCCGTCACTAAACACATTTCTTAAATTGTAGCCATTTTTTTAGTGGTTTTTTTTTGTGTCTAATCCACATATATTTCACCATTGCCCTTTATTTTCTTGACTGTATATCTCTTAAATGTCAACATATAGACGTGTGATTTAGTTTACGAAGACTTTTCAATGCCGAGAACCTCAATCAGAGAGTAAAAATGGCGTAAGGTTCACAATGTTGTAAAATTAAAATGTGATATACCGGGCTAGGATTTGAGTTACAGAAACAAGGGCAAAACCAACCACCCAAGAATGGAATCGTCGAGTGAAAACACTTGACAAGATCCTAGAATCAGCTTTTCTTGCCACCAGACCTTTCTCCATCAATTAGGAATCTGATGCCGTCACTAAACACATTCCTTAAATTGTAGCCATTTGTTGAGTGTTTTTTTTGGTGTCTTATCCGCATATATATCACCATTGACCTTGATTTTCTTGACTGTATATCTCTTAAATGTCAACATATACACATGTGATTTTTTTTATGATGATTTTTGAATGCTGAGAACCTTGATCTGAGAGTAAAAAAGGCGTAAGGTTCACAATGGTGTAAAATTAAAATGGGATATAACGGGCTAGGATTCGAGTTACAGGAACAAAGGCCAAAACCAACCACCCAAGAATGGAATCGTCGAGCGAAAACACTTGACAACCTCCTAGAATCATCTTTTCTTGCCACCAGACCTTTCTCCATCAATTAAGAATCTGATGCCGTCACTAAACACATTCCTTAAATTGTAGCAATTTGTTGAGTTTTTTTTTTTGGTGTCAAATCCGCATATATATCACCATTCCCTTGATTTTCATGATTGTGTATCTCTTAAATGTCAACATATACACATGTGAATTAGTTTACGAATATTTTTCAATGCCGAGAACCTCGATCAGAGAGTAAAAAAGGCGTAAGGTTCAAAATTGTGTAAAATTAAAATGGGATATACCGGGCAAGGATTCGAGTTACAGGAACAAGGGCCAAACCAACCACCCAAGATTGGAATCGTCGAGAGAAAACACTTGACAACCTCCTAGAAGCAGCTTTTCTTGCCACCAGACCTTTCTCTGTCAATTAGGAATCTATTGCCGTCACTAAACACATTACTTAAATTGTAGCCATTTGTTGAGTGTTTTTTTTGGTGTCTAATCCTCATATATAACACCATTGCCCTTGATTTTCTTGACTGTATATCTCTTAAATGTCAACATATACACGTGTGATTTAGTTTACGAAGATTTTTCATTGCCGAGAACCTCGATCAGAGAGTAAAAAAGGTGTAAGGTTCACAATGGTGTAAAATTAAAATTGGATATAACGGGCTAGGATTCGAGTTTCAGGAACAAGGGCCAAACCAACCACCCAAGAATGGAATCGTCGAGCGAAAACACTTGACAACCTCCTAGAAGCAGCTTTTATTGCCACCAGACCTTTCTCCAACAATTAGGAATCTGATGCACTCACTAAACACATTCCTTAAATTGTAGCCATTTGTTGAGTGTTTTTTTTGGTGTCTAATCCTTATATGTATCACCATTGCCCTTGATTTTCTTGACTGTATATCTCTTAAATGTCAACATATACACGTGTGATTTAGTTTATGAAGATTTTTCAATGCCGAGAACCTCGATCAGTGAGTAAAAAAGGCGTAAGGTTCACAATGGTGTAAAATTAAAATGGGATATTCTCGGCTAGGATTCGAGTTACAGGAACTAGGGCCAAACCAACCACCCAAGAATGGAATCGTCGAGCGAAAAAACTTGACAACCTCCTAGAAACAGCTTTTCTTGTCACCAGACCTTTCTCCGTCAATTAGGAATCTGATGTCGTCACTAAACACATTCCCTAAATTGTAGCCATTTGTTAAGTTTTTTTTATGTCTAATCCTCATATATATCACCATTGCCCTTGATTTTGTTGACTGTATATCTCTTAAATGTCAACATATACACGTGTGATTTAGTTTACGAAGATTTTTCAATGCCGAGAACCTCGATCAGAGAGTAAAAAAGGCGTAAGGTTCAAAATGGTGTAAAATTAAAATGGGATATATCGGGCTAGGATTCGAGTTACAGGATCAAGGGCCAAACCAACCACCTAAGAATGGAATCGTCGAGAGAAAGCACTTGACAACCTCCTAGAAGCAGCTTTTATTGCCACCAGACCTTTCTCCAACAATTTGGAATCTGATGCACTCACTAAACACATTACTTAAATTGTAGCCATTTGTTGAGTGTTTTTTTTGGTGTCTAATCCTTATATGTATCACCATTGCCCTTGATTTTCTTGACTGTATATCTCTTAAATGTCAACATATACTCGTGTGATTTAGTTTATGAAGATTTTTCAATGCCGAGAACCTCGATCAGTGAGTAAAAAAGGCGTAAGGTTCACAATGGTGTAAAATTAAAATGGGATATTCTGGGCTAGGATTCGAGTTACAGGAACTAGGGCCAAACCAACCACCCAAGAATGGAATCGTCGAGTGAAAAAACTTGACAACCTCCGAGAAACAGCTTTTCTTGTCACCAGACCTTTCTCCGTCAATTAGGAATCTGATGTCGTCACTAAACACATTCCCTAAATTGTAGCCATTTGTTGAGTGTTTTTTTTATGTCTAATCCACATATATATCACCATTGCCCTTGATTTTCTTGACTGTATATCTCATAAATTTCAACATATACACGTGTGATTTAGTTTACGAAGATTTTTCAATGTCGAGAACCTCGATCAGAGAGTAAAAAAGGCGTAAGGTTCACAACGGTGTGAAATTAAAATGGGATATATCGGGCTAGGATTCGAGTTACAGGATCAAGGGCCAAACCAACCACCTAAGAATGGAATCGTCGAGAGAAAGCACTTGACAACCTCCTAGAAGCATCTTTTCTTTCCACCAGACCTTTCTCCATCAATTAAGAATCTGATGCCGTCACTAAACACATTACTTAAATTGTAGCCATTTGTTGAGTGTTTTTTTTTGTGTCTAATCCGCATATGTATCACCATTGCCCTTGAATTTCTTGACTGGATATCTCCTAAATGTCAACATATACACGTGTGATTTAGTTTACGAAGATTTTTCAATGCCGAGAACCTCGATCAGAGAGTAAAAAAGGCGTAAGGTTCACAATGGTGAAAAATTAAAATGGGATATTCTGGGCTAGGATTCGACTTACAGGAACTAGGGCCAAACCAACCACCCAAGAATGAAATCGTCGAGAGAAAGCACTTGACAACCTCCTAGAAGCATCTTTTCTTGCCACCAGACCTTTCTCCATCAATTAGGAATCTGATGCCGTCACTAAACACGTTACTTAAATTGTAGCCATTTGTTGAGTGTTTTTTTTTTTGTGTCTAATCCGCATATGTATCACCATTGCCCTTGAATTTCTTGACTGTATATCTCTTAAATGTCAACATATACACGTGTGATTTAGTTTACGAAGATTTTTAAATGCCGAGAACCTCGATCAGTGAGTAAAAAAGGCGTAAGGTTCACAATGGTGTAAAATTAAAATGGGATATTCTGGGCTAGGATTCGAGTTACAGGAACTAGGGCCAAACCAACCACCCAAGAATGGAATCGTCGAGCGAAAAAACTTGACAACCTCCTAGAAACAGCTTTTCTTGTCACCAGACCTTTCTCCGTCAATTAGGAATCTGATGTCGTCACTAAACACATTCCCTAAATTGTAGCCATTTGTTGAGTGTTTTTTTTATGTCTAATCCTCATATATATCACCATTGCCCTTGATTTTCTTGACTGTATATCTCTTAAATGTCAACATATACACGTGTGATTTAGTTTACGAAGATTTTTCAATGCCGAGAACCTCGATCAGAGAGTAAAAAAGGCGTAAGGTTCACAATGGTGTAAAATTAAAATGGGATATATCGGGCTAGGATTCGAGTTACAGGATCAAGGGCCAAACCAACCACCTAAGAATGGAATCGTCGAGAGAAAGCACTTGACAACCTCCTAGAAGCATCTTTTCTTGCCACCAGACCTTTCTCCATCAATTAGGAATCTGATGTCGTCACTAAACACATTCCTTAAATTGTAGCCATTTGTTGAGTGTTTTTTTGGTGTCTTATCCGCATATATAACACCATTGCCCATGATTTTCTTGACTGTATATCTCTTAAATGTCAACATATTCATGTGTGATTTAATTTACGAAGATTTTTTGTAGGTCCCTATCCCGTATGGATCGTAACAAAACTGACAATCTACCAAGGGTGCGGAATCCCCTTGATAAACCTATCAAACAGAAACAAGAACGCAAGACGATTTACCAACCGATCTTCTATGATTATCCAACGAAAACGTTTACAATCACTAAAGATCTCCACGAACTCACAGCCAATAATCTGTGTATTCGAACTCTCTCTCAATTGCCTAAAAGTCTCCAAAAGTCTAACCCCAAAACTCTAGGTAAAGGTTGTTTATATACACACAACCATACAATTCGAACTGGGCCAAGCCCATACGAATTCTGTTTACAATTCGGGCTAAACTAAATGGACTTTAACTTGATACAAACTTGGACAAGATTGGGCTTCAACAAACTCGAATTCTATTCAGTCTTCATAAGTCTACGCGGCCCAAACACGTTTAATATCCAAAGACCAATCCAACGCTGTTGTCACATAACATGCACCAACAAACTCCCCCTTGACAATAGCTTGCAAAGGAAACTTTAGTCTTCAGAATCTCACAGTCTTTTGGTCTTTGGATAGCGTCAGCTTCAACATGAATTCTGTCAACATGAATTCAACAGACTCCCCCTAAGCCGATGTATCCAATCACCAAATCTTCCAAGTTGTGATTCAGCATTCCAAATAAGTCTTCACAGCATCCATTCTGCATTGTAGAAGGAGGATTCTACCAAGCAGCAACAAACTCCTCATCTCTTCAAAGCAACTTCTCATCAACAAACTGCTTCAATCTGCATACTATAAAACAAACATCTCGAGAAACCATAAGAATTTTTCAACATAGTTAAGGAATTATTATTATTCAAGAGATAGTTAAACTGTATAACAGATTAAGCATTTTCAAATTAAGCACCAACACGCAACAATGTTTAATCAAACACCTTATGACCTGCATCATTTCAAAATTTTGAACCCACTTACTAACACCGTCTCCCCCTATCGGTAACAACTCCTCCACGAATAACAGTTTTCCGTACATTAAGAATTTTAAACAGAAAAAGACACTATTTTTGTATTTTTGTATTTTTCTGAAAGCAAATAAATACGAAAAGCAATAAACACTCTGTTTTTGTGAGAATCACCAGTAAGAAGATCATATCAGCACAATCAAACTGTTTCACACTATTAGATAAATCTTTATTTAATTTTTCGTGAAAAGCAGTTCAAGACGAATACCAGTATGTTTGTCCACTTAAACAAAATGCATGAACATTTCAAGTACCATTACCGTATGATACGTTAAGGTAATTTTATTTCTGAAATATTTAGTGTGTCCCACTTCAGGATGTACCCCCGCAATCAAGGTATGCACAAAGATTCATCGTAGTAGGTGAGTATACTGATGTCATCCTTTAAGATATCCTGACAGTGTCTAGGTCTGCATATAATCTGTTTTATCATGTTTTGATTGCTTAACAATGAACACCCAAATAAATACTAATCAAATTCTGGAAATATAAACAACACACTCTATCATGCAAGTATCTTCCCTACCACATATTTCACAAGTCCAATCCAGATTTCTGAAATCTTAACTGGGAATAGGTTGAGAAGAGAACATAATAGATCTTTAGGAGAGATGGTATAATATACAGATCAAATGAGTTTTCTCAGTTTGATATAGGTTTATTGGGTTTCATTTGGGCACTTGAGGGCCTCTTTCGGGTGTATTAGATCTATAGTGCGACAACGTACAGCTAGGTCAGCATGTATCTGGATGCAGCAGAAGCTGTCGTTGCCTAGCACCTCCAGGTCAGCATATATCTGGATGCAGCAGAGGAGGTACACGACTTTTTTCAGAGAAGATTTCAGAATCAGATCAAAATTGTGTGTATCGGGACAACATACAGACATTCAAATAGAAATGAGCTAATTCCAAGTGACTTTCTTTCCTGGGGTCATGTACAATTATAGTTGTAAACAGAATGACAGCCAAGATATCCCCAGATGAAATAACAGTATAAAGACCCAAAACTTCAGATTTGGGCAATCTATCAACGCAAGATTTAAGGTCATTAAACCATACACCACTGATGTGTTCCCCACTCATACTCAGTGCTTTTATGTTTATATCACTTTGGTAAGTTGATTATTTCATGCTTTTGCCTACTGGTACATCATATGATGAAGCTGCTATCACACTTAAGCATTTTAATTCAGTTTGAGTGTGACAGTCGAACTTGCTGATGTACTATCATTTCTTCTTTTTCACACAGTGATAACTCATTTTTGATTTTCTATTTTTTTATGTTTTTTATTTTTCAATGTTTTTATATTTTTGATTTTTGAAAAAACAGTAAACTATTTACAAAATTCTTATGAAAAACCAGTTATTCAGGATTCCTCATCCCGTTGAGTTCGACTAAGTGTTCAAAGCGAGCTCGATCAAAAACTTTTGTGTAAAGATCAGCAAGGTTATCTTCTGTGTCGACTCGGTGCAATTCAATTAGTCGTTTTTCAGCACAATCCCGTATAAAGTGATGACGTATGTCAATATGTTTAGTTCTACTGTGCTTTACGGGATTGTTTGTGATTGATATGGTGGCATTATTATCTATCATAATAGGAGTACGAGTGAAATCCAAACCGTAATCGCGCATCTGCTGTTGAATCCAGAGAACCTGAGAGCAACAGCTACCGGCGTAAGGTTCACAATGGTGTAAAATTAAAATGGGATATTCTGGGCTAGGATTTGAGTTACAAGAACTAGGGCCAAACCAACCACCCAAGAATGGAATCGTCGAGCGAAAACACTTGACAACCTCCTAGAAGCAGCTTTTCTTGCCACGAGACCTTTCTCCATCAATTAGGAATCTGATCCGGTCACTAAACACATTTCTTAAATTGTAGCCATTTGTTGAGTGTATTTTTTTCGTGTCTAATCCGCATATATTTCACCATTGCCCTTGATTTTCTTGACTGTATATCTCTTAAATGTCAACATATAGACCTGTGATTTAGTTTACGAAGATTTTTCATTGCCGAGAACCTCAATCAGAGAATAAAAATGGCGTAAGGTTCACAATGCTGTAAAAATAAAATGGGATATACCGGGCTAGGATTCGAGTTAAAGGAACAAGGGCCAAACCAACCACCCAAGAATGGAATCGTTGAGCGAAAACACTTGACAACCTCCTGGAAGCATATTTTCTTGCCACCAGACCTTTCTCCATCAATTAAGAATCTGATGTCATCACTAAACACATTCCTTTAATTGTAGCTATTTGTTGAGTGTTATTTTTGGTGTCTAATCCTCATATATATCACCATTGCCCTTGATTTTCTTGACTGTACTTCTCTTAAATGTCAACATATACACGTGCGATTTAGTTTACGAAGATTTTTCAATGCCGAGAACCTCGATCAGAGAGTAAAAAAGGCGTAAGGTTCACAATGGTGAAAAATTAAAATGGGATATTCTGGGCTAGGATTCGACTTACAGGAACTAGGGCCAAACCAACCACCCAAGAATGAAATCGTCGGGAGAAAGCACTTGACAACCTCCTAGAAGCATCTTTTCTTGCCACCAGACCTTTCTCCATCAATTAGGAATCTGATGTCGTCACTAAGCACATTCCTTAAATTGTAGCCATTTGTTGAGTGTTTTTTTTATGTCTAATCCGCATATATATCACCATTGTCCTTGATTTTCTTGACTGTATATCTCTTAAATGTCAACATATACACGTGTGATTTAGTTTTCGAAGATTTCTCAATGCCGAGAACCTCGATCAGAGAGTAAAAAAGGTGTATGGTTCACAATGGTGTAAAATTAAAATGGGATATACCGGGCTATGATTCGAGGTACAGGATCAAGGGCCAAATCAACCACCCAAGAATGGAATCGTCGAGCGAAAACACTTGACAACCTCCTAGAAGCAGCTTGTCTTGCCACCAGACCTTTCTCCATCAATTAGGAATCTGATCCGGTCACTAAACTTATTTCTTAAATTGTAGCCATTTGTTGAGTGTTTTTTTTTATGTCTAATCCGCATATATTTCACCATTGCCCTTGATTTTCATCACTGTATATCTCTTAAATGTCAACATATAGACCTGTGATTTAGTATACAAAGATTTTTCAATGCCGAGAACCTCAATCAGAGAGTAAAAATGGCGTAAGGTTCACAATGCTGTAAAATTAAAATGGGATATACCGGGCTAGGATTCGAGTTACAGGAACAAGAGCCAAACCAACCACCCAAGAATGGAATCGTCGAGCGAAAACACTTGACAACCTCCTGGTAGCAGATTTTCTTGCCACCAGACCTTTCTCCATAAATTAGGAATCTGATGCCGTCACTAAACACATTCCTTAAATTGTAGCCATTTGTTGAGTGTTTTTTTTGGTGTCTTATCCGCATATATATCACCATTGCCCTTGATTTTCTTGACTGTATATCTCTTAAACGTCAACATATACACGTGTGATTTAGTTTACGAAGATTTTTCAATGCCGAGAACCTTGATCAGAGAGTAAAAAAGGCCATAAGGTTCACAATGGTGTAAAATTAAAATGGGATATAACTGGCTAGGATTCGAATTTCTAGAACAAGGGCCAAATCAACCACCCAAGAATGGAATCGTCGAGCGAAAACACTTGACAACCTCCTAGAAGCAGCTTTTCTTGCCACGAGACCTTACTCCATCACATAGGAATCTGATGCAGTCACAAAACACATTCATTAAATTGTAGCCATTTGTTGAGTTTTTTTTGGTGTCTAATCCGCATATATATAACCATTGCCCTTGATTTTCTTGACTGTATATCTCTTAAATGTCAGCATATACACGTGTGATTTAGTTTACGAAGATTTTTCTTTGCCGAGAACCTCGATCAGAGAGTAAAAAAGGCGTAAAGTTCACAATGGTGTAAAATTAAAATGGGATACACCGGGCTAGGATTCGAGTTACAGGAACAAGGGCCAAACCAACCACCCAACAATGGAATCGTCGAGCGAAAACACTTGACAAACTCCTGGAAGCAGCTTTTCTTGCCACCAGACCTTCTCCATATATTAAGAATCTAATGCCGTCACTAAACACATTCCTTAAATTGTAGCCATTTGTTGAGTGTTTTTTTTTTTGGGGTCTTATCCGCATATATATCACCATTGCCCTTGATTTTCTTGACTATATATCTCTTAAATGTCAACATATACACGTGTGATTTAGTTTACGAAGATTTTTCAATGCCGAGAACCTTGATCAGAGAGTAAAAAAGGCCTAAGGTTCACAATGGTGTAAAATTAAAATGGGATATAACGGGGTAGGATTCGAGTTACAGGAACAAGGGCCAAACCAAACACCCAAAAATGGAATCGTCAAGCGAAAACACTTGACAACCTCCTAGAAGCATATTTTCTTGCCACCAGACCTTTCTCCATCAATTAAGAATCTGATGCCGTCACTAAACACATCCCTGAAATTGTAGCCATTTGTTGAGTGTTTTTTTTGGTGTCGAATCCGCATATATATCACCATTGCCCTTGATTTTCTTGACTGTGTATCGCTTAAATGTCACCATATACACATGTGAATTAGTTTACGAAGATTTTTCAATGCCGAGAACCTCGATCAGATAGTAAAAAAGGCGTAAGGTTAACAATTGTGTAAAATTAAAATGGGATATACCGGGCTAGGATTCGAGTTACAGGAACAAGGGCCAAACCAACCACCCAAGAATGGAATCGTCGAGCGAAAACACATGACAACCTCTTAGAAGCTGCTTTTCTTGCCACCAGACATTTCTCTGCCAATAAGGAATCTGATGCCGTCACTAAACACATTCCTTAAATTGTAGCCATTTATTGAGTTTTTTTTGGTGTCTAATCCGCATATATATCACCATTGCCCTTGATTTTCTTGACTGTATATCTCTTAAATGTCAGCATATACACGTGTGATTTAGTTTACGAAGATTTTTCAATGCCGAGAACCTCGATCAGAGAGTAAAAAAGGCGTAAGGTTCACAATGGTGTAAAATTAAAATGGGATATAACTGGCTAGGATTCGAGTTTCAGGAACAAGGGCCAAACCAACCACCCAAGAATGGAATCGTCGAGCGAAAACACTTGACAACCTCCTAGAAGCAGCTTTTCTTGCCACCAGACCTTACTCCATCAATTAGGAATCTGATACAGTCACTAAACACATTCCTTAAATTGTAGCCATTTGTTGAGTTTTTTTTTTTTAGTCTAATCCGCATATATATAACCATTGCCCTTGATTTTCTTGACTGTATATTTCTTAAATGTCAGCATATACACGTGTGATTTAGTTTACGAAGATTTTTCATTGCCGAGAACCTCGATCAGAGAGTAAAAAAGGCGTAAAGTTCACAATGGTGTAAAATTAAAATGAGATATACCGGGCTAGGATTCGAGTTACAGGAACAAGGGCCAAACCAACCACCCTAGAATGGAATCGTCGAGCGAAAACACTTTCTCCATCAATTAGGAATCTGATCCCGTCATTAACACATTTCTTAAATTGTAGCCATTTGTTGAGTGTTTTTTTTGGTGTCTGATCCGCATATATTTCACCATTGCCCTTGATTTTCTTGACTGTATATCTCTTAAATGTCAACATATAAACGTGTGATTTAGTTTACGAAGTTTTTTCAATGCCGAGAACCTCAATCAGAGAGTAAAAATAGCGTAAGGTACACAATGCTGTAAAATTAAAATGGGATATACCGGGCTAGGATTCGAGTTACAGGAACAAGGGCTAAACCAACCACCCAAGAATGGAATCGTCGAGCGAAAACACTTGACAACCTCCTAGAAGCAGCTTTTCTTGCCACCAGACATTTCTCCCTAAATTAAGAATCTGATCCCGTCACTAAACACATTTCTTAAATTGTAGCCATTTGTTGAGTGTTTTTTTTTGGTGTCTAATCCGCATATATTTCACCATTGCCCTTGATTTTCTTGACTGTATATCTTTTAAATGTCAACATATAGATGTGTGATTTAGTTTACGAAGATTTTTCAGTGCCGAGAACCTCAATCAGAGAGTAAAAATGGCGTAAGGTTCTCAATTGTGTAAAATTAAAATGGGATATACCGGCCTAGGTTTCGAGTTACAGGAACAAGGGCAAAATCAACCGCCCAAGAATGGAATCGTCGAGCGAAAACACTTGACAACCTCCTGGAAGCAGCTTTTCTTGCCACCAGACCTTTCTCCATCAATTAGGAATCTGATACCGTCACTAAACACATTCCTTAAAATGTAGCCATTTGTTGAGTGTTTTTTTTGGTGTCTTATCCGCATATATTTCACCATTGCCCTGGATTTTCTTGACTGTATATCTCTTAAATGTCAACATATACACGTGTGATTTAGTTTATGAAGATTTTTCAATGCTGAGAACCTTGATCAGAGAGTAAAAATGGCTTAAGGTTCACAATGGTGTAAAAGTAAAATGGGATATAACGGGCTAGGATTCGAGTTTCAGGAACAAGGGCCAAACCAAGCACCCAAGAATGGAATCGTCGAGCGAAAACACTTGACAACCTCCTAGAAGCAGCTTTTCTTGCCACCAGACCTTTCTCCCTCAATTAGGAATCTGATCCCGTCACTAAACACATTTCTTAAATTGTAGCCATTTGTTGAGTGTTTTTTTTGGTGTCTAATCCGCATATATTTCACCATTGCCCTTGATTTTCTTGACTGTATATCTCTTAAATGTCAACATATAGACGTGTGATTTAGTTTACGAAGATTTTTCAATGCCGAGAACCTCAATCAGAGAGTAAAAATGGCGTAAGGTTCACAATGCTGTAAAATTAAAATGGGATATACCGGGTTAGGATTCGAGTAACAGGAACAAGGGCAAAACCAACCACCGAAGAATGGAATCGTCGAGCGAATACACTTGACAACCTCCTAGAAGCAGCTTTTCTTGCCATCAGACCTTTCTCCATCAATTAGGAATCTGATCCCATAACTAAACACATTTCTTAAATTGTAGCCATTTGTTGAGTGTTTTTTTTTTGTGTCTAATCCGCATATATTTCACCATTGCCCTTGATTTTCTTGACTGTATATCTCTTAAATGTCAACATATCAACGTGTGATTTAGTTTACGAAGATTTTTCAATGCCGAGATCCACAATCAGAGAGTAAAAATAGCGTAAGGTTCACAATGGTGTAAAATTAAAATGGGATATACCGGGCTAGGATTCGCGTTACAGGAACAAGGGTAAAACAAACCACCCAAGAATGGAATCATCGAGCGAAAACACTTGACAACCTCCTGGAAGCAGCTTTTCTTGCCACCAGACCTTTCTCCATCAATTAGGAATCTGATGCCGTCACTAAACACATTCCTTAAATTGTAGCCATTTGTTGAGTGTTTTTTTTTGGTGTCTTATCCGCATATATATCACCATTGCCCTTGATTTTCTTGACTGTATATCTCCTAAATGTCAACATATACACGTGTGATTATGAAGATTTTTCAATGCCGAGAACCTTGATCAGAGAGTAAAAAAGGCGTAAGGTTCACAATGGTGTAAAATTAAAATGGGATATAACGGGCTAGGATTCGAGTTTCAGGAACAAGGGCCAAACCAACCACCCAAGAATGGAATCCTCGAGCGAAAACACTTGACAACCTCCTAGAAGCATCTTTTCTTGCCACCGGACCTTTCTCCCTCAATTAGGAATCTGATCCCGTCACTAAACACATTCCTTAAACTGTAGCCATTTATTGAGTGTTTTTTTTTTTGGTGTCTAATCCGCATATATTTCACCATTGCCCTTGATTTTCTTGACTGTATATCTCTTAAATGTCAACATATAGGCGTGTGATTGAGTTTACAAAGATTTTTCAAAGCCGAGAACCTAAATCAGAGAGTAAAATTGACGTAAGGTTCACAATGCTGTATAATTAAAATGGGATATACATGGCAAGGATTCGAGTTACAAGAACAAGGGCAAAACCAACCAACCAAGAATGGAATCGTCAAGCGAAAACCCTTGACAACCTCCTAGAAGCAGCTTTTCTTGCCACCAGACCTTTCTCCTTCAATTAGGAATCTGATCCCGTCACTAAACACATTTCTTAAATTGTAGCCATTTGTTGAGTGTTTTTTTTTGGTGTCTAATCCGCATATATTTCTCCATTGCCTTTGATTTTCTTGCCTGTATATCTCTTAAATGTCAACATATAAACGTGTGATTTAGTTTACGAAGATTTTTCAATGCCGAGAACCTCTATCAGAGAGTAAAAATAGCGTAAGGTTCACAATGATGTAAAATTAAAATGGGATATACCGTGCTAGGATTCGAGTTACAGGAACAAGGGCCAAACCAACCACCCAAGAATGGAATCGTCGAGCGAAAACACTTGACAACCTCCTAGAAGCAGCTTTTCTTGCCACCAGACCTTTCTCCCTCAATTAGGAATCTGATCCCGTCACTAAACACATTTCTTAAATTGTAGCCATTTGTTGAGTGTTTTTTTTGTGTCTAATCCGCATATATTTCACCATTGCCCTTGATTTTCTTGACTGTATATCTCTTAAATGTCAACATATAGACGTGTGATTTAGTTTACGAAGATTTTTAATTGCCGACAACCTCAATCAGAGAGTAAAAATGGCGTAAGGTTCACAATGCTGTAAAATTAAAATGGGATATATCGGGCTAGGATTCGCGTTACATGAACAAGGGCAAAACAAACCACCCAAGAATGGAATCATCGAGCGAAAACACTTGACAACCTCCTGGAAGCAGCTTTTCTTGCCACCAGGCCTTTCTCCATCAATTAGGAATCTGATCCCGTCACTAAACACATTTCTTAAATTGTAGCCATTTGTTGAGTGTTTTTTTTGGTGTTTAATCCGCATATATTCCACCATTGCCCTTGATTTTCTTGACTGTATATCTCTTAAATGTCAACATATACACGTGTGATTTAGTTTACGAAGATTTTTCAATGCCGGGAACCTCGATCAGAGAGTAAAAAAGGCGTAAGGTTCACAATGGTGTAAAATTAAAACGGGATATTCTGGGCTAGGATTCGAGTTACAGGAACTAGGGACAAACCAACCACCCAAGAATGGAATCTTCGATCGAAAACACTTGACAACCTCCTAGAAGCAGCTTTTCTTGCCACCAGACCTTTCTCCATCAATTAGGAATCTGATCCCGTCACTAAACACATTTCTTAAATTGTAACCATTTGTTGAGTGTATTTTTTTTGGTTTCTAATCCGCATATATTTCATCATTGCCCTTGATTTTCTTGACTGTATATCTCTTAAATGTCAACATATAAACGTGTGATTTTGTTTACGAAGATTTTTCAATGCCGAGAACCTCAATCAAAGAGTAAAAATAGCGTAAGGTTCACAATGCTGTAAAATTAAAATGGGATATACCGGGCTAGGATTCGAGTTACAGGAACAAGGGCCAAACCAACCACCCAAGAATGGAATCGTCGAGCGAAAACACTTGACAACCTCCTAGAAGCAGCTTTTCTTGCCACCAGACCTTTCTCCCTCAATTAGGAATCTGATCCCGTCACTAAACACATTTCTTAAATTGTAGCCATTTGATAAGTGTTTTTTTTTGTGTCTAATCCGCAGATATTTCACCATTGCCCTTGATTTTCTTGACTATATATCTTTTAAATGTCAACATATAGACGTGTGATTTAGTTTACGAAGATTTTTCAATGCCGAGAACCTCAATCAGAGAGTAAAAATGGCGTAAGGTTCACAATTATGTAAAATTAAAATGAGATATACCGGCATAGGATTCGAGTTACAGGATCAAGGGCAAAATCAACCGCCCAAGAATGGAATCGTCGAGCGAAAACACTTGACAACCTCCTGGAAGCAGCTTTTCTTGCTACTAGACCTTTCTCCATCAATTAGGAATTTGATGCCGCCACTAAACACATTCCTTATATTGTAGCCACTTGTTGAGTGTTTTTTTTGGTGTTTTATCCGCATATATATCACCATTGCCCTTGATTTTCTTGACTGTATATCTCTTAAATGTCAACATATACACGTGTGATTTAGTTTATGAAGATTTTTCAATGCTGAGAACCTTGATCAGAGAGTAAAAAAGGCGTAAGATTCACAATGGTGTAAAAGTAAAATGGGATATAACGGGCTAGGATTCGAGTTTCAGGAACAAGAGCCAAACCAACCACCCAAGAATGGAATCGTCGAGCGTAAACACTTGACAACCTCCTAGAATTAGCTTTTCTTGCCACCAGACCTTTCTCCCTCAATTAGGAATCTGATCCCGTCACTAAACACATTTCTTAAATTGTAGCCTTTTGTTGAGTGTATTTTTTGGTGTCTAATCCGCATATATTTCACCATTGCCCTTGATTTTCTTGACTGTATATATCTTAAATGTCAACATATAGACGTGTGATTTAGTTTATGAAGATTTTTCAATGCCGAGAACCTCAATCAGAGAGTAAAAATGGCGTAAGGTTCACAATGCTGTAAAATTAAAATGGGATATACCGGGCTAGGATTCGAGTCACAGGAACAAGGGCAAAACCAACCACCGAAGAATGGAATCGTCGAGCGAAAACACTTGAAAACCTCCTAGAAGCAGCTTTTCTTGCCATCAGACCTTTGTCCATCAATTAGGAATCTGATCCCGTCACTAAACATATTTCTTAAATTGTAGCCATTTGTTGAGTGTTTTTTTTGTGTCTAATCCGCATATATTTCACCATTGCCCTTGATTTTCTTGAGTGTATATCTCTTAAATGTCAACATATACACGTGTGATTATGAAGATTTTTCAATGCCGAGAACCTTGATCAGAGAGTAAAAAAGGCGTAAGGTTCACAATGGTGTAAAATTAAAATGGGATATAACGGGCTAGGATCCGAGTTTCAGGAACAAGGGCCAAACCAACCACCCAAGAATGGAATAGTCGAGAGAAAACACTTGACAACCTCTTAGAAGCAGCTTTTCTAGCCACCAGACCTTTCTCCCTCATTTAGGAATCTGATCCCGTCACTAAACACATTTCTTAAATTGTAGCCATTTATTGAGTGTTTTTTTTGTGTCTAATCCGCATATATTTCACCAATGCCCATGATTTTCTTGACTGTATATCTCTTAAATGTCAACATATAGGCATGTGATTTAGTTTACGAAGATTTTCAATGCCGAGAACCTCAATCAGAGAGTAAAATTGGCGTAAGGTTCACAATGCTGTAAAATTAAAATGGGATATACAGGGCTAGGATTCGAGTTACAGGAACAAGGGCAAAACCAACCACCCAAGAATGGAATCGTCAAGCGAAAACACTTGACAACCTCCTAGAAGCAGCTTTTCTTGCCACCAGACCTTCCTCCTTCAATTAGGAATCTGATCCCGTCACTAAACACATTTCATAAATTGTAGCCATTTGTTGAGTGTTTTTTTGGTGTCTAATCCGCATATATTTCACCATTGCCCTTGATTTTCTTGACTGTATATCTCTTAAATGTCAACATATAAACATGTGATTTAGTATACGAAGATTTTTCAATGCCGATAACCTCTATCAGAGAGTAAAAATAGCGTAAGGTTCACAATGATGTAAAATTAAAATGGGATATACCGTGCTAGTATTCGAGTTACAGGAACAAGGGCCAAACCAACCACCCAAGAATGGAATCGTCGAGGGAAAACACTTGACAACCTCCTAGAAGCAGCTTTTCTTGCCACCAGACCTTTCTCCCTCAATTAGGAATCTGATCCCGTCACTAAACACATTTCTTAAATTGTAGCCATTTGTTGAGTGTTTTTTTTGGTGTCTAATCCGCATATATTTCACCATTGCCCTTGATTTTCTTGACTGTATATCTCTTAAATGTCAACATATAGACGTGTGATTTAGTTTACGAAGATTTTTCAATGCCGAGAACCTCAATCAGAGAGTAAAAATGGCGTAAGGTTCACAATGCTGTAAAATTAAAATGGGATATACCGGGTTAGGATTCGAGTAACAGGAACAAGGGCAAAACCAACCACCGAAGAATGGAATCGTCGAGCGAATACACTTGACAACCTCCTAGAAGTAGCTTTTCTTGCCATCAGACCTTTCTCCATCAATTAGGAATCTGATCCCGTAACTAAACACATTTCTTAAATTGTAGCCATTTGTTGAGTGTGTTTTTTTTGTGTCTAATCCGCATATATTTCACCATTGCCCTTGATTTTCTTGACTGTATATCTCTTAAATGTCAACATATAAACATGTGATTTAGTATACGAAGATTTTTCAATGCCGATAACCTCTATCAGAGAGTAAAAATAGCGTAAGGTTCACAATGATGTAAAATTAAAATGGGATATACCGTGCTAGTATTCGAGTTACAGGAACAAGGGTAAAACAAACCACCCAAGAATGGAATCGTCAAGCGAAAACACTTGACAACCTCCTAGAAGCAGCTTTTCTTGCCACCAGACCTTTCTCCTTCAATTAGGAATCTGATCCCGTCACTAAACACATTTCTTAAATTGTAGCCATTTGTTGAGTGTTTTTTTTGGTGTCTAATCCGCATATATTTCACCATTGCCCTTGATTTTCTTGACTGTATATCTCTTAAATGTCAACATATAAACATGTGATTTAGTATACGAAGATTTTTCAATGCCGATAACCTCTATCAGAGAGTAAAAATAGCGTAAGGTTCACAATGATGTAAAATTAAAATGGGATATACCGTGCTAGTATTCGAGTTACAGGAACAAGGGCCAAACCAACCACCCAAGAATGGAATCGTCGAGGGAAAACACTTGACAACCTCCTAGAAGCAGCTTTTCTTGCCACCAGACCTTTCTCCCTCAATTAGGAATCTGATCCCGTCACTAAACACATTTCTTAAATTGTAGCCATTTGTTGGGTGTTTTTTTTTGTGTCTAATCCGCATATATTTCACCATTGCCCTTAATTTTCTTGATTGTATTTCTCTTAAATGTCAACATATAGACGTGTGATTTAGCTTACGAAGATTTTTAATTGCCGAGAAACTCAATCAGAGAGTAAAAATGGCGTAAGGTTCACAATGCTGTAAAATTAAAATGGATATACCGGGCTAGGATTCAAGTTACAGGAACAAGGGCAAAACCAACCACCGAAGAATGCAATCGTCGAGCGAAAACACTTGACAACCTCCTAGAAGCAGCTTTTCCTGCCATCAGACCATTCTCCATCAATTAGGAATCTGATCCCGTCACTAAACACATTTCTTAAATTGTAGCCATTTGTTGAGTGTTTTTTTTTTGTGTCTAATCTGCATATATTTCACCATTGCCCTTGATTTTCTTGACTGTATATCTCTTAAATGTTAACATATAAACGTGTGACGTAGTTGACGAAGATTTTTCAATGCCGAGAACCTCAATCAGAGAGTAAAAATAGCGTAAGGTTCACAATTATGTAAAATTAAATTGAGATATACCGGCCTAGGATTCGAGTTATAGGATCAAGGGAAAAATCAACCGCCCAAGAATGGAATCGTCGAGCGAAAACACTTGACAACCTCCTGGAAGCAGCTATTCTTGCCACCAGACCTTTCTCCATCAATTAGGAATTTGATGCCGCCACTAAACACATTCCTTATATTGTAGCCACTTGTTGAGTGTTTTTTTTGGTGTTTTATCCGCATATATATCACCATTGCCCTTGATTTTCTTGACTGTATATCTCTTAAATGTCAACATATACACGTGTGATTTAGTTTATGAAGATTTTTCAATGCTGAGAACCTTGATCGGAGAGTAAAAAAGGCGTAAGATTCACAATGGTGTAAAAGTAAAATGGGATATAACGGGCTAGGATTCGAGTTTCAGGAACAAGAGCCAAACCAACCACCCAAGAATGGAATCGTCGAGCGTAAACACTTGACAACCTCCTAGAATTAGCTTTTCTTGCCACCAGACCTTTCTCCCTCAATTAGGAATCTGATCCCGTCACTAAACACATTTCTTAAATTGTAGGCATTTGTTGAGTGAATTTTTTGGTGTCTAATCCGCATATATTTCACCATTGCCCTTGATTTTCTTGACTGTATATATCTTAAATGTCAACATATAGACGTGTGATTTAGTTTACGAAGATTTTTCAATGCCGAGAACCTCAATCAGAGAGTAAAAATGGCGTAAGGTTCACAATGCTGTAAAATTAAAATGGGATATACCGGGCTAGGATTCGAGTCACAGGAACAAGGGCAAAACCAACCACCGAAGAATGGAATCGTCGAGCGAAAACACTTGACAACCTCCTAGAAGCAGCTTTTCTTGCCATCAGACCTTTGTCCATCAATTAGGAATCTGATCCCGTCACTAAACACATTTCTTAAATTGTAGCCATTTGTTGAGTGTTTTTTTTGTGTCTAATCCGCATAAATTTCACCATTGCCCTTGATTTTCTTGAGTGTATATCTCTTAAATGTCAACATATACACGTGTGATTATGAAGATTTTTCAATGCCGAGAACCTTGATCAGAGAGTAAAAAAGGCGTAAGGTTCACAATGGTGTAAAATTAAAATGGGATATAACGGGCTAGGATCCGAGTTTCAGGAACAAGGGCCAAACCAACCACCCAAGAATGGAATAGTCGAGAGAAAACACTTGACAACCTCTTAGAAGCAGCTTTTCTTGCCACCAGACCTTTCTCCCTCATTTAGGAATCTGATCCCGTCACTAAACACATTTCTTAAATTGTAGCCATTTATTGAGTGTTTTTTTTTGTGTCTAATCCGCATATATTTCACCATTGCCCATGATTTTCTTGACTGTATATCTCTTAAATGTCAACATATAGGCATGTGATTTAGTTTACGAAGATTTTCAATGCCGAGAACCTCAATCAGAGAGTAAAATTGGCGTAAGGTTCACAATGCTGTAAAATTAAAATGGGATATACAGGGCTAGGATTCGAGTTACAGGAACAAGGGCAAAACCAACCACCCAAGAATGGAATCGTCAAGCGAAAACACTTGACAACCTCCTAGAAGCAGCTTTTCTTGCCACCAGACCTTTCTCCTTCAATTAGGAATCTGATCCCGTCACTAAACACATTTCTTAAATTGTAGCCATTTGTTGAGTGTTTTTTTTGGTGTCTAATCCGCATATATTTCACCATTGCCCTTGATTTTCTTGACTGTATATCTCTTAAATGTCAACATATAAACATGTGATTTAGTATACGAAGATTTTTCAATGCCGATAACCTCTATCAGAGAGTAAAAATAGCGTAAGGTTCACAATGATGTAAAATTAAAATGGGATATACCGTGCTAGTATTCGAGTTACAGGAACAAGGGCCAAACCAACCACCCAAGAATGGAATCGTCGAGGGAAAACACTTGACAACCTCCTAGAAGCAGCTTTTCTTGCCACCAGACCTTTCTCCCTCAATTAGGAATCTGATCCCGTCACTAAACACATTTCTTAAATTGTAGCCATTTGTTGGGTGTTTTTTTTGGTGTCTAATCCGCATATATTTCACCATTGCCCTTAATTTTCTTGATTGTATTTCTCTTAAATGTCAACATATAGACGTGTGATTTAGCTTACGAAGATTTTTAATTGCCGAGAAACTCAATCAGAGAGTAAAAATGGCGTAAGGTTCACAATGCTGTAAAATTAAAATGGATATACCGGGCTAGGATTCAAGTTACAGGAACAAGGGCAAAACCAACCACCGAAGAATGCAATCGTCGAGCGAAAACACTTGACAACCTCCTAGAAGCAGCTTTTCCTGCCATCAGACCATTCTCCATCAATTAGGAATCTGATCCCGTCACTAAACACATTTCTTAAATTGTAGCCATTTGTTGAGTGTTTTTTTTTTGTGTCTAATCTGCATATATTTCACCATTGCCCTTGATTTTCTTGACTGTATATCTCTTAAATGTCAACATATAAACGTGTGACGTAGTTGACGAAGATTTTTCAATGCCGAGAACCTCAATCAGAGAGTAAAAATAGCGTAAGGTTCACAATTATGTAAAATTAAATTGAGATATACCGGCCTAGGATTCGAGTTATAGGATCAAGGGAAAAATCAACCGCCCAAGAATGGAATCGTCGAGCGAAAACACTTGACAACCTCCTGGAAGCAGCTTTTCTTGCCACCAGACCTTTCTCCATCAATTAGGAATTTGATGCCGCCACTAAACACATTCCTTATATTGTAGCCACTTGTTGAGTGTTTTTTTTGGTGTTTTATCCGCATATATATCACCATTGCCCTTGATTTTCTTGACTGTATATCTCTTAAATGTCAACATATACACGTGTGATTTAGTTTATGAAGATTTTTCAATGCTGAGAACCTTGATCGGAGAGTAAAAAAGGCGTAAGATTCACAATGGTGTAAAAGTAAAATGGGATATAACGGGCTAGGATTCGAGTTTCAGGAACAAGAGCCAAACCAACCACCCAAGAATGGAATCGTCGAGCGTAAACACTTGACAACCTCCTAGAATTAGCTTTTCTTGCCACCAGACCTTTCTCCCTCAATTAGGAATCTGATCCCGTCACTAAACACATTTCTTAAATTGTAGGCATTTGTTGAGTGAATTTTTTGGTGTCTAATCCGCATATATTTCACCATTGCCCTTGATTTTCTTGACTGTATATATCTTAAATGTCAACATATAGACGTGTGATTTAGTTTACGAAGATTTTTCAATGCCGAGAACCTCAATCAGAGAGTAAAAATGGCGTAAGGTTCACAATGCTGTAAAATTAAAATGGGATATACCGGGCTAGGATTCGAGTCACAGGAACAAGGGCAAAACCAACCACCGAAGAATGGAATCGTCGAGCGAAAACACTTGACAACCTCCTAGAAGCAGCTTTTCTTGCCATCAGACCTTTGTCCATCAATTAGGAATCTGATCCCGTCACTAAACACATTTCTTAAATTGTAGCCATTTGTTGAGTGTTTTTTTTGTGTCTAATCCGCATAAATTTCACCATTGCCCTTGATTTTCTTGAGTGTATATCTCTTAAATGTCAACATATACACGTGTGATTATGAAGATTTTTCAATGCCGAGAACCTTGATCAGAGAGTAAAAAAGGCGTAAGGTTCACAATGGTGTAAAATTAAAATGGGATATAACGGGCTAGGATCCGAGTTTCAGGAACAAGGGCCAAACCAACCACCCAAGAATGGAATAGTCGAGAGAAAACACTTGACAACCTCTTAGAAGCAGCTTTTCTTGCCACCAGACCTTTCTCCCTCATTTAGGAATCTGATCCCGTCACTAAACACATTTCTTAAATTGTAGCCATTTATTGAGTGTTTTTTTTTGTGTCTAATCCGCATATATTTCACCATTGCCCATGATTTTCTTGACTGTATATCTCTTAAATGTCAACATATAGGCATGTGATTTAGTTTACGAAGATTTTCAATGCCGAGAACCTCAATCAGAGAGTAAAATTGGCGTAAGGTTCACAATGCTGTAAAATTAAAATGGGATATACAGGGCTAGGATTCGAGTTACAGGAACAAGGGCAAAACCAACCACCCAAGAATGGAATCGTCAAGCGAAAACACTTGACAACCTCCTAGAAGCAGCTTTTCTTGCCACCAGACCTTTCTCCTTCAATTAGGAATCTGATCCCGTCACTAAACACATTTCTTAAATTGTAGCCATTTGTTGAGTGTTTTTTTTGGTGTCTAATCCGCATATATTTCACCATTGCCCTTGATTTTCTTGACTGTATATCTCTTAAATGTCAACATATAAACATGTGATTTAGTATACGAAGATTTTTCAATGCCGATAACCTCTATCAGAGAGTAAAAATAGCGTAAGGTTCACAATGATGTAAAATTAAAATGGGATATACCGTGCTAGTATTCGAGTTACAGGAACAAGGGCCAAACCAACCACCCAAGAATGGAATCGTCGAGGGAAAACACTTGACAACCTCCTAGAAGCAGCTTTTCTTGCCACCAGACCTTTCTCCCTCAATTAGGAATCTGATCCCGTCACTAAACACATTTCTTAAATTGTAGCCATTTGTTGGGTGTTTTTTTTGGTGTCTAATCCGCATATATTTCACCATTGCCCTTAATTTTCTTGATTGTATTTCTCTTAAATGTCAACATATAGACGTGTGATTTAGCTTACGAAGATTTTTAATTGCCGAGAAACTCAATCAGGGAGTAAAAATGGCGTAAGGTTCACAATGCTGTAAAATTAAAATGGATATACCGGGCTAGGATTCAAGTTACAGGAACAAGGGCAAAACCAACCACCGAAGAATGCAATCGTCGAGCAAAAACTCTTGACAACCTCCTAGAAGCAGCTTTTCCTGCCATCAGACCATTCTCCATCAATTAGGAATCTGATCCCGTCACTAAACACATTTCTTAAATTGTAGCCATTTGTTGAGTGTTTTTTTTTTTGTGTCTAATCTGCATATATTTCACCATTGCCCTTGATTTTCTTGACTGTATATCTCTTAAATGTCAACATATAAACGTGTGATGTAGTTGACGAAGATTTTTCAATGCCGAGAACCTCAATCAGAGAGTAAAAATAGCGTAAGGTTCACAATTATGTAAAATTAAATTGAGATATACCGGCCTAGGATTCGAGTTACAGGATCAAGGGCAAAATCAACCGCCCAAGAATGGAATCGTCGAGCGAAAACACTTGACAACCTCCTGGAAGCAGCTTTTCTTGCCACCAGACCTTTCTCCATCAATTAGGAATTTGATGCCGCCACTAAACACATTCCTTATATTGTAGCCACTTGTTGAGTGTTTTTTTTGGTGTTTTATCCGCATATATATCACCATTGCCCTTGATTTTCTTGACTGTATATCTCTTAAATGTCAACATATACACGTGTGATTTAGTTTATGAAGATTTTTCAATGCTGAGAATCTTGATCAGAGAGTAAAAAAGGCGTAAGATTCACAATGGTGTAAAAGTAAAATGGGATATAACGGGCTAGGATTCGAGTTTCAGGAACAAGAGCCAAACCAACCACCCAAGAATGGAATCGTCGAGCGTAAACACTTGACAACCTCCTAGAATTAGCTTTTCTTGCCACCAGACCTTTCTCCCTCAATTAGGAATCTGATCCCGTCACTAAACACATTTCTTAAATTGTAGCCATTTGTTGAGTGTATTTTTTGGTGTCTAATCCGCATATATTTCACCATTGCCCTTGATTTTCTTGACTGTATATATCTTAAATGTCAACATATAGACGTGTGATTTAGTTTACGAAGATTTTTCAATGCCGAGAACCTCAATCAGAGAGTAAAAATGGCGTAAGGTTCACAATGCTGTAAAATTAAAATGGGATATACCGGGCTAGGATTCGAGTCACAGGAACAAGGGCAAAACCAACCACCGAAGAATGGAATCGTCGAGCGAAAACACTTGACAACCTCCTAGAAGCAGCTTTTCTTGCCATCAGACCTTTGTCCATCAATTAGGAATCTGATCCCGTCACTAAACACATTTCTTAAATTGTAGCCATTTGTTGAGTGTTTTTTTTGTGTCTAATCCGCATATATTTCACCATTGCCCTTGATTTTCTTGAGTGTATATCTCTTAAATGTCAACATATACACGTGTGATTATGAAGATTTTTCAATGCCGAGAACCTTGATCAGAGAGTAAAAAAGGCGTAAGGTTCACAATGGTGTAAAATTAAAATGGGATATAACGGGCTAGGATCCGAGTTTCAGGAACAAGGGCCAAACCAACCACCCAAGAATGGAATAGTCGAGAGAAAACACTTGACAACCTCTTAGAAGCAGCTTTTCTTGCCACCAGACCTTTCTCCCTCATTTAGGAATCTGATCCCGTCACTAAACACATTTCTTAAATTGTAGCCATTTATTGAGTGTTTTTTTTTTGTGTCTAATCCGCATATATTTCACCATTGCCCATGATTTTCTTGACTGTATATCTCTTAAATGTCAACATATAGGCATGTGATTTAGTTTACGAAGATTTTCAATGCCGTGAACCTCAATCAGAGAGTAAAATTGGCGTAAGGTTCACAATGCTGTAAAATTAAAATGGGATATACAGGGCTAGGATTCGAGTTACAGGAACAAGGGCAAAACCAACCACCCAAGAATGGAATCGTCAAGCGAAAACACTTGACAACCTCCTAGAAGCAGCTTTTCTTGCCACCAGACCTTTCTCCTTCAATTAGGAATCTGATCCCGTCACTAAACACATTTCTTAAATTGTAGCCGTTTGTTGAGTGTTTTTTTTGGTGTCTAATCCGCATATATTTCACCATTGCCCTTGATTTTCTTGACTGTATATCTCTTAAATGTCAACATATAAACATGTGATTTAGTATACGAAGATTTTTCAATGCCGATAACCTCTATCAGAGAGTAAAAATAGCGTAAGGTTCACAATGATGTAAAATTAAAATGGGATATACCGTGCTAGTATTCGAGTTACAGGAACAAGGGCCAAACCAACCACCCAAGAATGGAATCGTCGAGGGAAAACACTTGACAACCTCCTAGAAGCAGCTTCTCTTGCCACCAGACCTTTCTCCCTCAATTAGGAATCTGATCCCGTCACTAAACACATTTCTTAAATTGTAACCATTTGTTGGGTGTTTTTTTTGGTGTCTAATCCGCATATATTTCACCATTGCCCTTAATTTTCTTGATTGTATTTCTCTTAAATGTCAACATATAGACGTGTGATTTAGCTTACGAAGATTTTTAATTGCCGAGATACTCAATCAGAGAGTAAAAATGGCGTAAGGTTCACAATGCTGTAAAATTAAAATGGATATACCGGGCTAGGATTCAAGTTACAGGAACAAGGGCAAAACCAACCACCGAAGAATGCAATCGTCGAGCGAAAACACTTGACAACCTCCTAGAAGCAGCTTTTCCTGCCATCAGACCATTCTCCATCAATTAGGAATCTGATCCCGTCACTAAACACATTTCTTAAATTGTAGCCATTTGTTGAGTGTTTTTTTTTTGTGTCTAATCTGCATATATTTCACCATTGCCCTTGATTTTCTTGACTGTATATCTCTTAAATGTCAACATATAAACGTGTGATGTAGTTGACGAAGATTTTTCAATGCCGAGAACCTCAATCAGAGAGTAAAAATAGCGTAAGGTTCACAATGCTGTAAAATTAAAATGGGATATACCGGGCTAGGATTCGAGTTACAGGAACAAGGGCCAAACCAACCACCCAAAAATGGAATCGTCGAGCGAAAACACTTGACAACCTCCTAGAAGCAGCTTTTCTTGCCACCAGACCTTTCTCCCTTAATTAGGAATCTGATCCCGTCACTCAACACATTTCTTAAATTGTAGCCATTTGTTGAGTGTTTTTTTTTGGGTGTCTAATCCGCATATATTTCACCATTGCCCTTGATTTTCTTGACTGTATATCTCTTAAATGTCAACATATAGACGTGCGATTTAGTTTACGAAGATTTTTAATTGCTGAGAACCTCAATCAGAGAGTAAAAATTGAGTAAGGTTCACAATGCTGTAAAATTAAGATGGGATATACCGGGCTAGGATTCACGTTACAGGAACAAGGGCAAAACCAACCACCCAAGAATTGAATCGTCGAGCGAAAACACTTGACAAGCTCCTAGACACATTTCTTGCCACCAGACCTTTCTCCCTCAATTAGGAATCTGATCCCGTCACTAAACACATTTCTTAAATTGTAGCCATTTGTTGAGTGTTTTTTTTTGTGTCTAATCCGCATATATTTCACCATTTCCCTTGATTTTCTTGACAGTATATCTCTTAAATGTCAACATATAAACGTGTGATTTAGTTTACGAAGATATTTCAATGCCGAGAACCTCTATCAGAGAGTAAAAATAGCGTAAGGTTCACAATGATGTAAAATTAAAATGGGATATACCGGGCTAGGATTCGAGTTACAGGAACAAGGGCCAAACCAACCACCGAAGAATGGAATCGTCGTGCGAAAACACTTGACAACCTCCTAGAAGCAGCTTTTCTTGCCACCAGACCTTTCTCCCTTAATTTGGATTCTGATCCCGTCACTAAACACATTTCTTAAATTGTAGCCATTTGTTGAGTGTTTTTTTTTGGTGTCTAATCCCCATATATATTTCACCGTTGCCCTTGATTTTCATTACGGTATATCTCTTAAATGTCAACATATAGACGCGTGATTTAGTTTACAAAGATTTTTAATTGCCGAGAACCTCAATCAGAGAGTAAAAATGGCGTAAGGTTCACAATGCTGTAAAATTAAAATGGGATATACCGGGCTAGGATTCGCGTTACAGGAACAAGGACAAAACCAACCACCCAAGAATGGAATCGTCGAGCGAAAACACTTGACAACCTCCTGGAAGCAGCTTTTCTTGCCACCAGACCTTTCTCCATCAATTAGGAATCTGATGCCGTCACTAAACACATTACTTAAATTGTAGCCATTTGTTGAGTTTTTTTTTTGGTGTCTTATCCGCATATATATCACCATTGCCCTTGATTTGATTGACTGTATATCTCTTAAATGTTAACATATATACTTGTGATTTAGTTTACGAAGATTTTTCAATGCCGAGAACCTCGATCAGAGAGAAAAAAAGGCGTAAAGTTCACAATAGTGTAAAATTAAAATGGGATATACCGGGCTAGGATTCGAGTTACAGGAACAAGGGCCAAACCAACCACCCAAGAATGGAATCGTCGATCGAAAACACTTGACAACCTCCTAGAAGCAGCTTTTCTTGCCACCAGACCTTTCTCCTTCAATTAGGAATCTGATCCCGTCACTAAACACATTTCTTAAATTGTAGCCGTTTGTTGAGTGTTTTTTTTGGTGTCTAATCCGCATATATTTCACCATTGCCCTTGATTTTCTTGACTGTATATCTCTTAAATGTCAACATATAAACATGTGATTTAGTATACGAAGATTTTTCAATGCCGATAACCTCTATCAGAGAGTAAAACTAGCGTAAGGTTCACAATGATGAAAAATTAAAATGGGATATACCGGGCTAGGATTCGAGTTACAGGAACAAGGTCCAAACCAACCACCCAAGAATGGAATCGTCGAGTGAAAACACTTGACAATCTCCTAGATGCAGCTTTTCTTGCCACCAGACCTTTCTCCCTCAATTAGGAATCTGATCCCGTCACTAAACACATTTCTTAAATTGTAGCCACTTGCTGAGTGTTTTTTTGGTGTCTTATCCACATATATATCACCATTGCCCTTGATTTTCTTGACTGTATATCTCTTAAATTTAAACATATACACGTGTGATTTAGTTTATGAAGATTTTTCAATGCCGAGAACCTTGATTAGAGAGTAAAAAAGGGGTAAGGTTCACAATGGTGTAAAATTAAAATGGGATATAACGTGCTAGGATTCGAGTTTCAGAAACAAGGGCCAAACCAACCACCCAAGAATTGAATCGTCGAGCGAAAACACTTGACAACCTCCTAGAAGCAACTTTTCTTGCCACCAGACCTTTCTCCCTCAATTAGGAATCTGATCCCGTCACTAAACACATTTCTTAAATAGTAGCCATTTGTTGAGTTTTTTTTCTGGTGTCTAATCCGCATATATATCACCATTGCCCTTGATTTTCTTGACTGTATATCTCTTAAATGTCAGCATATACACGTGTGATTTAGTTTACAAAGATTTTTCAATGCCGAGAACCTCGATCAGAGAGTAAAATAGGCGTAATGTTCACAATGATGTAAAATTAAAATGGGATATACCGGGCTAGGATTCGAGTTACAGGAACAAGGGCCAAACCAACCACCCAAGAATGGAATCGACGAGCGAAAACACCTGACAACCTCCTAGAAGCAGCTTTTGTTGCCACCAGACCTTTCTCCATCATTTAGGAATCTGATGCCGTCACTAAACACATTCCTTAAATTGTAGCCATTTGTTGAGTGTTTTTTTGGTGTCTTATCCGCATATATATCACCATTACCCTTGATTTTCTTGACTGTATATCTCTTAAATGTCAACATATACACGTGTGCTTATGAAGATTTTTCAATGCCGAGAACCTTGATCAAAGAGTAAAAAAGGCGTAAGGTTCACAATGGTGTAAAATTAAAATTGGATATAACGGGCTAGGATTCGAGTTTCAGGAACAAGGGCCAAACCAACCACCCAAGAATGGAATCGTCGAGCGAAAACACTTGACAACCTCCTAGAAGCAGCTTTTCTTGCCACCAGACCTTTCTCCCTCAATTAGGAATCTGATCCGGTCACTAAACACATTTCTTAAATTGTAGGCATTTGTTGAGTGTTTTTTTTTGGTGTCTAATCCGCATATATTTCACCATTTCCCTTGATTTTCTTGACTGTATATCTCTTAAATGTCAACATATAAACGTGTGATTTAGTTTACGAAGATATTTCAATGCCGAGAACCTCTATCAGAGAGTAAAAATAGCGTAAGGTTCACAATGATGTAAAATTAAAATGGGATATACCGGGCTAGGATTCGAGTTACAGGAACAAGGGCCAAACCAACCACCCAAGAATGGAATCGTCGAGCGAAAACACTTGACAACCTCCTAGAAGCAGCCTTTCTTGCCACCAGACCTTTCTCTCTCAATTTGGAATCTGATCCCGTCACTAAACACATTTCTTAAATTGTAGCCATTTGTTGAGTGTTTTTTTTTTGTGTCTAATCCCCATATATATCTCACCATTGCCCTTGATTTTCATGACTGTATATCTCTTAAATGTCAACATATAGACGTGTGATTTAGTTTACGAAGATTTTTAATTGCCGAGAACCTCAATCAGAGAGTAAAAATGGCGTAAGGTTCACAATGCTGTAAAATTAAAATGGGATATACCGAGCTAGGATTCGCGTTACAGGAACAAGGGCAAAACCAACCACCCACGAATGGAATCGTCGAGCGAAAACACATGACAACCTCCTGGAAGCAGCTTTTCTTACCACCAGACCTTTCTCCATCAATTAGGAATCTGATGCCGTCACTAAACACATTCCTTAAATTGTAGCTATTTGTTGAGTTTTTTTTTTTTTTGGTGTCTTATCCGCATATATATCACCATTGCCCTTGATTTTCTTGACTGTATATCTCTTAAATGTCAACATATACACGTGTGATTTAGTTTACAAAGATTTTTCAATGCCGAGAACCTTGATCAGAGAGTAAAAAAGGCGTAAGGTTCACAATGGTGTAAAATTAAAATGGGATATAACGGGCTAGGATTCGATTAACAGGAACAAGGGCCAAACCAACCACCCAAGAATGGAATCGTCAAGCAAAAACACTTGACAACCTCCTAGAAGCATCTTTTCTTTCCACCAGACCTTTCTCCATCAATTAAGAATCTGATGCCGTCACTAAACGCATTCCTTAAATTGTAGCAATTTGTTGAGTGCTTTTTTTGGTGTCGAATCCGCATATATATCACCGTTGCCCTTGATTTTCTTGACTGTATATCTCTTAAATGTCAGCATATACACGTGTGATTTAGTTTACGAAGATTTTTCAATGCCGAGAACCTCGATCAGAGAGTAAAAAAGGCGTAAAGTTCCCAATGGTGTAAAATTAAAATGGGATATACCGGGCTAGGATTCGAGTTACAGGAACAAGGGCCAAACCAACCACCCAAGAATGGAATCGTCGAGCGAAAACACTTGACAACCTCCTAGAAGCAGCTTTTCTTGCCACCAGACCTTTCTCAGTCAATTAGGAATCTGATGTTGTCACTAAACACATTCCTTAAATTGTAGCCATTTGTTGAGTGTTTTTTTTGGTGTCTAATTCTCATATATATCACCATTGCCCTTGATTTTGTTGACTGTATATCTCTTAAATGTCAACATATAGACGTGTGATTTAGTTTACGAAGATTTTTCAATGCCGCGAACCTCGATCAGAGAGTAAAAAAGGCGTAAGGTTCACAATGGTGTAAAATTAAAATGGGATATGACGGGCTAGGATTCGAGTTACAGGAACTAGGGCCAAACCAACCACCCAAGAATGGAATCGTCGAGCGAAAACACTTGACAACCTCCTAGAAGCAGCTTTTCTTGCCACCAGACCTTTCTCCATCAATTGTAGCCATTTGTTGAGTGTTTTTTTTGGTGTCTAATCCGCATATATTTCACCATTGCCCTTGATTTTCTTAATTGTATATCTCTTAAATGTCAACATATAAACGTGTGATTAAGTTTACAAAGATTTTCAATGTCGAGAACCTAAATCAGAGAGTAAAAATAGCTTAAGTTTCACAATGCTGTAAAACTAAAATGGGATATACCGGGCTAGGATTCAGTTACAGTAACAAGGGCCAAACCAACCACCCAAGAATGGAATCGTCGAGCAAAAACACTTGCCACCAGAACTTTCTCCATCAATTAGGAATCTGATACCGTCACTAAATACATTCCTTAAATTGTAGCCATTTGTTGAGTGTTTTTTTTTTTGGGTGTCTTATCCGCATATATATCACCATTGCCCTTGATTTTCTTGACTGTATATCTCTTAAATGTCAACATATACACGTGTGATTTAGTTTACAAAGATTTTTCAATGCCGAGAACCTTGATCAGAGAGTAAAAAATTCGTAAGGTTCACAATGGTGTAAAATTAAAATGGGATATACCGGGGCTAGGATTCGAGTTACAGGAACAAGGGCCAAACCAACCACCCAAGAATGGAATCGTCGAGCGAAAACACTTGACAACCTCCTAGAAGCAGCTTTTCTTCCCACCAGACCTTTCTCCATCAATTAGGAATCTGATGCCGTCACTAAACACATTCCTTAAATTGTAGCCATTTGTTGAGTGTTTTTTTTGTGTCTAATCCGCATATATATCATCATTACCCTTGATTTTCTTGACTGTATATCTCTTAAATGTCAACATATACACGTGTAATTTAGTTTATGAAGAATTTTCAATGCCGGGAAGCTCGATCAGAGAGTAAAAAAGGCTTAAGGTTCACAATTGTGTAAAATTAAAATGGGATATACTGGGATAGGATTCAAGTTACAGTAACAAGGGTCAACCCAACGACCCAAGAATGGAATCGTCGAGCGAAAACACTTGACAACCTCCTAGAAGCAGCTTTTCTTGCCACCAGACCTTTCTCTGTCAATTAGGAATCTGATGTTGTCACTAAACACATTCCTTAAATTGTAGCCATTTGTTGAGTGTTTTTTTTTTGTCTAATTCTCATATATATCACCATTTCCCTTGATTTTCTTGACTATATATCTCTTAAATGTAAACATATACATGTGTTATTTAGTTTACGAAGATTTTTCAATGCCGAGAACCTCGATCAGAGAGTAAAAAAGGCGTAAGGTTCACAATGGTGTAAAATTAAAATGGGATATAACGGGCTAAGATTCGAGTTTCAGGAACAAGGGCCAAATGAACCACCCAAGAATGGAATCGTCGAGCGAAAACACTTGACAACCTCCTAGAGGCAGCTTTTCTTGATACCAAACCATTCTCCATCAATTAGGAATCTGATGTAGTCACTAAACATATTCCTTAAATTGTAGCCATTTGTTGAGTTTTTTTTGGTGTCTAATCCGCATATATATCACCATTGCCCTTGATTTTCTTGACTGTATATCTCTTAAATGTCAGCATATACACGTGTGATTTAGTTTACGAAGATTTTTCAATGCCGAGAACCTCGATCAGAGAGTAAAAAAGGCGTAAAGTTCACAATGGTGTAAAATTAAAATAGGATATACCGGGCTAGGATTCGAGTTACAGGAACAAGGGCCAAACCAACCACCCAAGAATGGAATCGTCGAGCGAAAAACTTGACAACCTCCTAGAAGCAGCTTTTCTTGCCACCAGACCTTTCTCCATCAATTAGGAATCTGATGCAGTCACCAAACACATTCCTTAAATTGTAGCCATTTGTTGAGTGTTTTTCTTTTGTGTCTAATCCGCATATATATCACCATTGCCGTTGATTTACTTGACTGTATATCTCTTAAATGTCAACATATACATGTGTGATTTAGTTTACGAAGATTTTTCAATGCCGAGAACCTCAATCAGAGAGTAAAAATAGCTTAAGGTTCACAATGCTGTAAAATTATAATGGGATATATCGGGCTAGGATTCGAGTTACAGGAACAAGGGCCAAACCAACCACCCAAGAATGGAATCGTCGAGCGAAAACACTTGACAACCTTCTAGAAGCAGATTTTCTTGCCTCCAGACCTTTCTCCATCAATTAGGAATCTGATGCCGTCACTAAATACATTCCTTAAATTGTAGCCATTTGTTGAGTGTTTTTTTTTTGGTCTCTTATCCGCATATATATCACCATTGCCCTTGATTTTCTTGACTGTATATCTCTTAAATGTCAATATATACACGTGTGATTTAGTTTACAAAGATTTTTCAATGCCGAGAACCTAGATCAGAGAGTAAAAAAGGCGTAAGGTTCACAATGGTGTAAAATTAAAATGGGATATAACGGGCTAGGATCCGAGTTACAGGAACAAGGGCCAAACAAACCACCCAAGAATGGAATCGTCAAGCCAAAACACTTGACAACCTCCTAGAAGCTTCTATTCTTTCCACCAGATCTTTCTCTATCAATTAAGAATCTAATGCCGTTACTAAACACATTCCTTAAATTGTAGCCATTTGTTGAGTGCATTTTTTTGGTGTCAAATCCGCATTTATATCACCATTGCCCTTGATTTTCTTGACTGTATATCTCTTAAATGTCAACATATACATATGTGAATTAGTTTACGAAGATTTTTCAACGCCGAGAACCTCGATCAGAGAGTAAAAAAGGCGTAAGGTACACAATTATGTAAAATTAAAATGGGATATACCGGGAAAGGATTCGAGTTACAGGAACAAGGGCCAAACCAACCACCCAAGAATGGAATCGTCGAGCGAAAACACTTGACAACCTCCTATAAGCAGCTTTTCTTGCCACCAGACCTTTCTCTGTCAATTAGGAATCTGATGTTGTCACTAAACACATTCCTTAAATTGTAGCCATTTGTTGAGTGTTTTTTTTTGGTGTCTAATCCGCATATATAACACCATTGCCCTTGATTTACTTGACTGTATATCTCTTAAATGTCAACATATACACGTGTGATTTAGTTTACGAAGATTTTTCAATTCCGAGAACCTTGATCAGGGAGTAAAAAAAGCGTAAGGTTCACAATGGTGTAAAATTAAAATGGGATATACCGGGCTAGAATTCGAGTTATAGGAACAATGGTCATACCAACCACCTAAGAATGGAATCGTCGAGCGATAAAACTTGACAACTTCCTAAAAGCAGTTTTTCTTGCCACCAGACCTTTCTCCATCAATTAGGAATGTGATGTTGTCACTAAACACATTCCTTAAATTGTAGCAATTTGTTGAGTGTTTTTTTTGGTGTCTAATCCGCATATATATCACCATTGCCCTTGATTTTCTTGAATGTATATCTCTTAAATGTCAACATATACACATGTGATTTAGTTTACGAAGATTTTTCAATGCCGAGAACCTCGATCAGAGAGTAAAAAAGGCGAAAGGTTTACAATGGTGTAAAATTAAAATGGGATATACCGGGCTAGGATTCGAGTTACAGGAACAAGGGCCAAACCAACCACCCAAGAATGGAATCGTCGAGCGAAAACACTTGACAATCTCCTAGAAGCGGCTTTTCTTGCCACCAGACCTTTCTCCATCAATTATGAATCCGATGCCGTCACTAAACACTGTCCTTAAATTGTAGCCATTTGTTGAGTGTTTTTTTTGGTGTCTAATCCGCATATATATCACCATTGCCCTTGATTTTCTTGACTGTATATCTCTTTAATGTCATCATATACACGTGTGATTTAGTTTACGAAGATTTTTCAATGCCGAGAACCTCGATCAGAGAGTAAAAAAGGCGTAAGATTCACAATGGTGTAAAATTAAAATGGGATATATCGGGTAGGATTCGAGTTACAGGAACAAGGGCCAAACCAACCACCCAAGAATGGAATCGTCGAGCGAAAACACTTGACAACCTCCTAAAAGCAGCTTTTCTTGCCACCAGACCTTTCTCCATCAATTAGGAATCTGATGCCGTCACTAAACACATTCCTTAAATTGTAGCCATTTGTTGAGTGTTTTTTTTGGTGTCTTATCCGTATATATATCACCATTGCCCTTGATATTCTTGACTGTATATCTCTTAAATGTCAACATATACACGTGTGATTATGAAGATTTTTCAATGCCGAGAACCTTGATCAGAGAGAAAAAAAGGCGTAAGGTTCACAATGGTGTAAAATTAAAATGGGATATAACGGGCTAGGATTCGAGTTTCAGGAACAAGGGCCAAACCAACCACCCAAGAATGGAATCGTCGAGCGAAAACACTTGACAACCTCCTAGAAGCAGCTTTTCTTGCCACCAGACCATTCTCGATCGATTAGGAATCTGATGCAGTAGCTAAACACATTCCTTAAATTGTAGCCATTTTATTGAGTGTTTTTTTTGGTGTCTAATCCGCATATATATCACCATTGCCCTTGATTTTCTTGACTGTATATTTCTTAAATGTCAACATATACACGTGTGATTTAGTTTACGAAGATTTTTCAATGCCGAGAACCTCGATCAGAGAGTAAAAAATGCTTAAGGTTCACAATGGTGTAAAATTAAAATAGGATATACCGGGCTAAGATTCGAGTTACAGGAACAAGGGCCAAACCAACCACCCAAGAATGGAATCGTCGAGCGAAAACACTTGACCACCTCCTAGAAGCAGCTTTTCTTGCCACCAGACCTTTCTCCATCAATTAGGAATCTGATGCCGTCACTAAACACATTCCTTAAATTGCAGCCATTTGTTGAGTGTTTTTTTTATTGTCTAATCCGCATATATTTCACCACCGCCCTTGATTTTCTTGACTGTATATCTCTTAAATGTCAACATATACACATGTGATTTAGTTTACGAAGAATTTTCAATGCCAAGAACCTCGATCAGAGAGTAAAAAAGGCGTATGGTTCACAATGGTGTAAAATTAAAATGGGATATACCGGGCTAGGATTCGAGTTACAGGTACAAGGGCCAAACCAACCACCCAAGAATGGAATCGTCGAGCGAAAACACTTGACCACCTCCTAGAAGCAGCTTTTCTTGCCACCAGACCTTTCTCCATCAATTAGGAATCTGATACCGTCACTAAACACATTCCTTAAATTGTAGCCATTTGTTGAGTGTTTTTTTTATTGTCTAATCCGCATATATTTCACCACCGCCCTTGATTTTCTTGACTGTATATCTCTTAAATGTCAACATATACACATGTGATTTAGTTTACGAAGAATTTTTAATGCCAAGAACCTCGATCAGAGAGTAAAAATGGCGTATGGTTCACAATGGTGTAAAATTAAAATGGGATATACCGGGCTAGGATTCCAGTTACAGGTACAAGGGCCAAACCACCCACCCAAGAATGGAATCGTCGAGCGAAAACACTTGACAACCTCCTAGAAGCAGCTTTTCTTGCCACCAGACTTTCTCCATCAATTATGAATCTGATGCCGTCACTAAACACATTCCTTAAATTGTAGCCATTTGTTGAGTGTTTTTTTTTGTGTCTAATCCGCATATATATCACCATTGCCCTTGATTTTCTTGACTGTATATCTCTTTAATGTCATCATATACACGTGTGATTTAGTTTACGAAGATTTTTCAATGCCGAGAACCTCGATCAGAGAGTAAAAAAGGCGTAAGATTCACAATGGTGTAAAATTAAAATGGGATATATTGGGTAGGATTCAAGTTACAGGAACGAGGGCCAAACCAACCACCCAAGAATGAAATCGTCGAGCGAAAACACTTGACAACCTCCTAGAAGCAGCTTTTCTTGCCACCAGACCTTTCTCCATCAATTAGGAATCTGATGCCGTCACTAAACACATTCCTTAAATTGTAGCCATTTGTTGAGTGTTTTTTATTTGTGTCTAATCCGCATATATATCATCATTTCCCTTGATTTTGTTGACTGTATATCTCTTAAATGTCAACATATACACGTGTGATTTAGTTTACAAAGATTGTTCAATGCCAAGAACCTCGATAAGAGAGTAAAAAAGGCTTAAGGTTCACAATGGTGTAAAATTAAAATAGGATATACCGGGCTAAGATTCGAGTTACAGGAACAAGGGCCAAACCAACCACCCAAGAATGGAATCGTCGAGCGAAAACACTTGACCACCTCCTAGAAGCAGCTTTTCTTGCCACCAGACCTTTCTCCATCAATTAGGAATCTGATGCCGTCACTAAACACATTCCTTAAATTGTAGCCATTTGTTGAGTGTTTTTTTTGTTGTCTAATCCACATATATTTCACCATCGCCCTTGATTTTCTTGACTGTATATCTCTTAAATGTCAACATATACACGTGTGATTTAGTTTACGAAGAATTTTCAATGCCGAGAACCTCGATTAGAGAGTACAAAAGGCGTATGGTTCACAATGGTGTAAAATTAAAATGGGATATACCGGGCTAGGATTCGAGTTACAGGTACAAGGGCCAAACCAACCACCCAAGAATGGAATCGTCGAGCGAAAACACTTGACAACCTCCTAGAAGCAGCTTTTCTTGCCACAAGACCTTTCTCCATCAATTATGAATCTGATGCCATCACTAAACACATTCCTTAAATTGAAGCCATTTGTTGAGTGTTTTTTTTTTGTGTCTAATCCGCATATATATCACCATTGCCCTTGATTTTCTTGACTGTATATCTCTTAAATGTCAACATATACACGTGTGATTTAGTATACGAAGATTTTTCAATGCTGGGAACCTCGATCAGAGAGTAAAAAAGGCGTAAGATTCACAATGGTGTAAAATTAAAATGGGATATATCGGGTAGGATTCAAGTTACAAGAACGAGGGCCAAACCAACCACCCAAAAATGGAATCGTCGAGCGAAAACACTTGACAACCTCCTAGAAGCAGCTTTTCTTGCCACCAGACCTTTCTCCATCAATTAGGAATCTGATGCCGTCACTAAACACATTCCTTAAATTGTAGCCATTTATTGAGTGTTTTTTTTTTTTGTGTCTAATCCGCATATATATCATCATTACCCTTGATTTTCTTGGCTGTATATCTCTTGAATGTCAACATATACACGTGTGATTTAGTTTACAAAGATTTTTTCAATGCCGAGAACCTCGATCAGAGAGTAAAAAAGGCTTAAGGTTGACAATGGTGTAAAATTAAAATGGGATATATACCGGGCTAGGATTCGAGTTACAGGAACAAGGGCCAAACCAACCACCCAAGAATGGAATCGACGAGCAAAAACACTTGACAACCTCCTAGAAGCAGCTTTTCTTGCCACTAGACCTTTCTCCATCAATTAGGAATCTGATGCCATCACTAAACACATTCCTTAAATTGTAGCCATTTGTGGAGTGTTTTTTATTTGTGTCTAATCCGCATATATATCATCATTACCCTTGATTTTGTTGACTGTATATCTCTTAAATGTCAACATATACACGTGTTATTTAGTTTACAAAGATTTTTCAATGCCAATAACCTCGATCAGAGAGTAAAAAAGGCGAAAGGTTCACAATGGTGTAAAATTAAAATGGGATATACCGCGCTAGAATTCAAGTTACAGGAACAAGGGCCAAACCAACCACCCAAGAATGGAATCGTCGATCGAAAACACTTGACAACCTCCTAGAAGCAGCTTTTCTTGCAACCAGACATTTCTCCATCAATTAGGAATCTGATGCCGTCACTAAACAAAATCCTTAAATTGTAGCAATTTGTTGAGTGTTTTTTTTTGTGTCTAATCCGCATACATTTCACCATCGCCCTTGATTTTCTTGACTGTATGTCTCTTAAATGTCAACATATACACGTGTGATTTAGTTTACGAAGAACTTTCAATGCCGAGAAGCTCGATCAGAGAGTAAAAAAGGCGTATGGTTCACAATGGTGTAAAATTAAAATGGGATATACCGGGCTAGGATTCGAGTTATAGGTACAAGGGCCAAACCAACCACCCAAGAATGGAATCGTAGAGCGAAAACACTTGACAACCTACTAGAAGCAGCTTTTCTTGCCACCAGGCCTTTCTCCATCAATTAGGAATCTGATGCCGTCACTAAACACATTCCTTAAATTGTAGCCATTTGTTGAGTTTTTTTTTGGTGTCTAAGCCGCATATATATCACCATTGCCCTTGATTTTCTTGACTGTATATCTCAAAAATGTCAACATATGCACGTGTGATTTAGTTTACGAAGATGTTTCAATGCCGAGAACCTCGATCAGAGAGTAAAAAAGGCGTAAGATTCACAATGGTGTAAAATTAAAATGGGATATATCGGGCTAGGATTCGAGTTACAGGAACGAGGGCCAAACCAACCACCCAAGAATGGAATAGTCGAGCGAAAACACTTGACAACCTCCTAGAAGCAGCTTTTCTTGCCACCAGACCTTTCTCCATCGATTAGGAATCTGATGCAGTCGCTAAACACATTCCTTAAATTGTAGCCATTTGTTGAGTGTTTTTTTTTTGTGTCTAATCCGCATATATATCACCATTGCCCTTGATTTTCTTGACTGTATATCTCTTAAATGTAAACATATACACGTGTGATTTAGTTTACAAAGATTTTTCAATGCCGAGAACCTTGATCAGAGAGTAAAAAAGGCGTAAGGTTTACAATGGTGTAAAATTAAAATGGGATATAACGGGCTAGGATTCGAGTTACAGGAACAAGGACCAAACAAACCACCCAAGAATGGAATCGTCAAGCGAAAACACTTGACAACCTCCTAGAAGCTTCTTTTCTTTCCACCAGACCTTTCTCCATCAATTAAGAATCTGATGCCGTCACTAAACACATTCTTTAAATTGTAGCCATTTGTTGAGTGCTTTTTTTGGAGTCAAATCCGCATTTATATCACCATTGCCCTTGATTTTCTTGACTGTATATCTCTTAAATGTCAACATATACACATGTGAATTAGTTTACGAAGATTTTTCAACGCCGAGAACCTCGATCAGAGAGTAAAAAAGGCGTTAGGTTCACAATTATGTAAAATTAAAATGGGATATACCGGGCTAGGATTCGAGTTACAGGAACAAGGGCCAAACCAACCACCCAAGAATGGAATCGTCGAGCGAAAACACTTGACACCCTCCTAGAAGCAGCTTTTCTTGCCACCAGACCTTTCTCTGTCAATTAGGAATCTGATGTTGTCACTAAACACATTCCTTAAATTGTAGCCATTTGTTGAGTGTTTTTTTTGGTGTCTAATTCTCATATATATCACCATTGCCCTTGATTTTCTTGACTGTATATCTCTTAAATGTCAACATATACATGTGTGATTTAGTTTACGAAGATTTTTCAATGCCGAGAGCCTCGATCAGAGAGTAAAAAAGGCGTAAGGTTCACAATGGTGTGAAATTAAAATGGGATATAACGGGCTAAGATTCGAGTTTCAGGAACAAGGGCCAAACGAACCACCCAAGAATGGAATCGTCGAGCGAAAACACTTGACAACCTCCTAGAAGCAACTTTTCTTGCCACCAGACCTTTCTCCATCAATTAGGAATCTGATGCAGTCACTAAACACATTCCTTAAATTGTAGCCATTTGTTGAGTTTTTTTTTGGTGTCTAATCCGCATATATATCACCATTGCCCTTGATTTTCTTGACTGTATATCTCTTAAATGTCAGCATATACACGTATGGTTTAGTTTACGAAGATTTTTCAATGCCGAGAACCTCGATCAGAGAGTAAAAAAGGCGTAAAGTTCACAATGGTGTAAAATTAAAATGGGATATACCGGGCTAGGATTCGAGTTACAGGAACAAGGGCCAAACCAACCACCCAAGAATGGAATCGTCGAGCGAAAACACTTGACAACCTCCTAGAAGCAGCTTTTCTTGCCACCAGACCTGTCTCCATCAATTAGGAATCTGATGCAGTCACTAAACACATCCTTAAATTGTAGCCATTTGTTGAGTGTTTTTTTTGGTGTCTAATCCGCATATATAACACCATTGAACTTGATTTACTTGACTGTATATCTCTTAAATGTCCACATATACACGTGTGATTTAGTTTACGAAGATTTTTCAATGCCGAGTACCTAGATCAGGATGTAAAAAAGGCGTAAGGTTCACAATGGTGTAAAATTAAAATGAGATATATCGGGCTAGAATTCGAGTTACAGGAACAATGGCCATACCAACCACCCAAGAATGGAATCGTCGAGCGAAAAAACTTGACAACCTCCTAGAAGCAGTTTTTCTTGCCACCAGACCTTTCTCCATTGTTGGTGCACGGAATGTCTGTTGACTTCGTCTACATCAAGTCTTGTGTCTAAATAGGTTGAATGAACACACAACAGGGTCTTAATTAGGGTTTTATATGTTTAAACTTGTAGATTTCGCTTGAAAGGGTTTATGTGTGTTTCAAGCTAAATCAACACAGGAGATTTAGCTTGAAATGGTTCAAGCGAAATCAACAGATCTATATATAGTTGGTGTGTGTGTCATTTGTATAAGACTTGGTCATTGTGTGTGAGACGAAGTGCTGTCGGATTTGTATCAGATTACAATGTACAAGCACGAATATCAATCAGAAAAGAAAGATTGAAAGGAAACTAGCTGTTATGACTTTGTTTACGTTGATTCCGCCTTCGTACTCAAAGATGAACTGCCTTAACTAACGTTTCAAAGTCGTAGAACGGTCCAACAAGTGGTATCAGAGCTCAGGACGGGGAGTTCATACCATTACAGCTTGATTCTACCGGATTTTCATATTTCTACTCACTTTTTCTCTTACTTTTCTGATTTGAACATATTTCAACGGTGAAAATGACCTGATTTTGACATATAACAAGCGAATTAGTGTGATAACTAATCCTTGAAAGATTTGGACTTAAAATCGATCGAATTCATATAAAAAATTAACATTTCCCTTGAAAACTGTTCGTAAAAGATGACATCAGCAGATTTCGCTTGAAATATAGTGAAGATTTCGCTTGAAACTTGTGTTTGGCTGTCAATTTCGCTTGAAATCAAAGGATTTCGCTTGAACAGTTCAAGCGAAATTGATCTGATTGGATTTCGCTTGAATATCTTGGACAATACAAGCGAAATAGTGGATTTCGCTTTAAAACAGTTTGGATCAGATTTCGCTTGAGTGTAATCTTGTGATTTCGCTTGAACAGTCTAAAGTGTTGATTTCGCTTCAAACTGTTCAGTTTCGCTTGAACATTATATACTTGATTGATTTCGCTTGAAGTTGTTTACTCTTCAAGTGATTTCGCTTGAAGTGCTGTTATTTCAAAACGAGTCTTAGATTGATTTCGTCAACAAACACACTGTTACGTATTCAGTTTGTTTGAACTGATAGCTTGTTTGATTTGTTTGCAGGTGATTTCGAGGTAATTCAAGGACATAAAATCATGGGGAAAAACGACGAACCCATTCCTTGGAAAGATAACCGAACTGAAGAGCAAAAATATAAATACAGAAAAATGATTGCTGAAAACAAAATAATTAGAATATCTCGTTTCTTTTTGGAAGCAAGGAGAGCAAATAGATGGGATCCAGACAGAGAGTGTTATCTTGATGAGTATGGAAATATTGCAATCGATGATAGTACGCTTGATATCGAAGCCATAATCCAGCAGTACAAAGAAGAGGATGATTATTGGCAAAAGAAATGGTGGGGAGATGAAGAAGAGAAAAAGAAAAAGAAAGAGTTAATAGATGAAATAGAAAGAAAACCAGAAAATATAAGTTTGGATGTGTTTCTTGAAATAATCAAAAGATGTGAAAATGAAACGACAAAGAATGAAGAATCAAAGAAGGGTGAAACTTTAAAATGTGAAGTTGAGTGCTCAAAATGTGATAAAATTGAAGCTGACAATGACAAACTATTGAAGGATACGGAAAGTTTGACATTGGAAGTCAAAAAGATGAAGGATGAGAAGCAATCTGATGATAAACAGATTCTTGTTTTGAAGGAAAATTGTGAGAAATTGAAGTCACAAAATGACAAACTGTTGAGTAGTTTGGACAGTTTGACATTGGAAATTAATGACTTGAAAGAAAAAGAAAAAGATTTTGGAAAAATCAAAATTGAAAATGAAAGCGTTTTTTGGATAAAATTGGAAAATGAAGCGTTAAAAGAAAAAGAAAAAGATTTTCAAAGTCAAATTAAGGTTTTAGAAGATGAAAAGTCTGTTATTTTTAACAATAATCTTGAAAAACAGATTGAAATAAATTCTCATCTACAGAAAATCATTCGACTTGAAAATGAAGCTGAAATTGCTCGGAACAAAATTGCTGAGTTAGAGAATAAATTGAAAGGTTTTGTGACTTCGACACCATATGAGTGTCCAAAACCGATCAATTCAGTTCCAATAAGTGACAAAGTCACAAATTTTGACAAAGTCAAAATTGAAGATTGTGATGAAATATCTGATGATGAAAAAGAAAAGAAAAATATTTTTAGATTTACAAGAAAAATTTAAAAATACTGTTTTGCAATCTACTGAAACAGGTGAATGTTCTAAACAAAAACCTGTTAAGAAGAGTGTAGAACAGAAACAAAAAGATAAAAATTTGAAAAATCCTAAAAATGAAAATAAAAGCTCATCAGATAAGTCATCCAATCATTTTGAAAAATCACAAAAATCTAAAAATGAAAACTCACAAAATGTTGGTAATAAGTGGTGCAGGTTTGACCACAGTGCTTCAAAGCCAAAACAAGTTTTCAAGAAGAGTGATGATTACCACAAAGCCAGACAATGTTATGATCTAAGCATATGGTGTGAAAGTGGTGAATGGTACGATAACAGAGTGTGTTACACTTGTGGATTTCAAGGACACATTGCTGTTAACTACCAAAGTCAGAGATTCGAAACGAGAAGGTGCTATGAATGCCAAATCAGAGGACACATTGCCAGAAATTGCCCAATGAGATCAAAGGCACGATCGAGGGCTGATTCTCAGAAATTGGCAAAGAAGCCAGTCAATGTCAAGCCCCATGAACAGAAGGTTCTAAAACCTAAAGTTCAGGATCAGACAATTCATGAAAAGAAAGTTAAACTTTCACAGGGGCAGAAAGACAGACTGCGAAAGAAAAGGAAGAAGGCGAGAGAGTATCTCGAGAAAATTTTGTCTTCGGGTTCACCAGACAGATTGAATAAGAGTTCTGATGAATCAACTAACTTGATTGCAAAGTCAAGCAAGACGAATTCATCAGATACAAATCTGAGGACGAAAGAAGAAAAGAAGAAGAAGAAGAAAATGGTCGGCGATGAATCTGATGTGTCAAAGTCAGACAAGCCACCATCAGGCAATGAATCTGACAGGTCAAAGTCAGACAAGCCATGTGCAGGCAATGATTCTGGTTCATCAAAGCCAGAGGAGCCTAGTGTTGAGGTAAAAACTGTCATACCCAAGGCTGGTCAGGCTTGGGTGAATCTTTTCAAATAGAAAAACCTGACTTGCCGGAGTTCCCAGGTTGGTAAGTGTGGAACAGGAATCGGCATATTTCTTGAGAAATTCACAGGTTGGTAACTGTGATATTTTGAATCACAAAAGACTATTCAAGGACATTAAGTTGTACTTGATTTATCTTTCTGATAAGTGGATAAAGGTAAACAATGTGATGAAACCCCGAATTTGTAAAAAGACAAACAAAACTAATTTTCTGGAAAAACCATTTTGATTAAAATAAGCTTAAGTGTTTTGAAATCTTAATGGGAAAATAGTTTGTTGTCAGGGGGAGTTCTGATTGTTTATGCCGAGTGAATGGCGAATTGAAGCGATTTGATATCAGTTTGTCACGTTTCTTGTACAGTTTATTTTCAAATTTTCTCAGAAAATCAAAATTGAAACATATTTTGATTTTAGGGGGAGAAAAATTAAAAAAAAATAAAATAGAAAATTTGAAAAAGCTAAACACATTGAAAAAGCAAAAAATGAGTTTTGGTGTATAAAAGAGGAAATGATAGTACATCAGTAGACGATCACAGCATGCTAAAGAAATGGAAAGTTAAAATGTGATAAACGGTCTCACTGATGATGTGTCAGTAGGTTTTTGCACATTTAGGAGATTGTGACGAGATATAAACCTAAATTCAAACTTGCTTATATCGTGGGTAACATATCTCGGATATATGGGTAACCCCCGAAATCTCGTTTGAAAGATTCCTTTTTCTGATATACTAGGTCTTTATACTCAATGATGTCTGGGGTATTATTCCGGGACTTCTGCTGAACGGTGGTTCTGACCTAGTCCTCGAATAATACTTTCTGCAAATTCTTGAAACATAGCATCACCCTCAGCATATATGATAAGACAATAAAATTGCTTAGCAATGCTGTTGTAAAAAAGATCCTCTAAAGGGGACACACCTACAAGTTGAGTCATGATCTCTCTGCTGAACGGTAGTTCTGACCTGAGCTCTCATGATTCTTCATAAATTATTAACCCCTTACAGATATCATTTGTGTTATAATTACCTGTAAGACTGAATATTGGGATCTGGATACGGGAGTATATTCTGAGGTGGGACACGCGATTAAGTTTAAGTATCTAAGATATTAAACTCGTATCTCGAAGCAGTTGAACTTTGTGTGAAAATTTAAGTGGATTAGTATACTGACAATCTAAGTGAATCGTTTAGAACTTAAAATGTCAAAAGCTTAACGGTGCTAGTGATTTGTCTCATAAACTGATATGATCCTCTTACACAAGCTCACAAAAATATTGTTTGTATATATTTGTTTACTGCATGTCTTTTAAAAACTAAAAATCCAAAAAGATTTTAGTGTGTTTTAGCATAAATTTTTGAAAATAAAAAAAAAAGATTTTTGACAACTGATGTTGGAAAGCAGATTTTCAAAATTCCAAGTGCTAAACATGATGAACTATATTGGGTTGGGAGAGTTTGTTGAACACTTTGAATGGTATATACAAATGTTTTTGAAAGATTGAGGGGTTAGTTAATCAAGGTCATTCATTTGAACTTGATGTAACTATACAGTTTGTTGATTTAATGATGTCTACCAGTAAGTTTATTAAATTCAAATGTTATAAATTTGTGAAACTTATGTTGAGGTAGAGGATGTGCAGGTTAAACAGGATTGGACTTCATTATTCCCAAAGGAAGCTAAAGGTCAAAGCTTGAACCAGATATCTCAGAGTCTAGCATATTGAGAGGGGGAGTCTGTGAAAGGGGGAGTCTGGATCAACAGTCAAAGGGGAGTTTGAAGATGGAGTCAGGTTGTGATCCTAAACCTGTGAAGTTAGAGTGTTTTTGATAAAAAGACAGAGTTGGAGAAAAGACCAAGACTGAAGACTCGGAGCTGAAGACTTCGTCAACATCCAAGGGGGAGTCTGTTGGTGCACGGAATGTCTGTTGACTACGTCTACATCAAGTCTTGTGTCTAGATAGGTTGAATGAACACACAACAGGGTCTTAATTAGGGTTTTATATGTTTAAACTTGTAGATTTCGCTTGAAAGGGTTTATGTGTGTTTCAAGCTAAATCAACACAGGAGATTTAGCTTGAAATGGTTCAAGCGCAATCAACAACAGGAGATTTAGCTTGAAATGGTTCAAGCGAAATCAACAGATCTATATATAGTTGGTGTGTGTGTCATTTGTATAAGACTTGGTCATTGTGTGTGAGACGAAGTGCTGTCGGATTTGTATCAGATTACATTGTACAAGCACGAATATCAATCAGAAAAGAAAGATTAAAAGGAAACTAGTTGTTATGACTTTGTTTACGTTGATTCCGCCTTCGTACTCAAAGATGAACTACCTTAACTGATGTTTCAAAGTCGTAGAACGGTCCAACATCCATCAATTAGGAATGTGATGCTGTCACTAAACAGATTCCTTAAATTGTAGCCATTTGTTGAGTGTTTTTTTTTGGTGTCTAATCCGCATATATATCACCATTCCCCTTGATTTTCTTGACTGTATATCTCTTAAATGTCAACATATACACATGTGATTTAGTTTACGAAGATTTTTCAATGCCGAGAACCTCAATTAGAGAGTAAAAAAGGCGAAAGGTTTACAATGGTGTAAAATTAAAATGGGATATACCGGGCTAGGATTCGAGTTACAGGAACAAGGGCCAAACCAACCACCCAAAATGGAATCGTCGAGCGAAAACACTTGACAATCTCCAAGAAGCAGCTTTTCTTGCCACCAGACATTTCTCCATCAATTATGAATCTGATGCCGTCACTAAACACATTCCTTAAATTGTAGCCATTTGTTGAGTGTTTTTTTTGGTGTCTAATCCCCATATATATCACCATTGCCCTTGATTTTCTTGACTGTATATCTCTTAAATGTCAACATATACACGTTTGATTTAGTTTACAAAGATTTTTCAATGCCAAGAACCTCGATCAGAGAGTAAAAAAGGCTGAAGGTTCACAATGGTGTAAAATTAAAATGGGATATACCGGGCTAGGATTCGAGTTACAGGAACAAGGGCCAAACCAACCACCCAAGAATGGAATCGTCGAGCGAAAACACTTGACCACCTCCTAGAAGCAGCTTTTCTTGCCACCAGACCTTTCTCCATCAATTAGGAATCTGATGCCGTCACTAAACACATTCCTTAAATTGTAGCCATTTGTTGAGTGTTTTTTTGTGTCTAATCCGCATATATATCACCACTACCCTTTATTTTCTTGACTGTATATCTCTTAAATGTCAACATATACACGTGTGATTTAGTTTACAAAGATTTTTCAATGCCAAGAACCTCGATCAGAGAGTAAAAAAGGCGTAAGGTTCACAATGGTGTAAAATTAAAATGCGATATACCGAGCTAGGATTCGAGTTACAGGAACAATGGCCAAACCAACCACCCAAGAGTGGAATCGTCGAGCGAAAACACTTGACAACCTCCAATTCTCCATCAATTAGGAATCTGATGCCGTCACTAAACAAAATCCTTAAATTGTAGCCATTTGTTGAGTGTTTTTTTTGGTGTCTAATTCGCATATATTGAACCATCGCCCTTGATTTTCTTGAGTGTATATCTCTTAAATGTTAACATATACACGTGTGATTTAGTTTACGAAGAAATTTCAATGCCGAGAAGCTCGATCAGAGAGTAAAAAAGGCGTATGGTTCACAATGGTGTAAAATTAAAATGGGATATACCGAGCTAGGATTCGAGTTACAGGTACAAGGGCCAAACCAACCACCCAAGAATGGAATCGTCGAGCGAAAACACTTGACAACCTCCTAGAAGTATCTTTTCTTGCCACCAGACCTTTCTCCATCAATTATGAATCTGATGCCGTCACTAAACACATTCCTTAAATTGTAGCCATTTGTTGAGTGATTTTTTTTGGTGTCTAATCCGCATATGTATCATCATTGCCCTTGATTTTCTTGACTGTATATCTCTTAAATGTCAACATATACACGTGTGATTTAGTTTACGAAGATTTTTCAATGCCGAGAACCTCGATCAGAGAGTAAAAAAGGCGTAACATTCACAATGGTGTAAAATTAAAATGGGATATATCGGGTAGTATTCAAGTTACAGGAACGAGGGCCAAACCAACCACCCAAAAATGGAATCGTCGAGCGAAAACACTTGACAACCTCCTAGAAGCAGCTTTTCTTGCCACCAGACCTTTCTCCATCAATTAGGAATCTGATGCCGTCACTAAACACATTCCTTAAATTGTAGCCATTTGTTGAGTGTTTTTTTTGTGTCTAATCCGCATATATATCATCATTGCCCTTGATTTTCTTGACTGTATATCTCTTAAATGTCAACATATACACGTGTGATTTAGTTTACAAAGATTTTTTCAATGCCGAGAACCTCGATCAGAGAGTAAAAAAGGCTTAAGGTTGACAATGGTGTAAAATTAAAATGGGATATACCGGGCTAGGATCCGAGTTACAGGAACAAGGGCTAAACCAACCACCCAAGAACGGAATCGTCGAGCGAAAACACTTGACAACCTCCTAGAAGCAGCTTTTCTTGCCACCAGACCTTTCTCCATCAATTAGGAATCTGATGCCGTCACTAAACACATTCCTTAAATTGTAGCCATTTGTTGATTGTTTTTTTTTTGTGTCTAATCCGCATATATATCATCATTACCCTTGATTTTGTTGACTGTATATCTCTTAAATGTCAACATATACACGTGTGATTTAGTTTACAAAGATTTTTCAATGCCAAGAACCTCGATCAGAGAGTAAAAAAGGCATAAGGTTCACAATGGTATAAAATTAAAATGGGATATACCGAGCTAGGATTCGAGTTACAGGAACAAGGGCCAAACCAACCACCCAAGAATGGAATCGTCGAGCGAAAACACTTGACCACCTCCTAGAAGCAGCTTTTCTTGCCACCAGACCTTTCTCCATCAATTAGGAATCTGATGCCGTCACTAAACACATTCCTTAAATTGTAGCCATTTGTTGAGTGTTTTTTTTTGTGTCTAATCCGCATATATATCACCATTACCCTTGATTTTCTTGACTGTATATCTCTTAAATGTCAACATAAACACGTGTGATTTAGTTTACAAAGATTTTTCAATGCCAAGAACCTCGATCAGAGAGTAAAAAAGGCGTAAGGTTCACAATGGTGTAAAATTAAAATGCGATATACCGAGCTAGGATTCGAGTTACAGGAACAATGGCCAAACCAACCACCCAAGAATGGAATCGTCGAGCGAAAACACTTGACAACCTCCAAGAAGCAGTTTTTCTTGCCACCAGACCTTTCTCCATCAATTAGGAATCTGATGCCGTCACTAAACAAAATCCTTAAATTGTAGCCATTTGTTGAGTGTTTTTTTTGGTGTCTAATCCGCATATATTTAACCATCGCCCTTGATTTTCTTGAATGTATATCACTTAAATGTCAACATATACGCGTGTGATTTAGTTTACGAAGAATTTTCAATGCCGAGAAGCTCGATCAGAGAGTAAAAAAAGGCGTATGGTTCACAATGGTGTAAAATTAAAATGGGATATACCGGGCTAGGATTCGAGTTACAAGTACAAGGGCCAAACAAATCACCCAAGAATGGAATCGTCGAGCGAAAACACTTGACAACCTCCTAGAAGCATCTTTTCTTGCCACCAGACCTTTCTCCATCAATTATGAATCTGATGCCGTCACTAAACACATTCCTTAAATTGTAGCAATTTGTTGAGTGATTTTTTTTTGTGTCTAATCTGCATATATATCACCATTGCCCTTGATTTTCTTGACTGTATATCTCTTAAATGTCAACATATACACGTGTGATTTAGTTTACGAAGATTTTTCAATGCCGAGAACCTCGATCAGAGAGTAAAAAAGGCGTAAGATTCACAATGGTGTAAAATTAAAATGGGATATATCGGGTAGGATTCAAGTTACAGGAACGAGGGCCAAACCAACCACCCAAAAATGGAATCGTCGAGCGAAAACACTTGACAACCTCCTAGAAGCAGCTTTTCTTGCCACCAGACCTTTCTCCATCAATTAGGAATCTGATGCCGTCACTAAACACATTCCTTAAATTGTAGCCATTTATTGAGTGTTTTTTTTTGTGTCTAATCCGCATATATATCATCATTGCCCTTGATTTTCTTGACTGTATATCTCTTAAATGTCAACATATACACGTGTGATTTAGTTTACAAAGATTTTTTCAATGCCGAGAACCTCGATCAGAGAGTAAAAAAAGCTTAAGGTTGACAATGGTGTAAAATTAAAATGGGATATACCGGGCTAAGATCCGAGTTACAGGAACAATGGCTAAACCAACCACCCAAGAATGCAATCGTCCAGCGAAAACCCTTGACAACCTCCTAGAAGCAGCTTTTCTTGCCACCAGACCTTTCTCCGTCAATTAGGAATCTGATGCCGTCACTAAACACATTCCTTAAATTGTAGTCATTTGTTGAGTGTTTTTTTTTGTGTCTAATCCGCATATATATCATCATTACCCTTGATTTTCTTGAATGTATATCTCTTAAATGTCAACATATACACGTGTGATTTAGTTTACAAAGATTTTTCAATGCCAAGAACCTCGATCAGAGAGTAAAAAAGGCATAAGGTTCACAATGGTATAAAATTAAAATGGGATATACCGAGCTAGGATTCGAGTTACAGGAACAAGGGCCAAACCAACCGCCCAAGAATGGAATCGTCGAGCGAAAACACTTAACAACCTCCTAGAAGCAGCTTTTCTTGCAACCAGATATTTCTCCATCTATTAGGAATCTGATGCCGTCACTAAACAAAATCCTTAAATTGTAGCAATTTGTTGAGTGTTTTTTTTTTGTGTCTAATCCGCATATATTTCACCATTGCCCTTGATTTTCTTGACTGTATATCTCTTAAATGTCAACATATACACGTGTGATTTAGTTTACGAAGAATTTTCAATGCCGAGAAGCTCGATCAGAGAGTAAAAAAGGCGTATGGTTCTCAATGGTGTAAAATTAAAATGGGATATACCGGGCTAGGATTCGAGTTACAGGTACAAGGGCCAAACCAACCACCCAAGAATGGAATCGTCGAGCGAAAACACTTGACAACCTACTAGAAGCAGCTTTTCTTGCCACCAGGCCTTTCTCCATCAATTAGGAATCTGATGCCGTCACTAAACACATTCCTTAAATTGTAGCCATCAGTTGAGTGTTTTTTTTGGTGTATAATCCGCATATATATCACCATTGCCCTTGATTTTCGTGACTGTATATCTCTTAAATGTCAACATATGCACATGTGATTTAGTTTACGAAGATGTTTCAATGCCGAGAACCTCGATCAGAGAGTAAAAAAGGCGTAACATTCAGAATGGTGTAAAATTAAAATGGGATATATCGGGCTAGGATTAGAGTTACAGGAACGAGGGCCAAACCAACCACCCAAGAATGGAATCATCGAGCGAAAACACTTGATAACCTCCTAGAAGCAGCTTTTCTTGCCACTAGACCTTTCTCCATTGATTAGGAATCTGATGCAGTCGCTAAACACATTCCTTAAATTGTAGCCATTTGTTGAGTGTTTTTTTTTTGGTGTCTAATCCGCAAATATATCACCATTGCCCTTAATTTTCTTGACTGTATATCTCTTAAATGTTAACATATACACGTGTGATTTAGTTTACGAAGATTTTTCAATGCCGAGAACCTCGATCAGAGAGTAAAAAAGGCTTAAGGTTGACAATGGTGTAAAATTAAAATGGGATATACCGGGCTAGGATTCGAGTTACAGGAACAAGGGCCAAACCAACCACCCAAGAATGGAATCGTCGAGCGAAAACACTTGACAACCTCTTAGAAGCAGCTTTTCTTGCCACCAGACGTTTCTCCATCAATTAGGAATCTGATGCCGTCACTAAACACATTCCTTAAATTGTAGCCATTTATTGAGTGTTTTTTTTTGTGTCTAATCCGCATATATATCATCATTGCCCTTGATTTTCTTGACTGTATATCTCTTAAATGTCAACATATACACGTCTGATTTAGTTTACGAAGATTTTTCAACGCCGAGAACCTCGATCAGAGAGTAAAAAAGGCGTAAGATTCACAATGGTGTAAAATTAAAATGGGATATACCGGGCTAGAATCCGAGTTACAGGAACAAGGGCTAAACCAACCACCCAAGAATGGAATCGTCGAGCGAAAACCCTTGACAACCTCCTATAAGCAGCTTTTCTTGCCACCAGACCTTTCTCCGTCAATTAGGAATCCGATGCCATCACTAAACACATTCCTTAAATTGTAGCCATTTGTTGAGTGTTTTTTTTTGTGTCTAATCCGCATATATATCATCATTACCCTTGATTTTGTTGACTGTATATCTCTTAAATGTCAACATATACACGTGTGATTTAGTTTACAAAGATTTTTCAATGCCAAGAACCTCGATCAGAGAGTAAAAAAGGAATAAGGTTCACAATGGTATAAAATTAAAATGGGATATACCGAGCTAGGATTCGAGTTACAGGAACAAGGGCCAAACCAACCACCCAAGAATGGAATCGTCGAGTGAAAACACTTAACAACCTCCTAGAAGCAGCTTTTCTTGCAACCAGACATTTCTCCATCAATTAGGAATCTGATGCCGTCACTAAACAAAATCCTTAAATTGTAGCAATTTGTTGAGTGTTTTTTTTGTGTCTAATCCGCATATATTTCACCATTGCCCTTGATTTTCTTGACTGTATATCTCTTAAATGTCAACATATACACGTGTGATTTAGTTTACGAAGAATTTTCAATGCCGAGAAGCTCGATCAGAGAGTAAAAAAGGCGTATGGTTCTCAATGGTGTAAAATTAAAATGGGATATACCGGGCTAGGATTCGAGTTACAGGTACAAGGGCCAAACCAACCACCCAAGAATGGAATCGTCGAGCGAAAACACTTGACAACCTACTAGAAGCAGCTTTTCTTACCACCAGGCCTTTCTCCATCAATTAGGAATCTGATGCCGTCACTAAACACATTCCTTAAATTGTAGCCATCAGTAGAGTGTTTTTTTTGGTGTCTAATCCGCATATATATCACCATTGCCCTTGATTTTCTTGACTATATATCTCTTAAATGTCAACATATGCACGTGTGATTTAGTTTACGAAGATGTTTCAATGCCGAGAACCTCGATCAGAGAGTAAAAAAGGCGTAACATTCACAATGGTGTAAAATTAAAATGGGATATATCGGGCTAGGATTCGAGTTACAGGAACGAGGGGCAAACCAACCACCCAAGAATGGAATCGTCGAGCGAAAACACTTGATAACCTCTTAGAAGCAGCTTTTCTTGCCACTAGACCTTTCTCCATTGATTAGGAATCTGATGTAGTCGCTAAACACAATCCTTAAATTGTAGCCATTTGTTGAGTGTTTTTTTTTTGGTGTGTAATCCGCATATATATCACCATTGCCCTTGATTTTCTTGACTGTATATCTCTTAAATGTTAACATATACACGTGTGATTTAGTTTACGAAGATTTTTCAATGCCGAGAACCTCGATCAGAGAGTAAAAAAGGCTTAAGGTTGACAATGGTGTAAAATTAAAATGGGATATACCGGGCTAGGATTCGAGTTACAGGAACAAGGGCCAAACCAACCACCCAAGAATTGAATCGTCGAGCGAAAACACTTGACAACCTCTTAGAAGCAGCTTTTCTTGCCACCAGGCCTTTCTCCATCAATTAGGAATCTGATGCCGTCACTAAACACATTCCTTAAATTGTAGCCATCAGTTGAGTGTTTTTTTTGGTGTCTAATCCGCATATATATCACCATTGCCCTTGATTTTCTTGACTATATATCTCTTAAATGTCAACATATGCACGTGTGATTTAGTTTACGAAGATGTTTCAATGCCGAGAACCTCGATCAGAGAGTAAAAAAGGCGTAACATTCACAATGGTGTAAAATTAAAATGGGATATATCGGGCTAGGATTCGAGTTACAGGAACGAGGGGCAAACCAACCACCCAAGAATGGAATCGTCGAGCGAAAACACTTGATAACCTCTTAGAAGCAGCTTTTCTTGCCACTAGACCTTTCTCCATTGATTAGGAATCTGATGTAGTCGCTAAACACAATCCTTAAATTGTAGCCATTTGTTGAGTGTTTTTTTTTTGGTGTGTAATCCGCATATATATCACCATTGCCCTTGATTTTCTTGACTGTATATCTCTTAAATGTTAACATATACACGTGTGATTTAGTTTACGAAGATTTTTCAATGCCGAGAACCTCGATCAGAGAGTAAAAAAGGCTTAAGGTTGACAATGGTGTAAAATTAAAATGGGATATACCGGGCTAGGATTCGAGTTACAGGAACAAGGGCCAAACCAACCACCCAAGAATGGAATCGTCGAGCGAAAACACTTGACAACCTCTTAGAAGCAGCTTTTCTTGCCACCAGACCTTTCTCCATCAATTAGGAATCTGATGCCGTCACTAAACACATTCCTTAAATTGTAGCCATTTGTTGAGTGTTTTTTTTTGTCTAATCCGCATATATATCATCATTACCCTTGATTTTCTTGACTGTATATCTCTTAAATGTCAACATATACACGTGTGATTTAGTTTACAAAGATTTTTCAATGCCAAGAACCTCGATCAGAGAGTAAAAAAGGCGTAAGGTTCATAATGGTGTAAAATTAAAATGGGATATACCGAGCTAGGATTCGAGTTACAGGAACAAGGGCCAAACCAACCACCTAAGAATGGAATCGTCGAGCGAAAACACTTGACAACCTCCTAGAAGCAGCTTCTCTTGCAACCAGACATTTCTCCATCAATTAGGAATCTGATGCCGTCACTAAACAAAATCCTTAAATTGTAGCAATTTGTTGAGTGTTTTTTTTTTTGTGTCTAATCCGCATATATTTCACCATCACCCTTGATTTTCTTGACTGTATATCTCTTAAATGTCAACATATACACGTGTGATTTAGTTTACGAAGAATTTTCAATGCCGAGAAGCTCGATTAGAGAGTAAAAAAGGCGTATGGTTCACAATGGTGTAAAATTAAAATGGGATATAACGGGCTAGGATTCGAGGTACAGGTACAAGTTCCAAACCAACCACCCAAGAATGGAATTGTCGAGCGAAAACACGTGACAACCTACTAGAAGCAGCTTTTCTTGCCACCAGACCTTTCTCCATCAATTAGGAATATGATGCCTTTACTAAACACATTCCTTAACTTGTAGCCGTTTGTTGAGTGTTTCTTTTTTGGTGTCTAATCCGCATATATATCACCATTGTCCTTGATTTTCTAGATTGTATATCTCTTAAATGTCAACATATACACGTGTGATTTAGTTTACGAAGATTTTTCAATGCCGAGAACCTCGATCAGAGAGTAAAAATGGCGTAAGGTTCACAATGGTGTAAAATTAAAATGGGATATACCGGGCTAGGATTCGAGTTATAGGAACAAGGGCCAAACCAACCACCCAAGAATGGAATCGTCGAGCGAAAACACTTGCAACCTCCTAGAAGCAGCTTTTCTTGCCACCAGACCTTTCTCCACCAATTAGGAATCTGATGCCGTCACAAAACACATTCCTTAAATCGTAGCCATTTGTTGAATGTTTTTTTGTGTCTAATCCGCATATATAATACCATTGCCCTTGATTTTCTTGACTGTATATCTCTTAAATGTCAACGTATACATGTATGATTTAGTTTACGAAGATTTTTCAATGCGAAGAACCTCGATCAGAGATTAAAAAAGGCCTAAGGTTCACAATGGTGTAAAATTAAAATGGGATATACCAGGCTTGGATTCGAGTTACAGGAACGACGGCCAAACCAACCACCCAAGAATGGAATCGTCGAGCAAAAACACTTGACAACCTCCTAGAAGCAGCTTTTCTTGCCTCCAGACCTTTCTCCATCAATTAGGAATCTGATGTCATCGCTAAACACATTCCTTAAATTGGAGCCATTTGTTGAGTGTTTTTTTTTATGTCTAATCCGCATATATATATCACCATGGCCCTTGATTTTCTTGACTGCAAATCTCTTAAATGTCAACATATACACGTGTGATTTACTTTTCGAAGATTTTTCAATGCCGAGAACCTCGACCAGAGAGTAAAAAATGCGTAAGGTTCACAATGGTGTAAAATTAAAATGGGATATACCGGGCTAGGATTCGAGTTACAAGAACATGGGCCAAACCAACCACCGAAGAATGGAATCGTCAAACGAAAACACTTGACAACCTCCTAGAAGCAGCTTTTCTTGCCACCAGACCTTTCTCCATCAATTAGGAATCTGATGCCGTCACTTAACACATTCCTTAAATTGTAGCAATTTGTTGAGTGTTTTTTTAGGTGTCTAATCCGCATATATATCACCATTGCCCTTCATTTTCTTTATTGTATATCTCTTAAATGTCAACATATACACGTGTGATTTAGTTTACGAAAATTTTTCAATGCCGAAAACCTCGATCAGAGAGTAAAAAAGGTGTAAGGTTCACAATGGTGTAAAATTAAAATGGGATACACCGGGCTAGGATTCAAGTTACAGGAACAAGGGATAAACCAACCACCCAAGAATAGAATCGTCGAGCGAAAACAGGTGACAACCTCCTAGAAGCAGCTTTTCTTGCCACCAGACCTTTCTCCATCAATTAGGAATCTGATGCTGTCAATAAACACATTCTTTAAATTGTAGCCATTTGTTCAGTGTTTTTTGTTTGTGTCTAATCCGCATATATTTCACCATCGCCCTTGATTTTTTTGACTGTATATCTCGTAAATGTCAACATATACACGTGTGATTTAGTTTACAAAGAATTTTCAATGCCAAGAAGCCCGATCAGAGAATAAAAAAGGCGTAAGGTTCACAATGGTGTAAAATTAAAATGGGATATACCGGGCTAGGATTCCAGTTATAGGTAAAAGGGCCAAACCAACCACCCAAGAATGGAATCATCAAGCGAAAACACTTGACAACCTACTAGAAGCAGCTTTTCTTGCCACCAGACCTTTCTCCATCAATTAGGAATATGATGCCATCACTAAACACATTCCTTAAATTCTAGCCGTTTGTTGAGTGTTTTTTTTGGTGTCTAATCTGCATATATATCACCATAGTCCTTGATTTTCTTGACTGTATATCTCTTAAATGTCAACATATACACTTGTGATTTAGTTTACGAAGATTTTTCAATGCCGAGAACCTCGATCAGAGAGTAAAAAAGGCATAAGCTTCACAATGGTGTAAAATTAAAATGGGATATACCGGGCTAGGATTCGAGTTACAGTAACAAGGGCCAAACCAACCACCCAAGAATGGAATCGTCGAGCGAAAACACTTGACAACCTCCTAGAAGCAGCTTTTCTTGCCACCAGACTTTTCTTCATTAATTAGTAATCTGATGCCGTCATTAAACACATTCCTTAAATCGTAGCTATTTGTTGAGTGTTTTTTTGTGTCTAATCCGCATATATATCACCATTGCCCATGATTTTCTTGACTGTATATCTCTTAAATGTCAACGTATACACGTGTGATTTTGTTTACGAAGATTTTTTAATGCCGAGAACCTCGATCAGAGAGTAAAAAGGCGTAAGCTTTACAATGGTGTAAAATCAAAATGGGATATACCGGGCTAGGATTCGAGTTACAGGAACGTGGGCCAAACCAACCACCCAAGAATGGAATCGTCGAGCGAAAACACTTGACAACCTCCTAGAAGCAGCTTTTCTTGCCTCCAGACCTTTCTCCATCAATTAGGAATCTGATGCCGTCGCTAAATACATTCCTTAAATTGTAGCCATTTGTTGAGTGTTTTTTTTATGTGTATTCCGTAAATATATCACCATTGCCCTTGATTTTCTTGAATGTATATCTCTTAAATGTCAACATATACACGTGTGATTTACTTTACGAAGTTTTTTCAATGCCGAGACCCTCGATCAAAGAGTAAAAAAGTCGTAAGGTTCACAATGGTGTAAAATTAAAATGGGATATACCGGGCTAGGATTCGAGTTTCTGGAACAAGGGCCAAACTAACCACCCAAGAATGGAATCGTCGAGCGAAAACACTTGACAACCTCCTAGAAGCAGCTTTTCTTGCCACCAGACCTTTCTCCATCAATTTTGAATCTGATGCCGTCACTAAACACATTCCTTAAATTGTAGCCATTTTTTGAGTGTTTTTTATTGGTGTCTAATCCGCATATATCACAATTGCCCTTGATTTTCTTGACTGTATATCTCATAAATGTCAACATATACACGTGTGATTTACTTTACGAAGATTTTTCAATGCCGAGAACCTCGATCAGAGAGTAAAAAAGGCGTAAAGTTCACAATGATGTAAAATTAAAATGGGATATACCGGGCTAGGATTCGAGTTACAGGAACAAGGGCCAAACCAACCACCCAAGAATGGAATCGTCGAGAGAAAATACTTGACAACCTCCTAGAAGCAGCTTTTCTTGCCACCAGACCTTTCTCCGTGAATTAGGAATCTGATGCCGTCATTAAACACATTCCTTAAGTTGTAGCCATTTGTTGAGTGTTTTTTTTTGTGTCTAATCCACATATATATCACCATTGCCCATGATTTTCTTGACTGTATATCTCTTAAATGTCAATATGTACACGTGTGATTTAGTTTATGAACATTTTACAATGCCGAGAAGCTTGATCAGAGAGTAAAAATAAAAATGGGATATACCGGGCTAGGATTCGAGTTACAGGAACATGGGCCAAACCAACCACCCAAGAATGGAATCGTCGAGAGAAAACACTTGACAACCTCCTAGAATCAGCTTTTGTTGCCACCAGACCTTTCTCCATCAATTAGGAATCTGATGCCGTCACTAAACACATTCCTTAAATTGTAGCCATTTGTTGAGTGTTTTTTTTTGGTGTCTTATCCGCATATATATCACCATTACCCTTGATTTTCTTGACTGTATATCTCTTAAATGTCAACATATACACGTGTGCTTATGAAGATTTTTCAATGCCGAGAACCTTGATCAAAGAGTAAAAATGGCGTAAGGTTCACAATGGTGTAAAATTAAAATGGGATATACCGAGCTAGGTTTCGGGTTACAGGAACAAGGGCCAAACCAATCACCCAAGATTGGAATCGTCGAGCGAAAACACTTGACAACCTCTTAGAAGCAGCTTTTCTTGCCACCAGACCTTTCTCCATCAAATAGTAATCTGATGTCGTCACTAAACACATTCCTTTAATTGTAGCCATTTGTTGAGTGTTTTTTTTTTGTGTCTAATCCGCATATATATCACCATTGCCCTTGATTTTCTTGACTGTATATCTCTTAAATGTATACATATAAACGTGTGATTTAGTTTACGAAGATTTTTCAATGCCGAGAACCTTGATCAGAGAGTAAAAAAGGCGTAAGGTTCACAATGATGTAAAATTAAAATGGGATAAACCGGTCTAGGATTCGAGTTACAGGAACAAGGGCCAAACCAACCACCCAAGAATGGAATCGTCGAGAGAAAACACTTGACAACCTCCTAGAAGCAACTTTTCTTGCCACCAGACCTTTCTCCGGGAATTAGGAATCTGATGCCGTCATTAAACACATTCCTTAAGTTGTAGCCATTTGTTGAGTGTTTTTTTTTGTGTCTAATCCACATATATATCACCATTGCCCTTGATTTTCTTGATTGTATATCTCTTAAATGTCAATATGTACACGTGTGATTTAGTTTATGAACATTTTACAATGCCGAGAAGCTCGATCAGAGAGTGAAAAAGGTTTAAGGTTCACAATGGTGTAAAATAAAAATGGGATATACCGGGCTAGGATTCGAGTTACAGGAACATGGGCCAAACCAACCACCCAAGAATGGAATCGTCGAGCGAAAACACTTGACAACCTCCTAGAAGCAGTTTTTCTTGCCACCGGACCTTTCTCCATCAATTAGAAATCTGATGCCGTCACTAAACACATTCCTTAAATTGTAGCCATTTGTTGAGTGTGTTTTTTGGTGTCTATTCCGCATATATATCACCATTGCCCTTTATTTTCTTGACTGTATATCACTTAAATGTCAACATATACACGTGTGATTAAGTTTACGAAGATTTTTCAATGCCGAGAACCTCGATCAGAGAGTAAAAAAGGCGTAAGGTTCACAATGGTGTAAAATTAAAATGGGATATACCGGGCTAGGATTTGAGTTACAGGAACAACGGCAAAACCAACCACCCAAGAATGGAATCGTCGAGCGAAAACACTTGACAACCTCCTAGAAGCAGCTTTTCTTGCGACTAGACCTTTCTCCATCAATTAGGAATCTGATGCCGTCACTTAACACATTCCTTAAATTGTAGCCATTTCTTGAGTGTTTTTTTTGTCTAATCCGCATATATATCACCATTGCCCTTGATTTTCTTGACTGTATATCTCTTAAATGTCAACATATACAGGTGTGATTTAGTTTACAAAGATTTTTCAATGTCGAGAACCTCGATCAGAGAGTAAAAAAGGCGTAAGGTTCACAATGTTGTAAAATTAAAATGGGATATACCGGGATAGGATTCGAGTTACAGGAACAAGGGCCAAACCAACCACCCAATAATGGAATCGTCGAGCGAAAACACTTGATAACCTACTAGAAGCAGCTTTTCTTGCCACCAGACCTTTCTCCATAAATTAGGAATCTGATTCCGTCACTAAACACATCACTTAAATTGTAGCCATTTGTTGAGTATTTTTTTGGTGACTAATCCGCATATATATCACCATTTCCCTTGATTTTCTTGACTGTATATCTCTTAAATGTCAACATATACACGTGTGATTAAGTTTACAAAGATTTTTCAATGCCGAGAACCTCGATCAGAGAGTAAAAAAGGCGTAAGATTCACAATGGTGTAAAATTAAAATGGGATATACCGGGCTAGGATTCGAGTTACAGGAACAAGGGCCAAACCAACCACCCAAGAATGGAATCGTCGAGCGAAAACACTTGACAACCTACTAGAAGCAGCTTTTCTTGCCACCAGACCTTTCTCCATCAATTAGGAATCTGATGCCGTCACTAAACACATCACTTAAATTGTAGCCATTTATTGAGTGTTTTTTTTTTGGTAACTAATACGCATACATATCACCATTGCCCTTGATTTTCTTGACTATATATCTCTTAAATGTCGAAATATACACGTGTGATTTAGTTTATGAAGAGTTTTCAATGCCAAAAACCTCGATCACTGAGTAAAAAAGGCGTAAGGTTCACAATGGTGTAAAATTGAAATGGGATATACCGGGCTAGGATTCGAGTTACAGGAACAAGGGCCAAACCAAACACTCAAGAATGGAATCGTCGAGCGAAATCACTTGACAACATCCTAGAAGCAGCTTTTCTTGCCACCAGACATTTCTCCATCAATTAGGAATCTGATGCCGTCACTAAACACATTCTTTAAATTGTAGCCATTTGTTGAGTGTTTTTTTTTGTGTCTAATCCGCATATATTTCACCATCGCCCTTGATACTCTTGACTGTATATCTCTTAAATGTTAACATATACACGTATGATTTAGTTTACGAAGAATTTTCAATGCCGAGAAACTGGATCAGAGAGTAAAAAAGGAGTAAGGTTCACAATGGTGTAAAATTAAAATGGGATATACCGGGCTAGGATTCGAGTTACAGGAACAAGGGCCAAACCAACCACCCAAGAATGGAATCGTTGAGTGAAAACACTTGACAACCTCCTAGAAGCAGCTTTTCTTGCCACCAGACCTTTCTCCATCAATTAGCAATCTGATGCCGTTACTTAACACATTCCTTAAATTGTAGCCATTTTTTGAGTGTTTTTTTCTGGTGTCTAATCCGCATATTTATCACCATTGCCCTTAATTTTCTTGACTGTATATCTCTTAAATGACAAAATATACACGTGTGATTTAGTTTACGAAGAGTTTTCAATGCCGAAAACCTCCATCAGAGAGTAAAAAAGGCGTAAGGTTCACAATGGTGTAAAATTAAAATGGGATATACCGGGCTAGGATTCGAGTTACAGGAACAAGGGCCAAACCAACCACCCAAGAATGGAATCGTTGAGTGAAAACACTTGACAACCTCCTAGAAGCAGCTTTTCTTGCCACCAGACCTTTCTCCATCAATTAGCAATCTGATGCCATTACTTAACACATTCCTTAAATTGTAGCCATTTGTTGAGTGTTTTTTTTTGTGTCTAATGCGCATATTTATCACCACTGCCCTTAATTTTCTTGACTGTATATCTCTTAAATGACAAAATATACACGTGTGATTTAGTTTACGAAGAGTTTTCAATGCCGAAAACCTCGATCAGAGAGTAAAAAAGGCGTAAGGTTCACAATGGTGTAAAATTAAAATGGGATATACCGGGATAGGATTCGAGTTACAGGAACAAGGGCCAAACCAACCACCCAAGAATGGATTCGTCGAGCGAAATCACTTGACAACCACCTAGAAGCAACTTTTCTTGCCACCAGACCTTTCTCCATCAATTAGGAATCTGATGCCGTCACTAAACACATTCTTTAAATTGTAGCCTTTTGTTGAGTGTTTTTTTTGGTGTCTAATCCGCATATATATCACCATTGCCCTTGATTTTCTTGACTGTATATCTCTTAAATGTCAACATATACACGTGTGATTTAGTTTACGAAGATTTTTCAATGCCGTGAACCTCGATCAAAGAGTAAAAAAGGCGTAAGGTTCACAATGCTGTAAAATTAAAATGGGATATACCGGGCTAGGATTCGAGTTATATGACAACTCGAGTTTCCAAGATTTCGATCTTCGCATTTATTGCACGTTAATTGTTTTTGTTGTTTGTTTACACGACTCGTTGTTTCGCAACGCTACACATTTGTAATATGTTAAATCGTATTGTGAATGATATGTTATATTTGTTATGCGACATAAGTGTGTTTGAGGATATATGGTTGTATGTTTGCTAGTATATCGTTGTATGAGCAATATATTAGTATGTTTATTATTAAACATGGAACTATAGTCCAAATCACCCCAACCCAAATGCCCCACCCGAAAACACCCTGTGGCGAAAACACTTTGGTGTTTTCGTCCACTGCTAACAGCCGAAAACAACAAATGGGCTTTGGCCTACTAGTGTTTAGATATAGGGTCTTGTTCATAACCTTCACGCGAAGTCGGTAACTGGCAACCCTAAATCATCTCTCACATTCTCTCTCGCTACCCTTGAACCTGAAGGCAAACTTGTGTTCCCCGGATCTTCAAGATCAATCAAGTTGTTGTCACGACTCGTCGCGGTTAGTGTTAACCTTTAACCGATTGTTTGATTTAAAGCAATTGTATGAACGATTTGTTTATTATCATAACTATGATTATTTAAAGAACGTAAGACTGGATGATCGTTATGTATGTATATATAGGTTGTTGTTCACAAACTGTTATATATATTTGATGACATGATCGATCGTGTGTGTCTGTTATTGATGATCTGAATGATATTAATGTGATCAGGAATCCGGTTATGTGATATGTCATGCTAATCAACTTGTTCATGTATGCATATATGTTTGATTATGAACAAATTAATTTAGGTGACTGTATGAATAGATCAGATTGATCAAAAGGCTGTTACTATCGATGTAAATGTTAGGCGATGATTAGGGTTGTTGTAGTTTGCAACTGATATTGATGATGATGATGTATCTGACGAAAACACCAGGATCAACGAAATCACAGGATCCAGACGAAAACATAAGTGATTTCGTCACACCCCACACCCGACGAAAACCCTTGGATTTCGTCGCCTAGGGTTTTCGTCCATAAGTGATTTCGCCATGCATGTGATTTCGTCCACTGTTATTTTGTAACTCTGCCAAGTTGATAATGCTATTAAGTTTATTAACTCCTGTTAAGTCCATAACTCTGTTTAGTCTATTAACTGAGTTAAATTATTAACTCTATTAACTTGATTAACTCTGTTAAGTGGGTAACTCTACTAGTTTGTTAACTCTGTTAGTTAACTAACACTGTTAGTTATTATTCCTGTTATGTGTGTTAATCCTGTGAAGCTTGTTATCTTTGCTAAATGTATTGATGTTGTTAAGCCTGTTAACCCCATCTAGATGGTAATCGATTAACCACGTTAGAATTTACTAAGAACTCAGTTATATGGGGAATGATTGTATGAACATGAACTAACTGTTATGTGTTACTTGTTAATGATTTCATAAGCACACTATGTGACATTAATTGCATGTGAATCTATTCGAACTTAACTGATTGAGTATACGTGTATAACTATAGGACTTGACTGATTTCTTGTGAGCACATAGTTTAGCATACCGAGCAAACCAAGGTGAGTTCCCACTCTATCCAAGGCATGGGATTCCCAAGGGTTGGGAATGGGTTAAAGAACGGAACGGTAACTACAAACTTGCGTATTCCCCATACAACAGGATACGTACGACCATAAGACCATCACTCTATCATTTTAAGTCCCTCATTTATCGACTTAATCGCCGAGGCCTATGGCGAGCGGGTCATTAGTAGATAGCGCTATTAGGGTTTAACAAACCTCACACCGTGCCAGTCGGACGGGCGTGTACTAATGGACTATGGGCAAAGGGTCAATGCTGATAGACATTGACTTAGGGCACCTCTTACATTTTCGTAGCAGTGAATACGCGTGGTCTAGTAACACATGGGAAGCCTCCACCAATCTTCGTAAACATGTCTGGGAGACCGCGATAGGAATTAATACGATACATGGTTTACAAAACGAACATACGATTTACGAAACGAATGCTATAACTAAACAACCAACTGTGAACTCGCTCAACTTTGTTGTTGATTCGTTGCTACATGCCTTGCAGGTCGTTAGGTACTCATGGAGCTTGCACAGGGAGGCGTGGTCGTTGTGGGACATGGCAGTGTGTGCCATGCTAAGAACATTACTTTATTTCGTACTTAATACTTATATTGGGTTTTTACAATTATGCTTCCGCTAAACACTTAACTACGTTTGTGATTTGAAACACCTTTCATATTGTGTGGTTGAATTTTACTTATTACTTGATATGTTCAATATGATTGGTGGCTTGATCCTGGTCAGTTACGCCTCCAAGCGGTGATACTCCGCGTGTGGATTTTGGGGGTGTGACAGATTGGTATCAGAGCCATTGGTTATAGTGAACTTGGTTTTAATAAGGGGATAAAGTTTTTGTTAAAACCAGACTATAACCTGTACAGTGCTCAACGATCCACAACGACGCTTCGCTCCACGTGCAAGACTCGACATTCTAGGTGATACGATTTATGCTTTCATTGCCTACTTGTTAGATTACATAGAACTTTGCTCATGGTATGCTTAGATAAACATAACAACTATTTTTTGAAAACACTTGTGTGCTTACTCTCTTCTGTCATCGCACTTTCGCGAACCTCTCTCACTCATGTTTTAGTTTACGAAGATTTTTCAATGCCGAGAACCTTGATCAGAGAGTAAAAAAGGCGTAAGGTTCACAATGATGTAAAATTAAAATGGGATAAACCGGTCTAGAATTCGAGTTACAGGAACAAGGGCCAAACCAACCACCCAAGAATGGAATCGTCGAGAGAAAACACTTGACAACCTCCTAGAAGCATCTTTTCTTGCCACCAGACCTTTCTCCATCAATTATGAATCTGATGCCGTCATTAAACACATTCCTTAAGTTGTAGCCATTTGTTGAGTGTTTTTTTTTGTCTAATCCACATATATATCACCATTGCCCTTGATTTTCTTGACTGTATATCTCTTAAATGTCAATATATACACGTGTGATTTAGTTTATGAACATTTTACAATGCCGAGAAGCTCGATCAGAGAGTGAAAAAGGAGGAAGGTTCACAATGATGTAAAATTAAAATGGGATATACCGGGTTAGGATTCGAGTTAAAGGCACAAGGGCCAAACCAACCACCCAGGAATGAAATCGTCGAGCGAAAAGACTTGACAACCTCCTAGAAGCAACTTTTCTTTCCACCAGACCTTTCTCCATCAGTTAGGAATCTAATGCCGTCACTAAACACATTCATTAAATTGTAGCCATGTGTTGAGTGTTTTTTTTTGGTGTTTAATCCGCATATATATCACCATTGCCCTTGATTTTCTTGAATGTATATCTCTTAAATGTCACCATATACACGTGTGATTTAGTTTACGAATATTTTTCAATGCCGAGAACCTCGATCAGAGAGTAAAAAAGGCGTAAGGTTCACAATGGTGTAAAATTAAAATGGGATATACCGGGCTAGGATTCGAGTTACAGGAACATGGGCCAAACCAACCACCCAAGAATGGAATCGTCGAGCGAAAACACTTGACAACCTCCTAGAAGCAGTTTTTCTTGCCACCGGACCTTTCTCCATCAATTAGAAATCTGATTCCGTCACTAAACACATTCCTTAAATTGTTGTCATTTGTTGAGTGTGTTTTTTGGTGTCTATTCCGCATATATATATCACCATTGCCCTTTATTTTCTTGACTGTATATCTCTTAAATGTCAACATATACACGTGTGATTAAGTTTACGAAGATTTTTCAATGCCGAGAACCTCGATCAGAGAGTAAAAAAGGCGTAAGGTTCACAATGGTGTAAAATTAAAATGGGATATACCGGGCTAGGATTTGAGTTACAGGAACAACGGCAAAACCAACCACCCAAGAATGGAATCGTCGAGCGAAAACACTTGACAACCTCCTAGAAGCAGCTTTTCTTGCGACCAGACCTTTCTCCATCAATTAGGAATCTGATGCCGTCACTTAACACATTCCTTAAATTGTAGCCATTTCTTGTGTGTTTTTTTTTGTCTAATCCGCATATATATCACCATTGCCCTTGATTTTCTTGACTGTATATCTCTTAAATGTCAACATATACATGTGTGATTTAGTTTACGAAGATTTTTCAATGTCGAGAACCTCGATCAGAGAGTAAAAAAGGCGTAAGATTCACAATGGTGTAAAATTAAAATGGGATATACCGGGCTAGGATTCGAGTTACAGGAACAAGGGCCAAACCAACCACCCAAGAATGGAATCGTCGAGCGAAAACACTTGACAACCTACTAGAAGCAGCTTTTCTTGCCACCAGACCTTTCTCCATCAATTAGGAATCTGATGCCGTCACTAAACACATCACTTAAATTGTAGCCATTTATTGAGTGTTTTTTTTTGGTAACTAATACGCATACATATCACCATTGCCCTTGATTTTCTTGACTGTATATCTCTTAAATGTCAAAATATACACGTGTGATTTAGTTTATGAAGAGTTTTCAATGCCAAAAACCTCGATCAGTGAGTAAAAAAGGCGTAAGGTTCACAATGGTGTAAAATTGAAATGGGATATACCGGGCTAGGATTCGAGTTATAGGAACAAGGGCCAAACCAACCACCCAAGAATGGAATCGTCGAGCGAAAACACTTGACAACCTACTAGAAGCAGCTTTTCTTGCCACCAGACCTTTCTCCATCAATTAGGAATCTGATGCCGTCACTAAACACATCACTTAAATTGTAGCCATTTATTGAGTGTTTTGTTTTGGTAACTAATACGCATACATATCACCATTGCCCTTGATTTTCTTGACTGTATATCTCTTAAATGTCAAAATATACACGTGTGATTTAGTTTATGAAGAGTTTTCAATGCCAAAAACCTCGATCAGTGAGTAAAAAAGGCGTAAGGTTCACAATGGTGTAAAATTGAAATGGGATATACCGGGCTAGGATTCGAGTTACAGGAACAAGGGCCAAACCAAACACCCAAGAATGGAATCGTCGAGCGAAATCACTTGACAACATCCTAGAAGCAGCTTTTCTTGCCACCAGACATTTCTCCATCAATTAGGAATCTGATGCCGTCACTAAACACATTCTTTAAATTGTAGCCATTTGTTGAGTGTTTTTTTTGTGTGTCTAATCCGCATATATTTCACCATCGCCCTTGATACTCTTGACTGTAAATCTCTTAAATGTCAACATATACACGTATGATTTAGTTTACGAAGAATTTTCAATGCCGAGAAACTGGATCAGAGAGTAAAAAAGGAGTAAGGTTCAGAATGGTGTAAAATTAAAATGAGATATACCGGGTTAGGATTCGAGTTACAGGAACAAGGGCCAAACCAACCACCCAAGAATGGAATCGTTGAGTGAAAACACTTGACAACCTCCTAGAAGCAGCTTTTCTTGCCACCAGACCTTTCTCCATCAATTAGCAATCTGATGCCGTTACTTAACACATTCCTTAAATTGTAGCCATTTGTTGAGTGTTTTTTTCTGGTGTCTAATCCGCATATTTATCACCATTGCCCTTGATTTTCTTGACTGTATATCTCTTAAATGACAAAATATACACGTGTGATTTAGTTTACGAAGAGTTTTCAATGCCGAAAACCTCGATCAGAGAGTAAAAAAGGCGTAAGGTTCACAATGGTGTAAAATTAAAATGGGATATACCGGGCTAGGATTCGAGTTACAGGAACAAGGGCCAAACCAACCACCCAAGAATGGAATCGTCGAGCGAAATCACTTGACAACCTCCTAGAAGCAACTTTTCTTGCCACCAGACCTTTCTCCATCAATTAGAAATCTGATGCCGTCACTAAACACATTCTTTAAATTGTAGCCATTTGTTGGGTGTTTTTTTTTTGTGTCTAATCCGCATATATTTCTCCATCGCCCTTGATTTTCTTGACTGTATATCTCTTAAATGTCAACATATACACGTGTGATTTAGTTTACAAAGAATTTTCAATGCCGAGAAGCTCGATCAGAGAGTAAAAGAGGCGTAAGGTTCACAATGGTGTAAAATTAAAATGGGATATACCGGACTAGGATTCGAGTTAGAAGAACAAGGGCCAAACCAACCACCCAAGAATGGAATCGTCGAGCGAAATCACTTGACAACCTCCTAGAAGCAACTTTTCTTGCCACCAGACATTTCTCCATCAATTAGGAATCTGATGCCGTCACTAAACACATTCCTTAAATTGTAGCCATTTGTTGAGTGTTTTTTTGGTGTCTAATCCGCATATATATCACCATTGCCCTTGATTTTCTTGAATGTATATCTCTTAAATGTCAACATATACACGTGTGATTTAGTTTACGAAGATTTTTCAATGCCGAGAACCTCGATCAGAGAGTAAAAAAGGCGTAAGATTCACAATGGTGTAAAATTAAAATGGGATATGCCGGGCTAGGATTCGAGTTACAGGAACAAGGGCCAAACCAACCACCCAAGAATGGAATCATCGAGCGAAAACACTTGACAACCTACTAGAAGCAGCTTTTCTTGCCACCAGACCTTTCTCCATCAATTAGGAATCTGATGCCGTCACTAAACACATCACTTAAATTGTAGCCATTTATTGAGTGTTTTTTTGGTAAATAATACGCATACATATCACCATTGCCCTTGATTTCTTGACTGTATATCTCTTAAATGTCAAAATATACACGTGTGATTTAGTTTATGAAGAGTTTTCAATGCCAAAAACCTCGATCAGTGAGTAAACAAGGCGTAAGGTTCACAATGGTGTAAAATTGAAATGGGATATACCGGGCTAGTATTCGAGTTACAGGAACAAGGCCCAAACCAAACACCCAAGAATGGAATCGTCGAGCGAAATCACTTGACAACATCCTAGAAGCAGCTTTTCTTGCCACCAGACATTTCTCCATCAATTAGGAATCTGATGCCGTCACAAAACACATTCTTTAAATTGTAGCCATTTGTTAAGTGTTTTTTTTGGTAACTAATACGCATACATATCACCATTGCCCTTGATTTTCTTGACTGTATATCTCTTAAATGTCAAAATATACACGTGTGATTTAGTTTATGAAGAGTTTTCAATGCCAAAAACCTCGATCAGTGAGTAAAAAAGGCGTAAGGTTCACAATGGTGTAAAATTGAAATGGGATATACCGGGCTAGGATTCGAGTTACAGGAACAAGGGCCAAACCAAACACCCAAGAATGGAATCGTCGAGCGAAATCACTTGACAACATCCTAGAAGCAGCTTTTCTTGCCACCAGACATTTCTCTATCAATTAGGAATCTGATGCCGTCACTAAACACATTCTTTAAATTGTAGCCATTTGTTGAGTGTTTTTCTTTGTGTCTAATCCGCATATATTTCACCATCGCCCTTGATACTCTTGACTGTATATCTCTTAAATGTCAACATATACACGTATGATTTAGTTTACGAAGAATTTTCAATGCCGAAAAACTGGATCAGAGAGTAAAAAAGGTGTAAGGTTCACAATGGTGTAAAATTAAAATGGGATATACCAGGCTAGGATTCGGGTTACAGGAACAAGGGCCAAACCAACCACCCAAGAATGGAATCGTTGAGTGAAAACACTTGACAACCTCCTAGAAGCAGCTTTTCTTGCCACCAGACCTTTCTCCATCAATTAGCAATCTGATGCCGTTACTTAACACATTCCTTAAATTGTAGCCATTTGTTGAGTGTTTTTTTCTGGTGTCTAATCCGCATATTTATCACCATTGCCCTTGATTTTCTTGACTGTATATCTCTTAAATGACAAAATATACATGTGTGATTTAGTTTACGAAGAGTTTTCAATGCCGAAAACCTCGATCAGTGAGTAAACAAGGCGTAAGGTTCACAATGGTGTAAAATTGAAATGGGATATACCGGGCTAGTATTCGAGTTACAGGAACAAGGCCCAAACCAAACACCCAAGAATGGAATCGTCGAGCGAAATCACTTGACAACATCCTAGAAGCAGCTTTTCTTGCCACCAGACATTTCTCCATCAATTAGGAATCTGATGCCGTCACTAAACACATTCTTTAAATTGTAGCCATTTGTTGAGTGTTTTTTTTTTGTAACTAATACGCATACATATCACCATTGCCCTTGATTTTCTTGACTGTATATCTCTTAAATGTCAAAATATACACGTGTGATTTAGTTTATGAAGAGTTTTCAATGCCAAAAACCTCGATCAGTGAGTAAAAAAGGCGTAAGGTTCACAATGGTGTAAAATTGAAATGGGATATACCGGGCTAGGATTCGAGTTACAGGAACAAGGGCCAAACCAAACACCCAAGAATGGAATCGTCGAGCGAAATCACTTGACAACCTCCTAGAAGCAACTTTTCTTGCCACCAGACCTTTCTCCATCAATTAGGAATCTGATGCCGTCACTAAACACATTCTTTAAATTCTAGCCATTTGTTGAGTGTTTTTTTTTTTGTGTCTAATCCGCATATATTTCACCATCTTCCTTGATTTTCTTGACTGTATATCTCTTAAATGTCAACATATACACGTATGATTTAGTTTACGAAGAATTTTCAATGCCGAGAAGCTCGATCAGAGAGTAAAAGAGGCGTAAGGTTCACAATGGTGTAAAATTAAAATGGGATATACCGGACTAGGATTCGAGTTAGAGGAAGAAGGGCCAAACCAACCACCCAAGATTGGAATCATCGATCGAAAACACTTGACAACCTCCTAGAAGAAGCTTTTCTTGCCACCAAACATTTCTCCATCAATTAGGAATCTGATGCCGTCACTAAACACATTCCTTAAATTGTAGCCATTTGTTGAGTGTTTTTTTTGGTGTCTAATCCGCATATATATCACCATTGCCCTTGATTTTCTTGATTGTATATCTCTTAAATGTCAACATATACACGTGTGATTTAGTTTACGAAGATTTTTCAATGCCGATAACCTCGATCAAAGAGTAAAAAAGGCGTAAGGTTCACAATGGTGTAAAATTAAAATGGGATATACCGGGCTAGGATTCGAGTTACAGGAACAAGGGCCAAACCAACCACCCAAGAATGGAATCATCGAGCGAAAACACTTGACAACCTACTAGAAGCAGCTTTTCTTGCCACCAGACCTTTCTCCATCAATTAGGAATCTGATGCCGTCACTAAACACATCACTTAAATTGTAGCCATTTATTGAGTGTTTTTTTGGTAAATAATACGCATACATATCACCATTGCCCTTGATTTCTTGACTGTATATCTCTTAAATGTCAAAATATACACGTGTGATTTAGTTTATGAAGAGTTTTCAATGCCAAAAACCTCGATCAGTGAGTAAACAAGGCGTAAGGTTCACAATGGTGTAAAATTGAAATGGGATATACCGGGCTAGTATTCGAGTTACAGGAACAAGGCCCAAACCAAACACCCAAGAATGGAATCGTCGAGCGAAATCACTTGACAACATCCTAGAAGCAGCTTTTCTTGCCACCAGACATTTCTCTATCAATTAGGAATCTGATGCCGTCACTAAACACATTCTTTAAATTGTAGCCATTTGTTGAGTGTTTTTTTTTGTAACTAATACGCATACATATCACCATTGCCCTTGATTTTCTTGACTGTATATCTCTTAAATGTCAAAATATACACGTGTGATTTAGTTTATGAAGAGTTTTCAATGCCAAAAACCTCGATCAGTGAGTAAAAAAGGCGTAAGGTTCACAATGGTGTAAAATTGAAATGGGATATACCGGGCTAGGATTCGAGTTACAGGAACAAGGGCCAAACCAAACACCCAAGAATGGAATCGTCGAGCGAAATCACTTGACAACATCCTAGAAGCAGCTTTTCTTGCCACCAGACATTTCTCTATCAATTAGGAATCTGATGCCGTCACTAAACACATTCTTTAAATTGTAGCCATTTGTTGAGTGTTTTTCTTTGTGTCTAATCCGCATATATTTCACCATCGCCCTTGATACTCTTGACTGTATATCTCTTAAATGTCAACATATACACGTATGATTTAGTTTACGAAGAATTTTCAATGCCGAAAAACTGGATCAGAGAGTAAAAAAGGTCTAAGGTTCACAATGGTGTAAAATTAAAATGGGATATACCAGGCTAGGATTCGGGTTACAGGAACAAGGGCCAAACCAACCACCCAAGAATGGAATCGTTGAGTGAAAACACTTGACAACCTCCTAGAAGCAGCTTTTCTTGCCACCAGACCTTTCTCTATCAATTAGCAATCTGATGCCGTTACTTAACACATTCCTTAAATTGTAGCCATTTGTTGAGTGTTTTTTTCTGGTGTCTAATCCGCATATTTATCACCATTGCCCTTGATTTTCTTGACTGTATATCTCTTAAATGACAAAATATACACGTGTGATTTAGTTTACGAAGAGTTTTCAATGCCGAAAACCTCGATCAGTGAGTAAACAAGGCGTAAGGTTCACAATGGTGAAAAATTGAAATGGGATATACCGGGCTAGTATTCGAGTTACAGGAACAAGGCCCAAACCAAACACCCAAGAATGGAATCGTCGAGCGAAATCACTTGACAACATCCTAGAAGCAGCTTTTCTTGCCACCAGACATTTCTCCATCAATTAGGAATCTGATGCCGTCACTAAACACATTCTTTAAATTGTAGCCATTTGTTGAGTGTTTTTTTTGTAACTAATATGCATACATATCACCATTGCCCTTGATTTTCTTGACTGTATATCTCTTAAATGTCAAAATATACACGTGTGATTTAGTTTATGAAGAGTTTTCAATGCCAAAAACCTCGATCAGTGAGTAAAAAAGGCGTAAGGTTCACAATGGTGTAAAATTGAAATGGGATATACCGGGCTAGGATTCGAGTTACAGGAACAAGGGCCAAACCAAACACCCAAGAATGGAATCGTCGAGCGAAATCACTTGACAACCTCCTAGAAGCAACTTTTCTTGCCACCAGACCTTTCTCCATCAATTAGGAATCTGATGCCGTCACTAAACACATTCTTTAAATTCTAGCCATTTGTTGAGTGTTTTTTTTTTGTGTCTAATCCGCATATATTTCACCATCTTCCTTGATTTTCTTGACTGTATATCTCTTAAATGTCAACATATACACGTATGATTTAGTTTACGAAGAATTTTCAATGCCGAGAAGCTCGATCAGAGAGTAAAAGAGGCGTAAGGTTCACAATGGTGTAAAATTAAAATGGGATATACCGGACTAGGATTCGAGTTAGAGGAAGAAGGGCCAAACCAACCACCCAAGATTGGAATCATCGATCGAAAACACTTGACAACCTCCTAGAAGTAGCTTTTCTTGCCACCAAACATTTCTCCATCAATTAGGAATCTGATGCCGTCACTAAACACATTCCTTAAATTGTAGCCATTTGTTGAGTGTTTTTTTAGTGTCTAATCCGCATATATATCACCATTGCCCTTGATTTTCTTGATTGTATATCTCTTAAATGTCAACATATACACGTGTGATTTAGTTTACGAAGATTTTTCAATGCCGAGAACCTCGATCAAAGAGTAAAAAAGGCGTAAGGTTCCCAATGGTGTAAAATTAAAATGGGATATACCGGGCTAGGATTCAAGTTATATGACAACTCGAGTTTCCAAGATTTCCATCTTCGCATTTATTGCACGTTAATTGTTTATGTTGTTTGTTTACACGACTCGTTGTTTCGCAACGCTACACGTTTGTAATATGTTAAATCGTATTGTGAATGATATGTTATATTTGTTATGCGACATAAGTGTGTTTGAGGATATATGGTTGTATGTTTGCTAGTATATGGTTGTATGAGCAATATATTAGTATGTTTATTATTAAACATGGAACTATAGTCAAAATCACCCCAACCCAAATGCCCCACCCGAAAACACCCTGTGGCGAAAACACTTTGGTGATTTCGTCCACTGCTAACAGCCGAAAACAACAAATGGGCTTTGGCCTAGTAGTGTTTAGATATAGGGTCTTGTTCATAACCTTCACGCGAAGTCGGTAACTGGCAACCCTAAATCATCTCTCACATTCTCTCTCGCTACCCTTGAACCTGAAGGCAAACTTGTGTTCCCCGGATCTTCAAGATCAATCAAGTTGTTGTCACGACTCGTCGCGGTTAGTGTTAACCTTTAACCGATTGTTTGATTTAAAGCAACTGTATGAACGATTTGTTTATTATCATAACTATGATTGTTTTAAGAACGTAAGACTGGATGATCGTTATGTATGTATATATAGGTTGTTGTTCACAAACTGTTATATATATTTGATGATATGATCGATCGTGTGTGTCTGTTATTGATGATCTGAATGATATTAATGTGATCAGGAATCCGGTTATGTGATATGTCATGCTAATCGACTTGTTCATGTATGCATATATGTTTGATTATGAACTGATTAATTTAGGTGACTGTATGAATAGATCAGATTGATCAAAAGGCTGTTACTATCGATGTAAATGTTAGGCGATGATTAGGGTTGTTGTAGTTTGCAACTGATATTGATGATGATGATGTATCTGACGAAAACACCAGGATCAACGAAATCACAGGATCCAGACGAAAACATAAGTGATTTCGTCACACCCCACACCCGACGAAAACCCTTGGATTTCGTCGCCTAGGGTTTTCGTCCATAAGTGATTTCGCCATGCATGTGATTTCGTCCACTGTTATTTTGTAACTCTGCCAAGTTGATAATGCTATTAAGTTTATTAACTCCTGTTAAGTCCATAACTCTGTTTAGTCTATTAACTGAGTTAAATTATTAACTCTATTAACTTGATTAACTCTGTTAAGTGGGTAACTCTACTAGTTTGTTAACTCTGTTAGTTAACTAACACTGTTAGTTATTATTCCTGTTATGTGTGTTAATCCTGTGAAGCTTGTTATCTTTGCTAAATGTATTGATGTTGTTAAGCCTGTTAACCCCATCTAGATGGTAATCGATTAACCACGTTAGAATTTACTAAGAACTCAGTTATATGGGGAATGATTGTATGAACATGAACTAACTGTTATGTGTTACTTGTTAATGATTTCATAAGCACACTATGTGACATTAATTGCATGTGAATCTATTCGAACTTAACTGATTGAGTATACGTGTATAACTATAGGACTTGACTGATTTCTTGTGAGCACATAGTTTAGCATACCGAGCAAACCAAGGTGAGTTCCCACTCTATCCAAGGCATGGGATTCCCAAGGGTTGGGAATGGGTTAAAGAACGGAACGGTAACTACAAACTTGCGTATTCCCCATACAACAGGATACGTACGACCATAAGACCATCACTCTATCATTTTAAGTCCCTCATTTATCGACTTAATCGCCGAGGCCTATGGCGAGCGGGTCATTAGTAGATAGCGCTATTAGGGTTTAACAAACCTCACACCGTGCCAGTCGGACGGGCGTGTACTAATGGACTATGGGCAAAGGGTCAATGCTGATAGATATTGACTTAGGGCACCTCTTACATTTTTGTAGCAGTCGATACGCGTGGTCTAGTAACACATGGGAAGCCTCCACCAATCTTCGTAAACATGTCTGGGAGACCGCGATATGAATTAATACGATGCATGGTTTACAAAACGAACATACGATTTACGAAACGAATGCTATAACTAAACAACCAACTGTGAACTCGCTCAACTTTGTTGTTGATTCGTTGCTACATGTCTTGCAGGTCGTTAGGTACTCATGGAGCTTGTACAGGGAGGCGTGGTCGTTGTGGGACATGGCAGTGTGTGCCATGCTAAGAACATTACTTTATTTCGTACTTAATACTTATATTGGGTTTTTACAATTATGCTTCCGCTAAACACTTAACTACGTTTTTGATTTGAAACACCTTTCATATTGTGTGGTTGAATTTTACTTATTACTTGATATGTTCAATATGATTGGTGGCTTGATCCTGGTCAGTTATGCCTCCAAGCGGTGATACTCCGCGTGTGGATTTTGGGGGTGTGACAGATTGGTATCAGAGCCATTGGTTATAGTGAACTTGGTTTTAATAAGGGGATAAAGTTTTTGTTAAAACCAGACTATAACCTGTACAGTGCTCAACGATCCACAACGACGCTTCGCTCCACGTGCAAGACTCGACATTCTAGGTGATACGATTTATGCTTTCATTGCCTACTTGTTAGATTACATAGAACTTTGCTCATGGTATGCTTAGATAAACATAACAACTATTTTTTGAAAACACTTGTGTGCTTACTCTCTTCTGTCATCGCACTTTCGCGAACCTCTCTCACTCATGTTTTAGTTTACGAAGATTTTTCAATGCCGAGAACCTTGATCAGAGAGTAAAAAAGGCGTAAGGTTCACAATGATGTAAAATTAAAATGGGATAAACCGGTCTAGAATTCGAGTTACAGGAACAAGGGCCAAACCAACCACCCAAGAATGGAATCGTCGAGAGAAAACACTTGACAACCTCCTAGAAGCAGCTTTTCTTGCCACCAGACCTTTCTCCATCAATTAGGAATCTGATGCCGTCATTAAACACATTCCTTAAGTTGTAGCCATTTGTTGAGTGTTTTTTTTTTGTGTCTAATCCACATATATATCACCATTGCCCTTGATTTTCTTGACTGTATATCTCTTAAATGTCAATATGTACACGTGTGATTTAGTTTATGAACATTTTACAATGCCGAGAAGCTCGATCAGAGAGTGAAAAAGGCGGAAGGTTCACAATGATGAAAAATTAAAATGGGATATACCGGGCTAGGATTCGAGTTAAAGGCACAAGGGCCAAACCAACCACCCAGGAATGGAATCGTCGAGCGAAAACACTTGACAACCTCCTAGAAGCAGCATTTCTTTCCACCAGACCTTTCTCCATCAGTTAGGAATCTGATGCTGTCACTAAACACATTCATTAAATTGTAGCCATGTGTTGAGTGTTTTTTTTTTTGGTGTTTAATCCGCATATATATCACCATTGCCCTTGATTTTCTTGACTGTATATCTCTTAAATGCCACCATATACACGTGTGATTTAGTTTACGAATATTTTTCAATGCCGAGAACCTCGATCAGAGAGTAAAAAAGGCGTAAGGTTCACAATGGTGTAAAATTAAAATGGGATATACCGGGCTAGGATTCGAGTTAAAGGAACAACGGCAAAACCAACCACCCAAGAATGGAATTGTCGAGCGAAAACACTTGACAACCTCCTAGAAGCAGTTTTTCTTGCCACCGGACCTTTCTCCATCAATTAGAAATCTGATGCCGTCACTAAACACATTCCTTAAATTGTAGCCATTTGTTGAGTGTGTTTTTTGGTGTCTATTCCGCATATATATCACCATTGCCCTTTATTTTCTTGACTGTATATCTCTTAAATGTCAACATATACACGTGTGATTAAGTTTACGAAGATTTTTCAATGTCGAGAACCTCGATCAGAGAGTAAAAAAGGCGTAAGGTTCACAATGGTGTAAAATTAAAATGGGATATACCGGGCTAGGATTTGAGTTACAGGAACAACGGCAAAACCAACCACCCAAGAATGGAATCGTCGAGCGAAAACACTTGACAACCTCCTAGAAGCAGCTTTTCTTGCGACCAGACCTTTCTCCATCAATTAGGAATCTGATGCCGTCACTTAACACATTCCTTAAATTGTAGCCATTTCTTGAGTGTTTTTTTTTGTCTAATCCGCATATATATCACCATTGCCCTTGATTTTTTTGACTGTATATCTCTTAAATGTCAACATATACAGGTGTGATTTAGTTTATGAAGATTTTTCAATGTCGAGAACCTCGATCAGAGAATAAAAAAGGCGTAAGGTTCACAATGGTGTAAAATTAAAATGGGATATACCGGGCTAGGATTCGAGTTACAGGTACAAGGGCCAAACCAACCACCCAAGAATGGAATCGTCGAGTGAAAACACTTGACAACCTACTAGAAGCAGCTTTTCTTGCCACCAGACCTTTCTCCATCAATTAGGAATCTGATGCCGTCACTAAACACATCACTTAAATTGTAGCCATTTGTTGAGTGTTTTTTTTGGTAACTAATACGCATACATATCACCATTGCCCTTGATTTTCTTGACTGTATATCTCTTAAATGTCAAAATATACACGTGTGATTTAGTTTACGAAGAGTTTTCAATGCCAAAAACCCCGATCAGTGAGTAAAAAAGGCGTAAGGTTCACAATGGTGTAAAATTAAAATGGGATATACCAGGCTAGGATTCGAGTTACAGGAACAAGGGCCAAACCAAACACCCAAGAATGGAATCGTCGAGCGAAATCACTTGACAACATCCTAGAAGCAGCTTTTCTTGCCACCAGACATTTCTCCATCAATTAGGAATCTGATGCCATCACTAAACACATTCTTTAAATTGTAGCCATTTGTTGAGTATTTTTTTATGTCTAATCCGCATATATTTAACCATCGCCCTTGATACTCTTGACTGTATATCTCTTAAATGTCAACATATACACGTATGATTTAGTTTACAAAGAATTTTCAATGCCGAGAAACTGGATCAGAGAGTAAAAAATGCGTAAGGTTCACAATGGTGTAAATTAAAATGGGATATACCGGGCTAGGATTCGAGTTACAGGAACAAGGGCCAAACCAACCACCCAAGAATGGAATCGTTGAGCGAAAACACTTGACAACCTCCTAGAAGCAGCTTTTCTTGCCCCCAGACCTTTCTCCATCAATTAGCAATCTGATGCCGTTACTTAACACATTCCTTAAATTGTAGCCATTTGTTGAGTGTTTTTTTTGGTGTCTAATCCGCATATTTATCACCATTGCCCTTGATTTTCTTGACTGTATATCTCTTAAATGACAAAATATACACGCGTGATTTAGTTTACGAAGAGTTTTCAATGCCGAAAACCTCGATCAGAGAGTAAAAAAGGCGTAAGGTTCACAATGGTGTAAAATTAAAATGGGATATACCGGGCTAGGATTCGAGTTACAGTAACAAGGGCCAAACCAACCACCCAAGAATGGAATCGTCGAGCGAAATCACTTGACAACCTCCTAGAAGCAACTTTTCTTGCCACCAGACCTTTCTCCATCAATTAGGAATCTGATGACGTCACTAAACACATTCTTTAAATTGTAGCCATTTGTTGAGTGTTTTTTTTGGTGCCTAATCCGCATATATTTCACCATCGCCCTTGATTTTCTTGACTGTATATCTCTTAAATGTCAACATATACACGTATGATTTAGTTTAGGAAGAATTTTCAATGCCGAGAAGCTCGATCAGAGAGTAAAAGAGGCGTAAGGTTCACAATGGTGTAAAATTAAAATGGGATATACCGGGCTAGGATTCGAGTTAGAGGAACAAGGGCCAAACCAACCACCCAAGAATGGAATCGTCGAGCGAAAACACTTGACAACCTCCTAGAAGCAGCTTTTCTTGCCACCAGACATTTCTCCATCAATTAGGAATCTGATGCCGTCACTAAACACATTCCTTAAATTGTAGTCATTTGTTGAGTGTTTTTTTTGGTGTCTAATCCGCATATATATCACCATTGCCCTTGATTTTCTTGATTGTATATCTCTTAAATGTCAACATATACACGTGTGATTTAGTTTACGAAGATTTTTCAATGCCAAGAACCTCGATTAGAGAGTAAAAAAGGCGTAAGGTTCACAATGGTGTAAAATTAAAATGGGATATACCGGGTTAGGATTCGAGTTATGTGACAACTCGAGTTTCCAAGATTTCCATCTTCGCATTTATTGCACGTTAATTGTTTATGTTGTTTGTTTACACGACTCGTTGTTTCGCAACGGTACACGTTTGTAATATGTTAAATCGTATTGTGAATGATATGTTATATTTGTTATGCGACATAAGTGTGTTTGAGGATATATGGTTGTATGTTTGCTAGTATATGGTTGTATGAGCAATATATTAGTATGTTTATTATTAAACATAGAACTATAGTCGAAATCACCCCAACCCAAATGCCCCACCCGAAAACACCCTGTGGCTAAAACACTTTGGTGTTTTCGTCCACTGCTAACAGCCGAAAACAACAAATTGGCTTTGGCCTAGTAGTGTTTTGATATAGGGTCTTGTTCATAACCTTCACGCGAAGTCGGTAACTGGCAACCCTAAATCATCTCTCACATTCTCTCTCGCTACCCTTGAACCTGAAGGCAAACTTGTGTTCCCTGGATCTTCAAGATCAATCAAGTTGTTGTCACGACTCATCGCGGTTAGTGTTAACCTTTAACCGATTGTTTGATTTAAAGCAATTGTATGAACGATTTGTTTATTATCATAACTATGATTGTTTTAAGAACGTAAGACTGGATGATCGTTATGTATGTATATATAGGTTGTTGTTCACAAACTGTTATATATATTTGTTGATATGATCGATCGTGTGTGTCTGTTATTGATGATCTGAATGATATTAATGTGATCAGGAATCCGGTTATGTGATATGTCATGCTAATCGACTGGTTCATGTATGCATATATGTTTGATTGTGAACTGATTAATTTAGGTGACTGTATGAATAGATCAGATTGATCAAAAGGCTGTTACTATCGATGTAAATGTTTGGCGATGATTAGGGTTGTTGTAGTTTGCAACTGATATTGATGATGATGATGTATCTGACGAAAACACCAGGCTCAACGAAATCACAGGATCCAGACGAAAACATAAGTGATTTCGTCACACCCCACACCCGACGAAAACCCTTGGATTTCGTCGCCTAGGGTTTTCGTCCATAAGTGATTTCGCCATGCATGTGATTTCGACCACTGTTAGTTTGTAACTCTGCCAAGTTGATAATGCTATTAAGTTTATTAACTCCTGTTAAGTCCATAACTCTGTTTAGTCTATTAACTGAGTTAAATTATTAACTCTATTAACTTGATTAACTTTGTTAAGTGGGTAACTCTACTAGTTTGTTAACTCTGTTAGTTAACTAACACTGTTAGTTATTATTCCTGTTATGTGTGTTAATCCTATGAAGCTTGTTATCTTTGCTAAATGTATTGATGTTGTTAAGCCTGTTAACCCCATCTAGATGGTAATTGATTAACCACGTTAGAATTTACTAAGAACTCAGTTATATGGGGAATGATTGTATGAACATGAACTAACTGTTATGTGTTACTTGTTAATGATTGCATAAGCACACTGTGTGACATTAATTGCATGTGAATCTATTCGAACTTAACTGATTGAGTATACGTGTATAACTATAGGACTTGACTGATTTCTTGTGAGCACATAGTTTAGCATACCGAGCAAACCAAGGTGAGTTCACACTCTATCCAAGGCATGAGATTCCCAAGGGTTGGGAATGGGTTAAAGAACGGAACGGTAACTACAAACTTGCGTATTCCCCATACAACAGGATACGTACGACCATAAGACCATCACTCTATCATTTTAAGTCCCTCATTTATCGACTTAATCGCCGAGGCCTATGGCGAGCGGGTCATTAGTAGATAGCGCTATTAGGGTTTAACAAACCTCACACCGTGCCAGTCGGACGGGCGTGTACTAATGGACTATGGGCAAAGGGTCAATGCTGATAGATATTGACTTAGGGCACCTCTTACATTTTCGTAGCAGTCGATACGCGTGGTCTAGTAACACATGGGAAGCCTCCACCAATCTTCGTAAACATGTCTGGGAGACCGCGATATGAATTAATACGATGCATGGTTTACAAAACGAACATACGATTTACGAAACGAATGCTATAACTAAACAACCAACTGTGAACTCGCTCAACTTTGTTGTTGATTCGTTGCTACATGCCTTGCAGGTCGTTAGGTACTCATGGAGCTTGTACAGGGAGGCGTGGTCGTTGTGGGACATGGCAGTGTGTGCCATGCTAAGAACATTACTTTATTTCGTACTTAATACTTATATTGGGTTTTTACAATTATGCTTCTGCTAAACACTTAACTACGTCTTCGATTTGAAACACCTTTCATATTGTGTGGTTGAATTTTACTTATTACTTGATATGTTCAATATGATTGGTGGCTTGATCCTGGTCAGTCACGCCTCCAAGCGGTGATACTCCGCGTGTGGATTTTGGGGGTGTGACAGATTGGTATCAGAGCCATTGGTTATAGTGAACTTGGTTTTAATAAGGGGATAAAGTTTTTGTTAAAACCAGACTATAACCTGTATAGTGCTCAACGATCCACAACGACGCTTCGCTCCACGTGCAAGACTCGACATTCTAGGTGATACGATTTATGCTTTTATTGCCTACTTGTTAGATTACATAGAACTTTGCTCATGGTATGCTTAGATAAACGTAACAACTATTGTTTGAAAACACTTGTGTGCTTACTCTCTTCTGTCATCGCACTTTCCCGAACCTCTCTCACTCATGTTTTCCTTGGATATGAAGATCATGAGTGGACGCGTTAACATAACTCAAGCCCAGTTGGCGGCTTTGATCACTGAACAAGTTACTGCAGCACTCGCAGCTGCCCAGGCAGGAGGTATAGCCTTCCATCACAGCTTACTCTAGGATCCTTAGATTCTACTTTCGTAAACCAACACTTGTGCTTAATTCTATTTACTCTTATGCACACGACAGGGCAACACGCTCAGCCACCTGTATGCACATTCAAGACTTTTATGGACTGTCGTCCTACTACTTTCAGTGGCACTGAAGGGGCCGTTGGACTCTTCTATTGGTTTGAAAAGCTTGAGTCTGTCTTCGAGATGTGTGAATGCCCTGAGGCTCGTAGGGTGAAGTACGCCACTGGTACTCTCGAAGGCACTGCGCTAACTTGGTGGAATGCGCAAGTTCAGATGCTGGGGCTGGCAGCTGCTAATGCCACCCCATGGAATGATTTTAAGGAACTGATCAAACATGAATACTGTAGTCATGATGACATCCACAAGCTGGAAGTGGAGTTCTTTAACCTGAAGATGACGGGGTCAGAGATAGAAGCGTACACGAAACGATCCAACGAACTGGCAGTGTTATGTCTAACTATGGTGGATCCTCCCATCAAGCGCATTGAGCTGTACCTCAAAGGCTTAGTACCAGAGATTCAAAGCCATGTGACTTCTGCCAACCTTGCTACTATCCAGGATGTTACTCGTCTTACTCATCGTCTCACAAACCAGGCAGTGGAACAGAACAAGCTGCCTAAGCGTATTGGTGCTGCTACTACTGTTACTACTTCTGCTATTCCCAGTGACAACAAGAGAAAGTGGGATGGAACCTCCAGCAAGGGTTCGACTTCAATTCAGTCCCAGGCACAGCAGCGAAAGATTGATGACTATCAGAGCCCTGGTTAGCAATCTTCTGGTAGTCAAGGGCAGGGTGGATATCGAGGAAACCACCCAAAGTGCAATAGATGCAACAAGCACCACAGTGGTCAGTGCAACATGGGTCGTTGCCAGAGGTGTCTCAAGATGGGTCATGAAGCTAAGGATTGCAGGAGCTCACGACCTGCGAATCAGAACCATCAGTAACAACCACCCGCTCCACAGAACCAGCAGCGACAACGAGGTAACATGGGATGCTTTAAGTGTGGTGCTGAAGGCCACTTTAAGCGGGACTGCCCACAGTTAAATCAAAATCCGAACAACAACAACAACAATAACCAGGGCAATGGGAACAACAACGGGGGAAACAATGGAAACAATGGCGCCCGAGGTCAAGCGTTCGTGATTGCTCAGGGTGACGCAAGGAATGATCCTAACGTAGTGATGGGTAAGTTCCTTCTCGATGACTTTTATGTTACTGTCTTATTTGATTCGGGTGCCGATACCAATTATGTGTCTCTAAAAGTTAGTCAAATGCTTAAACGCACACCAACTCCCTTAAACACCAAACACGTCGTAGAGTTAGCAAATGGTAAAAGTTTAGAGGCCACTCACATAGTCAAGGGTTGTAACCTCGTCTTAGCTGGTCAGACATTCTCCATCAACCTTATTCCTATAGTCTTGGGTAGCTTCGACATTGTCATAGGGATGGATTGGTTATCCCAACAGCAAGCAGAGATTTTATGCAACGAGAAGATTGTTCGTATTCCCCGTTCTGGTAGAGAACCTCTCGAAATTCAAGGCGACAAGAGTGGTGCTGTGGTGGGCATCATCTCCTGTCTTAAGGCCCAGAAGTGTTTACGAAAGGGCCACACCGCTATCTTAGCACTTATTACTGACGCATCAATGAAAGAGAAGAGAATAGAGGATATTTCAGTAGTACGCGCTTTCCTCAAGTGTTTCCTGAAGATTTACCTGGGCTACCGCCTCATCGCCAGGTCGAATTCCAAATCGAGCTAGCTCCTGGAGCAACACCCATAGCTCGAGTACCTTATCGCTTAGCTCCAACCGAACTGGAACAACTGTCCAAACAATTGCAAGAACTCCTGGATAAGGGTTTCATTCGTCCTAGCTCTTCACCCTGGGGAGCTCCTGTGTTATTTGTGAAGAAGAAAGACGGTACCTTCAGGATGTGCATTGATTACCGCAAACTAAACAAGGTGACCGTAAAGAATCGCTATCCTCTTCCACGCATTGATGACTTGTTCGACCAACTGCAAGGGTCGAGCTACTATTCAAAGATTGATCTGAGGTCAGGCTACCATCAACTGAGAGTCCGGGACGAGGACGTCTCCAAAACAGCATTCAGAACACGCTACGGCCATTACGAGTTTCTGGGCATGCCATTCGGGCTAACAAAGGCGCCTGCAGTCTTCATGGATCTCATGAACAGAGTATGCAAGCCCTACCTAGACAAATGTGTTATTGTCTTCATCGACGACATCCTGATCTATTCTAAGAGTCAGGAGGAACACGAGCAGCATTTACGACTCATTTTGGAACTCCTTCGAACAGAACAATTGTATGCCAAGTTTTCAAAATATGACTTCTGGCTTCGTGAAGTCCACTTTCTAGGCCACGTGGTAAACAAGGATAGGATTCACGTTGATCCATCCAAGGTAGACTCGATTAAGAACTGGCCTGCACCTCGTACACCAACAGAAATCCGCCAATTCTTGGGTTTGGCGGGCTACTATAGAAGGTTCATCAAAGACTTCTCTAAGATTGCACAACCCCTCACCTCACTAACTCAGAAAGGCGTTATTTATCGTTGGGGAAATGCACAAGAATCAGCATTTCAGCACTTAAAGGATAGACTTTGTAGCGCACCTATCCTCTCATTGCCTGAAGGCACAGGCGATTTCGTGGTTTATTGTGACGCGTCAATTCAGGGTCTTGGTTGTGTATTGATGCAACAGGATAAAGTCATTGCTTACGCCTCGCGTCAACTTAAGATTCACGAAAGGAACTACACTACACATGATCTGGAGCTGGGAGCTGTTGTTTTCGCACTCAAGATATGGAGACATTACCTGTACGGTACCAAGTGCACCATCTACACCGATCACAGGAGTCTCGAGCATATCTTCAAGCAAAAGGAATTGAACATGCGACAACGTCGATGGGTCGAGCTATTGAATGATTACAAATGTGCCATCAAGTACCATCCAGGCAAAGCCAATGTTGTGGCCGACGCCCTCAGTCGAAAGGATACTACACCTAGACGCGTACGTGCTTTACAACTCACTATCCAATCTATTCTTCCTTCACAGATACGAGATGCTCAGGTAGAAGCATTGAGGCTGAAGCTACTACAGAATTTCGGGACGAAATTCCAAATCAACGGGGGGATGATGTGACACCACAGGAAAACCAGGAAACAACACAACACAACAAGCTTCCTCAGTAACCGCATGCTAAATTTCGGGACAAAATTTCTTTCAAGTTGGGGATAATGTGACAACTCGAGTTTCCAATATTTCCATCTTCGCATTTATTGCACGTTAATTGTTTATGTTGTTTGTTTACACGACTCGTTGTTTCACAACGGTACACGTTTGTAATATGTTAAATCGTATTGTGAATGATATGTTATATTTGTTGTGCGACATAAGTGTGTTTGAGGATATATGGTTGTATGTTTGCTAGTATATGGTTGTATGAGCAATATATTAGTATGTTTATTATTAAACATGGAACTATAGTCGAAATCACCCCAACCCAAATGCCCCACCCGAAAACACCCTGTGGCGAAAACACTTTGGTGTTTCCGTCCACTGCTAACAGCCGAAAACAACAAATGGGCTTTGGCCCAGTAGCGTTTAGATATAGGGTCTTGTTCATAACCTTTACGCGAAGTCGGTAACTGGCAACCCTAAATCATCTCTCACATTCTCTCTCGCTACCCTTGAACCTGACGGCAAACTTGTGTTCCCCGGATCTTCAAGATCAATCTAGTTGTTGTCTCGACTCGTCGCGGTTAGTGTTAACCTTTAACCGATTGTTTGATTTAAAGCAATTGTATGAAGGATTTGTTTATTATCATAACTATGATTGTTTTAAGAACGTAAGACTGGATGATCGTTATGTATGTATACATAGGTTGTTGTTCACAAACTGTTATGTATTTTGGATGATATGATCGATCGTGTGTGTCTGTTATTGATGATCTGAATGATATTAATGTGATCAGGAATCCGGTTATTTGATATGTCATGCTAATCGACTGGTTGATGTATGCATATATGTTTGATTGTGAACTGATTAATTTAGGTGACTGTATGAATAGATCAGATTCATCAAAAGGCTGTTACTATCGATGTAAATGTTAGGCGATGATTAGGGTTGTTGTAGTTTGCAACTGATATTGATGATGATGATGATGTATCTGACGAAAACACCAGGATCAACGAAATCACAGGATCCAGACGAAAACATAAGTGATTTCGTCACACCCCACACCCGACGAAAACCCTTGGATTTCGTCGCCTAGGGTTTTCGTCCATAAGTGATTTCGCCATGCATGTTATTTCGTCCACTGTTAGTTTGTAACTCTGCCAAGTTGATAATGCTATTAAGTTTATTAACTCCTGTTAAGTCCATAACTTTGTTTAGTCTATTAACTGAGTTAAATTATTAACTCTATTAACTTGATTAACTCAGTTAAGTGGGTAACTCTACTAGTTTGTTAACTCTGTTAGTTAACTAACACTGTTAGTTATTATTCCTGTTATGTGTGTTAATCCTGTGTAGCTTATTATCTTTGGAAAATGTATTGATGTTGTTAAGCCTGTTAACCCCATCTAGATGGTAATTGATTAACCACGTTAGAATTTACTAAGAACTCAGTTATATGGGGAATGATTGTATGAACATGAACTAACTGTTATGTGTTACTTGTTAATGATTGCATAAGCACACTGTGTGACATTAATTGCATGTGAATCTATTCGAACTTAACTGATTGAGTATACGTGTATAACTACAGGACTTGAATGATTTCTTGTGAGTACATAGTTTAGCATACCGAGCAAACCAAGGTGAGTTCACACTCTATCCAAGGCTTGGGATTCCCAAGGGTTGGGAATGGGTTAAAGAATGGAACGGTAACTACAAACTTGCGTATTCCCCATACAACAGGATACGTACGACCATAAGACCATCACTCTATCATTTTAAATCCCTCATTTATCGACTTAATTGCCGAGGCCTATGGCGAGCGGGTCATTAGTAGATAGCGCTATTAGGGTTTAACAAACCTCACACCGTGCCAGTCGGACGGGCGTGTACTAATGGACTATGGGCAAATGGTCAATGCTGATAGACATTGACTTAGGGCACCTCTTACATTTTCGTAGCAGTCGATACGCGTGGTCTAGTAATGTAGGTCCCGTGAGCCGTATGGATCGTAACAGAATCGTCTATCCAACCTAGAGTGCGGAATCCTCTAGATCAGATTTCACAGAAAACGAGTAGAACAAGAATCAAGAACACGATACACTTTCAATCCGGTCTTCTATTGATTATCCAACACGAAGTTTACAATCAATTCAAGACCTTCACAAGAAATCTCCTAGCCACTCTCTATAGATTTCTCTCAATGTATCCAATGTCTAAAGTGTGTAACCTAAACCCTTATGCCAACCCTTGTTTATATAGGACAAGCGTTTGCACATGGGCTTTGGTCTTGGGCCAGGCCATTTTCCAAGCCCATAACACTAAATAACTCCCTAACCAATATGCTAAGCCCAATACAAAATATCCAAAGACTAATTAATCAAACTATTAAGCTGTTGTCACAAAACATGCACCAACAAACTCCCCCTTGACAATAGCTTCATAGTGTAACTTTGTCTTCAAACATCTTGCAGTCTTTTGGTCTTTGGATAGCGTCAGCTACACAGTTTCTGACATCAACAAACTCCCCCTTAGCTGATGCTTCCAATCTCCAAAACTTTCATTCATTGTAGATCAGCGAACTAGCAATCTTTGATTAAGCAAGTATCTTCAAATTCTTCCATATCTCTCTCTCTTTCTGCAATGTAGTAGAAGGATCCTACCATGCATCTTCACACGTTCTTCACTTCACTCTCAATCTGCACTTTACTTGTATTCTGCACTTCATTTTGATAACTGCATCAATCTGTTTAGCAACACAAGCAAGTATCTCGAAAAACCATTAGCCTTTTTCACATTTAAAGATAAACCAATATTTTATCTTAATTTGCAAAAACAACTACCTGTCAGTTCAAAATGGGAGACCTTTTAAAAAGAAATATTTTTTGTATTTTTGATATTTTTTAACACAGACTAAACTAATAAATTAAACTAAACTAAAAAATATTTACAGAACTTCTTTTTGTGAGTATCATGTGCAAGAAGATCATATCAGCAAAATCAAACTGTTTCACACTATTAGATAATTCTTTATGTAATTTATCGTGAAGAGCAGTTCAAGACGATTACCAGTATGTTTGTCCACATAAACAAATGCATGAACATTTCAAGTACCATTACCGTATGATACATTAAGGTAATATTATTTCTGATATACTAGTGTGTCCCACTTCAGGATATACCCCCGCGATCAAGGTATGCACAAAGATTCATCGTAGTAGGTGAGTATACTGAATTCATCCGTTTTGTTTTTCAACGATAGATAATTGGTGAACAGGTCAGTACTTCCGTACAGCAGAGAGACCAAAATATCTTATCGAGGGCTAAGACAAATACCATTTTTGGTACGATTTGTGCATTTTGCACTTATTTTGAATGACTCTCTATGAGAGCTTCTTCATTTTCAGGGTTTTGGCATTTTAGCTCTTTTAAGATATCCTGGGTGTGTCTAGGTCAGCATGTATCTGGATGCAGCAGAAGGACACCCCTGATATCCCCGGATGAAATAACTGTATAAAGACCCAAAACTTCAGATTTTGGCAATCTATCAACGCAAGATTTAAGGTCATTAAACCATACACCACTGATGTGTTCCCCACTCATACTCAGTGCATTTATGTTTATATCAAATTGGTAAGTTGATTATTTCATGCTTTTGCCTACTGGTACATCATATGATGAAGCTGCTATCACACTTAAGCAATTTAATTCAGTTCGAGTGTGACAGTCTAACCTGCTGATGTACTATCATTTCTTCTTTTTCACACCATGAAAACTCATTTTCCAATTTTTCAATGTTTTTGGATTTTTAAAATTTTATAACTTACTCCCCCTAAACACACGCACTATCTAAACTCTTTTTGGCTTAGAGGAATTTCTCCCCCTAAATTTTTGTTTTTATGGAGTAAGTTTCAAAAACACAAAATTTGAAAACACAAACAAACTCCCACCTTAACCTGACTACAGTTTTTCACGTTTAAAGTTTAAAAAACAATCAAAATGATCACTGAAGTAAATAGTTCGTTACCCATGTTAACCTACTATTCACCTCAGATGCTTTACAGGAATAACCACTGTCGAACACATCAACAGTCCTTCTTGGTCATCCTGCAGTCACTCAACAACTCAGTTAGACTTTAGAACCCAAGCCCTGATGGTCTTGGGTTTTCCAAATTCATCCATTACAGGAACATCCATCCAATATCCATCACACTTCAATGGATCCTTGGGTAAATTTTTTTCTTGATACCTTCTTCTCCCATAATCATACCATGAATTTTGAAAAAAAATTTGGATGTTGTTGAACATTTGAGTTACTGAAACCCCTATGTTCGTTTCTTCTTTGAAAATTTCGATTACCAGAAGTCTGGTATCGATTTTGATATCCAAAATTTTTATTTTGACTTTGAAACCGATTTGATTTACCATTATAATGACTAAATTGTGGAGAAATACTTCTTGGTCTATCAAATCTTTTTGAGGTTGAAGGTTTTGTTTGAGATTCAGGTTTCTTTGTCTGACAACTAGGTGTTACACTATTGCTTGACCCAACCTGATTCCCATCCTTAACCTCATCAACCTTTTGTTTACCTTTCTTCAAAGGACAACAACTCGCCACATGTCCTTTGTTGTGACATTTAAAACATGATATTTTCTTATAAGTTTTCTCTTTCTTTGATCCCTTTTTAAATGTGTTGGCCTTTTTGTCTTCAGTATCCTCATCCACTTTATGAGGTGTACTGTTAGACCCAACAGATTCTTTCAAAGAAACTGGACTATTTGGTAAGTCCACAGCTATCGGATCCACTACCTCTTGTGCAGTGGTTACAAACTCAGTTAGCTCATCTTCAGTTGGTAAAAATGAGTAGTCTTGATTTCCAGAAGATGAAGCTTTAGTAAACCCCACCCCTGTTTTATCATTACTTCTTTTTAAACCTTTTTGAATTTGAGTCCTGACTAACGAAGAATTCCCAAAATTGTTTAACTTCTCCTGAAGTTCAACAATTTTGGCTTGTGCATCAGCCAATTCTGAGCACTTTTCTTAAAGCTCGTTAGTCTTTTCTTTCACAGTTTCACGAGCCAAATCAATGACCTGTAACAGTTCATTGACTTTGCTTGTTAAACTGCTAATTTCTTGTTCATTTGATTTGAGTTTTGTTAAACAATCTGACTCTCGTTTAATCAAAAGAACATTTGACTCTTTCAACTTTTCTGATTCAGCTGACTGAATTTTGTTTTGCTTCGATAGTCTGTCAACTTTAACCTGTAGTTCAGCGCAATTAAGACATGTATGACTTACAGATTTTGATGATACCTTTACCTCTGCTGTAAGTCCATTCACATCAGCCAAGCCCTTTGAAACTTCTGCACCCTTCTTTTCAGCAGTCTCCTCCTCAGCTTCCTTTTTCTCAGCATTCTCTTCATCAGCTTTCCTCTTCTCTTCATCCTCAGCAACTACTTCTCCAATCTTCACCGCTGCAAACTCAACTACCAATGCTTGATTACAAGTATTCACTTTTGATGGAATCTGATATCGTTTTTCTAAGGCTTCCCACAGCTCTCTAGAAGTCCCATACGTCTTGAAAGTTTGTTTAACACTCTCAGGCAAGGACATCTTTATTGCTGCGAAAGCTTTCTTCTCAGCATCAACCAACAGTTTCTCAGATTCATCCATCTTCTCATAAGAAATTACTCTTGCCCTTCCTTCAACACGGCGTGTAGGAGCAACATATCCATCAAGCATACAACACCACATTCTCGTATCTTCACTTTTCACAAATGCCTCAAACTTCTCTTTCCAGTCGGCATATTCTTTGATGTTTTTAAGCTTTGGCCAATTCTTTACAGCTTCACTTCCATTGTTCATCTTAGCCATCACGCAGCGTAAAAGTTTAAATGGATTTTGGTAACCTGAATCAAAATCCAAATCTAACTCTTATACTGATCCTTTTCAAGCTTTTACCGTAAGCGAACTGATGAAACCTTACAAATATTATCCGAAAACTGTTTTTATCAAATTATACCGTTAGATTCGTCTCGAAATTACGATTCCAATGATATATAATGTCAAAAACCTATTTCCGAAATTACAAATATTATCCGAAAACTGTTTTTTTTTTCCCTAAAAATCCAACGATTCCAACGGTGCGAACGGTTTCCTTTGACGAGTTACGGATGATTTTCTAAACGCGTAATAGTGTAACTTTTCTCACACAAGCCAAGAAAAATTCCACCTTGTCCGTAATGGCCCGAAATTGTCTGAAATGGTCCGTATAGAACACCTACTGGTCCGTAATGAACACTCTTATCCGGAATGGACAATCTGATCCGAAATGAGACCCTTTTGATCCATAATGAATCAGTCTGATCCGAAATGGACACTCTCCTATCCGAAATCGTCCAAAATGCTTTAGTCTGATCCGGAATGCAACTGATCTGGTCCGAAATCAAGTCAATCTCATCCGAAATCAACTCAATCTGGTCCGAAATCAGTTCAATCTGATCCGTAATGGTCCGTAGTTATTGCTGTTTATCCGTAATGGATCCGAAATCCTTGATTTCTATCCGAAATGCAAGTTCTCTATCCGAAATGCAGCTGTTTAATCCGTAATGACTGATTTCCTGTCCGAAATCAATCCGAAATGCAGCAAATCTGGTCTGAAATGCTGGTATTTGATCCGAAATGCAAGCCTTTGAATCCGAAATGATCCGAAATGCTTGATTTTGATCCGAAATCAGCAGCAGAACTCCGAAACAGCCTCCAAAACACGTCCAAAAACCCAGATTTCTGCAAAAACGATTCTGAACCAAGCCAATCTAGAGCTAAAAGCTCTGATACCAATTGTAGGTCCCGTAAGCCGTATGGATCGTAACAGAATCGTCTATCCAACCTAGAGTGCGGAATCCTCTAGATCAGATTTCACAGAAAACGAGTAGAACAAGAATCAAGAATACGATACACTTTCAATCCGGTCTTCTATTGATTATCCAACACGAAGTTTACAATCAATTCAAGACCTTCACAAGAAATCTCCTAGCCACTCTCTATAGATTTCTCTCAATGTATTCAATGTCTAAAGTGTGTAACCTAAACCCTTATGCCAACCCTTGTTTATATAGGACAAGGGTTTGCACATGGGCTTTGGTCTTGGGCCAGGCCATTTTCCAAGCCCATAACACTAAATAACTCCCTAACCAATATGCTAAGCCCAATACAAAATATCCAAAGACTAATTAATCAAACTATTAAGCTGTTGTCACAAAACATGCACCAACAAACTCCCCCTTGACAATAGCTTCATAGTGTAACTTTGTCTTCAAACATCTTGCAGTCTTTTGGTCTTTGGATAGCGTCAGCTACACAGTTTCTGACATCAACAAGTAACACATGGGAAGTCTCCACCAATCTTCGTAAACATGTCTGGGAGACCGCGATACGAATTAATATGATACATGGTTTACAAAACGAACATACGATTTACGAAACGAATGCTATAACTAAACAACCAACTGTGAACTCGCTCAACTTTGTTGTTGATTCGTTGCTACATGCCTCAGAGTTATGCTTCCGCTAAACACTTAACTACATTTGTGATTTGAAACACCTTTCATATTGTGTGTTTGAATTTTACTTATTACTTGATATGTTCATTATGATTGGTGGCTTGATCCTGGTAAGTCACGCCTCCAAGCGGTGATACTCCGCGTGTGGATTTTGGGGGTGTGACAAGTTACAGGAACAAGGGCCAAACCAACCACCCAAGAATGGAATCGTCGAGCGAAAACACTTGACAACCTCCTAGAAGCAGCTTTTCTTGCCACCAGACCTTTCTCCATCAATTAGGAATCTGATGCATTCACTAAACACATTCCTTAAATTGTAGCCATTTTTTGAGTGTATTTTTTTTTGTGTCTAATCCGCATATATATCACCATTGCCCTTGATTTTCTTGACTGTATATCTATTAAATGTCAAGATATACACGTGTGATTTAGTTTAGGAAGATTTTTCAATGCCGAGAACCTCGATCAGAGAGTAAAAAAGTCGTAAGGTTCACAATGATGTAAAATTAAAATGGGATATACCGGTCTAGGATTCGAGTTACAGGAAAAAGGGCCAAACCAACCACCCAAGAATGGAATCGTCGAGCGAAAACACTTGTCAACCTCCTAGAAGCAGCTTTTCTTAACACCAGACCTTTCTCCATCAACTAGGAATCTGATGCCGTCATTAAACACATTCCATAAATTGTAGCCATTTGTTGAGTGTTTTTTTTTGTTTTTGTGTCTAATCCACATATATATCACCATTGCCCTTGATTTTCTTGACTTTATATCTCTTAAATGTCAATATATACACGTGTGACTTAGTTTATGAGCATTTTACAATGCCGAGAACCTCGATCGGAGAGTGTAAAAAGCGTAAGGTTCACAATGGTGTAAAATTAAAATGGGATATACCGGGCTAGGAATCGAGTTACAGGAACAAGGGCCAAACCAACTGTGACAACTTGAAATTTAGAACCTTTCGTTGTGTGCTTGAACGATTAGTGACTAATTGATTTGATGAATTAATGAATGAATTATGTGAACTTATATGGTTATGTTTGTGATTGTATGTATGCGAGTATGTATATGAACCGAAACGACACGAACCCGGCTCGAGACCATGTGGTCTCGAGTGAACGATGACCTATGGGCCGGTTGGGCCGCACCTCATTTAACCCACACGAAACCTACTAGGACTAGTATATATATCATGCTCCTAGCAAACTAGTCCATTCTTTGGACAATCCACTCATACTCTCCAACACACACACTCTCCACTCTTTCACACTAAAACCCTAAACACTAAACATCACCTCTCCTCCTTCTTCTCGGATCCAACCTACCGACCACAAAGGACCTCTCGGATTTGCTTGTTCACACCAAACGAAGCTTCATCTTTCACCACCTCACAACCGGTTAGTAATTCTAGTGCAAACACATGTATTTTCATGATTTAAGAATGATGTGTGCTTGATGTTTGAATGCTTGTTGGTTAGTGTTCATGATAATTGTTGGTTAATGATTCTTGTTAGATATTTCGGATGTTGATGAGGCATGTTATGAGGTTGTTTCGGGTTGATGATGATACATGATGGAGATTATGTGAAAGTATGTTTATTTGTTAAGTTTATGCATAATAATGGTTAATAAGATGACATGACTTGATTTCGGACATATTGTATGATGGGTTAATGATATCTTGTGTTTAAATGTAGTCTAAAACACTAGTTGTAGATGTTCATATGAACCGATTTATTGATAAGTTGTTCATGATTCTTGTTAGACCTAGGTTCATAGGAATAAAGATGAACTACTTGAATATTGATGAACAAGATGAACATGATGAACACATGAAGAACTTGTTGAATATCATATGAACATGTTGAATATTTGAAATCTGATATGTTTGATCCATTTTTAGTAATTGCTAGACAAATAAACATGTTTATGAGAGTAGTACAGACTGTTTCATGAAATCATATTCTCATTGGATAGTACACTGTTCCGAATCAGCTTATGTCCACTCGAAACCATCAGTTGCGACTCGAAACCAAGCACAACGAGTCGAAATCTCCCAGTTGCGACATCGGTTGCGAGTCGCAAACACCTGGTTGCGACTCGAAACCACAAGTGATCAGCACACACCAACCTTGTGACTCGAAACCCCGGTTGCGAGTCCAGTTGCGACTCGTAACCAAAACGGCATGAACCGAGACCATAGTTGCGACTCAGGTTGCGAGTCGCAAACGCCTAGTTGCGACTCGGAATTATACACAGATACACGCTGTTTGGGCTTACATCTCATTTCGGGCTAAATTGTTTGGGCCGAACTCTTGGGCCCGAATGCACAGACCTTATATGTTAACTGTTGAACGTGAATCTGCCATGATTAAACATGAATGCCATGAACGTTACTTGAGTACATTATGCTAGTAACATACGTGCACTACTTGAATACGAACCTGATGGTATGATACAATTATGGTAGGACGTGAGTAGCCACAACATTGCTTGTTTGACTTTTCTGTGCTTTCTACCGAGCAAACCAAGGTGAGTTCACACCCTCTACAAAGCATGGGATTCCCAGGGGTCAGGAATTGGGGTTAAGGAACTGGGTTCCTCGTCCTCCTTGGGTAGGACAGCAAAGGTTCAGGAATGTAATTCTTCGTCCTCACGGACAGATAACTCGTACTAGACCAAAACTCTATCACGAAGTCCCTCATTTTTGTATCGACTTAATCGCCGGGCCAATGGCGAGCGGGTCATTAGTTAGATAGCGCTATTTAGGTCTGACAAACCTCACACCGTGCCGCAGAGGACGGGCGTGAACTAATGGATCTGGGGCACGTCAATGATGATAGACATTGACAGTTTCAGGGCACATAAACATGACTACAGTCAGCAGTCGATATGGTAACGAGTCTAGTAGATACATGGGGTAGCCCCCACGGCCGAAATGCCAGATAACTAACACGGGGTAGCCCCCACGGCTGGATAGCCAGAGTAACCGGGAATAAACAAGACACGTTTTTTTAACTATGGGGTAACCCCCACGGCAGGATGCCAGCTAAAGGAAACTGTTTTCGAAACAACTTAAAACGAACACCCAACCGTGAACTCACTCAACTTGTTGTTGACTCGTTACTACATGCTTTGCAGGTCCTTAGGTTTCTTAGCTGGAGCTTGCATGGAGGGGGATTGTTGTGGGACATGGACGTTTGTGGGCCATGTTAAACTTTGAAACAATTAAACTTATGTTTTGATTTGAGACTTATGCTTCCGCTTGCAACTTAACTATGTTTTGTTTGAACACCAATTGTATTGGGTGGATTTTTATAACTACTTATATGCTTGTTCAATATGATTGGTGGCTGGATCCTGGTCAGTCACGCCTCCAAGCGGTAGTACTCCGCAGGTGGATTTTGGGGGTGTGACAGATTGGTATCAGAGCCATTGGTTATAGAGAACTTGGTTTTAATAAAGGGGAAACGTTTTTTTTTGTTAAAACCAGACTATAACCTGTACAGTGCTCAACGGTCCACAACGACGCTTCTCTCCACATGCAAGGCTCGACGTTCTAGGTGATATGATCTGTGTATATATTGCCTACTTGTTAGTTACATAGTACATTGCTTATGATATGCTTGGTTAGTATAACTACTGTTGCATGAACACGTGCGTGCTTGCTCCATTTTATCGTCGTACTATCGCGAACCCCTCTCACTCACGTTCTTCTTGATATGAAGATCATGTCTGGACGCGTTAACATGACACAAGCCCAGTTGACGGCTCTGATCAACGAACGAGTTGCCGCAGCACTCGCAGCTGCACACGCAGGAGGTATATCCTGCAGTCCGAACTCATTCTAGGATCTTTAGGATCCTACTCTCGTGAACCAACGTTTGTGTTAAACTCTGTCTTTTCTTTCACCTACGATAGGTCATCATGTTCAACCACCCGTGTGCACTTTTAAGACTTTCATGGACTGCCGACCAACTACTTTTAGCGGCACTGAAGGAGCAGTAGGTCTCCTACACTGGTTTGAGAAGCTAGAATCTGTGTTCGAAATGTGTGAATGCCCTGAGGCGCGCAGGGTGAAGTATGCTACCGGTACTCTCGAGGGTTTGGCTCTCACATGGTGGAACGCTCAAGTTCAGATGCTGGGGTTGGTTGCTGCCAACGCCACCCCATGGGAAACTTTTAAGGAAATGATCAAAGAGGAATACTGCAGTCGGGATGAGATTCACAAACTGGAAGTGGAGTTCTTCAACCTCAAGATGACGGGGTCGGAAATTGAGGCTTATGTGAAAAGGTCGAACGAACTGGCAATTCTGTGCCCTACTATGGTGGATCCTCCCATCAAACGCATCGAACTATTTCTTCAGGGCTTAGTGCCGGAAATCCAAAGTCATGTGACTTCAGCGAACCTTGCTACCTACCAGCAAACTGTGCAATTGGCTCACCGTCTCACGGATCAGGCGGTGGAGCAGAACAAGTTACCAAAACGCATAGGTACTGCAACTACTTCTGGTACCTCTAGTGACAACAAACGGAAGTGGGATGGAACTTCGAGTAAGGGTTCGGCTTCTGTTCAGTCCCAGTCTCAGCAGAGAAGGACTGAGGACTACAAGAGCCCTAATCAGCAATCGTCTGGTGGCGGATACAAAGGAAATCACCCCAAATGCAATCGCTGCAGCCTGCACCACAGCGGACCATGCACCAGGGGCAACTGTCATCGGTGCAACAAGCCTGGTCACGCTGCAAAGGATTGCAGGAGCTTATACCCCGCTAATCAGAATCGTCAGCAAGCTCAACAGAACCAGCGCCAGCAACAGCAACAGGGTGATAACAAGGGGTGCTTTCAGTGTGGAGCTGAAGGCCACTTCAAGAGAGACTGTCCTCAACTGAACAGGAACCAGAACAACAACAACAACAATAACAACAATCAGGGGAATGGTAACAATGGGAACAACAACAACAATGGCGCCAGGGGGCGAATGTTTGTGATTGGCCAAGGTGAAGCAAGGAATGACCCCAATGTTGTGGCGGGTAAGTTCCTTCTCGACGACTTTTATGTTTCAGTTTTATTTGATTCGGGTGCCGATACTAGCTACATGTCACTAGAAGTTAGTCGAATGCTTAAGCGTATTCCAACACTTTTGAACAACAAGCACACAGTAGAGCTAGCAAATGGTAAGAGTTTAGAAGCCACACACGTAGTCAAGGGTTGTAAACTCATTCTCGCTGACCAAACCTTCTCTATCAACCTCATTCCTATTGTCTTGGGTAGTTTCGACGTTGTCATTGGGATGGATTGGTTATCCCAACACCGCGCAGAGATTCTTTGCAACGAGAAGGTTGTCCGTATTCCAGGTCCCGGTGGTGAACCTCTCATGATTTATGGCGACAAAAGGAGTGCTGTTGAGAACGTCATTTCTCTCCTTAAGGCCCAAAAGTGTTTGCGAAAGGGCCACACTGCTATTTTGGCTCTCGTTACTGACACCTCAGAAAAAGAGAAGAAGATAGAAGATTTCCCAGTTGTACGCGATTATCCAGAGGTATTTCCTGAGGAATTACCTGGTCTTCCACCCCATCGCCAAGTCGAGTTTCAGATCGAATTAGCTCCTGGAGCTGCGCCCATAGCCCGTGCACCTTATCGTTTGGCCCCATCAGAGTTGAAGGAACTCTCCACGCAACTACAAGAACTCTTAGATAAGGGCTTCATTCGCCCAAGCTCATCGCCCTGGGGAGCTCCGGTATTATTTGTGAAGAAGAAAGACGGTACTTTCAGAATGTGCATCGACTACCGAGAACTCAACAAGGTGACGGTGAAGAATCGTTATCCTCTACCGCGTATCGACGACTTGTTCGACCAGTTGCAAGGGTCGAGCTACTATTCGAAGATTGATTTGAGATCGGGTTATCACCAGCTGAGAGTCCGGGAAGAGGACGTCTCCAAAACAGCTTTCAGAACTCGATACGGGCACTATGAGTTTTTGGTCATGCCTTTTGGGATGACAAACGCACCTGCGGTTTTCATGGACTTGATGAACCGAGTGTGCAAGCCTTACCTGGACAAGTTCGTTATAGTCTTCATCGACGACATCCTGATCTATTCCAAGAGTCGGGAGGAACACGAGCAGCATCTGCGACTTATTCTGGAACTCCTTCGAACCGAACAGCTTTATGCAAAGTTCTCGAAATGCGACTTCTGGCTTCGAGAAGTCCATTTCCTAGGCCACGTGGTGAACAAGGATGGGATTCACGTTGATCCGTCCAAGATAGACTCGATTAAGAACTGGCCTGCACCTCGTACACCAAAGGAAATTCGCCAATTCTTGGGTTTGGCGGGATACTACCGGAGGTTCATAAAGGATTTTTCTAAGATTGCACAGCCTCTCACCTCACTAACACAGAAGGGCGTTGTTTATCGCTGGGGGAACGCACAGGAGTTGGCATTTCAGCATCTAAAGGATAGGCTTTGTAGCGCACCTATCCTTTCCTTGCCGGAAGGCACAGACGACTTTGTGGTTTACTGCGACGCATCAATTCAGGGTCTTGGTTGCGTGTTGATGCAACGAGACAAGGTTATAGCCTACGCCTCACGCCAACTCAAGGTTCATGAAAAGAACTACACTACGCACGATTTAGAGCTGGGAGCTGTTGTTTTTGCGCTTAAGTTATGGCGGCATTACCTGTATGGTACCAAGTGCGCGATCTACACCGACCATAGGAGCCTCGAGCATATCTTCAAGCAGAAAGAATTGAATATGCGGCAGCGACGATGGGTCGAACTACTAAATGACTACGAGTGCTCAATCAGGTATCACCCGGGCAAGGCCAATGTTGTGGCCGACGCCCTCAGTCGAAAGGACACTGCGCCTAAGCGCGTGCGAGCTTTACAACTCACGATCCATTCTAGCCTGCCTTCCCAGATACGAGCAGCTCAGATAGAAGCACTGAAACCAGAAAACGTCAGGGCTGAAGCCCTACGCGGATCAAGGCAATGATTGGAACAGAAGGAAGACGGTGCTTACTACGTAACGGGACGCGTTTGGGTCCCACTTTATGGCAACCTACGAGAGCTTGTGATGGATGAAGCACACAAGTCTCGCTACTCAGTACACCCTGGATCAGATAAGATGTATCACGACATCAAAACTACGTACTGGTGGCCTAGCATGAAGGCCCACATAGCAACTCACGTCAGCAAGTGTTTGACTTGTGCGAGAGTCAAGTCCGAATACCAGAAACCATCAGGCCTGCTCCAACAACCAGAGATACCTCAGTGGAAATGGGAGCAAATTTCTATGGATTTTTTTACTGGCCTACCTAGATCCCAGCGCGGGAACGATACTATTTAGGTGATCGTGGATCGACTCACAAAATCTGCACACTTCCTGGCTATCAAGGAGACGGATAAGTTCTCCACTCTTGCAGAAATTTACCTCAAGGAAGTTGTTTCGAGGCACGGGGTGCCCACCTCCATTATCTCGGATCGAGATGCACGTTTTACTTCAGAGCTGTGGCAAGCAATGCACAAATCCTTCGGCTCACGGTTAGACATGAGCACAGCGTACCATCCTCAGACGGACGGGCAGTCCGAGCGCACCATTCAAACCTTAGAAGACATGCTTCGTGCATGTGTAATCGACTTTGGCAACCGCTGGGAAAAGCATCTGCCACTTGTGGAATTCTCGTACAATAACAGCTACCACACCAGCATTGGAGCTGCTCCGTTTGAGGCATTGTACGGACGTAAATGCCGGTCTCCTCTTTGCTGGGCAGAGGTGGGAGAAAGTCAGATCACTGGCCCAGAATATGTGGTAGATACAACCGAGCAGATCGCTCAGATCCGAAAACGCATGACGGCCGCTCGCGAACGTCAGAAAGTTTACGCCGACATGGGCAGGAAACCACTTGAGCTCCAGGTTGGGGAGCGGGTACTACTCAAAGTTTCATTCTGGAAGGGTGTGGTTCGTTTTGGTAAACGCGGTAAACTTAACCCACGATACGTTGGACCTTTCGAGGTCATTGAGAAAATAGGCAGGGTGGCCTACAGACTAAACTTACCAGCGGAACTCGGTGCAGTTCACAACGTTTTTCACGTGTCGAATCTGAAGAAGTGTCCATCAGATGAGACCCACGTAGTTCCTTTGAAGGAACTCACGATCGACGAGCAGTTACGATTCGTCGAGGAACCAGTCGAGATCACGGACCGGGATGTTAAGGTCCTCAAGAGCACTAGAATACCTCTCGTTCGAGTTCGTTGGAACTCACGTCGCGGCCCAGAGTTCACCTGGGAGCGCGAAGACCAGATGAAACAAAAGTATCCCCAACTGTTCGCAAACAGTACACCCACTACTGAGGCCGAAGCTACGGAATTTCGGGACGAAATTCCAGATCAACGGGGGGTGGATGTGACACCCCAGGAAAACCGGGAAAACCATACAACTTAACTAGCTTCCTTAGTGAGTGCCTATCAAATTTCGGGACGAAATTTCTTTCAACTTGGGGATGATGTGACAACTTGAAATTTAGAACCTTTCGTTGTGTGCTTGAACGATTAGTGACTAATTGATTTGATGAATTAATGAATGAATTATGTGAACTTATATGGTTATGTTTGTGATTGTATGTATGCGAGTATGTATATGAACCGAAACGACACGAACCCGGCTCGAGACCATGTGGTCTCGAGTGAACGATGACCTATGGGCCGGTTGGGCCGCACCTCATTTAACCCACACGAAACCTACTAGGACTAGTATATATATCATGCTCCTAGCAAACTAGTCCATTCTTTGGACAATCCACTCATACTCTCCAACACACACACTCTCCACTCTTTCACACTAAAACCCTAAACACTAAACATCACCTCTCCTCCTTCTTCTCGGATCCAACCTACCGACCACAAAGGACCTCTCGGATTTGCTTGTTCACACCAAACGAAGCTTCATCTTTCACCACCTCACAACCGGTTAGTAATTCTAGTGCAAACACATGTATTTTCATGATTTAAGAATGATGTGTGCTTGATGTTTGAATGCTTGTTGGTTAGTGTTCATGATAATTGTTGGTTAATGATTCTTGTTAGATATTTCGGATGTTGATGAGGCATGTTATGAGGTTGTTTCGGGTTGATGATGATACATGATGGAGATTATGTGAAAGTATGTTTATTTGTTAAGTTTATGCATAATAATGGTTAATAAGATGACATGACTTGATTTCGGACATATTGTATGATGGGTTAATGATATCTTGTGTTTAAATGTAGTCTAAAACACTAGTTGTAGATGTTCATATGAACCGATTTATTGATAAGTTGTTCATGATTCTTGTTAGACCTAGGTTCATAGGAATAAAGATGAACTACTTGAATATTGATGAACAAGATGAACATGATGAACACATGAAGAACTTGTTGAATATCATATGAACATGTTGAATATTTGAAATCTGATATGTTTGATCCATTTTTAGTAATTGCTAGACAAATAAACATGTTTATGAGAGTAGTACAGACTGTTTCATGAAATCATATTCTCATTGGATAGTACACTGTTCCGAATCAGCTTATGTCCACTCGAAACCATCAGTTGCGACTCGAAACCAAGCACAACGAGTCGAAATCTCCCAGTTGCGACATCGGTTGCGAGTCGCAAACACCTGGTTGCGACTCGAAACCACAAGTGATCAGCACACACCAACCTTGTGACTCGAAACCCCGGTTGCGAGTCCAGTTGCGACTCGTAACCAAAACGGCATGAACCGAGACCATAGTTGCGACTCAGGTTGCGAGTCGCAAACGCCTAGTTGCGACTCGGGATTATACACAGATACACGCTGTTTGGACTTACATCTCATTTCGGACTAAATTGTTTGGGCCGAACTCTTGGGCCCGAATGCACAAACCTTATATGTTAACTGTTGAACGTGAATCTGCCATGATTAAACATGAATGCCATGAACGTTACTTGAGTACATTATGCTAGAAACATACGTGCACTACTTGAATACGAACCTGATGGTATGATACAATTATGGTAGGACGTGAGTAGCCACAACATTGCTTGTTTGACTTTTCTGTGCTTTCTACCGAGCAAACCAAGGTGAGTTCACACCCTCTACAAAGCATGGGATTCCCAGGGGTCAGGAATTGGGGTTAAGGAACTGGGTTCCTCGTCCTCCTTGGGTAGGACAGCAAAGGTTCAGGAATGTAATTCTTCGTCCTCACGGACAGATAACTCGTACTAGACCAAAACTCTATCACGAAGTCCCTCATTTTTGTATCGACTTAATCGCCGGGCCAATGGCGAGCGGGTCATTAGTTAGATAGCGCTATTTAGGTCTGACAAACCTCACACCGTGCCGCAGAGGACGGGCGTGAACTAATGGATCTGGGGCACGTCAATGATGATAGACATTGACAGTTTCAGGGCACATAAACATGACTACAGTCAGCAGTCGATATGGTAACGAGTCTAGTAGATACATGGGGTAGCCCTTACGGCCGAAATGCCAGATAACTAACACGGGGTAGCCCCCACGGCTGGATAGCCAGAGTAACCGGGAATAAACAAGACACGTTTTTTTAACTATGGGGTAACCCCCACGGCAGGATGCCAGCTAAAGGAAACTGTTTTCGAAACAACTTAAAACGAACACCCAACCGTGAACTCACTCAACTTGTTGTTGACTCGTTACTACATGCTTTGCAGGTCCTTAGGTTTCTTAGCTGGAGCTTGCATGGAGGGGGATTGTTGTGGGACATGGACGTTTGTGGGCCATGTTAAACTTTGAAACAATTAAACTTATGTTTTGATTTGAGACTTATGCTTCCGCTTGCAACTTAACTATGTTTTGTTTGAACACCAATTGTATTGGGTGGATTTTTATAACTACTTATATGCTTGTTCAATATGATTGGTGGCTGGATCCTGGTCAGTCACGCCTCCAAGCGGTAGTACTCCGCAGGTGGATTTTGGGGGTGTGACACCAACCACCCAAGAATGGAATCGTCGAGCAAAAACACTTGACAACCTCCTAGAAGCAGCTTTTCTTGCCACCAGACCTTTCTCCATCAATTAGAAATCTGATGCCGTCACTAAACACATTCCTTAAATTGTAGCCATTTGTTGAGTGTGTTTTTTTGGTGTCTATTCCGCATATATATCACCATTGCCCTTGATTTTATTGACTGTATATCTCTTAAATGTCAACATATACACGTGTGATTAAGTTTACGAAGATTTTTCAATGCCGAAAACCTCGATCAGAGAGTAAAAAAGGCGTAAGGTTCACAATGGTGTAAAATTAAAATGGGATATACCGGGCTAGGATTTGAGTTACAGGAACAACGGCAAAACCAACCACCCAAGAATGGAATCGTCAAGCGAAAACACTTGACAACCTCCTAGAAGCAGCTTTTCTTGCTACCAGACCTTTCTCCATCAATTAAAAATCTGATGTCATCACTTAACACATTAATTAAATTGTAGCCATTTGTTGAGTGTTTTTTTTGTTGTCTAATCCGCATATATATCACCATTGCCCTTGATTTTCTTGACTGTATATCTCTTAAATGTCAACATATATACGTGTGATTTAGTTTACAAAGATTTTTCAATGCCGAGAACCTTGATCAGAGAATAAAAAATGTGTAAGGTACACAATGGTGTATAATTAAAATGGGATATACCAGGCTAGGATTCGTGTTACAGGAACAAGGGCCAAACTAACCACCTAAGAATGGAATCGTGGAGCGAAAACACTTGACAACCTCCTAGAAGCAACTTTTCTTGCCACCAGATCTTTCTCCATCAATTAGGAATCTGATGCCGTCACTAAACACATTCTTTAAATTGTAGCCATTTGTTGAGTGGTTTTTTTTGTTGTCTAATCCACATATATTTCACCATCGCCCTTGATTTTCTTGACTGTATATCTCTTAAATGTCAACATATACACGTATGATTTAGTTTACGAAGAATTTTCAATGCCGAGAAACTCGATCAGAGAGTAAAAAAGGCGTAAGGTTCACAATGGTGTAAAATTAAAATGGGATATTCTGGGCTAGGATTCTAGTTACAGGTACAAGGGCCAAACCAACCACCCAAGAATGGAATCGTCGAGCGAAAACACTTGACAACCTACTAGAAGCAGCTTTTCTTGCCACCAGACCTTTCACCATTAATTAGGAATCTGATGTCGTCAGTAAACACATTCCTTAAATTGTAGCGGTTTGTTGAGTGTTTTTTTTTTGGTGTCTAATCCGCATATATATCACCATTGCCCTTGATTTTCTTGACTTTATATCTCTTAAATGTCAACATATACATGTGTGATTTAGTTTACGAAGATATTTCAATGTCGGGAATCTCGATCAGAGAGTAAAAAAGGCGTTAGGTTCACAATGGTGTAAAATTAAAATGGGATATACCGGGCTAGGATTCGAGTTACAGGAATAAGGGGCAAACCAACCACCCAAGAATGGAATCGTCGAGCGAAAACACTTGACAACCTCCTAGAAGCAGCTTTTCTTGCCACAAAACCTTTCTCCATCAATTAGTAATCTGATGCCGTCTCTAAACACATTACTTAAATTGTAGCCAATTTGTTGAGTGTTTTTTTTATGTCTAATCCGCATACATATCACCATTGCCCTTAATTTTGTTGACTGTATATCTTTTAAATGTCAACATATACACGTGTGATTTAGTTTATGAAGATTTTTCAATACCGAGAACCTCTATCAGAGAGTAAAAATAGCGTAAGAATCACAATGGTGTAAAATTAAAATGGGATATACCGGGCTACGATTCGAGTTACAGGAACAAGGGCCAAACCAATCACCCAAGAATGGAATAGTCAAGGGAAAACACTTGACAACCTCCTAGAAGCAGCTTCTCTTGCCACCAAACCTTTCTCCATCAATTAGGAATCTGATGACGTCACTAAACACATTCCTTAAATTGTAGCCATTTGTTGAGTTTTTTTTTTGTTGTCTAATCCGCATATATATCACCATTGCCCTTGATTTTCTTGACTGTATATCTCTTAAATGTCAACATATACACGTATGATTTAGTTTACGAAGAATTTTCAATGCCGAGAAACTCGATCAGAGAGTAAAAAAAGCTAAGGTTCACAATGGTGTAAAATTAAAATGGGATATACTGGGCTAGGATTCTAGTTACAGGTACAAGGGCCAAACCAACCACCCAAGTATGGAATCGTCGAGCGAAAACACTTGACAACCTACTAGAAGCGGTTTTTCTTGCCACCAGCGTTAATTAGGAATCTGATGTCGTCAGTAAACACATTCCTTAAATTGTAGCCGTTTGTTGAGTGTTTTTTTTTGTGTCTAATCCGCATATATATCACCATTGCCCTTGATTTTCTTGACTTTATATCTCTTAAATGTCAACATATACATGTGTGATTTAGTTTACGAAGATATTTCAATGTCGGGAATCTCGATCAGAGAGTAAAAAAGGCGTTAGGTTCACAATGGTGTAAAATTAAAATGGGATATACCGGGCTAGGATTCGAGTTACAGGAATAAGGGGCAAACCAACCACCCAAGAATGGAATCGTCGAGCGAAAACACTTGACAACCTCCTAGAAGCAGCTTTTCTTGCCACCAAACCTTTCTCCATCAATTAGTAATCTGATGCCGTCTCTAAACACATTCCTTAAATTGTAGCCAATTTGTTGAGTGTTTTTTTTTGGTGTCTAATCCGCATACATATCACTATTGCCCTTAATTTTGTTGACTGTATATCTTTTAAATGTCAACATATACACGTGTGATTTAGTTTACGAAGATTTTTCAATACCGAGAACCTCTATCAGAGAGTAAAAATAGCGTAAGAATCACAATGGTGTAAAATTAAAATGGGACATACCGGGCTAGGATTCGAGTTACAGGAACAAGGGCCAAACCAACCACCCAAGAATGGAATCGTCGAGCGAAAACATTTGACAACCTCCTAGAAGCAGCTTTTCTTGCCATCAGACCTTTCTCCATCAATTAGGAATCTGATGCCATCACTAAACACATTCCTTAAATTGTAGCCATTTTTTGAGTGTTTTTTTTGTGTCTAATCCGCATATATATCACCATTGCCTTTGATTTTCTTGACTGTATATCTCTTAAATGTCAACATATACACGTGTGATTTAGTTTACGAAGATTTTTCAATGCCGAGAACCTCGATCAGAGAGTAAAAAAGGCCTAAGGTTCACAATGGTGTAAAATTAAAATGGGATATACCGGGCTAGGATTCAAGTTACAGGAACAACGGCCAAACCAACTACCCAAGAATGGAATCGTTGAGCGAAAACACTTGACAACCACATAGAAGCAGCTTTTCTTGCCACCAGACCTTTCTCCATCAATTAGGAATCTGATGTCCTCACTTAACACATTCCTTAAATTGTTGCAATTTGTTGAGTGTTTTTTTTGTGTCTAATCCGCATATATATCACCATTGCTCTTGATTTTCTTGACTGTATATCTCTTAAATGTCAACATATACATGTGTGATTTAGTTTATTAAAATTTTTCAATGCCAAGAACCTCGATTAGAGAGTAAAAAAGGCGTAAGGTTCACAATGGTGTAAAATTAAAATGGGATATACCGGGCTAGGATTCGAGTTACAGGAACAACGGCCAAACCAACCACCCAAGAATGGAATCGTTGAGCAAAAACACTTGAAAACCTCCTAGAAGCAGCTTTTCTTGCCACCAGACCTTTATCCATCAATTAGGAATCTGATGCCGTTACTTAACACATGCCGTAAATTGTAGCCATTTGTTGAGTGTTTTTTTTCTGGTGTCTAATCCGCATATATATCACCATTTCCCTTGATTTTTCTTGACTGTATATCTCTTAAATGTCAACATATACACGTGTGATTTAGTTTACGAAGATTTTTCAAAGCCGAGAACCTCGATCCGAGAGTAAAAAAAGGCGTAAGGTTCACAATTGTGTAAAATTAAAATGGGATATACCGGGCTAGGATTCGAGTTACAGGAACAACGGCCAAACCAACCACCCAAGAATGGAATCGTCGAGCGAAAACACTTGACAACCTCTTAGAAGCTGCTTTTCTTGCCACCAGACCTTTCTCCAAGAATTAGTAATCTGATGTCATCACTAAACACATTCCTTAAATTGTAGCTATTTGTTGAGTGTTTTTTTTGGTGTCTAATCCGCATATATATCACCATTGCCCTTGATTTTCTTGACTGCATATCTCTTAAATGTCAACATATACACGTGTGATTTAGTTTACGATGATTTTTCAATGCCGAGATCCTTAATCAGAGAGTAAAAAAGGCGTAAGGTTCACAATGGTGTAAAACTAAAATGGGATATACCAGGCTAGGATTCGAGTTACAGGAACAATGGCAAACAAACCACCCAAGAATGGAATCGTCGAGCGAAAACACCTGACAACCTCCTAGAGGCAGCTTTTCTTGCCACCAGAACTTTCTCCATCAATTAGGAATCTGATGTCGTCACTAAACGCATTCCTTAAATTGTAGCCAGTTGTTGAGTGTTTTTTTTTTTGTCTAATCCGCATATATATCACCATTGCCCTTGATTTTCTTGACTGTATATCTCTTAAATGTCAATATATACACGTGTGATTTAGTTTATGAACATTTTACAATGCCGAGAACCTTGATCTGAGAGTAAAAAAGGCGTAAGGTTCACAATGGTGTAAAATTAAAATGTGATATACCGGGCTAGGATTCGAGTTACAGGCACAAGGGCCAAACCAACCACCCAAGAATGGAATCGTCGAGAGAAAACACTTGACAATATCCTACAAGCAGCTTTTCTTGCCACAAGACCTTTCTCTATCAATTAGGAATCTGATGCCATCAGTAAACACATTCCTTAAATTGTAGCCATTTGTTGAGTGTTTTTTTTGGTGTCTAATCCGCATATATATCACCATTGCCCTTGATTTTCTTGACTGTATATCTCTTAAATGTAAACATATACACGTGTGATTTAGTTTACGAAGATTTTTGAATGCCGAGAACCTCGATCAGAGAGTAAAAAAGGCGTAAGGTTCACAATGGTGTAAAATTAAAATGGATATACCGGGCTAGGATTCGAGTTACCGGAACAAGGGCCAAACCAACCACCCGAGAATGGAATCGTCGAGCGAAAAAACTTGACAACCTCCTAGAAGCATCTTTTCTTGCCACCAGACCTTTCTCCATCAATTGGGAATCTTATGAAGTCACTAAACACATTCCTTAAATTCTAGGCAATTGTTTAGTGTTTTTTTGGTGTCTAATCTGCATATATATCACCATTGCCCTTGATTTTCTTGACTGTATATCTCCTAAATGTCAACATATACACGTGTGATTTAGTTTACGAAGATTTTTCAATGCCGAGAACCTCGATCAGAAAGTAAAAAAGGCATAAGGTTCACAATGGTGTAAAATTAAAATGGGATATACCGGGCTAGGATTCGATTTAAAGGAACAATGGCCAAATAAACCACCCAAGAATGGAATCGTCGAGCGAAAACACCTGACAACCTCCTAGAAACAGCTTTTCTTGCCACCAGAACTTTCTCCATCAATTAGGAATCTGATGTCGTCACTAAACACATTCCTTAAATTGTAGCCATTTGTTGAGTGTTTTTTTTGGTGTCTAATCCGCATATATATCACCATTGCCCTTGATTTTCTTGAGTGTATATCTCTTAAATGTCAACATACACACGTGTGATTTAGTTTACGAATATTTTTCAATGCCGAGAACCTCGATCAGAGAGTAAAAAAGGCGTAAGATTCACAATTGTGTAAAATTAAAATGGGATATACCGGGATAGTATTCGAGTTACAGAACAAGGGCCAAACCAACCACCCAAGAATGGAATCGTTGAGCGAAAACACTTGACAACCTCCAAGAAGCATCTTTTCTTGCCACCAGACCTTTCTTCATCAATTAGGAATCTGATGCCGTAACTAAACACATTCCTTAAATTGTAGCCATTTGTTAAGTGTGTTTTTTTTGTCTAATCCGCATATATATCACCATTGCCCTTGATTTTCTTGACTGTATATCTCATAAATGTCAACATATACACGTGTGATTTAGTTTACGAAGATTTTTCAATGCCGAGAACCTCGATCAGAGAGTAAAAAAGCCATAAGGTTCACAATGGTGTAAAATTAAAATGGGATATACCGGGCTAGGATTCGAGTTACAGGAACAAGGGCCAAACCAACCACCGAAGAATGGAATCGTCGAGCGAAAACACTTGACAACCTCCTAGAAGCAGCTTTTCTTGCCACCAGACCTTTCTCCATCAATTAGGAATCTGATGCCGTCACTAAACACATTCCTTAAACTGTAGCCATTTGTTGAGTGTTTTTTTTTTGTGTCTAATCCGCATATATATCACCATTGCCCTTAATTTTCTTGACTGTATATCTCTTAAATATCAACATATACACGTGTGATTTAATTTACGAAGATTTTTCAATGCCAAGAACGTTGATCAGAGAGTAAAAAATGTGTATGGTTCACAAAGGTGTAAAATTAAAATGGGATATACCGGGCCAGGATTCGAGTTACAGGAACAAGGGCCAAACCAATCACCCAAGAATGGAATCGTCGAGCGAAAAGACTTGACAACCTCTTAGAAGCAGCTTTTCTTGCCACTAGACCTTTCTCCATCAATTAGGAATCTGTTGCCGTCACTAAACACATTGCTTAAATTGTAGCCATTTGTTGAGTGTTTTTTTTTGTGTCTAATCCGCATATATATCACCATTGCCCTTGATTTTCTTGACTGTATATCTCTTAAATGTCAACATATACACGTGTGATTTAGTTTACGAAGATTTTTCAATGCCGAGAACCTCGATCAGAGAGTAAAAAAGCCATAAGGTTCACAATGGTGTAAAATTAAAATGGGATATACCGGGCTAGGATTCGAGTTACAGGAATAAGGGCCAAACCAACCACCCAAGAATGGAATCGTCGAGCGAAAACACTTGACAACCTCCTAGAAGCAGCTTTTCTTGCCACCAGACCTTTCTCCATCAATTAGGAATCTGATGCCGTCACTAGACACATTCCTTAAACTGTAGCCATTTGTTGAGTGTTTTTTTTTGTGTCTAATCCGCATATATATCACCATTGCCCTTAATTTTCTTGACTGTATATCTCTTAAATATCAACATATACACGTGTGATTTATTTTATGAAGATTTTTCAATGCCGAGAACGTTGATCAGAGAGTAAAAAATGTGTATGGTTCACAATGGTGTAAAATTAAAATGGGATATACCGGGCCAGGATTCGAGTTACAGGAACAAGGGCCAAACCAACCACCCAAGAATGGAATCGTCGAGCGAAAAGACTTGACAACCTCTTAGAAGCAGCTTTTTTTGCCACTAGACCTTTCTCCATCAATTAGGAATCTGTTGCCGTCACTAAACACATTGCTTAAATTGTAGCCATTTGTTGAGTGTTTTTTTTTTGTGTCGAATCCGCATATATATCACCATTGCCCTTGATTTTCTTGACTGTATATCTCTTAAATGTCAACATATACACGTGTGATTTAGTTTACGAAGATTTTTCAATGCCGAGAACCTCGATCCGAGAGTAAAAAAGGCGTAAGATTCACAATGGTGTAAAATTAAAATGGGATATATCGGGCTAGGATTCGAGTTACAGGAACGTGGGCCAAACCAACCACCCAAGAATGGAATCGTCGAGCGAAAACACTTGACAACCTCCTAGAAGCAGCTGTTATTGCCACCAGACCTTTCTCCATCAATTAGGAATCTGATGCCGTCACTGAACACATTCCTTAAATTGTAGCCATTTGTTGAGTGTTTTTTTTTGTGTCTAATCCGCATATATATCCCCATTGCCCTTAATTTTCTTGGCTGTATATCTCTGAAATGTCAACATATACACGTGTGATTTGGTTTACAAAGATTTTTCAATGCCCAGAACCTCGATCAGAGAGTAAAAAAAACCATAAGGTTCACCATGGTGTAAAATTAAAATGGGATATACCGGGCTAGGATTTGAGTTACAGGAACAAGGGCCAAACCAACCACCCAAGAATGGAATCGCCGAGCGAAAACACCTGACAACCTCCTAGAAGCAGCTTTTCTTGCCACCAGAACTTTCTCCATCAATTAGGAATCTGATGTCGTCACTAAACACATTCCTTAAATTCTAGCCATTTGTTGAGTGTTTTTTGTTTGGTGTCTAATCCGCAAATATATCACCATTGCCCTTGATTTTCTTGAGTGTATATCTCTTAAATGTCAAGATATACACGTGTGATTTAGTTTACGAATATTTTTCAATGCCGAGAACCTCGATCAGAGAGTAAAAAAGGCGTAAGGTTCACAATTGTGTAAAATTAAAATGTGATATACCGGGCTAGGATTTGAGTTACAGGAACAAGGGCCAAAACCAACCACCCAAGAATGGAATCGTCGAGCGAAAACACTTGACAACCTCCAAGAAGCATCTTTTCTTACCACAAGACCTTTCTTCATCAATTAGGAAGACATTTCTCCATCAATTAAGAATCTGATGCCGTCACTAAACACATTCCTTAAATTGTAGCCATTTGTTGAGTGTTTTTTTTTGTGTCTAATCCGCATATATATCACCATTGCCCTTAATTTTCTTGACTGTATATCTCTTAAATATCCACATATAAACGTGTGATTTAGTTTACGAAGATTTTTCAATGCCGAGAACCTTGATCAGAGAGTAAAAAAGACGTAAGGTTCACAATGGTGTAAAATTAAAATGGGATATACCGGGCCAAGATTCGAGTTACAGGAACAAGGGCCAAACCAACCACCCAAGAATGGAATCGTCGAGCGAAAACACTTGACAACCTCTTAGAAGCAGCTTCTCTTGCCACTAGACATTTCTCCATCAATTAGGAATCTGTTGCCGTCACTAAACACATTGCTTAAATTGTAGCCATTTGTTGAGTGTTTTTTTGTGTCTAATCCGCATATATATCACCATTGCCCTTGATTTTCTTGACTGTATATCTCTGAAATGTCAACATATACACGTGTGACTTAGTTTACGAAGATTTTTCAATGCCGAGAACCTCGATCAGAGAGTAAAAAAGCCATAAAGTTCACAATGGTGTAAAATTAAAATGGGATATACCGGGCTAGGATTCTAGTTACTGGAACAAGGACCAAACCAACCTCCCAAGAATGGAATCGTCGAGCGAAAACACTTGTCAACCTCCTAGAAGCAGCTTTTCTTGCCACCAGACCTTTCTCCATCAATTAGGAATCTGATGTCGTCACTAAACACATTCCTTAAATTGAAGCCATTTGTTGAGTGTTTTTTTTTGTGTCTAATCCGCATATATATCACCATTGCCCTTGATTTTCTTGACAGTATATCTGTGAAATGTCAACATATACACGTGTGATTTAGTTTACGAAGATTTTTCAATGCCGAGAACCTCGATCAGAGAGTAAAAAAGCCATAAGGTTCACAATGGTGTAAAATTAAAATGGGATATACCGGGCTAGGATTCGAGTTACAGGAACAAGGGCCAAACCAACCACCCAAGAATGGAATCGTCGAGCGAAAACACTTGACAACCTCCTAGAAGCAGCTTTTCTTGCCACCAGACCTTTCTCCATCAATTAGGAATCTGATGTCGTCACTAAACACATTCCATAAATTGTAGCCATTTATTGAGTGTTTTTTTTTGTGTCTAATCCGCATATATATCACCATTGCCCTTGATTTTCTTGACTGTATATCTCTTAAATGTCAACATATACACGTGTGATTTAGTTTACAAAGATTTTTCAATGCAGGGAACCTCGATCAGAGAGTAAAAAAGGCGTAAGGTTCACAATGGTGTAAAATTAAAATGGGATATACCGGGCTTGGATTCGAGTGAACGGAACAAGGGCCAAACCAACCACCCAAGAATGGAATCGTCGAGCGAAAACACTTGACAACCTCCTAGAAGCAGCTTTTCTTGCCACCAGACCTTTCTCCATCAATTAGGAATCTGATGTCGTCACTAAACACATTCCTTAAATTGTAGCCATTTGTTGAGTGTTTTTGTGTCTAATCCGCATATATATCACCATTGCCCTTGATTTTCTTGACTGTATATCTCTTAAATGTCAACATATACACGTATGATTTAGTTTATGAAGATTTTTCAATGCCGAGAACCTCGATCAGAGGGTAAAAAAGGTGTAAGGTTCATAATGGTGTAAAATTAAAACGGGATATTCCGGGCTTGGATTCGAGTTACAGGAACAAGGGCCAAACCAACCACCCAAGAATGGAATCGTCGAGCGAAAACACTTGACAACCTCCTAGATGCAGCTTTTCTTGCCACCAGACATTTCTCCATCAATTAGGAATTTGATGCCATCACTAAACACATTCCTTAAATTGTAGCCATTTGTTGAGTGTGTTTTTTATGTCTAATCCGCATATATATCACCATTGCCCTTGATTTTCTTGACTGTATATCTCTTAAATGTCAACATATACACGTGTGATTTACTTTACGAAGATTTTTCAATGCCGAGAACCTCGATCAGAGGGTAAAAAAGGCGTAAGGTTCACAATGGTGTAAAATTAAAATGGGATATACCGGGCTAGGATTCGAGTTACTAGAACAAGGGCCAAACCAACCACCCAAGAATGGAATCGTTGAGCGAAAACACTTGACAACCTCCTAGAAGCAGCTTTTCTTGCCACCAGACCTTTCTCCATCATTTAGGAATCTGATGCCGTCACTTAACACATTACTTAAATTGTAGCCAGTTGTTGAGTGTTTTTTTTTTGTCTAATCCGCATATATATCACCATTGCCCTTAATTTTCTTGACTGTATATCTCTTAAATGTCAACATATACACGTGTGATTTAGTTTACGAAGATTTTTCAATGCTGAGAACCTCGATCAGAGAGTAAAAAAGGCGTAAGGTTCACAATGGTGTAAAATTAAAATGGGATATACCGGGCTAGGATTCGAGTTACAGGAACAAGGGACAAACCAACCACCCAAGAATGGAATCGTCGAGCGAAAACACTTGACAACCTCCTAGAAGCATCTTTTCTTGCCACCAGACCTTTCTCCATCAATTAGGAATCTGATGCCGTCACTAAACACATTCCTTAAATTGTAGCCATTTGTTGAGGGTTTTTTTTTGTGTCTAATCCGCGTATATATCACCATTGCCCTTGATTTTCTTGACTTTATATCTCTTAAATGTCAACACATACACGTGTGATTTAGTTTACAAAGATTTTTCAATGCCAAGAACCTCGATCAGAGAGTAAAAAAGGCGCAAGGTTCACAATGGTGTAAAATTAAAATGAGATATACCGGGCTAGGATTCGAGTTACAGGAAAAAGGCCCAAACCAACCACCCAAGAATGAAATCGTCGAACGAAAACACTTGACAACCACCTAGAAGCAGCTTTTCTTGCCACCAGACCTTTCTCCATCAATTAGGAATCTGATGCCTTCACTAAACACATTCCTTAAATTGTAGCCATTTGTTGAGTGTTTTTTTTGTGTCTAATCCACATATATATCACCATTGCCCTTAATTTTCTTGATTGTATATCTCTTAAATATCAACATATACTCGTGTGATTTAGTTTACGAAGATTTTTCAATGCCGAGAACCTTGATCAGAGAGTAAAAAAGGCGTAAGGTTCACAATGGTGTAAAATTAAAATGGGATATACCGGGCCCGGATTCGAGTTACAGGAACAAGGGCCAAACCAACCACCCAAGAATGGAATCGTCGAGCGAAAACACTTGACAACCTCTTAGAAGCAGCTTTTCTTGCCACCAGACCTTTCTCCATCAATTAGGAATCTGTTGCCGTCACTAAACACATTGCTTAAATGGTTGCCATTTGTTGAGTGTTTTTTTTGTGTCTAATCCGCATATATATCACCATTGCCCTTAATTTTCTTGACTGTATATCTCTTAAATATCAACATATACTCGTGTGATTTAGTTTACGAAGATTTTTCAATGCCGAGAACCTTGATCAGAGAGTAAAAAAGGCGTAAGGTTCACAATGGTGTAAAATTAAAATGGGATATACCGGGCTAGGATTCGAGTTACAGGAAAAAGGCCCGAACCAACCACCCAAGAATGAAATCGTCGAACGAAAACACTTGACAACCACCTAGAAGCAGCTTTTCTTGCCACCAGACCTTTCTCCATCAATTAGGAATCTGATGCCTTCACTAAACACATTCCTTAAATTGTAGCCATTTGTTGAGTGTTTTTTTTTTTGTGTCTAATCCACATATATATCACCATTGCCCTTAATTTTCTTGACTGTATATCTCTTAAATATCAACATATACTCGTGTGATTTAGTTTACGAAGATTTTTCAATGCCGAGAACCTTGATCAGAGAGTAAAAAAGGCGTAAGGTTCACAATTGTGTAAAATTAAAATGGGATATACCGGGCCCGGATTCGAGTTACAGGAACAAGGGCCAAAACCAAACACCCAAGAATGGAATCGTCGAGCGAAAACACTTGACAACCTCTTAGAAGCAGCTTTTTCTTGCCACCAGACCTTTCTCCATCAATTAGGAATCTGTTGCCGTCACTAAACACATTGCTTAAATGGTAGCCATTTGTTGAGTGTTTTTTTTGTGTCTAATCCGCATATATATCACCATTGCCCTTAATTTTCTTGACCGTATATGTAGGTCCGGCTAGGGGAGGATCTAGTCGCCTAATCCTTGTATACTAACCACTCCGGTTGTGCGGAATCCAACCGAAATAGCAAACCGAGATAGAACACGCAATAACACGACACGCAAATTTCAACGATTAACACCACTTGTATTAAACGTATGAAAGGTCCGGTTACAGCTCAATGTTTACAAATCAGTCTTGCAAACTCTCTCTAGTGTGTGTGTGTGTTCTCTATCTATCTGAGTGTCTAACCTGTCTTACTCTATCGAAGTGAACACAACACACGGGTATTTATACCCAACACAGCGTGTCTGGTCGAAGGATCAAACAGTCTGATCGAAAGATCATCTTTCGACCAGAACCAGCTCGAAGGATCTGCATGTACCACGAAGGATGGGATCTTTCGTGGTCCATCCATCGAAGGTCATCTTTCGAGCAGGTCATCGAAGGATATAGGCAATCCTTCGATGGCACATCCTTCGACCCAACATCTTACAAACATAATGTTGACTGTTTGGCCAAGTCAAACCAGGAGGATGGTTGACTTGGTCAAACTTACAAGACTAACAAGACATCGTTTTACATCGTAACCGAATACAGACAAAGTGCAGACATAAGTGCACCAACAAACTCCCCCTTGGCTGTAGCTTTGTCTGGCTTATCAACAATTCGCTGTTGCTTTGTCTCGATCTTTGATCTTGTAAGTTCTCGTGTCTTCAAGTCTTTGACTTCTATTCAAGTCTTCAATGTCAGAGGATCTTCAAAGTCTTCACGTCTTGAAAGCAGAAAGTGTACCAACAAACTCTCCGTTTTATGTAGGAAGTGTGTTGACAAACTCCCCCTTAACATAAGCTCCCCCTTGAGTTATGCTCGTGAAAGTCTTTATCTTTATGAAGTGAGATCCTTGTGGTGTTGATGATGGTCAGCGGCAACTCGATCATCTTCATCATTTGAGTGCCTTCACGTCGTGTCTTCATTCCGAAGCTTGTCATCGACCATGTTCTCCTAGCCTTTAGAATCTGCACATGCAAGAAATCTAAACGCGTAATGAGAACAACCGCTTGGAATATCATAAGCAAACAACCCACATGTGACCATTGTTTTAAACAAACACCGTCCGACAGTTTGAAAGTTTAACAAATTTTATCAATTTCAATTTTAACTTTCAAAACTTGCAAATTTCGACCGTTTATGAAGATTCAGTCGTTTTTGGTTTTCGTTCAGGTTTCAGGTAACGAAGACTCGAGCTCCAACATCGTACGATCGAAAATAAAATAGAAATAAAATCTTTTTGGCTTTTATAAAGTTTATATTAAAACACACTTAAACTCTTTTTGGAATTTTTGAATATTTCAAATGTAAAGACTGAAAGCAGTAAATAAATATATACAGACATTCTTTTTGCGAGTTTCGAGGGTAAGAGAATCATATCAGTGTACGGTCATGCCAAAACGCTCTCTTTGTTCAATTAGATAACATTAAAATAAGCATCCTATAACAATTATCGGTATTGTTGTCCACATAAGCTCAACTTATCATTTGTAATCATGGCGAGGGGATACGTTAATGTATGATTTATACTTACCGACCGGTGTTCATCCACATCACGACACATTCCCGTATCAAGGTATGCACGAGGGTTCATCTTACCGGTGAGTATACCGATTATCATCTGTTTGACCGTATATGATGTGAGATTCTCACTTATTTTGAATTGAAAACAAGCCCTATGTGATATAATCACTTATTGATGAGGAACTTGATTTTCATATGCATGAGGGCACAGGAGCAAGTCCGTGAACAGGTCAGTACTTTCGTACAGCAGAGAGACGAACTTGACTCCCGGAAAGAATTTGTGATAATTTATCACTTATTTTGTTTGGACATGTGATTGTTGATCACTTATTGAGGTCGTATGCAATATGTACACGTATGTATGGTATCATGGAAGATCTAGACTTGCGTCCCCGTTATTTTTCGGTAAAAGATACAACTATGATACCCAGATGATAAGCAGCATAAAGACCGAATATTTCAGAACCTCGGCAATCTCTCAAACGAAATTTCGGTACTAAGACCATATGCCAATGAATGGTTCCCACCTGGTCTTCAGTCGATTTAAGATTTATATCACCCTGCATACTTTAAAATGATTGTGAGCCTACCGATACATCTTATATAGAGCTGCTTATCGTTTTTCATTTAAGGTTTAAAGAGGTTTAGACAGACCACTGATGTTCTATCACTTTCTCTTTTGCTCGCCAGGAAACTCATTTTTGTTTTTCTATTGTTTTTGTGTTTTTGAAATTTTTAAATGTTTTTGGATTTTCAAATTTTGGATTTACTCCCCCTAAAATCAATAAACTAAGACAAATTTAAAACACAAAGGTATTTACAAAAATGATTTTCCGATGTTGGTTACTCTTGCTTGACCTTAATGCCGTTTACCAATAATAAGTAGTCAAATCTTGATTTGTCAAAAGCTTTGGTAAAAAGGTCGGCACGTTGGTCATCGGTGTGGACGTAAGCAACATCGATTAGCCTTTTCTCAAAGCAATCACGTATGAAGTGATACTTAATGTCGATGTGCTTAGTCTTTGAATGCTGCACAGGATTTTTAGTGATCTGTAATGCAGCAGAATTATCAACGTAAATAGGAGTAGTTAGGAATTCAAAACCGTAGTCACGCATTTGCTGTTGTATCCACAGGACTTGGGAGCAACAACTCGAGGCAGCAATGTATTCAGCTTCGCATGTTGATGTAGCGACGCATGTCTGCTTCTTGCACTGCCATGTGACTAGGCGATTTCCCAAAAACTGACATCCAGCCGTTGTGGATTTGCCGTCGATTTTGCATCCGCCAAAATCAGAATCACTGAAAGCGATCAAGTCAAAGTTATTATCCCTAGGGTACCACAGACCGGTGTCAGGGCAACCCTTCAAATAACGAAAAATCCTTTTTACAGCTGCAAGATGTGAGGCCTTCGGGTTCACTTGATATCTGGCAAGCAGGCACGTTGGGTACATTATATCTGGTCTTGATGCTGTAAGGTACATAAGAGATCCTATCATCGCGCGGTAGTATGAGGGGCTAACATCTTGACCCTTCAAGTCTGGAGTAATTCCGTGATTTTGTGGCAATGGGGTACCGATGGGCGTTGCATCAGACATCTGGAACCGGCTCAAGATGTCACCAACATATTTAGTCTGATGGATGAATATCCCAGACTCTGTTTGTTGTACTTGTAGGCCCAAAAAGAAGGTCATTTCCCCCATAGCACTCATCTCGAATTTATCCTGCATAACACGCTCGAATTCCCTACACAAAACATCGTTAGTTGAACCAAATATAATATCATCAACGTATACCTGTACCAGTAGAAGATCTCCATCTTGTTCTTTGATGAAAAGAGTGCAGTCGATTAGACCTCTGCGAAAATCGTTCTCCAGCAGATAATTAGATAAGGTTGCGTACCAAGCTCGCGGTGCTTGATGTAGACCATATAGAGCTTTGTTGAGCAACCAAACCCGATCGGGATGGATAGGATCTTCAAAACCTGGAGGCTGTTCGACGTACACCTCTTCTTCCACCACACCATGTAAGAAAGCACTCTTCACGTCCATCTGGTATACCTTGAAACCTTTGAATGAGGCATAGGCCAGAAAGATCCGAATGGCTTCTAGACGTGCAACAGGTGCATAGACTTCGTTGTAGTCGATTCCCTCAATCTGACGAAAACCTTGAACGACTAGCCTTGCTTTGTTCCGGATAACGATCCCACGGTCATCCTTTTTGCATTTAAACACCCAACGGGTACCAATCTTCTTGTATCCAGCAGGTTTCTCTACGAGTTTCTAGACACCCAGCTTCTGGAATTGTTGCAGTTCTTCCTGCATTGCTTCAACCCAAGAGCTATCTTTCAAAGCATCTTTCCAAGTTCTTGGCTCTTCCTGTGAGACATAACACGCGAAAGACCAATCATTCTGTTGACCAGATTCTCGGATAGTTGCATACAAGCCTGCATTGTTGTTGTTTCGCAACATGTTTCTTGTTTGAACGCCACTTTGTACATTCCCGATGATGTTTTGTTGAGGATGGGTATTATGAATCCTTGTTTCTGGATTATCTTGAACTGGAATATTTGTACCCAGATTGTTGAGATTCAGATCAGCAATCAATTCAAGTCCCGGAATTGACGAAGAGGATGATGCAGAAGTTTCAGCTGTTCTAGGGACATCCACTGGAGGTGTACCTTCTGAAGTACCATGAACTGCTGTTGGACCTTCTTGATCTGCATCTAGAAATTCGTCATCCTCTGAAGATTCGTTCAATTCGGTAGCATCTTGAAAATCCTCATTGTCGAGAGCATTATTGTTCACCGAAGATGGTTCTTGATTGACTATAATGGGACGAACCAACGGTGAATCTGTTGCATTGTCGCTCTCGAAAAACATCCTTGTCGCAGCATTTTCCTCAACGGCTTCAACATTGATCGAATTGAAAAAGTCATCGTACTCAAACATCCAAGGCTGACCAGGATTTCTGACTAGTAAAGTGTGCCTTTGTACTCTGACTTCAGACCATTCCTCAACCCTTTTAGTCTCTAGATTCCAGACTCTTAAGTTTGGGGTGGAATACCCAAGAAAGTATCCCTCGATTGATCTTGCCCCAAACTTTCCATTAGGATCGATTATTGTGTAAGGAGCTCCAAACGGTTCAAGATAAGACAAGTCTGGTTTCCGTTTGTTGATAAGCTCAAAGCAGGTCTTGTTGTGCCTTTTGACTGTAAGGACTCGGTTCATAGTATAGCATGCAGAGGACACAGCTTCAGTCCAGAATGGAATGGGCAGCTGCGACTCTACCAACATAGTCCTAGCAGTCTTGATCAATGTGCGGTTCTTACGTTCAGCGACGCCATTCTGCTGAGGAGTATAAGCTGCACTAAATTCGTGAAGAATACCTTTTGAAGTGCAAAACTCCGCCATGGCATGATTTTTGAATTCAGTACCATTGTCGCTACGTATCCGCCTAACCTTCAAGTTGTAAAGATTCTCAATCTGAATGATCAAGTTTTTGATAATACTGAAGGTTTCACTCTTGTGTGCCATGAATGCCACCCAAGAAAATCTTGTATAATCATCAGTTATCACGAGGCAATATTGATCATTCCTAATGCTTTTGTGCTTGACAGGACCGAACAAATCCATGTGCAAACGTTCAAGAGGAACAGCCACCGTGTTGACTTTCTTTGTAGGGTGTCGCTTCTTCGTTTGTTTTCCTTTCTGGCACGAAACACAGACGTCTTGAAGATGGAAGTTTTTAAGAGGAACACCATTCACCAATTCATTTGATACCAAATGATTCATTTTGCGTAAGTGAATGTGACCCATTCGTCTGTGCCAAGAGATTGTGTCTTTTTCTGTGGCTTTGGAAACGAAACATGTTGCTTGTGCAGACGTTGTGATAGCTTGGCTCATATCAAGGACATACAGATCATTTATCCTTGGAGCCGACAAGAGAATCCATTCTTTTGGAATTTTGAAGCCGGGTTTCAGCACATAACATCCATTAGCATCAAAGTGTACTGAGAACTGCTTGTCGCAAATTTGAGAAACACTAAGAAGATTGTGATCAAGTTGTTGCACAAAGTTGATCTTGTCAAAGCTAACAACCCCGTTGGAAATCATTCCTTCACCAGTAATGTATCCGCCCTTATCTCCAGCAAAAGCAACATAACCTCCTCTAATAGATTTGACGTCGTAGAGAAGCTTCATGTCGCCTGTCATGTGCCTGGATGCCCCACTATCAACAATCCAATGACTACTGATAGTTCCTCCTGGAACACCCTGCACATGAACTCAAATGATTAGTTGGAGATGGGGACCCAAGCCATTGTGGTCTTGGGTCTTCCATTCTTATCAACAACAATAACTTCCACCTTTTGATGATTCGGAAATTTTGATGGTCCCCCTGATTCAGTAACCGTTTTCGGTTTCCAGGTCTGTTGAGTTTTACCAGTTTGATTGTTTGAAGTTTTTGAAAACTTTGAATTATCTGGTTTAACTGAAACAGATGGTTTGTGAACCACATCGGTTTTAATTGCCTTTTCAATTTTCTTGACCTGTTGGCGTTTCTGTTTCTTTTCCCTTTCTCTTATGAGTCGGGGATCTTGTTTTACAGAAACAGATCGCTTGCGGTCAATGTGGTCACGGGGAACATCAACTATGCCTTTTTGTTTATGAAGATACGGGCAATTGTGAATGACATGCCCAATTGTACCACATTCAAAACATGATCTTCGTTCAACAAACCCCGAAGTATCATGTGATCTTCTTGCCGATGATGAACTTTGTGATCCCGAGGTACTAGGTTTTGAACTACTTGGTTCATTCCTTTTCATCACAGTTGCTTTCTGGACAAAATCTAAGTTAGATTGATTTGCAAACTTTTCAATTTTGTCCGTTCCCTTCGATTTCACAAAGTTCACATTCTTCTTCTTCTTCTGATTAGGCTTCTTTTGATCTTGAGTCGGTGCCTTACCATTTGTTTTGGTATGGTTTTGCTGTTTTGGCACTGTTGGTAATTTCTTGTTCCCAAACTGTTTTCTAACTTCAGCCTTTGGGATAGGAGGACACTGTGTGACTGTAACATGTGGTCATGTCTTTCCCAAAAACTTACTTGTAGAATTTTCAAAGACTTTACTGATTAAAGATTGATTAACATTTTTAATAGGAAAATCTTTGTCTGAATAGATTTTATCATCACCAACAAGAGTGTACAGCAAATCCACACTCTCCGACTCTTTTGCAGATGTGGACTCGGTTGGAACAGTCTTAGCAGGTTTTGTGGGAGGATCACATAGGATATGATTCTCAAGAGGTATGTCCTCTTCTTTGATTACTGCATCAGACTTTTCCGAATCAGTATCATCAGACTCATCATCAGAAGAATCAACATCCTCAATCACAACTGGAGGATCCTGATTCTGTTCAGCAGTTACAAATGTATCTGCTGACACATCTGAATCGGATGATACCTCTTTCTTGTATCCGAGCCCTGTAGCAAATTCTTCAACATCCAAAGGAACAGATGGCTCAAAGTGAGTCCTATACTCCTCATCAGGCAAAGCATCAAAATTGTTTCTCACGGGTGGTGGACATTTCTTGTAACCTATGCATGTGACATCCTTTTTCTCTTTCTGCACATCAATGATGTGATCCAACACATAGCTAGAACTCAAATAACTGTCTAACTTGAGTCGGATCGCCTCACTTTCTGTTTTAACACAAGCCATTTCTTTTTGCATTACCTCAAGACGAGTGATATACAAATTAATGTCCGTTTGTTTTCTGGAAACCATTTTAGTCAGCTCTGTTTTATCTTTCTTCAATGTTTCAATCATTGATTTATAATCCTTTTCATGGTTTTCATAAAACATATTGGCTTCAGTGCACTTTGAAATATCAACTGTCAATTTCTGATTATGAATAAATGTCACATCATATTTCTCTTGCAAAGCCTCGTGTTCGCTTTGCAATTCACACCACCTATCATTCACAGAAACATGTTTGTCTTGCAATTCAAACAAACTAGCTTGTAAAGCATCGTGTTTGCCTTGCAACTCAGACATGTTTGCTTCCAACTCAGCACATCTATCATGCAAACTATCACAGTTATTACAGCTAACAGAAGTGGGTTCGTCGACACATACCTGACTTGATGAACTGTCGACATTCGCCATAAAGGCTGAATGGAGAGAAGACGAAGAATAAGCAGCTTGATCCACCAAAATAGATCTTCTTTGAATTCCTGCTGCAACTTCATCCAAAAGCTCATCAATATTTGCATCGACTGACGCACTTGATGTGTCATCCACATGATCATTGCCTGAAGTGGAGGACTCTTCATCTGAACTTCCACTATAACCGGAAGAGTCTTCATCCTCAGAAGATTCACTGCCATTGGTGGAAGATTCTCCACCACTGGCGTGCTTAAGACCATTAACCACTTCAGCAAAACAAGCTGTTCCATTTGGTGCATCATTTCCCAACTGGATTGACCAATCACAGCCTTCATCTACTTGAACCACAAGTGCCTGGTTGGCATTTGATGGTCCTGCTTGGGTCTGGTTGTTGACAGGCACCAGTGTGCGATCATTGTTCCTCGCTTGATTCTGATTGGCCCTGTTTCCTTGACCTCTGAAGGGATTCTGGTTCCCATGCTGAGCTGGTCTTGTACATTCACGCTTGAAATGACCACGTTCACCACAATTGAAGCATTTAACAGCTTGCTTATCAAACCCATACTTGGTGTCCTTTTTGCTTTCCAAACTGGTTCGGCCTGTTCTTTCCATAAAATCCTTTGCTCGCCTAACAGCACTGGCAAAGGCCCACTTGATATCCATCATCTCCATCTCCTCTTTATCTATCTGCTGATAGTCTTCTTGTGTCAGATTAATATTACCAATCTGACCCTCCACTAATCCACAGTATGCGCTCACCACAGTGTTTAGCAGCTCCATGTGTTCCTTTGCTACTTCCACACTGACTTTAGAAAAGCTTGAGGTGTCGAGCCGTACTGTATTTGGCTTTGATTGTTGACCAGCAGATGATGTGCTTCCAAAACACGCTTGCTGTTGAGGAGGAAGTGGATTCCCGAATATATCAGTTGTTCTGATTTGCTGTTGCTGTTGTGGTGCTGGTTGAGGAGCTGGATTAAGCGGATTTCCAAACATATCTGTTGTTGGAGGAGGAGTGCCATACAAGCTCGTGCTAGATACAAATGCTGTTTGAAGTGGAGCGTGTGAAGATGGTTTTGTAGAGGTGCTAGACGTTCCATAATAAATTTCAGGATTTTGTGGCACTGCAACTCTTTTTGCCTTTAGAGTTTCTTCCTGATTCTTGTTTTCCAGGAGTTGAGCAAAATCACCGAAGCTTGTTGTATCCAAAGTGCCATTGTACTTCATGATTTCTATGAAATTACTCCATTGAGGTGGCAGTGCATCTGCAAACTTCTTCACTATCTCTACTGAAGTTGTCACAACCCCAGTATTTGCCAATTCAGTCAGCAAATGGGTAAATCGACTTGTCAAATCTCCTAGAGATTCATTCTGCATACAAACAAAACCATCAAACTCTTTCTTTAGCAGATCTTTTCTTAATTGACGTGTTGCTTCATTTCCTATGCCCCTTATCTTCAATGCGTCCCACAACTGCTTCGTTGTCTTGAAACTGACGAATTGATGATAAATATCTTTGTTTAATGCCTGAGTAAGAATGGCATATGCTTTCTTCTCCAAATCATAGACTTTCTTTTGATCTTCGGTAAGATCTGCAAATGTAGCAGCAGATGATGCAGCAACCTCTATTGTTTGATCAAAATCTGTGATGAACCGCAACCACAACTCTGTATTTTGACCAAGGACATATGTATGAAATCTGTCAAACCATCCCGGATATTCACTTAAATGCATCAACTTTGGAGGCCTATTCAAACTTCCCGTTTCACTTTCGCTTAGTAAAATGCTTTGAACACTTGGAGCTTGATTTGATACGAATGCCCATTGACCGGTAGATGTAGCATTGGCTTGCGAACCCGAATCCGGAGTTGGAGTACCAAAATACATCTCTGCATTTACCGGAACACCCCACATCGAATTCATTTTTGATCAGCCGAAGGATACCTGTCGAAAGACACTTGAAAAATACAAACTGTTAAATACAAACAGACTAAGGATCGAAAGATTAACACCTGTTCGAAAGATCAACAAGGTTCGAAAGATCACTGTTGAGTTTCGAACAATGTTTTCAAAAGATTCTCCAACGAAGGATCCTTATCCTTCGAAAACGTACTGTAGACCGAAAGATAAATCACGAAAGATGACTTCGAAAGACTCCCCAATCGAAGGATCCTAGTCTTTCGAAAATGAACAGTAGACCGAAAGATGAATGTTTCGAAATGATTCCTTGGTTCGAAGGATGATGATCTATCGAACCTCCACTGATCGAAAGATGGTCTTTCGAGTTCGAAGGATATCTTTCGAATGGTTCTGACACAGTTGACAATCGGTGACAAGTTGGTGAAAAAGTTGACGGGTTGGTAGAAACTTTCTGCAGAAAGTATGTTCAGACCATATCTTCTGAACATGCAGGTTTCACCAAACAAGTAATGATCAAATATTTTAATCAGTTTACAAGTTCCAACACACAAACACTTGGTAATTCAAATTTTTCAAGATCAAATGTGTAATATTATGAAGAACAAACCCAGAAATACAAGAATTTCCAGCAAACCGACAACTATCCAAAACCCGTTTATGCTAGCAACTTCACTAAAAACCCATTTTTAACATGTGACAATGAAAAGTGACAAGGTTTTTATAAGAACAAACAGCAAAAACAGCAATATTTCCAGAAAATATGAACTATAAAATCCCGAAAAACACCAAGAACACCTCGGTTTTAACAAGGATAAGAGCCAAGGCTCTGATACCACTTGTAGGTCCGGCTAGGGGAGGATCTAGTCGCCTAATCCTTGTATACTAACCACTCCGGTTGTGCGGAATCCAACCGAAATAGCAAACCGAGATAGAACACGCAATAACACGACACGCAAATTTCAACGATTAACACCACTTGTATTAAACGTATGAAAGGTCCGGTTACAGCTCAATGTTTACAAATCAGTCTTGCAAACTCTCTCTAGTGTGTGTGTGTGTTCTCTATCTGTCTGAGTGTCTAACCTGTCTTACTCTATCGAAGTGAACACAACACACGGGTATTTATACCCAACACAGCGTGTCTGGTCGAAGGATCAAACAGTCTGATCGAAAGATCATCTTTCGACCAGAACCAGCTCGAAGGATCTGCATGTACCACGAAGGATGGGATCTTTCGTGGTCCATCCATCGAAGGTCATCTTTCGAGCAGGTCATCGAAGGATATAGGCAATCCTTCGATGGCACATCCTTCGACCCAACATCTTACTAACATAATGTTGACTGTTTGGCCAAGTAAAACCAGGAGGATGGTTGACTTGGTCAAACTTACAAGACTAACAAGACATCGTTTTACATCGTGACCGAATACAGACAAAGTGCAGACATAAGTGCACCAACAGTATATCTCTTAAATATCAACATATACACGTGTGATTTAGTTTACGAAGATTTTTCAATGCCGAGAACCTTGATCAGAGAGTAAAAAAGGCGTAAGGTTCACAATGGTGTAAAATTAAAATGGGATATACCGGACCAAGATTCGAGTTACAGGAACAAGGGACAAACCAACCACCCAAGAATGGAATCGTCGAGCGAAAACACTTGACAACCTCCTAGAAGCATCTTTTCTTGCCACCAGACCTTTCTCCATCAATTAGGAATCTGATGCCGTCACTAAACACATTTCTTAAATTGTAGCCATTTGTTGAGGGTTTTTTTTTGTGTCTAATCCGCGTATATATCACCATTGCCCTTGATTTTCTTGACTTTATATCTCTTAAATGTCAACACATACACGTGTGATTTAGTTTACAAAGATTTTTCAATGCCAAGAATCTCGATCAGAGAGTAAAAAAGGCGCAAGGTTCACAATGGTGTAAAATTAAAATGAGATATACCGGGCTAGGATTCGAGTTACAGGAAAAAGGCCCAAACCAACCACCCAAGAATGAAATCGTCGAACGAAAACACTTGACAACCACCTAGAAGCAGCTTTTCTTGCCACCAGACCTTTCTCCATCAATTAGGAATCTGATGCCTTCACTAAACACATTCCTTAAATTGTAGCCATTTGTTGAGTGTTTTTTTTTGTGTCTAATCCACATATATATCACCATTGCCCTTAATTTTCTTGACGGTATATCTCTTAAATATCAACATATACTCGTGTGATTTAGTTTACGAAGATTTTTCAATGCCGAGAACCTTGATCAGAGAGTAAAAAAGGCGTAAGGTTCACAATGGTGTAAAATTAAAATGGGATATACCGGGCCCGGTTTCGAGTTACAGGAACAAGGGCCAAACCAACCACCCAAGAATGGAATCGTCGAGCGAAAACACTTGACAACCTCTTAGAAGCAGCATTTCTTGCCACTAGACCTTTCTCCATCAATTAGGAATCTGTTGCCGTCACTAAACACATTGCTTAAATTGTAGCCATTTGTTGAGTGTTTTTTTTTTTGTGTCTAATCCGCATATATATCACCATTGCCCTTGATTTTCTTGACTGTATATCTCTGAAATGTCAACATATACACGTGTGATTTAGTTTACGAAGATTTTTCAATGCCAAGAACCTCGATCAGAGACTAAAAAAGCCATAAAGTTCACAATGGTGTAAAATTAAAATAGGATATACCGGGCTAGGACTCGAGTTACTGGAACAAGGGCCAAACCAACCACCCAAGAATGGAATCGTCGAGCGAAAACACTTGTCAACCTCCTAGAAGCAGCTTTTCTTGCCACCAGACCTTTCTCCATCAATTAGGAATCTGATGTAGTCACTAAACACATTCCTTAAATTGTAGCCATTTGTTGAGTGTTTTTTTTTGTGTCTAATCCGCATATATATCACCATTGCCCTTGATTTTCTTGACTGTATATCTGTGAAATGTCAACATATACACGTGTGATTTAGTTTACGAAGATTTTTCAATGCCGAGAACCTCGATCAGAGAGTAAAAAAGCCATAAGGTTCACAATGGTGTAAAATTAAAATGGGATATACCGGGCTAGGATTCGAGTTACAGGAACAAGGGCCAAACCAACCACCCAAAAATGGAATCGTCGAGCGAAAACACTTGACAACCTCCTAGAAGCAGCTTTTCTTGCCACCAGACCTTTCTCCATCAATTAGGAATCTGATGTCGTCACTAAACACATTCCATAAATTGTAGCCATTTGTTGAGTGTTTTTTTGTGTCTAATCCGCATATATATCACCATTGCCCTTGAATTTCTTGACTGTATATCACTTAAATGTCAACATATACACGTGTGATTTAGTTTACAAAGATTTTTCAATGCCGGGAACCTCGATCAGAGAGTAAAAAAGGCGTAAGGTTCACAATGGTGTAAAATTAAAATGGGATATACCGGGCTTGGATTCGAGTGAAAGGAACAAGGGCCAAACCAACCACCCAAGAATGGAATCGTCGAGCGAAAACACTTGACAACCTCCTAGAAGCAGCTTTTCTTGCCACCAGACCTTTCTCCATCAATTAGGAATCTGATGTCGTCACTAAACACATTCCTTAAATTGTAGCCATTTGTTGAGTGTTTTTTTTGTGTCTAATCCGCATATATATCACCATTGCCCTTGATTTTCTTGACTGTATATCTCTTAAATGACAACAAATACACGTAAGATTTAGTTTATGAAGATTTTTCAATGCCGAGAACCTCGATCAGAGGGTAAAAAAGGTGTAAGGTTCATAATGGTGTAAAATTAAAACGGGATATTCCGGGCTTGGATTCGAGTTACAGGAACAAGGGCCAAACCAACCACCCAAGAATGGAATCGTCGAGCGAAAACACTTGACAACCTCCTAGATGCAGCTTTTCTTGCCACCAGACATTTCTCCATCAATTAGGAATTTGATGCCATCACTAAACACATTCCTTAAATTGTAGCCATTTGTTGAGGGTGTTTTTTATGTCTAATCCGCATATATATCACCATTGCCCTTGATTTTCTTGACTGTATATCACTTAAATGTCAACATATACACGTGTGATTTAGTTTACACAGATTTTTCAATGCCGGGAACCTCGATCAGAGAGTAAAAAAGGCGTAAGGTTCACAATGGTGTAAAATTAAAATGGGATATACCGGGCTTGGATTCGAGTTACTGGAACAAGGGCCAAACCAACCACCCAAGAATGGAATCGTTGAGCGAAAACACTTGACAACCTCCTAGAAGCAGCTTTTCTTGCCACCAGACCTTTCTCCATCAATTAGGAATCTGATGCCGTCACTTAACACATTACTTAAATTGTAGCCAGTTGTTGAGTGTTTTTTTTGTGTCTAATCCGCATATATATCAACATTGCCCTTAATTTTCTTGACTGTATATCTCTTAAATGTCAACATATACACGTGTGATTTAGTTTACGAAGATTTTTCAATGCTGAGAACCTCGATCAGAGAGTAAAAAAGGCGTAAGGTTCACAATGGTGTAAAATTAAAATGGGATATACCGGGCTAGGATTCGAGTTACAGGAACAAGGGACAAACCAACCACCCAAGAATGGAATCGTCGAGCGAAAACACTTGACAACCTCCTAGAAGCATCTTTTCTTGCCACCAGACCTTTCTCCATCAATTAGGAATCTGATGCCGTCACTAAACACATTCCTTAAATTGTAGCCATTTGTTGAGGGTTTTTTTTGTGTCTAATCCGCGTATATATCACCATTGCCCTTGATTTTCTTGACTTTATATCTCTTAAATGTCAACACATACACGTGTGATTTAGTTTACAAAGATTTTTCAATGCCAAGAACCTCGATCAGAGAGTAAAAAAGGCGCAAGGTTCACAATGGTGTAAAATTAAAATGAGATATACCGGGCTAGGATTCGAGTTACAGGAAAAAGGCCCAAACCAACCACCCAAGAATGAAATCGTCGAACGAAAACACTTGACAACCACCTAGAAGCAGCTTTTCTTGCCACCAGACCTTTCTCCATCAATTACGAATCTGATGCCTTCACTAAACACATTCCTTAAATTGTAGCCATTTGTTGAGTGTTTTTTTTTTGTGTCTAATCCACATATATATCACCATTGCCCTTAATTTTCTTGACTGTATATCTCTTAAATATCAACATATACTCGTGTGATTTAGTTTACGAAGATTTTTCAATGCCGAGAACCTTGATCAGAGAGTAAAAAAGGCGTAAGGTTCACAATGGTGTAAAATTAAAATGGGATATACCGGGCCCGAATTCGAGTTACAGGAACAAGGGCCAAACCAACCACCCAAGAATGGAATCGTCGAGCGAAAACACTTGACAACCTGTTAGAAGCAGCTTTTCTTGCCACCAGACCTTTCTCCATCAATTAGGAATCTGTTGTCGTCACTAAACACATTGCTTAAATGGTAGCCATTTGTTGAGTGTTTTTTTTTGTGTCTAATCCGCATATATATCACCATTGCCCTTAATTTTCTTGACCGTATATCTCTTAAATATCAACATATACACGTGTGATTTAGTTTACGAAGATTTTTCAATGCCGAGAACCTTGATCAGAGAGTAAAAAAGGCATAAGGTTCACAATGGTGTAAAATTATAATGGGATATACCTGACCAAGATTCGAGTTACAGGAACAAGGGCCAAACCAACCACCCAAGAATGGAATCGTCGAGCGAAAACACTTGACAACCTCTTAGAAGCAGCTTTTCTTGCCACTAGACCTTTCTCCATCAATTAGGAATCTGTTGCCGTCACTAAACACATTGCTTAAATTGTAGCCATTTGTTGAGTGTTTTTTTTTTGTCTAATCCGCATATATATCACCATTGCCCTTGATTTTCTTGACTGTATATCTCTGAAATGTCAACATATACACGTGTGACTTAGTTTACGAAGATTTTTCAATGCCGAGAACCTCGATCAGAGACTAAAAAAGCCATAAAGTTCACAATGGTGTAAAATTAAAATGGGATATACCGGGCTAGGACTCGAGTTACTGGAACAAGGGCCAAACCAACCACCCAAGAATGGAATCGTGGAGCGAAAACACTTGTCAACCTCCTAGAAGCAGCTTTTCTTGCCACCAGACCTTTCTCCATCAATTAGGAATCTGATGTAGTCACTAAACACATTCCTTAAATTGTAGCCATTTGTTGAGTGTTTTTTTTTTGTGTCTAATCCGCATATATATCACCATTGCCCTTGATTTTCTTGACTGTATATCTGTGAAATGTCAACATATACACGTGTGATTTAGTTTACGAAGATTTTTCAATGCCGAGAACCTCGATCAGAGAGTAAAAAAGCCATAAGGTTCACAATGGTGTAAAATTAAAATGGGATATACCGGGCTAGGATTCGAGTTACAGGAACAAGGGCCAAACCAACCACCCAAGAATGGAATCGTTGAGCGAAAACACTTGACAACCTCCTAGAAGCAGCTTTTCTTGCCACCAGACCTTTCTCCATCAATTAGGAATCTGATGTAGTCACTAAACACATTCCTTAAATTGTAGCCATTTGTTGAGTGTTTTTTTTTTGTGTCTAATCCGCATATATATCACCATTGCCCTTGATTTTTCTTGACTGTATATCTCTTAAATGTCAACATATACATGTGTGATTTAGTTTACGAAGATTTTTCAATGCTGAGAACCTCGATCAGAGAGTAAAAAAGGAGTAAGGTTCGCAATAGTGTAAAATTAAAATGGGATATACCGGGCTAGGATTCGAGTTACAGGAACAAGGGCCAAACCAACCACCCAAGAATGGAATCGTTGAGCGAAAACACTTGACAACCTCCTAGAAGCAGCTTTTCTTGCCACCAGACCTTTCTCCATCAATTAGGAATCTGATGTAGTCACTAAACACATTCCTTAAATTGTAGCCATTTGTTGAGTGTTTTTTTTTTGTGTCTAATCCGCATATATATCCCCATTGCCCTTGATTTTCTTGACTGTATATCTGTGAAATGTCAACATATACACGTGTGATTTAGTTTACGAAGATTTTTCAATGCCGAGAACCTCGATCAGAGAGTAAAAAAGCCATAAGGTTCACAATGGTGTAAAATTAAAATGAGATATACCGGGCTAGGATTTGAGTTACAGGAAAAAGGCCCAAACCAACCACCCAAGAATGAAATCGTCGAACGAAAACACTTGACAACCACCTAGAAGCAGCTTTGCTTGCCACCAGACCTTTCTCCATCAATTAGGAATCTGATGCCTTCACTAAACACATTTCTTAGATTGTAGCCATTTGTTGAGTGTTTTTTTTTGGTGTCTAATCGGCATATATATCACCATTGCCCTTGATTTTCTTGACTGTATATCTCTTAAATGTCAACATATACACGTGTGATTTAGTTTGCGAAGATTTTTCAATGCCGAGAACTTCGATCAGAGAGTAAAAAAAGCGTAAGGTTCGCAATAGTGTAAAATTAAAATGGGATATACCGGGCTAGGATTCGAGTTACAGGAACAAGGGCCAAACCAACCACCCAAGAATGGAATCGTCGAGCGAAAACACTTGACAACCTCCTAGAAGCAGCTTTTCTTGCCACCAGACCTTTTGTCCATCAATTAGGAATCTGATGTCGTCACTAAACACATTCCTTAAATTGTAGCCATTTGTTGAGTGTTTTTTTTGTGTCTAATCCGCATATATATCACCATTGCCCTTGATTTTCTTGACTGTATATCTCTTAAATGTCAACATATACACGTATGATTTAGTTTATGAAGATTTTTCAATGCCGAGAAGCTCGATCAGAGGGTAAAAAAGGTGTAAGGCACATAATGGTGTAAAATAAAAAAAGGATATTCCGGGCTTGGATTCGAGTTACAGGAACAAGGGCCAAACCAACCACCCAAGAATGGAATCGTCGAGCGAAAACACTTGACAACCTCCTAGAAGCAGCTTTTCTTGCCACCAGACATTTCTCCATCAATTAGGAATTTGATGCCATCACTAAACACATTCCTTAAATTGTAGCCATTTTTTGAGTGTGTTTTTTTATGTGTAATCCGCATATATATCACCATTGCCCTTGATTTTCTTGACTGTATATCTCTTAAATGTCAACATATACACGTGTGATTTAGTTTACGAAGAATTTTCAATGCCGAGAACCTCGATCAGAGGGTAAAAAAGGCGTAAGGTTCACAATGGTGTAAAATTAAAATGGGATATACCGGGCTAGGATTCGAGTTACAGGAATAAAGGCCAAACCAACCACCCAAGAATGGAATCGTTGAGCGAAAACACTTGACAACCTCCTAGAAGCAGCTTTTCTTGCCACCAGACCTTTCTCCATCAATTAGGAATCTGATGCCGTCACTTAACACATTCCTTAAATTGTAGCCATTTGTTGAGGGTTTTTTTTGTGTCTAATCCGCATATATATCACCATCGCCCTTGATTTTCTTGACTTTATATTTCTAAAATGTCAACACATACACGTGTGATTTAGTTTACAAAGATTTTTCAATGCCTAGAACCTCGATCAGAGAGTAAAAAAGGCGTAAGGTTCACAATGGTGTAAAATTAAATGAGATATACCGGGCTAGGATTCGAGTTACAGGAAAAAGGCCCAAACCTACCACCCAAGAATGAAATCGTCAAACGAAAACACTTGACAACCACCTAGAAGCAGCTTTTCTTGCCACCAGACCTTTCTCCATCAATTAGGAATCTGATGCCTTCACTAAACACATTTCTTAAATTGTAGCCATTTGTTGAGTGTTTTTTTTTGGTGTCTAATCGGCATATATATCACCATTGCCCTTGATTTTCTTGACTGTATATCTCTTAAATGTCAACATATACACGTGTGATTTAGTTTGCGAAGATTTTTCAATGCCGAAAACCTCGATCAGAGAGTAAAAAAGGCGTAAGGTTCCCAATAGTGTAAAATTAAAATGGGATGTACCGGGCTAGTATTCGAGTTACCGGAACAAGGGCCAAACCAACCACCCAAGAATGGAATCGTCGAGCGAAAACAATTGACAACCTCCTAGAAGCAGCTTTTCTTGCCACCAGATCTTTTTCCATCAATTAGGAATCTGATGCCGTCACTGAACACATTCCTTATATTGTAGCCATTTGTTGAGTGTTTTTTTTTGTGTCTAATCCGCATATATATCACCATTGCCCTTAATTTTCTTGACAATATATCTCTTTAATATCAACATATACACGTGTGATTTAGTTTACGAAGATTTTTCAATGCCGAGAACCTTGATCAGAGAGTAAAAAAGGCGTAAGGTTCACAATGGTGTAAAATTAAAATGGGATATACTGGGCCCGGATTCGAGTTACAGGAAAAAGGGCCAAACCAACCACCCAAGAATGGAATTGTCGAGCGAAAACACTTGACAGCCTCTTAGAAGCAGCTTTTCTTGCCACCAGACCTTTCTCTATCAATTAGGAATCTGTTGCCGTCACTAAACACATTGCTTAAATGGTAGCCATTTGTTGAGTGTTTTTTTTTGTGTCTAATCCGCATATATATCACCATTGCCCTTAATTTTCTTGACTGTATATCTCTTAAATATCAACATATACACGTGTGATTTAGTTTACGAAGATTTTTCAATGCCGAGAACCTTGATCAGAGAGTAAAAAAGGCGTAAGGTTCACAATGGTGTAAAATTAAAATGGGATATATACCGGGCCCGGATTCGAATTACAGGAACAAGGGCCAAACCAACCACCCAAGAATGGAATCGTCGAGCGAAAACACTTGACAACCTCTTAGAAGCAGCTTTTCTTGCCACCAGACCTTTCTCCATCAATTTGGAATTTGTTGCCGTCACTAAACACATTACTTAAATGGTAGCCATTTGTTGAGTGTTTTTTTTTGTGTCTAATCCGCATATATATCACCATTGCCCTTGATTTTCTTGACTGTATATCTCTTAAATGTCAACAAATACATGTGTGATTTAGTTTACGAAGATTTTTCAATGCCGAGAACCTCGATCCGAGAGTAAAAAAGGCGTAAGATTCACAATGGTGTAAAATTAAAATGGGATATATCGGGCTAGGATTCGAGTTACAGGAACAAGGGCCAAACCAACCACCCAAGAATGGAATCGTCGAACGAAAACATTTGACAACCTCCTAGAAGCAGCTATTCTTGCCACCAAACCTTTCTCCATCAATTAGGAATCTGATGCCGTCACTGAACACATTCCTTAAATTGTAGCCATTTGTTAAGTGTTCTTTTTTGGTGTCTAATCCGCATATATATCCCTATTGCCCTTGATTTTCTTGGCTGTATATCTCTGAAATGTCAACATATACACGTGTGATTTAGTTTACGGAGATTTTCCAATGCCGAGAACCTCGATCAGAGAGTAAAAAAGCCATAAGGTTCACAATGGTGTAAAATTAAAATGAGATATACCGGGCTAGGATTTGAGTTACAGGAACAAGGGCCAAACCAACCACCCAAGAATGGAATCGTCAAGCGAAAACACTTGACAACCTCCTAGAAGCAGCTTTTCTTGCCACCAGACCTTTCTCCATCAATTAGGAAATTGTAGCCATTTGTTGAGTGTTTTTTTTTTGTGTCTAATCCGCATATATATCACCATTGCCCTTGATTTTCTTGAATGTATATCTCTTAAATGTCAACATATACACGTGTGATTTAGTTTATGAAGATTTTTGAATTCCGAGAACCTTGATCAGAGAGTCAAAAAGCCATAAGGTTCACAATGGTGTAAAAGTAAAATGGGATATACCGGGCTAGGATTCGAGTTACAGGAACAAGGGCCAAACCAACCACCCAAGAATGGAATCGTCGAGCGAAAACACTTGAAAAACCTCCTAGAAGCAGCTTTTCTTGCCACCAGACCTTTCTCCATCAATTAGGAATCTGATGTCGTCACTAAACACATTCCTTAAATTGTAGCCATTTGTTGAGTGTTTTTTTTTTGTGTCTAATCCGCAGATATATCACCATTGCCCTTGATTTTCTTGACTGTATATCTCTTAAATGTCAACATATACACGTGTGATTTAGTTTACAAAGATTTTTCATTGCCGAGAACCTCGATCAGAGAGTAAAAAAGGCGTAAGGTTCACAATGGTGTAAAATTAAAATGGGATATACCGGGCTAGGATTCGAGTTACAGAAACAAGGGCCAAACCAACCACCCAAGAATGGAATCGTCGAGCGAAAACACTTGACAACCTCTTAGAAGCAGCTTTTCTTGCTACTAAAGCTTTCTCCATCAATTAGGAATCTGATGCCATCACTAAACACATTCCTTAAAGTTTAGCCATTTGTTGAGTGTTTTTTTTTTGTGTCTAATCCGCATATATATCACCATTGCCCTTGATTTTCTTGACTGTATATCTCTTAAATGTCAACATATACACGTGTGATTTAGTTTACGAAGATTTTCAATGCCGAGAACCTCGATCAGAGGGTAAAAAAGGCGTAGGGTTCACAATGGTGTAAAATTAAAATGGGATATACCGGGCTAGGATTCGAGTTACAGGAACAAGGGCCAAACCAACCACCCAAGAATGGAATCGTCGAGCGAAAACACTTGACAACCTCCTAGAAGCAGCTTTTCTTGCCACCAAACCTTTCTCCATCAATTAGGAATCTGATGTCGTCACTAAACACATTCCTTAAATTGTAGCCATTTGTTGAGTGTTTTTTTTTGTGTCTAATCCGCATATATATCACCATTGCCCTTGATTTTCTTGACTGTATGTCTCTTAATTGTCAACATATACACGTGTGATTTAGTTTACGAAGATTTTTCAATGCCGAGAACCTCGATCAGAGAGTAAAAAGCCATAAGGTTCACAATGGTGTAAAATTAAAATGGGATATACTGGGCTAGGATTCGAGTTACAGGAACAAGGGCCAAACCAACCACCCAAGAATGGAATCTTCGAGCGAAAACACTTGACAACCTCCTAGAAGCAGCTTTTCTTGCCACCAAACCTTTCTCCATCAATTAGGAATCTGATGTCGTCACTAAACACATTCCTTAAATTGTCGCCATTTGTTGAGTGTTTTTTTGTGTCTAATCCGCATATATATCACCATTGCCCTTGATTTTCTTGACTGTATATCTCTTAAATGTCAACATATACACGTGTGATTTAGTTTACAAAGATTTTTCAATGCCAAGAACCTCGATCAGAGAGTAAAAAAGGCGTAAGATTCACAATGGTGTAAAATTAAAATGGGATATACCGGGCTAGGATTCGAGTTACAGGAACAAGGGCCAAACCAACCACCCAAGAATGGAATCGTCGAGCGAAAACACTTGACAACCTCTTAGAAGCAGCTTTTCTTGCCACCAGAGCTTTCTCTATCAATTAGGAATCTAATGCCATCACTAAACACATTCCTTAAAGTGTAGCCATTTGTTGAGTGTTTTTTTTTTGTGTCTAATCCGCAAATATATGACCATTGCCCTTGATTTTCTTGACTGTATATCTCTTAAATGTCAACATATACACCTGTGATTTAGTTTACGAAGATTTTCAATGCCGAGAACCTCGATTAGAGGGTAAAAAAGGCGTAAGGTTCACAATGGTGTAAAATTAAAATGGGATATACCGGGCTAGGATTCGAGTTACTGAAACAAGGGCCAAACCAACCACCCAAGAATGGAATCGTCGAGCGAAAACACTTGACAACCTCTTAGAAGCAGCTTTTCTTGCCACCAGAGCTTTCTCTATCAATTAGGAATCTAATGCCATCACTAAACACATTCCTTAAAGTGTAGCCATTTGTTGAGTGTTTTTTTTGTGTCTAATCCACAAATATATCACCATTGCCCTTGATTTTCTTAACTGTATATCTCTTAAATGTCAACATATACACGTGTGATTTAGTTTACGAAGATTTTCAATGCCGAGAACCTCGATTAGAGGGTAAAAAATGCGTAAGGTTCACAATGGTGTAAAATTAAAATGGGATATACTGGGCTTGGATTCGAGTTACAGGAACAAGGGCCAAACCAACCACCCAAGAATGGAATCGTCGAGCGAAAACACTTGACAACCTCCTAGAAGCAGCTTTTCTTCCCACCAGACCTTTCTCCATCAATTAGGAATCTGATGTCGTCACTAAACACATTCCTTAAATTGTAAGTGTTTTTTTTGTGTGTCTAATCCGCATATATATCACCATTGCCCTTGATTTACTTGACTGTATGTCTCTTAATTGTCAACATATACACGTGTGATTTAGTTTACGAAGATTTTTCAATGCCGAGAACCTCGATCAGAGAGTAAAATAGCCATAAGGTTGACAATGGTGTAAAATTAAAATGGGATATACCGGGCTAGGATTCGAGTTACAGGAACAAGGGACAAACCAACCACCCAAGAATGGAATCGTCGAGCGAAATCACTTAACAACCTCCTAGAAGCAGCTTTTCTTGCCACCAGACCTTTCTTCATCAATTAGGAGTCTGATGTCGTCGCTAAACACATTCCTTAAATTGTAGCCATTTGTTGAGTGTTTTTTTTGTGTCTAATCTGCATATATATCACCATTGCCCTTGATTTTCTTGACTGTATATCTCTTAAATGTCAACATATACACGTGTGATTTAGTTTACAAAGATTTTTCAATGCCGAGAACCTCGATCAGAGAGTAAAAAAGGCGTAAGGTTCACAATGGTGTAAAATTAAAATGGGATATACCGGGCTAGGATTCGAGTTACAGGAACAAGGGCCAAAGCAACCACCCAAGAATGGAATCGTCGAGCGAAAACACTTGACAACCTCTTAGAAGCAGCTTTTCTTGCCACCAGAGCTTTCTCTATCAATTAGGAATCTAATGCCATCACTAAACACATTCCTTAAAGTGTAGCCATTTGTTGAGTGTTTTTTTTGTGTCTAATCCGCAAATATATCACCATTGCCCTTGATTTTCTTGACTGTATATCTCTTAAATGTCAACATATACACGTGTGATTTAGTTTACGAAGATTTTCAATGCCGAGAACCTCGATTAGAGGGTAAAAAAGGCGTAAGGTTCATAATGGTGTAAAATTAAAATGGGATATACTGGGCTTGGATTCGAGTTACAGGAACAAGGGCCAAACCAACCACCCAAGAATGGAATCGTCGAGCGAAAACACTTGACAACCTCCTAGAAGCAGCTTTTCTTCCCACCAGACCTTTCTCCATCAATTAGGAATCTGATGTCGTCACTAAACACATTCCTTAAATTGTAAGTGTTTTTTTTTGTGTCTAATCCGCATATATATCACCATTGCCCTTGATTTACTTGACTGTATGTCTCTTAATTGTCAACATATACACGTGTGATTTAGTTTACGAAGATTTTTCAATGCCGAGAACCTCGATCAGAGAGTAAAAAAGCCATAAGGTTGACAATGGTGTACAATTAAAATGGGATATACCGGGCTAGGATTCGAGTTACAGGAACAAGGGACAAACCAACCACCCAAGAATGGAATCGTCGAGCGAAATCACTTAACAACCTCCTAGAAGCAGCTTTTCTTGCCACCAGACCTTTCTCCATCAATTAGGAGTCTGATGTCGTCACTAAACACATTCCTTAAATTGTAGCCATTTGTTGAGTGTTTTTTTTTGTGTCTAATCTGCATATATATCACCATTGCCCTTGATTTTCTTGACTGTATATCTCTTAAATGTCAACATATACACGTGTGATTTAGTTTACAAAGATTTTTCAATGCCGAGAACCTCGATCAGAGAGTAAAAAAGGCGTAAGGTTCACAATGGTGTAAAATTAAAATGGGATATACCGGGCTAGGATTCGAGTTACAGGAACAAGGGCCAAAGCAACCACCCAAGATTGGAATCGTCGAGCGAAAACACTTGACAACCTCTTAGAAGCAGCTTTTCTTGCCACCAGAGCTTTCTACATCAATTAGGAATCTGATGCCATCACTAAACACATTCCTTAAAGTGTAGCCATATGATGAGTGTTTTTTTTTGTGTCTAATCCGCATATATATCACCATTGCCCTTCATTTTCTTGACTGTATATCTCTTAAATGTCAACATATACACGTGTGATTAAGTTTACGAAGATTTTCAATGCCGAGAACCCCGATCAGAGGGTAAAAAAGGCGTAAGGTTCACAATGGTGTAAAATTAAAATGGGATATACTGGGCTAGGATTCGAGTTACAGGAACAAGGGCCAAACCAACCACCCAAGAATGGAATCGTCGAGCGAAAACACTTGACAACCCCCTAGAAGCAGCTTTTCTTCCCACCAGACCTTTCTCCAGCAATTAGGAATCTGATGTCGTCACTAAACACATTCCTTAAATTGTAAGTGTTTTTTTTTGTGTCTAATCCGCATATATATCACCATTGCCCTTGATTTACTTGACTGTATGTCTCTTAATTGTCAACATATACACGTGTGATTTAGTTTACGAAGATTTTTCAATGCCGAGAACCTCGATCAGAGAGTAAAAAAGCCATAAGGTTGACAATGGTGTAAAATTAAAATGGGATATACCGGGCTAGGATTCGAGTTACAGGAACAAGGGACAAACCAACCACCCAAGAATGGAATCGTCGAGCGAAATCACTTAACAACCTCCTAGAAGCAGCTTTTCTTGCCACCAGACCTTTCTCCATCAATTAGGAGTCTGATGTCGTCACTAAACACATTCCTTAAATTGTAGCCATTTGTTGAGTGTTTTTTTTGTGTCTAATCTGCATATATATCCCTATTGCCCTTTATTTTCTTGACTGTATATCTCTTAAATGTCAACATATACACGTGTGATTTAGTTTACAAAGATTTTTCAATGCCGAGAACCTCGATCAGAGAGTAAAAAAGGCGTAAGGTTCACAATGGTGTAAAATTAAAATGGGATATACCGGGCTAGGATTCGAGTTACAGGAACAAGGGCCAAACCAACCACCCAAGAATGGAATCATCGAGAGAAAGCACTTGACAACCTCCTAGAAGCAGCTTTTCTTGCCACCAGACCTTTCTCCATCAATTAGGAATCTGATGTCGTCACTAAACACATTCCTTAAATTGTAGCCATTTGTTGAGTGTTTTTTTGTGTCTAATCCGCATATATATCACCTTTGCCCCTTGATTTTCTTGACTGTATATCTTAAATGTCAACATATACACGTGTGATTTAGTTTACGAAGATTTTTCAATGCCGAGAACCTCGATCAGCGAGTAAAAAAGCCATAAGGTTCACAATGGTGTAAAATTAAAATGCGATATACCGGGCTAGGATTCGAGTTACGGGAACAAGGGCCAAACCAACCACCCTAGAATGGAATCGTCGAACGAAAACACTTGACAACCTCCTAGAAGCAGTTTTTCTTGCCACCAGACCTTTCTCCATCAATTAGGAATCTGATGTCATCACTAAACACATTCCTTAAATTGACTCCATTTGTTGAGTGTTTTTTTTTGTGTCTAATCCGCATATATATCACCATTGCCCTTGATTTTCTTGATTGTATATCTCTTAAATGTCAACATATACACGTGTGATTTAGTTTACCAAGATTTTTCAATGCCGAGAACCTCGATCAGAGAGTAAAAAAGGCGTAAGGTTCACAATGGTGTAAAATTAAAATGGGATATACCGGGCTAGGATTCGAGTTACAGGAACAAGGGCCAAACCAACCACCCAAGAATGGAATCGTCGAGTGAAAACACTTGAAAACCTCTTAGAAGCAGCTTTTCTTGCCACCAGAGCTTTCTCCATCAATTAGGAATCTGATGCCATCACTAAACACATTCCTTAAAGTGTAGCCATTTGTTGAGTGTTTTTTTTTGTGTTTAATCGGCATATATATCACCATTGCCCTTGATTTTCTTGACTGTATATCTCTTAAATGTCAACATATACACGTATGATTTAGTTTATGAAGATTGTTCAATGCTGAGAACCTCGATCAGTGGGTAAAAAAGGTGTAAGGTTCATAATGGTGTAAAATTAAAACGGGATATTCCGGGCTAGGATTCGAGTTACAGGAACAAGGGCCAAACCAACCACCTAAGGATGGAATCGTCGAGTGAAAACACTTGACAACCTCCTAGATGCAGCTTGTCTTGCCACCAGACATTTCTCCATCAATTAGGAATTTGATGCCATCACTAAACACATTCCTTAAATTGTAGCCATTTGTTGAGTGTTTTTTTTTATTTCTAATCCGCATATGTATATCACCATTGCCCTTGATTTTCTTGACTGTATATCTCTTAAATGTCAACATATACACGTGTGATTTTGTTTACGAAGATTTTTCAATGCCGAGAACCTCGATCAGAGCGTAAAAAAGGCGTAAGGTTCACAATGGTGTAAAATTAAAATGGGATATACCGGGCTAGGATTCGAGTTACAGGAACAAGGGCCAAACCAACCACCCAAGAATGGAATCGTCGAGCGAAAGCACTTGACAACTTCCTAGAAGCAGCTTTTCTTGCCACCAGACCTTTCTCCGTCAATTAGGAATCTGATGTCGTCACTAAACACATTCCTTAAATTGTAGCCATTTGTTGAGTGTTTTTTTGTGTCTAATCCGCATATATAACACCTTTGCCCCTTGATTTTCTTGACTGTATATCTCTTAAATGTAAACATATACACGTGTGATTTAGTTTACGAAGATTTTTCAATGCCAAGAACCTCGATCAGAGAGTAAAAAAGCCATAAGGTTCACAATGGTGTAAAATTAAAATGGGATATACCGGGCTAGGATTCGAGTTACAGGAACAACCATTGCCCTTGATTTTCTTGACTGTATATCTCTTAAATGTCAACATATACACGTGTGATTTAGTTTGCGAAGATTTTTCAACGCCGAGAACCTCGATTAGAGAGTAAAAATGGCGCAAGGTTCTCAATTGTGTAAAATTAAAATGGGATATACCGGGCTAGGATTCGAGTTACAGGAACAAGGGCCAAACCAACCACCTAAGAATGGAATCGTCGAGCGAAAACACTTGACAACCTCCTAGAAGCAGCTTTTCTTGCCACCAGATCTTTCTCCATCAATTAGGAATCTGATGTCGTCACTGAACACATTCCTTAAATTGTAGCCATTTGTTGAGTGTTTTTTTTTTGTGTCTAATCCGCAAATATATCACCTTTGTCCTTGATTTTCTTGACTGTATATCTCTTAAATGTCAACATATACACGTGTGATTTAGTTTACAAAGATTTTTCAATGCCGAGAACCTCGATCAGAGAGTAAAAAAGGCGTAAGGTTCACAATGGTGTAAAATTAAAATGGGATATACCGGGCTGGGATTCGAGTTACAGGAACAAGGGCCAAACCAACCACCCAAGAATGGAATCGTCGAGCGAAAACACTTGACAACCTCTTAGAAGAAGCTTTTCTTGCCAACAGAGCTTTCTCCATCAATTAGGAATCTGATGCCATCACTAAACACATTCCTTAAAGTGTAGCCATTTGTTGAGTGTTTTTTTTTGTGTCTAATCCGCATATATATCACCATTGCCGTTGATTTTCTTGACTGTATATCTCTTAAATGCCAACATATACACGTATGATTTAGTTTATGAAGATTTTTCAATTCTGAGAACCTCGATCAGAAGGTTCATAATGGTGTAAAATTAAAATGGGATATACCGGGTAGGATTCGAGTTACAGAAACAAGGGCCAAACCAACCACCCAAGAATGGAATCGTCGAGCGAAAACACTTGACAACCTCCTAGATGCAGCTTTTCTTGCCACCAGACATTTCTCCATCAATTAGGAATTTGATGCCTTCACTAAACACATTCCTTAAATTGTAGCCATTTGTTGAGTGTTTTTTTTATGTCTAATCCGCATATATATCACCATTGCCCTTGATTTTCTTGACTGTATATCTCTTAAATGTCAACATATACACCTGTGATTTAGTTTACGAAGATTTTTCAATGTCGAGAACCTCGATCAGAGAGTAAAAAAGGCGTAAGGTTCACAATGGTGTAAAATTAAAATGGGATATACCGGGCTAGGATTCGAGTTACAGGAACAAGGGCCAAACCAACCACCCAAGAATGGAGTCGTTGAGCGAAAACACTTGACAACCTCCTAGAAGCAACGTTTCTTGCAACCAGGACTTTCTCCATCAATTAGGAATCTGATGCCGTCACTTAACACATTCCTTAAATTGTAGCCATTTGTTGAGTGTTTTTGTGTTGTCTAATCCGCATATATATCACACCATTGCCCTTGTTTTTCTTGACTGTATATCTCTTAAATGTCAACATATACACGTGTGATTTAGTTTACGATGATTTTTCAATGCTGAGAACCTCGATCAGAGAGTCAAAAGGGCGTAAGGTTCACAATGGTGTAAAATTAAAATGGGATATACCGGGCTAGGATTCGAGTTACAGGAACAAGGGCCAAACCAACCACCCAAGAATGGAATCGTCGAGCGAAAACACTTGACAACCTCCTAGAAGCATCTTTTCTTGCCACCAGACCTTTCTCCATCAATTAGGAATCTGATGCCGTCACTAAACACATTCCTTAAATTGTAGCCATTTGTTGAGGGTTTTTTTTTTGTGTCTAATCTGCATATATATCACCATTGCCCTAAATTTTCTTGACTGTATATCTCTTAAATGTCTACATATACACGTGTGATTTAGTTTACAAAGATTTTTCAATGCCAAGAACCTCGATCAGAGAGTAAAAAAGGCGTAAGGTTCACAATGGTGTAAAATTAAAATGAGATATACCGGGCTAGGATTCGAGTTACAGGAAAAAGGCCCAAACCAACCACCTAAGAATGGAATCGTCGAGCGAAAACACTTGACAACCTCCTAGAAGCAGCTTTTCTTGCCACCAGATCTTTCTCCATCAATTAGGAATCTAATGCCGTCACTGAACACATTCCTTAAATTGTAGCCATTTGTTGAGTGTTTTTTTTGTGTCTAATCCGCATATATATCACCATTGCCCTTGATTTTCTTGACTGTATATATCTTAAATGTCAATATATACACGTGTGATTTAGTTTACGCAGATTTTTCAATGCCGAGAACCTTGACCAGAGAGTAAAAAAGGCGTAACGTTCAGAATGGTGTAAAATTAAAATGGGATTTACCGGGTTAGGATTCGAGTTACAGGAACAAGGGACAGACCTGTCACACCCCCAAAATACCACAAGCGGAAACCCCCGCGAGGCGTGTGACGTACCAGGATCTCGCCACCAATCACATTGAACTCATAGGTATATTTAAATAAAACTTTCATTTATTAACATTAAGTGATACATGTTACAAATCAATCACAATATACAGCGGAAGCATAATTCATTCGTTAAGAGTTTATAAACCATAAGTAAAAACCATTAGTCTTGTTTTGCGATTCCATGTATCTCGACCCATGACCACTCCAGCCTCCCAGACAGCAAGTTCCAATGATATGCACCTAAAGGCCTGCAAGGCATGTAACAACGAATCAACAACAAATTTGAGCGAGTTTACAGTTGGTTGTCCATTTTAGAGTTGTTCCAAAAACATAGTTTGATCTTAACCGGCTATCCGGCCATGGGGGTTACCCCATAGTTCAAAAATGTTTATTAGTTAACCCATTTTTACTTCGGCTATTCCAGCCCGGCACTCCGGCCGTGGGGGCTACCCCATGTTTAAACTACCAAACTCGTTACCATATCGACTACTAACGTTCGTCATGTTTATGTGCCCTCGTCAATGTCTATCGTCATTGACGTGCCTAGTTCATTAGTCCACGCCCGTCCTCTGCGGCATGGTGTGAAGTTTGTTAAACCTAATAGCGCTATTTAACTAATGACCCGTTCGCCATTGGCCTCGGCGATTAAGTCGATATAAAAGGAGGGACTTTGTTGATAGAGTTCTAGTCTAGTAAAATCTAAATCCGTCCCAACAGGACGAGGAATCTACGTTCCTGAACACGTCCCAACAGGACGAGGAATCCCTATTCCTTAACCCATTCCCTACCACCGGGAATCCCATGCCTTGGAAAGAGTGTGAATTCACCTCGGTTTGCTCGGTAGATACACAAAAAGGTCAATCAAGCTGCTAGTGGTCAACCACGTCCTATCATGGTTACCATACAGGTTAGGTCTAGGTTCAAGTAGTGCACGTAGGTTTACATATAAGCTAACAAGTCACGACACGTAGCGAATCATGGCAATCACATTGATCATATTAACAGTAGCAGTCAAATACATATAAAGCCCAAACTTGTGTGGTTCAGATGATTGGACTGGTGAGCTTGTGCGAGCCCAATCATCTTGTGCGACTCACTAAATAAAGCCCAACCAGTATCCGGCCCAACCTATTGTGCTATCAGCACAACTTGTGCGATCCATCATAAACCCGACCCATTTAGACATACAACCCAAAGACTTGTGCGGCTCAATGTATTGTGCGATCAGCACGATCTTGTGCGATCCACAAAACCTTGTGCGGTCATGCATAAAAGATTTGTACATGGTGCCTAAACATTTGTACCATAAGCATAGCCTGACTTGTGCGACTGACTTGTGTGACCGGTCCTTACACATCTGATCTTGTACGATCCTAGCAAGCTTGTGCGATTAACTTGTATGTGTGGGACTTGTGCGATCAGTTATTACTTTCCTTAAATCATGCCATCAGTTATGGTTTTCCATTTATTCGACCAATTCAATTGACGTTTCCTAATTATGTGCTCATTATACCCGTAATAATTGCTAACAAGTTTGGTAGTTCTCCAATTAGCTCAAACAACACTCTCTAACAACAATCATATGCATTCATGTGATTCGATTCATGAACAAGTAATTAACCTAATCAATCATCAATCCGACCCTTAATCAAAATCATGCAACAAGACTATTTTATCATGCCAACAATCGATCTCATGGCCATTATACAACTCGAATCAATATTCAACAATACAACCAACATACATGTTTTCATGGATTACTAGAACCCTAGCATCATTCAATTATATCATGCATTTATCTAATCAATTCTATCAGTTTCCTATTTTGCTTTATTCGGCCAAACCATGGTTTCATCAATTAATTCTTATGAACACCTACTAACATATAATCATGAACAATTATCATTCAAATCGAATCATCAGACCTTCGCGTTCACGTGCTAACATTCAACCGATCATGCCAAGTAATTAGTGTTGATGCATTTTTAGTGTCTGTGACTAGTCTTGTTTAAACGATGTATTTTGTATGGTCTTTTATTAATTATCGAGTCTGTATGTTATGTTGACCAAGTCAGATATCCTCCTATCTGCTTGTGTACAACTTGTTTGTCTCTTTTGATATGTAAAGTATTATGAACAATGCATGTTGCATTAAAGGGTAGTATGGTCATTACTATGTTTATATGTTGCTGTTGTTGCTGTCTGTTTGCAGAAACAATCACAACAGTTGCAGTCCTCGACGAAACAGGTCTGTTTCGTCGGAACACATCATGACGAAACAGACCAATGTCCTTTGCTTCTGTTTCATTGAAGGTCATGACGAATCACACTTGATTCATCGTGTAATGGGCTGTTTCAAGCCCAATGACTGGCCCATGTTCAGTTTCGCCGAGACACTTTGTGTTTCGTCGATGTCTTGGCCCAGGGACTATATAAACAACATCCTGTTTCATTTGAACACAGAGATGAGATAATAACCAAGTAACAAAACTCTGCTGAAATTCTGTCTGAACTGTGTTTGTATCAGTTTGTAATCGGTTCTCATCCCGTTAATCAATCGAGTGTGTTTCATTGATTAATCCTTTGTTGTTATTGCTTTATATGTTTGATTTGGCATAGTTACGTGGATTCCGCACACGTGACCGTGTTTGCTATAAACAAGTGATTCGGTTCGTTATCGATCCTCAGATTTCGGGACCTACAAGTGGTATCAGAGCATTGGCTCTTATCCTTGTTTAAAATCAAACATTGTTCGGTTTTTATCAAGTATTTTGTGTGTGTTTTTCTGAAAATTTGTTCTTGAAAAATCATATATTCTGGAAAAATATTCATAAAATCTGTTGTTTTATTGTTGTTTGCTAAAGATTTTTATCAAAAACCTAAGTTAGATTGTTTGTTCATGCTTTAAACCGGGTTTTTAGTGAAAATCTAGTGTATTTTCGTGTTTCGGAAAATTATCGGTGATCGGAAAACTCATGTTCTTGGGTGTGTTCTTGAAAATATTCATATTTGTTCTTATAAAAACTGTGATCTTGATCTGTTAAATTGTTAAATACCAAGTGTTATAACTTATAAAACTATAACTTGACTTTTGTGTAAAAGGTGATAATTTGTTTCAGTAAAAAGTCAGTTTCGTTGAAAAATTGGTATTTCATACATACCTTGTGTCAGTAGTAAATATCTTATTGTCTGAGACTTATCCTTTGACTGATCAGTAAGATATTTTAAATATCTAAACCAGCTGTCTGATACTCAGTTTCGACGAAACAAGGAGTCGACGAAACAACTTCTGTTTCGCCACAACATCTTTGACGAAACAACTTCTGTTTCGCCACAACATCTTTGACGAAACAAGTTCTGTTTCGCCACAAAATCACAATTATCACAAGTCTGTTTCGTCATCATTCATTTAGACGAAACAAACCTGTTTCGTGAAATCTGTTTCGTCGAGAACAGATCTGTTTTACACAGAGGACTTGTAAAAGCTTGCTTACTGTGTGTTTTCAAGAATTTGTGCAGGTACTATCATACATACATCAAATATGAGTTGTACTAGTCCATGGGATTGGAGTATGGACTCGAGACCACGTGAAGATCCGACCTCCGCAGCAGCGTGGGTGAAGAATGTTTTTGGTCAACCTACTATAAGTGCCGGACAATGGGCTTTGGCATCCAATCAGAATCAAAAGATTCAAAATCTTTTACTTAGCGAGAGCGAAACGGGCAGCAACAATCGCCCGCCAAAGTTGAATCATATGAACGAGTTTCCATCATGGAAAGGTCGTTTCCATACATATGTTCAAGGTCAAAGCACTGATCTTTGTAGGTGTTTCATTACTCCACGCAATAATGCTCTCGAAGTAGCAGCTTCAACGGCCGAAGGTTTTTCTAACATGCAGGAAAATGACAAGAAAGCCTATGAATTTGAGAAAAAGTCGTTTGCTGTTCTTACTCAAGCGCTTCACAAAGATATCTATCATCAATTTTCTTGTTGTACGGACACAAAATCATTATGGGATTGTTTGGTAACAAGAGGAGAAGGAAATGCAGCTTCCAGAAAGACACGGCATGATCTATTGAAGAAAGAGTTTGAATCGTTTCAGTTCTTGGAAAATGAAACTCTAAATGATATGACTACACGTTTTTATCATTTGATTAGTGAAATGTTTGCTTATGCTGTTGTTGCAAGTGAAAAGGAAGTTTGTGCACGGTTTGCTGATTCTCTACCACCAAAGTGGAGTCCATACATTGAGCTTCTAAAGCATACCGGTATTCTAGATGCTTGTAAGGACCGTTTTCTCGACCTAGATGAGTCGGTTCAGAGGAATTCTATCAAATACAGGTGCGGAAAACAAGTATTTGACGTGTAAACAGCTTAATCTTCACTTTAACACTGATTTGTATTGATTAGAAAACAATTACAATCAGTTCTCACACCGGCAGCACCTCGGTATGGAAATCTCTCAAATGTTACTTATGATTTCGCTTGACCTAGAATCCCTATATATAGACATTGAGATTTCGCTTGGAATGACCTGAAGCGAAATCGTTACATGTTGATTTCGCTTGAGGCTTCAAGCGAAACCCTTTACAAATCCAATCCTTCAAGCGAAATCTTTCTAACTCTCTCTCATTCTCTAGTTTTACGTGCCCTGATCTATTCTAACTAGTCTAATCCGTTCAAGCGAAATCCATTCGGAGGTCAATTTTAATCACTTTTAGGTCAAATTTGGCTGTGAAACTTTCAAGGATTTGTTATCTTGTACTTTTAAACAATCTGTGAGAATTTGAGATGATTTAGACCGTGAAAAGTTTCTGAACTGTTAAAAGAAGGTGTAGAAGTAAGAGATTTTGATGAATTTCGGCTGAATTTTGCAGAACTCCTCCTCCTGAGCTCTGATACCAACAGACTCCCCCTCAGATGTTGACGAGTCGACTATCGAGTCACACCAATGCTGTGTCTTCACATCTTCAGTCTTGATCAGTCTCTGGACTTTTCTCTCTCTATCTTCTTCTCTAGAAACACTAGCTCTATCAGACTCCCCCTCACGATTTGCTGGTATTCATTTGTTCTTCAGCAACATCTGCTTTAGGATCAATGTCTGACTCAAATGTTGTATACAAGATCATTGCCTGGCTTTTATCTAATTCTCTTGATCAGATCTCTTGATTCCTTAAGTTCATCAGCATCAGCAGCTAGTAAACTTTTTAGATTCATGATCAGAGTCTGACTTTCGTAAGCTTTGAATGAATTAACCTGGCTCACCTGCAACAATCTTAACCCAGAAATAAAATTTTCTAACTTTAACGAGTTAAATGCACCAACAATCTGATATAATCAGATAAATCTCTCTTCTATCATCAACCACTGATGAACCAAATGTAGGTTTTAAAATACCAATTGTAGGATTTATCAAACCTTTTAGCATTTTCAGATTCACTCCCCCTCACAATCAAGTCATCATGTTTAGCACTTGAAATTTTGACAATCAGCTTTCCAATACCAGTTGTCGAAAATCTTTTTGACTTTTTCAAAATTTATGCTAAAACACACCGAAAATCTTTTTGAAATTTTTTGATTGTAAAAGAATGCAATAAAGAAATTTTTACAAACAATGCTTTTGTGAGTTTGTGCAAGAGGATCATATCAGTTTATGACACATCACCAACACCGTTAAGCTTCATTTCATTTTAAGTTCTAAACAATTCACCTAGATTGTCAGTATACTGATCCACTTAAATTCTCACACAAAGTTCAACTGATCCGAGATACGATGTTAATGTTTTAAGAGACTTAAACTTATCCGTGTGTCCCACTACTTGAATATACTCCCGTATCCAGATCCCAATATTCAGTCTTACAGGTGAGTATACCACAGATGATATCTGTCAGGGGAATAAATTATGCAACCGTGATAGCTCAGGTCAGAACTTCCGTTCAGCAGAGAGCCTAGTTGACTTTTAGGTGTGTCCCCTTTAGAGGATCTTTTGAATTACAACAGCCATGATTAGCATTTTTCAATGTTTCATCATTTTTAGCTGAGGGTGGTGCTATATTTCAAGCAAGCAGAAAGTATTCTCCGGGGACTAGGCCATTGCTTCCGCAAAATCAGAAGTCCCGGGATAATACCCCAGATATCACTGAGTATAAAGACCTAGTATCTCAGAATAAGGGACCTTTCAAACAAGATTTCAGGGGTTACCTATATATCCAAGTTTGTGTTAACCCACAGAACAAGCAAGTTTGAATTTTATGTTTATATCTCGTCACAATCTACTAAATGTGCAAAAATCTACTGACACATCCGCAGTGAGACCGTTTATCACATTTTATCTATTCAAATCTTTAGCATGTTGTGACAGTCCACTGATGTACTATCATTTCCTCTTTTAAGCAACAAAAACTCATTTTTAAATTTTATCATGTTTTTGAATTTTTCAAATTTTCAAATGTTTTTGGATTTTCTGAAATTCTTACTCCCCCTAAAATGCAAACACATTTTAGGAAATTTGAAAACAAACTGTACAATAAAGTGACAACTGATATCGAATCGCATCAAATCGCCATTCACTTGGCATAAACAATCAGAACTCCCCCTATCACAAAACTATTTTCTCATTTAGATTTCAAAACACTTAAGTTTGTTTTAATCAAAATGATTTTTCCGGAAAAGAAGTTTTTATGATATAATCATTTGAAGATTCGGAGTGTGGTTCATCACATTGTCTATTTGAAATACCAATTGTAAGTATGGTCCAATCAAGTTCAACTTAATGACCTTGATTAACCTTTTTCATGTATGCACCTACTATACCAAACACAATACCACTTGTAGGAATGTTACGTCTACATCATCATTTTACCAATCAAAATGTCGATTCCTGCTTCGCTCTTACCAACCTGGAAGCTCCGGCGTAGTCCTTCAACCTATAAACATCCAAACACTATCAAATTTTTTCAACTAAAATTTTCAAACACTAGAAAGATGCCGATTCCTGATCCACGATAAAAACTTGGGATCTCCTGCAAAGTCCCTAGACTTTTAAGGAAAGCAAACTTCCACCCAAGTCTTATTTGACTTGGTGGCTTCCAATTCCTGGGCAGTAGGATTGTAAGTTGCCTTTTTAGTTGCATAAAAATCCTTAACCCCCTTTACTTTCCCATCAAGCATTTTCTTGAAAATTTTCTTAACATTTCCATTGAATGTTTTTTCAATATCAAAATCTGAGATTTCTATTTTACCAACCATTTGTTGAATCTCTTTCACACTCATTGATTTAATATCAGCATCATTCAACAAATCGTTAATCTCATCTTGTGACTCCTCTGATTTTGTGGAATCAGATTCATTGTCAGAACTATCAATCGATTTCTTAACAACCCATGTTTGGTTGTCTTTTGCCTTCTTTTTGTACATCTTTTTAGAATTTTCACCAACTTCATTCTTTGAATTGTCAGAAATTTTGAAATTTATAGTTGGTGATCCATTCTTTTCAACCATTTTTTCTTTAAGTTTTTCAGAGACTCCCTGTTTTCTGTTGATTTTGTTTGGACAGTTGTGAGCAATGTGTCCAACGACTTGACATTGAAAACAAGTTCTTGTATCTCTTGGAATGTCTCTTGAATGAAAAACTCCAGTTCCTGTTCTTTTTCTTTCAACAAGAAACTCCTGATTTGTTTCTTTCCAGAAAGGTTTCTTCTGTTCATCTTCAACACTTCCACCTGAAACAAATTCTATTTTTAGTTTAGAATTGTTTACATTTCTGTAACTTTCTTGCTTAATAAAACCTAAACCTTTTCTTTTGTAATTACAATTTTGGTTTGTTTTCTTTTGAAAACCAGAACTAAAATTATAATCCTTTTTCCCTTTTTTCTTGTTTAACCTTTGTTGAACTCTTGAAGTGTATTTTTTAGGTTTTTCATTAAGATTTAAATTTTTAGTATCAGAAATATTAATTTCTGTGATTTTGAAAACCTTTTTGATCTTGTCAAATCTAACACTATCCATCAGAAACTCTTCATCAGAGTATAATTTGTCAGAACCATTTAAAGTATATGCCACTTTAAATGTTTCATCATCCAATTTTGCTTTTGATAACAAAAATTCTTTACTATAAGACCGTTTTTCCGACGATTTTGAACTGTTGACTGACGAACTTGAACCATCAGACTCAAATTTTGACTCAGACACCTCCTCAGTATCCAACACCTGATCAACCACCCTTTTGATTAACTCAGACTCATGATCAGTATCAGACGTGGTAAATGTGATGTCAATGTTATCTGGTAAAACGTCAGTTGTCTCTGATTTTAACTTTATATTGACTGCTTTTTCGACTTGTTCCTCATTTGGTTTTCTAGGAGAATACCCTTCCCAGATAGGAGGCGGACACTTGTTGTATTTAACAGTCAAATTATTACCAGTATCATTCTTTTTCTTCTCATCCTGAAATGCTTCAAAACCTGCAACAGTTGGATAAACTCGATCAATAACATAATCAGAACATGAATAACTCAGTAATAACCTTCTGATCCTTTCATTCTCAATCTTTTCTTTCTCCAACTCTTGCTTTAGATTAGCATTTTCTTCTATGTAATGATTAATTGCCTTTTGCTTTGCCATCAGCGTAGAATTTGTCATCGTTAACGCCTTTTCTCTTTCAGAATTCGTTGTTTGAAGACCTGTTACTGTTCTGTTCAACACGTTATAAGATTCTTTCACATAGCTGATGTCAGATAGTAACTTTTCTATCAGTCTTTCTCTATCAAACAAAATCACATCTTTTTCTTCGCAATTTTTGCAAGCTTCCAAACACTTCTTGCAAGGCTTTTCAATTTCAACAATCTTCTCAATCTCGATTGTTTTTACTACTTCAATCACTTTTTCTTCCTCAGTTACTTTCTCAGCTTCAGTCACCTTTTCTTCAACAATTACTTTAACTTCCTCATTCGGTTGTTGTTCTTTAGCAGCTTGTTTCTCCTTCAGTTTCTCCATGCGATCTGCAAAATAAAAATGAAAACTTTCAGGAGAAAGATGATGTTTAGCCACATTAATATGTTTCTCTTCCTCATCATCACTGCTACTCTCAATTGGTGTTTTATCAAACTGTGCAGTTTTGTTAGAATCATCTTCAGATACACCAGAATCAGATGGTGTTTGATCAAATGTAACTTCCTTTTCTGAAGAAATATCATTCAGCACACTTTCATCTGTACTTAGTGAATCTGCATCACCACTTTCTGAGCTTTCTTCAGATGTAACTAAATGTTCTTTCATTGTTTCACCAATAGATCTCATCCAGGTTGCAAACAAGTCTGGTTCTCTAACAATCTTTGCAATGAAAGCTTTGAAGTCACCCTTTTTATCAACAAACATATCCCAACTGAAACCTTCAGGTAATCTCTCATCATCTTGATCGACTGTGCATGCTTTGCTATCAGAAGATATATAGTTGCTCCAGTTGAAATCTACCAAACATCCTCTCTTTGAATCTTCAATCTTTCTACCATGAGCTGTTTGTGAGTCTTGTAACTGACCAACTTGTTGATAAATGGCTTTCCGGTAGTAATCATCTTTTCCAAATGGATTCTGAGCGCCACTAACTTCTCTGTTCTTGCACTCCCGCTTAAAATGACCTTTTTCTCTGCACCTGAAACAAGTAACTTTAGATTTATCAAAACCTAAAGTAGAAACACAAGCATCAAGAAAGTCATTTCTCCCGGTAATTGTCTTGAACTTTTCAGCACGTCTCAGAACACTTGCAAGACACCATTTGATATCCATTAGTTCCATCTCTTCGGCATCTATCTGGTCGTAATCCTCTTTGGTAAGCATAGGATTTCCAATTCGACCAGCTACTAAACCTTCATACGAGATAAACACAGAACCAAGTAATGCCATATGATCTTTCGCAATGTCTTCAGAAAAACTTTGACCTTCTGGAAGATTTAGAGCAATGTTGCATTGAATCACACAACCATTTCCCATCTTTGTGCTTTGAGACTGAAAATTTTCTGATGAAGTCTTTGGATTGACACTTGGATAAGATGAGAATCCACTACTGCTTTTGTTTGAACTTTGATCAATCTTTTCTGTAGAATCTCCAGCACTAAACGCAGTCTGAATTTTCGGACTTCTTTCAGCTTCTGGAACTGGAATGCTACCTTTGTAGTACATCTTTACATCTTGTTGACCACTTGGACTGTTCATCCTCGCAATCTTCTGCTGTTCCAAATCCTGACTTTCAATCTTTTCAATGAACTGAGAGATCGACAATCTATCATAAACCCCAGTATTCTTCAGTATCATCAAATAAGTTCCCCATTCTTTCTGAGGTAATGCATCAGCAAGTTTATCCACCCATTCGTCATTTTCTTTTTTAATGTTCATCATTGACATTGTTCTTACTAAGTGACAATATCGTTCAATGAGTTTCTTCGTATCTTCTCCGGGCAAACTTGTGAACAAATCAAATTCCTTTTTAAGCAATGCCTTCTTGCTTTTAATCATACTCGTGCTGCCTTCAACTTTGATTTTTAGAGCATCCCATATATATTGTGATGTTTTGTCATGTTGAAGTAGTATGAAGATGTCTTCTTTGACGGCCTGTTGAAGTAAACTGATCATCATCTTTTCAGCTCGGTATATTTCCCTTTCTTCCTTACTAAAATCTGAAAGCTGTTTTTCAGTCTGCATTTCGGTTTGTGGTGGAGCATACTTTGTTAAAATACATTCCCATGACCTCAAATGATTTGCCTGCACCCAGTTTTCGAATCTATCTTTCCATCCGTAGTATTCTTCAATTCCCATAAGTTTCGGGGGTTTCTGAGTAGTCCCCATTTCATTTTCAGAATTCATGTTCTGAGCAATGGAAGATGAACTAGACGATGTTGCAAAAGCGTTGTAGAAATCGTTATCCATGTTTCAGACACTTTCAAGCGGTACCTTTCAAGCGAAACAATTTAAACTGAACAACTCTCAAGTGAAATTCTTGAAACGAGACCCTTTGAAGCGATCCTGAATGAAGCGAACACCTTGAAGCGAAAACTTTGAAGCGAAATCGTTCAAGCAACAGTTTCTGAAGCGAAATCTAGGTGACGTTTGAAACTTCAAGCGAAATCTACTACTGAAATCTGATCCGTTCAAGCGAAATCCATTCGGAGGTCAATTTTAATCACTTTTAGGTCAAATTTGGCTGTGAAGCTTTCAAGGATTTGTTATCTTGTACTTTTAAACAATCTGTGAGAATTTGAGATGATTTAGACCGTGAAAAGTTTCTGAACTGTTAAAAGAAGGTGTAGAAGTAAGAGATTTTGATGAATTTCGGCTGAATTTTGCAGAACTCCTCCTCCTGAGCTCTGATACCAATTGTAAGGACCGTTTTCTCGACCTAGATGAGTCGGTTCAGAGGAATTCTATCAAATACAGGTGCGGAAAACAAGTATTTGACGTGTAAACAGCTTAATCTTCACTTTAACACTGATTTGTATTGATTAGAAAACAATTACAATCAGTTCTCACACCGGCAGCACCTCGGTATGGAAATCTCTCAAATGTTACTTATGATTTCGCTTGACCTAGCATCCCTATATATAGACATTGAGATTTCGCTTGGAATGACCTGAAGCGAAATCGTTACATGTTGATTTCGCTTGAGGCTTCAAGCGAAACCCTTTACAAATCCAATCCTTCAAGCGAAATCTTTCTAACTCTCTCTCATTCTCTAGTTTTACGTGCCCTGATCTATTCTAACTAGTCTAATCCGTTCAAGCGAAATCCATTCGGAGGTCAATTTTAATCACTTTTAGGTCAAATTTGGCTGTGAAACTTTCAAGGATTTGTTATCTTGTACTTTTAAACAATCTGTGAGAATTTGAGATGATTTAGACCGTGAAAAGTTTCTGAACTGTTAAAAGAAGGTGTAGAAGTAAGAGATTTTGATGAATTTCGGCTGAATTTTGCAGAACTCCTCCTCCTGAGCTCTGATACCAATTGTAAGGACCGTTTTCTCGACCTAGATGAGTCGGTTCAGAGGAATTCTATCAAATACAGGTGCGGAAAACAAGTATTTGACGTGTAAACAGCTTAATCTTCACTTTAACACTGATTTGTATTGATTAGAAAACAATTACAATCAGTTCTCACACCGGCAGCACCTCGGTATGGAAATCTCTCAAATGTTACTTATGATTTCGCTTGACCTAGCATCCCTATATATAGACATTGAGATTTCGCTTGGAATGACCTGAAGCGAAATCGTTACATGTTGATTTCGCTTGAGGCTTCAAGCGAAACCCTTTACAAATCCAATCCTTCAAGCGAAATCTTTCTAACTCTCTCTCATTCTCTAGTTTTACGTGCCCTGATCTATTCTAACTAGTCTAAGACTCGATACAAGACGAAGTCGACAGATGTAGTGCACCAACAATGCTGACACTATAACTATCTATGAATTCGTACAGAAGCTGGAACATAAGAATGATGAAGAAATTCGGAAAGCAAAACGCATTGCTGCTCCTCAAAATATCGAAATGTATTGTGGAGGAGGTTTTAACCCGTCAGCTAGTATGCAGCAACCAAAGTTACAAACGGCGTTTGTATCAAATACAAACTCTTCTCCGTTTCCTCAATCAGCTCCGCCTCCTGTCTTCGATCCGAGAGCCTATCTTCCGCAAGCGCAGTTAATTGCTCAACCTCAGGCATATTCTGGAGGAGGTTTTATTCCATCCCTACCACAACCACAAGTCCAATCACAACAACAGCAAGCTCATTATACCAACAATCCTCCAACCCCAAACCCTAACACAGTCAAAGTTGATACATCAAACCTCTCAAATGTTAGCATTGAAGTAGCAAAGGAACATATGGAACTTATTAATACAATGGTCAGTGCTTACTGCGGTTTGGTCGCAAGTCAAATTGGAAACATCAATTTGACCAACGAAGACTATCTACAAATCAACCGTGATGAAATGGAGTTGATGGATATAAAGTGGGCATTCGCAAGTGCTGTTAGAAGGGCGAAGGACTTTATGGTTCGAACAGGGAGAAGCTCTTTGGAAAGCAAACAGGATACAAAGTACGGTTTTGATAAAGAAGCAGTTACATGCTTCAATTGTGGCGAAAAGGGTCACTTCAAACGTGAGTGCACCCGACCAAGCAGACAAGGCAATCAGAACCCATTCCGTAATCAGACGAGTACTTCAAATGCTAATCAAGACAATCGTGGAAAAGGGATAGTGGCTGTAAACAACACCACTAACCAGAATCAGTCTGGATCATCAAACGATAATCGTGCTTTAACCGTACAATCTGATGAAGGGTTTAATTGGTCTTTACAACTTGGGGAAAGTGATCAAGATAAAGGAGGAACAGCGTGTTATGCAAAGATCATCAATCACATCAAGCACGTTCATAAGGAAGAATTTTCTGAAAGTGACGACAGTTCTGGTAATACCGGGAGTTCTGATGAAGAAAGTTCTACTTCGGGCGATTATCATTCTGAATCTGATGTGAGCAAAGAAGCAAGTTCTAATCTTGATGACTTATTGAATGAAGCAGAAGAGTTGAAATGTCAGAAATCAGTTCTGATCAAGAAGGCTGAGGTAGCATCTAAAGAAATGGAGAAGTTCTTTTCTGAAGACGGATCTTTTTCTTATCAGACTGCCTTTATGGCAAATGTCTCAGCTTCTACAAGTCAGGTAAAATCTGAAATTCTTATCAACTGTAGAGATTGTGAGTATATGAAAAATGAATTTGATAGAATAAAACTTGAATGTGATACGATTCATATTCACAATCAGAGTTTAGTTGTTGAAATGGCTAAATGCAAAGAAGCGAATATGGCTCTAGTTAGACATGAAAAAGAATTTAAATCTATGATTGAAACTCTAAAGAAAATTGTTTCCGAAGTGACAAAAACTGTTTATCATAAACAAGTTAGTATAAATGATTACATTAACATTGTTGAGGAAACTAAAAAGGAATTAGCCATAGTTAAATGCGAGCATGATGCAATCAAGCAAAAGTTGGAGAGTTATTCTAACTCCCGATTTGTGCTCGATCACATTATTGATGTTCAACAACTAAAGGGAAACAAGAAAGGTGTTGGGTATGAGAAGTGTCCGCCCCCTTTGAGACATAATTATGCTTATATGCCTGATGAAGAAGAAATGCCACGGTTTGAATCCAGTGTGCCTCTTAATTATGAGGAAGTTACTACTGGCCTAGGGTTCAAATCGGACAATTCTCCAAGTACAACTTTTGAGCAAAAAGATTCAACATCTACGAAACAAGGTCCTCCAACCATTGAGGACTATGAGTCGTCGGATGATGAACCAGAATCAGATGTGAGTAATCAGGATAAATCACTTGACAAACTTAAAGGAGTAGAAGTTCCAATTGAGAATCATATTCTATGTGATCCTCCTACTCCTGATGTTCAACAAGTGATAGATCCTGTGTCTACCGTTAAAAGTAATATTGTGCTGTACACTTTGGTTGGTGATTCTAAAATCTATTCAGATAATGATTTTCCAATTAAAAATGTCAATCCATCATCGATTGATAATGTTTTTGAAAATAACACAAGTAAGTTTTTGGGAAAGTCGATTCCAGGAGTTATTGTGACTCAATGTAATCCAATTCCTAAGGCTGAAATCAAAAAGAAATTTGGAAATCAGAAATCACCTTCAAAGCAACAACCTATTGCTTCTAAGGGTAAACAATCAGATCAACGAGCTAAATTTCCAAATGTTTCTAAATCAAAATTTGAAACAAAAGGGGCTCGTTATCAGAAGAAAAACAGCAATGTCAAATTTGTGGAATCGCGGGGTACAGATAAAATTGAGACTTTTGCAAACAAGTCAAACACTGATTTTGTACAAGTCAAAATTTTAAAACGTGATAGTCAAAACAATTACACTCAACATTCAAACGGGTGTGATGAAAAAGCAAGTACCTCGGGTTATACAAGTTCGACATCTGATCGTCGATCCAATTCTCCTAAGTTTGTTGAAAGGAGAACGTGTTTTAAATGTGGAGAGTTTGGGCACATCATCAAAGATTGTGCAAACACTCCGAAAGAGAAATTTGTTGAGAGAGCATCACCTGAATCGATTCACCCTATATGTCGTCCTGTTTCACCTAAACATGATAAAAGAACTATTAAAGAACAGGAATCGAAACAACGACATCAAAATGTGAAGAAAATAGAAAAGGCTTTAAAATCTAAGGTCAATTCTGTTCCAAGGCAACCAAGTTCACCTTTAAAACCAGAAGTTTCAAAATTTGTTTACAAAACTCAATCTGGTAAACAAAAACAAACTTGGAAACCTAGGAAGGGTGAAAGTTCAGGGGGAGCTGTTCGTTTAGAAAATCATCAACAAATCGAGATCACTATTTGTGATGCTCAGGGACGACCCAAGACCACTTTGGCTTGGGTCCCCATCCTTAACTAATCATTGAATGATATGTGCAGGATGTTCCAGGAGGAACTATTAATAGTCATTGGATTGTTGATAGTGGGGCATCCAGGCACATAACAGGCGACTTAAGGCTTCTATATGATGTGAGAAACATTAAAAGAGGCTATGTCGCTTTCGCTGGAGACAAAGGCGGTTACATCACTGGAGAGGGAATGATCTCCAATGGTGTTGTATGTTTCGATAAGATCAATTATGTTCGTCAAATTGATCATAATCTTCTCAGTGTGTTGCAAATCTGCGATAAAAAGTTCACCGTGCATTTCGATGATGTCGGTTGTTATGTGCTTAAACCTGGTTTTAAAATTCCTGATGAATGGATTCTCTTATCGGCTCCAAGAATCAATGATCTTTATGTTCTTGATATGAGTCAAGCGATTACGACTGCTGCACAAGTCACATGTTTTGTCTCGAAAGCCACGGAGAAGGAGTCTATATCTTGGCACAGAAGAATGGGACACATTCACTTGAGAAAAATGAACCATTTGGTGAAAAACAATCTTGTGAATGGCGTGCCCGTGAGAAGTTTTCATCTACAAGATATCTGTGTTTCGTGCCAGAAAGGGAAGCAAACGAAAAAGTCTCACCCTTTGAAGAAAATCAACACTGTTAGCATGCCTCTCGAACGTCTTCATATGGACCTTTTTGGACCTATGAGACACAAGACAACGTTCGGAGATGTTTATTGTTTAGTAGTTACTGATGACTACTCTAGATTTTCTTGGGTAGCTTTTATGGCACACAAGAGTGATACTCCTGGCATCCTCAAGGATCTTCTTACAATGTTGGAAAATCTCTACTCGTTGAAAATTAAGAGGATCAGAAGCGACAATGGAACTGAATTCAAAAACCGTGTTATGGATGAGTTCTGTACTTCTAAAGGCATTCTTCATGAATACAGTTCTCCGTACACTCCACAACAAAATGGTGTCACGGAGAGGAAGAATCGGACAATAATTGAAACTGCAAGAACAATGTTGGTAGAGTCGGCGTTTCCTGTTCAGTTCTGGGCAGAGGCTGTGTCGACTGCATGCTACACTTTAAACCGAGTTCTTACTGTTAAGAGACATGGCAAGACTTGTTTCGAACTTCTACAGAAAAGGAAACCAGATCTTTCAATTCTAGAACCTTTTGGCGGTCCATGCACTATGATTGATCCGGATGGAAAGTTTGGCGCGAAAGCTATCGAGGGTTTCTTCCTTGGATATGCTACACCAAATTTTCGTGTTTGGAATCTGACTTCTAAAAAGATTGAGCTATGGAGTGAAGTAAGGGTTCAGAGATATACAAGTCCTGTTAAAGCTCCAGGTGATCCTTGGATGTTCGATTATGATGGGCTATTCAACTCCTTTGATCTGCCAACCTTTGATGAAGATTCCGCAGCTGCTAGAATGATATTTGATAGTGACAATGCTGCTGAATCGTCATTAGTTAGACCTGTTGTTGTTAACTCACAAAGTTCTAATTCGTCTAACAACACAGTTCAAAATGAGGAAGTTGAAAATGCTACTGAATACAATGAGTCATCAGAAGAAGATGAAGAAAATCTGGATGCGACTGAAGGCACTTCATCTCCAGTTGTTCCAGTTCAGGGCATTTCTGTTGATACTCCTCATGTGCAAGTCGATGATACTGCTGAAGGAAATGCATCCACTTCTACGCATATTCCAGGCGTGGAGTTGGTTGTTGATCTTAATATTAACAATTTGGGTGTTAATGCTTGTGTTCCTGAAAATTCTGAAATGAGGATACACGATACCCATCCACAGCAGAATATCATAGGAGATGTCCAACAATGTGTGCAGACGCGTAATCAGCTGAGAAACAACCAGAGTGCTGGTTTGTATTCAGCTATTAGAGAATCTGGTCTCCAAAATGATTGGTCCTTCGCGTGTTACGTTTCACAAGAAGAACCAAAATCTTGGAAGGAAGCTTTAAAAGATAATTCGTGGGTTGAAGCCATGCAGGACGAACTGCAGCAATTTCAAAAGCTTGGCGTCTGGAAGCTTGTTGAAAAACTGGAGAATTACAAGAAAATTGGCACGCGATGGGTTTATAAATGCAAGAAAGATGATCGTGGAGTTGTTATTCGCAACAAAGCGAGACTGGTTGTTCAGGGTTTTCGCCAAATTGAAGGAATTGACTACAATGAAGTTTATGCACCTGTTGCACGTCTGGAAGCTATTCGGATCTTCTTAGCTTATGCTTCTTTCAAAGGATTCAAAGTTTACCAGATGGACGTCAAAAGTGCTTTTCTTCATGGTATTGTTCAAGAAAAGGTGCATGTCGAACAACCTCCAGGTTTTGAAGATCCTATTCACCCCGATCGGGTTTGGTTGCTCAACAAAGCTCTTTATGGTCTACATCAAGCACCTAGGGCTTGGTACGCAACCTTATCAAACTATCTTCTAGAGAATGGATTTCGACGAGGTCTTATTGATTGCACACTTTTTATCAAAGAACAAGATGAAGATCTTCTGCTGGTGCAGGTATATGTTGATGATATAATATTTGGGTCTACTAATGACTCTTTGTGCAGGCAATTTGAAAGTGTTATGCAAGAAAAGTTCGAAATGAGCGCTATGGGAGAGATGAATTTCTTTTTGGGCCTTCAAGTTCAACAAACAGAGTCTGGGATATTCATCCATCAGACTAAATATGTTGGTGACATTTTGAGCCGATTCCAAATGTCAGATGCAACGCCCATTGGTACCCCACTTCCGCAGAATCACGGGATTACTCCGGATTTGAAGGGTGAAAGCATCAACTCCTCGTACTATCGTGCCATAATCGGATCTCTCATGTATCTCACCGCTTCGAGGCCTGATATCATGTACCCAACATGCTTGCTAGCAAGATATCAAGCAAACCCGAAGGCCTCTCATATGTCAGCTGTCAAAAGGATTTTACGCTATTTGAAGGGATGCCCAGACCTCGGTCTTTGGTACCCTAGGGATGATAGTTTTGAATTAATTGCATACAGTGATTCAGTTCCTAGGAAATCGCCTGGTCACGTGGCAGTGCAAGAAGCAAACGTGTGTTGCTACATCAACATGTGAAGCAGAATACATTGCTGCCTCGAGTTGTTGCTCCCAAGTTCTTTGGATACAACAACAAATGCGCGACTACGGTTTAGAATTCCTATCTACCCATATTTTTGTTGATAATAATGCTGCCTTACAGATCACTAGAAATCCTGTGCAACATTCTAAGACTAAACACATCGACATTAAATATCACTTTATCCGTGATTGTTTTGACAAGAGGTTAATCGATGTCGTTCATGTCCCCACTGATCACCAACGTGCCGACCTGTTTACAAAAGCTTTTGATAAATCACGTTTTGATTATCTACTTTTGGTCAATGGCATTAAGGTGATACCCGAGTAAACTTCTTTGGCTGATCGTTTTTGTAAATATTTTCTTTATAAACTTTGAAAATTCAAAAAGATTTTAGTTTTCGTAAACTTTGCAAATTTTAGGGGGAGATATTTCAAGAAAATACAAAAACATTGCAAAAGTTCAAAATCCAAAAAGATGTTTTTACTTTCTGTCGTTTCGTTTGAAAAATTAAAAAAATTCAAAAACAATAGAAAAACCAAAAATGAGTTTCTTGGATAAAGGAAAATGATGAAGTTCACTGGTGTGGTCGGTCAATGTGCTCAAAATGCAAAATAAAAAGAAAAATGATAAGTATCTCTACTAACGATGTATCGGTAGGCTCACAATCAGACTAAAATGTGCAGGATGATATAAACCTAACAGACTTCAAGTCAGGTGGGAACCATTCATTGGCATATGGTCTTAGTACCGAAATCTCGTTTGAGAGATTGCCGAGATCTGAAATATTCGGTCTTTATGCTGCTTATCATCTGGGTATCATGGTTGTATCAAACCGTAAAAATAACGGAGACGAAGTCTAAGATCTTCCATGATACTATACATACGTGTACATACTGCATTCGACCTCAATAAGTGATCAACAATCACATGTCCAAACAAAATAAGTGATAATTTATCACAGATTCTTTGCGGGAGTCAAGTTCGTCTCTCTGCTGTACGAAAGTACTGACCTGTTCACGGACTTGCTCCTGTGCCCTCATGCATCTGAAAATCAAGTTCCTCATCAATAAGTGATTCTATCACATAGGGCTTGTTTTCAATCAAAATAAGTGAGTTTCTCACATTTTTATACGGTCAAACAGATGATAATCGGTATACTCACCGGTAAGATGAATTCTCGTGCATACCTTGATACGGGAATGTGTCGTGAGTGGATTTACATCGACTTGTAAGTATAATCCTTACCGTTAATCGTATCTCTTAAATTATGATTACGTCTGATCAGTTTGAGCTTATGTGGACCACAATACCGATAATCGAGGTAGTATATTTATCCAGAGCTTTAAACAGAAATCAAAATCATGTTGACTAAGACCGTAAGCTGGTATGATTCCTTGTCCTTGAAATTCGCAAAAAGATTGCACTTGTACAGTTGTTTACTGTTTTTTTTTCTTTCTCAGTTTTCCGCATTTTCATTTAGTTTACCGTGCTTTAAATTTGTTTCTAGTATATTTGTGTAAAGCTCGTTTTTTATTAAGCTGAAGTTGTTGCTTGGTGTTTTCTACCGGAAGCCTGAAACCTTCTTCATAAAAACGTTCTTGCATTTGAAAACTTAAACAGAATGGAAATGTGTTCAGTTTGTTCAAAATCTGTTTTGACTCCAAAGTCTTACCAGCCTCTGTGTTTTTGAAAAACCTGTTGGTGAAACAGAATGGTCGACGAATCAGAAGAGTCGACGAATCAGACCATTGTCGGCGAATCAAATCTGTTTCGTCAAAACATCGACGAATCACATGAGCCCAAATCAGTTTCGTCATGGGCTAAAATTCAGGCCCAAGTCCAAGCCCAAGTTTCTGTTTCGCCGGGCCCAATCCAGTTTCGTCGAGATCTCAGATTCGTCGGAACAAGGCGGTCTATATAAGGGTCCCAGTTGTTCACTTTTTCAAAACAACAAACTTTTCATCTTCTTCAAACATCAAAACCCATACCTACGGATAACCTTTCAAATCACTCAAATCATCCGATTTTTATCAAAATCTTACAAACATCAAAGGTAGTAAAACGTTCTGATTAACATTCCGAACACTTTGAACCGTCAGTTTTTCATCCGAAACCCTCAGAGACCCCTTTGAGACCTTGTTTTTCTTTGATAATATATGTGTTGATGTTGAATGTATTGTGTTTTCCTTCTGTATCTGATAGATTTAGGTTTATTATGTTTGATTTGCTTTGATTTGGATGTGGGTTTATGTAACAAAAACAGGGGTTTGTGTTTGATAAAGTTCTTAACTGTTTTAAATGGATTTTTTATCGGAAATCATTTATAGGTTTTACAAGTTGTTTTGGGTTATAAACATTGAAGTTAAATGTGTTGGTATTATATTTGATCCTTGTTTAAACCACAAAATGGCGAAACTGAAAAACCCCCAAATTGACGAATCTCATTAACCCTAATTCCGGCGAATCAAAACATACGGCGAATCAAACATACGACGAATCTGAAATGCGACGAATCAGAGACGACGAATCAGAAATGGAACGAAACAGACACGACGAATCAAAACGTCGATGAATCAAACTGGTCAATGGTCAACCCTATGTTTCGTCGCACAACCTTCTGTTTCGTCGTTGATCTTCAGTTTCGTCGTCTATGCCTTAGCTGTTTTCTGGTGTTGCTGTTTGTTCACAGTAGACATGTTTGATAGGTTATCTGTTATGTGGATACATGAAATTGTATCTATACATGTCTAAATGCAATGTTATATCAAATGTGACTTATTCTGGACATTTTCATGTACAGATGGCTCCGAAAGCACCGCAAGAAAAAGGAAAACGAAAGAAGGCGATAAAGAAAGAAAACAAAACTGAAGAGGAGATTATGTCAGAGAAGCGTCATAATCAAGTTGCATATCTGGATCCTGAAGACAAGCTCACGGAATTTAAAGATATCACGAAGTGGATCAGGGAGTCACGTATCAATCATGCTGTTACATACTCGACACCCGTCTACAAATCACTGATTAAAGCTTTCTGGGATTCTGCAAGCGTCGTCCAAATCGATGGAAAGGATATTATAAGAGGTCGTGTGAATGATCTGTATGTCGTTGTTACTCCGGAGATATTGAATGAAGTTCTTCAATTACAAGATCAACTGAATGCTCCATATTCAATCCCAATCATGTGTTCACGAGGCTGTTTGCTAAGGATGAAGTGTAAAGGAGACCTTTTCGTCAAACAAATCAACAAAGGTCATCTTCCATTACGCTACAAGTTTTTATTGCATATTCTTATTCAGTGTCTCAGCAATAGACGGTCTGGATATGATATGGCTGGAGATGATCTCGTTGGTTTCATGGTTGCTTTGGTGTTAAACAAACCGTTTAGCATCTCAAAGTATATTTTCAGCAACTTGAAAGAGAATATGACAAGGACTGGTAGTAGAACAACCGGGAACAAGTTTTGGATGTATCCGCGGTTTCTGCAAAAGATTATGAATGTTCAACATCCAGACCTTCCTAAAGCTGAAAATGATCTTCTGAAGATAGAGGCGATGAATTTCAACTCTTTAAGGCTAATCAAGACTCTTGCCGCCAAAAGATACAAAGAAAGCGTTCCTCCAAGGAAGCTTTTTGGCGCACTAGTGAATCCTGATTATGTTGCTCCAGCAAATGATAAATGGCGTCATGATGACAGCCAATCTGACAATGAAGAACCTGAGTTGGAAAGGCTAAGGATAGAGAAATTTGGTCCTGACCCAGTTGATTCAGATGAGTCTGGTAGTGATGGTGATGAAAGTAGTGGTGAAGGTGATGATGGTGGTGATGCTGGTGCTGTTGGTACATCGAGCAAGGGTGCAGCTTCTGGTACATCAGCTAGTAGTTCTTCAGCAAGTGGTGATGATGAATCAGATTCTAGTTCTAGTGATCATATATTTGAGCCTGGATACGAAATGTATATCGATATACGTGGAGTAAGAAGGTATAGAAAGATTAGAACTGAGGATGATCCAGAATATGTTCCAGAGGATCCTGAAGGTGAAAGAAGAACAAAAAGAAGAGCTGAGAAAGCTGTTGAAGTTCAAAAGAAGAAATCTAGGAGATATTTGAGTACTTATACTCGGAAATCTGTGCCTCAAGAGTCTTCATCTGTACCTCAGGAGCCTGTACAATCTGTACCTCAGGAGCCTGTACAAGAAGCTCCTGTAGTTACTTCAGCTACAGAAACTCCAGTTGTTACATCAGCTGCTGCTACTCCATCTGTTATTCCTCAGGCAGTTCCTGAAAGAACTATGGCTTCTGCAATCAGAGCAACTACTTCGCAGATCAGTGCTGAACGTCATAGGACATTTTCCGGATTTTCTCAAGACGAAAAGATCAGATATCTATTCTCTACACTTGAAGCAGCTGCTGATCGTCTTCAGAGACAATCTCATTTCGGTAATCTCACGAAGCATGATCAACTTAAACAATCGGTGGAAATTAACAAATTGAAGTCAACCGTTGGTCAACAGCAAACAGTAATAGAGCGACAACAAGCTGAAATTGATTTGCTTAAAGCTGAAAATGCTCGCTTGAAGGCTCTTGATGAAGAGAAAGAGAGAAGGCTTGCTATTCTGTGGGATTATCATTGTAAACAACAAGAAGTACTGAAGAAAAAGGATGATGATACGGAAGACCAAGGGAATCCTGACACTTCTGGTACATCACAGAAACAGCCAACCGCACTTACTTCTGAAGTTGTTACAGTTCAACCTACAGTGGTCGAATCATCTCAGGGAACTTCTACTGGAAAAGTTCAACAGATAGAAGGTACTTCTTCTATAGTAAGCAGTGCTGATATTGCTCTACAGGCTATTCATCCATTTACGGGAGAGTTGCTTGAAGAAGGGGAGTTAATAGAAGATCTTTCTCAGGAGCAATTGAGTATTCTACATTCTATGAGAGAAATTGATGATGCTGAGATAGATAAAATGTCGACTGAGACTGATACAACTAATGTTGAAGATATTGATGAGATTGTGTTTGAAGGTGAAGCATCAAAATCAACTTATGTTCGAACAGATGGTACTGAATTTTCTTCGTTTGATGAAGATTGGATGAAAGAGAATATTGATGACATAGACGAGCACTTAAAGAATCGAAATTCGTCTGAAAAAGACACAGATGCATTTTCTGAATGGAGAAAACAGTTTCTATCTAAAGTCTCCAAGCCTGTGCCTGAAAAAGCTCAAGTCGACTACTTGCAATTTGAAAAGGCAAAGCCAAGTGGAAGGATTCTATGCTGGATGTTTGTACAAGATATACACTGCATTGCTATCAAACGTGAATACGGAATTCTGTATTTCAATTCACTGCTGAGCATTCTTTCCTTACCATTTTATGATGTTGCTGCGTTGACAAGGCTTGAGCTTATCAATCGATCAAAATACGATGGCGCTACTTTATTTGAGCGACTGGTTAAAGTAAACAAGAAGACAGGCTGGAAGGATGAATCATACAAGCCACAATTTCCTGTCTATCAACCGATCAAGTTTACTCTTGATCCGGACACCAACACTTGCAGATACAAACTTGTGTACCAGCCTCCGAGGGTAGTAGATAAAATCCCATTGATGCCTATGTAGCAGGATTTTCTTGAAGACATGGCATTATGGTGCTACGACTCGGATACTCATGAAGCTGTAATTGTGTTTAGAGATAATCGTGCAAATTACCGGATGTTGGATCCGATGTGGATCGTCAACATGTCTGAGGCTGATATTAGCAGATTATATCGTCATGATATTTTCTATGAAGATCAGGATGCACGTCAAGCTTTAAAGTTTCAGCGAGTAGCATGTTTTTGCTATTACCGGGGTATACATTCGGGCAGTTCGTGGTCCGAACAACACTGAGATGGAAGAATAGAAGACTGAAGACGAGTAACAGACAAGGGGGAGTTTGTTGATGCATTTTTAGTGTCTGTGACTAGTCTTGTTTAAACGATGTATTTTGTATGGTCTTTTATTAATTATCGAGTCTGTATGTTATGTTGACCAAGTCAGATATCCTCCTATCTGCTTGTGTACAACTTGTTTGTCTCTTTTGATATGTAAAGTATTATGAACAATGCATGTTGCATTAAAGGGTAGTATGGTCATTACTATGTTTATATGTTGCTGTTGTTGCTGTCTGTTTGCAGAAACAATCACAACAGTTGCAGTCCTCGACGAAACAGGTCTGTTTCGTCGGAACACATCATGACGAAACAGACCAATGTCCTTTACTTCTGTTTCGTTGAAGGTCATGACGAATCACACTTGATTCGTCATGTAATGGGCTGTTTCAAGCCCAATGACTGGCCCATGTTCAGTTTCGCCGAGAAACTTTGTGTTTCGTCGATGTCTTGGCCCAGGGACTATATAAACAATATCCTGTTTCATTTGAACACAGAGATGAGATAAAAACCAAGTAACAAAACTCTGCCGAAATTATGTCTGAACTGTGTTTGTATCAGTTTGTAATCGGTTCTCATCCCGTTAATCAATCGAGTGTGTTTCACTGATTAATCCTTTGTTGTTATTGCTTTATATGTTTGATTTGGCATAGTTACGTGGATTCCGCACACGTGACCGTGTTTGCTATAAACAAGTGATTCGGTTCGTTATCGATCCTCAGATTTCGGGACCTACAATTAGATATCCGAATACAATCACATAATCAGTCGATTTTCATGGGTTCGGTTCTTGATCAATATCAATATCATACTATCATCAAACCCTATATTAATCTAATCACACCACACACAATCAAACTCATATTATCCCTAAATCATTATGTAGAATCATAGAAATTACAACGTCATCTATCACATAATCAATAGTGAAATACTGACCGGTTTGAGAGTAGAGCTAGGTTGTTCCAAACAAGAAAGTGTCGAGAGAGGGAGGGGCTGCCGTCTTCAGGTTAGAGAGGAAAGAATTAGGGTTTAGTGTGTGTTTGTTCTTGCTTTGAAAGTGATGAGAAACTAAACTCCCTAAGGAGTATGTGTATGCGTATAAAGGAGTGGGTCGAACCCTTGCATGGGCTGCCCTTTGATCTCGGGTACAAGATTGGTAACATTGGGCCGAGTAGAGTGTGCATGCCGAAGGATGAGTTGTGAGGCCTGAGAGGACTTGTGCGATTGAGTTCTTATTGTGCGACTACATCATAGACATCTATATATTACCCATAATCACGTCACCTAACATGCCATTAACGTGTCACATAATCACATAGTGTTCATACAAGTTACAAAAATAGGTTCTGAAATACGAGTTGTCACATCATCCCCAAGTTGAAAGAAATTTCGTCCCGAAATTTAGCACATGGTCATTGAGGAAGCTAGTTAGGTTGCGTGGTTTCCTGGTTTTTCCTGGGGTGTCACATCCTTCCCCCGTTGGTTTGGAATTTCATCCCGAAATTCCGTAGTAGCTTCAGCCTCAGTAGTGAATTCAGTTTTCTTGAACAACTGGGGATACTTGTGTTTCATTTGGTTTCCTCGTTCCCAGGTAAACTCTGGGCCACGACGGGAGTTCCAACAAACTCGAACTAGCGGTATTCTGGTATGTTTGAGAATCTTGACCTCCCGGTATCCTTCTCCCACTGGTTCTTGGACAAATCGCAACTAATCGTCGATGGTGAGCTCCTTGAAAGGAACTATAAGAGTTTCATCTGACAGAAACTTCTTCAGATTCGACACATGGAACACGTTGTGAACTCCACTGAGTTCTTCGGATAGGTTCAATCTGTAGACCACCTTGCCAATTCTCTCCGTGATTTCGAAAGGTGCAACATGTCACGGGTTGAGTTTGTCTCGTCTACCAAAACGAACTACACCTTCCCAAGGTGAGACCTTAAGTAGCACTCGATCCCCAACCTGGAACTCGAGTTGTTTCCTGTGCTTATCAGCGTAGCTTTTCTAACGGTCACGAGCTGTCGCCATTCATTGTCGTATCTGAGCAATCTTCTCTATTGTGTCTACAACGAGTTCTGGGCCAGTGATTCGGCTGTTTCCAACTTCTGCCCAACAAAAGGGATGATCATCACTTCTGTCCGTACAATGCCTCAGCTAGTGTGGTAACTGTTGTTATACGAAAACTCCACTAAAGGGAAGATGTCTTTCCCAATCGTTGCCAAAGTCGATTACATATGCCCGAAGCATGTCTTCAAGAGTTTGGATGGTGCGTTCCGTCTGCCCCTCCGTCTGGGGATGATATGATGTGCTCATGTCTAGACGTGAACCAAAGGATTTGTGCATCGCTCGCCACAAATCAGGTGCAAATCGTGGGTCACGATCAGAGATACTGGAGGTTGGCACCCCGTGCCTAACACCACTTCTTTCAGGTAGATGACTACAAGTGTAGAAAACTTATCCGTTTCCTTGATAGTTAGAAGGTGTGCTTGTTACGTGAGACAATCATGATCATCCAGGTGATATCGTTTCCGTTTCGAGTTGTAAGTGGGCTAGCGACCAAATCCATGGCAGCCTGTTTTCGCTTTTGATATAGGTATTTCTGGTTGTTAACACTTCACTTTGACTTTCCCACAAGTCAAACATCATTCCCATACCTAGCTAGGTGGGCCTTCATGCCCGATTACCAGTACAAGGTTTATAGATCCTACTATCTCCCATCGAAACCCAGATGACTAGAATATCGAGACCGGTGTGCTTTGCTCAACATGAGTTCCCTACAGTAGTCGTATAGTGAGACCCACATTTATTCCATGAGGTAGCGAACATCGTCCGACCTGTCAAAGGTTGCTTCTCCATGCCCTGCATGGGTTCAACTTGAAAATCCTCTTCCTTCAGTTCTCAAGTTTGAACAGAGCGAGTCTAATCAGGTAAGTTAGAGTCGATAATGAGCTGCATAGCTCGTGCACGTTCAACTTTCATAGTTGCAATCATCCAAAGTTCCGTCCAGCGATGCCGTTAACTGATCTAGCTCCATCGAAACAAAAGTACACGGGAGGCCCTTGTGGTCGGTCTAAATAACACATCTGGTACCGTCCAAGTAATGCCTCCATCTAAAATCCCTAGGCCACGTTTTCACTGCCAGTTGTGTGTCGTGCAGTTCCTCTTTGTAACCCTATCACGTAGGTCACAACTCACTCGTGTTGCGTCGGTGTGTAACTGGGACTCTGATTCTGACCATCATAGTACACCACTAAATCACCCGCACCCTCGGGTAAAGACGATGCTTGGTGCATTGCAGAGTTGGAACTCGAAAGCTGAAAAGACGTCCTCCTGTTTCGTCTTTCACGAACACAGTACCCTACTGTGCTAAAGAGATTTAAGCTGTGTAACCTTCGAAAATCCTGTGGGTAAGATGCGATAGTATTTAGTGAAACCAAGGAATTGCTGCATCGCCGAAGGAATCTTTGGTGTCGATCAGTTTCTAACAAGAGGCATCTCAGCGAGATCCACGAGTATTCCCACTCCGTTGGTTACCTGATCAAAATGCATGACTTCGCACGTAATGGCTCCTCCCACAGAAGCGCTGAAATAGAGTACATATGCCACCCATGGTGTACCATTCTCCTGGTTATGATTCGGAACATCGTCAATAAATATGGTCGATTCATGTGATCCCTGAAGCTGCTGGTGTGTTGTTCAATTCAATGATCATGGTATACAAAGTTGAAATGGCTGCATCGCATTCGACATGCTGTTGTAAGAACATGCTCCCCCTTGAACTTCCATCTGGTGATAGCTCACTCGTTAGTCAATCCTCGAATGGGGCTTGATCTTCGCAGCTGGTCAACAGGTTGCTAATACAAGGTTGAGGCAAGTGGTTCTTAACTGCCACCTTACTGAGTTCTCGATAATTAGTACACAAACGAAAAATTCATGGATCTAACTAGGGCTCCCCAAAGCGAAAAGCTAGGTTCAACAAAACTCCTGTTCAATAACCCCTGTAGTTGATTAACACAGCTCTTGCAACCCTCCTGGTGCAAGACGGTAAGAGTACGAGTAATCAGGGCTGCCCCTGACCTGATACTAATCTAATAGTCCTCCGGACGATGTGAGGGTACACCTGATAGTTCTTCTGGTAGCACATAGGTAGAAATCACGAACAAAGGGTGAATCCTCGATCCTCTTTTCCTCAGCCCTAGCATCAATAATAAGTGCTAGCATTGCGGGACAATCCTTCCGTGGACACTTCCAAGCTTTCATTACAGAGTTGACGCCAACCTTTGCACAACTCCGATACTTTGAAACAGATGACGATTCTCCACTAGGGAGAGGGATACGCAAAGTTTTCTCCTCACATGGTATATCTGTGCGATGTATGGATTACCAATCCATTCTAACTACTGCTTCAAACCATCAAGGATAGCAGAAGGAAGATCAATGTCGATCGCTTGTCCCACAAGGTCGAACTTGCACCCCAACTAACATATGAAATGTCAATTGTCTTGTCGTCAGCCGATCCCACAACAGATTCAAATTCAAGGTGCATCAGGGTCAAACGGAGCAAAGACGAAGCGATTAGCTACTCATACTAGCTACCCTGTTGCTAAAGTCCTGGCGTTGCCCATGCCAATTCTAAATGCCCTTCCATGAGCATCATTTCTAGTGTTGTTGTTTTCATTGCAAGTATTTCAAGTACTGTCGTTGTTGCTTTGGTTGTTGTCTTCTTAACTTAACCACGGCCAATCCATGTTGTAGTCACTTTTATTTCCTTATTGTAGGCTAGGGTTACGAATACCTTGTTGTCGCTGTGACTGCTGCTCCTAACGCCGTTGCTCGAAATGAAGCCCTACGATTCTTCGCCATTGAGGTCCATCTTTCCACATTCTGAGCCACGTCCTAAAGTACTACTGACTATGCTGACAGTTACACATTCCGTGTTATAGTCGATTGTCATTGCTTATGTCCCGATTAATTCGTAAGAGTTGACTCCCATGAGTCGCTGACAAGGGTTAAGGATTCTATTGAAGCCAATTCGTTGGTGCTCGTTGCCGGTAATCAGGGTCGTCTGGTACTGAGGTTGGTAAAGTACTACGCTTATCCTCCTGTCCATCGATGTTGCAAGTTGCTTGTGTAATACTTGGTCTGTTACGAGGGTATCGCAGAAGTGATCACACTTCGGGATCTAAGACGTCAATACATGAGTTCCAGCAAACGAAGAGGAGCAAGAAAGGTATCGATCGATCATTTGACGATGCGACATCCAACTCAGGGTCGTTCGTATATGCACCTAACATTCTAAACAGTTCGCTGGGCGTTCAGATGGTTGTTCAGGTAACTCTCGATAGCATCGAGATGCGAAAGGATCCAAAGATGAATGAAAAATGGACGTTTGAGTAGGGGACAATCACTACTATGACCCCTATAGGTTTGTTACGTTTCACATCGATCAAGTAACGGAATGGAACCCATTTTTCCACTTGTTAAGGTTCACTGGGACTCGCATGCACCCCACACTATTATTATGTGTGCACCCACAATAATATTGTGGTTTGCATGTTCATCTCAGCTTCTCTCAACTCATGTCAAATGGTTCCTCAAACTCGAGTGGCAACCAAAGAGCATCACGAAGCGTACGTCATGAAGGTTTAGGGAAATATCACCCTATCAGTCACATAGCACACGCAATATCATATGTAAGTGTTCACTAGTTATGCAGTACAATGAGTATACGAGAGACGAACCTTGCAATCTGGAGCTGAGTGTCATGGTCGTATTCACGTTTTCAGAACGGTTCGGTTATAATCTGGTTTTACAAAAACTTTTTTCCGATTTTTAAAACCAAGTTCACCATAACCAATGGCTCTGATACCAATCTGTCACACCCCCAAAATACCACAAGAGGAAACCCCCGCGAGGCTTGTGACGTACCAGGATCTAGCCACCAATCACATTGAACTCATAGGTATATTTAAATAAAACTTTCATTTATTAACATTAAGTGATACACGTTACAAATCAATCACAGTATACAGCGGAAGCATAATTCATTCGTTAAGAGTTTATAAACCATAAGTAAAAACCATTAGTCTTGTTTTGCGATTCCATGTATCTCGACCGATGACCACTCCAGCCTCCCGGACAACAAGTTCCAATGATATGCACCTAAAGGCCTGTAAGGCATGTAACAACGAATCAACAACAAAGTTGAGCGAGTTCACAGTTGGTTGTCCATTTTAGAGTTGTTCCAAAAACATAGTTTAATCTTAACCGGTTATCCAGCCGTGGGGGTTACCCCATAGTTCAAAAACGTTTATTAGTTAACCCATTTTTACTTCAGCTATTCCAGCCAGGCACTCCGGCCGTGGGGGCTACCCCATGTTTAAACTACCATACTCGTTACCATATCGACTACTAATGTTCGTCATGTTTATGTGCCCTCGTCAATGTCTATCATCATTAACGTGCCTAGTCCATTAGTCCACGCCCGTCCTCTGCGGCACGGTGTGAGGTTTGTTAAACCTAATAGCGCTATTTAACTAATGACCCGTTCGCCATTGGCCTCGGCGATTAAGTCGATATAAAAGGAGGCACTTCGTTGATAGAGTTCTAGTCTAGTAAAATCTAAATCCGTCCCAACAGGACGAGGAATCTACATTCCTGAACACGTCCCAACAGGACGAAGAATCCCTATTCCTTAACCCAGTCCCTACCACCGGGAATCCCATGCCTTGGAAAGAGTGTGAACTCACCTCGGTTTGCTTGGTAGATACAAAAAAAGGCCAATCAAGCTGCTAGTGGTCAACCACGTCCTATCATGGTTACCATACAGGTCAGGTCTAGGTTCAAGTAGTGCACGTAGGTTTACACATAAGCTAACAAGTCACGACACATAGCGAATCATGGCAAACACATAGATCATATTAACAGTAGCAGTAAAATACATATAAAGCCCAAAATTGTGCGGTTCAGATGATTGGGCTGGTGAGCTTGTGCGAGCCCAATCATCTTGTGCGACTCGGTAAATAAAGCCCAACCAGTATCCGGCCCAACCTATTGTGCGATCAGCACAACTTGTGCGATCCATCATAAACCCGGCCCATTTAGACATACAGCCCAAAGACTTGTGCGGCTCAATGTATTGTGCGATCAGCACGATCTTGTACGATCCACAATACCTTGTGTGGTCATGCATAAAATATTTGTACATGGTGCCTAAACAGTTGTACCATAAGCATAGCCTGACTTGTGCGACTGACGTGTGCGACCGGTCCTTACACATCTGATCTTGTACGATCCTAGCAAGCTTGTGCGATTGACTTGTATGTGCGGGATTGTGCGATCAGTTATTACTTTCCTTAAATCATGCCATCAGTTATGGTTTTCCATTTATTCGACCAATTCAATTGACGTTTCCTAATTATGTGCTCATTATACCCGTAATAATTGCCAACAAGTTTGGTAGTTCTGCAATTAGATCAAACAACACTCTCTAACAACAATCATATGCATTCATGTGATCAGATTCATGAACAAGTAATTAACCAAATCAATCATCAATCCGACCCTTAATCAAAATCATGCAACAAGACTATTTTATCATGCCAACAATCGATCTCATGGCCATCATACAACTCGAATCAATATTCAACAATACAACCAACATACATGTTTTCATGGATTACTAGAACCCTAGCATCATTCGGTTATATCATGCATTTATCTAATCAATTCTATCAGTTTCCTATTTTGCTTTATTCGGTCAAACCATGGTTTCATCAACTAATTCTTATGAACACCTACTAACATATAATTATGAACAATTATCATTCAAATCGAATCAACAGACCTTCGCGTTCACGTGCTAACATTCAACCGATCATGCCAAGTAATTAGATATCCGAATACAATCACATAATCAGTCGATTTTCATGGGTTCGGTTCTTGATCAATATCAATATCATACTATCATAAAACCCTATATTGATCTAATCACACCACACATAATCAAACTCATATTATCCCTAAATCATTATGCAGAATCATAGAAATTACAACGTCATCTATCACCTAATCAATAGTGAAATACTAACCGGTTTGAGAATTGAGCTAGGTTGTGCCGAACAAGAAAGCGTTGAGAGAGAGGGGCTGCCGTCTTCAGGTTAGAGAGGAAAGAATTAGGGTTTGGTGTGTGTGTGTTCTTGCTTTGAAAGTGATGAGAAACTAAACTCCCTAAGGAGTATGTGTATGCGTATAAAGGAGTTGGCCGAACCCTTGCATGGGCTGCCCTTTGATCTCGGGTACAAGATTGGTAACATAGGGTCGAGTAGAGTGTGCATGCCGAAGGATGAGTTGTTTGGCCCGAGAGGACTTGTGCGATTGAGTTCTTATTGTGCGAATACATCATAGACATCTATATATTACCCATAATCACGTCACCTAACATGCCATTAACGTGTCACATAATCACATAGTGTTCATACAAGTTACAAACACAGGTTCTGAAATACGAGTTGTCACAAAACCAACCACCCAAGAATGGAATCGTCGAGCGAAAACACTTGACAACCTCCTAGAAGCAACTTTTCTTGCCACAAGACCTTTCTCCATCAATTAGGAATCTGATGCCGTCATTAAACACATTCCTTAAATTGTAGCCATTTGTTGAGTGTTTTTTTTTGTGTCTAATCCGCATATATATCACCATTGCCCTTGATTTTCTTGACCGTATATATCTTAAATGTCAACATATACACGTATGATTTAGTTTACGAAGATTTTTAAATGCCGAGAACCTCGATCAGAGAGTAAAAAAGGCGTAAGGTTCACAATGGTGTAAAATTAAAATGGGATATACCGGGCTGGGATTCGAGTTACAAGAACAAGGGCCAAACCAACCACCCAAGAATGGAATCGTCGAGCGAAAACACTTGACAACCTCCTAGAAGCAGCTTTTCTTGCCACCAGACATTTCTCCATCAATTAGGAATCTGATGCCGTCACTAAACACATTCCTTAAATTGTAGCCATTTGTTGAGTGTTTTTTTTTTGTGTCTAATCCGCATATATATAACCATTGCCCTTGATTTTCTTGATTGTATATCTCTTAAATGTCAACATATACACGTGTGATTTAGTTTACCAAGATTTTTCAATGCCAAGAACTTCGATCAGAGAGTAAAAAAGGCGTAAGGTTCACAATGGTGTAAAATTAAAATGGGATATACCGGGCTAGGATTCGAGTTACAGAAACAAGGGACAAACCAACCACCCAAGAATGGAATCGTCGAGCGAAAACACTTGACAACCTCCTAGAAGCATCTTTTCTTGCCACCGGAGCTTTCTCCATCAATTAGTAATCTGATGCCGTCACTAAACACATTCCTTAAATTGTAGTCATTTGTTGAGTGTTTTTTTTGGTTTCTAATCAGCATATATATCACCATTGCCCTTTATTTTCTTGACTGTATATCTCTTAAATGTCAACATATACACGTGTGATTTAGTTTACGGAGATTTTTCAATGCCGAGAACCTCGATCAAAGAGTAAAAAAGGCGTAAGGATCACAATAGTGTAAAATTAAAATGGCATATACCGGCGTAGGATTCGAGTTACAGGAACAAGGGCCAAACCAACCAGCCAAGAATGGAATCGTCGAGCGAAAACACTTGACAACCTCCTAGAAGCAGCTTTTCTTGCCACCGGACCTTTCTCCATCAATTAGGAATCTGATGCCGTCATTGAACACATTCCTTAAATTGTAGCCATTTGTTGAGTGTTTTTTTTGGTGTCTAATCCGCATATATATCACCATTGCCCTTGATTTACTTGACTGTATATCTCTTAAATGTCAACATATACACATGTGATTTAGTTTACGAAGATTTTTCAATGCCGAGAACCTCGACCAGAGAGTAAAAAAGGCGTAAGGTTCACAATGGTGTAAAATTAAAATGGGATTTACCGGGCTAGGATTCGAGTTAAAGGAACAAGGGCCAAACCAACCTCCCAAGAATGGAATCGTCGAGCGAAAACACTTGACAACCTCCTAGAAACATCTTTTCTTGCCACCAGATCTTTCTCCATCATTTAGGAATCTGATGCCGTCACTAAACACATTGCTTAAATTGTAGCCATTTGTTGAGTGTTTTTTTGTGTCTAATCCGCATATATATCACCATTGCCCTTGATTTTCTTGACTGTATATCTCTTAAATGTCAACATATACACCTGTGATTTAGTTTACAAAGATTTTTCAATGCCGAGAACCTCGGTCAGAGAGTAAAAAAGGCGTAAGGTTCACAATGGTGTAAAATGAAAATGGGATATACCGGGCTAGGATTCGAGTTACAGGAACAGGGGCCAAACCAACCACCTTAGAATGGAATCGTCGAGCGAAAACACTTGACAACCTCTTAGAAGCAGCTTTTCTTGCCACCAGACCTTTCTCCATCAATTAGGAATCTGATGTCGTCACTAAACACGTTCCTTAAATTGTAGCCATTTGTTGAGTGTTTGTTTTTTTTGTCTAATCCGCATATATATCACCATTGCCCTTGATTTTCTTAACTGTATATCTCTTAAATGTCAACATATACACATATGATTTAATTTACGAAGATTTTTCAATGCCGAGAACCTCGATTAGAGAGTAAAAAAGGCGTAGGGTTCACAATGGTGTAAAATTAAAATGGGATATACCGGGCTAGGAATCGAGTTACAGGAACAAGGGCCAAACCAACAACCCAAGAATGGAATCATCGAGCGAAAACACTTGACAACCTCCTAGAAGCAGCTTTTCTTGCCACCAGACCTTTCTCCTTCAATTAGGAATCTGATGCCGTCACTAAACACATTCCATAAATTGTAGCCATTTGTTGAGTGTTTTTTTTTTTCTGTCTAATCCGCATATACATCACCATTGCCCTTGATTTTCTTGACTGTATATCTCTTCAATGTTAACATATACACATGTGATTTAGTTTACGAAGATTTTACAATGCCGAGAACCTCGATCAGAGAGTAAAAAAGGCGTAAGATTCACAATGGTGTAAAATTAAAATGTGATATACCGGACTAGGATTCGAGTTACAGGAACAAGGGCCAAACCAACCACCCAAGAATGGAATCATCGAGCAAAAACACTTGCCAACCTCCTAGAAGTAGTTTTTCTTGCCACCAGACATTTCTCCATCAATTAGGAATCTGATGCCGTCACTAAACACATTCCTTAAATTGTAGCCATTTGTTGAGTGTTTTTTTGGTGTCTAATCCGCATATATATCACCATTGCCCTTGATTTTATTGACTGTATATCTCTTAAATGTCAACATATACACGTGTGATTTAGTTTACGAATATTTTTCAATGCCGGGAACCTCGATCAGAGAGTAAAAAACGCGTAAGGTTCACAATGGTGTAAAATTAAAATGGGATATACCGGGCTAGGATTCGAGTTACAGGAACAAGGGCCAAACCAACCACCCAAGAATGGAATCGTCGAGCGAAAACACTTGACAACCTCCTTGAAGCAGCTTTTCTTGCCACCAGACCTTTCTCCATCAATTAGGAATCTGATCCCGTCACTAAACACATTCCTTAAATCGTAGCCATTTGTTGAGTGTTTTTTTTTTGGTGTCTAATCTTCATATATAACACCATTGCCCTGGATTTTCTTGACTGTATATCTTTTAAATGTCAACATATACAAGTGTGATTTAGTTTACGAAGATTTTTCAATGCCGAGAACCTCGATCAGAGAGTAAAAAAGGCGCAAGGTTCTCAATGGTGTAAAATTAAAATGGGATATACCGGGCTAGGATTCGAGTTACAGGAACAAGGGCCAAACCAACCACCCAAGAATGGAATCGTCGAGCGAAAACACTTGACAACCTCCTTGAAGCAGCTTTTCTTGCCACCAGACCTTTCTCCATCAATTAGGAATCTGATCCCGTCACTAAACACATTCCTTAAATTGTAGCCATTTGTTGAGTGTTTTTTTTTTGGTGTCTAATCTGCATATATAACACCATTGCCCTGGATTTTCTTGACTGTATATCTTTTAAATGTCAACATATACAAGTGTGATTTAGTTTACAAAGATTTTTAAATGACGGGAACCTCGATCAGAGAGTAAAAAAGGCGTAAGGTTCACAATGGTGTAAATTTAAAATGGGATATACCGGGCTAGGATTCGAGTTACAGGAACAAGGGCCAAGCCAACCACCCAAGAATGGAATCGTCGAGCGAAAACACTTGACAACCTCCTAGAAGCAGCTTTTCTTGCCACCAGACCTTTTTCCATCAACTAGGAATCTGATGCCGTCATTAAAGACATTCCTTAAATTGTAGCAATTTGTTGATTGTTTTTTTTGGTGTCTAATCCGCATATATATCACCATTGAACTTGATTTTCTTAATTGTATATCTCTTAAATGTCAACATATACGCGTGTGATTTAGTTTACGAAGATTTTTCAATGCCGATAACGTCGATCAGAGAGTAAAAAAGGCTTAAGGTTCACACTGGTGTAAAATTAAAATGGGATATACCGGGCAAGGATTCGAGTTACAGGAACAAGAGCCAAACCAACCACCTAAGAATGGAATTGTCGAGCGAAAACACTTTACAACCTCCTAGAAGCAGCTTTTCTTGCCACCAGACCTTTCTCCATCAATTAGGAATCCGATGCCGTCAAGAAACACATTCCTTAAATTGTAGCCATTTGCTGAGTGTTTTTTTGGTGTCTAATCCGCATATATATCACCATTGCCCTTGATTTTCTTGACTGTATATCTCTTAAATTTCAACATATACACGTGTGATTTAGTTTACGAAGACTTTTCAATGCCGAGAACCTCGATCAGAGAGTAAAAAAGGCGTAATGTTCACAATGGTGTAAAATTAAAATGGGATATAACGGGCTAGGATTCGAGTTACAGGAACAAAGGCCAAACCAACCACCCTAGAATGGAATCGTCGAGCGAAAACACTTGACAACCTCCTAGAAGCAACTTTTCTTGCCACCAGACCTTTTTCCATCAATTAGGAATCTGATGCCGTCACTAAACACATTCCTTAAATTGTAGCCATTTGTTGAGTTTTTTTTGGTGTCTAATCCGCATATATATCACCATTTCCCTTGATTTTCTTGACTGTATATCTCTTAAATTTCAACAAATACGCGTGTGATTTAGTTTACAAAGATTTTTCAATGCCGATAACCTCGATCAGAGAGTAAAAAAGGCTTAAGGTTCATAATGGTGTAAAATTAAAATGGGATATACCGGGCAAAGATTCGAGTTACAGGAACAAGGGCCAAACCAACCACCCAAGAATGGAATTGTCGAGCGAAAACATTTGACAACCTCCTAGAAGCAGCTTTTCTTGCCACCAGACCTTTCTCCATCAATTAGGAATCTGATGCCATCAATAAACACATTCCTTAAATTGTAGCCATTTGCTGAGTGTTTTTTTGGTGTCTAATCCGCATATATATCATCATTGCCCTTGATTTTCTTGACTGTATATCTCTTAAATGTCAACATATACACGTGTGATTTAGTTTACGAAGATTTTTAATGTCGGGAACCTTGATCATAGAGTAAAAAAGGCGTAAGGTTCACAATGGTGTAAATTAAAATGGGATATACCGGGCTAGGATTCGAGTTTCAGGAACAAGGGCCAAACCAACCACCCAAGAATGGAATCGTCGAGCGAAACCTAGAAGCAGCTTTTCTTGCCACCAGACCTTTCTCCATCAATAAGGAATTTGATGCCGTCACTAACCACATTCCTTAAATTGTAGCCATTTGTTGATTGGTTTTTTTGGTGTCTAATCCGCATATATAACACCATTGCCCTTGATTTTCTAGACTGTATATCTCTTAAATGTCAACATATACACGTGTGATTTAGTTTACGAAGATTTTTCAATGCCGAAAACCTCGATCAGAGAGTAAAAAAGGCGTAATGTTCACAATGCTGTAAAATTAAAATGGGATATAACGGGCTAGGATTCGAGTTACAGGAACAAGTGCCAAACCAACCACCCAAGAATGGAATTGTCGAGCGAAAACACTTGACAACCTCCTAGAAGCAGCTTTTCTTGCCACCAGACCTTTCCCCATCAATTAGGAATCTGATGCCGTCACTAAACACATTCCTTAAATTGTAGCCATTTGTTGAGTGTTTTTTTTTTTGGTGTCTAATCCGCATATATATCACCATTGCACTTGATTTTCTTGACTGTATATCTCTTAAATGTCAACATATACATGTGTGATTTAGTTTACGAAGATTTTTCAATGCCGAGAACCTCGATCAGAGAGTAAAAAAGGCGTAAGGTTCACAATGGTGTAAAATTAAAATGGGATATACCGGGCTAGGATTCGAGTTACATGAACAAGGGCCAAACCAACCACCCAAGAATGGAATCGTTGAGCGAAAACATTTCACAACCACATAGAAGCAGCTTTTCTAGCCACCAGACCTTTCTCCATCAATTAGGAATCAGATGCCGTCACTAAACACATTCCTTAAATTGTAGCCAATTGTTGAGTGTTTTTTTTGGTGTCTAATCTGCATATATATCACCATTGCCCTTGAATTTCTTGATTGTATATCTCTTAAATGTCAACATATACACGTGTGATTTAGTTTACGAAGATTTTTCAATGCCGGGAACCTCGATCAGAGAGTAAAAAAGGCGTAAGGTTCACAATGGTGTAAAATTAAAATGGGATATACCGGGCCATGACTGGAGTTACACGAACAAGGGCCAAACCAACCACCCAAGAATGGAATCGTCGAGCGAAAACACTTGACAACCTCCTAGAAGCAGCTTTTCTTGCCACCAGACCTTTCTCCATCAATAAGGAATCTGATGCCGTCACTAAACACATTCCTTAAATTGTAGCCATTTGTTGAGTGTTTTTTTTGGTGTCTAATCCGCATATATAACACCATTGCCCTTGATTTTCTTGATTGTATATCTCTTAAATGTCAACATATACACGTATGATTTAGTTTACGAAGATTTTTCAATGCCGAGAACCTCGATCCGAGAGTAAAAAAGGCGTAATGTTCACAATGGTGTAAAATTAAAATGGGATATAATGGGCTAGGATTCGAGTTACAGGAACAACGGCCAAACCAACCACCCAAGAATGGAATCGTCGAGCGAAAACACTTGACAACATCCTAGAAGCAACTTTTCTTGCCACCAGACATTTCTCCATCAATTAGGAATCCGTCACTAAACACATTCCTTAAATTGTAGCCATTTGTTGAGTGTTTTTTTTTGGTGTCTAATCCGCATATATATCACCATTGCCCTTGATTTTCTTGACTGTATATCTCTTAAATGTCAACATATACACGTGTGATTTAGTTTACGAAGATTTTTCAATGCTGGGAAACTCGATCAGAGAGTAAAAAACGCGTAAGGTTCACAATGGTGTAAAATTAAAATGGGAAATACCGGGATATGATTCGAGTTACAGGAACAAGGGCCAAAGCAACCACCCAAGAATGGAATTGTCGAGCGAAAACACTTGACAACCTCCTAGAAGCAGCTTTTCTTGCCACCAGACCTTTCCCCATCAATTAGGAATCTGATGCCGTCACTAAACACATTCCTTAAATTGTAGCCATTTGTTGAGTGTTTTTTTGGTGTATAATCCGCATATTTATCACCATTGCCCTTGATTTTCTTGACTGTATATCTCTTAAATATCAACATATACACGTGTGATTTAGTTTAAGAAGATTTTTCAATGCCGAGAATCTCTATCAGAGAGTAAAAAAGGCGTAAGGTTCACAATGGTGTAAAATTAAAATGGGATATACCGGGCTAGGATTCGAGTTACAGGAACAAGGGCCAAACCAACCACCCAAGAATGGAATCGTTGAGCGAAAACATTTCACAACCACCTAGAAGCGGCTTTTCTTGCCACCAGACCTTTCTCCATCAATTAGGAATCAGATGCCGTCACTAAACACATTCCTTAAATTGTAGCCATTTGTTGAGTGTTTTTTTGGTGTCTAATCCGCATATATATCACCATTGCCCTTGAATTTCTTGACGGTTTATCTCTTAAATGTCAACATATACACGTGTGATTTAGTTTACGAAGATTTTTCAATGCCAGGAACCTTGATCAGAGAGTAAAAAAGGCGTAAGGTTCACAATGGTGTAAAATTAAAATGGGAAATACCGGGATATGATTCGAGTTACACGAACAAGGGCCAAACCAACCACCCAAGAATGGAATCGTTGAGCGAAAACATTTCACAACCACCTAGAACCAGCTTTTCTAGCCACCAGACCTTTCTCCATCAATTAGGAAACAGATGCCGTCACTAAACACATTCCTTAAATTGTAGCCATTTGTTGACTGTTTTTTTTGGTGTCTAATCTGCATATATATCACCATTGCCCTTGAATTTCTTGACTGTATATCTCTTAAATGTCAACATATACACGTGTGATTTAGTTTACGAAGATTTTTCAATGCCGGGAACCTCGATCAGAGAGTAAAAAAGGCGTAAGGTTCACAATGGTGTAAAATTAAAATGGGATATACCGGGCCATGACTGGAGTTACACGAACAAGGGCCAAACCAACCACCCAAGAATGGAATCGTCGAGCGAAAACACTTGACAACCTCCTAGAAGCAGCTTTTCTTGCCACCAGACCTTTCTTCATCAATAAGGAATCTGATGCCGTCACTAAACACATTCCTTAAATTGTAGCCATTTGTTGAGTGTTTTTTTTGGTGTCTAATCCGCATATATAACACCATTGCCCTTGATTTTCTTGATTGTATATCTCTTAAATGTCAACATATACACGTATGATTTAGTTTACGAATATTTTTCAATGCCGAGAACCTCGATCAGAGAGTAAAAAAGGCGTAATGTTCACAATGGTGTAAAATTAAAATGGGATATAATGGGCTAGGATTCGAGTTACAGGAACAACGGCCAAACCAACCACCCAAGAATGGAATCGTCGAGCGAAAACACTTGACAACATCCTAGAAGCAACTTTTCTTGCCACCAGACATTTCTCCATCAATTAGGAATCCGTCACTAAACACATTCCTTAAATTGTAGCCATTTGTTGAGTGTTTTTTTTTTGGTGTCTAATCCGCATATATATCACCATTACCCTTGATTTTCTTGACTGTATATCTCTTAAATGTCAACATATACACGTGTGATTTAGTTTACGAAGATTTTTCAATGCTGGGAAACTCGATCAGAGAGTAAAAAACGCGTAAGGTTCACAATGGTGTAAAATTAAAATGGGATATACCGGGCTAGGATTCGAGTTACCGGAACAAGGGCCAAAGCAACCACCCAAGAATGGAATTGTCGAGCGAAAACACTTGACAACCTCCTAGAAGCAGCTTTTCTTGCCACCAGACCTTTCCCCATCAATTAGGAATCTGATGCCGTCACTAAACACATTCCTTAAATTGTAGCCATTTGTTGAGTGTTTTTTTGGTGTATAATCCGCATATTTATCACCATTGCCCTTGATTTTCTTGACTGTATATCTCTTAAATATCAACATATACACGTGTGATTTAGTTTAAGAAGATTTTTCAATGCCGAGAATCTCGATCAGAGAGTAAAAAAGGCGTAAGGTTCACAATGGTGTAAAATTAAAATGGGATATACCGGGCTAGGATTCGAGTTACAGGAACAAGGGCCAAACCAACCACCCAAGAATGGAATCGTTGAGCGAAAACATTTCACAACCACCTAGAAGCGGCTTTTCTTGCCACCAGACCTTTCTCCATCAATTAGGAATCAGATGCCGTCACTAAACACAATCCTTAAATTGTAGCCATTTGTTGAGTGTTTTTTTGGTGTCTAATCCGCATATATATCACCATTGCCCTTGAATTTCTTGACGGTATATCTCTTAAATGTCAACATATACACGTGTGATTTAGTTTACGAAGATTTTTCAATGCCGGGAACCTTGATCAGAGAGTAAAAAAGGCGTAAGGTTCACAATGGTGTAAAATTAAAATGGGAAATACCGGGATATGATTCGAGTTACACGAACAAGGGCCAAACCAACCACCCAAGAATGGAATCGTTGAGCGAAAACATTTCACAACCACCTAGAACCAGCTTTTCTAGCCACCAGACCTTTCTCCATCAATTAGGAAACACATGCCGTCATTAAACACATTCCTTAAATTGTAGCCATTTGTTGACTGTTTTTTTTGGTGTCTAATCTGCATATATATCACCATTGCCCTTGAATTTCTTGACTGTATATCTCTTAAATGTCAACATATACACGTGTGATTTAGTTTACGAAGATTTTTCAATGCCGGGAACCTCGATCAGAGAGTAAAAAAGGCGTAAGGTTCACAATGGTGTAAAATTAAAATGGGATATACCGGGCCATGACTGGAGTTACACGAACAAGGGCCAAACCAACCACCCAAGAATGGAATCGTCGAGCGAAAACACTTGACAACCTCCTAGAAGCAGCTTTTCTTGCCACCAGACGTTTCTCCATCAATAAGGAATCTGATGCCGTCACTAAACACATTCCTTAAATTGTAGCCATTTGTTGAGTGTTTTTTTTTGGTGTCTAATCCGCATATATAACACCATTGCCCTTGATTTTCTTGATTGTATATCTCTTAAATGTCAACATATACACGTATGATTTAGTTAACGAATATTTTTCAATGCCGAGAACCTCGATCAGAGAGTAAAAAAGGCGTAATGTTCACAATGGTGTAAAATTAAAATGGGATATAATGGGCTAGGATTCGAGTTACAGGAACAACGGCCAAACCAACCACCCAAGAATGGAATCGTCGAGCGAAAACACTTGACAACATCCTAGAAGCAACTTTTCTTGCCACCAGACATTTCTCCATCAATTAGGAATCCGTCACTAAACACATTCCTTAAATTGTAGCCATTTGTTGAGTGTTTTTTTTTGGTGTCTAATCCGCATATATATCACCATTGCCCTTGATTTTCTTGACTGTATATCTCTTAAATGTCAACATATACACGTGTGATTTAGTTTACAAAGATTTTTCAATGCTGGGAAACTCGATCAGAGAGTAAAAAACGCGTAAGGTTCACAATGGTGTAAAATTAAAATGGGATATACCGGGCTAGGATTCGAGTTACAGGAACAAGGGCCAAAGCAACCACCCAAGAATGGAATTGTCGAGCGAAAACACTTGACAACCTCCTAGAAGCAGCTTTTCTTGCCACCAGACCTTTCCCCATCAATTAGGAATCTGATGTCGTCACTAAACACATTCCTTAAATTGTAGCCATTTGTTGAGTGTTTTTTTGGTGTATAATCCGCATATTTATCACCATTGCCCTTGATTTTCTTGACTGTATATCTCTTAAATATCAACATATACACGTGTGATTTAGTTTATGAAGATTTTTCAATGCCGAGAATCTCGATCAGAGAGTAAAAAAGGCGTAAGGTTCACAATGGTGTAAAATTAAAATGGGATATACCGGGCTAGGATTCGAGTTACAGGAACAAGGGCCAAACCAACCACCCAAGAATGGAATCGTTGAGCGAAAACATTTCACAACCACCTAGAAGCGGCTTTTCTTGCCACCAGACCTTTCTCCATCAATTAGGAATCAGATGCCGTCACTAAACACATTCCTTAAATTGTAGCCATTTGTTGAGTGTTTTTTTGGTGTCTAATCCGCATATATATCACCATTGCCCTTGAATTTCTTGACTGTATATCTCTTAAATGTCAACATATACACGTGTTATTTAGTTTACGAAGATTTTTCAATGCCGAGAACCTCGATCAGAGAGTAAAAAAGGCGTAAGATTCATAATGGTGTAAAATTAAAATGGGATATACCGGGCTAGGATTCGAGTTACCGGATCAAGGGCCAAACCAACCACCCAACAATGGAATCGTCGAGCGAAAACACTTGACAACCTCCTAGAAGCAGCATTTCTTGCCACCTGACCTTTCTCCATCAATTAGGAATCTGATGCCGTCACTAAACACATTCCTTAAATTGTAGCCATTTGTTAAGTGTTTTTTTTTGGTATCTAATCCGCATATATATCACCAATGCCCGTGATTTTCTTGACTGTATATCTCTTAAATGTAAACATATACACGTGTGATTTAGTTTACGAAGATTTTTCAATGCCGAGAACCTCGATCAGAAAGTAAAAAAGGCGTAAGGTTCACAGTGGTGTAAAATTAAAACGGGATATACCGGGCTTGGATTCGAGTTACAGGAACAAGGGCCAAACCAACCACCCAAGAATGGAATCGTCGAGCGAAAACACTTAACAACCTCCTAGAAGCAGCTTTTCTTGCCACCAGACCTTTCTCCATCAATTAGGAATCTGATGCCGTCACAAAACACATTCCTTAAATTGTAGCCATTTGTTGAGTGTTTTTTTTGGTGTCTAATCCGCATATATATCACCTGTAGGTCCCCTATTGGTATGGATCTTTCACAGAATTGTCTTTCTAATCAAGAGTGCGGAATCCTCTTGATCAGAATATCACAGAAACAAGTAGAAGAACAGAAACAGCAAGACACTTTCAAACCGGGTTTACTATTGATTATCCAACTTGCAGTTTACAATCAATTAAAACCCTAACCAACACAATTTCGTCCAAGTCTAAGGTCTCTCACGAAACTGCTCTCACACACTGTTTTGGCTGATTAACTGATTAACCTAAACCCTAAAGCCTAACCTTGTTTATATAACACAAGGTTACTACTTGGGCCAAGGTTAAACATCATGGACTGCGAATTGGACAAGCCCAATTCGCCCCCATCACCCTATGTAGGACCGATATTGTCAGTCTAATGAGACAATTGAAGCTAGAACCTACACATTATGTGGCGGAAACACATAATATGCATGAAACGAATCAGAAATGGAGTAGAAACAGAGTAGATACACTTTTAAACACTTTTCTCATTCAATATTCAGAAAATACAAGGTCAGCAGTTCGGCACCTATGACATGAACATTACTGAATGAGAACATACACAAGGGGTATTTATAATCTATGTGGTTTCGCTCATATGGACTGACACATAAGCGAAATCTCATACAACTGATTTCGCTTATGTGTCACCATGACATAAAAGCGAAACCTCTTTAGACTTTACAAACCAAATATCAATCTAACCCCTGTAATTACATAATTAAGCACATTTAAACCCCTATACAAGATAAACTATGACTAAGACGCAGGCTCTAGACATTATGCACTAACAAACTCCCCCTCGGATATAGCCGCAGTCTTCGTCTAGTTTTCAGGGTCTTCACAATGACTTGAATTTTTCTTCTCTAGGCTTAGGTTTCCTTTAGTTGTTTTCTTTTTCAAGACAATTTTTGGAATCTTGATTGTTGGACTAACAACTTGGGTCTTCTTCTGAGCAACTTTCTTTCGAGCTCCTCTCTTCTTTATACCACTATCCGGAGTTTGAGATTCAGATACATGTTCAGGTGATGGTTCGTAAGCAGCATCATCCTTCTCTTGTCTCTTTCTCTTTCTTAACAACTTCTCTTGTTCAGCTGCTTCTTTAATTTTTCTTTGACGTGCAATTTCATCAATGGTTTCATCAGAAGAACTAGAAGAACTTTCATCAACATCTTCAATCACTACATTGTCAGCAGCTTTACTTTGTTCAGGAACAGATTCACAAATCTCTTTCAAAAACTCTGTAGATCTTGGAGAAAAATGAATATCTCCTTCAACATTTGTTTCAATTTCAGTTTCAGCTTCAATGTTAATTTCAGCTTCAGTTTCAACATTAGCTACTGCTTCAGCTTCAATTTCTGGTTCATCAACTAATAGCGTTTTTGTATTTTTCTTTTGTTTTTGCTTCTTTTTAGGCTTTGAAGACGACCCTTCAACATTAATCACAATCGGTGTAGCTGGCCTTTGCCTTCTGCCTGTAGCTTTCACAAACCAGTTGTTCTTTGAATCTTTAAAATCAATTAAAGTCTTTAACTCATCTTGATAAGCAGCCTCTTTCCTTTCTTCTTCATTTCTCCAATGTTGATGATTTATCGGATCAGGATCAACATAGTTAGCATTACTAATGAATCCAAAGAATGAAGCTACAAATGTAGGTTCTGGATGGTTTTGATGATATCTCACAAGTTGCTTCAGAGAATCATTACTCATGTGAGTTTGAACCAGCAAATCATTATTCATGTCTCTCACAATATCTGGATATGCATGATCTATCACCATCTGAATGAAACGAGGATAAATCCAAACTTTGCTCTCTGATGTAATATTCTCCATCATGTAGTGAAACACAAGATGTGAGAAATTGTACTTCTTGTTAAGCACCAAAGCAACAACCATATTCATCTGATAGTCTCTCATCGTGTCATAACTACCTTTGGTGTGACTGAGAGCCATTAACACACAATGAATCAAAAATTTATATGGCTTTTGAAACTTAGACTTCAAATAGTTTCCAGCATTCAATGCTCCTGAATATCCCATCCTTAACATGCAACCCTTCACCATTTTCTCCGGAAACCTGATAGGCGAGTTAACTTCATCCGGAAAGTTCACTATTTCTCGAATAAGGGCTTCAGTTACAATAATCCTCTGATCCTTTCCATGAACTTGAACTATCGAAGAAATTTCTTTCAACTTATCATCATATGTTGCATTCTCCCAGAAACGACGTATGTGAGACTTGAATACCGGTCGTTGATCAGTTAACGCCTTTTGAATTGGAAGACGACGCATGAACTCCAAGATACTGTGGAATTTAGACAATTCTGTATGTTTTTCTTCGTCGAAATCACAAGCACTGTTGTGAAGCGGATCAAAAACAGTCAAAGATCCCTGCATATACCACATATTACACAAAAATTAGACATTTCATTAAAGCGAAATCATCCAATAAGTCATAAAAGCGAAACCTATCAATTCCCTAAAAGCGATACCTATCTGTTTATGACCATAAGAACGATACCTCTAAAAATTCATTCAAAATCAAAAATTGATGTTTTCAGTTTGTAGATCACTTGATTCCGATTCATAGGTTATGTTTTAATTCCATTTTTGATCAAAAATTTATCCCTAAAACTAACTTGTAATCTCTGTTCAAGTTCAAACACTATCAAACATCCAAATCTGAACAATCGAAACATATAATCATGTTTATCAGTAAAATCCGACCACACAACATCATTTTTATGTTCTGATTTAATCTCTAGAACCCTAGATCTAAGTTTCAACTATGAACATGACGCCGACACATAGATTTAAGAAGAAATAGATCAAATTAAGAACAGATCTACCTTGCCCATATCAAATATACTGATAATAAACACAATCAAAATGAAATTGGGCAGCAATTCAACTCTTAGAACAACAAGTTAGGGTTTCGTTCAGAGAGAAACCACAAAAACGAAATGGCAGAGATGACTAATAAGCGAACCCCCTGCCTATTTATATCATAGTGGTTCCGCTCATGTGTCCTTGACATAAGAGCGGACCCATGTGTTCACAAAAGCGGAACCTGATTTGGTCACATGAGCGATATCTCCACTTGGACATTAAAGTGAAATCACAAGTTCAACTTTTAAATTTTTCAATTTTTAACCTTTTCCGACCAAATATGTTCACACCCAGTTAATCAAGTTCAAATTAATGACCTTGATTAACTGCTTAGTCTACCAAGTCCAACTGAATGACCTTGGTTGACCGAATTATGAAGCACATCTTTTGTTTTGATTTGAAATTAGTTCAATTTAATGAACTTTTTGACTTTTAAACTTTTTCAAACTTTCAAACATTTTACCAAATATAACTGCATCTTCAGCTTACCCAGCCCTCATCTCATCCAGACATGTTCCACAATAAGTTTTGATCTTTCAATCCCCAAAGTCAGTTGTCGAAAATAAGATGAAAGCAAAAATCTTTTTGAATTTTTTAACAAGAATAAACTGAAAATAAATTCAAGTAAACTGTACAAACAATATTTTTGTGAGCGTGTTAAGGGATCATATCAGCTGCCAACAAAATATAAGTACCGTTAAGCTGTTATTTCATTTTAAGCATTAAACAATTCACGTAGATTGCCGATATACTGATCCTTTTAAATTCTCACAAAACTTTCAATCTGCTCGGGATACAGAATTAGTGTTTTAGAACTTAAACATCTACATGTGTCCCACCTCAGTATATACTCCCGTATCCAGACCCCAGTATTCAATCTTACAGGTGAGTATACCTAGATGATATCTGTCATGGAATAAATTATAGTACGAGGGCCGTGAGAGCTCAGGTCGATCTTTCGATACGCAGAGAGATGACGGCTTTGACTTTTGGTGGGTCCCCTTTGGGGATCTTCTTTTACAACAGCACATGATTAACAAATTTTGCAATTGTGTTATCATTTTTTATGCTGAGGGGAGGCTTATATTTCAAAGCAGCGTAAAGTATTCTCCGGGGACTAGGTCAGAAATTTCTTTCAGCAGAAGTCCCGGGATAATACCCCAGATATCACTAAGCATAAAGACCTAGTATCTCAGAATATGGGACCCTTCAAACAAGATTTCAGGGGTTACCTATATATCCTGGAGGTGTTCCCCACGTAGATGCAAGTAAATTTTATGTTTATATCCCAAACTAATCTACTAATTTTGTAAAAACCTATCGGCACATCTTTAGTGAGACTGCTTAATTGCATTTTATACATTCCAATTCTTTAGCGTACTGCACCTGTCTAGCTGATGTACTATCATTTCCCTTTTATACACAAACTCATTTTTACTTTTTTAAATGTTTTTGGTTTTTATAGATTTTATCATGTTTTTGTATTTTTCTGCACATTCTCCCCCTAAAACTAAAACATATTTTTGTGTTTTTGTTTTTAACGAAAAGCAGAAAACAAACTGTAAAAAAAAATAAAATGACAACTTGACAAAGGTTCATGTCAAATCTCCACCCAAACCAGCTTCACATTCTTCCACCCTCCCAGACTGCAGATTTTTCAACCCATTAAGTTTCAAAAGATAATAAAATCTTTTCTTGTCAAATGGTTTTGTGTAAAAATCGGCCTTCTGTTCATCTGTGTGTACATATTCAATCCTGATTAATTTCTTTTCATAACAATCTCGAATGAAATGATGACGGATTTCAATATGTTTTGTTTTAGAATGATGAACTGGATTTTTGGTTATGTTTATCGCTGCTTCGTTGTCCACATATATCGGCGTGTCTAAAAATTGCAAACCAAAGTCGCGCATTTGCTGTTGGATCCAGAGGATCTGCGAACAACAGCTGGAAGCTGAAACGTATTCAGCTTCACATGTCGAAAGCGCCACTGCGGTTTGTTTCTTACACTGCCAGGTAACGAGTCGAGTTCCGAAGAACTGACACCCAGCAGTGGTGGACTTAGCATTCTGCTTACAGCTACCGAAATCAGAATCTGCAAACCCAGACAAAGTAAAATCACCCCCTTTAGGATACCACAAGCCGGTGCTTGGGCAGCCTTTCAAATACCGTAGAATTCGTTTGACGATGGTTAGATGAGATTGCTTCGGGTTTGACTGATATCTCGCACATAGACATGTAGGATACATGATATCGGGCCGAGAAGCTGTGAGATACATCAATGATCCTATGATTGATCGATACAATGTTTCGTCCATCTTGACTCCATTCTCATCAGGACATATTCCATGGTTTTGAGCAAGAGGTGTTGATGCAGGACTACACTCAGTCATATCGAACTTGTCGAGAACATCCTTCACATATTTTGACTGATGTATGAAAATCCCGTCAGATAGTTGTTCCACTTGCAAACCCAAGAAAAATTTCATTTCGCCCATGGAGCTCATCTCAAACTTCTTTTTCATCACGACCTCAAATTCTTTACACAGCTCTTCATTTGTTGATCCGAAAATGATATCATCCACGTAAATCTGCACAATTAACAAATGGTTTTCTTTTTCTTTAATAAACAATGTACTATCTACTGTACCTCGTGTGAACCCGTTGTCCAGGAGGTAAGACGAGAGCGTTTCGTACCAGGCTCTCGGGGCCTGGTGAAGTCCGTATAACGCCTTGTCCAGTAGAAATACCTTGTCCTTGTGCTTCGGATTTGTGAAACCAGGAGGTTGACCAACATACACTTCCTCACTGATCTTGCCGTAAAGAAACGCTGATTTCACGTCAAGCTGATACACTTTGAAATCCTTCCATGAAGCAAATGCCAAAAATATCCTAATAGCTTCCAATCTTGCAACTGGAGCATAAACTTCATCATAATCAATCCCTTCTTGTTGGCTAAATCCTTGTACAACCAATCTTGCCTTGTTTCTGACTACGACTCCTCTATCATCCCTTTTACATTTGAATACCCACTTTGTTTTGATCAACTTTTGGTTTGGTGGCAAATCTACAAGTTTCCAAACGCCCAATTTCTCAAATTGTTGTAATTCCTCCTGCATAGCATTAACCCAACTCTCCTCTGTCAATGCTTCTCGATACGTCTTTGGCTCAATCTGTGAAATAAAACATTTAAAAGAAACATCTTTTTGAATGTCAGCAATCGAAGAATAGAAACAAGTAAGAGCATGATCAATTTGATGTCTAGTTTTGACACCACTTTGTAGATCGCCAATAATTTGTTCAGATGGATGGTAGGATAAAGTCCTCAGCATTGCAGTATCAGGCACATCAACTTCCGATTCCAAACTAGTTATATCAAGATCAACGGCTTGATCTTCAACTTCATTTGGATCCTCGTCAAAAGTCGGAGCGGGTTCCGCTTCTGAGTCGTCAGATTCATCGAAGGATTGAACTGTTTCCTCTGGTGGTTCGTGAGTTGTTCCACTTGGTCCTGCTTCATCATCGTGAGAACCCTCAGTGGGTTGAGGAACTTCTAGCGGTCTAGAAATGGGCTCTTCAGATACACCTTGCTGATAAAGATACATTAGAGCAATTTCCTCCTCACTCGGCTCAGACGGTAAATGAAACGACTCCCAGAGTTTATCGTAATCAAATAGGAATCTTTGTCCAGGAAGTTGTGGCGATGAAGTGTGCTTCTGACAATCTACATGTAGAACTTGTATCACCTTCCCCAAACATGGTACAAACACCCTTTTCAATGGACTGGCATATCCAACAAAGAATCCTTCATTTGACTTCGCACCAAACTTTCCATCTTCATCAATGAACGTACACGGTGATCCGAAAGGTTCCAAGAACTCAAGATTCGGCTTGTAACGATGCAGCAACTCAAAACATGTCTTTCCATACTTCTTGACAGTAAGAACTCTGTTCAGTGTATAGCACGCTGCAGATACGGCTTCACTCCAAAAGAAAATAGGTAACTTGGAATCTGCTAACATTGTACGCGCTGTCTCGATTAGGGTTCTATTCTTTCTTTCAGCTACGCCATTTTGTTGTGGAGTATACGGCGCACTGAATTCATGAAGAATTCCCTTTTCATTGCAAAACTCGTACATTCTGTTGTTTTTAAATTCAGTTCCATTGTCGCTTCTAATTCTCCGGATAGGCAATTTGTATACTGTTTCCATCTTCTTGAAAAGTATCATCAAAGACTCAAATGTTTGATCTTTCCGTTCTAAGCACACAACCCAGGAAAATCTTGAAAAATCATCTGTAACCACCAAGCAATACAAATCCCGGCTGATGCTCTTAACATTGACAGGCCCGAAGAGATCCATGTGCAATCTCTCAAGAGGTAACCTGACCGAATTCATGACCTTCAAAGGATGTGATTTCCTAACCTGCTTACCTTTCTTACATGCAATACAATCATCATTTAAATGAAAATTTTTAAAGTTCATGCCTTCAACTAAATCATTATGAACCAAAAAATTCATTTTGCGAACATGAATGTGGCCCATCTTACGATGCCACATGATTGAATCTTTTTCTGTTGCTTTGTTTTTAGACACAAAACACTGTTTCTGATGAGACGTTGGCGTTGCTGTACTCATATCAAGATAATAAAGATCATACTCCCGTGGAGCACGCAACAACACCATCTCATTAGGGATTTTAAACCCTGGTTTCAAAACCACACATTCAGTTTTTGTAAAATGTACGCTGAAATCTTTATCACAAATCTGTGAAATACTTAGTAGATTGTTTATCAATTCTACTATGTAGTTTACTTTGTCAAAAGATATCACACCATTTGTCAAAATTCCTTGACCAACAATTCTTCCACCTTGACTCCCAGCAAACCCTACATGACCTCCATTGATGGATTTTACATCATAGAGTAAAGCAAGCGTCCCAGTCATGTGTCGTGAAGCGCCACTATCCATGATCCATTTTGACAATATAGACTTGGGCAGCCCCTGCAATCATCATAACAAATTCATTCAAACAATGAACTCCATGACTTTTTGACTTCTGAAACACTTCCAAACACTACATCACACTTTTCATCAATCTTAGGAAAGTCAAATGTGACGTTTGGAACAACAGATTCTACTTTTGATTTTACCATATTTTCTTTGATAGGAGGAAACTCTGCAAGAAACTTATCAAGCTCAGATTCAAATTCTTGTTTATCATTAGCACCCACTTTTGATTCATAAAATTCCTTTACTCCTTTGACTTTCCTGTCAACCATTTTTCCAAAAATATTTTGAATAGTTGGATTAAAAGCTTTTGAATCAAACTTTAACTCATTCTCCATTTTCTTCAATCCAACTGATTGTGATTTAGTTTCACAAACTTTTGTTTCATTCTTCAAAATATTTTCCATCTTTTTCTCCTCGACCGATGGTTTTGATTTTTCAACCCATAATTGATTTTCAAAAATTTTCGTTTTTGGATAAAACTTTGAAGTCTTTTGAGACTTTGAAGATTCGCCAATCTCAAATGTCGATTTCGGCTTATCTTCCGACTTCAACGATTCACCCCTTTTTAAAATGCGAATTGGAGAAACCATCGGTTTTTTGCCCTTTGTGTCAGTCGGAGATTTAGATCGTGGTTTTTGAACAAATGGTTTAATGCCAGGTTTTTCAAAAATTTTCTTGCATTGTTTTGCCATATGTCCGATTTCGTTGCAACGATAACAAATTCTTTTGTCATACTCGACAAAAGTTGACTTGAACGACTCTTCTTTCATTTTCTTAGCCATATTGAAATCATCAACTGCTTTTTGACTGAAAATGTATTCCTTCTCATCATCCACACTTGGTCCAACAACAAAAACATCATTCATTTTATCTTTTGGCTTGACAATCTTCTTAGCCATCTTTTTCTCAAAACCAATTCCTTTGTTTTTAAAGTTGTTACCATTTTTCTTGTTACCATTACCATCCCATTCTTTTTTCCCAAAGTTGTTGACATGTGTTGTAACAAATGATTTTTTAGGTTTTGAAAAGAATTCTTTGTTATTAACCTCATCAATTTTCATTTCAACCAATTTGAAAACTTTTTCCACATTCTCAATTTTCACATTTTGAAGAGGATACTCGAAATCGGAGTAAAGTTTGTCTGTTCCAACCATAGTGTATACTACTATAATCGGATCATCATTCGCACTATTATCCGATTTCGGTATGAACCGTTCCAAGAAATTACCCTCATCTTCACATTCAGAACTGGAACTTTCCAAATGTGTTTTCACAGTTTCAAAATCTGAGTTATCACTCTCTTCATCTAACACTTTGTCAACAACGGTCTTTATAACCTGTGACTCATTGTCAGTGTCGGACGGAGAGAATGTAACATCAATGCTCTCAGGCAATTCATTCTCAATTGTTTTCAACTTGAGATTCAATGCAGATTCCACCCCATCTGGATACTTCTGAGTGTAATGATTCCACATTGGGGGTGGAACACTGTTAAAGACCGGATCATCATATAGTTGCTGTGGCACAATCTGTTCAAGGACATATGATGAAGCCACATAACTCATCAATTTTTTATCAATTCGCTCATTTTCAATTTTAGTCAATTCCAATTCCTTTTTTAATGATGCGATTGTGTCAAGATGAAAATTAACTTCCACTTGTTTATCAAAAAGTGCTGCTTTTGCAAGTTTTGTGGCTTTATCATTTTCAACACTTTCATCTTTAATCATTTTGATTGATCTAGTTAGTGTATCATATGCTTCTTTAACTTGTCCTAAATCAAATTTTAACATGTCAGCATGTTCTTTCAATTCCTGAAACTTAGTGTCTTTTTCAAGACACTCCATGCACGGTTGTAAACACTTTTGGCATGGTGTTTCAGATATTGAATCCACTATCTCATCACATTCTGCTTCCTGAACAGTTTCTAATACTAGTTTACCGACATCTTTTGACTCTGACTCAGACAATTTGACTGATTCGTTTCCTTGAACTCCAGATTCCTCTTGTTTGACAGACTCACTACTGACAAACTTAGACTCCTCAGATTCTGAGTCTACCTCTCTCAATTTAGCCATGAGAGCCTTGTCAGCAATTTCTTTCAAAGTGTCTTCGGTCATTTCCTTTGTCACATCGATCATTTCTTCAACAAATTCTTTCTTTTCATCATATCTTGGACACAATCCAGTCCTTGGTTCTTCAAAGAAACCTGCAAAAGATTCAAAAATTTTAGGAGGCATGATAGATTTCAAAGAACTAGCTAATACCTCCTGCTCAGATTGAGATTGATGAACTTCAGCAATTATTTCTTCAACATTGTTTGTATTTTCAGCAGAAACCTCTTCATCAACTATAGAAACATCTTCAGTAACAATTTCTGGTTCAGACACTTTCTCAGAAATTTCCACAACTTCAGCCATCATTGCCTGTCCATCGCTACCGGGAATATATTTATCCCAGCTAAACCCTGCAGCTACCTTTTCATCGTCTTGATTCACGATCATTGCTTTTTCCGGTTTATTCTCAATTTGTGGCCTTTGAACAATTTGTTGTTGATTTGGTTGGTGATAAATTGCTTGCTTGTAATAGTCTTTGGTGAATGGATTCTGATGATTATTCACTTCACGATTTGGACACTCTCTCTTAAAATGACCACGTTCCTTACACTTGAAACACGTAACTTTCGATTTATCGAACCCTAACTTCTGATCAGGACCTGAGAGACTGTTTCTACCAGAAATCTCCATAAACCGTTGTGCTCTTCTAACTAAACTTGCCATGCCCCATTTTATATCAATCAGTTCAAGCTCCTCCGGGTCAATCTGGTCGTAATCCTCTTTGGTCATATCAGGATTACCAATCCTACCCGCCACTAATCCTTCATACGCCTCAAGAACGGAAGCAAGTAATGCAATGTGTTGTTTCGCGGCTGTTTCAGTAATTTCATTTCCATTCTTAATATTCACCGCGATGTTGCAATGCACCCCAGAAACATAAGCCTGATTATTTGAACTTGTAGAACTTTGAGGTGAAAACTGCTCTTGAGCTTTGAAATTTGGATCACAGTTCACAAATGGTGATGAGTTTCCGGATTGTGAAGTGTTTGAAGAAACATTTGAAGTGTTATCAGCAATGAACCCTGTTTGTATTTTTGGACTTTGATTGGTTGAAACTGATGGGTTGCCTTTGTAATACAACGATACATCTTGCTGCACACTTGCTGCATTCATTTTCTTAATTTTCATCAATTCCAACTCGTGAGCTTCAATCTTTTCTATGAACAAACTAAGATTGTAATTAGCAAAGTCTGAATTGTTCTTTAGCATCATCAGATATGTACCCCACTCGTCATAAGGTAATGCATCAGCCAATTTGTCAATCCATTCTTCATCTGTCTTTTCAATCTTTAATCTATTCATCTCAAGCACCAGATGACAATATCTCTCAATTAGTTGCCTTGTAGTTTCACCCTTCATACTGGTAAAAATATCAAACTCTTTCTTGAACAATGCCTTCTTATTTTTAATCATGGAAGCACTACCTTCAAACTTTGCTTTCAATGCAAACCACATAGATTGAGCATTATCTTCATATTGCAACAATACTAGAATGTCTTCTTTGACAGCCTGCTGGAGAATACTAATCATCTTTTTCTCTGCTTTGAAATCATTCTGTTCTGATTCTGTCAGGCTCTGAATATTCTTCTTGTTGTTTAAACCATCAACTGGTGGAACATACTGTTTCTCTATTTTCATCCAACATTCAAAATGATTAGCCTGAACCCAGTTCTTAAATCTGCCTGACCAACCCGCATATTCATCTATGTTCATCAGTTTGGGAGGCTTTTGCATTGTTCCCAATTCGTTCTCCATGTTGACGTTTTGCATAACACTACCCGAGGTTTGTCCAGCTACCATACCACTTCCCGAGAAGAAGTTATAAAACTCTTGGTTTTCCATTTTAGTGACAAAATTTCTAAAAATGTTTAACTTTTTGATTAACAGATTGATTTTATTGAAAATTTTCCACAAACTGAGTTTCTAACACACGTACACGTACACAATGGACTTATCGCTCAAACTTTGAAAATTTTCAAATACCTTGATACTGGAGCGAAATCACTTGCACCAGTGACATAAGAGCGAAATCAGGTTTTGACCTTAAGAGCGAAACCTATGTGACCACAAGAGCGATACCCTAGATTGCCATATGAGCGAAATCTGATTTTACCACAAAAGCGAAACCATGGTTTTGTCACAAGAGCGAAATCACTAATTGATCACAAAAGCGAAATCAGTAAGTGACACTTGAGCGAAATCTCTCTGTGATATGCCACAAAAGCGAAACCTGGTTTCGAGCTGTTTTAGGTCATTTTTAGGTTGATTTTAATTCTGATTTTTTCAAGGGTTTATTAACTACTAGTTTTACACCTTATATTGAAAAATCAGTCCATTTTGTCCGTGGCAAGATCCTGAAACTCAAAAAATGTATGAAAATAGATTCGATTCTTGGTAACTAGCTTACAACTGGCTCTGATACCAATTGTAGGACCGATATTGTCAGTCTAATGAGACAATTGAAGCTAGAACCTACACATTATGTGGCGGAAACACATAATATGCATGAAACGAATCAGAAATGGAGTAGAAACAGAGTAGATACACTTTTAAACACTTTTCTCATTCAATATTCAGAAAATACAAGGTCAGCAGTTCGGCACCTATGACATGAACATTACTGAATGAGAACATACACAAGGGGTATTTATAATCTATGGGGTTTCGCTCATATGGACTGACACATAAGCGAAATCTCATACAACTGATTTCGCTTATGTGTCACCATGACATAAAAGCGAAACCTCTTTAGACTTTACAAACCAAATATCAATCTAACCCCTGTAATTACATAATTAAGCACATTTAAACCCCTATACAAGATAAACTATGACTAAGACGCAGGCTCTAGACATTATGCACTAACACCCTAATTGGGTTTTGTTTAGCCCAAACATTACAACTAACTATTACAAAGCTAAACCCGCTAACTGTTTATCGTTTAACTAATTACAAGATATCCAAAGACCAAATCTAAGCTGTTGTCACAAACATGCACCAACAAACTCCCCCTTGACAATAGCTTCATAAAATAACTTTGTCTTTAGTCATCTTGCAATCTTCATGTATTCTTGCACTGTCATTGGTCTTTGGATAGCTTCAGCTTCAATAGCTCTGTCAGCAACAGACTCCCCCTAAGCTGATGCATCCAATCACCAAATCTTCAAAACGTTAGCTTTTGAGTAAACTCCAGTTCAGCATTTGAATAGCAATCTTCAAACTCTTCAACTTTGTCCGCAATATAGAAAGGAGGTTCTACCATGCATCCAATCAAACTCTCATTTTCACAGCAACTCAGCAACACACTGCTTTAATCTGTATACTATAAAACAAACATCTCGAGAAACCATAAGAATTTTTCAACAAAGTTAAATAAATTATTATTTTTTCAAGAGATAGTTAAACTGTATCACAGATTAAGCATTTTCCAATTTCATCACAAACACGCAAAACTTTTTAATCACACACCCTATAACCCGCATGATTTAAAATTTTGAACTCACTTTCTAACACCGTCTCCCCCTATCAGTAACGATTCCTCCAAGAATAACAGTTTTCCGTACGTTAAGAATTTTAAACAGTAAAAGACACTCTTTTTGGATTTTTGTATTTTCTAAAAGCAAGTAAATAAAAAAAGCAATAAACACTCTATTTTTGTGAGAATCACTGGTAAGAAGATCATATCAGCAAAATCAAACTATTTCACACTATTAGATAAGTCTTTATTTAATTTTTCATGAAAAGCAGTTCAAGACGATTACCAGTATGTTTTTCCTCTTAAACAAAATGCATGAACATTTCAAGTACCATTACCGTATGATACGTTAAGGTAATTTTATTACTGATATACTAGTGTGTCCCACTTCAGGATATACCCCCACGATCAAGGTATGCACAAAGATTCATCGTAGTAGGTGAGTATACTGATGTCATCCTTTAAGATATCCTGACAATGTCTAGGTCTGCATATAATCTGTTTTATCATGTTTTGATTGCTTAACAATGAACACCCAAATAAATACTAATCAAATCCTGGAAATATAAACAACACACTCTATCATGCAAGTATCTTCCCTACCACATATTTCACAAGTCCAATCCAGATTTCTGAAATCTTAACTGGGAATAGGTTGAGAAGAGAACAGAATAGATCTTTAGGAGAGATGGTATAATATACAGATCAAATGAGTTTCCTCAGTTTGATATAGGTTTATTGGGTTTCTTTTGGGCACTAGAGGGCCTCTTTCGGGTGTATTAGATCTATAGCGCGACAACGTACAGCTAGGTCAGCATGTATCTGGATGCAGCAAAAGCTGTCGTTGCCTAGCACCTCCAGGTCAGCATATATCTGGATGCAGCAGAGGAGGTACACGATTTTTTTCAGAGAAGATTTCAGAATCAGATCAAAATTGTGTGTATCGGGACAACATACAGACATTCAAATAGAAATGAGCTAATTCCAAGTGACTTTCTCTCCTGGGGTCATGTACAATTTTAGTTCTGAATAGACAGACAAGATATCCCCAGATGAAATAACAGTATAAAGACCCAAAACTTCAGATTTTGGCAATCTATCAACGCAAGATTTAAGGTCATTAAACCATACACCACTGATGTGTTCCCCACTCATACACAGTTCATTTAGGTTTATATCACATTGGTAAGTTGATTATTTCATGCTTTTTGCCTACTGGTACATCATATGATGAAGCTGCTATCACACTTATGCAATATAATTTCAATTTCAGTGTGACAGTCTAACTTGCCGATGTACTATCATTTCTTCTTTTTCACACAGTGATAACTCATTTTTAATTTTCTATTTTTTTATGTTTTTTTTTTAATTTTCAATGTTTTTGTATTTTTGGTTTTTAAGAAAAACAATAAACTATTTACAAAAATTCTTATGAAAAACCTGTTATTCAGGATTCCTCATCCCGTTGAGTTCGACTAAGTGTTCAAAGCGAGCCCTGTCAAAAGCTTTAGTATAAAGATCTGCCAGGTTATCTTCAGTGTCAACTCGATGTAATTAAATTAGTCGTTTTTCAGCACAATCCCGTATAAAATGATGACGTATGTCAATATGTTTTGTGCGACTATGTTTCACGGGATTATTTGTTATAGAAATTGTGGCATTATTGTCTATCATAATAGGAGTACGAGTGAAATCCAAACCGTAATCGCGCATCTGTTGTTGTATCCAGAGAACCTGAGAGCAGCAGCTACCCGCAGCAATATATTCAGCTTCACACGTAGATGTAGACACACAGGATTGCTTCTTGCATTGCCAAGACACGATCCTGCCTCCTAAGAACTGACAACCACCTGTTGTAGACTTTCTGTTCGACTTGCATCCTCCAAAGTCTGAGTCAGTGTAAGCGACAAAATTCAGATCACTATCAGCTGGATACCACAACCCAAGTTTAGGTTTCCCCTTCAAGTAACGAAGAATACGCTTCACTGCTTTCATGTGTGACTCTTTTGGATTAGCCTGATATCTGGCACACAAGCATACTGCAAACATAATGTCAGGTCTTGAAGCAGTCAAGTACATTAGAGAACCAATCATTGCCCTGTATTGAGTAGGATCAACGTCTTCAGTACTTTCATGATCTGGGCCAAGATTGTGATTTTCACATATGGGTGTGTTGAAAGTAGAGCAATCATTCATCTTGAACCGACTCAAGATGTCATACATATACTTTGTTTGATGAATGAACATCCCATCCTCCTTCTGTTCAACTTGTAATCCCAGAAAGTAAGACAGCTCACCCATAGCACTCATTTCAAACTTGCTCTTCATCACCTGCTCAAACTCTTTACACATACTCTCATCTGATGACCCAAAGATGATGTCATCCACGTACACCTGTACCAGCAGAAAATCTTCCTTCTTCCTCTTGATGAACAGTGTACTGTCAATCTGACCTCTTTCAAAACCATTCTTGATCAGATGTGTAGACAGTGTCTCGTACCACGCCCTGGGAGCTTGATGTAATCCATACAAAGCCTTATCAAGTTTGTACACCCGATCTGGATAATCTGGATCAACGAACCCATCTGGTTGTGAGACATACACCACTTCTTGGACTTTCCCGTAAAGAAATGCACTCTTCACGTCTAGTTGGTAAACTTTGAAGCCCTTGAATGTTGCAAAAGCTAGAAACAAACGAATTGCCTCCAACCTTGCCACTGGTGCAAACACTTCATTGTAATCAATCCCTTCTTGCTGATTGAAACCTTTTACCACCAATCGAGCCTTGTTTCGCGTCACTATCCCTCTGTCATCCTTCTTGCACTTAAACACCCATTTAGTGCCTATCTCTCTCTCACCTTTAGGAAGGTCAACCAACTCCCAAACCTTCAACTTTGCAAACTGGGCCAATTCCTCTTGCATAGCTTCAACCCATGAATTGTCTTTAAGAGCCATATGAATGTTCTTCGGCTCCTCTTGGGAAATAAAACAGCTATACAAGCACTCGTTCACAATCCCAGTCTTCTCAATCGACACAAATAAACCAGAATTCGCTGCTATGCTTCTTCTCGTCTGAACACCTGCAGTAGGATCTCCAAGTATCATGTCAACTGGATGATCTCTATTTGCTCGTGTAGAAGCAACAGAGTCAACTTCAAGATTATCACCCAGGTTTGATCCAACTTCCCCTTGAATGTTCAGATCCGCAAATGGATTAAAGAAATCTTCCCCCTCAATGGGTTCAGAGTCACTATCACTTGAATCAGGATCAACAGCACCTTTGGAAGTTTCCGCAGCATCTGTCATATCAACATTCGATCTAGGCATGAACTCGCCTTCATCGTCTCCACCAATCATTGTCTGAATCAACTGAGAATCATCTGCATTTGGAAACTCAGGAATATTAAATGACTTAAAAGTGCTTTCATAATCATATAATATAGCAGGACCACTCGTTGATTGTTGAGGTTTGTATGAAGTAATTTCAACATTAAAGACAACCTCAATTTTACCAGTTTTTAGATTAAAAACCCTTTTATTCGGTGCGCCAGGTACATAACCTAGAAAGTAGCCTTCGTCAGCCACCTCACCGAATTTTTGTTTATCTTTATTACGCACAATGGTGCAGGGTAATCCAAATGGTTCAAAGCCTTCTAAGTTTGGTTTCTTGTTAAACATTAATTCATGACATGTTTTGTTAAAACGTTTAACAGTCAAAACTTTGTTTAGGACATAGCAAGCTGTATTCACAGCCTCTCCCCAAAAAAGAACTGGTAGCTTTGAATCTGAAAGCATCGTCCTAGCGGCTTCAATCAACGTCCTGTTTTTCCTCTCAGCAACTCCATTTTGTTGAGGTGTATAAGGAGCAGAATATTGATGTTCAATTCCCTTGCGAAGACAGTAGAGATCTAGAACTCGATTCTTGAACTCCGTGCCATTATCACTCCTTATCCTCTTTATCCTTGCATCATGGACGTTTTCCAATTTCGTAAAAAGATCTATCAGCATCTCCGCCGTCTCATCTTTTGTACCTAAAAAGAAAACCCATGAATAACGTGAGTAATCATCAGTGACAACTAAACAATAGTACTTTCCACCAATGCTCCTTACGTTCACTGGACCGAATAAATCCATGTGAAGTAATTCATAAGGGGCATCTATGGAATTTACTGTTTTAGACTTATGAGGTTTCTTATGTTGTTTTCCCTTTTGACATGGAAGACATTTATCTTCCACGTGAAACCTCTGCATTGGAACCCCTTTCACTAGCTCATTTTTAACAAGGTAATTCATTTTTCGATAGTGAATATGGGCCATGCGTCTGTGCCACAACATCGATTCAGCTTCAGATGCTTTTGATAGTAAGCACGCCACCACAGCAGTTGGATCCTTAGCACCCATATCCATGACATAAGTGTCATTTCTCCTTGGCGCTCGCATCACTATCCAATAGTCCGGAATCTTCAAACCTGGTTTCAACACTAATGCTTCATTCTTGGTAAAATGGACCGAGTGACCCTTGTCGCAGACTTGTGACTCGCTCATCAGATTGTGTTTAAGCTGCTCCACATAGTTCACTTTGTCCAGTGTGATCTTCCCATTGGTCACCTTTCCTCGTCCTGTAATTCTACCACCTTTAGCACCCGCAAAATTCACCTTTCCACCATCATAATCTTCAAATTCAGTCAACAATCTCACATCCCCCGTCATGTGCCTGGAGCAGCCACTATCAACATACCATAAGTTGATAATCCTCCTTAGCAGCTCCTGCACACACCAACCAAGAAATTAGTTAGATTGGGGGACCCAAGCCTTAATGGTCTTGGGTCGTCCAAATTCACCAACTACTGGAACATCCATCCAAAATCCATTACTCCTAACTGGAGTCTTGGATCTCAGACCTGTTGATGGAATTTGATTTTGATTTCCACTAGGTCTTTGGTCCTGAGGGTTCCTATACGTATTTGGACTATTTGACCTTTGGAAATTTTGATTTGGGTATCTTGAATTTTGATTCCAAGAAGCATTATTGTTGTAATTTCTAAAGCCATTGTTATAAAAAGTTCGACCACCATTATTTTGGTATCGATTTTGATATTGACCTTGACTTCTGAAATTATTTGAATTTCCATTAAAATTGTTCATTCTAGGTGAACTGCTTCTAGGTCTCTCAAATCTGCCTGGTGGAGATCTAGGCTGAAACCTTGGTTGATTTCTTTGAAAACGAGGAACTTGTAGAGTTCCTTTTTCAGCCTTATCTTCACCAACAGCAACATTCTCTGGTTGCTTAGCAGCAGATTTCTTTGGAGAATTTGCAACTTTCTCATGTTTATCACCACTCTTCTCTGGTGACTTCTCTCTCTTCTCCTCACTCACTTGTGCTTCACTCTTTTTGTTTGGACAGCAGCTAGCTACATGTCCCTTGGTGTGACATTTGAAGCACGATTTCTTTTTCGAAGACTTCTTTTCTGAAGCCTTAGAACTAGATTCGGGTTTTCTTCTGATGATGCCTTAGAAGGATTTGGTTCAGTTTGCTTAATTTCAGAATTTTCTATGTTCTTGTTTTTAGCAAACTCTATATTAGATTCATTTTCAATAACAGCTGTTTCGTTTTTCATGTCACTTCCTTGAACAAAATTAACCTTTTTAACAAAAGTTGGATTGTTATTTTTAGGATGTGATGTATTCTTTTTCAAAACAGGTTTGCTGTTATTATCCTTCTTAGCATCAGCATTCTCAAACACATTTCCTTGACGTGATGTGGAACTACTTGGCAATGTTGACCCAAAGTCCATGAGCTCATCTTCATTAGGCAAGAAAGAATAGTCATGACTAACAGGAGGTGGAACTTCATTGAAACCATGAAATCCCACACTGGTTTTGTCATTACTTTTCTTCAAGCCACCCATCATGTGTTTCATAACAAAAGTAGAGTCCCTGAATTGACCTAATTTCTTTTCAAGTTCAACAATTCTTAGTTGTGCATCTGACAACTCTTTGCATTTATCAGAAATCTCTTTTGTTTTCTCAGCCATCATGTCATGAGCTAAGTTTATGACTTGAAGTTTTTCATTTAGTTTACAGGTTACAGCTTCAATTTTAGTTTCATAACCGTTTATTTTCTTCAAGTATGACGATTCGTTTCTTTTAGCAAAAAAGTTTGCTTCTTTTATGGTAGACATCTCGCCCACCAGACTTTGGTTTTGTGTGGACAACCTATCAACTTCACCCTGTAATTCACGACATTTTAAACACACAGAATTAGACTTTACCTCTCCTGTTTGTTTGTCAAGGTTGGCCATTAGAGCCGCAAGCTGAGCTTCCATTCTTTTATACTTAGCATCCTTTTCTTCAGCTTCCCGTTCCTGGTCAGACTTTTGCGTTTCCTTTTCAGCAACTGTTGTCTGATCAACCTTCATTTCTTCAGCTTTATTCTCTATCTTCACCTCTGCCTCTGCCTCAGCATCACTTTTCTTCTCAACTTTAACATCATCTACTGTAGCTTCACCATCATCAATTTGCGTTATCTCTGCCATGAACGCCTGAGTGACATTGTCATCATTCTCCAAGTGAACACTCCAGTCATATGAACCTTCTCTAGCAGTAGAGATCAGCGCTCTCGAGTTAGAGTTGTTTGAAGCATTTCTATTGTTTGAACTCTGACTCGAAGTATCCTGCTTTTGTTTTTGACATTCCCTGGCGAAATGCCCATAACTTTGACAGTTGAAGCATCTCACTTTGGTCTTATCAAAACCAACAGTCTTTCCTATAAACTTTCTTCCAGTTCGGTTCATAAACCTCTTCACTCTTCTAGTAATCATGGCCATTTGCCACTGCAAATCCATATCTTCAAGATCATCAGGGTCAATCTGATCGTAATCTTCATCTAAAGTGGCAGGATCAGATATCTTCCCCTGAATGTAGTTTTCATATGAAGCAACAAATGAAGCAAGTAGAGCAAGATGCTCTTCAGCAGACTTCACACTCATTGGCATCGACTTAACACCACTACTCTGCTTAGAACCAGATGTTCTCTTAGCTCCTGTTGATCCACCTGAAGCAGCTACAAAACACACATCACCATCATCATTTACTGTGACCTGCTCATTTTCATGCGAGAGAAAAGAAGTGGCTGAGTCGCTAGAAGCATCATGAGATGAAGAAGGTGTAAGCCCATTGTAGATCCCTGGATCTTGAACCTGATCATATCCAGTGTCCTTCTTCTTCATGTTGAGCTCATAAGCTCTTAGCTTTCCAACCACTTCTTCTAGCTCCTTTGTGTCATAATCTGCTTCTCCTTTTATCATGAGAGTGTAGATATCCCATTTAGCAGGTAGAGCATCCAGCAGCTTGTCATTTTTCTCTATGTCAGTATAGCAATCTATGTCATAATTGTCCAATTCTGACATCAAATGATAGTATCGAGTGATGATGTCCTCAAGAGACTCGTTTTTCATGTACTTAAACACTGCAAACTGCTTCTTCAGTAAATCAACTTTGTTCTTCTTGACATCAGGATTTCCTTCATATCTCTTCTCTAGCGCATCCCACATTTCCTTTGAAGTAGTGTACTTCTTAAAGGTATGCTTGATGCCATCAGGTAAAGACATTTTAATGGCTGCCAAGGCTCTCTTTTCAGCCTCATACATTTTCTTCTGTTCAGCATCCATATCAACATAAGCAGTTACACGTTGTCTTCCCTCAAAGTCATGAGTTGGGTTCGCATACCCATCGTCTATACATATCCACATACGAGTGTCCTGGTACTCAATAAAGGATTGAAACCGATCCTTCCATGTCAAGTAGTTCTCCACCTTCATCATCTTAGGTGGTTTGTTCGTTGTGCCTACCTCATGTTCCATTCTTAAGAGTTCGTTCAATTTAGACATGTTCGACATTTTAACTTAATCAGACTGGTAAAACCGTACAAAATTTTTTCGAAGACAGTGGTTACCAAATTACACCGTTAGAATCGTTCGTTGTGCCTACCTCATGTTCCACTTTTTTTTAACCCTAAAAATCCAAGGAATTCAACGGTCCAAACGGTTCTGTCTAACGAGCTACGAATCAATTTCTATTTGCAAAACACTGAAATTTTATCGACGCTTGCCAAATGAAATTCCACCACTTTAAATTTGCTGATCCTTAAATTTGCTGATAATTTCGCTGGGAAGCTGTTAATTTCGCTGGTCAGAAGATCAAATTCGCTGGTCTATTTCGCTTGAAAGTTCAAGTTCGCAGGTCAAATTCGCTGTGTATTTTCGCTATTACGACGACTAGTGAAGTCGCTAAAACCGTGATGATTTCGTTGTGGACAATCACACGGTTACCAAAGTCGCCTTTGGATTTAACGTCGCCGATAAATATGCTGGTCTCACTTAATTTCGCTGGTCTCCCAAATTCGCTGGTTCTGAAAATTGGAAACTTAATCTTTCCGAAATTCTGAAGATTTTCCAACACAAATCTGCAAAATCAAAACAGCAAATCAGCAAGCTTTTTACGAAATTCTTATGAACTTAATGAAGAACACGAAGAACAGCTTTCGAATCTTCAAGAAATTCAGCCAAAAACTTTTCCAGAATCAACCAAAACTTTCCAGAAATCCTGCAAAACACCAAACAAACAAACCAGAAGATCAAAACAGCCAAAAATCCGAAAATTTTATCGAACCAACAGAAAAATTCCGAAAATTTCAAAACCCTAGTTTTCAAAAATTCGAAAAACTCCCTGTTTCTGCAGACACAATTCTGAACCGAGCCTTCAAGAGCCTAATGCTCTGATACCAATTGTAGGTCCCCTATTCGTATGGATCTTTCACAGAATTGTCTTTCTAATCAAGAGTGCGGAATCCTCTTGATCAGAATATCACAGAAACAAGTAGAAGAACAGAAACAGCAAGACACTTTCAAACCGGGTTTACTATTGATTATCCAACTTGCAGTTTACAATCAATTAAAACCCTAACCAACACAATTTCGTCCATGTCTAAGGTCTCTCACGAAACTGCTCTCACACACTGTTTTGGCTGATTAACTGATTAACCTAAACCCTAAAGCCTAACCTTGTTTATATAACACAAGGTTACTACTTGGGCCAAGGTTAAACATCATGGACTGCGAATTGGACAAGCCCAATTCGCCCCCATCACCCTAATTGGGTTTTGTTTAGCCCAAACATTACAACTAACTATTACAAAGCTAAACCCGCTAACTGTTTATCGTTTAACTAATTACAAGATATCCAAAGACCAAATCTAAGCTGTTGTCACAAACATGCACCAACATCACCATTGCCCTTGATTTTCTTTACTGTATATCTCTTAAATGTCAACATATACACGTGTGATTTACTTTACGAAGATTTTTCAATGACGAGAACCTCGATCAGAGAGTAAAAAAGGCGTAAGGTTCACAATGGTGTAAAATTAAAATGAGATATGCCGGGCTAGGATTCAAGTTACCGGAACAAGGGCCAAACCGACCACCCAAGAATGGAATTGTCGAGTGAAAACACTTGACAACCTCCTAGAAGCAGCTTTTCTTGCCACCAGATCTTTCTCCATCAATTAGGAATCTGATTCCATCACTAAACACATTCCTTAAATTGAAGCCATTTGTTGAGTGTTTTTTTTTTGTGTCTAATCCGCATATATATCACCATTGCCCTTGATTTTCTTGACTGAATATCTCTAAAATGTCAACATATACACATGTGATTTAGTTTACGAATATTTTTCAATGTCGAGAACCTCGATCAGAGAGTAAAAAAGGCGTAAGGTTCCACAATGCTGTAAAATTAAAATGGGATATACCGTGCTAGGATTCGAGTTACAGAAACATGGGCCAAACCAACCACCCAAGAATGGAATCGTCGAGCGAAAACACTTGACAACCTCCTAGAAGCAGCTTTTCTTGCCACCAGATCTTTCTCCATCAATTAGGAATCTGATCCCGTCACTAAACACATTCCTTAAATTGTAGCCATTTGTTGAGTGTTTTTTTTGGTGTCTAATCCGCATATTTCTCACCATTGCCCTTGATTTTCTTGACTGTATATCTCTTAAATGTCAACATATACACGTGTTATTTAGTTTACGAAGATTTTTCAATGCCGAGAAACTCGATCAGAGAGTAAAAAAGGCGTAAGATTCACAATGGTGTAAAATTAAAATGGGATATACCGGGCTAGGATTCGAGTTACCGGATCAAGGGCCAAACCAACCACCCAACAATGGAATCGTCGAGCGAAAACACTTGACAACCTCCTAGAAGCAGCATTTCTTGCCACCTGACCTTTCTCCATCAATTAGGAATCTGATGCCGTCACTAAACACATTCCTTAAATTGTAGCCATTTGTTAAGTGTTTTTTTTTTGTATCTAATCCGCATATATATCACCAATGCCCTTGATTTTCTTAACTATATATCTCTTAAATGTAAACATATACACGTGTGATTTAGTTTACGAAGATTTTTCAATGCCGAGAACCTCGATCAGAAAGTAAAAATGGCGTAAGGTTCACAGTGGTGTAAAATTAAAACGGGATATGCCGGGCTCGGATTCGAGTTACAGGAACAAGGGCCAAACCAACCACCCAAGAATGGAATCGTCGAGCGAAAACACTTAACAACCTCCTAGAAGCAGCTTTTCTTGCCACTAGACCTTTCTCCATCAATTAGGAATCTGATGCCGTCACTAAACACATTCCTTAAATTGTAGCCATTTGTTGAGTTTTTTTTTTTTGTCTAATCCGCATATATATCACCATTGCCCTTGATTTTCTTTACCGTATATCTCTTAAATGTCAACATATACACGTGTGATTTAGTTTACGAAGATTTTTCAATGCCGAGAACCTCGATCAGAGAGTAAAAAAGGCGTAAGGTTCCAAATGGTGTAAAATTAAAATGAGATATGCCGGGCTAGGATTCAAATTACCGGAACAAGGGCCAAACCGACCACCCAAGAATGGAATTGTCGAGTGAAAACACTTGACAACCTCCTAGAAGCAGCTTTTCTTGCCACCAGATCTTTCTCCATCAATTAGGAATCTGATTCCATCACTAAACACATTCCTTAAATTGAACCCATTTGTTGAGTGTTTTTTTTTTTGTGTCTAATCCACCTATGTATCACCATTGCCCTTGATTTTCTTTACTATGTATCTCTTAAATGTCATCATTTACATGTGTTGTCACACCCTCAAAATACCACCTAGGGAGTGTCCCTGTTAGGCGTGTGACCCACTAGCAACGAGCCACCAATTACGTTGAACCCATAAGTTTCAAAAATAAAGTTCTTAAATTAATAATAAAATCTCATCATGAGTTTATATGAAAGCCAATATGTTCAGCGGAAGCAAATAATAAACCATAACTAAGTTGTTTAGAAACCAATGTGTAATAGCAAACAATTATCGCATGCGTCTCTTCAGTCGACCCATGACCACTCCTGCTTCTCCAAACAGCAAGTTCCCAATCCAAGATATCTAACGACCTGCGAGCATGCAACAAGTGTATCAGACAAAGCTGGCGAGTTCACAGTTTAAGAAAACGTTTTGTTACCAGTTATATGTAAAATAGTTCACTGACAATTGCAAGTAATATTGTTAATATCTCAATTCCGAACAAGACGGCTCCTGATGTACATGACTGCCCTTCCCACATACTCCTATCTAGTACTGGGCCCCGACTGGGTCATTAGTTCACATCCGTCCTATCTAGGAGCGGTGTGAGGGTGCCAAACCTAAGTAGCGCTGCCAACTAATACCCGTTACCCTCCAGGTAACATAATAAGGGACTTACAAAAATGATAGGTGAGAATATTAACCAATATACCCGTTTTTACCCAGACAACTGACTGTCCCCAACCACTGGGACGCATGCTCGAATGTAGTGAACTCACCTTCGGTTTGCTCGGTTAGACTAAATGCTTGTTTTCTAGTTGATCAATCAAATCCTATCGTATTTACCCGAGTCAGTCAATTTCATGAATTCACAATTCGCGTAACATTCTATCGTAGTTGCACGTAATATTCAAGCAATAATTAATCAAACACATTCCATCACGCATGTCATAACAAGCATCTGAATTATAGCACGTTCACAACACCAGTTCACGCCACAGTTTCATGAGGTGTATGCATATGTACATGAGACCCACTCATTACTAGTCACGATTACATGTTATCAAACATTAACAACTTATGTTTATTGCATACAAATCAACCTAATAATCTAGCCGGCCCATCATATCCCTATATAATGGTGCGGCCCAGACAGATAACGGCCCCAAGCCAAGTGTGGCTCCCACTGGGTGAAGCCCATTATTTTCTGTTGGTTCCTTTTTGATCAACTAGAACAGTCTTCAAAATTTAATTTACATAATTCCTTAGACATCTATACATGTTCAAGCTTTCAAAAAAAAAAAAAAACAAGGCTTAGCTTATTAATTCATACACTTCAAATTGCATGGTTCCAACTATTCCGATACATAAATCAAGAATTATGTTATGTGACCTACACACTTAGCACGTTCATTAACTCACATGAAAAACATCATCATTTAACATCTTGTCTATTCTGACACATATGTCGGATGCACATGATGGATTTGGTGATATCAAAGTTACAAACACATGGTTGTCATATTATCCAAACTTATCAAATTAGATATCCACAATTCTACTGGACCCTTAAAGCTAGTTAACATCATTCTATTGGACCTTTAAAACCACTTCACATCAATATTTAATAATAATAATAATATCAATCATGTAATAATCCCTATTTGATGAATTTAACTCCCCACCATACAATACAACTATTAACAGATTTTCATCACAATCCTCATCATCAAGAAAATCATGTAATTAATTGGATCTGATCATGACCATGAAACTTTTATCATGCAACTTCTTGTCATATATTAAAACACAATCAGCAAGCATGTCTTCGGCCAAGTAAACATGTGCTCGATTAACATCATAAACAATTTCGATTAACACTCTAATCAATTAACTTAGTTAATTCGTATCAGACCACAAGTTGAACATTAAACAAACATGACTGAATTCACTAACCGGAAGTCTGGCCAATCTAGATGCAACTCGAACAAGGGGGGTTCGCTATTGCCGCACGTAAATAGGGAAGAGGTAGGGTTTGGGTTTGATCTCCTAATCTTTCTAATCCTTCACGTAATAAGCAAATATATGAACAAGGGGTCTTGGGTCGGTTGCAAATACTACTCACATAATTGACTTGGGCCGAGATCTAGGATTCACATTTCCGGTTTTTAGGCCAATATCCACTACATCGATGGGCTTTAGATAAACTAACACACACGCATATCATGGCTCAATTATGTCTTGCGGCTCAACGTACACACGACCTAGAAGTTGGCTCATTATACACTCGCATACACACTCAACTACAATATACGTTAGCACATTTAACAAGGTCACGGGTTGAATAAGTTAATTAAAACTAGGACGGGAAGATCACAAGACCGAAGGTAGTAACCTTGAAACTTCGGGCTGTCACATCATCCCCAACTTGAAAGAAATTTCGTCCCGAAATTTAACAAGCAATTCAAAGCAGCACAGTGTTAAATCAGAATGACTGTGGATTTTTCCCAGGTGCCACATCATCCCCAACTTGAAAGGGAATTTCGTCCCGAAATTCGCCAGTTGCATCAGAATTCAATTCGACAGTTTCACACAGATTCGGATACGTGAGCTTCATCTGATTATCGCGTTCCCACGAGAACTTCGGTTCATGATTTGAGTTTCAACGAATTCTTACGACTGGAATTCGACTATTCTAACTACCCTTGACTTCCTGGTCCATGCTTCGATGGATTCCTTGACAACTACGACTCGTCGTTAACCTTAGGCTCTAGTAAAAGTACCACATGTGCTTTATCATACAAACACTGCCTTAGATTCGAAGCATAAATGTCATCACGCAGGTTATCCAATCCGTCGGGTATCCCAAGTTTGTAAGTCCCGTTACCTACTATTCCCAGAATGCTGTATGGCTCAAGAGGATGTAGGTTAAGCTCGCCACGCTTCCCAAGTGTACTACACTCTCCCAGGGTGAGACTTTCAACATGATACGATCGCTTACGGTGATCTTCCAGTGTTTTCTAATGTTATCAGTTTTCCTGGCGGTCACGCGTTCTTGCCAAACGAGTTTCGATCTAAACAACCTTCCAAAGAGTTTCGAGTACAAGTCCTGGGCCTGTGATTAAGTTGTCACCCACCTTAATTCAACAAGAAGATTAGTGTTACTGCCCATGCAATGCCTCAAACAGAGTTGTCTGAATAATAGAATGGTGACTGTTACCGTAGAACTTAACCAAAGGTAAGTATCCTTCTAATTCTTACTAAAGTCGATCACACACATGCTCGCAGCATGTCCTTGAGTGTCTGGATGGTTCGTTTACTCTGACCATATGTCCTATGGTGACAAGTAAAGCTCATGCCTAGACGTGAGCCAAGAGTGTTGTGTAGTGCCAGTCATAAATCAAGTATAGTTCAAATTCAGACGTAACCTTGTGCCTAAAAGCCGCCTCTCTCAGAGGAATATTCACAAGCTGTGAAGATTCGTCAGTTTCCTTGATTGCAAGAATATGTGCTGGTTACGTGAGACAATCAACGATCACCCAGGTAATACTGTTTCTGTTTCGAGTTGTAAGTAGACTAGTGACAAAATCCATTGCAGTCTGTTCTTATTTCCATATAGGTACTTCTGGTTACCGGCACAACCAGAAGGTTTCTGATGTTCCACCTTGACTTTCGCATAAGCCAAACGTCGTTCACATACTTCGTTGTGCAGGCCTTCAAGCCCAGTTGTTAGTACAAGATCCTTAGATCCTAATATAGATTCCATCAAAATCCAGATGACTAGAATATCGAAGCCGGTGTGGTTTGCTCAACACGAATTTCTTACAGTTACTGTATAATGAGGTCCACATTCGTTCCATAAGGTAGCGGATATCGTCCGACCTGCCAAGGTGTCTTCCCCATGCCCTGCATGAGTTCAACTTGAAAATTCTCTCCCTTCAGCTCCCCAGTTTGAACAGATCGAGCCGGATCAGGTAGGTTAGAGTCGGTAGCGAGCTGCAAGCTCGTGCACGTTCAAGTTCCACTGTCGTAATCATCCAAAAGTTCCATCCAGTGATGCCATTAACTGATTTAGCTTTCTTGTCACCAAGGTACATGGGAGGCCGTTGTGATCGGTCTAAGTAGTGCATTCGGTACCGTCCAAGTAACGCCTCCAACTTGATTCCAAAGGCCACGGTTTCCACCGCAGGTTGTGTGGTGCGCAGTCCTTCGTTGTAACTCCTTTACGTACGTCATCAGTCTCGTGATGTATCGGTGTGCAACTGGGACTCCGATTCGGACCATTAGGTTATGCTACTAAATCACCTGCACCCTCGGGTAAAGACGATGCTACTAAATCACCTGCACCCTCGGGTAAAGACGATGCTCAGTGCACTGTCACACCCTCAAAATACCACCTAGGGAGTGTCCCTGTTAGGCGTGTGACCCACTAGCAACGAGCCACCAATTACATTGAACCCATAAGTTTCAAAAATAAAGTTTTTAAATTAATAATAAAATCCCATCATGAGTTTATATGAAAGCCAATATGTTCAGCGAAAGCAAATAATAAACCATAACTAAGTTGTTCAGAAACCAATGTGTAATAGCAAACAATTATCGCATGCGTCTCTTCAGTCGACCCATGACCACTCCTGCTTCTCCAGACAGCAAGTTCCCAATCCAAGATACCTAACGACCTGCGAGCATGCAACAAGTGTATCAGACAAAGCTGGCGAGTTCACAGTTTAAGAAAACGTTTTGTTACCAGTTGTATGTAAAACAGTTCACTGACAAATGCAAGTAATATTGTTAATATCTCAATTCCGAACAAGACGGCTCCTGATGTACATGACTGCCCTTCCCACGTACTCCTATCTAGTACTGGGCCCCGACTGGGTCATTAGTTCACATCCGTCCTATATAGGAGCGGTGTGAGGGTGCCAAACCTAAGTAGCCCTACCAACTGATACCCGTTACCCTCCAGGTAACATAATAAGGGACTTACAAAAATGATAGGTGAGAATATTAACCAATATACCCGTTTTTACCCAGTCCACTGACTGTCCCCAACCACTGGGACGCATGCTAGAATGTAGTGAACTCACCTTCGGTTTGCTCGGTTAGACTAAATGCTTGTTTTCTAGTTGATCAATCAAATCCTATCGTATTTACCCGAGTCAGTCAATTTCATGAATTCACAATCCGCGTAACATTCTATCGTAGTTGCACGTAATATTCAAGCAATAATTAATCAAACACATTCCATCACGCATGTCATAACAAGCATCTGAATTATAGCACGTTCACAACACCAGTTCACGCCACAGTTTCATGAGGTGTATGCATATGTACATGAGACCCACTCATTACTAGTCACGATTACATGTTATCAAACATTAACAACTTATGTTTATTGCATACAAATCAACCTAATAATCTAGCTGGCCCATCATATCCCTATATAATGGTGCGGCCCAGACAGATAACTGCCCAAAGCCAAGTGTGGCTCCCACTCGGTGAAGCCCATTATTTTCTGTTGGTTCCTTTTTGATCAACTAGAACAGTCTTCAAAATTTAATTTACATAATTCCTTAGACATCTATACATGTTCAAGCTTTCAAAAAAAACAAGGCTTAGCTTATTAATTCATACACTTCCAATTGCATGGTTCCAACTATTCCGATACATAAATCAAGAATTATGTTATGTGACCTACACACTTAGCACATTCATTAACTCACATGACAAACATCATCATTTAACATCTTGTCTATTCTGACACATATGTAGGATGCTCATGATGGATTTGGTGATATCAAAGTTACAAACACATGGCTGTCATATTTTCCAAACTTATCAAATTAGATATCCACAATTCTACTGGACCCTTAAAGCTAGTTAACATCATTCTATTGGACCTTTAAAACCACTTCACATCAATATTTAATAATAATAATAATAATAATAATAATAATAATAATAATAATATCAATCTTGTAATAATCCCTATTTGATGAATTTAACGGCCCACCATACAATACAACTATTAATAGATTTTCATCACAATCCTCATCATCAAGAAAATCATGTAATTAATTGGATCTGATCATGACCATGAAACTTTTATCATGCAACTTCTTGTCACATAATAAAACACAATCAACAAGCATGTCTTCGGCCAAGTAAACATGTGCTCGATTAACATCATAAACAATTTCGATTAACACTCTAATCAATTAACTTAGTTAATTCGTATCAGACCACAAGTTGAACATTAAACAAACATGACTGAATTCACTAACCGGAAGTCTGGCCAATCTAGATGCAACTCGAACAAGGGGGGTTCGCTATTGCCGCACGTAAACAGGGTTTGGGTTTGATCTCCTAATCTTTCTAATCCTTCACGTAATAAGAAAATATATGAACAAGGGGTCTTGGGCCGGTTGCAAATACTACTCACACAATTGACCTGGGCCGAGATCTAGGATTCACATTTCCGGTTTTTGGGCCAATATCCACTACATCGATGGGCTTTAGATAAACTAACACACACGCATATCATGGCTCAATTATGTCTTGCGGCTCAACGTACACACAACCTAGAAGTTGGCTCATTATACACTCGCATACACACTCAACTACAATATACGTTAGCACATTTAACAAGGTCACGGGTTGAACAAGTTAATTAAAACTAGGACAGGAAGATCACATGACCGAAGGTACTAACCTTGAAACTTCGGGTTGTCACACGTGTGGTTTAGTTTACGAAGATTTTTCAATGCCGAGAACCTCGATCAGAGAGTAAAAAAGGCGTAAGGTTCACAATGGTGTAAAATTAAAATGGGGTACACATGGCTAGGATTCGAGTTACACGAACAAGGGCCAAACCAACCACCCAAGAATGGAATCGTCGAGCGAAAACACTTGACAACCTCCTAGAAGCAGCTTTTCTTGCCACCAGACCTTTCTCCAACAATTAGGAATCTGATGCCGTCACTAAACACATTCCTTAAATTTTAGCCATTTGTTGAGTGTTTTTTTGTGTCTAATCCGCATATATATCACCATTACCCTTGGTTTCTTGACTGTATATCTCTTAAATGTCAACATATACACGTGTGATTTAGTTTACGAAGATTTTTCAATGCCGAGAACCTCAATCAGAGAGTAAAAAACGCGTAAGGTTCACAATGATGTAAAATTAAAATGGGATATACCGGGCTAGGATTCGAGTTACAGGAGCAAGGGCCAAACCAACCACCTAAGAATGGAATCGTCGAGCGAAACACTTGACATCCTCCTAGAAGCAGCTTTTCTTGCCACCAGACCTTTCTCCATCAATTAGGAATCTGATGCCGTCACTAAACACATTCCTTAAATTGTATCCAATTGTTGAGTGTTTTTTTTATGTTTAATCCACTTATATATAACCATTGCCCTTGATTTTTCTTGAATGTATATCTCTTAAATGTCAACATATACATGTGTGATTTAGTTTACGAATAATTTTCAATGCCGAGAACCACGATCAGAGAGTAAAAAAGGAGTAAGGTTCACAATGGTGTAAAATTAAAATGTGATATACCGGGCTAGGCTTCGAGTTACAGGAAGAAGGGCCAAACCAACCACCCAAGAGTGGAATCATCGAGCGAAAACACTTGACAACCTCCTAGAAGCAACTTTTCTTGCTACCAGACCTTTCTCCATCAATTAGGAATCTGATGCCGTCACTAAACACATTCCTTAAATTGTAGCCATTTGTTGAGTGTTTTTTTTTTGGTGTCTAATCCGCATATATATCACCGTTGCCCTTGATTTTCTTGACTGTATATCTCTTAAATGTCAACATATACACGTGTGATTTAGTTTACGAAGATTTTTCAATGCCGAGAACCTCGATCAGAGAGTAAAAAAGGCGTAAGGTTCACAATGGAGTAAAATTAAAATGGGATACACCGGGCTAGGATTCGAGTTACAGGAACAAGGGCCAAACCAACCACCCAAGAATGGAATCGTCGAGCGAAAACACCTGACAACCTCCTAGAAGAAGCTTTTCTTGCCACCAGACCTTTTTCAATCAATTACAAATCTGATGCCGTCACTAAACACAATCCTTAAATTGTAGCCATTTGTTGAGTGTTTTTTTTGGTGTCTAATCCGCATATATATCACCATTGCCCTTGATTTTCTTGACTGTATATCTCTTAAATGTCAACATATACACGTGAGATTTAGTTTACGAAGATTTTTCAATGTCGAGAACCTCTATCAGAGAGTAAAAAGGCGTAAGGTTCACAATGGTGTAAAATTAAAATGGGATATACCGGGCTAGGATTCGAGTTACAGGAACAAGGGCCAAATCAACCACCCAAGAATGGAATCTTCGAGCGAAAACACTTGACAACTTCCTAGAAGCAGCTTTTCTTGCCACCAGACCTTTCTCCATCAATTAGGAATCTGATTCCGTCACTAAACACAATCCTTAAATTGTAGCCATTTGTTGAGTGTTTTTGTTGGTGTCTAATCCGCATATATATCACCATTGCCCTTGATTTTCTTGACTGTATATCTCTTAAATGTCAACATATACACGTGTGATTTAGTTTACGAAGATTTTTCGATGCCGAGAACCTCGATCAGAGGGTAAAAAAGACGTAAGTTTCACAATGGTGTAACATTAAAATGGGAGATACCGGGCTAGCATTCGAGTTACAGGAACAAGGGCCAAACCAACCACCCAAGAATGGAATCGTCGAGCGAAAACACTTGACAACCTCCTAGAAGCAACTTTTCTTGCCACCAGACCTTTCTCCATCAATTCGGAATCCGATGCCGTCACTAAACACAATCCTAAAATTGTAGCCATTTGTTAAGTGTTTTTTTTGGTGTCTAATCCGCATATAGATCACCATTGCCCTTGATTTTCTTGACTGTATATCTCTTAAATGTCAACATATACAAGTGTGATTTAGTTTACGAAGATTTTTCAATGCCGAGAACCTCTATCAGAGAGTAAAAAAGGCGTAAGGTTCATAACGGTGTAAAATTAAAATGGGATATACCGGGCTAGGCTTCGAGTTACAGGAACAAGGGACAAACCAACCACCCAATAGTGGAATCATCGAGCGAAAACACTTGACAACCTCCTAGAAGCAACTTTTCTTGCCACCAGACCTTTCTCCATCAATTAGGAATCTGATGCCGTCACTAAACACATTCCTTAAATTGTAGCCATTTGTTGAGTGTTTTTTTTGGTGTCTAATCCGCATATATATCACCATTGCCCTTGATTTTCTTGACTGTATATCTCTTAAATGTCAACATATACACGTGTGATTTAGTTTACGAAGATTTTTCAATGCCGAGAACCTCGATCAGAGAGTAAAAAAGGCGTAAGGTTCACAATGGAGTAAAATTAAAATGGGATACACCGGGCTAGGATTCGAGTTACAGGAACAAGGGCCAAACCAACCACCCAAGAATGGAATCGTCGAGCGAAAACACCTGACAACCTCCTAGAAGAAGCTTTTCTTGCCACCAGACCTTTCTCCATCAATTAGGAATCTGATGCCGTCACTAAACACAATCCTTAAATTGTAGCCATTTGTTGAGTGTTTTTTTTTTTGGTGTCTAATCCGCATATATATCACCATTGCCCTTGATTTTCTTGACTGTATATCTCTAAAATGTCAACATATACACGTGAGATTTAGTTTACGAAGATTTTTCAATGCCGAGAACCTCTATCAGAGAGTAAAAAGGCGTAAGGTTCACAATGGTGTAAAATTAAAATGGGATATACCGGGCTAGGATTCGAGTTACAGGAACAAGGGCCAAATCAACCACCCAAGAATGGAATCTTCGAGCGAAAGCACTTGACAACCTCCTAGAAGCAGCTTTTCTTGCCACCGGACCTTTCTCCATCAATTAGGAATCTGATTCCGTCACTAAACACAATCCTTAAATTGTAGCCATTTGTTGAGTGTTTTTGTTGGTGTCTAATCCGCATATATATCACCATTGCCCTTGATTTTCTTGACTGTATATCTCTTGAATGTCAACATATACACGTGTGATTTAGTTTACGAAGATTTTTCGATGCCGAGAACCTCGATCAGAGGGTAAAAAAGACGTAAGTTTCACAATGGTGTAAAATTAAAATGGGAGATACCGGGCTAGCATTCGAGTTACAGGAACAAGGGCCAAACCAACCACCCAAGAATGGAATCGTCGAGCGAAAACACTTGACAACCTCCTAGAAGCAACTTTTCTTGCCACCAGACCTTTCTCCATCAATTCGGAATCTGATGCCGTCACAAAACACAATCCTAAAATTGTAGCCATTTGTTAAGTGTTTTTTTTGGTGTCTAATCCGCATATAGATCACCATTGCCCTTGATTTTCTTGACTGTATATCTCTTAAATGTCAACATATACACGTGTGATTTAGTTTACGAAGATTTTTCAATGCCGAGAACCTCTATCAGAGAGTAAAAAAGGCGTAAGGTTCATAACGGTGTAAAATTAAAAGGGATATACCGGGCTAGGCTTCGAGTTACAGGAACAAGGGCCAAACCAACCACCCAAGAGTGGAATCATCGAGCGAAAACACTTGACAACCTCCTAGAAGCAACTTTTCTTGCCACAAAACCTTTCTCCATCAATTAGGAATCTGATGCCGTCACTAAACACATTCCTTAAATTGTAGCCATTTGTTGAGTGTTTTTTTTGGTGTCTAATCCGCATATATATCACCATTGCCCTTGATTTTCTTGACTGTATATCTCTTAAATGTCAACATATACACGTGTGATTAAGTTTACGAAGATTTTTCAATGCCGAGAACCTCGATCAGAGAGTAAAAAAGGCGTAAGGTTCACAATGGAGTAAAATTAAAATGGGATACACCGGGCTAGGATTCGAGTTACAGGAACAAGGGCCAAACCAACCACCCAAGAATGGAATCGTCGAGCGAAAACACCTGACAACCTCCTAGAAGAAGCTTTTCTTGCCACCATACCTTTCTCCATCAATTAGGAATCTGATGCCGTCACTAAACACAATCCTTAAATTGTAGCCATTTGTTGAGTGTTTTTTTTTTGTGTCTAATCCGCATATATATCACCATTGCCCTTGATTTTCTTGACTGTATATCTCTAAAACGTCAACATATACACGTGAGATTTAGTTTACGATGATTTTTCAATGCCGAGAACCTCTATCAGAGAGTAAAAAGGCGTAAAGTTCACAATGGTGTAAAATTAAAATGGGATATACCGGGCTAGGATTCGAGTTACAGGAACAAGGGCCAAATCAACCACCCAAGAATGGAATCTTCGAGCGAAAACACTTGACAACCTCTTAGAAGCAGCTTTTCTTGCCACCAGACCTTTCTCCATCAATTAGGAATCTGATTCCGTCACTAAACACAATCCTTAAATTGTAGCCATTTGTTGAGTGTTTTTATTGGTGTCTAATCCGCATATATATCACCATTGCCCTTGATTTTCTTGACTGTATATCTCTTAAATGTCAACATATACACGTGTGATTTAGTTTACGAAGATTTTTCGATGCCGAGAACCTCGATCAGAGGGTAAAAAAGACGTAAGTTTCACAATGGTGTAAAATTAAAATTGGAGATACCGGGCTAGCATTCGAGTTACAGGAACAAGGGCCAAACCAACCACCCAAGAATGGAATCGTCGAGCGAAAACACTTGACAACCTCCTAGAAGCAACTTTTCTTGCCACCAGACCTTTCTCCGTCAATTCGGAATCTGATGCCGTCACTAAACACAATCCTAAAATTGTAGCCATTTGTTAAGTGTTTTTTTTGGTGTCTAATCCGCATATAGATCACCATTGCCCTTGATTTTCTTGACTGTATATCTCTTAAATGTCAACATATACACGTGTGATTTAGTTTACGAAGATTTTTCAATGCCGAGAACCTCTATCAGAGAGTAAAAAAGGCGTAAGGTTCATAACGGTGTAAAATTAAAATGGGATATACCGGGCTAGGATTCGAGTTACAGGAACAAGGGCCAAATCAACCACCCAAGAATGGAATCGTCGAGCGAAAACACTTGACAACCTCCTAGAAGCAGCTTTTCTTCCCACCAGACCTTTCTCCATCAATTAGGATTCTGATTCCGTCACTAAACACATTCCTTAAATTGTAGCCATTTGTTGAGTGTTTTTTTTTGTGTCTAATCCGCATATATATCACCATTGCCCTTGATTTTCTTGACTGTATATCTCTTAAATGTCAACATATACACGTGTGATTTTGTTTACGAAGATTTTTCAATGCCGAGAACCTCGATCAGAGAGTAAAAAAGGCGTATGGTTCACAATGGTGTAAAATTAAAGTGGGATATACCGAGCTAGGATTCGAGTTACAGGAACAAGGGCCAAACCAACCCCACAGGAATGGAATCGTCGAGCGAAAACACTTGACAACCTCCTAGAAGCAGCTTTTCTTGCCACCAGACCTTTCTCCATCAATTAGGAATCTCATGCCGTCACTAAACACATTCCCTAAATTGTAGCTATTTGTTGAGTGTTTTTTTTTTTGGTGTCTAATCCGCATATATATCACCATTGTCCTTGATTTTCTTGACTGTATATCTCTTAAATGTCAACATATACACGTGTGATTTAGTTTATGAAGATTTTCCAATCTCGAGAACCTCGATCAGAGAGTAAAAAAGACGTAAGGTTCACAATGGCGTAAAATTAAAATAGGATATACCGGGCTAGGATTCGAGTTACAGGAACAAGAGCCAAAACAACCACCCAAGAGTGCAATCGTCGAGCGAAAACACTTGACAACATCCTGGAAGTAGGTTTTCTTGCCACCAGACCTTTCTCCATTAATTAGGAATCTGATGCCGTCACTAAACACATTCCTTAAATTGTAGCCATTTGTTGAGTGTTTTTTTTTTGTGTCTAATCCGCATATATATCACCATTGCCCTTGATTTTCTTGACTGTATATCTCTTAAATGTCAACAGATACACGTGTGATTTAGTTTACGAAGATTTTTCAATGCCGAGAACCTCGATCAGTGAATAAAAAAGGCGTAAGGTTCACAATGGTGTAAAATTAAAATGGGATATACCGGGCTAGGATTCGAGTTACAGGAACAAGGGCCAAACCAACCACCCAAGAATGGAATCCTCGAGCGAAAACACTTGACAACCTCCTAGAAGCAGCTTTTCTTGCCACCAGACCTTTCTCTATCAATTAGGAATCTGATTCCGTCACTAAACACAATCCTTAAATTGTAGCCATTTGTTGAGTGTTTTTTTTGGTGTCTAATTCGCATATATATCACCATTGACCTTGATTTTCTTGACTGTATATCTCTTAAATGTCAACATATACACGTGTGATTTAGTTTACGAAGATTTTTCGATGCCGAGAACCTCGATCAGAGAGTAAAAAAGGCGTAAGGTTCACAATGAAGTAAAATTAAAATGGGATACACCGGGCTAGGATTCGAGTTACAGGAACAAGGGCCAAACCAACCACCCAAGAATGGAATCGTCGAGCGAAAACACTTGACAACCTCCTAGAAGCAGCTTTTCTTGCCACCAGACCTTTCTCCATCAATTAGGAATCTAATTCCGTCACTAAACACATTCCTTAAATTGTAGCCATTTGTTGAGTGATTTTTTTTGTGTCTAATCCGCATATATATCACCATTGCCCTTGATTTTCTTGACTGTATATCTCTTAAATGTCAACATATACACGTGTGATTTAGTTTATGAAGATTTTTCAATGCCGAGAACCTCGATCAGAGAGTAAATAAGGCGTATGGTTCACAATGGTGTAAAATTAAAATGGGATATACCGAGCTAGGATTCGAGTTACAGGAACAAGGGCCAAACCAACCACACTGGAATGGAATCGTCGAGCGAAAACACATGACAACCTCCTAGAAGCAGCTTTTCTTGCCACCAGACCTTTCTCCATCAATTAGGAATCTGATGCCGTCACTAAACACATTCCTTAAATTGTAGCTATTTGTTGAGTGTTTTTTTTGGTGTCTAATCCGCATATATATCACCATTGTCCTTGATTTTCTTGACTGTATATCTCTTAAATGTCAACATATACACGTGTGATTTAGTTTACGAAGATTTTCCAATCTCGAGAACCTCGATCAGAGAGTAAAAAAGACGTAAGGTTCACGATGGCGTAAAATTAAAATAGGATATACCGGGCTAGGATTCAAGTTACAGGAACAAGAGCCAAACCAACCTCACAAGAGTGGAATCGTCGAGCGAAAACACTTAACAACATCCTGGAAGTAGGTTTTCTTGCCACCAGACCTTTCTCCGTCAATTAGGAATCTGATGCCGTCACTAAACACATTCCTTAAATTGTAGCCATTTGTTGAGTGTTTTTTTCTTTTGGTGTCTAATCCGCATATATATCACCATTGCCCTTGATTTTCTTGACTGTATATCTCTTAAATGTCAACAGATACACGTGTGATTTAGTTTACGAAGATTTTTCAATTCCGAGAACCTCGATCAGTGAATAAAAAAGGCGTAAGGTTCACAATGGTGTAAAATTAAAATGGGATATACCGGGCTAGGATTCGAGTTACAGGAACAAGGGCCAAACCAACCACCCAAGAATGGAATCGTCGAGTGAAAACACTTGACAACCTCCTAGAAGCAGGTTTTCTTGCCACCAGACCTTTCTCTATCAATTAGGAATCTGATGCCGTCACTAAACACATTCCTTAAATTGTAGCCATTTGTTGAGTGTTTTTTTTTATGTCTAATCTGCATATATAACACCATTGCCCTTGATTTTCTTGACTGTATATCTCTTAAATGTCAACATATACAGGTGTGATTTAGTATACGAAGATTTTTCAATGTCGAGAACCTCGATCAGAGCGTAAAAAGGCGTAAGGTTCACAATGGTGTAAAATTAAAGTGGGAGATACCGAGCTAGGATTTGAGTTACAGGAACAAGGGCCAAACCAACCACCTAAGAATGGAATCGTCGAGCGAAAACACTTGGCAACCTTCTAGAAGCAGCTTTTCTTGCCACCAGACCTTTCTCCATCAATTAGGAATCTGATGCCGTCGCTAAACACCTTCCTTAAATTGTAGCCATTTGTTGAGTGTTTTTTTTGTGTCTAATCCGCATATATATCACTGTAGGTCCCTTATTCGTATGGATCTTTCACAGAATTGTCTTTCCAATCAAGAGTGCGGAATCCTCTTGATCAGAATATCACGGAAACAAGTAGAAAACTGAAACAGCAAATCACTTTCAAACTCGGGTTTCTATTGATTATCCAAACAAACGTTTTACAATCAATCAAAACCTAACCACTCTCAAATTCGTCCAAACCCTAAAGCTCTCACGAATTCTCTCTCTAAAACTGTTTTGGCTGATTAGCTGATTAACCTGAACCCTAAAGCCTAACCTTGTTTATATAACACAAGGTTACTACTTGGGCCAAGGTTTCCAATATGGACTGCGAATTGGACAGGCCCAATTCGCCCCCCATCACCCAATTCATTGGGTTTAGTTAGCCCGAACATTACAACTAACTATTACAAAGCTAAACCCGCTAACTGTTTATCGTTTAACTAATTACAAGATATCCAAAGACCAAATCTAAGCTGTTGTCACAAACATGCACCAACAAACTCCCCCTTGACAATAGCTTCACAAAATAACTTTGTCTTCAGTCATCTTGCAATCTTCATGTAGTCTTGCACTGTCTTTGGTCTTTGGATAGCTTCAGCTTCAATAGCTCTGTCAGCAACAGACTCCCCCTAAGCTGATGCATCCAATCACCAACTCTTCAAAAACTTTAGCGTTTGAGTAAACTCCAGTTCAGCATTTGAATAGCAATCTTCAAACTCTTCATCTTTGTCTGCAATATAGAAAGGAGGTTCTACCATGCATCCATTCAAACTCTCATCTTCACAGCAACTCAGCAACACAACAACTTTTCAGCAACACACTGCTTCAATCTGTTTACTATAAAACAAACATCTCGAGAAACCATAAGAATTTTTCAACATAAGTTAAAGAAATTATTATTATTCAAGAGATAGTTAAACTGTATCACAGATTAAGCATTTTCAATTTTTCACCAACACGCAAAACTTTTTAATCACACCCTATAACCCGCATGATTCAAAATTTTGAACTCACTTTCTAACACCGTCTCCCCCTATCAGTAACAATTCCTCCAAGAATAACAGTTTTCCGTACGTTAAGAATTTTAAACAGAAAAACAGTTTTCCGTACGTTAAGAAGGTTCATATGACTGGAGTATTCACTTGGAAAAAGATGACAATGTCACACAGGCATTCATGGCAGAGATAACTCCAATTGATGGTAGGGAAGATACTTGCATGATAGAGTGTGTTGTTTATATTTCCAGGATTTGATTAGTATTTATTTGGGTGTTCATAGTTATGCAATCAAAACATGATAAAACAGATTATATGCAGACCTAGACATTGTCAGGATATCTTAAAGGATGACTTCAGTATACTCACCTACTACGATGAATCTTTGTGCATACCTTGATCGTGGGGGTATATCCTGAAGTGGGACACACTAGTATATCAGTAATTAATATTACCTTAACGTATCATATGGTAATGGTACTTGAAATGTTCATGCATTTTGTTTAAGAGGACAAACATACTGGTAATCGTCTTGGACTGCTTTTCATGAAAAATTAAATAAAGAATTATCTAATAGTGTGAAAATAGTTTGATTGTGCTGATATGATCTTCTTACCAGTGATTCTCACAAAAATAGAGTGTTTATTGCTTTTGTTATTTACTTGCTTTCAGAAAATATAAAAATACAAAAATAGTGTCTTTTTCTGTTTGTGTTTAAATTTCTGTTTTTGAAACTTGCTCCATAAAAACATAAATTTAGGGGGAGAAATTTCCCTAAGCCAAAAAGAGTTTAGTTAGTGCGTGTGTTTAGGGGGAGTAAGTTATTCTTAAAAATCAAAAATAAAAAAAAATTTGAAAAATCAAAAACATAAAAAAATAGAAAATCAAAAATGAGTTATCACTGTGTGAAAAAGGAGAAATGATAGTACATCAGCAAGTTAGACTGTCACACTGAAAATGAATTAAAATGCTTAAGTATGATAGCAGATTCATTATATGATGTATCAGTAGGCAAAAAGCATGAAATAATCAACTTACCAATGTGATATAAACTTAAATGAACTGTGTATGAGTGGGGAACACATCAGTGGTGTATGGTTTAATGACCTTAAATCTTGCGTTGATAGATTGCCAAAATCTGAAGTTTTGGGTCTTTATACTGTTATTTCATCGGGGGATATCTTGGCTGTTCTTCTGTTCAGAACAAAAATTGTACATGACCCCAGGAAAGAAAGTCACTTGGAATTTGCACATTTCTATTTGAATGTTTGTATGTTGTCCCGATACACACAATTTTGATCTGATTCTGAAATCTTCTCTGAAAAAAATCGTGTACCTCCTCTGCTGCATCCAGATATATGCTGACCTGGAGGTGCTAGGCAACGACAGCTTCTGCTGCATCCAGATACATGCTGACCTAGCTGTACGTTGTCGCGCTATAGATCTAATACACCCGAAAGAGGCCCTCAAGTGCCCAAATGAAACCCGATAAACCTATATCAAATTGAGAAAAACTCGTTTGATCTGTATATTATACCATCTCTCCTAAAGATCTATTCTATTCTCTTCTCAACCTATTCCCAGTTAAGATTTCAGAAATCTGGATTGGACTTGTGAAATATGTGGTAAGGAAGATACTTGCATGATAGAGTGTGTTGTTTATATTTCCAGGATTTGATTACTATTTATTTGGGTGTTCATTGTTAAGAAATCAAAACATGATTATATGCAGACCTAGACATTGTCAGGATATCTTAAAGGATGACATCAGTATACTCACCTTCTACGATGAATCTTTGTGCATACCTTGATTGTGGGGGTATATCCTGAAGTGGGACACACTAGTATATCAGAAATAAAATTACCTTAACGTATCATATGGTAATGGTACTTGAAATGTTCATGCATTTTGTTTAAGTGGACAAACATACTGGTAATCGTCTTGGAATGCTTTTCACGAAAAATTAAATAAAGAATTATCTAATAGTGTGAAACGGTTTGATTTTGTTGATATGATCTTCTTACCGGTGATTCTCACAAAAATAGAGTGTTTATTGCTTTTGTAAATAGTTTACTGCTTTTCTTAAAATATCAAAAATACCAAAAAGATTTCTTTTTAAAAAAGACTTCCATTTTGAATTAACAAGTTGTTGTTTTTGCATGATAAGATAAAATATTGGTTTATCTTTAAATGTGAAAAAGACTAATGGTTTTTCGAGATACTTGCTTGTGTTGCTAAACAGATTGATGCAGTTATCAAAATGAAGTGCAGAATACAAGTAAAGTGCATATTTAGAGTAAAGAATGTGTGAAGATGCATGGTAGGATCCATCTACTACATTGCAGAAAGAGAGATATGGAAGAGTTGGAGCTTACTTGCTTAACCAAGGATTGCTAGCTAACTGATCTACAATGAATGAAAGTTTTGGAGATTGGAAGCATCAGCTAAGGGGGAGTCTGTTGATGTCAGAAGCTGTGTAGCTGACGCTATCCAAAGACCAAAACTAAGCTGTTGTCACAAACATGCACCAACAATCACCATTGCCCTTGATTTTCTTGACTGTATATCTCTTAAATGTCAACATATACACGTGTGATTTAGTTTACGAAGATTTTTCAATGTCTAGAACCTCGATCAGAGAGCAAAAAAGGCGTAAGGTTCACAATGGTGTAAAATTAAAATGGGATATAACGGGCTAGGATTCGAGTTACAGGAAAAAGGGCCAAACCAACCACCCACGAATGGAATCGTCGAGCGAAAAGACTTGACAACCTCTTAGAAGCAGCTTTTCTTGCAACCAGACCATTCTACATCAATTAGGAATCTGACTCCGTCACTAAACACATTCCTTAAATTGTAGCCATTTGTTGAGTGTTTTTTTTTTTGTGTCTAATCCGCATATATATCACGATTGCCCTTGATTTTCTTGACTGTATATCTCTTAAATGTCAACATATACACGTGTGATTTAGTTTACGAAGATTTTTCAATGTCGAGAACCTCGATCAGAGAGCAAAAAAGGCGTATGGTTCAAAATGGTGTAAAATTAAAGTGGGATATACCGAGCTAGGATTCGAGTTACAGGAACAAGGGCCAAACCAACCACACAGGAATGGAATCGTCGAGCGAAAACACTTGACAACCTCCTAGAAGCAGCTTTTCTTGCCACCAGACCTTTCTCCATCAATTAGGAATCGGATGCCGTCAATAAACACATTCCTTAAATTGTAGCCATTTGTTGAGTGTTTTTTTTTGGTGTCTAATCCGCATATATATCACCATTGTCCTTGATTTTCTTGACTGCATATCTCTTAAATGTCAGCATATACACGTGTGATTAAGTTTACGAAGATTTTCCAATCTCGAGAACCTCTATCAGAGAGTAAAAAAGACGTAAGGTTCACAATGGCGTTAAATTAAAATAGGATATACCGGGCTAGGATTCGGGTTACAGGAACAAGAGCCAAACCAACCACCCAAGAGTGGAATCGTCGAGCGAAAACACTTGACACCCTCATAGAAATAGGTTTTCTTGCCACCAGACCTTTCTCCATCAATTAGGAATCTGATGCCGTCACAAAACACATTCCTTAAATTGTAGCCATTTGTTGAGTGTTTTTTTTTGTGTCTAATCCGCATATATATCACCATTGCCCTTGATTTTCTTGACTGTATATCTCTTAAATGTCAACAAATACACGTGTGATTTAGTTTACGAAGATTTTTCAATGCCGAGAACCTCGATCAGTGAATAAAAAAGGCGTAAGGTTCACAATGGTGTAAAATTAAAATGGGATATACCGGGCTAGGATTCGAGTTACAGGAACAAGGGCCAAACCAACCGCCCAAGAATGGAATCCTCGAGCGAAAACACTTGACAACCTCCTAGAAGCAGCTTTTCTTGCCACCAGACCTTTCTCCATCAATTAGGAATCTGATTCCGTCACTAAACACATTCCTTAAATTGTAGCCATTTGTTGAGTGTTTTTTTTTTGTGTCTAATCCGCATATATATCACCATTGCCCTTGATTTTCTTGACTGTATATCTCTTAAATGTCAACATATACACGTGTGATTTAGTTTACGAAGATTTTTCAATGCCGAGAACCTCGATCAGAGAGTAAAAAAGGCGTATGGTTCACAATGGTGTAAAATTAAAATGGGATATACCGAGCTAGGATTCGAGTTACAGGAACAAGGGCCAAACCAACCACACAGGAATGGAATCGTCGAGCGAAAACACTTGACAGCCACCTAGAAGCAGCTTTTCTTGCCACCAGACCTTTCTCCATCAATTAGGAATCTGATGCCGTCACTAAACACATTCCTTAAATTGTAGCTATTTGTTGAGTGTTTTTTTTGGTGTCTAATCCGCATATATATCACCATTGTCCTTGATTTTCTTGACTGTATATCTCTTAAATGTCAACATATACACGTGTGATTTAGTTTACGAAGATTTTCCAATCTCGAGAACCTCGATCAGAGAGTAAAAAAGACGTAAGGTTCACGATGGCGTAAAATTAAAATAGGATATACCGGGCTAGGATTCAAGTTACCGGAACAAGAGCCAAACCAACCACCCAAGAGTGGAATCGTCGAGCGAAAACACTTGACAACCTCCTGGAAGTAGGTTTTCTTGCCACCAGACCTTTCTCCGTCAATTAGGAATCTGATGCCGTCACTAAACACATTCCTTAAATTGTAGCCATTTGTTGAGTGTTTTTTTTTGTGTCTAAACCGCATATATATCACCATTGCCCTTGATTTTCTGGAGTGTATATCTCTTAAATGTCAACAGATACACGTGTGATTTAGTTTACGAAGATTTTTCAATTCCGAGAACCTCGATCAGTGAATAAAAAAGGCGTAAGGTTCACAAAGGTGTAAAATTAAAATGGGATATACCGGGCTAGGATTCGAGTTACAGGAACAAGGGCCAAACCAACCACCCAAGAATGGAATCGTCGAGTGAAAACACTTGACAACCTCCTAGAAGCAGGTTTTCTTGCCACCAGACCTTTCTCTATCAATTAGGAATCTGATGCCGTCACTAAACACATTCCTTAAATTGTAGCCATTTGTTGAGTGTTTTTTTTTTGTGTCTAATCTGCATATATAACACCATTGCCCTTGATTTTCTTGACTGTATATCTCTTAAATGTCAACATATACAGGTGTGATTTAGTATACGAATATTTTTCAATGTCGAGAACCTCGATCAGAGCGTAAAAAGGCGTAAGGTTCACAATGGTGTAAAATTAAAGTGGGAGATACCGAGCTAGGATTTGAGTTACATGAACAAGGGCCAAACCAACCACCTAAGAATGGAATCGTCGAGCGAAAACACTTGGCAACCTTTTAGAAGCAGCTTTTCTTGCCACCAGACCTTTCTCCATCAATTAGGAATCTGAAGCCGTCACTAAACACCTTCCTTAAATTGTAGCCATTTGTTGAGTGTTTTTTTTTGTTGGTGTCTAATCCGCATATATATCACCATTGCCCTTGATTTTCTTGACTGTATATCTCTTAAATGTCAACATATACACGTGTGATTTAGTTTACGAAGATTTTTCAATGTCTAGAACCTCGATCAGAGAGCAAAAAAGGCGTAAGGTTCACAATGGTGTAAAATTAAAATGGGATATAACGGGCTAGGATTCGAGTTACAGGAAAAAGGGCCAAACCAACCACCCACGAATGGAATCGTCGAGCGAAAAGACTTGACAACCTCTTAGAAGCAGCTTTTCTTGCAACCAGACCATTCTCCATCAATTAGGAATCTGACTCCGTCACCAAACACATTCCTTAAATTGTAGCCATTTGTTGAGTGTTTTTTTTTTGTGTCTAATCCGCATATATATCACGATTGCCCTTGATTTTCTTGACTGTATATCTCTTAAATGTCAACATATACAGGTGTGATTTAGTATACGAAGATTTTTCAATGTCGAGAACCTCGATCAGAGAGTAAAAAAGACGTAAGGTTCACGATGGCGTAAAATTAAAATAGGATATACCGGGCTAGGATTCAAGTTACAGGAACAAGAGCCAAACCAACCACCCAAGAGTGGAATCGTCGAGCGAAAACACTTGACAACCTCCTGGAAGTAGGTTTTCTTGCCACCAGACCTTTCTCCGTCAATTAGGAATCTGATGCCGTCACTAAACACATTCCTTAAATTGTAGCCATTTGTTGAGTGTTTTTTTTTTGGTGTCTAATCCGCATATATATCACCATTGCCCTTGATTTTCTTGAGTGTATATCTCTTAAATGTCAACAGATACACGTGTGATTTAGTTTACGAAGATTTTTCAATTCCGAGAACCTCGATCAGTGAATAAAAAAGGCGTAAGGTTCACAATGGTGTAAAATTAAAATGGGATATACCGGGCTAGGATTCGAGTTACAGGAACAAGGGCCAAACCAACCACCCAAGAATGGAATCGTCGAGTGAAAACACTTGACAACCTCCTAGAAGCAGGTTTTCTTGCCACCAGACCTTTCTCTATCAATTAGGAATCTGATGCCGTCACTAAACACATTCCTTAAATTGTAGCCATTTGTTGAGTGTTTTTTTTTTTTTTTGTGTCTAATCTGCATATATAACACCATTGCCCTTGATTTTCTTGACTGTATATCTCTTAAATGTCAACATATACAGGTGTGATTTAGTATACGAAGATTTTTCAATGTCAAGAACCTCGATCAGAGCGTAAAACGGCGTAAGGTTCACAATGGTGTAAAATTAAAGTGGGAGATACCGAGCTAGGATTTGAGTTACAGGAACAAGGGCCAAACCAACCACCTAAGAATGGAATCGTCGAGCGAAAACACTTGGCAACCTTCAAGAAGCAGCTTTTTTTGCCACCAGACCTTTCTCCATCAATTAGGAATCTGATGCCGTCACTAAACACCTTCCTTAACTTGTAGCCATTTGTTGAGTGTTTTTTTTTGTTGGTGTCTAATCCGCATATATATCACCATTTCCCTTGATTTTCTTGACTGTATATCTCTTAAATGTCAACATATACACGTGTGATTTAGTTTACGAAGATTTTTCAATGTCTAGAACCTCGATCAGAGAGCAAAAAAGGCGTAAGGTTCACAATGGTGTAAAATTAAAATGGGATATAATGGGCTAGGATTCGAGTTACAGGAAAAAGGGCCAAACCAACTACCCACGAATGGAATCGTCGAGCGAAAAGACTTGACAACCTCTTAGAAGCAGCTTTTCTTGCAACCAGACCATTCTCCATCAATTAGGAATCTGACTCCGTCACTAAACACATTCCTTAAATTGTAGCCATTTGTTGAGTGTTTTTTTTTTGTGTCTAATCCGCATATATATCACGATTGCCCTTGATTTTCTAGACTGTATATCTCTTAAATGTCAACATATACACGTGTGATTTAGTTTACGAAGATTTTTCAATGCCGAGAACCTCGATCAGAGAGTAAAAAAGGCGTAAGGTTCACAATGGTGTAAAATTAAAATGGGATATACCGGGCTAGGATTCGAGTTACAGGAACAAGGGCAAAACCAACCACCCAAGAATGGAATCGTCGAGCGAATACACTTGACAACCTCCTAGAAGCAGCTTTTCTTGCCACCAGACCTTTCTCCATCAATTAGGAATCTGATGCCGTCACTAAACACATTCCTTAAATTGTAGGCATTTGTTGAGTTTTTTTTTTTTTTGGTGTCTAATCCGCATATATATCACCATTGCCCTTCATTTTCTTGACTGTATATATATTAAATGTCAACATATACACGTGTGATTTAGTTTACGAAGATTTTTCAATGCCGAGAACCTCGATTAGAGAGTAAAAAAGGCGTAAGGTTCACAATGGTGTAAAATTAAAATGGGATATACCGGGCTAAGATTCGAGTTACGTGAACAAGGGCAAAATCAACCACCCAAGAATGGAATCGTCGAGCGAAAACACTTGACAACCTCCTAGAAGCAGCTTTTCTTGCCACTAGACCTTTCTCCATCAGTTAGGAATCTGATGCCGTCACTAAACACATTCCTTAAATTGTAGCCATATGTTGAGTGTTTTTTTGTCTAATCCGCATATATATCACCATTGCCCTTGATTTTCTTGACTGTATATCTCTTAAATGTCAACATATACACGTGTGATTTAGTTTAAGAAGATTTTTCAATGCCGAGAACCTCGATCAGAGAGTAAAAAAGGCGTAAGGTTCACAATGGTGTAAAATTAAAATGGGATATACCGGGCTAGGATTTGAGTTACAGGAACAGCGGCCAAACCAACCACCCAAGAATGGAATCGTCGAGCGAAAACACTTGACAACCTCCTAGAAGCAGCTTTTCTTGCCACCAGACATTTCTCCATCAATTAGGAATCTGATGCCGTCAATATACACATTCCTTAAATTGTAGCCATTTGTTAAGTGTTTTTTTTGTATCTAATCCGCATATATATCACCATTTCCTTTGATTTTTTTGACTGTATATCTCTTAAATGTCAACATATACACGTGTGATTTAATTTACGAAGATTTTTCAATGCCGAGAACCTCGATCAGAGAGTAAAAAATGCGTAAGGTTCACAATAGTGTAAAATTAAAATGGGATATACCGGGCTAGGATTCGAGTTACAGGAACAAGGGCAAAACCAACCACCCAAGAATGGAATCGTCGAGCGAATACACTTGACAACCTCCTAGAAGCAGCTTTTCTTGCCACCAGAACTTTCTCCATCAATTAGGAATCTGATGCCGTCGCTAAACACATTCCTTAAATTGTAGGTATTTGTTGAGTGTTTTTTTTGGTGTCTAATCCGCATATATATCACCATTGCCCTTGATTTTCTTGACTGTATATATATTAAATGTCAACATATACACGTGTGATTTAGTTTACGAAGATTTTTCAATGCCGAGAACCTCGATTAGAGAGTAAAAAAAGCGTAAGGTTCACAATGGTGTAAAATTAAAATGGGATATACCGGGCTAGGATTCGAGTTACGTGAACAAGGGCAAAACCAACCACCCAAGAATGGAATCGTCGAGCGAAAACACTTGACAACCTCCTAGAAGCAGCTTTTCTTGCCACTAGACCTTTCTCCATCAGTTAGGAATCTGATGCCGTCACTAAACACATTCCTTAAATTGTAGCCATTTGTTGAGTGTTTTTTTTGTCTAATCCGCATATATATCACCATTACCCTTGATTTTCTTGACTGTATATCTTTTAAATGTCAACATATACACGTGTGATTTAGTTTACGAAGATTTTTCAATGCCGAGAACCTCGATCAGAGAGTAAAAAATGCGTAAGGTTCACAATGGTGTAAAATTAAAATGGGATATACCGGGCTAGGATTCGAGTTAAAGGAACAAGGGCAAAACCAACCACCCAAGAATGGAATCGTCGATCGAATACACTTGACAACCTCCTAGAAGCAGCTTTTCTTGCCACCAGACCCTTCTCCATCAATTAGGAATCCAATGCCGTCACTAAACACATTCCTTAAATTGTAGGCATTTGTTGAGTGTTTTTTTTTTTGGTGTCTAATCCGCATATATATCACCATTGCCCTTGATTTTCTTGACTGTATATATATTAAATGTCAACATATACACGTGTGATTTAGTTTACGAAGATTTTTCAATGCCGAGAACCTCGATTAGAGAGTAAAAAAGGCGTTAGGTTCACAATGGTGTAAAATTAAAATGGGATATACCGGGCTAGGATTCGAGTTACGTGAACAAGGGCAAAACCAACTACCCAAGAATGGAATCGTCGAGCGAAAACACTTGACAACCTCCTAGAAGCAGCTTTTCTTGCCACTAGACCTTTCTCCATCAGTTAGGAATCTGATGCCGTCACTAAACACATTCCTTAAATTGTAGCCATTTGTTGAGTGTTTTTTTTTTGTCTAATCCGCATATATATCACCATTACCCTTGATTTTCTTGACTGTATATCTTTTAAATGTCAACATATACACGTGTGATTTAGTTTACGAAGATTTTTCAATGCCGAGAACCTCGATCAGAGAGTAAAAAAATGCGTAAGGTTCACAATGGTGTAAAATTAAAATGGGATATACCGGGCTAGGATTCGAGTTACAGGAACAAGGGCAAAACCAACCACCCAATAATGGAATCGTCGAGCGAAAACACTTGACAACCTCCTAGAAGCAGCTTTTCTTGCCACCAGACCTTTCTCTATCAATTAGGAATCTGATGCCGTCACTAAACACATTCCTTAAATTGTCGGCATTTGTTGAGTGTTTGTTTTTGTGTCTAATCCCCATATATATCACCATTGCCCTTGATTTTCTTGACTGTGTATCTCTTAAATGTCAACATATACACGTGTGATTTAGTTTAAGAAGATTTTTCAATGCCGAGAACCTCGATCAGAGAGTAAAAAAGGCGTAAGGTTCACAATGGTGTAAAATTAAAATGGGATATACCGGGCTAGGATTTGAGTTACAGGAACAAGGGCCAAACCAACCACCCAAGAATGGAATCGTCGAGCGAAAACACTTGACAACCTCCTAGAAGCAGCTTTTCTTGCCACCAGACATTTCTCCATCAATTAGGAATCTGATGCCGTCAATATACACATTCCTTAAATTGTAGCCATTTGTTAAGTGTTTTTTTTGTATCTAATCCGCATATATATCACCATTTCCTTTGATTTTTTTGACTGTATATCTCTTAAATGTCAACATATACACGTGTGATTTAATTTACGAAGATTTTTCAATGACGAGAACCTCGATCAGAGAATTAAAAAGGCGTAAGGTTCACAATGGTGTAAAATTAAAATGGGATATACCGGGATAGGATTCGAGTTACAGGAACAAGGGCAATACCAACCACCCAAGAATGGAATCGTCGAGCGAAAACACTTGACAACCTCCTAGAACTAGCTTTTCTTGCCACCAGACCTTTCTCCATCAATTAGGAATCTGATGCCGTCACTAAACACATTCCTTAAATTGTAGGCATTTGTTAAGTGTTTTTTTTTGGTGTCTAATCCGCATATATATCACCATTGCCCTAGATTTTCTGGACTGTATATATATTAAATGTCAACATATACACGTGCGATTTAGTTTACGAAGATTTTTCAATGCCGAGAACCTCGATTAGAGAGTAAAAAAGGCGTAAGGTTCACAATGGTGTAAAATTAAAATGGGATATACCGGGCTAGGATTCGAGTTATAGGAACAAGGGCCAAACCAACCACCCAAGAATGGAATCGTCGAGCGAAAACACTTGACAACCTCCTAGAAGCAGCTTTTCTTGCCACTAGACCTTTCTCCATCAGTTAGCAATCTGATGCCGTCACTAAACACATTCCTTAAATTGTAGCCATTTGTTGAGTGTTTTTTTTTTGTGTCTAATCCGCATATATATCACCATTACCCTTGATTTTCTTGACTGTATATCTCCTAATGTCAACATATACACGTGTGATTTAGTTTACGAAGATTTTTCAATGTCGAGAACCTCGATCAGAGAGTAAAAAATGCGTAAGGTTCACAATGGTGTAAAATTAAAATGGGATATACCGGGCTAGGATTCGAGTTACAGGAACAAGGGCAAAACCAACCACCCAAGAATGGAATCGTCGAGCGAAAACACTTGACAACCTCCTAGAAGCAGCTTTTCTTACCACCAGACCTTTCTCCATCAATTAGGAATCTGATGCCGTCACTAAACACATTCCTTAAATTGTCGGCATTTGTTGAGTGTTTTTTTTTTCGTGTCTAATCCCCATATATATCACCATTGCCCTTGATTTTCTTGATTGTATATATATTAAATGTCAACATATACACGTGTGATTTAGTTTACGAAGATTTTTCAATGCCGAGAACCTCGATCAGAGAGTAAAAAAGGCGTAAGGTTCACAATGGTGTAAAATTAAAATGGGATATACCGGGCTAGGATTCGAGTTATAGGAACAAGGGCCAAACCAACCACCCAAGAATGGAATCGTCGAGCGAAAACACTTGACAAACTCCTAGAAGCAGCTTTTCTTCCCACCAGACCTTTCTCCATCAATTAGGAATCTGATGCCGTCACTAAACACATTCCTTAAATTGTAGCCATTTGTTGAGTGGTTTGTTTTGTGTCTAATCCGCATATATATCACCATTTCCCTTGATTTTCTTGACTGTATATCTCTTAAATGTCAACATACACACGTGTGATTTAGTTCACGAAGATTTTTCAATGCCGAGAACCTCGATTAGAGAGTAAAAAATGGCTAACGTTCACAATGGTTTAAAATTAAAATGGGATATACCGGGCAAGCATTCTAGTTACAGGAACAAGGGACAAACCAACCACCCAAGAATAGGAATCGTCGAGCGAAAATACTTGACAACCTCCTAGAAGCAGCTTTTCTTGCCACCAGACCTTTATCCTTCAATTAGGAATCTGATGCCGTCACTAAACACATTCCTTAAATTGTAGCCATTTGTTGAGTGTTTTTTTGTGTGTCTATTCCGCATATATATCACCATTGCCCTTAATTTTCTTGACTGTGTATCTCTTAAATGTCAACATATACACGTGTGATTTAGTTTAAGAAGATTTTTCAATGCCGAGAACCTCGATCAGAGAGTAAAAAAGGCGTAAGGTTCACAATGGTGTAAAATTAAAATGAGATATACCGGGCTAGGATTTGAGTTACAGGAACAAGTGCCAAACCAACCACCCAAGAATGGAATCGTCGAGCGAAAACACTTGACAACCTCCTAGAAGCAGCTTTTCTTGCCACCAGACATTTCTCCATCAATTAGGAATATGATGCCGTCAATATACACATTCCTTAAATTGTAGCCATTTGTTAAGTGTTTTTTTTTGTATCTAATCCGCATATATATCACCATTGCCCTTGATTTTCTTGACTGTATATCTCTTAAATGTCAACATATACACGTGTGATTTAATTTACAAAGATTTTTCAATGCCAAGAACCTCGATCAGAGAGTAAAAAAGGCGTAAGGTTCACAATGGTGTAAAATTAAAATTGGATATACCGGGCTAGGATTCGAGTTACAGGAATAAGCGCCAAACCAACCACCCAAGAATATAATCGTCGAGCGAAAACACTTGACAACCTCCTAGAAGCAGCTTTTCTTGCCACCAGACCTTTCTCCATCAATTAGGAATCTGATGCCGTCACTAAACACATTCCTTAAATAGTAGCCATTTGTTGAGTATTTTTTTTTTGTGTCTAATCTGCATACATATCACCATTACCCTTGATTTTCTTGACTGTATATTTCTTAAATGTCAACATATACACGTGTAATTTAGTTTACGAAGATTTTTCAATGCCGAGGACCTCGATCAGAGAGTAAAAAAGGCGTAAGGTTCTCAATGGTGTAAAATTAAAATGGGATATACCGGGATAGGATTCGAGTTACAGAACAAGTGTCAAACTAACCACCAAAGAATGGAATCGTCGAGCGAAAATACTTGAAGCAGCTTTTCTAGCCACCAGACATTTCTCCATCAATTAGGAATCTGATGCCGTTACTAAACACATTTCTTAAATTGTAGCCATTTCTTAAGTGTTTTTTTTTGGTGTCTAATCCGCATATATATCACCATTGCCCTTGATTTTCTTGACTGTATATCTCTTAAATATCAACATCTACACGTGTGATTTAATTTACAAAGATTTAAATGCCAAGAACCTCGATCAGAAAGTAAAAAAGGCGTAAGGTTCACAATGGTGTAAAATTAAAATGGGATATACCGGGCTAGGATTCGAGTTATATGAACAAGGGCCAAACCAACCACCCAAGAATGAAATCGTCGAGCGAAAACACTTGACAACCTCCTTGAAGCAGCTTTTCTTGCCACTAGACCTTTCTCCATCAGTTAGGAATCTGATGCCGTCACTAAACACATTCCTTAAATTGTAGCCATTTGTTGAGTGTTTTTTTTGTGTCTAATCCGCATATATATCACCATTACCCTTGATTTTCTTGACTATATATCTCTTAAATGTCAACATATACACGTGTGATTTAGTTTACGAAGATTTTTCAATGCCGACAACCTCGACCAAAGAGTAAAAAATGTGTAAGGTTCACAATGGTGTAAAATTAAAATGGGATATACCGGGCTAGGATTCGAGTTACAGGAACAAGGGCAAAACCAACCACCCAAGAATGGAATCATCAAGCGAAAACACTTGACAACTTCCTAGAAGCAGCTTTTCTTGACACCAGACCTTTCTCCATCAATTAGGAATCTGATGCCGTCACTAAACACATTCCTTAAATTGTAGGCATTTGTTGAGTGTTTTTTTTTTGTGTCTAATCCGCATATATATCACCATTGCCCTTGATTTTCTTGACTGTATATATATTAAATGTCAACATATACACGTGTGATTTAGTTTACGAAGATTTGTCAATGCCGAGAACCTCGATCAGTGTGTAAAAAAGGCATAAGGTTCACAATGGTGTAAAATTAAAATGGGATATACCAGGCTAGGATTCGAGTTATAGGAACAAGGGCCAAACTAACCACCCAAGAATGGAATCGTCGAGCGAAAACACTTAACAACCTCCTACAAGCAGCTTTTCTTGCCAGTAGACCTTTCTCCATCAGTTAGGAATCTGATGCCGTCACTAAACACATTCCTTAAATTGTAGCCATTTGTTGAGTGGTTTTTTTTTGTGTCTAATCCGCATATATATCACCATTACCCTTGATTTTCTTGACTGTATATCTCCTAATGTCAACATATACACGTGTGATTTAGTTTACGAAGATTTTTCAATGTCGAGAACCTCGATCAGAGAGTAAAAAATGCGTAAGGTTCACAATGGTGTAAAATTAAAATGGGATATACCGGGCTAGGATTCGAGTTACAGGAATAAGGGCAAAACCAACCACCCAAGAATGGAATCGTCGAGCGAAAACACTTGACAACCTCCTAGAAGCATCTTTTCTTACCACCAGACCTTTCTCCATCAATTAGGAATCTGATGCCGTCACTAAACACATTCCTTAAATTGTCGGCATTTGTTGAGTGTTTTTTTTTCGTGTCTAATCCCCATATATATCACCATTGCCCTTGATTTTCTTGATTGTATATATATTAAATGTCAACATATACACGTGTGATTTAGTTTACGAAGATTTTTCAATGCCGAGAACCTCGATCAGAGAGTAAAAAAGGCGTAAGGTTCACAATGGTGTAAAATTAAAATGGGATATACCAGGCTAGGATTCGAGTTATAGGAACAAGGGCCAAACTAACCACCCAAGAATGGAATCGTCGAGCGAAAACACTTGACAACCTCCTACAAGCAGCTTTTCTTGCCAGTAGACCTTTCTCCATCAGTTAGGAATCTGATGCCGTCACTAAACACATTCCTTAAATTGTAGCCATTTGTTGAGTGGTTTTTTTTTGTGTCTAATCCGCATATATATCACCATTACCCTTGATTTTCTTGACTGTATATCTCCTAATGTCAACATATACACGTGTGATTTAGTTTACGAAGATTTTTCAATGTCGAGAACCTCGATCAGAGAGTAAAAAATGCGTAAGGTTCACAATGGTGTAAAATTAAAATGGGATATACCGGGCTAGGATTCGAGTTACAGGAACAAGGGCAAAACCAACCACCCAAGAATGGAATCGTCGAGCGAAAACACTTGACAACCTCCTAGAAGCATCTTTTCTTACCACCAGACCTTTCTCCATCAATTAGGAATCTGATGCCGTCACTAAACACATTCCTTAAATTGTTGGCATTTGTTGAGTGTTTTTTTTTCGTGTCTAATCCCCATATATATCACCATTGCCCTTGATTTTCTTGATTGTATATATATTAAATGTCAACATATACACGTGTGATTTAGTTTACGAAGATTTTTCAATGCCGAGAACCTCGATCAGAGAGTAAAAAAGGCGTAAGGTTCACAATGGTGTAAAATTAAAATGGGATATACCGGGCTAGGATTCGAGTTATAGGAACAAGGGCCAAACCAACCACCCAAGAATGGAATCGTCGAGCGAAAACACTTGACAAACTCCTAGAAGCAGCTTTTCTTCCCACCAGACCTTTCTCCATCAATTAGGAATCTGATGCCGTCACTAAACACATTCCTTAAATTGTAGCCATTTGTTGAGTGGTTTGTTTTGTGTCTAATCCGCATATATATCACCATTTCCCTTGATTTTCTTGACTGTATATCTCTTAAATGTCAACATACACACGTGTGATTTAGTTCACGAAGATTTTTCAATGCCAAGAACCTCGATCAGAGAGTAAAAAAGGCGTAAGGTTCACAATGGTGTAAAATTAAAATTGGATATACCGGGCTAGGATTCGAGTTACAGGAACAAGGGCCAAACCAACCACCCAAGAATGGAATCGTCGAGCGAAAACACTTGACAACCTCCTAGAAGCAGCTTTTCTTGCCACCAGACCTTTCTCCATCAATTAGGAATCTGATGCCGTCACTAAACACATTCCTTAAATAGTAGCCATTTGTTGAGTGTTTTTTTTGTGTCTAATCTGCATACATATCACCATTACCCTTGATTTTCTTGACTGTATATTTCTTAAATGTCAACATATACACGTGTGATTTAGTTTACGAAGATTTTTCAATGCCGAGGACCTCGATCAGAGAGTAAAAAAGGCGTAAGGTTCTCAATGGTGTAAAATTAAAATGGGATATACCGGGATAGGATTCGAGTTACAGAACAAGTGTCAAACTAACCACCAAAGAATGGAATCGTCGAGCGAAAATACTTGAAGCAGCTTTTCTAGCCACCAGACATTTCTCCATCAATTAGGAATCTGATGCCGTTACTAAACACATTTCTTAAATTGTAGCCATTTCTTAAGTGTTTTTTTTGGGTGTCTAATCCGCATATATATCACCATTGCCCTTGATTTTCTTGACTGCATATCTCTTAAATATCAACATCTACACGTGTGATTTAATTTACAAAGATTTAAATGCCAAGAACCTCGATCAGAAAGTAAAAAAGGCGTAAGGTTCACAATGGTGTAAAATTAAAATGGGATATACCGGGCTAGGATTCGAGTTATATGAACAAGGGCCAAACCAACCACCCAAGAATGAAACCGTCGAGCGAAAACACTTGACAACCTCCTTGAAGCAGCTTTTCTTGCCACTAGACCTTTCTCCATCAGTTAGGAATCTGATGCCGTCACTCAACACATTCCTTAAATTGTAGCCATTTGTTGAGTGTTTTTTTTGTGTCTAATCCGCATATATATCACCATTACCCTTGATTTTCTTGACTATATATCTCTTAAATGTCAACATATACACGTGTGATTTAATTTACGAAGATTTTTCAATGCCGACAACCTCGACCAGAGAGTAAAAAATGTGTAAGTTTCACAATGGTGTAAAATTAAAATGGGATATACCGGGCTAGGATTCGAGTTACAGGAACAAGGGCAAAACCAACCACCCAAGAATGGAATCATCAAGCGAAAACACTTGACAACTTCCTAGAAGCAGCTTTTCTTGACACCAGATCTTTCTCCATCAATTAGGAATCTGATGCCGTCACTAAACACATTCCTTAAATTGTAGGCATCTGTTGAGTGTTTTTTTTGGTTTCTAATCCGCATATATATCGCCATTGCCCTTGATTTTCTTGACTGTATATATATTAAATGTCAACATATACACGTGTGATTTAGTTTACGAAGATTTGTCAATGCCGAGAACCTCGATCAGAGAGTAAAAAAGGCATAAGGTTCACAATGGTGTAAAATTAAAATGGGATATACCGGGCTAGGATTCGAGTTATAGGAACAAGGGCCAAACTAACCACTCAAGAATGGAATCGTCGAGTGAAAACACTTAACAACCTCCTACAAGCAGCTTTTCTTGCCAGTAGACCTTTCTCCATCAGTTAGGAATCTGATGCCGTCACTAAACACATTCCTTAAATTGTAGCCATTTGTTGAGTGGTTTTTTTTTGTGTCTAATCCGCATATATATCACCATTTCCCTTGATTTTCTTGACTGTATATCTCTTAAATGTCAACATACACACGTGTGATTTAGATTACGAAGATTTTTCAACGCCGAGTACCTCGATTAGAGAGTAAAAAATGCCTAAGGTTCACAATGGTTTAAAATTAAAATGGGATATACCGGGCAAGGATTCGATTTATAGGAACAAGGGCCAAACCAACAACCCAAGAATGGAATCGTCGAGCGAAAACACTTGACAACCTCCTAGAAGCAGCTTTTCTTTCCACCAGACCTTTATCCTTCAATTAGGAATCTGATGCCGTCACTAAACACATTCCTTAAATTGTAGCCATTTGTTGAGTGTTTTTTTTTTGGGTCTATTCCGCATATATATCACCATTGCCCTTAATTTTCTTGACTGTATATCTCTTAAATGTCAACATATACACGTGTGATTTAGTTTAAGAAGATTTTTCAATGCCGAGAACCACAATCAGAGAGTAAAAAAGGCGTAAGGTTCACAATGGTGTAAAATTAAAATGAGATATACCGGGCTAGGATTTGAGTTACTGGAACAAGGGCCAAACCAACCACCCAAGAATGGAATCGTCGAGCGAAAACACTTGACAACCTCTTAGAAGCAGCTTTTCTTGCCACCAGACATTTCTCCATCAATTAGGAATCTGATGCCGTCAATATACACATTCCTTAAATTGTAGCCATTTGTTAAGTGTTTTTTTGTATATAATCCGCATATATATCACCATTGCCTTTGATTTTTTTAACTGTATATCTCTTAAATGTCAACATATACACGCGTGATTTAATTTACAAAGATTTTTCAATGCCAAGAACCTCGATCAGAGAGTAAAAAAGGCGTAAGGTTCACAATGGTGTAAAATTAAAATTCGATATACCGGGCTAGGATTCGAGTTACAGGAACAAGGGCCAAACCAACCACCCAAGAATGGAATCGTCGAGCGAAAACACTTGACAACCTCCTAGAAGCAGCTTTTCTTGCCACCAGACCTTTCTCCATCAATTAGGTATCTGATGTCGTCACTAAACACATTCCTTAAATAGTAGCCATTTGTTGAGTGTTTTTTTTGGTGTCTAATCTGCATATATATCACCATTGCCCTTGATTTTCTTGACTGTATATCTCTTAAACATCAACATATACACGTGTGATTTAGTTTACGAAGATTTTTCAATACCGAGGACCTCGATCAGAGAGTAAAAAAGGCGTAAGGTTCTCAATGGTGTAAAATTAAAATGGGATATACCGGGATAGGATTCGAGTTACAGGTACAAGTGCCAAACTAACCACCAAAGAATGGAATCGTCGAGCGAAAACACCTGAAGCAGCTTTTCTAGCCACCAGACCTTTCTCCATCAATTAGGAATCTGATGCCGTCACTAAACACATTTCTTAAATTGTTGCCATTTCTTGAGTGTTTTTTTGGGTGTCTAATCCGCATATATATCACCATTGCCCTTGATTTTCTTGACTGTATATCTCTTAAATATCAACATATACTGTTGGGATTGAACCCTACCAGAGGAACAGATAATTAAAGCCAAAACTGGATCAGAGCAGTGGATCCAGAATAAGCAGATGTTACATACAAGTCTCTCCCCTTGAAAGTGGTTTCAACATCTGCTGACCTCCTATCTACTGATCGTACAAGCTACTGACCGTCAAACTGCTGCTCAAGTGAAGACGTGATGAAAGACTAAAGCTCTGCTGTTCAATCTACTGCCTTGAGTCAAGCACTGCTGATCCGGACAAGTACTACTGGGTTCACAGCAGTGGAGGGATGTAGCAGTTGTTTATTCTGTCTTTATGTAATGTAATAAAAAGTAGTTAGTATAGCAGTGTTTGTATAGATCAGGGGTTAGAGTTTGTTAGGAGGTTAGATGTCACATTCATGGTGACATCAGCTTAGATGCTCAGTGATTTGCTAGTGCCTATAAATAGAACAGTGCTCTGTACTGTTCTATTAGCTCTTTGCAACATCGTCTTCTCTGCACGAAGAAACACTGAGCTCTGGCTGAGGGGGAGTTTGTATTCAATCATTGCAATTGTAATCGTAATTGAAATAAATTCAATCTTTCGGTTCATTGTGAAAAATGTTTAATCAAAGCATTACTCTCGTTTGATTGTATGCAAAGTTTGTTTCCATCTTAATTCCGCTGCACAACTCATTCATTTCCATCTTAATTTCAAACGTAAAATACAATCAAAACCAAACTCAGATCCAACAATTGGTATCAGAGCTAGGACAGTCAAATTTTATTTAACAATCATTTTGACATAAATAGTTCAGCTCAAAATCGTTGATATCGATAGTTTGTACGTTTTTATTGAAAAACAGAGCAAGGTTTAATCACCATTAAAGTTGATTAATCAGTGTCTGTAAAACAACCAGGATGACGTCACAATCACAAGATGATAAAAATAATGTTGGCTCGCTTTTTAAACCACCCATGCTTAAACGTAATGAATACAACATCTGGGAGAGAAGGATGGGACACATCCTTGCTCAACAGAACACTGGATGTTGGAGGTCTGTTGTTTTTGGTCCCCATGTTCCTTTGGTGCCAAGTGCTGAGGATCCAAAGAAGTTCGTACCAAAACCTTATGAAAACTATACTGAAACTGATTTTCAAAAGTTCGAACTCGATGCCAAAGCATTTAGCATCATAGCATCTGCATTACCAAATGAGATCTATGCTGGACTGTTACATTGTAACAGTGCCAAGGAGCTATGGGATACATTGAAGGAACAGTTTGGGGGTACTGAAGAAGTTATTGAAAACAATAGGGAAATTCTGAATCAGCAGAATGAAACCTTCTGTCACATTAAGGGTGAAACATTGACCCAACAGTTTGAACGTTTTAGTTGTCTCATCAGTGAGCTAAGGCTTGTTAAGGTTGAATTTCCAAAATCAACACAAAATAGCAGGTTTCTTAGATCGCTACCTAATAAATAGGACACAATTGCATTTGTGACTAGAAACTCTGTTGAGTTCAAAGATCTGACCCTGACCCAACTTCATGGTAGACTCCTGACCTATGAAAGGGAGTTGAACTAGAAAAAGAAGTTGCAAGAGTCTGGAAAACCTACTGATGATTACTCATTCGGTAGCACAGCTCTTCTGGGTCAGGAAGAATCTGGTAGCAATAGTAAGGAACAGGGTTATGATCATTTCATTGATATAACAGCTGGTGGGAACTTTACCAACCCTGATCCTCACTCTGCAAACTATGCATTTACAGCTAATGAAAACCAGATGACAGATAATTTGTGCTTTGAACTCAATGATTTACAACATTTTGATCCCACTAACTTAGAAGAGATGGACATTCTGCACCAATTGGCTTTGCTCAGTGTTAGAACTAGCAAATTCTACAAAAGAACAGGGCGAAAATTCCCAGGTTTACATGGGAATCTAATGGTTTGGTTGGATAAATCGAAAATCAAGTGTTACAAGTGCAATAGGCTAGGTCATTTCGCTAGGGAACGCAGGAGTCAAACTACTGGTCCTATAATCACTCATCCTAGCTCAAACCCTAGACCTCAAAATCAAAGCATTGTGCACTATACCCAATATACCCCTGCAGCTCATGTTAACACTGCTCACTATGCTGCTGCCCCTGTGCCTATGCATTATGTCCAAACCACTGTTCCACAGATTCAATATGTTCAAACCCCTGTCCCCCAGGCACAAGTGCAATCTGTTGCACCTCAAACAGCTGCTCCAGCAGTGGTACAACCAGACCAGCAAAGCTTTTTCACTCAAGGCTTTGTTGACTGGAGCAGCATGCCTGATGAGCTTGGTGATGAAAATTATGCACTCTATGCTTCTAATGAACCTTCTAATGATGAATTTTGTTTGATGGAATTAGAGTTAATACTAGAGGGGATTGAAACTGAAGGTGAACAACTAAGTGATGAAACAGTGGATGAGGTGACTGAAGCAGTTGTTAATGCAGTTGCTGGTGAATTGCTGCTGGGAGAAAATTCAGAAACCCTGATTGAACCACTGACAAAACCATGGTCCAAAGAGGACAAAGAAGAAGAGGAAGAAAAGAGAGCAAGAGAGAAGGAAGTAAGAGCTGATGATGAAGAAAATCATCAATGTGATTGTGCAATGATGGCTGCTGCCAAGGTATCTCCTCAAGTTCTTGAAAAACTGTGTTCTGACAATTGCATTATTGCTTTTGCTAACATCAAAGAGGTAAATGAAAACCTTTGGAATAAAATCTTAACTGATGAAGTCAAATTTGAAAGTTCTTTAAAAGAAATTAAAAACAAATTGACTGAAAAAGAGAAAGAGATCAGCAGTCTTAAAGAAGAGCAAAGCATAACCAAAACTCAACTCCAAACTATGGTAGAAAAATACCAAGTTTGCAAAAAGGAGTTGGAGTCCACCCAGATCACCTGTGAAAAATGGGTGGAATCATGCAAAGGGTATGAGGTTATGCTTGAAAAACAGATTAAAAGCAATGTAAAATTTGGTGTTGGTTATAGAAAACATGATGATGAAAACACTGCTTTTGAAAAATCTATTCAAACCACTGATGTAACAACTGAGTTCATCCCCACAAACAAGAATGGCCAAGAAGTGAAAATCACTGATAAACTTGGTAACAAAATCACACTTGACAGACCAATGGGATCCTCTACTTTTGAGGAGCTTGAAAATTATCAGTTTAAACCAAAATGGTCTGATGAGTGTGATATTCTTGAAAATTTCAAGCCCATGACTTTACATCAACTGATGGTGTTAAAGCTCCAAAAGCGAAAGTCATTCCTCTCAAGGACATCCCAACAGAGGTTAAAACCTCTGCTGTAAAGGAGTCCAAAAAGAGAAAGAAGAAAGAAAAGATCAATAACCTGTTTTGTGAATTCTGTGAGAAAAGGAATCATCTAACAAAAGACTGTTTCCATTTAAAAGCTTATGATTTGAACAAAACAAGTGTCATTGTTCCAGCTGAAAGCTGCATTGTTTATGGTAAAACTTTGATGTGAAAAAGAATGAGTACATTGCTAAAACATCCTTGAGTCCATCAACATCATCTGTCAAATTCACCAAGAATCAACCACTGTTTGTGCCAGTTCAAACAGCTGTCACAAAACAGCTGAACCAAACATCTGTCAAAAGAGATGTTCAGGTTACTGATGCACCCCCTGCCAATCAGTTCAGAAAAGGCAAGGAAAAAACAGACTTACCAAAGGATTCCACACGTTTATGAGGCCTACAAAAGGCCCTCTAAACCTAAAGTGAACAGGCATCCTTTTGGGTACCAACAGGTGATTGGTCAAGACCCCAAACAGTGGTTAGCAAGAAACAGTACTAAAACTGTCCAAACCCCTGACCTAACCACTGTCCATCAATGTGCATCCATCCCAGACACTGTTGAGACCCCATCCAAAGCCTTATTGGCTTTGGAAACCCTAATGAACTAATTCTTTTACTTCATGTGCAGGGAGCTTCTGCCTGTTTAGATAGCCTTTGGTATGCTGATAGTGGAGGCTCCAGGCACATGTCTGGATGTAAAGCCCTACTCAAAGATTTCAAAATTCATGGAGGGGGTGATATATCCTTTGGGAATAACAGTAAAGGAAAAGTTCTGGGGTCTGGCACAGTACAGTCTGGAAATGTAAAATTTGAAAATGTCAATCTGATAGACAGTCTGAAATTCAACCTCCTGAGTGTTTCACAAATGAGTGACAAGGGGTATGGGTCATTCTTCACAAAGGAGTGTTGTAGGATTGTTGGACCAGAAATGGTCAAAAAGATTGAAGCAATAATAAAAACTGGTCAAACAAAACTTGTTGCTCAAAGAAGTGGCAATGTTTATGTTGTTGATATGTCAAAAGAGTGTCCCAGAGCTGATGCCTGTCTGTTCTCAACTGCCTCTAACAAAGAGACAGAACTTTGGCACAGAAGACTGGGGCACACAAATCTTAAGACAATCACTGAAATTTCAAAAAATGGTTTGGTAAGAGGCCTACCACAAAAATTGTTTTCATGTCCTGAACATTGCATTTCCTGTTTAAAAGGAAAACAGCAAAAAAGTTCTTATAAGTCCATTGAAGAGTCCAAAACAACCCAGTGTTTGCAAATGCTACACATGGATTTGTTTGGCCTTGTTCAAGTCATGAGTCTCAAAAGAAAAGATATTGTTTGGTTATTGTTGATGACTTTTCTAGGTTTACATGGACTTTCTTTTGACACTCAAAAGATGAGACTGCAGGCATTTTGCAAGACTTTGTGACACAGGTTGAAAAGCAATTTGACCTTCCAGTGAAAAGCTTCAGGAGTGACAATGGCACAGAATTTAAAAATAAGGAGTTGGATGCCTTCTGTGTGAAGAAAGGGATTGTAAGGCAGTACATCATCCCTAGAACACCAGAGCAAAATGGGGAAGTTGAAAGAAAGAACAGAACTTTGATTGAGGCTGCCAGAACCATGCTTGCTGATTCAGGTTTGCCATTAACTTTCTGGGCAGAGGCAGTAAACACTGCTTGCTATGTCCAGAACAGAGTTTTAATAAACCCCAGGCAAAAAAAGACTGCTTATGAAATTCTGTATAAAATCAAACCACTGATCTCATACTTCAAGGTGTTTGGCTGCCCATGCTTTATTTTGAACGTAAAAGATTCCATTTCAAAATTTGCAGCCAAAATTGATTGTGGTTATCATCTGGGGTACTCAACCACTGCCAAGGCCTACAAAGTGTTTAATACACGGATCAAGGCAGTGGAGGAGACTTTGAATGTAAAGTTCAATGAACTTTCATCAATGAAAATTCTAGCAAATCCTGCAAATCTGTTTGATCTTGATAAATTCACTTTTGAAAATACTGCTGTCAAGCCTAACAGTGCAGGTCCATCAGAGGATTCAACACCAGACTATGGGTATGAAATCATCACCCTCAAAAGTCTGTCAGATTGGGAAGATCATCAGATGTTCAAAACAGCTGTCAAAGCTCAACCACTGCTTCCACATCCTCAAACACTGCTGACAAAAGTCCCCAAACAGTGGATAAAAGTCAGCATATGTCCACTTCATTACCTCCCATTCCACCACCTTTTGAAGCCACTGCTGGCTCATCAAAGTCCCCAGTAGTGGTTAGCACAGATGATACACATTTGCAGCCTTCACCAACAAATACCATCATTCCATACCAAGGAGATATAATCTACTTGAGATCTCATCCACCTGACCAAATCATTGGCAACATCAATGAAGGGGTGCTCACAAGAAGCCAAACCCAAAACATTTCTCTTTTTGCTGGTTTTCTATCACTCCATCAGCCAGTCAAGTACCAAGAGGCACTAAAAGACAATAGCTGGGTAGAAGCCATGCAAGAGGAGCTCCAACAGTTTAAAAGACAACAAGTATGGGAGCTTGTACCACTACCAGAAGAGGTTAGTCCCATTGGCACAAAGTGGGTCTTCAAGAACAAAACTGATGAAAGGGGGATTGTTGTCAAGAATAAAGCCAGGCTTGTGGTTCAAGGTTACAGACAGGAAGAGGGGTTTGACTATGATGAAACTTTTGCCCCTGTAGCAAGAATGGAAGCTATAAGACTGTTCCTGGCCTTTGCTGTCAACCACAACATGAAGGAGTTCCAAATGGATATCAAAAGTGCTTTCCTCTATGGTAAAATTTGTAACAACTGTGCTTGTAATCATTGTGAACAGTTCTATTATCAATAAAACAATGTTATTTGATCCCAATGTTTGTTTGGTTGTGTTTTACATTTTTCATGTTTTGACTTTTATTCAATTTCAAACTCTATATCACTTTCTGGAGAGTTATACGCAAACTGATGCGTAAACGTAATCAGTTTAATGCGAAAAATACTCCGGAACATCAACATATACTCAACATACCTTAAATAACCTTTACATAACTTAGAAATAAGTTTTGAAGGCTTTGGTTTGGCAAAAACAAGTTAATTCGCTTACAGGGACTAAACTTGACAAACTGCGAAAGTATGCCAATTTAAACTGTAACGAACATTCCGGAACATGACCATAAGTTAAACACACCTTAAATATCCTTTATATAGCTTAGAAATAGGCTTTGAGGGGTTCGGTGTGCTAAAATAAACTTTTGGGTCATTCAGGGACTAAAAGCGCCAAAAAGTGCACAAGTTTGCACTTTCGCACATAACTTACGTTCTGAATACATCCGGACATCCAAAAATTTATGTAAGCACTAAAATATTTTATTTTAGTGTTTGGCTTGAGAAAAATCCATTCGTCGCGCAATTTGGATCGTTTTTCGCGCTTATGCGCATTCCGTCATAATTAAGCGAACATCGCGATCGTACGGTCAAACGAACCGACATCTGAGATATTTTTGAGCATGATTCATGTCCACAATGTTTAGGCATCATTTCAGGGCCTTAAAGTTGGCTTTACGGGCCTTAGAAGTGTCGGAAATGGCCTTAAACACCAACAGGGACTGAAACTGTCAATAAGCTAACTTGTTTCTGATTTGACAAGGCCATGCGGCCCGCGTAAGATATGTGTGTATCCTTACGCGGCCCGTATCAGGTCCCCAGACAGCAGAAACTTGCAGAAACATTGGATCTGGTCCCTTTCTCTTGTGCACATGGTATTGGGCAATACTAGGGGATCAAATGGTTTTCAAAAACCACTATCTTAAGGTGTATGGCCAAGATCAAAGCACGGTTTCCAAGAAACGATCTTAACGGCTCACCTAAAACTATAAATACCCCCCATTCCATTGCAAAACCCACAAGAATTTTGATTTTAGAAGCTCTAAGTTGGAACCTTTGTTTCATACCTGAGCTACTTGGATCGAAATTAGCATTCGGGGACCCTTCGTAAGTATTCTTTTGTTCTTTTATTGCTTTTCGAGTCTGAAAGTCAAACTTTGTTTGACTTTCTGCGTTGACCAGTTTATGGTCAATGCGAAGTTCGTTTGAACTTCGCAACGTGATTGTAATCACGATGGTTATAGTCCCTTGGGACTATGCCTACTGATTACCACGTTGTCTAGGGTCGTAAGGGTAAGCGATCTAATAAATCGCTTATACCTTCGAACCCGACCCATTTGGTCGATCATTAGCTTCCGACCAAACACATTAGGTGACCATAGTATATAGTGAATAACCTTCCGAGGTTATACCTTATGGTCGCTTCGTTAAGTAGTTGTATGAAAGGTAGTTTATATGCCTTAGGTAAATTACCAGAATACCCTTTTCATGTATAATTGGTAATTAAGCATATATAACCTAAAATTTTGTCACATAACTGATTATGTAACATGTTTAGGCATATAACACTTGTCATAGGACTAGTTAGACGTTCCGAACGCGTTTCACGCGAGCGACGCGTTAAAGTAGCATAAGCTACCTGAACGGGTCGTAATGGGTCACAAGAACTTAGGTTAGGTTTCGTTTTAGTATGTGGGCTTTGATAAACCATATTACACGAGTCTCTATACTCATTTGGTTTACGAACCCTCATTCTATCCGATCCTCCGATTTAGGTCCGGTTTATTAACATAGTTACCTATATTAGGTGTCGTTTGATTCCGTGATCTCTATCATTGTTTGGTTGTCACTCCGGGACTACTGAGTAATCTCAAGTGAGTACATAGACCCCTCTTTTACTGCTTTCCAAACTGTTTTGGGGTGAAACACATGTGCCTACTTATTACTTTCGTGCTTTCCTGTTTTCACATCATATACCTGCTATGTTTGTTAGTACATTATAGTACATGATTTCATTACATTTCATGCTATGTATGCCCATTGTGTGCGTACTTAGTACATTGTTTTACTTTACATTTCTGCTATGTATGTTGACTGATAGCATGCTAGCACATTGATTTACATGACTTTCTGCTTTGTATGTTAAACTTAGCATACTTAGTACATTGTTTTCCTATAACATGTTCACTTTTGCTATGACATTAGGTTTGCACAAACGAGACTATTATACGTTCATTAACATTAGCTACGCCGCTCGGTTGTAAGTACTGGTACCATAGGACTTGACAAATCCCATTCCTGACATCCCAGGTTTGTTTGGATGTAAGGAATGACTGAATCCGAAAACATTTCTTTTGATAACCTTGACTGAAAGGGTTATCCGACTGTCTCAAGGCTTGAATGTATGCGTTAACTTACCACATAAATGTTTGTATCAATGTAACATGCATTACTTTGCAAAACATAACTTTTTGATATATTCAAAATACTTTGTTTTGTGAATTTCTACATTTGGATTATGGGACAATACTTTACTTACAATACATAACTTTTGATACACATTACTTGACTACTTTTGGACTTATAAACATTTGACATGGCTTATACAAGGGCTTTTGACTATTGGTTTAAACATAGACTTTATACATTGGTGGTTTGTTTAAGTGACTTAAGTAACGAGATGTGAGTAATATGATACAAGCATGGTGGATACGTCGCTGGTACTTCCTATATATAAGTGTTTGTATTATATTACATATCATAGCGTTATTTAAATCATTCAATTTGGACTTATACATTTTACACAAATAACACAACTTTCACAAGACTTTGGTTTACAAACAACTTATCTTATACAACTCATTTTACTTGGTTATACATTTAAACCATACATTATTCTCTTATTTATACATATCATCTGATCTTATCGTTTTTCAAATGATTTACAAGACAAAGCAAATTACAAGGTTCATGACTAAACATTTTCTAAACTCATAAGTCATGAATCCTATTCTCACAAAACTTATGTATCTCACAGGCATTTTTATGCTGACGTACCTATTTTCACATGTGTTTTCAGGAGCTTTTGCGTAGGATGAGGATCAGGACACTAGGGCGGACCTGTGCCTTAGAGACTTAAAATAAAGATAGACTATGTTTAATTATGTTCTGAACTCTTTGATTCCTGTTTAAAACAATGTAACTCTTGTTTATTAAATAAAATACAACTTTGTATGCCATGGTTATGAAACAATTAATTCTGTTACAACACTCCCCGACGTATTCCGCCACGTTTTGTATGTTACACGTGGTCAGGGTGTGACAGAAGAGTTGGTATCAGAGCCAATGGTTATAGGTAATTAGGTTATTAGTAATTCTTTGACCTAGACTATAACCTTTCTAGGACCCTAACACAAGTTATCTTGTGTTTAGATCTTAAAACATGTACATCACCTATCCTTAGGTGATTATCAAAACAAAAACCAAATTTTTCCGAAACGATTTTTGAAAAACAATCATCTATTTTTGGATGATTTATTGTAAGGTTTTGAACCCTCTGTTATATGGTTTTGAACCCTTTTGAGTTTTCAAAATCTCGTCAAAGTTTTGGGTTTTAAATAATGTGAACACGTGCAAACTGGAAGAGTGAATGCCTGTATTCTGGGTTTTTTGTCTAGGCAAGCACTTCGTATACATCTCATCAGACGCGAGACCAGTTGTGCTTACCTGGGAATTCTTGGGATGAGTGTTCACTTATAGGCGAGCATGTCTTCGCGATACATTATTTTTGATCCATTTACTTTGATTAGTCATTGTGTGTCGTTTGTTTGCTTGGTAATGCGGACAAATGACCACCATCTTTTCTTTTGTTAATTTTGTTTCATCTCATTCTTTTCATCCAATCATCTCATTCGTTTCCTTTCATGTTTTCCTCTTTTAGAATGCCTCCTCGACGCGAAAACCAGATAGCGACTGCCGAACTGGCAGAAATCATTGCGCTGCAGATGGCTGCTCAATTCCCAAATCTCTTTGCTCAATGGAACCAAGCCAATAACAACAACAATGCTCCATGCAAATACAAGGATTTTAACTCGGCTAAACCACTCAAGTTTAGTGGTTCTGAAGGAGCGACAGGGCTTCTTCAATGGTTCGAGAGCATTGAGAATACTTTTCGCCACGTGCAGTGTCCTGACAATCGCAAGGACGAGTTTTCTTCGAGTGTGTTTCAGAAGAGGGCTCTCACATGGTGGAACGGGGTTATGAGAGATCGGGGTGCAGAAGTTGCTCTAGCACAGACATGGGCTGAACTTAGGGCCCTTATGATGAGGGAATTCTGTCCTCGTCATGAACAGCGAGCGTTGGAGAAAGAGTTGGATAATTTGAAGCAAGAGAGTGGTGAGCATCGGGCATATACTGATAGGTTTGAGGAGTTGAGTCTGCTTTGCCCAACAATGGTTACCCCACTCGACAAGGCTATCGAAAGATACATCGACGGCCTACCTGACTCAGTACAAGACATCATTACTGGTAGCAACCCTACCACACTCCGTCAGGCGATCGAGTTATCAGCGACATTGACTGAGTCACAAGTTCGAAAGGGAAAGCTACATAAAAAGGGTGACAAGGGTAAGAAGCAGGCATCTGACAAGGAGGATAGCAAGAAAGGTCAAAACAAGAATGGGAAGAATTCTGGTTCCTCAAAGGGTTCAAGGAAGCGAAAGCCTTCCCAAAACTATGCCGTTACTGCACAGGCTCAAGCTGCACCAAATCAGCCTACGCAACCACCCGCCAAGAAGCCTTATTTTGGCAATGCACCTTTGTGCAACAGGTGTAACGGCCATCACCTACCACACCTCCAGTGTCGTCAGTGCACCAACTGCGGAAGATCTAGTCATCTTGCCGCTATTTGTCGCATTCCTGTTAACCAGAACCAGGCAGTTCAGAACCAAGCCCAACAAGTTGCTCAGCCTCTTGCTCAGCAACAAGGTCAAGCTGCACGACCTCATTTTCCTCCTGGTTCGTGCTACAATTGTGGGAATCTGACCCACTACAGGAACCGGTGCCCAAGACTAGCCAACCAGAACCAGAACCAGAACCCAAATCAGAATCAGGCTCAGGCTCGAGGGCGAGTCTTCAACATGAATGCCCAAGAGGCGCAGGCGGACGATAATGTGGTGAACGGTACGTTCTTTATTAATAATCAGCCTGCATCTGTTGTTTTTGATTCGGGTGCCGATAAGAGTTTTGTGTCATTGTCTTTTGAGCCATTGCTTCGCGTGTCTAGAACGAAACTAGGAAAACCTTTGACAGTAGAAGTTGCTAGTGGTGAACCCATTGTTCTTGATTCTATTCTACGCAACTGCCAGAAAAACCTTAACGACCACCTTTTTCCGATCGACCTCACGCCTATGCAACTTGGAAGCTTCGACGTCATAGTGGGTATGGATTGGTTATCTAAGCATCGCGCAGAGATAGTTTGTTCTGAGAAGATTGTTCGTGTGCCACTTTCGACAGGCGAGATCCTACTGGTTCAAGGTGAGAAACCGTCTGGTGGTCTCAAGCTCATGTCTTGTTTTAAAGCTCGGAAATATCTGCGGAAGAACTATGTGGCTTTCTTAGCACATGTTACAGCAGAAAAAGGAAAGGGTAAGTCTATTTCAGATATTCCTGTCGTTCGGGATTATTCTGAAGTATTCCCTGAAGATTTACCTGGTCTACCTCTAGCACGCCAAGTCGAGTTCCGTATTGATCTCGTACCTGGTGCAAATCCCATTGCCAGAGCTCCATATCGTCTTGCACCGTCTGAGATGCAAGAGTTGTCTAAACAACTTCAGGAGCTCTCTGACAAAGGTTTTGTCCGTCCTAGCTTTTCACCTTGGGGTGCTCCCGTTCTTTTTATCAAGAAGAAGGATGGATCCTTTAGGATGTGCATCGATTATCGTGAGCTTAACAAGCTTACCATCAAGAATTGATATCCTCTACCGCACATAGACGACCTCTTTGATCAGTTACAGGGCGCTTCTTATTTTTCGAAGATTGATCTGTGTTCCGGGTATCATCAACTTCGTGTGCATGAAGAAGATATTCCCAAGACAGCTTTCCGTACTCGGTATGGGCATTACGAGTTCACAGTCATGCCATTTGGTTTGACTAATGCTCCTTCTGTTTTCATGGACTTAATGAATAGGGTCTGCAAACCTTATTTGGATCAGTTCGTCATTGTTTTTATTGACGACATCTTGATTTATTCTAAGACGCGAGCTGATCACGAGCAACATCTTCGTCTTACTCTGGAACTCCTAAAGAAAGAGCAACTTTTCGCCAAATTCTCCAAGTGTGAATTCTGGCTTAAAGAAGTTCAATTCTTAGGACATATCATCAACGAACAAGGTATTCATGTAGATCCCTCCAAGATCAGTGCAATTAAGGATTGGGATACGCCTACTACTCCTACTGAGGTTCGTTCTTTTCTTGGTCTAGCGGGTTATTACCGCCGCTTCATTGAGAACTTCTCAAAGATTGCAGTTCCTCTAACTGCTCTAACTCGGAAAAACAAACCCTTTGATTGGGGATTCAAACAAGAGGAAGCTTTTCAAAACTTGAAACAGAAACTTTGCGACACGCCTGTTCTGACTTTGCCTGAGGGCAATGATGATTTCGTCGTTTATTGTGATGCATCTAAATTGGGTCTTGGCTGTGTTCTGATGCAAAGGAACAAAGTCATAGCATATGCATCGAGGCAGTTAAAGATACATGAGAAGAACTACACAATCTTGAGTTGGGTGCAGTTGTTTTCGCTCTAAAGATCTGGAGACACTATTTGTATGGTATAAAATGTGTGGTTTTCACGGACCACAAAAGTCTTCAGCATATCTTCAACCAGAAAGAACTCAACATGAGGCAACGACGTTGGGTTGAGCTTTTAAACGACTACGACTGCGAAATTCGCTACCATCCTGGTAAGGCGAATGTCGTAGCCGATGCTTTGAGTCGCAAGGAACTGTTGGATCTGAGTTTGTTTCTGATTGTATTTTACGTTTGAGATTAAGATGGAAATGAAAGAGTTGTGCAGCGGAATTAATATGAAAACAAACTTTGCGTACAATCAAACGAGAGTATTGCTTTGATCAAGACATTTTCAACAAGAAACCGAATGATTGAATTATCTTTCAACAACGATTACAAGTTATGCTTGAATACAAACTCCCCCTCAGCCAGAGCTCAGCGTTTGTTCGTGCAAAGAAGACGGTATTGCAAGAGCTAATAGAACAGTACAAAGTACTGAACTATTTATAGGCACTAGCAAACCACTGAGCATCTAAACTGACGTCACCATGAAAGTGACATCTAACCTCCTAACAAACTCTAACCTCTGATCTATACAAACACTGATGTACTAACTACTGCTATTACAATTCATTACATAAAAGACACTTAAACAGCTGCTGCATCCTTCCACTGCTGTGAACCCAGCAGTGCTTGTACGGATCAGCAATACTAGACTCAAGGCAATAGATTGAATCAGCAGAGTTTTGGTCTTCCATCAGTCTTTGACATTGGGCAGTAGATGCAAGGCAGCAGTTGTAGGTCAGCACTTAGTAAGATCAGCAGATAGGAGGTCAGCAGATATGAAACCACTTTCAAGGGGAGAGATTTGTATGTAAACATCTGCTTATTTTGGATCCACTGCTCTGATCCAGTTTTGGCTTTAATTATCTGTTCCTCTGATAGGGTTCAATCCCAACAATCTCCCCCTGGAACAGATAATGCCAAAACTCTTCATTATTGTGGAAATCTTTATTGCCTCATCAACAGTTCCCTTATCTGGCCTTTAAATTGTAATTCAAAGTCTAGGGCATCTGTATCTTCATCATCCCTGCTAAGTGGAAGATCAAGGAGATCCTGCAAATCTTCAAGACTCAGGCCAAGAGCTTGTTCCCTTGATATTTTCTCCACTTCTCCACCAGACCTGAGCAAAGTCAATACGCAGGTCTGTTTGTCAGTTTCCCACTTTTCTATTTTTGAGCCTGGTGGGTTTCTTGGGAGATGTTTATTTGCAGAAAGTATTTGGTGAGGCTGGCCTATTCATAGCTGGCTGAGCAGCACTTGCAGATTGTTCTAATTCAAGATCTTCTTTTATCATTACTTCCGTGCCTGCTTTTACAATGGCATCTCCAGCTAATAGATCTTGAATTGTTTCCATACTCAACTGGTTTTTGCTCCTTCTTTTGTAGATGGCAGCACCAGCTGGAGCAGTGGTTCTTTTGATTTGCAGCTTTGGTGGTCTTTTTGAGACCTCTGCTTTGGAATAGTCAGGCTTTTGTGGAACTCTTGGATCTTTCTTTCTAAGTTCCTCTAAGCTTTTATAGGTTGCCCTGACTCTATCTTCTCCCCACTTTGTCACAGAGTTCTTTGACCCATAATCAGCTGCAATCAGCTCCTCTTTCATTCTCCTCAACTCTAACATCTTCTCAACTTCAAATTGTTTGAATTTTTCAGGAGGAGTCTGCTTGACCTTATTTTTTATCATGTCTTGAATCCTGGCTGCTTCTTTTTCAAGCTCAGGAATGGTCCAGTTCTTGTACATGTGTTTCTCCCCCTTGTATTTCTTGTAGGTCATGATGTTCTCAATGTAGTCTTTCCTTAAGGACTCATCTGCCCTTTCTGAAATTTGCTGACATACATTTTTTGCAAAACGCTCCATAGCATTGACCTGTGAGAGTAAAAACTGATAGTTTTGTTGAAATTCTCTATCAGATTTCCCTTTTCTGTTTTTGATTGCAATATCCTCTGCTTGTTTGGCCTTGAGTTTCAAGTATTCTTCAATATTGTTAGGCCTGGGATATCCTGCAATTGATGGCAAACTCCTTTTGGCTGGGTCATCCTCATGATAAAATGATTTTATTTCTTCCCTAACTGCAATGAGTTCTAGAGGAAATGAGACACCAGCAGGAGGTAGTGGTTTTAAAATTTGAGCTGAAGAGAGAGGTATGGGTTTTGGAATAGTGACAAGTGATAGGGATTTTGAAGATGTTGGTGGTGGTGAAGGTGAATCATCATCTGATATATAAATCCTTCTCCTTTTTGTTTTAGAAGAAGCAGATGATGTTTTGGGTGGATCAGTGGTGGTAGATTGTATGGCAGTGGTTTGTGATTGACTAACAGTTGTTGTTGAAACAACTGGTGTTTAAACCACTGTTGTCATTACAACAGATGTTATAACATCTGTTGTCTTCTGCTTTTTTTCAGCAGGTGAAAGTGGTGGTGAAATGGTTTTTGATGGTGACAGTGGTGGTAAAATAGTGGTTGTGGTGTGTGTTGAGGTGGTCTGTGTTGAAGAGAGAACAGATGTTGAAACCACTGAGGTACCAGCAGTAGTTGATACAGCAGGAGTTACAACAGCTGTCTGGATGGAGGTTTGATGCTGATGGCTTTTGGATGGTGGTTTTGGAGGCTTTGGAAATCTGGATGAGGTGGACTTAGGCTTCCTTTTTGTCTTAGGATTTTTAGTATCCTTTGAACCAGAACAACCCTGCTCATACAGCTCCATGAAAGCTCTTTTCTCCTCATTCCATCTTGAGATATCCTTTGCCATTCTATCTCTTTTAACACTTGCTACTCCTTCATCAAGTGCTTCTTGAGTAGCATCAACCTTTTTACTACCATCTGGCACAGGAATTTTTTTGGTCATAGCATCCTTTTTAGGTTCAATGTAGAGACCATCATCTATTCCTTTCTTCTTCCACTCCTGAATTTTCTCCCCCTTTTTGGCATTATCGTCTGGGAGTTGATTAATGAAAAGTACTGTTGGAGGAGCAGTGCCAATGGTGTGCAGGATCTGAGTTTTAAGAACCTTGACTCCATTGCATTTCTCAGCTGTTGGACATGTTTTTCATGTTGCTGATTTGCTAATTGTGCTTGTTGATGGAGAAAAGATTGAAACAAATTCTAGAGCTCATTTGTAGCAGGTGCCATTTGTGGAGCAGGTGCTTGAGATGGAACAGCAGTTGATTGTACCTTTTGAACTTGTAACACCTGTTGTAGCATATCTTTGAGTTCTGCAACAGAGTTATCAAGCTTTTCAATACGATCCGTCAATTTTTGGTACTGTAAACCATCACCCAAGTTAATGGGATCATCTGATTTCCCACTAGCAGTGGTTTTATTAGTGGTAGATGTAGGGAGTATACTCCAAACATTAACCACTGATGCCCCTTTGTCTTGGTACTGGGGTCTTCTTCCTTCAACACTTGACAACCTTTTGAAGTTGCCAGTAGGATAAATAAATCCACTGGTGGTTGGCAGAGGTGCTATAAAAGGAATTGCCTCCAAGGAAGTCTTATTAATGTAACCACTGTCCAACTGTAAACCAGTGGGTTCAACAGTTGGAGTGGCTGCTTCACTTGGACTACCACCAAGAGTTACTTGTAACTCAAGGGGTCTAACCTCCTCAGGTTGTGTTGGTGGGTTAGCAAAGATTGATACATCAGACCCAGTCAGTTGTTGAGGTATATTCTCATTGATAGGTGATTGAGAAGGACTGGTTAATGCCTGGTTCAAATCAATTGCATCCAACAGCAGTTTAGTTGGTGTGGGAATTGTGGATGTGAAGGGTGGTGTAGAAGATGGATTTGCCTCGGGTATTGAGCTATGGATGATAGAAACAAGTGTTTCCAGAGCATCATGATGTGGAGACCCTATTTGTACAACCTGTTCTTTTTGTGAAGAAGCAGGAGGAGTTTCGGTTATGGGTTGAGATATTTGTACTAACTGTTGTGAGGAAGAAGCAGCAGTGGTTTCTCGTGACTTTTGTGTTGTCACAGGCATTTGCTCTGGTATCTCATCCTCCATAGTTTCCTTTTTGATTGGTTTGGGGTTTTTTTGAGATTTTCTTTTTGTCTTTTTGGAGATTTTAGGTGTGGGTTTCAAAGCAGTTGTGCTGCTGCTTTGATCACCTTGAGCAGTGGGCTCAGCAGCAGATACCTGAGGAGCAGTTGTAACTGCTAAAATCTGCTCAGGCACCTCTGCTTGTGTTTTGCAAGGTGCTAACATTCTTGAAAAAGTTTCAATTGTTAAACTGTTTATTTGAGTAGAATCACCTTGGTTTATTATAGCTAAATCATCCTTACTGAATTTCTTTGCAAAGTAGTAACTTAAAAACCTTGGAAACAGTAAGAATGATTTTGTTTCAACATTATTAACCAAATCTTTAAAAATTTCCCGAGAATAGTTAAAATTTTCTCCTTGAAGAATTGCATATCCCAGATTTTGAATCTTTAAAGGGATTTCATTGAAAGAAGTGGTTTTGTTTGAAACACATAGTAGGAGGGTATGAAATAAAAACCCGGTTGCAGAAGGAAAATAACCTTTTTCTAAGGTAAGTTTCTTCATCACTGTGGCTTCATACCCTCTTTCAATGAAGTTAGTTTGCAACTCGTTTTTAGTGAAAGAAATTTTACCTTCTTGATCATCGAGTTGAAAGACCTCTGAAATGGATTGTGGCGTGATTTGGACAGCTTTACCCTTTATAGAAGAGTGTATGATGGTTGCAATGTCTCCTTGTTTTTCAAGGGTTGCATTCTTCCAAAACTCCCTTTGGGTCGCCAAATAGATTGGTGCATCGACGGTGAACAAAGTTTTGTACTTTGATTTTGCCATGGTGTCAATGATGGAATCGAAAACATTGGTGGTTCCTGGTTTTGTAAGAAGACCCAGGAGATTGTGGGATGGTTTATATGGAATTTCAGTGGAAAGTGCCTTTTGAGAGGCTGTTTTCGATGAAGATTTGGATGAGGGTTTTGAAGATGACTTCGATTTTGTCATTTTGAAGAAGAATGATCGAAGAAATTTGTGAAAGATGAGAAGAAAAACTGCTTTGAGAAGAGAATTTTTAAGAATTCAATTCGACAGTAAAACCCTGTTTTGGTGGTGAATGGGGGATTTTATAGGGAAGAAAGTGAATGCTGAGGTGGCAGCCGTTACAAAAGGTCTGACCAATATGTACTGCCCACGTGACAACCCCTGGTGAAAGTGAAGGACAGTACTTTTGTGAAAGTGACTGATGAAGGCAGTGGTATGAAAGCAGTGGATGATTTTCACTATCAGTGGATAGTATATCAGTGGATAAGACACTGCTTTTGAATAACAGAGTTTATCAAAGAAATGAGAGAACAGGGGTTGACTTTCAGCAGTGGACAGACTTTTGAAGTAAAGCAGACTTTTGAACATTCAGTGGTTAAAGGCAGACTTTTAAGGATTTTAATGAAAAATTTCATTTTTAGCTATTTTTAAGGATGGAGTTTTGATTTTCTGAAAACATTTTGTTGCTTTGATTCATAGAAAAACAAGATGGTGCTTGTTATTCCATGTTCAGCATCCCAATCCTAGAGACCAAGCTTTCAAAAGTGGCTGTATCAAGTGCTTTTGTGAGCACATCAGCCAGCTGGTCTTTAGTTGGGACATGATGCAGAGAAATCAAACCTTTTTCATAGCAATCCCTCACAAAGTGATGTCTGATGTCGATGTGTTTGGTGGTTGAATGGGAAACTGGATTTTTGATGATATTTTCTGCTACCTGGCTGTCCAACATGAGTGGTGTCTTTAAGGCAGTGATACCAAAATCCAGCAACTGATTTTGAAGCCACAGGAGTTGGGCTATACAGCTTGCAGCAGCGATGTATTCAGCTTCAGCAGTGGATGTTGAAACAGCTGCTTGCTTTTTGCTTTGCCATGAAACTAAGCAATCACCTAGAAACTGGCACCCTCCTGATGTGGACTTCCTTGTGGTGTGACATCCAGCAAAGTCACTGTCTGAAAAACCTGAAAGCTTGATGTTCCCATTAGCTGGATACCAGATACCAAGTGTGGGAGCACCTTTTATGTATCTGAAGATCCTTTTTACAGCAATGAGATTTGATTTTCTGGGAGCTGATTGACTTCTTGCACAGACACATGTTGCAAACATGATGTCTGGTCTAGATGCAGTTAGGTACAGTAAAGACCCAATCATGCTTCTATAAAGTGTTTGGTCAATCAGCTCATCTTTTTCATCAGACATGACCAGCTTATTTGTTGCCATGGGTGTGCTGCATGGTTTACAATCATTCATATCAAATTTGGTTAAAAGTTCTTTAGCATATTTGCTTTGATGAATGAAAGTTCCATTTTGCATTTGCTGTACTTGGAGACCAAGAAAGCATTGCAGCTCACCCATTGCACTCATTTCAAACTCAGCTGTCATGAGTTCTCTAAACTCTTCACACATTGAGTTACATGTGCTTCCAAAAATAATGTCATCCACATAAATCTGGACAATCATTAAATCCTTCCCTCTCCATTTTAAAAACAGTGTTTTATCAATGGTACCTCTTTTGAAACCATTTGAGAGTAGGAAGTTGGAAAGAGTTTCATACCAGGCCCTTGGTGCTTGTTTCAGGCCATACAAGGCTTTGTTTAGCCTGTAGACATGGTCTGGATAAAATGGATCCTCAAAACCTGGAGGTTGACAAACATACACCTCTTCTTGAATTGTACCATAGAGGAAAGCACTTTTGATATCCATTTGAAACACCTTCATATTGTGGTTGACAGCAAAGGCCAGGAACAGTCTAATGGCTTCCAATCTTGCAACAGGGGCAAATGTTTCATCATAATCAATCCCCTCTTCCTGTCTGTAACCTTGAACCACAAGCCTGGCTTTATTCTTAACAACAATACCCCTTTCATCAGTTTTGTTCTTGAAGACCCACTTTGTGCCAATGGGACTAACCTCTTCTGGCAGTGGTACAAGCTCCCATACTTGTTGTCTTTTAAACTGTTGGAGCTCCTCTTGCATGGCTTCTACCCAGCTGTTGTCTTTCAGTGCCTCTTGGAACTTGACTGGCTGATGGAGTGATAGAAAACCAGCAAAAAGACAAATGTTTTGGGTTTGGCTTCTTGTGAGCACCCCTTCATTTATGTTGCCAATGACTTGATCAGGTGGATGAGATCTCAAGAAGATTAAATCTCCTTGGTATGGTATGATGGCATTGGTTGGTGAAGGCTGCAAATGTGTATCATCTGAGCTAACCACTGCTGGGGACTTTGATGATCCAGCAGTGGCTTCAAAAGGTGGTGGAATAGGAGGTAATGAAGTGGACAACTGCTGACTTTTATCCACTGTTTGAGGACTTTTGTCAGCAGTGTTTGAGGATGTGGAAGCAGTGGTTGATGGGCTACTTTGATCAACAACAGTTGAGGTAGCAGTGGTTGAGCTTTGACAACTGTTTGGAACAGCTGGTGCTTTTCCTTTTGTGGCGGACCTTTGAGGGATGATGATTTCATACCCATAGTCTGGTGTTGTATCCTCTGATGGACTTGCATTGTTAGTCTTGACAGCGGTATTTTCAAAAGTAAATTTTTCAAGATCAAACAGATCTGCAGGGTTTGCTGGGATTTTCATTAATGAAAGTTCATTGAACTTTACATTCAAAGTCTCCTCCACTGCCTTGGTCCGTGTATTGAACACTTTGTAGGCCTTGGCAGTGGTTGAGTATCCCAAATGATAACCACAATCAATTTTGGCTGCAAATTTTGAAATGGAATCTTTTAAGTTCAAAATAAAGCATGGACAGCCAAACACCTTGAAATATGAGATCAGTGGTTTGATTTTATACAGAATTTTATAAGCAGTCTTTTTGTGCCTAGGGTTTATTAAAACTCTGTTCTGGACATAGCAAGCAGTGTTTACTGCCTCTGTCCAGAAAGTTAGTGGCAAACCTGAATCTGCAAGCATGGTTCTAGCAGCCTCAATCAGAGTTCTGTTCTTCCTTTCCACTACCACATTCTGCTCTGGTGTTCTAGGGATGCTGTACTGCCTTACAATCCCTTTCTTCACACAGAAGGCATCCAACTCCTTATTTTTAAATTCTGTGCCATTGTCACTCCTAAAGCTTTTCACTGGAAGGTCAAATTGCTTTTCAACCTGTGTTACAAAGTCTTACAAAATGCCTGCAGTCTCATCTTTTGAGTGTAAAAAGAAAGTCCATGTAAACCTAGAAAAGTCATCAACAATAACCAAACAATATCTTTTCTTTTTGAGGCTCATGACTTGAACTGGACCAAACAAATCCATGTGTAGCATTTGCAAACACTGGGTTGTTTTGGACTCTTCAATGGACTTGTAAGAACTTTTATGCTGTTTTCCTTTTAAACAGGAAATGCAATGTTTAGGACATGAAAACAATTTTTGTGGTAGGCCTCTCACCAAACCATTTTTTGAAATTTCTGTGATTGTCTTAAGATTTGTGTGCCCCAGTCTTCTGTGCCAAAGTTCTGTCTCTTTGTTAGAGGCAGCTGAGAACAGACAGGCATCAGCTCTGGGACACTCTTTTGACATGTCAACAACATAAACATTGCCACTTCTTTGAGCAACAAGTTTAGTTTGACCAGTTTTGATTATTGCTTCAATCTTTTTGACCATTTCTGGTCCAACAATCCTACAACAGTCTTTTGTGAAGAATGACCCAAATCCCTTGTCACTCATTTGGGACACACTCAGAAGGTTGAATTTTAGATTGTCTATTAGATTGACATTTTCAATTTTTACATTTCCAGATTGCACTGTACCAGACCCCAGAACCTTCCCTTTACTATTATTCCCAAAGGATATATCACCCCCTCCATGGATTTTGAAGTCTTTGAGGAGGGCTTTACATCCTGTCATGTGCCTGGAGCCTCCACTATCTACATACCAAAGACTATCAAAGCATGTAGAAGCTCCCTGCACATGAAGTAAAAAGGATTAGTTCATCAAGGTCTCCAAAGCCAACAAGGCTTTGGATGGGGTCTCAACAGTGTCTGGGATGGATGCAGAGTGATGGACAGTGGTTAGGTCAGGGGTTTGGACTGTTTTAGGACAATGTTTCTCTAACCACTGTTGTGGGTCCTGACCAATCACCTGCTGGTAACCAAAAGGATGCCTGTTCACTCTGGGTTTAGAGGACCTTTTGTAGGCCTCATAAACATGTGGAATCCTTTGGTAAGACTGTTTTTCCTTGCCTTTTCTGAATTGATTAGGAGGGGGTGCATCAGTAACCTGAACATCTCTTTTGACAGATGTATGGTTCAGCTGTTTTGTGACAGCTGTTTGAACAGGCACAAACAGTGGTTGTTTCTTGGTGAACTTGATAGATGATGATGAAGATGATGGACTCAAGGATGTTTTAGCCATGTAATCATTCTTTTTCACATCAATGTTTTTGAGATACACACATGCTTGAGTTTTGTGGTTTGTTTTACCACAAACAATGCAACTGTCTGCTGAAACAATGACACTTGTTCTGTTTAAATCATAAGCTTTCAAGTGGAAACAATCTTTTGTTAGATGATTCCTTTTCTCACAGAATTCACAAAACAAGTTATCAATTTTTTCTTTCTTCTTTCTCTTTTCAGACTCCTTTACAGCAGAGGTTTTAACCACTGCTGGGATGTCCTTGAGAGGTATAACTTTAGCTTTTGGAGCTTTAACACCATCAGTTGATGTAAAGTCCATTGGCTTGAAATTTTCAAGAATATCACACTCGTCAGACCAAGTGGGTTTAAACTGATATTTTTCAAGTTCTTCAAAAGTAGAGGAACTCCTTGTTCTGCCAAGTGTGATTTTGTTACCAAGTTTGTCAGTGATTTTCACTTCTTGGCCATTCTTGTTTGTGGGGATGAACTCAGTGGTTACATCAGTGTTTTCAACAGATTTTTCACAAGTAATGCATTCATCATCATATTTTCTATACCCAACCCCAAATTTCACATTACTTTCAATCTGTTTAGCAAGCATCACCTCGTATCCTCTACAGGATTCCACCCATCTTTCACAAGTAATCTGGGTGGATTCCAACTCCTTTTTGCAAACTTGGTATTTTTCTACCATAGTTTGAAGTTGGGTTTTGGTTATGTTTTGCTCTTCTTTCAGACAGCTGATCTCTTTTTCCTTTTCAGTCAATTTGTTTTTAAGTTCTTTTAAAGGCTTTTCAAATTTAACCTCATCAGTCAAGATTTTATCCCGAAGGTTTTCATTCACCTCTTTGATGTTTGCAAAAGCAATTATGCAATTGTCAGAACACAGTTTTTCAAGAACTTGAGGAGATACCTTGGCAGCTGCCATCATTGCACAATCACATTGATGATCTTCATCACCATCAGCCTTTTCTTCCTTCTCTTCTTCTTTGTCCTCAACGGACCATGGATCTGTCATTGGTTCAATCAGGGTACCTGAACTTTCTCCCAACAGTAGTTCACCAGCCACAGCAGTAACCACTGCTTCAGTCACCTCATCCACTGTTTCAAAGCTCAGGTGTTCCTCCTCAGTTTCAACCCCCTCCTGTATTGACTCTAATACCATCAAACAAAATTCATTATGAGAAGAATCATTAGAAGCATAGAGTGCAAAATTTTCATCACTAAGATCTTCAGGCATACTGCTCCAGTCAGCAAACCCTTGAGTAAAAACACTTTGTTGATCTGGTTGTACTGCTGCTGGAGCAGTGGTTTGAGGTGCAGGTTGCACTTGTGCCTGGGGAACAGGGGTTTGAACATATTGGATCTGTGGAACAGTAGTTTGGACATAATGTACTGGCACAGGGGCAGCAGCATAGTGAGCAGTGTTCACTTGAGCTGCTGGGGCATACTGGGCATAGTGCACAGTGCTTTGGTTTTGAGGTCTAGGATTTGAGCTAGGATGAGTAATTATGGGACCAGCAGTTTGACTCCTACATTCCCTAGCAAAATGTCCCAACCTATTACACTTGTAGCACTTGATTTTCGATTTATCCAACCCAACCCTTAGATTCCCATGCAAACCTGGGAATTTTCGCCCTGTTCTTTTGTAAAATTTGCTAGTTCTAACACTTAGCAAAGCCAGTTGGTGCAGGATGTCCATTTCCTCTAAGTCAGTGGGATCAAAATGTTGTAAATCATTGAGTTCAAAGCTTAGATTATCTGACATCTGGTTTTCGTTTGCAGTGAATGCATAACTTGCAGAGTGAGGATCAGGGTTGTTAAAATTTGCACCAGCAGTTATGTCAATGAAGTGATCATAACCCTGATCCTTACCACTCCTCCCAGATTCTTCTTGACCCAGAAGAGCAGTATTACCGAAAGTGTAATCATCAGTAACCTTTCCTGACTCTTGTAACCTCCTTTTCTGGTTCAACTCCCTTTCGTAGGGCAGGAGTCGACCGTGGAGTTGGGTCAAGGTCAGATCCTTGAACTCAGGTGAATTTCGGGTGACAAAAGCTATGGTGTCCCATTTTTCTGGCAGTGATCTGAGGAACCTGCTATTTTGAGTTGAGTTTGTAAAAGTTGTGTTAACAAGCCTTAGTTCACTGATGAGACAACTGAAACGCTCAAATTGTTGCGTTAGTGATTCACCTTTAACGTAACAAAATGTTTCATACTGTTGGTTCAGGATTTCCCTATTGTTTTCTATGACTTCTTCGGTTCCCCCAAACTGTTCCTTATGTGCGTCCCATAATTCTTTGGCACTGTTACAGTGTAACAGTCCAGCATATATCTCATTGGGCAGCGCTGATGCTATGATGCTAAACGCTTCAGCATCTAGTTCGATCTTTTGAAAGTCGGTTTCCGTATAATTTTCAACTGGTTTTGGAACGAACTTTTTAGCATCTTCAGCGCTTGGCACTGAAGGAACATGGGGACCATAAATGACAGACCTCCAACAACCTGTGCTTTGTTGAGCGAGGATGTGACCCATCCTCCTCTGCCAGATGTTGTACTCATTTCTTTTTAGCATAGGTGGTTTAAAAAGTGAGCCGATGTTGTTTTTATCATCTTGAGATTGTGACGTCATTCTTGTTGTTTTACAGACACTGAGAAATCAACTTTAATGGTGATGAATCCTTGCTCTGTTTTTCAACGGACGAACAAACGATCAATATCAACTATTATGAGCTGAACTATTTATGTCAAAATGATTGTTAAATCAAATTTGACTGTCCAAGCTCTGATACCAATTGTTGGATCTGAGTTTGTTTCTGATTGTATTTTACGTTTGAGATTAAGATGGAAATGAAAGAGTTGTGCAGCGGAATTAATATGAAAACAAACTTTGCATACAATCAAACGAGAGTATTGCTTTGATCAAGAAATTTTCAACAAGAAACCGAATGATTGAATTATCTTTCAACAACGATTACAAGTTATGCTTGAATACAAACTCCCCCTCAGCCAGAGCTCAGCGTTTATTCATGCAAAGAAGACGGTATTGCAAGAGCTAATAGAACAGTACAAAGTACTGAACTATTTATAGGCACTAGCAAACCACTGAGCATCTAAACTGACGTCACCATGAAAGTGACATCTAACCTCCTAACAAACTCTAACCTCTGATCTATACAAACACTGATGTACTAACTACTGCTATTACAATTCATTACATAAAAGACACTTAAACAGTTGCTGCATCCTTCGACTGCTGTGAACCCAGCAGTGCTTGTCCGGATCAGCAGTACTAGACTCAAGGTAGTAGATTGAATCAGCAGAGTTTTGGTCTTCCATCAGTCTTTGACATTGGGCAGTAGATGCAAGGCAGCAGTTGCAGGTCAGCACTTAGTAAGATCAGTAGATAGGAGGTCAGCAGATATGAAACCACTTTCAAGGGGAGAGATTTGTATGTAAACATCTGCTTATTCTGGATCCACTGCTCTGATCCAGTTTTGGCTTTAATTCTCTGTTCCTCAGATAGGGTTCAATCCCAACAGGAACGTACTAAGCTTCATTGTGTTCGTGTTCAATCTGTTATTCAAGCTCGATCCGATATCCAAACCCGCATTTCTCAGGCTCAACAATCTTGTGTTTCACAAGGTTTAATGGATAAGGAATTTCCCTATCACATAACACCTGATCTGGAACAGAAGGACAATGGATCGTATTACTTCATGGACCGTTTGTGGGTCCCAAGCCAGGATGATCTTCGTACCTTGCTTATGTATGAAGTCCATAATTCTCGTTATTCTATTCATCCGGGCTCAGATAAGATGTATAAGGATCTTCGTATTCATTATTGGTGGCCAGGTATGAAGAAAGACGTTGCCTTATACGTATCAAAATGCCTTACTTGTCTTAAGGTTAAGGCTGAACATCAGCGTCCTTCTGGTTTATTGGTGCAACCAGAGATCCCAGTTTGGAAATGGGAAAACATTACTATGGATCTTGTTACCAAACTTCCACGCACAAAGAAAGGTCATGATGCCATCTGGGTAGTTGTTGATCGTCTTACTAAGTCAGCGCATTTCTTGCCAATCCGTGAGGATTTTTCTGCTGACAAACTTGCTAAAATCTATGTGGATGAAATAGTAGCTCGACATGGTGTTCCTTTGAACATCATTTCTGACAGAGATGCTCGCTTCACTTCTCATTTTTGGAGAACCATGCAATCTGCTATGGGGACCCAACTTAATCTGAGCACGGCTTATCTTCCGCAAACGGATGGTCAATCTGAGAGAACAATCCAGACTCTGGAGGATATGCTTAGAGCTTGTGTGATCGATTTTGGTGGTAGTTGGGATTCACATCTTCAGTTGATTGAATTCTCCTACAACAACAGTTATCACACCAGCATCAAAATGGCTCCTTTCGAGGCTCTCTATGGTCGAAAATGTCGTTCACCAGTCTGCTGGAATGAGATCGGCGAGGCTCAGCTTACTGGACCTGCCCTCATTTTAGAGACAACAGATAAGGTCAAGAAAGTTCGTGATAACCTTCAGACAGCTAGAAGCCGTCAGAAGAGTTACGCAGACCCAAAACGCAAGCCCTTGGAATTTCAAGTCGGTGATCGAGTATTACTTAAGGTCTCACCTCGGAAAGGTGTGATCAGATTTGGAAAGAAAGGAAAACTTGCACCTAGATACGTTGGACCATTCAAGATCGTCGAAAGAATCGGTAAGGTAGCCTACAGACTTGAGTTACCTCCTGAACTTGGAAATGTTCATCCAACTTTTCACGTGTCCAATCTCAAGAGGTGTTTACCTGATGAGAACCTCCACATACCACTTGACGAAATTCGTGTTGGTAAAACACTGAAATTTGTTGAGAAACCTGTGGAAATCATGGAACGTGAAGTCAAGTGGCTTAAACACAAGCACATTCCTTTGGTCAAAGTTCGCTGGGAAGCTAAACGTGGACCCGAGTTTACTTGGGAACGCGAAGATCAAATGAAGGCGAAATATCCGCATCTTTTTCCATGAGTTTCCTCTAAATAAATTTCGGGACGAAATTTCCACAAGTAGGGGAGACTGTAACAACTATGCTTGTAATCATTGTGAATAGTTCTATTATCAATAAAACAATGTTATTTGATCCCAATGTTTGTTTGGTTGTGTTTTACATTTTTCATGTTTTGACTTTTATTCAATTTCAAACTCTATATCACTTTCTGGAGAGTTATACGCAAACTGATGCGTAAACGTAATCAGTTTAATGCGAAAAATACTCCAAAACATCAACATACACTCAACATACCTTAAATAACATTTACATAACTTAGAAATAAGTTTTGAAGGCTTTGGTATGGCAAAAACAAGTTAATTCGCTTAGAGGGACTAAACTTGACAAACTGCGAAAGTATGCCAATTTAAACTGTAACGAACATTCCGGAACATGACCATAAGTTAAACACACCTTAAATATCCTTTATATAGCTTAGAAATAGGCTTTGAGGGGTTCGGTGTGCTAAAATAAACTTTTGGGTCATTCAGGGACTAAAAGCGCCAAAAAGTGCACAAGTTTGCACTTTCGCACATAACTTACGTTCTGAATACATTCGGACATCCAAAAATTTATGTAAGCACTAAAATATTTTATTTTAGTGTTTGGCTTGAGAAAAATCCATTTGTCGCACAATTTGGATCGTTTTTCGCGCTTATGCGCATTCCGTCGTAATTAAGCGAACGGCCAAACGAACCGACATCTGAGATATTTTTGAGCATGTTTCATGTCCACAATGTTTAGGCATCATTTTAGGGCCTTAAAGTTGGCTTTACGGGCCTTAGAAGTGTCGGAAATGGCCTTAAACACCAACAGGGACTGAAACTGTCAATAAGCAAACTTGTTTCTGATCTGACAAGGCCATGCGGCCCGCGTAAGATATGTGTGTATCCTTACGCGGCCCGCATCAGGTCCCCAGACAGCAGAAACTTGCAGAAACATTGGATCTGGTCCCTTTCTCTTGTGCACATGGTATTGGGCAATACTAGGGGCTCAAATGGTTTTCAAAAACCACTATCTTAAGGTGTATGGCCAAGATCAAAGCACGGTTTCCAAGAAACGATCTTAACGGCTCACCGAAAACTATAAATACCCCCCCCCCATGCCATTTCAAAGCCCACAAGAATTTTGATTTGAGAAGCTCTAAGTTGGAACCTTTGTTTCATACCTGAGCTACTTGGATCGAAATTAGCATTCGGGGACCCTTCGTAAGTATTCTTTCGTTCTTTTATTGCTTTTCGAGTCCGAAAGTCAAACTTTGTTTGACTTTCTGCGTTGACCAGTTTATGGTCAATGCGAAGTTCGTTTGAACTTCGCAACGTGATTGTAATCACGATGGTTATAGTCCCTTGGGACTATGCCTACTGATTACCACGTTGTCTAGGGTCGTAAGGGTAAGCGATCTAATAAATCGCTTATACCTTCGAACCCGACCCATTTGGTCAATCATTAGGATCCGACCAAACACATTAGGTGACCATAGTATATAGGGAATAACCTTCCGAGGTTATACCTTATGGTCGCTTCGTTAAGTAGTTGTTTAATAGGTAATTTATATGCCTTAGGTAAATTACCAGAATACCCTTTTCATGTATAATTGGTAATTAAGCATATATAACCTAAACTTTTGTCACATAACTGATTATGTAACATGTTTAGGCATATAACACTTGTCATAGGACTAGTTAGACGTTCCGAACGCGTTTCACGCGAGCGACGCGTTAAAGTAGCATAAGCTACCTAAACGGGTCGTAATGGGTCACAAGCACTTAGGTTAGGTTTCGTTTTAGTATGTGGGCTTTGATAAACCATATTACATGAGTCTCTATACTCGTTTGGTTTACGAACCCTCATTCTATCCGATCCTCCGATTTAGGTCCGGTTTATTAACATAGTTACCTATATTAGGTGCCATTTGATTCCGTGATCTCTATCATTGTTTGGTTGTCACTCCGGGACTACTGAGTAATCTCAAGTGAGTACATAGACCCCTCTTTTACTGCTTTCCAAACTGTTTTGGGGTGAAACACATGTGCCTACTTGTTACTTTCGTGCTTTCCTGTTTTCACATCATATACCTGCTATGTTTGTTAGTACATTATAGTACATGATTTCATTACATTTCATGCTATGTATGCCCATTGTGTGCGTACTTAGTACATTGTTTTACTTTACATTTCTGCTATGTATGTTGACTGATAGCATGCTAGCACATTGATTTACATGACTTTCTGCTTTGTGTGTTAAACTTAGCGTACTTAGTACATTGTTTTCATATAACATGTTCACTTTTGCTATGACATTTGGTTTGCACAAACGAGACTATTATACGTTCATTAACATTAGCTACGCCGCTCGGTTGTAAGTACTGGTACCATAGGACTTGACAAATCCCATTCCTGACATCCCGGGTTTGTTTGGATGTAAGGAATGACTGAATCCGAAAACATTTCTTTTGATAACCTTGACTGAAAGGGTTATCCGACTGTCTCAAGGCTTGAATGTATGCGTTAACTTACCACATAAATGTTTGTATCAATGTAACATGCATTACTTTGCAAAACATAACTTTTTGATATATTCAAAATACTTTGTTTTGTGAATTTCTACATTTGGATTATGGGACAATACTTTACTTACAATACATAACTTTTGATACACATTACTTGACTACTTTTGGACTTATAAACATTTGACATGGCTTATACAAGGGCTTTTGACTATTGGTTTAAACATAGACTTTATACATTGGTGGTTTGTTTAAGTGACTTAAGTAACGAGATGTGAGTAATATGATACAAGCATGGTGGATACGTCGCTGGTACTTCCTATATATAAGTGTTTGTATTATATTACATATCATAGCGTTATTTAAATCATTCAATTTGGACTTATACATTTTACACAAATAACACAACTTTCACAAGACTTTGGTTTACAAACAACTTATCTTATACAACTCATTTTACTTGGTTATACATTTAAACCATACATTATTCTCTTATTTATACATATCATCTGATCTTGTCGTTTTTCAATTGATTTACAAGACAAAGCAAATTACAAGGTTCATGACTAAACATTTTCTAAAGTCATAAGTCATGAATCCTATTCTCACAAAACCTATGTATCTCACAGGCATTTTTATTCTGACGTACCTATTTTCACATGTGATTTCAGGAGCTTTTGCGTAGGATGAGGATCAGGACACTAGGGCGGACTTGTGCCTTAGAGATTTAAAATAAAGATAGACTATGTTTAATTATGTTCTGAACTCTTTGATTCCTGTTTAAAACAATGTAACTCTTGTTTATTAAATAAAATACAACTTTGTATGCCATGGTTATGAAACAATTAATTCTGTTACAACACTCCCCGACGTATTCCGCCACGTTTTGTATGTTACACGTGGTCGGGGTGTGACACAATTCAAGAAGAGGTGTATGTGTGTCAACCTCCATGTTTTGAGGATCTATTTTATCCAGATCATGTCTACAGGCTGAACAAAGCCCTGTATGGCCTGAAACAAGCACCAAGGGCCTGGTATGAAACTCTTTCCACCTTTCTACTCTCAAATGGTTTCAAAAGAGGTACCATTGATTAAACACTGTTTCTAAAATGGAGAGGAAAGGATTTAATGATTGTCCAGATTTATGTGGATGACATTATTTTTGGAAGCACATGCAACAAAATGTGTGAAAAGTTTAGGGAACTCATGACAGCTGAGTTTGAAATGAGTGCAATGGGTGAGCTGCAATGCTTTCTTGGTCTCCAAGTTCAGCAAATGCAAAATGGTACTTTCATTCATCAAAGCAAATATGCAAAAGAACTTTTAAACAAATTTGATATGAATGATTGTAAACAATGCAGTACACCCATGGCAACAAATAAGATTGTTATGTCTGATGAAAAGGATGAGCTGATTGACCAAACTCTATATAGAAGCATGATTGGGTCTTTATTGTACCTAACTGCATCTAGGCCAGACATCATGTTTGCAACATGTGTTTGTGCAAGAAGTCAATCAGCCCCTAGAAAATCCAATGTTATTGTTGTAAAAAGAATATTCAGATACATAAAAAGTGCTCCCACACTTGGTATCTGGTATCCAGCTAATGGGAATATCAAGCTTTCAGGATTTTCAGACAGTGACTTTGCTGGATGTAACACCACAAGGAAGTCCACATCAGGAGGGTGCCAGTTTCTAGGTGATTGCTTAGTTTCATGGTAAACCAAAAAGCAAGCAGCTGTTTCAACATCCACTGCTGAAGCTGAATACATTGCTGCTGCAAGCAGTACAGCCCAACTCCTGTGGCTTCAAAATCAGTTGCTGGATTTTGGTATCACTGCCTTAAAGATACCACTCATGTTGGATAGCCAGGCATCAGAAAATATCATCAAAAATCCAGTTTCCCATTCAACCACCAAACACATCGACATCAGACATCACTTTGTGAGGGATTGCTATGAAAAAGGTTTGATTTCTCTGCATCATGTTCCAACTAAAGACCAGTTGGCAGATGTGCTCACAAAAGCATTAGATACTGCCACCTTTGAAAGCTTGGTCTCTAGAATTGGCATGATAAACATGGAATAACAAGCAAAATCTTGTTTTTCTGTGAATAAAAGCATTAAAATGTTTTCAGAAAATCAAAAATCCATCCTTAAAAATAGCTAAAAATTAAATTTTCATTAAAATCCTTAAAAATCTGCCATAACCACTGATTGTTCAAAAGTCTGCTCTACTTCAAAGTCTGTCCACTGCTGAAAGCCATCCTGTGTCCACTTATTTCCTTGATAAACTCTGTTGTTCAAAAGCAGTGTCTTATCCACTGATAATGCTATCCACTGATAGTGAAAATCATCCACTGCTTTCATTATACTGTTGTAACCACTGCCTTCATCAGTAACTTTCATAAAAGTAATGTCCTTCATTTCTTCAGAGTTTGGCATGTGGGTAGTACATAGTGGTCAGTACTTTTGTAACCGCTGCCACGTCAGGCTTCACTTTTTCCTCTATAAAACCCCCACTTCACACCAAAACAGGGTTTTACTGTCGAATTGAATTCTCAAAAATTCTTTTCTCAAAGCAGTTTTTCTTCACATTCCTTCACAAATTCATCTCCAAAATGACAAAATCGAAGCCATCTGCAAAACCCACTTCCAAATCATCGTCGAAAGCGGCCTCTCAAAAGGTCAATACCACTGAAATCCCACACAAACCATCTCACAATCTTCTGGGTCTTCTCACAAAACCCGGCACCACAGATGCTTTCTACTCCAACATCGCTAAATCAAAGTACAAAACTTTGTTAACAGCCGATGCACCAATTTACTTAGCAACCCAACGAGAGTTTTGAAAAAACGCAACCCTTGACAAACAAGGTGAAACTGTGGTAGCCATTAACTCCTCTTTAAAGGGTAAAGCTGTTCAAATCACGCCACAATCTATATCAGAAGTCTTTAAACTCGAGGATCAGCAAGGTAAAACTTCTTTCCCTAAAAACGAGTTAAAAATTGACTTCATTGAGAGAGGGTATGCAGACACAATGATGAAGAAAGCTACCTTACAAAAAGGTTTCTTTCCTTCTGCAACAAGGTTTTTATTCCATACCCTCCTAATGTGTGTTTCAAACAAAACCACTTCTTTTAATGAAATGCCATTAAAGATTCAAAATCTGGGATATGCTATTCTTCAAGAAGAAAATTTTAATTTTTCTCGGGAAATCTTTAATGATTTGGTTAACAATGTTGAAACAAAATCATTCTTACTGTTTCCAAGGTTTTTAAGTTATTATTTTGAGAAGAAATTCAGTAAGGATGATATTGCTGCAATAAACCAAGGTGAATATTTTCAAATGCACAGCTTAACTGCTGAAACTTTTACAAGAATGTTAACACCTTGCAAAACACAAGCAGAGGTGCCTGAGCAGAATTTAGTAGCTACCACTGCTCCTCAGGTATCTGCTGTTGAGCCCACTGCTCAAGGTGATCAAAGTAGCAGCACAACTGCTTTGAAACCCACACCTAAAATCACCAAAAAGCCACAGAAAAAGAAAAATCAAAAACCCCCCAAACCAATCAAAAAGGCAACTCTGGAGGATGAGATACCAGAGCAAATGCCTGTGACAACACAAAAGTCACAAGAAACCACTGCTGCTTCTTCCTCACAGCAGTTGGTACAAATATCTCAACCCATAACCGAAACTCCTCCTGCTTCTTCTAAAAAAGAACAGGTTGTACAAATAGGGTCTCGACATCATGATGCTCTGGAAACACTCGTTTCCATCATCCACAGCCCAATTCCCGGGGCAAATCCTCTTTCTACACCAAACATCACATCCACAATTCCCCCACCAACTAAACTTCTGTTGGATGCAATCGATTTGAACAAGGCACTAACCAGTCCTTCTCAATCACCTATTAATGAGAATATACCTCAACAAATGACTGGGTCTGATGTATCAATCCTTGCTAACCCACCAACACAACCTGAGGAGGTTACACCCCTTGAGTTACAAGTAACTCTTGGTGGTATTCCAAGTGAAGCAGCCACTATAAATGTTGAACCCACTGGTTTACATTTGGACAGTGGTTACATCAATAAGACTTCCTTGGAGGCAATTCCTTACATAGCACCTCTGCCAACCACCAGTGGATTTATTTTTACCACTGGCAACATCAAAAGGTTGTCAAGTGTTGAAGGAAGAAGACCCCAGTACCAAGAAAAAGGGGTATCAGTGGTTAATGTTTGGAGTACACTCCCTACTTCAACCACTAATAAAACCACTGCTAGTGGGAAATCAGATGATCCCATTAAATTGGGTGATGGTTTAAAATATTTGGAATTGACGGAACGTGTTGATAAACTGGATACTTCAGTTGCAGATATCAAAGAGATGCTGCAACAGTTGTTGACAGTACAAAAGATGCAATCCACTGTTGTTCCACCTCAAGCCCCTGCTCCACCACAAGCATCTACTACAAATGAGCTCTGGAACCTCTTCCAACCTTTTCTCCAACAACAAAAAGAAATGGCTAATCAGGAACATGAACTACATGTCAAAAAGCTGAGAAACATAATGGAGTCTAGGTACAAGAACACTCAAGCAGATATTAAGGCAATCAAGGCCCATTTATTGGAAACCACTGGCACTGCTCCTCCGATAGTACTTTTCATTGATCAACTTCCCCCAAATAATGCCAACAAGGGGGAGAAAATTCAGGAGTGGAAGAAGAAGGGAATAGATGATGGTATTTACATTGAACCAGAAGGGGATGCCATGACCAGAAAAATTCCTGTGCCAGATGGTAGTAAAAAGGTTGATGCTACCCAAGAAGCACTTGATGAAGGAGTAGCAAGTGTAAAAAGGGATCGAGTGGCAAAGGATATTTCAAGGTGGAATGAGGAGAAAAGAGCTTTCATGGAGCAGTATGCGCAGGGTTGTTCTGGGTCAAAGGATACTAAAAATCCTAAGCCAAAAAGGAAACCTAAGTCCATTCCATCCAAAATTCAAAAGCATATTCCAAAACCACCATCCAAAAGCCATCAGCATCAAACCTCCACCCAAACAACTGTTGTAACTCCTGCTGTATCTACTACTGGTGGTACTTCAGAGGTTTCAACATCTGTTATCATTTCAACATATGTTATCACTTCAACACACATCACTTCAGCACACACCACAACCACTGCCTTACCACCACCACAATCACCTCTAAAAACAACCTCACCACCATCACCTCCTGCCAAAAAGCAGAAGACAACAGATGTTACAACATTTGCTGTAATGACAACAGTGGTTGAAACACCAGTTGTTTCAACAGCTGTTAGTCAATCACAAACCACTGCCACCCAAATTACCACCACTGTTCCACCCAAAACATCATCAGTCCCTCCTCAAACAAAAAGGAGAAGGCTAATCCTCAAAGATGATGACTATTCACCACCACCAACACCTTCAAAATCCCTATCACTTGTCACCATTCCAAAACCCATACCTCTCTCTTCAGCTCAAATTCTAAAGCCATTACCTCCTGCTGGTGTCTTATTTCCTCTGGAACTCATTGCAGTTAGGGAAGAAATCAAATCCTTTTACTATGAGGATGACCCAGCTAAAAGGAGTTTGCCATCAGTTGAAGGATATCCCAGGCCTAACAATATCGAAGAATATTTGAAACTCAAGGCCAAGCAAGCAGAGGATATCGCAATCAGAAATAGACAAGGGAAATCTGATAGAGAATTTCAGCAAAACTATCAGTTTCTACTCACACAGGTCAGAGCTATGGAGCAATTTGCCAAAAATGTATGTCAGCAAATCTTAGAAAGGGCAGATGAGTCCTTGAGAAAAGACTACATTGAGAACATCATGACCTACAAGAAATAAAAGGGGGAGAAACACATGTACAAAAACTGGACCATTCCTGAGCTTGAAAAAGAGGCAGCCAGGATTCAAGAAATGATCAAAAATAAGGTCAAGCAGACTCCTCCTGAAAAGTTCAAACAGTTTGAAGCTGATAAGGCATTAGAGTTGAAGAGAATGAAAGAGGAGCTGATAGCAGCTGATTATGGGTCAAAGAATTCTGTGTCAAAGTGGGGAGAAGATAGGGTCAGGGCTACCTACAAAAAGTTGGAGGAACTTAGAAAGAAAGACCCAACAGTTCCTAAAAAGCCTGACTACTCCAAAGCAGAGGTCTCAAAAAGACCACCAAAGCTGCAAATCAAAAGAACCACTGCTCCAGCTGGTGCTGCCATCTACAAAAGAAGGAGCCAAAACCAGTCAGGGGCTGAAACAGTTGAAGATCTAAAAGCTGGAAATGATGTTGTAAAAGAGGGCATTAGATTAATGATGAAAGAAGATCTTGAACTGGAACAATCTGCAAGTACTGCTCAGCCAGTCATGAATAGGCCAGCATCTCCAAACTCCTCTTCAAATAAAAATCTCCCAAGAAACCCACCAGGCTCAAAAGTACTAAAGTGGGAAACTGACAAACAGACCCATGTACTGACTATGTTCAGGTCTGATGGAGAAGTGAAGAAAATATCAAGGGAACAAGCACTTGGCCTAAGTCTTGAAGATTTGCAGGATCTCCTTGATCTTCCACTTAGCAGGGATGATGATGACACAGATGCCTTAACCTTTGAGCTACAACTTAAAGGGCAAATAAGGGAACTGTTAATGAGGCAATAAAGTTCCATAATAATGAAGAGTTTTGGCATTATCTGTTCCAGGGGGAGATTGTTGGGATTGAACCCTACCAGAGGAACAGATAATTAAAGCCAAAACTGGATCAGAGCAGTGGATCCAGAATAAGCCGATGTTACATACAAGTCTCTCCCCTTGAAAGTGGTTTCAACATCTGCTGACCTCCTATCTACTGATCGTACAAGCTACTGACCGTCAAACTGCTGCTCAAGTGAAGACCTGATGAAAGACTAAAGCTCTGCTGTTCAATCTACTGCCTTGAGTCAAGCACTGTTGATCCGGACAAGTACTGCTGGGTTCACAGCAGTGGAGGGATGCAGCAGTTGTTTATTCTGTCCTTATGTAATGTAATGTAATGTAATGTAATGTAATGTAATGTAATGTAATGTAATGTAATGTAATGTAATGTAATGTAATGTAATAAACAGTAGTTAGTATAGCAGTGTTTGTATAGATCAGGGGTTAGAGTTTGTTAGGAGGTTAGATGTCACTTTCATGGTGACGTCAGCTTAGATGCTCAGTGGTTTGCTAGTGCCTATAAATAGAACAGTGCTCTGTACTATTCTATTAGCTCTTTCAAACATCGTCTTCTCTGCACGAAAAAACACTGAGCTCTGGCTGAGGGGGACTTTGTATTCAATCATTGCAATTGTAATCGTAATTGAAATAAATTCAATCTTTCGTTTCATTGTGTACAATGTTTGATCAAAGCATTACTCTCGTTTGATTGTATGCAAAGTTTGTTTCCATCTTAATTATGCTGCACAACTCATTCATTTCCATCTTAATTTCAAACGTAAAATACAATCAAAACCAAACTCAGATCCAACATATACACGTGTGATTTAATTTACAAAGATTTTTCAATGCCAAGAACCTCGATCAGAGAGTGAAAAAGGCGTAAGGTTCACAATGGTGTAAAATTAAAATGGGATATACCGGGCTAGGATTCGAGTTACATGAACAAGAGCCAAACCAACCACCCAATAATGGAATCGTCGAGCGAAAACACTTGACAACCTCCTAGAAGCAGCTTTTCTTGCCACAAGACCTTTCTCCATCAGTTAGGAATCTAATGTCGTCACTAAACACATTCCTTAAATTGTAGCCATTTGTTGAGTGTTTTTTTTTGTCTAATCCGCATATATATCACAATTACCCATGATTTTCTTGACTGTATATCTCTTAAATGTCAACATATACACGTGTGATTTAGTTTACGAAGATTTTTCAATGCCGAGAACCTCGATCAGAGAGTAAAAAAAGCGTAAGGTTCACAATGGTGTAAAATTAAAATGAGATATACCGGGCTAGGATTCGAGTTACAGGAACAAGGGCAAAACCAACCACCCAAGAATGGAATCGTCGAGCGAAAACACTTGACAACCTCCTAGAAGCAGCTTTTCTTGCCACCAGACCTTTCTCCATCAATTAGAAATCTGATGCCGTCACTAAACACATTCCTTAAATAGTAGCCATTTTTTGAGTGTTTTTTTTGGTGTCTAATCTGCATATATATCACCATTGCCCTTGATTTTCCTGACTGTATATCTCTTAAATGTCAACATATACACATGTGATTTAGTTTACGAAGATTTTTCAATGCCGAGGACCTCGATCAGAGAGTAAAAAAGGCGTAAGGTTCTCAATGGTGTAAAATTAAAAAGGGATATACCGGGCTAGGATTCGAGTTACAGGAACAAGGGCCAAACCAACCACCCAAGAATGTAATCGTCCAGCGAAAACACTTGACAACCTCCTAGAAGCAGTTTTTCTTGCCACCAGACCTTTCTCCATCAATTAGGAATCTGATGTCGTCACTAAACACATTTCTTAAATTGTAGCCATTTCTTGAGTGTTTTTTTTTGGGTGTCTAATCCGCATATATATCATCATTGCCCTTGATTTTCTTGACTGTATATCTCTAAAATATCAACATATACACCTGTGATTTAATTTACAAAGATTTTTCAATGCCAAGAACCTCGATCAGAGAGTAAAAAAGGTTTAAGGTTCACAATGGTGTAAAATTAAAACGGGATATACCGGTCTAGGATTCGAGTTACATGAACAAGGGCCAAACCAACCACCCAATAATGGAATCGTCGAGCGAAAACACTTGACAACCTCCTAGAAGCAGCTTTTCTTGCCACCAGACCTTTCTCCATCAATTAGGAATCTGATGCCGTCACTAAACACATTCCTTAAATAGTAGCCATTTTTTGAGTGTTTTTTTTGGTGTCTAATCTGCATATATATCACCATTGCCCTTGATTTTCCTGACTGTATATCTCTTAAATGTCAACATATACACGTGTGATTTAGTTTACGAAGATTTTTCAATGCCGAGGACCTCGATCAGAGAGTAAAAAAGGCGTAAGGTTCTCAATGGTGTAAAATTAAAAAGGGATATACCGGGCTAGGATTCGAGTTACAGGAACAAGGGCCAAACCAACCACCCAAGAATGTAATCGTCGAGCGAAAACACTTGACAACCTCCTAGAAGCAGTTTTTCTTGCCACCAGACCTTTCTCCATCAATTAGGAATCTGATGTCGTCACTAAACACATTTCTTAAATTGTAGCCATTTCTTGAGTTTTTTTTTTGGGTGTCTAATCCGCATATATATCATCATTGCCCTTGATTTTCTTGACTGTATATCTCTAAAATATCAACATATACACCTGTGATTTAATTTACAAAGATTTTTCAATGCCAAGAACCTCGATCAGAGAGTAAAAAAGGCTTAAGGTTCACAATGGTGTAAAATTAAAACGGGATATACCGGGCTAGGATTCGAATTACATGAACAAGGGCCAAACCAACCACCCAATAATGGAATCGTCGAGCGAAAACACTTGACAACCTCCTAGAAGCAGCTTTTCTTGCCACTAGACCTTTCTCCATCAGTTAGGAATCTGATGCCGTCACTAAACACATTCCTTAAATTGTAGCCATTGGTTGAGTGTTTTTTTTGTGTCTAATCCGCATATATATCACCATTAGCCTTGATTTTCTTGACTGTATATCTCTTAAATGTCAACATATACACGTGTGATTTAGTTTACGAAGATTTTTCAATGCCGAGAACCTCGATCAGAGAGTAAAAAATGTGTAAGGTTCACAATGGTGTAAAATTAAAATGGGATATACTGGGCTAGGATTCGAGTTACAGGAACAAGGGCAAAACCAACCACCCAAGAAGGGAATCATCGAGCGAAAAACACCTGACAACCTCCTAGAAGCAGCTTTTCTTGCCACCAGACCGTTCTCCATCAATTAGGAATCTGATGCCATCACTAAACACATTCCTTAAATTGTAGGCATTTGTTGAGTGTTTTTTTTTGTGCCTAATCCGCATATATATCACTATTGCCCTTGATTTTCTTGAATGTATACATATTAAATGTCAACATATACATGTGTGATTTAGTTTACGAAGATTTTTCAATGCCGAGAACCTCGATCAGAGAGTAAAAAAGGCGTAAGGTTCACAATGGTGTAAAATTAAAATGGGATATACCGGGCTAGGATTCGAGTTATAGGAACAAGGGCCAAACCAACCACCCAAGAATGGAATCGTCGAGCGAAAACACTTGACAACCTCCTAGAAGCAGCTTTTCTTGCCACCAGACCTTTCTCCATCAATTAGGAACCTGATGCCATCACTAATCACATTCCTTAAATTGTAGCCATTTGTTTAGTGGTTTTTTTTGTGTCTAATCCGCATATATATGACCATTGCCCTTGATTTTCTTGACTGTATATCTCTTAAATGTCAACATACACACGTGTGATTTAGTTCTCGAAGATTTTTCAATGCCGAGAACCTCGATTAGAGAGTAAAAAAGGCCTAAGGTTCACAATCGTTTAAAATTAAAATGGGATATACCAGGAAAGGATTCGAGTTACAGGAACAAGGGCCAAACCAACCACCCAAAAATGGAATCGTCGAGCGAAAACACTTGACAACCTCCTAGAAGCAGCTTTTCTTGCCAACAGACCTTTATCCTTCAATTAGGAATCTGATGCCGTCACTAAACACATTCCTTAAATTGTAGCCATTTGTTGAGTGTTTTTTTTTGTGTCTATTCCGCATATATATCACCATTGCCCTTAATTTTCTTGACTGTATATCTCTTAAATGTCAACATATACACGTGTGATTTAGTTTAAGAAGATTTTTCAATGCCGAGAACCTCGATCAGAGAGTAAAAAAGGCGTAAGGTTCACAATGGTGTAAAATTAAAATGGGATATACCGGGCTAAGATTCGAGTTACATGAACAAGGGCCAAACAAACCACCCAAGAATGGAATCGTGGAGCGAAAACACTTGACAACCTCCTAGAAGCAGCTTTTCTTGCCACCAGACCTTTCTCCATCAATTAGGAATTTGATGCCGTCACTAATCACATTCCTTAAATTGTAGCCATTTGTTGAATGTTTTTTTTTGTGTCTAATCCGCATATATATCACCATTACCCTTGATTTTCTTGACTGTATATCTCTTAAATATCAACATATACTCGTGTGATTTAATTTACAAAGATTTTTCAATGCCGAGAACCTCGATCAGAGAGTAAAAAAGGCGTAAGGTTCACAATGTTGTAAAATTAAAATGGGATTTAACCGGGCTTGGATTTGAGTTACAGGAACAAGGGCCAAACCAACCACCCAAGAATGGAATCGTCGAGCGAAAACACTTGACAACCTCCTAGAAGCAGCTTTTCTTGCCACCAGACCTTTCTCCATTAATTAGGAATCTGATGCCGTCACTAAACACATTTCTTAAATTGTAGCCATTTCTTGAGTGTGTTTTTTTTTTGGTGTCTAATCCGCATATATATCACCATTGCCCTTGATTTTCTTGACTGTAGATGTCTTAAATATCAACATATACAAGTGTGATTTAATTTACAAAGATTTTTCAATGCCAAGAACCTCGATCAGAGAGTAAAAATGGCTTAAGGTTCACAATGGTGTAAAATTAAAATGGGATATACCGGGCTAGGATTCGAGTTACATGAACAAGGGCCAAACAAACCACCCAAGAATGGAATCGTGGTGCGAAAACACTTGACAACCTCCTAGAAGCAGCTTTTCTTGCCACCAGACCTTTCTTCATCAATTAGGAATTTGATGCCGTCACTAATCACATTCCTTAAATTGTAGCCATTTGTTGAATGTTTTTTTTTTGTGTCTAATCCGCATATATATCACCATTGCCCTTGATTTTCTTGACTGTATATCTCTTAAATATCAACATATACACGTGTGATTTAGTTTACGAAGATTTTTCAGTGCCGAGAACCTCGATCAGAGAGTAAAAAAGGCGTAAGGTTCACAATGGTTTAAAATTAAAATGGGATATACCGAGCAAGGATTCGAGTTTCAGGAACAAGGGCCAAACCAACCACCCAAGAATGGAATCGTCGAGCGAAAACACTTTACAACCTCCTAGAAGCAGCTTTTCTTGCCACCAGGCATTTCTCCATCAATTAGGAATCTTATGACGTCACTAAACACATTACTTAAATTGTAGCCACTTGTTGAGTGTTTTTTTTTTGTGTCTAATCCGCATATATATCACCATTGCCCTTAATTTTCTTGACTGTATATCTCTTAAATGTCAATACACGTGTGATTAAGTTTACGGAGATTTTTCAATGCCGAGAACCTCGATCAGAGAGTAAAAAAGGCGTAAGGTTCACAATGGTGTAAAATTAATATAGGATATACCGGGCTAGGATTCGAGTTATAGGAACAAGGACCAAACCAACCACCCAAGAATGGAATCGTCGAGCGAAAACACTTGACAACCTCCTAGAAGCAGTTTTTCTTCCCCCAGACCTTTCTCCATCAATTAGGAATCTGATGCCGTCACTAAACACATTCCTTAAGTTGTAGCCATTTGTTGAGTGTTTTTTTTTTGTGTCTAATCCGCATGTATATCACCATTGCCCTTGATTTTCTTGACTGTGTATCTCTTAAATGTCAACATATACACGTGTGATTAAGTTTACGGAGATTTTTCAATGCCGAGAACCTCGATCAGAGAGTAAAAAAGGCGTAAGGTTCACAATGGTGTAAAATTAATATAGGATATACCGGGCTAGGATTCGAGTTATATGAACAAGGACCAAACCAACCACCCAAGAATGGAATCGTCGAGCGAAAACACTTGACAACCTCCTAGAAACAGCTTTTCTTCCCCCAGACCTTTCTCCATCAATTAGGAATCTGATGCCGTCACTAAACACATTCCTTAAGTTGTAGCCATTTGTTGATTGTTTTTTTTTGTGTCTAATCCGCATGTATATCACCATTGCCCTTGATTTTCTTGACTGTGTATCTCTTAAATGTCAACATATACACGTGTGATTAAGTTTACGGAGATTTTTCAATGCCGAGAAACTCGATCAGAGAGTAAAAAAGGCGTAAGGTTCACAACGGTGTAAAATTAAAATGGGATATACCGGGCTAGGATTCGAGTTACATGAACAAGGGCCAAACCAACCACCCAAGAATGGAATCGTCGAGCGAAAACACTTGACAACCTCCTAGAAGCAGCTTTTCTTGCCACCAGACCTTTCTCCATCAATTAGGAATTTGATGTCGTCACTAATCACATTCCTTAAATTGTAGCCATTTGTTGAATGATTTTTTTTGTGTCTAATCCGCATATATATCAACATTGCCCTTGATTTTCTTGACTGTATATCTCTTAAATGTCAACATATACACGTGTGATTTAGTTTATGAAGATTTTTCAGTGCCGAGAACCTCGAGCAGAGAGTAAAAAAGGCGTAAGGTTCACAATGGTGTAAAATTAAAATGGGATATACCGGGCTAGGATTCGAGTTACAGTAACAAGGGCCAAACCAACCACCCAAGAATGGAATCGTCGAGTGAAAACACTTGACAACCTCCTAGAAGCAGCTTTTCTTGCCACCAGACCTTTCTCCATCAATTAGGAATCTTATGACGTCACTAAACACATTCCTTAAATTGTAGCCACTTGTTGAGTGTTTTTTTTTGTGTCTAATCCGCATATATATCACAATTGCCCTTAATTTTCTTGAATGTATATCTCTTAAATGTCAACATATACACGTGTGATTAAGTTTACGGAGATTTTTCAATGCCGAGAACCTCGATCAGAGAGTAAAAAAGGCGTAAGGTTCACAATGGTGTAAAATTAATATAGGATATACCGGGCTAGAATTCGAGTTATAGGAACAAGGACCAAACCAACCACCCAAGAATGGAATCGTCGAGTGAAAATACTCGACAACCTCCTAGAAGCAGCTTTTCTTCCCCCAGACCTTTCTCCATCAATTAGGAATCTGATGCCGTCACTAAACACATTCCTTAAGTTGTAGCCATTTGTTGAGTGTTTTTTTTGTTTCTAATCCGCATGTATATCACCATTGCCCTTGATTTTCTTGACTGTATATCTCTTAAATGTCAACATATACACGTGTGATTAAGTTTACGGAGATTTTTCAATGCTGAGAACCTCGATCAGAGAGTAAAAAAGGCGTAAGGTTCACAATGGTGTAAAATTAATATAGGATATACCGGGCTAGGATTCGAGTTATAGGAACAAGGACCAAACCAACCACCCAAGAATGGAATCGTCGAGCGAAAACACTTGACAACCTCCTAGAAGCAGTTTTTCTTCCCCCAGACCTTTCTCCATCAATTAGGAATCTGATGCCGTCACTAAACACATTCCTTAAGTTGTAGCCATTTGTTGAGTGTTTTTTTTGTGTCTAATCCGCATGTATATCACCATTGCCCTTGATTTTCTTGACTGTATATCTCTTAAATGTCAACATATACACGTGTGATTAAGTTTACGGAGATTTTTCAATGCCGAGAACCTCGATCAGAGAGTAAAAAAGGCGTAAGGTTCACAATGGTGTAAAATTAATATAGGATATACCGGGCTAGGATTCGAGTTATATGAACAAGGACCAAACCAACCACCCAAGAATGGAATCGTCGAGCGAAAACACTTGACAACCTCCTAGAAGCAGTTTTTCTTCCCCCAGACCTTTCTCCATCAATTAGGAATCTGATGCCGTCACTAAACACATTCCTTAAGTTGTAGCCATTTGTTGAGTGTTTTTTTTTTGTGTCTAATCCGCATGTATATGTGACAACTGGCACAAACCGGTAATTTTCGTACACTATAATTATTGCTTAATGACTGCAATTATGTGTTACTTGTCGGTAATGTCTGAGCACATGATTAAACAAGTGAATTCATGCATGTTGTATACTACAAAATATTGCTTTATGCATAAACGAGAGCGTTGCGTCAGAATAATAGTAAACTCACCGGTAAGACACAATGTGTCAACAGAACTGCAGAAAGCAGTCAGACATCAGAATTGAGGCCTAGGTGTAGGTCCGACAACAAGAATGCATTAAAACCCAAGAGTACATACAAGGGTTTAATTTATATACATTGCGAAAGCAAAAATAAGCACTAAAAAGCACCCGAAACGCACTTTAAGTGCAGAATTTATACAAATCAGCAATAATTCAGCATTTAGACATATAAATATTATGCAGAAATGTCGTTTTATTATCCAGAATATTTCCCTAAGTGTTGGGAACCGATAGTGTTACAAAAAGACACTTATTAGACACTAAAAGGTGTAATTTAGCACCTTAACGAATCGGTATCTAACCGAACAACCGGACTTTACCCGGAACACCAAAATAATGCTAGAAGCATTGTTTTTTTATCTCTCTAAGCTAGTTAGGGTTCCCGAACACCCTAACACACTATATAACACACCATACACATAATCACTAACTAATACACTTATCATCCAAGTAAATCACCTAACTTAACATCAAAACCAAACTAGACCCCCCCCCTTGGTTGGGACGGTCACATGTGGGTCCCCATCAAAAATCTTCCTAAAGATTGGCTTGATATCTTGGAAGATCATGTTTAGTACTATGGGAACATATTATTCAAAGGGTAAAGAAATTGGATCTTTATAATAAGACTAAGGCTTTTACTCAACACTAAACAAAACACACTCTCTCTCCCTCACTATAAGCTTACGGCCAAGCACCACCCACCCTCCATCCATCATTTTCGATTTTGTTCATCACATTCCAAGTATCTACAAGTGATAAGGATCACGTATTAGGAGCCTTGGAGCAAACGGAACGCGAAGGACCTCCTTCTCTAGCTTTTATCCACCTCTTTCGTGCTTAGATTCTTCCCTAGCCTTGAGCTAGAGGTATAATGCTTAAAACTCATACTTTAACTAATCTAAGGTGGTTAATAAGATGTATGATGATTAAAACTCGGAATCTTGCATTTTGAAGCATTAAAGTCCACTAAACTTGCAAGTATTGTTGGTTAAAAGCATATATGTTATGTAAAGGTTGTAGTATTTGAAATATATGGTTATCTAGACCCGATCTATGATGTGGTAGCTCGGATCATCGTTTAACCCGGTTTGGTAAGATCATGGATCTTAACATAAAGCTATTTTAGAAGTAACAAGGGTTAAAAGGTGAAACCCTACCACACATAAACCATGAACTTGTGTAAAAATGTTTTAACTTGTACAAAAGTGTTTAAAACTAGTAGATCTACGTATCTACAAGCGGTATTTTCAAAGGACCAAGTGTCCAAGAAATCACATGTTCTAAACCGGATCTTACACAAACAAAAGTGGTTTTTGGGAACAAACAAGTGTATGGAATACTTGTGTAACAAAAGTTTTGACGAAGAAATAGTTTTCGTAAAAACCGACTAGAAGTTGTAAAACTTCATATTCTTTAAAAATAAAGTTTTTAAGAAATTAAACTTATTTTTAAAGATCACAAGACTTACTAAATGTGCTAGTAAGATACTACACAATTTTGGTAAATATCCAAGTTCATGAAGTGGGGAAAAGTAGTGATTATTGTTGATAAATTATTGTTGATAAATTATTGTTGATGATTGATGATTATTGATGATTGATGATGATTTAAAAGAAAATAAACACACGTTTTGAAAACGTGGGAAACCTCCATTTTTAGGGGAAACTCTGTCAAAATTTTTATAAATTTTGACACTTAGAAAAATATAAGTTTTTGAGAAACTTATCCCCTAAAAATATACCTCAAAGTATTACCAAGGTTTCCCTAATTTTTGGTGATAAGAAATGGTGATTTCTTGAAGAATAAAAATGGATATTATGTATATATATTTTTGGAGAGAAAAATATATATTATTTTATCACCAATTTTTGTGCTAAGTGTATATAGTATGTGTTATACGTGCTAGTGTATTAAGACTTAAAAATACACTAATTACTCATGAGGAGTAGAAATATAAGAATACAAGAAGTACTGTAGGATCGGATTCCGACCTAAACGAGTCATTTGGAAGAGTTCTAGTCCATTTCAGAGGCGGAAACTAAGAAACGGACAATGAAACAGCTTGTATCACACTTTAATCTTCTTGTATATTAATTTGACAACCTTTACATTCAGAAGAATCACCGGCAGCACTTCGGTATAATTCTCAGACAACTGTTACAAATGACTTGTATGACAACATATATATACTAGTATGATTTCGCTTGAAACACTTCAAGCGAAATCTTACATTCAATCTTTCAAGCGACATCTACAAAATATAACATTCTGTTGAAGCGAAATCTTTGTATTGTTTTGTCTTCTAGTGTAGATGATGCAATATGTGATGTCACTTGTGTGATGTCATCATTAAGGATGATGACATCATGCTTGTTTAGAACCGCACCTAACCCGAGACTCGACATAAGACGAAGACGACAGATGACTGCACCAACAGACTCCCCCTCAGATGTTGACGAGTCTTAAGTGTCGAGTCTTTGCAATCTTCAGTCTTTATCAATCGTTGGACTTCCTTCAGGATCTCTACCTGGCTCTATTTTGTCTCCAATTCTCTCTCTCTCTAACAGACTCTCCCTCAAAACATGCTGGGATCGTAGTCTGGCTTTTACAGAATTTCAAAATCCTCAGGTATCAGAACCTGGCACTCTATTTGCTATCCTGCACATCCTCTACCCAAAAATAAGATTCACAAAAAAATATTTAACAATTTATCAAATTTCATGCATCAACAATCACTCTCTCTCTCAGATCACATACACATGATGAACCACTTAATGATTTAAAAAAAAATATTTTGACAATTAAGACATACTCCCCCTCACATCTATGTCATCATGTTCAGCACTTGGAACTTTGAAAATCAGCTTTCCAACATCAGTTGCCGAAAATCTTTTTGAATTTTTCAAAATTTATGCTAAAACACACTGAAAATCTTTTTGGATTTTTGACATAACAGAAAAAAATGCAGTAAAGAAAAATATACAAACAATATTTTTGTAAGTTCGTGTAAGAGGATCATATCAGTTTCTGAGACAGATCACTAACACCGTTAAGCTTCATTTCATTTTAAGTTCTAAACAATTTACCTAGATTGCCAGTATACTTATCCACTTAAATTTTCACACAAAGTTCAACTGATCCGAGATACGATATTAATATATTAAGAGACTTAAACTTATCTGTGTGTCCCACTACTTGAATATACTCCCGTATCCAGATCCCAATATTCAGTCTTACAGGTGAGTATACCACAGATGATATCTGTAAGGGGAATAAATTATGCAACCGTGATAGCTCAGGTCAGAACTTCCGTTCAGCAGAGAGCCTAGTTGACTTTTAGGTGTGTCCCCTTTAGAGGATCTTTTGAATTACAACAGCCATGATTAGCATTTTTCAATGTTTCATCATTTTTTAGCTGAGGGTGGTGCTATATTTCAAGCAAGCAGAAAGTATTCTCCGGGGACTAGGCCATTGCTTCTGCAAAATCAGAAGTCCCGGGATAATACCCCAGATATCACTGAGCATAAAGACCTAGTATCTCAGAATAAGGGACCTTTCAAACAAGATTTCAGGGGTTACCTATATATCCAAGTTTGTGTTAACCCACAAAACAAGCAAGTTTGAAATTTAGGTTTATATCTCGTCACAATCTACTAAATGTGCAAAAACCTACTGACATATCCGCAGTAAGATTGTTTATCACATTTTTACTTTACATTTCTTTAGCATGTTGTGATAGTCCACTGATGTACTATCATTTCCTCTATTCACAACGAAACTCATTTTTGAATTTTATCATGTTTTGGTCTTTTTCAAATTTTCAAATGTTTTTGGATTTTCTGAAATTTTTACTCCCCCTAAAATGCAAACACATTTTAGGAAATTTTGAAAATAAACTATACAATAACATGACAACTGATATCAAATTGCTTCAACTCGCCATTCACTAGGCATAAACAATCAGAACTCCCCCTATCACAAAACTATTTTCTCATTATGATTTCAAAACACTTAAGTTTGTTTTAACCAAAATGATTTTTCCGGAAAATAGGTTTTGTTGATTTTACCACTTGTAAAATTAGGGGTTCATCACATCTTTCCTCAATCATTTGTAGAAAATCAAGTACAATTTAATGTCCTTGATTTACCACTTGACATTGAAAACCTCTTTCAACCACTTGTAAATAAACACAATCAAAATCTGATATAAAGAATGATGCCGATTCCTGCTCCACTCTTACCAACCTGAGAGCTCCGGCAATTCACGCTAATCCTGTAAAAATTTTACAATTTTAACAACTTTCATACAAGCCCTTTAAAATATGAATGATGCCGATTCCTGATCCACGATTACAAACTTGGGATCTCCGGCAAGTCAGGTTTTTCAGTGAAAGAAAATATCCACCCAAGCCTGACCAGCCTTGGGTGTAAGCTTCTCAACTTCACTAGGAGTTGGGCTATAGGTTGCCTTCTTTGTAGCATAAAATTCCTTTACCCCTTTAACATTTCCATCAATCATTTTACCAATCATCTTTTTAATGTTTCCATTAAACGCTTTTTCAACATCAAATTCTTTCTGTTCAGAATAGAATTGATTTGAGATCTCAACTTTCCCAACTTTTGATTTAAAATATTCAGTCCTCAATGATGGAAAGTTCTCATCATCCATTGGAGGAACTGAGTTTTCACTTTTTACCTCAACCTGTGGCTCCTCTGACTTTGTGGAATCAGATTCATCGCCAGATTTTACCTCTGATTTCTTAACAACCCAAGCTTGGTTGTCAAGATTTCCCCTTTTCTTGTAAAATCTTTTTGAACATTCACCAACTTCATATGTAGAATTTTTAAACACTTTGAACTTTTCAGTTGGTGGTTCAGTTTTGTCAACAATAACTTCTTTCAGTTTTTGTGAGACTCCCTGTTTTGTTTTTGTTGCTTGGGGACAGTTCCATGCAATATGACCAACTTCATTGCATCTGTAACAGGTTCTTGTCTCCTTTCTTTGATAAGCTTCATTCTTCACTTTCTTTGCAAGAAATTCTGTGTTTGATTGCTTCCAGAATGAGCTTTTTGATTCTTCTTCATGGCTAGTTCCTGCAACATATGTCATTTTTGATTTATAATCTCGAACATATTTTTCATTTTTATAGTTTTTAGAAGGAATAAAACCAAGTCCTTTCTTTTTTAGCTTACCATTGTGGTTTGGTTTCTTTTGAAAACCAGAACCAGAATTGTAACCTTTTTTCTTGTTCAAACGTTGTTGTACTCTTGAAGTGTATTTTTTAGGTTTTCCAGTAGGATTTAAATTTTTAATTTCAGAAATATTGATTTCTGTCATTTTGAAAACCTTTTTAATCATGTCAAACCGAACACTTCTAATTGGAAATTCTTTATCAAAATATAATTTGTCAGAATCATTCAAAGTATATGCAACTTCAAATGTTTCGTCATTCAAATTAGATTTTGACAACAAAAATTCTTTACTATAAACCCGTTTTCCCGACGACTTTGAACTCTTTTCGGATGAACTCGAACTCCCGACTGACTGACATGAATTTTCGGACTCGGACTTTGATTGACTGCCTTTTGGACTTGTTCCTCATTCGGTTTTCTAGGCGAATACCCTTCCCAAATTGGAGGCGGACACTTGTTATAACAGACGTTCTGTTTCTTACCAGTATCCGTTTTCTTCTTTGATTTCTTGTCTTTATCTTCATCTTTAAACGCCTCGAAACCTGCAACAGTAGAATAAATTCTATCAATTATGTAATCACAACTTGTATAACTTCGCAGCAATCTTCTAATTCTTTCGTTTTCAACTTTTTCACCATCCAACTCTTGCTTCCATTTAGCACATTCTTCGATGTAAAAATTTATCTCTTTTTGCTTCGACATCATTGTTGCATTCAACATCTTCAAAGCAGCTTCTCTTTCTGAATTAGTTTTCTGCAAACTATTCACTGTTCTGTTTAATACATCATATGATTCTTTCACATTCTTTAAATCAAACAGCAACTTTTCTTTCATCTTCTCTGAATCACTAAACCTCTCGTCTTTTTCTTCACATTGTTTGCAAGATTCCAAACATGTGAGACATGGTTTTGTGACTTCAACAATTTTTTCAATCTCCACAATCTTTTCAACTTCAACCACTTTTTCCACTTCAACAATCTTCTCAACAACTTTGACTTCCTTCATTACTTTTGCAGCTTTCCTTTCTTTCAGTTTCTTCAGTTTTCCTGCAAAATAAAATTCAAAAGTATCAGAAGATAAGTTTGTTTTTCCAATATTAATCTGTTCAATTTCTTCATCACTATCACTTGTCTCTGACAAACTGTTTTCAGATGAAACAAATCCTTCATCTTCACTTTTCTCTTCATCAGATAACACTTCCATCCATTCCTTCAGCATTTCCGGCTTTCGAATAATATGAGCAATAAACGCTCCAACATTTGAATCAGCTGGAATGTACTTGTCCCAGCTAAATCCTTCAGCCAATTTCTCGTCTTCTTGATCCATGATGCCATAATAAGCTTTCCTATTTGCATCCTCGATCATTTTTCCATGTGCCGTTTGAGGCTCTTTTTGTTGATGTGGTTGATGAGTGATTTGCTGATAAATGGTCTTCCGATAATAATCATCTTTTCCAGCAGACTCCTTTGCTCCTCTCGGCTCCTGATTCTTGCACTCTCTTTTAAAATGGCCTTTCTCCCAGCAACGAAAACAAACAACTTTAGATTTATCAAATCCAAGATTAGAAAGATTTGCATCCAAGAAATCAGTTCTTCCTGTAACCAATCTAAATTTTTCTGCTCTCCTCAAAACGCTAGCTAAAGCCCATTTAATATCCATCAGTTCTAGCTCTTCTGCATCAATTTGGTCATAATCTTCCTTTGTTAGCATCGGATTGCCAATTCTTCCAGCGATCAACCCTTCATAAGACTCTAATGCAGTGACCAATAATCCCATATGATGCTTAACAACTTCTTTAGAATAATTTTGACCGTTTTGAAGATGTAGAGCTACATTGCACTGAATCAAATGACCATTTCCAGCAGATACACTTTGAACATTTGGAGAATTCACCGTTGAGAACCCACTAGTGTTGACTGATCCTTGATTGCTTGGAGTAGATTGATTTCCAGCACTAAATGCAGTTTGGATCTTTGGACTTGCTTCAACAGTTTGAATATTTCCTTTGTAATACAATTTGACGTCTTGTTGATTGCTTGAACTATTCATTCTTGCAATCTTCTGTTGTTCAAGATCTTGTGCCTCCAGTTTTTCAATAAACTGACCAATCGACAATCTGCTAAACTGTCCAGAATTCTTCAGAATCATGAGATATGTACCCCATTCCTTTTGTGGTAAAGCGTCAGCAAGCTTTTCAACCCATTCTGCTGGGGTTTTAGTAATCTTCAACTGAGACATGGTGCGTACAAGATGGCAGTATCTCTCAATGAGAGTCTTTGTAGTCTCACCAGGCATGCTTGTAAACAACTCAAACTCCTTCTTCAGTAACGCTGCTTTACTCTGAAGCATCTCTGTACTTCCTTCAAACTTCTTTTCAAGAGCTTTCCAGATCGAAAACGCATTTCCATCATGCTGAAGTAAAACAAATATATCCTCTGTTATAGCTTGCTGCAACAAACTTATCATCATTTTCTCTCCTTTATAACTTTCTCTCTCTTGATCTGAAAACTCCGAGATAATTTTATCAACATTCATAGCAGTCTGTGGTCTGATGTATGCTGTTTCAATGCTTTCCCAAGCTCTCAGATGGTTTGCCTGAACCCAATTCTCAAAGCGATTCTTCCATCCATGATACTCCTCAATTCCCATAAGCTTCGGGGGTTTTTGCATTGTTCCTGTTTCGTTTTCTGCTTTCATGTTTTGAGCAATTGAAACTGGAGTAGTCGAGGGTGTAGCAAATGCGTTGTAGAACTCGGAATCCATTTTTAGCAACTTGAATCTCTTGTAGAAATCGACAAATACCTTTACAACACAAACAAAATACAATCAGTTTAAACGCTTATCAATTAGCATAAAAAGACTAATACTCGAACTGGTGAATTTCTGTGCGGACTAAATGACCCGGATTGAATTCAATTGACTTGACCCTTTGAAACTTTTGAACTCCAAACCGTACGGACTGACAGAAACCACAACTCAAACCACGCGACCTGAGTACACACTGTGCAACTTGACTGACAACCGTACTGATCAATCCGTGCTAACCGACTAAACTCCAAACCTTGTGACTTTCAAGCAAACTGTCGTGAATGGGACTTTCAAATCATTTAAAAATCATAAACTTGGATCAAACAAATAAATCTTTCACATGGATCGGTTATCACATGTAACTGACAAGTCGCAAAATGATGTAAACAAATGATTTGGCCTTGAATAATCCTCTTACTTATATCGGAATATATTGAAATGAGAAATGGGCTTAGAGTAAACTGGGCCTTCTATATCACACCTTATACTCACAAACAAAATCTAGTTGACCTCCAAACTAAACAATCAGATCTCAAATAATTGTCCAAACAGGATTGAGCCAAATACTTATATCCACATGTATTCAATTTCATTTGACTGATAGATCAACTAAACCAAACTGACAACATGTGAAATGGTCATGAAAGTTTATGATAATCACATTCAAACTGACACATTTTTCACACAACCCTATGACTTTTGATACTATCTTTAATTGAAAAAAAAATCGATATCTTCAATTAAAACCTAGCCGACAACTTGATACACATTTCGATGAAATCACTTTTAATATGCAACCATTTAAAAAAAATGATTAGACTGCACTTATCACGTGATGACTGATATACATGCAATAATCAATTAGTGGATGACAACTTTAGCATGAATATTTAAAACCGTGACACTATGACAATCTATAAAGCAAGATCACGTGCAACATTTAGAACTTTGTGCAAACATTTATATGCAAATGATGAGATAATTGTCAACAAGTTTCATGAGAGATCAAACAGAGTCACATAAATTCAACCGGTTCACATGCAAACTGACCAAAAATAGCTGACAACTTTGTAATTCAAACTGATTTAATTGAATTTAAATTTTCAATGATGACTCCACATGCAAACCTGACAACTTATGTCACACAATTTCACACTTAATAAAGCATATTCACGTGATAATGATCACTTCCCAACAAACTGACACATCGTAAACTATTATTCACGATTTGATTAACTTTGCAAACGGTTCACTCAACCCAATGTACTTTCAAGCAAATCAACAAAGTATTCAAACAATGTAATTTTAATCGGTGTGTCAGATTCAAGCAGTTGTTGTTTTCAAGTGAGATGTAAAATTCAAACACGTATGTCAAGCAAATGCTAATACAAACTCAAGCGAAATCTTCAATTTCGCTTCAAACTCTCAAGCGAAATCTGATATACAACGTGATTTCAAGCGAAATCAGACCCAAAGTGTTGCTGATGTCATCTTTTGTTCGAATAATTGAAGCGAAATTCCACAAAAATACAAGATTTAGACTGATTTTAAACTTGAAACTTTCAAGGATTGATTAAACCATGTATGCGCACAATATATGTGAATTTAGTTCGATTTTGACCAAAAAAAAATTTTGTTTTTCGAAAAGAAAGGTGTAGAAACAGATTTTACGGCTGAATCAACAAGAACTCTTCTTCACTGGCTCTGATACCAATTGTAGGATCGGATTCCGACCTAAACGAGTCGTTTGGAAGAGTTCTAGTCCATTTCAGAGGCGGAAACTAAGAAACGGACAATGAAACAGCTTGTATCACACTTTAATCTTCTTGTATATTAATTTGACAACCTTTACATTCAGAAGAATCACCGGCAGCACTTCGGTATAATTCTCAGACAACTGTTACAAATGACTTGTATGACAACATATATATACTAGTATGATTTCGCTTGAAACACTTCAAGCGAAATCTTACATTCAATCTTTCAAGCGACATCTACAAAATATAACATTCTGTTGAAGCGAAATCTTTGTATTGTTTTGTCTTCTAGTGTAGATGATGCAATATGTGATGTCACTTGTGTGATGTCATCATTAAGGATGATGACATCATGCTTGTTTAGAACCGCACCTAACCCGAGACTCGACATAAGACGAAGACGACAGATGACTGCACCAACAAGTACACTTGGTGAGAACGAGAACCAAGTGTGACGAAACATAAGAATACAAGAAGTACACTTGGTGAGAACGAGAACCAAGTGTGATGAAATATAAGAATATGAGAAGCGCACTTGGTGAGAACGAGAACCAAGTATGAGGCGCTATGAGAAATGATAACAAGAAACGCGCTTGGTGAGGACGAGAACCAAGTAGGATGCGTTATGAGAAATAGTGTCACGAATAGGGTACAGAAGCACCATTAATCAACAATATACCTAGACCGCAGAACAAAAGGTTAGATCTAACGGGTGCCTGGCAGCCACACTCCCGGTCGGGGCGAGAACCGAGGAAGTGCTTTTGTGTCTCAGAATATACCAATTAAATGCCTTAGGTTTGGTGACTTCCTATGACGTGCCACAGGTTAATGGCTTTGCAACCCATTAACAATCTGATAATTACAGAAATACTGTATGTACATAAAATTCATACCATACAAAATTGATATATAACTTGAAGTACGTGGGGTACTCAAGAAGATTGATATATAACTTGAAGTACGTGGGGTACTCAAGAGGATTGAGATATAACTTGAAGTACGTGGGGTACTCAAGAAAAGATTGAATTATAAATGGGTACGTGGTGTACACATGAAACTGGATTTATATATGAAAACTTGATTTACTCACAAACTATGTTTTCATACAAAGTATACAAACATGAAATACAAAACTGCATGAATTCACACCAACTTTATGTTGACGTTTTTCCAAAAACTCACATGTATTTCAGGTAACTAGGATGGATGTGCGCGCGGTCTTGCTTATGCTCGTGGATGTCGCTTGTGTTTAACTTTAAATAAAGTTGTAAACTTTTAAGACAATGTTTTAAGCTGTCTAGCGATGTAAACGCTAAACTTATGTTTTCAAATCATGGTATTTGATGTTATTTTACGAGCATATAGCATGTTTACTCTTCGTATGCAATGAGAACCTTTCATGATCACACCTCGTGCTTCCGCCGTAGAAAGGGGTGTGACAGATTGGTATCAGAGCTGCGATTGTAGTGAACCAGGATTCCTTCTCGAGTCTAGTCTACAATCTCTAGGATCCATTCACGAAAACAATTTTCAAAGAGTTTTCATTGCATAAAACGTCCCGCGACATCCACTACCTGAAACTGACTACATGAGTCTAGAAAAGACACTACGAGACTTAGAGTGCACTTGAGTAGCACTTGTCGTTGACTAGAAATTACTTGCAATTATTTGTGATAATTAGCATGTACTAGAAGTAGAACATCACAAGTATACGTGACTCTACCTAAAAGCAATGGCCCATCTGAAGGAAGAAATACGAGGATGAAACGAACTGTGCAGACTGTGCAAGGAGTTACGTAATTATGGATGCATACGTAATTATGGAATTCAGTGCACAGAAACCACAGCAAGTCTTGTCACGTGTAGATTCCCTCAGTGCAAGCCTACTAAGTACTATGCTAGAGTAATAATTGTTTGATGTCACTTATGTGATATATACCTGTGAATATATATACTACTACTGCCTAGTAGGACGATATCAAACAAATGTGTAACCCTGTTGTGTTATGTTCTGTCAGAACATGGCACCCAGGAAAACTGTGAATGCTCGCAATGACGATCAACCTCCTCCTCCCCTACTGCCAAGAACTGTTGAGGAGCTGAACGCCCTACTGGAAGAAAGGATCTCCGCTGCTATCGCCCAGTACGAGGCGAACCGAACTCAAGACAGTGGAGGACCAAGCAACGCTAGGCGTAATGGGAATGGAGATTCGTCTGGAGGCAATGCAGCTCAAGGCTGCACTTTCAAGCAGTTCCTCGACTGCAAGCCGATGAACTATGATGGCACAGGAGGTGCAGTAGCATTTGTGCGCTGGACGGAGAAGACTGAAGCTACTTTCCGCATGAGCAAGTGTACCGCGGATCAACAAGTCACTTTTGCTACTGGGTTATTCGTCGATGAAGCTCTGACTTGGTGGAACCTGCAAGCCCAAACTTTGGGTGATGACGCCGCTTATGGCCTCACTTGGGAGGAACTGAAGGAAAGGATGAGAGAGAAGTACTGCTCTCGTGCTGAACTCCAAAGGCTAGAAACAGAGTTCTGGCACTTGACCATGGAAGGTGCTGACATTAATGGTTACACTCGAAGGTTCCACGATCTGTCCAGAGTGCTTCCCTACATGGTAACTCCCGAATTCAAGCGTGTTGAACGTTACATTTGGGGACTGGCCTCAGAGTTTCGTGGCATGGTGACGTCGGCCAAACCACAAACAATCACCGAGGCTGTAACTCTGGCTGTCAGTCTGACTGAAGATTGTGTTCGTATGAAGAAGCTATCATTGAACCCCACTGAGAAGACTGAGACGCATGCTGAGTCGTCCGGTGACAAAAAGAGAAAGCATACAAGTTTGAACCAAGCTACTCGCAACAACAAGGGTTTCAACAGGAAGCGCGACACTAATCCGCCTCAGGAGACGAAAACCCATGCAACCAAAGCATACCAAGGCTCCATGCCTAGATGCCAAAAATGTAAGTATCATCATGATGGAGCTTGTCGCATTCCAAGGTGCGACAAATGTGGTAAATTGGGTCATCAAACAGAAGACTGTTGGGGAAAAGGAAAGAACCGAAATGGGAACGGTGCTGGTAACAAGAATGGTAACGGGAAAGGGCAGAACCAAGGATGCTTCAGATGTGGAAGCATTGATCATTTCATGAAGAACTGCCCAGAGAGAAACAACGCTCCGGCTCGAGCATTTGTGATTGGAGCAAGAGACGCACGCGAGGACCCTAACGTGGTCACCGATACGTTTCTCATTAACAATCACTTTGCATCCATATTATTCGACACTGGCGCCGATTATAGCTTCATGTTTGTGGAATTTAAACGCATACTCGGAATAGAATCTAGTAGATTAGAAATTCCTTATTCCATAGAACTAGCCAATGGTAAACTTGTTGAATCGGGCGAAGTTGTTAGAGGCTGCACTCTAGAACTTGGTGAACGAAGATTTAGCATCGACCTCTTACCTATTCAATTAGGTAGCTTCGATGTAGTGGTCGGAATGGACTGGTTGTCCAAGAACAAAGCTGAAGTTATTTGTCATGAGAAGATCATTCGCATCCCTTTAGCAAATGGTGAAACTCTCATCGTGCATGGAGAAAAACGAGATGCGCCTCTTCGAATCATCAGTTGTATGAAGGCACAGAAGTGCTTGAGGAAAGGATGTGTCGCTTTCCTAGCACACGTTATAGACAAGAAGGCTGTGGAGCCAAAACTCGAAGACATTCCTGTGGTGAAGGAATTTCCTGATGTGTTCCCTGAAGATCTGCCAGGACTACCTCCGCAACGACAAGTCGAATTCCGTATAGACTTGGTTCCAGGAGCTGCTCCTGTTGCCAAGGCACCCTATCGACTTGCACCATCCGAAATGCAAGAATTATCTACACAACTTCAGGAGTTGTTGGATAAAGGATTCATAAGGCCAAGCTTCTCACCCTGGGGAGCTCCAGTATTATTCGTGAAGAAGAAGGATGGATCACTGCGGATGTGTATCGATTACAGGGAACTGAACAAGCTCACAATCAAGAATCGGTATCCGCTACCGAGGATTGATGACTTGTTTGATCAACTGCAAGGATCAAGCTACTATTCCAAGATCGACCTTCGATCTGGATACCATCAGCTGAGAATCCAAGATGAAAGTGTGCCAAAGACTGCATTCAGAACACGCTATGGGCACTACGAATTTCTTGTGATGCCATTTGGATTGACGAACGCGCCAGCGGTCTTTATGGACCTAATGAACCGCGTATGCAAACCATATCTCGATAAATTCGTGATTGTATTTATCGACGATATCCTGATTTACTCGCGAACGAAAGAAGAACATGAGCAACATCTTAGAACCATCTTGGAGCTACTAAAGAAAGAGAAACTTTATGCAAAGTTCTCGAAATGCGAATTCTGGATTCGCGAAGTACAATTTCTTGGTCACGTGGTGAATGAGAAGGGCATTCATGTAGACCCGTCCAAGATTGAAGCAATAAAGGATTGGGAAGCTCCCAAGACCCCAACTGAAGTTCGACAATTTTTGGGCTTAGCGGGCTATTATCGGCGATTCATCGAGAATTTCTCAAAAATAGCTCAACCGCTAACGACCCTCACTCAGAAAGACAAGAAGTACGACTGGAGTCACAAACAAGAAGAAGCCTTTCAGCTACTTAAGAACAAGCTCTGCGATGCACCGATACTATCGTTACCCGAAGGCACTGAAGACTTCGTGGTATACTGCGACGCCTCACGACAAGGCTTGGGTTGCGTGCTCATGCAACGCCAAAAAGTCATCGCTTATGCTTCAAGACAATTAAAGGTTCACGAGAGAAATTATACCACTCACGACCTGGAACTGGGTGCAGTGGTATTCGCCTTGAAGATTTGGCGACATTATTTATATGGTACTCGATGTACAATCTTCACAGATCACAAAAGCTTACAACACATATTTGATCAGAAGGAATTGAATATGCGCCAGCGACGTTGGGTCGAGCTGCTGAATGATTATGACTGTGAGAGTAAGTACCATCCTGGAAAGGCGAACGTTGTAGCAGACGCGTTGAGCCGAAAAGAAAGGGTTAAGACCCTGAGGGTTCGAGCACTAGAAATGACGATTCGAACGAACCTCACAGCACGCATTCGTGACGCACAACAAGAAGCTCTTAAAGAAGAAAACCGTAAAGCTGAATACCTACGGGGTATGCTGAAATACATGGTGCCAAACGAAGAGGGAGCCTTGTACTTTAAGAAGCGTATTTGGGTTCCACTCTATGGTGGCATACGAGAAGTCATCCTTAATGAAGCCCACAAATCGAGATATTCGATCCATCCAGGATCGGACAAGATGTATCAAGACTTGAAAGAGTATTATTGGTGGCCGAGACTCAAAAGCGACGTTGCTGTCTATGTTGGGAAATGCCTAACCTGTGCGAAGGTTAAGGCCGAATATCAGAAGCCGTCCGGCCTATTACAACAACCAGAGATCCCCGTGTGGAAGTGGGAACAAATCTCGATGGACTTCATAACAAAATTACCCAGGACCCCGAGAGGGCACGATATGATATGGGTAATAGTTGATCGATTGACGAAGTCTGCGCATTTCCTACCAATCCGAGAGAAGGATAGCACTGGAAAGCTGGCAGAGATATACTTAAGAGAAATTGTGGCACGTCATGGAGTGCCAATCTCAATCATTTCAGACAGAGATGGACGCTTTGTCTCAAGAATCTGGCAATCATTTCAGGAAGCCTTTGGATCTCAGTTAGATCTAAGCACGGCATTCCATCCACAAACAGACGGCCAGAGCGAACGGACTATACAAACGTTAGAAGATATGCTTCGCGCATGTGTCATGGACCTAGGCGGCAGCTGGGATACTCATCTACCTTTAGTTGAGTTTTCCTACAATAACAGCTATCATACAAGCATAAAAGCCGCGCCGTTCGAAGCTCTGTATGGCCGCAAATGCCGATCGCCCTTATGTTGGGCAGATGCCGGAGATAAACGTATGGTTGGTCCTGAACTTGTACAAGAGACAACCGATAAGATTGCGCAGATCCGAGAGCGCATTAGGGCGGCTCGAGAGCGACAAAAGAGCTACGCGGATCCAAATAGAAAATCGGTAGATTTCAAGGTGGGAGACAAAGTGTTGTTAAAAGTCTCACCATGGAAGGGCGTAGTCAGATTTGGAAAACGTGGAAAGCTGAATCCACGATACATCAGACCATTCAGAATTTTGAAAAGAATTGGTACCGTGGCATACAAGTTGGAGTTACCGGAAGAACTTAATGGAGTACATGATACGTTTCATGTATCCAAACTGAAGAAGAGTCCAACGCAAGAAAACGTGATCATCCCGATGGATGAAATACATATTGATGAAGCCCTCCGATTTACAGAGCAACCCGTTGAGGTTACTGACTGGAAAGTCAACAAGACTAGAAGGAGCAGTGTGAAGCTTGTTAAAGTACGTTGGAGCTCTAAGCACGGACCCGAGTACACATGGGAACGTGAAGACCAGTTCAAGAAAAAGTATCCCCACCTATTCAAGAAGACTCCAACGAGAGTTAGTTCAGTCTGAATTTCGGGACGAAATTCTTTTAACGGGGGGAGACTGTGACAACTGGCACAAACCGGTAATTTCCGTACACTATAATTATTGCTTAATGACTGCAATTATGAGTTAATTGTCGGTAATGTCTGAGCACATGATTAAACAAGTGAATTCATGCATGTTGTATACTACAAAATATTGCTTTATGCATAAACGAGAGCGTTGCGTCAGAATAATAGTAAACTCACCGGTAAGACACAATGTGTCAACAGAACTGCAGAAAGCAGTCAGACATCAGAATTGAGGCCTAGGTGTAGATCCGACAACAAGAATGCATTAAAACCCAAGAGTACATACAAGGGTTTAATTTATATACATTGCGAAAGCAAAAATAAGCACTAAAAAGCACCCGAAACTCACTTTAAGTGCAGAATTTATACAAATCAGCAATAATTCAGCATTTAGACATATAAATATTATGCAGAAATGTCGTTTTATTATCCAGAATATTTCCCTAAGTGTTGGGAACCGATAGTGTTACAAAAAGACACTTATTAGACACTAAAAGGTGTAATTTAGCACCTTAACGAATCGGTATCTAACCGAACAACCGGACTTTACCCGGAACACCAAAATAATGCTAGAAGCATTGTTTTTTTATCTCTCTAAGCTAGTTAGGGTTCCCGAACACCCTAACACACTATATAACACACCATACACATAATCACTAACTAATACACTTATCATCCAAGTAAATCACCTAACTTAACATCAAAACCAAACTAGACCCCCCCCCTTGGTTGGGACGGTCACATGTGGGTCCCCATCAAAAATCTTCACTTGATCTTCATAATCCCACTAAATCTTCCTAAAGATTGGCTTGATATCTTGGAAGATCATGTTTAGTACTATGGGAACATATTATTCAAAGGGTAAAGAAATTGGATCTTTATAATAAGACTAAGGCTTTTACTCAACACTAAACAAAACACACTCTCTCTCCCTCACTATAAGCTTACGGCCAAGCACCACCCACCCTCCATCCATCATTTTCGATTTTGTTCATCACATTCCAAGTATCTACAAGTGATAAGGATCACGTATTAGGAGCCTTGGAGCAAACGGAACGCGAAGGACCTCCTTCTCTAGCTTTTATCCACCTCTTTCGTGCTTAGATTCTTCCCTAGCCTTGAGCTAGAGGTATAATGCTTAAAACTCATACTTTAACTAATCTAAGGTGGTTAATAAGATGTATGATGATTAAAACTCGGAATCTTGCATTTTGAAGCATTAAAGTCCACTAAACTTGCAAGTATTGTTGGTTAAAAGCATATATGTTATGTAAAGGTTGTAGTATTTGAAATATATGGTTATCTAGACCCGATCTATGATGTGGTAGCTCGGATCATCGTTTAACCCGGTTTGGTAAGATCATGGATCTTAACATAAAGCTATTTTAGAAGTAACAAGGGTTAAAAGGTGAAACCCTACCACACATAAACCATGAACTTGTGTAAAAATGTTTTAACTTGTACAAAAGTGTTTAAAACTAGTAGATCTACGTATCTACAAGCGGTATTTTCAAAGGACCAAGTGTCCAAGAAATCACATGTTCTAAACCGGATCTTACACAAACAAAAGTGGTTTTTGGGAACAAACAAGTGTATGGAATACTTGTGTAACAAAAGTTTTGACGAAGAAATAGTTTTCGTAAAAACCGACTAGAAGTTGTAAAACTTCATATTCTTTAAAAATAAAGTTTTTAAGAAATTAAACTTATTTTTAAAGATCACAAGACTTACTAAATGTGCTAGTAAGATACTACACAATTTTGGTAAATATCCAAGTTCATGAAGTGGGGAAAAGTAGTGATTATTGTTGATAAATTATTGTTGATAAATTATTGTTGATGATTGATGATTATTGATGATTGATGATGATTTAAAAGAAAATAAACACACGTTTTGAAAACGTGGGAAACCTCCATTTTTAGGGGAAACTCTGTCAAAAATTTTATAAATTTTGACACTTAGAAAAATATAAGTTTTTGAGAAACTTATCCCCTAAAAATATACCTCAAAGTATTACCAAGGTTTCCCTAATTTTTGGTGATAAGAAATGGTGATTTCTTGAAGAATAAAAATGGATATTATGTATATATATTTTTGGAGAGAAAAATATATATTATTTTATCACCAATTTTTGTGCTAAGTGTATATAGTATGTGTTATACGTGCTAGTGTATTAAGACTTAAAAATACACTAATTACTCATGAGGAGTAGAAATATAAAAATACACATACAACATACAAGATACATAATTCGGGTGCAAAGTGCAAAACACAAAAGACTTATATTTATTTTAGAGGAAATAAAATAAGTAAGATACGTAGTTAAAAATATGAAATATTTTTAACACAACAATACGAATACAAAAGAGAGTGACTGTACTTGTGCGATACAAGTCTAGTGACTAACATTAAGAAAACGCGTATAGGTTACGACGTTAATTAAGCAAATCCGGTGAAGTTTACGACGCTAGGAACGCAAAGTTGTGAGTTCATGCTCCCCCTTTTCTCTTTAACTGTTTTCAGTTTTTATAACTTCGGGGGTGAAATACATGTACAAATGTACAATATTTATAATTGGTATGATATAAATACAAGAAGTACACTTGGTGAGAACGAGAACCAAGTGTGACGAAATATAAGAATACAAGAAGTACACTTGGTGAGAACGAGAACCAAGTGTGACGAAACATAAGAATACAAGAAGTACACTTGGTGAGAACGAGAACCAAGTGTGATGAAATATAAGAATATGAGAAGCGCACTTGGTGAGAACGAGAACCAAGTATGAGGCGCTATGAGAAATGATAACAAGAAACGCGCTTGGTGAGGAGGCGAACCAAGTAGGATGCGTTATGAGAAATAGTGTCACGAATAGGGTACAGAAGCACCATTAATCAACAATATACCTAGACCGCAGAACAAAAGGTTAGATCTAACGGGTGCCTGGCAGCCACACTCCCGGTCGGGGCGAGAACCGAGGAAGTGCTTTTGTGTCTCAGAATATACCAATTAAATGCCTTAGGTTTGGTGACTTCCTATGACGTGCCACAGGTTAATGGCTTTGCAACCCATTAACAATCTGATAATTACAGAAATACTGTATGTACATAAAATTCATACCATACAAAATTGATATATAACTTGAAGTACGTGGGGTACTCAAGAAGATTGATATATAACTTGAAGTACGTGGGGTACTCAAGAGGATTGAGATATAACTTGAAGTACGTGGGGTACTCAAGAAAAGATTGAATTATAAATGGGTACGTGGTGTACACATGAAACTGGATTTATATATGAAAACTTGATTTACTCACAAACTATGTTTTCATACAAAGTATACAAACATGAAATACAAAACTGCATGAATTCACACCAACTTTATGTTGACGTTTTTCCAAAAACTCACATGTATTTCAGGTAACTAGGATGGATGTGCGCGCGGTCTTGCTTATGCTCGTGGATGTCGCTTGTGTTTAACTTTAAATAAAGTTGTAAACTTTTAAGACAATGTTTTAAGCTGTCTAGCGATGTAAACGCTAAACTTATGTTTTCAAATCATGGTATTTGATGTTATTTTACGAGCATATAGCATGTTTACTCTTCGTATGCAATGAGAACCTTTCATGATCACACCTCGTGCTTCCGCCGTAGAAAGGGGTGTGACAGATTCACCATTGCCCTTGATTTTCTTGACTGTATATCTCTTAAATGTCAACATATACACGTGTGATTAAGTTTACGGAGATTTTTCAATGCCGAGAACCTCGATCAGAGAGTAAAAAAGGCGTAAGGTTCACAATGGTGTAAAATTAATATAGGATATACCGGGCTAGGATTCGAGTTATATGAACAAGGACCAAACCAACCACCCAAGAATGGAATCGTCGAGCGAAAACACTTGACAACCTCCTAGAAGCAGTTTTTCTTCCTCCAGACATTTCTCCATCAATTAGGAATCTGATGCCGTCACTAAACACATTCCTTAAGTTGTAGCCATTTGTTGAGTGTTTTTTTTTGTGTCTAATCCGCATGTATATCACCATTGACCTTGATTTTCTTGACTGTATATCTCTTAAATGTCAACATATACACGTGTGATTAAGTTTACGGAGATTTTTCAATGCCGAGAACCTCGATCAGAGAGTAAAAAAGGCGTAAGGTTCACAATGGTGTAAAATTTATATAGGATATACCGGGCTAGGATTCGAGTTATATGAACAAGGACCAAACCAACCACCCAAGAATGGAATCGTCGAGCGAAAACACTTGACAACCTCCTAGAAACAGCTTTTCTTCCCCCAGACCTTTCTCCATCAATTAGGAATCTGATGCCGTCACTAAACACATTCCTTAAGTTGTAGCCATTTGTTGAGTGTTTTTTTTTGTGTCTAATCCGCATGTATATCACCATTGCCCTTGATTTTCTTGACTGTGTATCTCTTAAATGTCAACATATACACGTGTGATTAAGTTTACGGAGATTTTTCAATGCCGAGAACCTCGATCAGAGAGTAAAAAAGGCGTAAGGTTCACAATGGTGTAAAATTTATATAGGATATACCGGGCTAGGATTCGAGTTATATGAACAAGGACCAAACCAACCACCCAAGAATGGAATCGTCGAGCGAAAACACTTGACAACCTCCTAGAAACAGCTTTTCTTCCCCCAGACCTTTCTCCATCAATTAGGAATCTGATGCCGTCACTAAACACATTCCTTAAGTTGTAGCCATTTGTTGAGTGTTTTTTTTTGTGTCTAATCCGCATGTATATCACCATTGCCCTTGATTTTCTTGACTGTGTATCTCTTAAATGTCAACATATACACGTGTGATTAAGTTTACGGAGATTTTTCAATGCCGAGAAACTCGATCAGAGAGTAAAAAAGGCGTAAGGTTCACAACGGTGTAAAATTAAAATGGGATATACCGGGCTAGGATTCGAGTTACATGAACAAGGGCGAAACCAACCACCCAAGAATGGAATCGTCGAGCGAAAACACTTGACAACCTCCTAGAAGCAGCTTTTCTTGCCACCAGACCTTTCTCCATCAATTAGGAATTTGATGTCGTCACTAATCACATTCCTTAAATTGTAGCCATTTGTTGAATGATTTTTTTTGTGTCTAATCCGCATATATATCAACATTGCCCTTGATTTTCTTGACTGTATATCTCTTAAATGTCAACATATACACGTGTGATTTAGTTTATGAAGATTATTCAGTGCCGAGAACCTCGATCAGAGAGTAAAAAAGGCGTAAGGTTCACAATGGTGTAAAATTAAAATGGGATATACCGGGCTAGGATTCGAGTTACAGTAACAAGGGCCAAACCAACCACCCAAGAATGGAATCGTCGAGTGAAAACACTTGACAACCTCCTAGAAGCAGCTTTTCTTGCCACCAGACCTTTCTCCATCAATTAGGAATCTTATGACGTCACTAAACACATTCCTTAAATTGTAGCCACTTGTTGAGTGTTTGTTTTTTGTGTCTAATCCGCATTTATATCACCATTGCCCTTAATTTTCTTGAATGTATATCTCTTAAATGTCAACATATACACGTGTGATTAAGTTTACGAAGATTTTTCAATGCCGAGAACCTCGATCAGAGAGTAAAAAAGGCGTAAGGTTCACAATGGTGTAAAATTAATATAGGATATACCGGGCTAGGATTCGAGTTATAGGAACAAGGACCAAACCAACCACCCAAGAATGGAATCGTCGAGTGAAAACACTTGACAACCTCCTAGAAGCAGCTTTTCTTCCCCCAGACCTTTCTCCATCAATTAGGAATCTGATGCCGTCACTAAACACATTCCTTAAGTTGTAGCCATTTGTTGAGTGTTTTTTTTTTGTGTCTAATCCGCATGTATATCACCATTGCCCTTGATTTTCTTGACTGTATATCTCTTAAATGTCAACATATACACGTGTGATTAAGTTTACAGAGATTTTTCAATGCTGAGAACCTCGATCAGAGAGTAAAAAAGGCGTAAGGTTCACAATGGTGTAAAATTAATATAGGATATACCGGGCTAGGATTCGAGTTATAGGAACAAGGACCAAACCAACCACCCAAGAATGGAATCGTCGAGCGAAAACACTTGACAACCTCCTAGAAGCAGTTTTTCTTCCCCCAGACCTTTCTCCATCAATTAGGAATCTGATGCCGTCACTAAACACATTCCTTAAGTTGTAGAAATTTGTTGAGTGTTTTTTTTTTGTGTCTAATCCGCATGTATATCACCATTGCCCTTGATTTTCTTGACTGTATATCTCTTAAATGTCAACATATACACGTGTGATTAAGTTTACGGAGATTTTTCAATGCCGAGAACCTCGATCAGAGAGTAAAAAAGGCGTAAGGTTCACAATGGTGTAAAATTAATATAGGATATACCGGGCTAGGATTCGAGTTATATGAACAAGGACCAAACCAACCACCCAAGAATGGAATCGTCGAGCGAAAACACTTGACAACCTCCTAGAAACAGCTTTTCTTCCCCCAGACCTTTCTCCACCAATTAGGAATCTGATGCCGTCACTAAACACATTCCTTAAGTTGTAGCCATTTGTGGAGTGTTTTTTTTTTGTGTCTAATCCGCATGTATATCACCATTGCCCTTGATTTTCTTGATTGTATATCTCTTAAATATCAACATATACACGTGTGATTAAGTTTACAGAGATTTTTCAATGCCGAGAAACTCGATCAGAGAGTAAAAAAGGCGTAAGTTTCACAATGGTGTAAAATTAAAATGGGATATACCGTGCTAGGATTCAAGTTACATGAACAAGGGCCAAACCTACCACCCAATAATGGAATCGTCGAGCGAATACACTTGACAACCTCCTAGAAGCAGCTTTTCTTGCCACCAGACCTTTCTCCATCAATTAGGAATTTGATGTCGTCACTAATCACATTCCTTAAATTGTAGCCATTTGTTGAATGTTTTTTTTTGTGTCTAATCCGCATATATATCAACATTGCCCTTGATTTTCTTGACTGTATATCTCTTAAATGTCAACATAGACACGTGTGATTTAGTTTATGAAGATTTTTCAGTGCCGAGAACCTCGATCAGAGAGTAAAAAAGGCGTAACGTTCACAATGGTGTAAAATTAAAATGGGATATACCGGGCTAGGATTCGAGTTACTGTAACAAGGGCCAAACCAACCACCCAAGAATGGAATCGTCGAGTGAAAACACTTGACAACCTCCTAGAAGCAGCTTTTCTTGCCACCAGCCCTTTCTCCATCAATTAGGAATCTTATGACGTCACTAAACACATTCCTTAAATTGTAGCCACTTGTTGAGTGTTTTTTTTGGTGTCTAATCCGCATATATATCACCATTGCCCTTAATTTTCTTGAATGTATATCTCTTAAATGTCAACATATACACGTGTGATTAAGTTTACGGAGATTTTTCAATGCCGAGAACCTCGATCATAGAGTAAAAAAGGCGTAAGGTTCACAATGGTGTAAAATTAATATAGGATATACCAGGCTAGGATTCGAGTTATAGGAACAAGGACCAAACCAACCACCCAAGAATGGAATCGTCGAGTGAAAACACTTGACAACCTCCTGGAAGCAGCTTTTCTTCCCCCAGACCTTTCTCCATCAATTAGGAATCTGATGCCGTCACTAAACACATTCCTTAAGTTGTAGCCATTTGTTGAGTGTTTTTTTTTTTGTGTTTAATCCACATGTATATCACCATTGCCCTTGATTTTCTTGACTGTATATCTCTTAAATGTCAACATATACACGTGTGATTAAGTTTACGGAGATTTTTCAATGCTGAGAACCTCGATCAGAGAGTAAAAAAGGCGTAAGGTTCACAATGGTGTAAAATTAATATAGGATATACCGGGCTAGGATTCAAGTTATAGGAACAAGGACCAAACCAACCACCCAAGAATGGAATCGTCGAGCGAAAATACTTCACAACCTCCTAGAAGCTGCTTTTCTTCCCCCAGACCTTTCACCATCAATTAGGAATCTGATGCCGTCACTAAACACATTCCTTAAGTTGTAGCCATTTGTTGAGTGTTTTTTTTTGTGTCTATTCCGCATGTATATCACCATTGCCCTTAATTTTCTTGACAGTATATCTCTTAAATGTCAACATATACACGTGTGATTAAGTTTACGGAGATTTTTCAATGCCGAGAAACTCGATCAGAGAGTAAAAAAGGCGTAAGGTTCACAATGGTGTAAAATTAATATAGGATATACCGGGCTAGGATTCGAGTTATAGGAACAAGGACCAAACCAACCACCCAAGAATGGAATCGTCGAGTGAAAACACTTGACAACCTCCTAGAAGCAGCTTTTCTTCCCCCAGACCTTTCTCCATCAATTAGGAATCTGATGTCGTCACTAAACACATTCCTTAAGTTGTAGCCATTTGTTGAGTGTTTTTTTTTTGTGTCTAATCCGCATGTATATCACCATTGCCCTTGATTTTCTTGACTGTATATCTCTTAAATGTCAACATATACACGTGTGATTAAGTTTACGGAGATTTTTCAATGCTGAGAACCTCGATCAGAGAGTAAAAAAGGCGTAAGGTTCACAATGGTGTAAAATTAATATAGGATATACCGGGCTAGGATTCGAGTTATAGGAACAAGGACCAAACCAACCACCCAAGAATGGAATCGTCGAGCGAAAACACTTGACAATCTCCTAGAAGCAGTTTTTCTTCCCCCAGACCTTTCTCCATCAATTAGGAATCTGATGCCGTCACTAAACACATTCCTTAAGTTGTAGCCATTTGTTGAGTGTTTTTTTTTTGTGTCTAATCCGCATGTATATCACCATTGCCCTTGATTTTCTTGACTGTATATCTCTTAAATGTCAACATATACACGTGTGATTAAGTTTACGGAGATTTTTCAATGCCGAGAACCTCGATCAGAGAGTAAAAAAGGCGTAAGGTTCACAATGGTGTAAAATTAATATAGGATATACCGGGCTAGGATTCGAGTTATATGAACAAGGACCAAACCAACCACCCAAGAATGGAATCGTCGAGCGAAAACACTTGACAACCTCCTAGAAACAGCTTTTCTTCCCCCAGACCTTTCTCCACCAATTAGGAATCTGATGCCGTCACTAAACACATTCCTTAAGTTGTAGCCATTTGTGGAGTGTTTTTTTTTTGTGTCTAATCCGCATGTATATCACCATTGCCCTTGATTTTCTTGACTGTATATCTCTTAAATGTCAACATATACACGTGTGATTAAGTTTACAGAGATTTTTCAATGCCGAGAAACTCGATCAGAGAGTAAAAAAGGCTAAGTTTCACAATGGTGTAAAATTAAAATGGGATATACCGTGCTAGGATTCAAGTTACATGAACAAGGGCCAAACCTACCACCCAAGAATGGAATCGTCGAGCGAATACACTTGACAACCTCCTAGAAGCAGCTTTTCTTGCCACCAGACCTTTCTCCATCAATTAGGAATTTGATGTCGTCACTAATCACATTCCTTAAATTGTAGCCATTTGTTGAATGTTTTTTTTTTGTGTCTAATCCGCATATATATCAACATTGCCCTTGATTTTCTTGACTGTATATCTCTTAAATGTCAACATAGACACGTGTGATTTAGTTTATGAAGATTTTTCAGTGCCGAGAACCTCGATCAGAGAGTAAAAAAGGCGTAAGGTTCACAATGGTGTAAAATTAAAATGGGATATACCGGGCTACGATTCGAGTTACAGTAACAAGGGCCAAACCAACCACCCAAGAATGGAATCGTCGAGTGAAAACACTTGACAACCTCCTAGAAGCAGCTTTTCTTGCCACCAGCCCTTTCTCCATCAATTAGGAATCTTATGACGTCACTAAACACATTCCTTAAATTGTAGCCACTTGTTGAGTGTTTTTTTTTGGTGTCTAATCCGCATATATATCACCATTGCCCTTAATTTTCTTGAATGTATATCTCTTAAATGTCAACATATACACGTGTGATTAAGTTTACGGAGATTTTTCAATGCCGAGAACCTCGATCAGAGAGTAAAAAAGGCGTAAGGTTCACAATGGTGTAAAATTAATATAGGATATACCAGGCTAGGATTCGAGTTATAGGAACAAGGACCAAACCAACCACCCAAGAATGGAATCGTCGAGTGAAAACACTTGACAACCTCCTGGAAGCAGCTTTTCTTCCCCCAGACCTTTCTCCATCAATTAGGAATCTGATGCCGTCACTAAACACATTCCTTAAGTTGTAGCCATTTGTTGAGTGTTTTTTTTTTGTGTTTAATCCACATGTATATCACCATTGCCCTTGATTTTCTTGACTGTATATCTCTTAAATGTCAACATATACACGTGTGATTAAGTTTACGGAGATTTTTCAATGCTGAGAACCTCGATCAGAGAGTAAAAAAGGCGTAAGGTTCACAATGGTGTAAAATTAATATAGGATATACCGGGCTAGGATTCGACTTATAGGAACAAGGACCAAACCAACCACCCAAGAATGGAATCGTCGAGCGAAAATACTTGACAACCTCCTAGAAGTTGCTTTTCTTCCCCCAGACCTTTCACCATCAATTAGGAATCTGATGCCGTCACTAAACACATTCCTTAAGTTGTAGCCATTTGTTGAGTGTTTTTTTTTTGTGTCTATTCCGCATGTATATCACCATTGCCCTTAATTTTCTTGACTGTATATCTCTTAAATGTCAACATATACACGTGTGATTAAGTTTACGGAGATTTTTCAATGCCGAGAAACTCGATCAGAGAGTAAAAAAGGCGTAAGGTTCACAATGGTGTAAAATTAAAATGGGATATACCGGGCTAGGATTCGAGTTACATGAACAAGGGCAAACCAACCACCCAAGAATGGAATCGTCGAGCGAAAACACTTGACAACCTCCTAGAAGCAGCTTTTCTTGCCACCAGACCTTTCTCCATCAATTAGGAATTTGATGTCGTCACTAATCACATTCCTTAAATTGTAGCCATTTGTTGAATGTTTTTTTTTTGTGTCTAATCCGCATATATATCAACATTGCCCTTGATTTTCTTGACTGTATATCTCTTAAATGTCAACATATACACGTGTGATTTAGTTTACGAAGATTTTTCACGGCCGAGAACCTCGATCAGAGAGTAAAAAAGGCGTAAGGTTCACAATTGTTTAATATTAAAATGGGATATACCGAGCTAGGATTCGAGTTACAGGAACAAGGGCCAAACCAACCACCCAAGAATGGAATCGTCGAGCGAAAACACTTTACAACCTCCTAGAAGCAGCTTTTCTTGCCACCAGGCCTTTCTCCATCAATTAGGAATCTGATGCCGCCACTAAACACATTTCTTAAATTGTAGCCATTTGTTCAGTAATTTTTTTTGTGTCTAATCCGCATATATATCACCATTGCCCTTGATTTTCTTGTTGTATATCTCTTAAATGTCAACATATACACGTGTGATTTAATTTACAAAGATTTTTCATTGCCAAGAACCTCGATCAGAGAGTAAAAACGGCGTAAGGTTCACAATGGTGTAAAATTAAAATGGGATATACCGGGCTATGATTCGAGTTACAGTAACAAGGGCCAAACCAACCACCCAAGAATGGAATCGTTGAGCGAAACACTTGACAACCTCCTAGAAGCAGCTTTTCTTGCCACCAGACCTTTCTCCATCAATTAGGAATCTTATGATGTCACTAAACACATTCCTTTAATTGTAGCCACTTGTTGAGTGTTTTTTTTTTGTGTCTAATCCGCATATATATCACCATTGCCCTTGATTTTCTTGACTGTATATCTCTTAAATGTCAACATATACACGTGTGATTAAGTTTACGGAGATTTTTCAATGCCGAGAACCTCGATCAGAGAGTAAAAAAGGCGTAAGGCTCACAATGGAGTAAAATTAAAATAGGATATACCGGGCTAGGATTCGAGTTATAGGAACAAGGACCAAACCAACGACCCAAGAATGGAATCGTCAAGCGAAAACACTTGACAACCTCCTAGAAGCAGCTTTTCTTGCCACCAGACCTTTCTCCATCAATTAGGAATCTGATGCCGTCACTAAACACATTCCTTAAGTTGTAGCCATTTGTTGAGTGTTTTTTTTTTGTGTCTAATCCGCATATATATCACCATTGCCCTTGATTTTCTTGACTGTATATCTCTTAAATGTCAACATATACACGTATGATTAAGTTTACGGAGATTTTTCAATGCCGAGAAATTCGATCAGAGACTAAAAAAGGCGTAAGGTTCACAATGGTGTAAAATTAAAATGGGATATACCGAGTTAGGATTTGAGTTACAGGAACAACGGCCAAACCAACCACCGAAGAATGGAATCGTCGAGCGAAAACACTTGACAACCTCCTAGAAGCAGCTTTTCTTGCCACCAGACCTTTCTCCATCAATTAGGAATCTGATGCCGTCGCTAAACACATTCCTTAAGTTGTAGCCATTTGTTGAGTGTTTTTTTTTGTAATCCGCATATATATCACCATTGCCCTTGATTTTCTTGACTGTATATCTCTTAAATGTCAACATATACACGTGTGATTAAGTTTACGGAGATTTTTCAATGCCGAGAATCTCGATCAGAGAGTAAAAAAGGCGTAAGGCTCACAATGGAGTAAAATTAAAATAGGATATACCGGGCTAGGATTTGAGTTATAGGAACAAGGACCAAACCAACCACCCAAGAATGGAATCGTCAAGCGAAAATACTTGACAACCTCCTAGAAGCAACTTTTCTTGCCACCAGACCTTTCTCCATCAATTAGGAATCTGATGCCGTCACTAAACACATTCCTTAAGTTGTAGCCATTTGTTGAGTGTTTTTTTTTTTGTGTCTAATCCGCATATATATCACCATTGCCCTTGATTTTCTTGACTGTATATCTCTTAAATGTCAACATATACACGTGTGATTAAGTTTACGGAGATTTTTCAATGCCGAGAAACTCGATCAGAGACTAAAAAAGGCGTAAGGTTCACAATGGTGTAAAGTTAAAATGGGATATACCGAGTTAGGATTTGAGTTACAGGAACAATGGCCAAACCAACCACCGAAGAATGGAATCGTCGAGAGAAAACACTTGACAACCTCCTAGAAGCAGCTTTTCTTGCCACCAGACCTTTCTCCATCAATTAGGAATCTGATGCTGTCACTAAACACATTCCTTAAATTGTAGCCATTTGTTGAGTATTTTTTTTTGGTGTCTAATCCGCATATATATAATCATTGCTCTTGATTTTCTTGATTTTATATCTCTTAAATGTCAACATATACACGTGTGATTTATTTTACGAAGATTTTTCAATGCCGAGAACCTCGATCAAAGAGTAAAAAAAGCCGTAAGGTTCACAATGGTGTAAAATTAAAATAGGATATACCGGGCTAGGATTCGAGTTACAGGAACAAGGACCAAACCAACCACCCAAGAATGGAATCGTCGAGCGAAAACACTTGACAACCTCCTAGAAGCAACTTTTCTTGCCACTAGACCTTTCTCCATCAATTAGGAATCTGATGCCGTCACTAAACACATTCCTTAAATTGTAGCCATTTGTTGAGTGTTTTTTTTTTGTGTCTAATCCGCATATATATCACCATTGCGCTTGATTTTCTTGACTGTATATCTCTTAAATGTCAACATATACACGTGTGATTTAGTTTACGAAGATTTTTCAATGCCGAGAACCTCGATAAGAGAGTAAAAAAGGCGTAAGGTTCACAATGGTGTAAAATTAAAATGGGATATACCGGGCTAGGATTCGAGTTACAGGAACAATGGCCAAACCAACCACCCAAGAATGGAATTGTCGAGCTAAAACACTTGAAAACCTCCTAGAAGCAGCTCTTCTTGCCACCAGACCTTTCTACATCAATTAGGAATCTGATGCCATCACTAAACACAATCTTTAAATTGTATCCATTTGTTGAGTGTTTTTTTTTTTTTGCATCTAATCCGCATATATATCACCATTTCCCTTGATTTTCCTGAATGTATATCTCTTAAATGTCAACATATACATGTGTGATTTAGTTTACGAAGATTTTTCAATGCCGAGAACCTCGATCAGAGAATAAAAAAGGCGTAAGGTTCACAATGGTGTAAAATTAAAATGGGATATACCGGGGGCTAGGATTCGAGTTACAGGAACAAGGGTCAAACCAACCACCCAAGATTGGAATCGCTGAGTGAAAACACTTGACAACCTCCTAGAAGCAGCTTTTCTTGCCACCAGACCTTTCTCCATCAATTAGGAATCTGATGCCGTCACTAAACACATTCCTGAAATTGTGGCCATTTATTGAGTTTTTTTTTTGTGTCTAATCCGCATATATATCACCATTGCCCTTGATTTTCTTGACTGTATATCTCTTAAATGTCAACATATACACGTGTGATTTAGTTTACGAAGTTTTTTAATGCCGAGAACCACGATCAGAGAGTAAAAAAGTCGTAAGGTTCACAATGGTGTAAAATTAAAATAGGATATACGGGGGGTTAGGATTCGAGTTACTGGAATAAGGGCCAAACGAACCACCCAAGAATGGAATCGTCGAGCGAAAACAGTTGACAACCTCCTAGAAGCGGCTTTTCTTGCCACCAGACCTTTCTCCATCAATTAGGAATCTGAAGCCGTCACTAAACACATTCCTTAAATTGTAGCCATTTGTTGAGTGTTTTTTTGTGTCTAATCCGCATATATATCACCATTGCCCTTGATTTTCTTATTGTATATCTCTTAAATGTCAACATATATACGTGTGATTTAGTTTACGAAGATTTTTCAAAGCCGGGAACTTCGATCAGAGAGTAAAAAAGGCGTAAGGTTCACAATGGTGTAAAATTAAAATGGGATATACCGGGCTAGGATTCGAGTTACAGGAACAAGGGCCAAACCCACCACCTAAGAATGGAATCGTCGAGCGAAAACACTTGACAACCTCCTAGAAGCAGCTTTTCTTGCCAACAGACCTTTCTCTATCAATTAGGAATCTTATGCCGCACTAAACACATTCCTTAAATAATAGCCATTTGTTGAGTATTTTTTTGGTGTCTAATCCGCATATATACCACCATTGTCCTTGATTTTCTTGATTGTATATCTCTTAAATGTCAACATATACACGTGTGATGTAGTTTACGAAGATTTTTCAATGCCAAGAACCTCGATCAGAGAGTAAAAAAGCCATAAGGTTCACAATGGTGTAAAATTAAAATGAGATATACCTGGCTAGGATTCGAGTTACAGGAACAAGTGCCAAACCAACCACGCAAGAATGGAATCGTCGAGCGAAAACACTTGACAACCTCCTAGAAGCAGCTTTTCTTGCCACCAGACCTTTCTCCATCAATTAGGAATCTAATGTCGTCACTAAACACATACTTTAAATTGTTGCCATTTGTTGAGTTTTTTTTATTTTTTGGTGTCTAATCCGCATATATATCACCATTGCGCTTGATTTTCTTGACTGTATATCTCTTAAATGTCAACATATACACGTGTGATTTAGTTTACGAAGATTTTTCAATGCCGAGAACCTCGATCAGAGAGTAAAAAGGGCGTAAGGTTCACAATGGTGTAAAATTAAAATGGGATATACCGGTCTAGGATTCGAGTTACAGGAACAATGGCCAAACCAACCACCCAAGAATGGAATCGTGGAGCGAAAACACTTGACAACCTCCTAGAAGCAGCTCTTCTTGCCACCAGACCTTTCTACATCAATTAGGAATCTGATGCCATCACTAAACACAATCTTTAAATTGTATCCATTTGTTAAGTGTTTTTTTTTTTGCATCTAATCCGCATATATATCACCATTTCCCTTGATTTTCCTGAATGTATATCTCTTAAATGTCAACATATACATCTGTGATTTAGTTTACGAAGATTTTTCAATGCCGAGAACCTCGATCAGAGAGTAAAAAAGGCGTAAGGTTCACAATGGTGTAAAATTAAAATGGGATATACCGGGGGCTAGGATTCGAGTTACAGGAACAAGGGCCAAACCCACCACCTAAGAATGGAATCGTCGAGCGAAAACACTTGACAACCTCCTAGAAGCAGCTTTTCTTGCCAACAGACCTTTCTCTATCAATTAGGAATCTTATGCCGCACTAAACACATTCCTTAAATTATAGCCATTTGTTGAGTATTTTTTTGGTGTCTAATCCGCATATATACCACCATTGTCCTTGATTTTCTTGATTGTATATCTCTTAAATGTCAACATATACACGTGTGATGTAGTTTACGAAGATTTTTCAATGCCAAGAACCTCGATCAGAGAGTAAAAAAGCCATAAGGTTCACAATGGTGTAAAATTAAAATGAGATATACCTGGCTAGGATTCGAGTTACAGGAACAGGTGCCAAACCAACCACGCAAGAATGGAATCGTCGAGCGAAAACACTTGACAACCTCCTAGAAGCAGCTTTTCTTGCCACCAGACCTTTCTCTATCAATTAGGAATCTAATGTCGTCACTAAACACATACTTTAAATTGTTTCCATTTGTTGAGTTTTTTTTTTTGGTGTCTAATCCGCATATATATCACCATTGCGCTTGATTTTCTTGACTGTATATCTCTTAAATGTCAACATATACACGTGTGATTTAGTTTACGAAGATTTTTCAATGCCGAGAACCTCGATCAGAGAGTAAAAAGGGCGTAAGGTTCACAATGGTGTAAAATTAAAATGGGATATACCGGGCTAGGATTCGAGTTACAGGAACAATGGCCAAACCAACCACCCAAGAATGGAATCGTCGAGCGAAAACACTTGACAACCTCCTAGAAGCAGCTTTTCTTGCCACCAGACCTTTCTACATCAATTAGGAATCTGATGCCATCACTAAACACATTCTTTAAATTGTATCCATTTGTTGAGTGTTTTTTTTTTGTGTCTAATCCGCATATATATCACCATTTCCCTTGATTTTCCTGATTGTATATCTCTTAAATGTCAACATATACATGTGTGATTTAGTTTACGAAGATTTTTCAATGCCGAGAACCTCGATCAGAGAGTAAAAAAGGCGTAAGGTTCACAATGGTGTAAAATTAAAATGGGATATACCGGGCTAGGATTCGAGTTACAGGAACAAGGGCCAAACCAACCACCCAAGAATGGGATCGTCGAGCGAAAATACTTGACAACCTCCTAGAAGCAGCTTTTCTTGCCACAAGACCTTTCTCCATCAATTAGGAATCTGATGTAAGGACCTGCAAAAATGTCCAAAAACGACCCATAAGTGAAAACCCGGACCCTTGAAACCCTAATGTGAATGAAAAACCAAGAAAACAAGAATTTTGAGTTTCAGGCGGGCAGCGTAAAACGTAAGCTTAGGCTTACGCGGGCCGCATCAAAGAAAAGTTGACCGGATAAGCGTTCCAGACCACGTGTCGCAAACGTGGCAGACCTACCTGTGACAGACAAGCCCTACACGTAGACTAGGGGCCCTCGGGGGGGCGCGTAAAACCTAAAATGTTGCTATAAGTAGCCTGTGCATGGGACTTGCTTCTGTGTTCGAAATTTCAGATTCAAAACGTTCCAATTCTGCTAAAAACGAGTTTTATGGTGTCCCGACGCTGCTACGATACAGGGTATTAACTCGATCACTGCTACGATACAATGTCCGATTGATTGAAACCGATCTGATGGATGTTTAAGTGCTGCCCAAATAAGGGCTATACTTTGTCATTCGTCATTAGGGTTTTGATTTCTTGAGCTTATCGTAAATGTTGTATTAAGTTGCTGACCTAGTTTCGTGTGCATTGTTATTTAAACTAGGTTACACGGCTAAATCAGTAGGCTAAACTCTGCCCGTCTTAACTTGCAATGTGTGTCATTCTCTTTTTATCAATAATGTTTTACAATACTTAAATTGTTTTCAAAAGTTATAATTACAGGGATTAAGTCATGGTTATCTTGAATCACTGGCAAGTGGGGTATTATGCACATTACTAATTTCTCACGGTTAGGCAAACAAACCTAAAAGTGATAATCATCACTACTTGGGTGAAAGGACCCAATATTGGTATGACCATCGTCACCAGGGTGTGACACAGTGCCAGATAAAAATAAGATAGTAGCCATTGTAATCGCTCTTATGCTGTAATTTATAACTATGTGTCGTTTTTTTCAAAATTGAGTGACTCGCCAGTATTTCCCTTCTGATAAAATATTTTAAAACATGTTTCAGGTGACTTACTGTGAATCAAGGAAAACGTGCTACGGAGCACTAACAAGCTTGAAGTGGTGGCTCAGTAAAATAAATAAACATGTTTTGTGAAACAAGGGATTTCCTCGTGAAATTACCCTTATTGTAAATTATGGGGTTTGTCCCAATTTGTGAAATAAAATAATTGGGCATTTTCAAGTTTCAAAAGATCTTGTTAAACTTCCGCTATCAAATAAAATAATAAATACCACGGGTTTCTGTCCCACGGCTCCTGGACCGGGTCACACCGGGACAGGGGCCGTGACAGAAAAAGGTGGTATCGGAGCCACTTATTTAAGCCAATTAAGTATTTAGAAATACTTAATTTCTTTTCAAATTGCTATTTTGTGATTCTGTGAAAATTCAACGGGATGAATAAAATATTAACTTAAGTCTGTGTGTGTTCTTCATGTATGCTAGCATGAATGAGTTGTCTGAAGCTCTTCAAAATCTCACTATCTATTCTGCTGACATGGAAGTTTCCGGGGGGTTTTCCGGTTATTGGGCTGACACTGAGAAACCTATGGAATTCCAAGCCCAGCCTTAGGAGAAACCCACGTCAAAAAAGAGAAGGAGAATCATAGGCTGGAGACGCGCCCGGAGGAAGAAGCCAGCCGCGCAGAGGGTTAAAAAGACTGAGGACCCAAATGATAAAGGCAAAGGAAAGGAGATCGGGGAAAGTTCAGGGCAACCCAGGAAATGCCACCGTGGGAGGAACTGGAACGCAAATTGGCAAATAGCGACCTCATCAGACCTGCCGATAAAAACCTCTTTAATTACCCAGCTGAAGCACAACTTCCAGTTAATTTGGAACCTGCTATCCCAGATCCTATTATCAATCCCCGACCCTTACAAGGAGAGCTGGAAGAATGGTGGACAACTGACTGGCAATTTCAGAATCTTTTGAATAACCCTAACACCTTTTTCCCCTAGTTTGACCCTGAGCCTGCACCAAACCCACCTATGAGCACAGAAAACTTGGCTGAACTCCGCCACTATGGCGAGGAGCTGGTGGACGCAGGAAATAGAATCTGGGAAGTGGGGGAGAGGATATCATTGGAATACGACGGGTGGGAACGTCGTTTCTAAAGTGCCAGCTGACAGGGATCGTTTGTGGTTGTGTAGTTACATGTTTAATAATAATAAAATAATAATAAATATAAAATAACTTAAAAATAAAACTTTTGTAATATAACGGGTGTGTAATGATGCATACTAATATATATAAAAAGATGAAAGTCGTAAAGTCGACAATTTTGGCTATACGTGTTGACATGATTATGTGTGATTATTTTATTGTGACTGATTATTATTTATTTTGTGCCAATAATTTATATATTGAAAATTATCAGATGGAACCCGCTGTTAATGAGCCACTTAACGAAGTTAACCAATCTGAGCAAAACAATGGAGACCAATTTCTTAATAGACAGGATATAGAAAATATCGTTGCCCAAGGAATAGCCAATGCTATTCCAGCAATCCTTGCTGCTGCCCGAAATCCAGTTGAACCTCCACCACCAACTCCCTGCAAACGTACTCGTGATGACAACTTCAGTAATAGCGTAAATGGAGGCGGCAACAATAATAATAATGATAATGATGGGATGCAAGCCCCATTTCTTAAGAGAATGAAAGATGCAACGCCCGGTTGTACTTACAAGGAATTTCTTGCCTGTAAACCGGTTGCATTTGCAGGCAACGAAGGGGCGAGTGCCGCACTGCGTTGGTTAGAGAAAACCGAAGTAGTGATTAAAATAAGTAAATGTGCCGAGGAAGACAAGGTCATTTACGCGTCGCATCTTTTTAAAAAAGGAGCGTTAGAATTGTGGAACACCGTGCTACAAGACAAGGGAAGTGATGTGGCGTATGCCATGAACTGGGAAGAATTTAAGAGTCTATTGGAAAGAAAATTCTGTCCTGAATATGAAAAGGAACAAATGGCAAATAAGTTCCTGAACCACCGGATGGTGGATGTAGACTGTCGAGGGTATACTTCGACATTCTTCGAGTATGCCAGAGTTGTACCAACCCTGGCTTCGCCAGAACTGGTACTTATTTCTCGCTATATTTGGGGTTTGATTGGCGAAATCCGTGATATCGTTAAAGCTGCGAGACCCCGCTTAATTGTCGATGCAGTAGAATTAGCCAACACTTTGACAGACGGACTGGTGCGTACGCAAGAAGAAAATAGAAAAAGGGAACTGGGCAATCTTCCACTGCTCCATTCTGCGGTACCTGTAAAAGAAAGCATTTTGGAAAATGCAAAGGGTATTGCAATTTCTGCAAAATTCCAGGGCATCAAGAAGAAGATTGCAGGAGAAAGAAATCAACAATCTGCTTCAACTGTGGAGAAGCTGGACATTTTAGACCAGACTGCCCGAAACTGGTCAAACCAGCTGATAACAAAGCCAAACCTGCTGAAGGAACTACCAAGAAAAACGCAAGAGCCTTCCAGTTGACTACCCAAGAAGCAGAACTCATCCCAGATGTGATAGCTGGTACATTCCTAGTTCATGACGTTTATGCAAAAATATTATTCGACTCTGGTGCAAACCAAAGCTTTATAAATACTTCATTCTGCCAAACTCTTAACCTACCTTTAACCAAACTTAGGCAGATTTTTACGGTAGAAACCGCAGATGGTAATTCTGTTCACATAGATAAGGTTTTGCAAAAAGGAAAGATAGAACTCTTAGGCCATAAATTTTCTGCAACCCTGTTACCTATGAATTTAGCTGGATTCGATGAGGTGTTAGGAATAGATTGGTTGGTAGCCAACCATTCTCGAATCCTCTGTGATAAGAATTCCATAGAAATTCATACACCCACAGGAGAAATAGTGGTGATTACAGGAGACAAGCCACGTAAGCCACTGAAATTCATTTCCATAATGAAAATGGCCAATTATTCAAGAAAACAAGGAATAGTGTACATGATTTCGGTAATCATTAACACTAAAGGTAAGGAACTTATGGAAATTCCAGTAGTATCAGAATACCCGGATGTATTCCCAGAAGAACTACCTGGATTACCACCTGATAGAGAAGTAGAATTTAAAATTCGTCTAATTCCTGGAACTACACCGATAGCCAAGGCACCTTATCGGTTAGCACCCACCAAAATGTTAGAATTGAAAAAGCAGTTAGATGAATTGTTAAGCAAAGGATTTATACAACCTAGTTCATCCCCTTGGGGAGCACCCGTGTTGTTTGTAAAAAAAGAAAGATGGGTCGATGCGAATGTGTATCGATTACAGGGAATTGAATAAGGTTACAATTAAGAATCGATACTCATTACCTAGGATTGATGATCTCTTCGATCAACTTCAGGGAGCTAGATATTTTTCTAAGATAGAATTACGCTCCGGATATCATCAATTGAAGGTACAAGAAGAAGACATACCTAAAACTGCTTTCAGAACTAGGTATGGTCATTACGAGTTTACAGTCATGCCTTTTGGATTAACAAATGCTCCTGCAGCATTCATGGACATGATGAATAGGATCTGTAAACCGTACTTGGATAAATTTATAATTGTCTTTATCGACGATATACTCATTTATTCCAAACGTCAGGACGAGCATGGCGAGCACCTACGTGCACTCTTAACTTTGTTAAGAAAAGAGAAACTTTATGCCAAATTCTCGAAGTGTGAATTTTGGCTACAAAAGGTACAATTTTTAGGACACATGGTGAATCACTAAGGCATTCACGTAGATCCCTCCAAAATAGAAGCGATCACCAAATGTAAGGTCCCGCAATCAGCTATGGAAGTTAGAAGTTTTCTAGGGTTAGCCGGATACTATAGACAGTTTATTAAGGATTTTTCTAAGATAGTTGTTCCATTAACTAAGCTAACATGTAAAGCAGTGAAGTTTGAATGGGGATCTAAGCAAGAAGAGGCTTTTAAGATTTTAAAGCAAAGGTTAACAAACGCCCCAATTCTTGCCTTACCAGAAGGGACAGAAGATTTTGAAGTTTATTGTGATGCTTTTAAGCTAGGATTAGGATGTGTGTTAATACAACGCAAAAAGGTAATTGCATATGCATCAAGACAATTGAAGAAGCACGAAGAGAATTATACGACTCACGACTTAGAATTAGGAGCAATAATTTTTGCCCTTAAGATTTAGAGACACTATCTGTATGGAAGTAAGTTTACGGTCGATACGGGTCATAAGAGTTTAACATATATATTTAGGCAAAAAGAATTGAACATGAGGCAAAGAAGATGGATGGAAATTCTAAGTGACTACGACTGTGATATCCAATATCACGAAGGAAAAGCAAATGTAGTCGAGATGCCCTGAGTCGTAAGTATCATGAAAAGCAATAGCGAGTTCGTGCTCTTAGATTAAATCTACAGTTAGATTTAATGGAACAACTGAAAAGCATTCAAGGAACAGCACTCAAAGATGATGCTGAAGGGATGAAAGGAAGGATAAAAGACTTAGAGCAAAGGGCTGATGGAATTTAGAGATTCCACAAGAAAAGGATTTGGGTACCTAAGCAGGGAGAGTTAAGAAATAAGATTTTAGAAGAAGCCCAAAAATCTAGGTATACCATGCATCCTGGTAATAATAAGATGTACCAAGATTTAAGGAATAACTTCTGGTGGATAGGAATGAAAAAGGATATAGCAAAATACGTCTCTAAGTGCCTAACTTGTTAACAAGTTAAGGCAGAAAACCAGAAACCCTCAAGCCTACTGCAACAATTAGAAATGCCTGTATCAAAATGGGAACGAATAACCATGGACTTTGTTACTAAGTTACCCAAAACCAGAAAAGGTAACGATGCGATTTGGGTAATTATGGATCGATTAACCAAATCAACCCATTTTCTACCCATGAAAGAAACCTTTAGCATGGAAAGGTTAGCAAAGTTGTACGTAGAAGAAGTAGTATCATTACATGGAGTCCCACTCTCCATTGTATCAGATAGGGATAGTCGCTTCACTTCACATTTCTGGACAAGTTTCCAGGAAGCAATGGGGACCCGACTAAATTTAAGTACTGCATATCATCCCCAAACAGACGGACAAAGTGAAAGGACGATCCAAACCCTGGAAGACATGCTCAGGGCGTGTGTGATAGATTTTGGAGGAAACTAGGACAACCATTTACCTTTAATTGAATTCTCCTATAACAATAGTTATCATTCAAGCATCGAAGCTGCCCCGTTCAAAGCACTATATGGACGAAAGTGTAGAACTCCAGTTTGCTGGGCAGAAATAAGAGAAAGCCAGTTATCAGGTCCTGAAATCGTACAAGAAACCACCGACAAGATCACTCAAATCAAGGAAAGACTGAAAACGGCTAGAGATCACCAGAAGAGTTATGCAGACAATCGACGCAAGCCACTAGAATTTCAAGTTGGAGACAGGGTACTCTTAAAAGTTTCTCCTTGGAAAGGAGTAGTTCGGTTCGGTAAGAAAAGAAAGCTAAGTCCAAGGTACGTAGGACCATTCCCAGTACTCCAGCGAATAGGACCGGTCGCCTATCGCTTACAACTACCAGAAGAGTTAGCTGGAGTACATGATGTATTTCATATATCCAACCTCAAGAAATGTTTATCAGACGAATCCCTGGTAGTACCTCTCCAATATATAGAGGTAAATGAAAAGCTAAAATTTATTGAGAAACCACTCCAAATAGAAGACAGAAAGGTCAAGTTTCTTAAACACAAAAGATTGGTACTAGTCAAAGTCAAGTGGGATTCAAAAAGAGGACCCGAATATACCTGGGAGCTGGAATCGAAGATGAAGCAAAAGTATCCTCACCTATTTCAATAAATCTCGAAGACGAGATTTTAAATAAGGTTGGGAGGATGTAAGGACCTGCAAAAATGTCCAAAAATGACCCATAAGTGAAAACCCGGACCCTTGAAACCCTAATGTGCATGAAAAACCAAGAAAACAAGAATTTTGAGTTTCGGGCGGGCCGTGTAAAACATAAGCTTAGGCTTACACGGGCCACGTCAAAGTAAAGTTGGCCGGATAAGCATTCCAGGCCACGTGTCACACACGTGGCAGACCTACCTGTGACACACAAGCCCTACACGTAGACTAGGGGCCCTCGAGGGCCGAGTAAGATTCATGTTAAGGTTTACGCGGGCCGCGTAAAACCTAAAATGTTGCTATAAGTAGCATGTGCATGGGACTTGCTTCTGTGTTCGAAATTTCAGTTTCAAAACGTCCCAATTCTGCTAAAAACGAGTTTTACGGTGTCCCGAAGTTGCTACGATATAGGGTATTAACTCGATCACTGCTACGATACGATGTCCGATTGATTGAAACTGATCTGATGGATGTTTAAGTGCTACCCAAATCAGGGCTATACTTTGTCATTCGTCGTGAGGGTTTTGATTTCGTGAGCTTATCGTAAATGTTGTATTAAGTTACTGACCTAGTTTCGTGTGCATTGTTATTTAAACTAGGTTACACGGCTAAATCAGTAGGCTAAACTCTGCCCGTCTAAACTTGCAATGTGAGTCCTTCTCTTTTTATCAATAATGTTTTACAATACTTAAATAGTTTTCAAAAGTTATAATTACAGGGATTAAGTCGTGGTTATCTTGAATCACTGGCAAGTGGGGTATTGTGCACATTACTAATTTCTCATGGTTAGGTAAACAAACCTAACAGTGATAATCATCACTACATGGGTTAAAGGACCCAATAGTGGTATGACCATCGTCACCAGGGTGTGACACGGCGCCAGATAAAAATAAGATAGTAGCCATTGTAATCGCTCTTATGCTGTAATTTATAACTATGTGTCGTTTTATCAAAATTGAGTGACTCGCCAGTATTTCCCAGCTGATAAAATATTTTAAAACATGTTTCAGGTGACTTACTGTGAATCAAGGAAAACGTGCTACGGAGCACTAACAAGCTTGAAGTGGTGGCTCAGTAAAATAAATAAATATGTTTTGTGAAACAAGGGATTTCCTCGTGAAATTAGCCTTATTGTAAATTATGGGGTTTGTCCTAATTTGTGAAAAAAATAATTGGGCATTTTCAAGTTTCAAAAGATCCTGTTAAACTTCCGCTGCCAAATCAAATAATAAATACCACGGGTTTCTGTCCCGCGGCTCCTGGACCGGGTCACACCGGGATGGGGGCCGTGACATCTGATGTTGTCACTAAACATTCCTTAAATTGTTTCCATTTGTTGAGTGTTTTTGTTTTTCTTGGTGTCTAATCCGCATGTATATCACCATTGCCCTTGACTTTCTTGACTGTATATCTCTTAAATGTCAACATATACACGTGTGATTAAGTTTACGGAGATTTTTCAATGCCGAGAAACTCGATCAGAGAGTAAAAAAGGCGTAAGGTTCACAATGGTGTAAAATTAAAATGGGATATACCGGGCTAGGATTCGAGTTACATGAACAAGGGCCAAACCAACCACCCAAGAATGGAATCGTCGAGCGAAAACACTTGACAACCTCCTAGAAGTAGCTTTTCTTGCCACCAGACCTTTCTCCATCAATTAGGAATTTGATGTCGTCACTAATCACATTTCTTAAATTGTAGCCATTTGTTGAATGTTTTTTTTTGTGTCTAATCCGCATATATATCAACATTGCCCTTGATTTTCTTGACTGTATATCTCTTAAATGTCAACATATACACGTGTGATTTAGTTTATGAAGATTTTTCAGTGCCGAGAACCTCGATCAGAGAATAAAAAAGGCGTAAGGTTCACAATGGTGTAAAATTAAAATGGGATATACCGGGCTAGGATTCGAGTTACAGGAACAAGGGCCAAACCAAACACCCAAGAATGGAATCGTCGAGCGAAAAAACTTGACAACCTCCTAGAAGCAGCTTTTCTTACCACCAGACCTTTCTCCATCATTTAGGAATCTGATGCGGTCACTAAACACATTTCTTAAATTGTAGCCATTTGCTGAGTGTTTTTTAGGTGTCTAATCCGCAAATATATCACCATTGCCCATGATTTTCTTGACTGTATATCTCTTAAATGTCAACATATACACGTGTGATTTAGTTTACGGAGATTTTCAATGCCGAGAACCTCGATCAGAGAGTAAAAAAGGTGTAAGGTTCTCAACGGTGTTAAATTAAAAAGGGATATACCGGGCTAGGATTCGAGTTACAGGAACAAGGGCCAAACCAACCACCCAAGAATGGAATCGTCGAGCGAAAATACTTCACAACCTCCTAGAAGCAGCTTTTCTTGCCACCAGACCTTTCCCCATCAATTAGGAATCTGATGCCGTCACTAAACACATTCCTTAAATTGTAGCCAATTGTTGAGTGTTTTTTTTTGGTTGTCTAATCCGCATATATATCACCATTTCCCTTCATTTTCTTGACTGTATATCTCTTAAATGTCAACATATACACGTGTGATTTAGTTTACGGAGATTTTTCAATGCCGAGAACCTCGATCAGAGAGTAAAAAAGGCGTAAGGTTCACAATGGTGTAAACTTAAAATGGGATATATCGGGCTAGGATTCGAGTTACAGGAACAAGGGCCAAACCAACCACCCAAGAGTGGAATCGTCGAGCGAAAACTCTAGACAACCTCCTAGAAGCAACTTTTCTTGCCACCAGACCTTTCTCCGCCAATTAGGAATCTGATGCCGTCACTAAACACATTCCTTAAATTGTAGCCATTTGTTGAGTGTTTTTTTTTGTGTGTCTAATCTGCATATATATATCACCATTTCCCTTGATTTTCTTGACTATATACCTCTTAAATGTCAACATATACATGTGTGATTTAGATTATGAAGATTCTTCAATGCCGAGAACCTCGTTCGGAGAGTAAAAAAGGCGTAAGGTTCACAATGGTGTAAAATTAAAATGGAAAATACCGGGCTAGGATTCGGGTTACAGGAACAAGGACCAAACCAACCACCCAAGAAAGGAATCATCGAGCGAAAACATTTGACAACCTCTGAGAAGCAGCTTTTCTTGCCACCAGACCTTTCTCCATCAATTTGGAATCTGATGCCGTCACTAAACACATTCCTTAAATTGTAGTCATTTGTTGAGTGTTTTTTTTGTGTCTAATCCGCATATATAACACCATTTCCCTTTATTTTCTAGACGGTGTATCTCTTAAATGTCAACATATACACGTGTGATTTAGTTTACGAAGATTTTTCAATGCCGAGAATCTCGATCAGAGAGTTAAAAAGGCGTAAGGTTCACAATGGTGTAAAATTCAAATGGGATATACCGGGCTACGATTCGAGTTACAGGAACAAGGGCCAAACCAAACACCCAAGAATGGAATCGTCGAGTAAAAACACACTTGACAACCTCCTAGATGCAGCTTTTCTTGCCACAAGACATTTCTCCATCAATTAGGAATCCGATGCCGTCACTAAACACATTCCTTAAATTGTAGCCATTTGTTGAGTGTTTTTTTTTTTGGTGTCTAATCCGCATATATATCACCATTTCCCTTGATTCTTCAATGCCGAGAACCTCGATCAGAGAGTAAAAAAGGCGTAAGGTTCACAATGGTGTAAAATTAAAATGGGTATACCGGGCTAGGATTCGACTTACAGGAACAAGGGCCAAACCAACCAGACAAGAATGGAATCGGTGAGCGGAAACACTTGACAACCTCCTAGAAATAGCTTTTCTAGCCACTAGACCTTTCTCCATCAATTAGGAATCTGATGCCGTCACTAAACATATTCCTTAAATTGTAGCCATTTGTTGAGTGTTTTTTGTGTCTAATCCGCATATATATCACCAATGCCCTTGATTTTCTTGACTGTATATCTCTTAAATGTCAACATATACACGTGTGATTTAGTTTACGAAGATTTTTCAATGCCGAGAACCTCGATCAGAGTGTAAAAAAGGCGTAAGATTCACAATGGTGTAAAATTAAAATAGGATATATCGGGCTAGGATTCGAGTTACAGGAATAAGGGCCAAACCAACCACCCAAGAATGGAATCGACGAGCGAAAACACTTGACAACCTCCCAGAAGCAGCTTTTCTTACCACCAGACCTTTCTCCATCAATTAGGATTCTGATGCCGTCACTAAACACATTCCTTAAATTGTAGCTATTTGTTGAGTGTTTTTTTTGTGTGTCTAATCCGCATATATATCACCATTGTCCTTGATTTTCTTGACTTTATATATCTTAAATGTCAACATATACACATGTGATTTAGTTTACGATGATTTTTCAATGCCTAGAACCTCGATCAGAGAGTAAAAAAGGCGTAAGGTTCACAATGGTGTAAAATTAAAATGGGATATACCGGGCTAGGATTCGAGTTACAGGAACAAGGGCCAAACCAACCACCCAAGAATGGAATCGTCGAGGGAAAACACTTGACAAGCTCCTAGAAGCAGCTTTTCTTGCCACCAGACCTTTCTCCATCAATTAGGAATCTGATGCCGTCACTAAACACATTACTTAAATTGTAGCCATTTGTTGAGTGTTTTTTTTTTGTGTCTAATCCGCATATATATCACCATTGCCCTTAATTTTCTTGACTGTATATCTCATGAATGTCAACATATACACGTGTGATTTAGTTTACGAAGATTTTTCAATGCCGAGAACCTCGATCAGAGAGTAAAAAAGGTGTAAGGTTCACAATGGTGTAAAATTAAAATGGTATATACCGGGCTAGGATTCGAATTATAGGAACAAGGGCCAAACCAATTGTTAGTACATTATGTCTATCGTCTCCGTCAACCAGATCATAGCAGAAACTGAAGAAATCTAGAGCTTTTATTGTAATATTTAGATAAAATGGGCAAGGTGGAAGTCTTGTAAATAAGGAGAAATCCTTATACCTTGTGCCTATAAATAGAAGAATTAGGGTTTTCATTAGAGACTTTTGCTCATTTGAGAGATTTGGAGCTTTGGTGCTTAGAGAGAGAAACTAGAGAGAGAAAGTTATGCTCAAGGTGATTCGTGTTACTTGTAATCGTCGGATATTCAATAGAATCACGTTTATTGTATGTTCTTGTGTTCGGCCACGTTCGTGCATGGATTCCGCACGTCGCACGAGTCGGTTTGCAATCGTTCGGGAGTGAAAACCGATCCTACAAGTGGTATCAGAGTAGGAGCTCGATTGCACGGATCAAACACACAGATTCTCACACAAATTCAGCAGTTTCAGATCCAATTTCATCCAGATTTGTCAAAATTTCTTCATTTTTCATATCTTTCACGTTTTTAACTGAAAATCGCCAAATTAAACGAGTTTTAACGGTTAAAAATTGCTGATTTTTTGATATGTTGTGCAAAAACACTTTATCTACAAAGCTACAAAATTTCAGAACTCAATTCTAAGCGGTTTAAGAGAAATCTTAAATTTTTTTGTTCGGAAAAGTTAAAATATGTTGACTGTTGCTGCTATTGATATTCTTGGTGTTCACCGATCGGATGGCCACCCGATCGGGTGACCTTCCGATCCAAACCCCACCCGATCCAAAATCATTCATTTCAAAAGATAACTCTCACTCGATCGGGTCACATGGTCATATTGGATTAAAAATGTTTTGAAGGTCAACCGTGTCAGTCCACTACTTGTCTCGGCCCAGTCAGTATTAAGATCAAAGTTAATAGCCCAATCACATTTTGTGTTGCAACAGTTTTGTCGAACACTTTGAGATTTCTTAAATCATTCAATTGATATTATAAGTTGCATGTGAGTGTCAGGCCATACACTTCTCCTGTTTCCGATATTACCCACTTCAATTATTGGTTTGCACTTCTAAATTGTAACAACCCTCGGTAAAACCAACGCCCTTATAATATTTCCGACACTCTAGTATATTTTAGAATGTCCCAATATGTCTTATATTACACCCCGTATGTGAAAACCGAGCCCGAAATATGTTATAGTTTATAAAATAAATTAAAAACAAGAAAATATTAGTTGAGGCGGGCCGCGTAGACCCACCCCAACATTTCACGTGGGCGGTATCAAGGTTGAGACCGGACTTCACTGATTTCTTAAGTTGATACGGGCCGAGTAAGCTTTAGCTTACTCTTACGCGGGCCGCTAGAGATCATTAAACGCGGAGACATCCTAGGCCGACACGTGTCGACATCGTGGCGGGTCTACTTGGTGACCGGGACAAGCTATAGAGTTGACCAGGGTTGACGCGGGCCGCGTAACCCTTGTCTATTCCTTAAGCGGGCCGCGTGAGGACTAAGTTTCAGCATTATATAAGAAAGCAACGGGTTTTCGTTTTCCGTCACTCATTCTCAATTTCTCAATCTCACTTTCTGAATTAGAGGCATTATAGTCGGGTATTATACCCCTAATTAGCGAGGTTCTGCTTCGTTGTAAGTATTATAACCCCGGTTTCATAATAGTTACGCTGCCCGATTGATTTAGGGTTCGTAACGACTGTCGTGGTTCTGCCCGACGTAGTTGTTGGAATGACGTCTCGGGGAGGGTATCATTAATAATTTAAAGGGTTATGATACTAACCAATATACATTTGTATATATTATAGATTATATCCAGGAAATCCTTACAAGAAGTCTAAGATAACAATGTGAGTTTATCCTCTTTTTGATGACCTTTTTGTAACTGTTTACAAAACCTTAAATGTTTTACAATGAAATTAAGCGGTGATTGAGTCTTTGTAGTTCTTCAATTACTGCCGGTATGTTGGGGTTTTGTATACAAAATTTACTACACTGTGAGTAGTAAGTCAAGGTTGACAGTACGTTACCATTGGACAATGAGTTAGCCAATGTGTAATATGACCCACAAGTCAGTGGATTGATAGTACTAAATGGAGTAATTGTGTAGACATAAACAATGTGATCGCTCTCAATATTGTTTTAATTGATAAAATGTTTCTTGATTAAACTGGGATTCCCTCACCAGTATTTCCGACTGACAAATGTTTTTAAAACGAGTTTCAGGTAACCCAATGTGACAGCCAATTAGTAAAAAGCCAGCTGGAGAGCACTGAAGGCTTGGAAAAAATGTGGCTATAAAAGTTACCTAATAAACGATGTTTTAAATTCAATAAAATAGGATTTATCTCTATAAATGTATTGTAATAAGAAACTTGGGTTTTGCCCATGTTATTATTAATATCAAATATGGTGGTTTTACTCTGATAAATATTTCCTAACTACGGTTCTGATGAAAAATTCCGCTGCCAAATTAGACACTACGCGATACCACCGAAACTGGCTCACGGCCGCCCGTTCCCGGGACAAAGGGATCGGGGGGTGGCGACAGAAGGTGATATCAGAGCCTAGCCACTGGTCTGAGCCAAAGAAGTGTTCTGCTGACACTTAAATTCTAAATTTTGTGTTAGGAAATAATGAAAATACATGCATAACTGTATTTAATTGTTATGTGTTATTTGACTATCTGTTAGTTTATAGTATGAGTTATCAAGGACCCTCAGACATAAATCGTCAGTTGTCTGATTCACCTAGGAGTGAAGGTACCTCTTCACAGCCTGCCCTCTCTGGGTATACTGCTGATCAATAAGAAGGAGTGTTTGCTTTTAGAGCTCAGTCAGAAGAGCCATTCCCTCATAAGAAACGAGGATGGTTCAGTAAGGAAGCCTTTGCTCGTAGGAAAAGAATGCGAAAGTTGCAACAGCAAACAGTTTTAGCGGCTGCTAAGCGAGAGACAGATGCCCATACATAGGATATGCTTAATAGAAGTCTAGCTAATTTCCATATCCTAGCTACAACTGCTGCTGACCCAAGTCTGGAACAACTAGTAGCCCCACAACCACAAAACCCAGAACAACCTATGGAGATAGAAAATTTTGACAACCAAGTGGAGATGCATGACTTTAACCCAGAAGAAATCCCTAGGATACCTGCACCAAACCCCCTAGACCCAAATTACGACCCCTGGTGGGACGATAATAGGGACTTTGTGCAACATTACCCTATCCAGGAATACCCACCCACACAGAACATAGAAGCCTACCCAGGTATGGACCCTATAGATCCCTATTACCATAATAACTACATTAGGGAGATCTTAGAGGATCCTTACCAATTTCAGGAACTTTCACCCCCATGTCAGGAACCCGCACCCCAGATTCCAAACCCAGTCCGAGAACCTGCACCCCCAATGAGTGCAGAAAACGTACAAGAACTTAGGACTTTCGGGGAGGAAATTTTAGAAAGCAGTGAGAGAATGCGTCAGGTGGGAGAGTGTCTCGTATGGAAATACGATGAACGCAATATGGATTTTTGGATAAATCCATATCCTTGAATGTGAGAATTGAGGAAATAGTAGTAATAATAATAATATAATAAAATAAAAATAAAATATGTGTGTACAGATGCATAGTACTATTAGTGTAATTTTCTTTCTGTTGGTATTGTAATCTTTATTTCATTACTAGTGTGTAATAGACGCATAGTATATGAAAATAGAGTACAAGTCGCAATGATCGACGTTTTTTGCTAGATTGCGTGTCATGTGAATTATGATATTACTTATTATCTTGTGATATTAATATGGGGTAAATGTTTAAAATTCAGATGGCCGACGAAGAAAATCAAGGAAATCTGAATAACGATAACCAAAGTAACATTAACGTGGTTAATGAAAATCCAAGCATCAATAACAATGGAAACCAGATGGATAATAGTGCTATCCAACATATAGTGGCACAAGGAATTATAGATGCAATGCCATTTATTCTTCAAACGGTTCAAGAAGCGAATAATAAAAGTAAACATAGCAGTAAGCGACCAATTGAACCAGAACACCGCGTGAACAATGGACCAATACTTCAATGGCCCATTCCCAAAAGAAGAAGAACCGTGCCTTACGGTTGTTCATACAAAGAATTCTGGTCCTGTAAACCAATAGAATTCGCGTGCAATGAAGAACCTATTGCAGCTCTACGCTGGATAGAAAAGACTGAGGCTGTTCTGAAAATAAGTAAATGTGAGGAAGAGGACAAGATAATGTTTGCTTCCAATCTATTTAAGAATGCAACCTTAGAATGGTGGAACACTATCCTTCAGTCTAGAGGAAATGATAGGGTTTATAGTATGGATTGGGAAGAATTTAGGAATATGGTAGAAAGAAAATTATGCCCTCCTAAAGAAAAGGAACAGATAGCAAACAAATTCCTAAATCTTAGGATGAATGGAGTGGATAGTAAGGGGTACACGCAGTTATTCTTTGAATATGCTAGAATAGTGCCAACCCTTGCTTCACCAGAACCAGTGTTAATCTCCCGTTATATCTGGGGATTAATTGGAGAGATTAGACATGTAGTCAAGGCAGCTAGACCTCAAACTATAGAAGAAGCTGTAGAACTAGCAAATATCTTGACATATGAGTTAATCCGTACTAGAGAAGAAGACCAGAGGAGAAACCTAACCCAAAGGCTTACTCAAGAATTTCGTTCTGGAAATTTTAATCGTAGGAATATGGGTTCTACCTCTGCACCATACTGCAAGGTCTGCAAGAAAAAGCATTCAGGAAAATGCTCCACTCTCTGCAATTATTGCAAGATGCCAGGACACAAGGAAGAAAATTGCAAGAGGAAATCCAGTAATGGATTATGCTACAACTGTGGAGAAAAAGGTCATATCAGGCCACACTGTCTGAAATTAGCTCCAGCTACAAACAACAAGAGTACTAAAAATGCTAGAGCATTTGTTCTGACTACAGATGAAGCCAAGATGATTCCAGATGTCATAGCTGGTACGTTTTTAGTTAATGATATCTTTTCTAAAGTATTATTTGACTCTGGTGCAAACCAAAGTTTTATTAATACATCATTTTGCAAAATTCTAAATCAGTCATTAACTAAACTACCACTAGAATTGTGACAACCCGCACTAAACCAGGTATCCGTACAACTTAATTAATGATTAATTACTACTTGATTACTGTGCTTGATTGAACTAGCTGATAAACTGCTACCTGCATACTGATACATGCACTTACTTGCATCATACTTTATTTGCTGTCACTACATTAATTACATGCTGAACCCTAGTGACAAACTTGATGCACAAAAAGCACAGTAGCACTAAACAGATACACAGTGAACATGCTGATATAACCAGCATCAGGCAAATACTGCCTCTAAGGCCTGTTAAGAGCCTCATTTATTTGACTACACTGGTAGTGAGTGTAGGGATATAAGGGTTGTGTTACCGCGTCTCTAGGAATAAGATACACTGATTCGGATGTGCCAAAAACGTACTTTAAGTACCAAACACTGCACTTTAATAATTTAACCAGCTTCTAGCTGACTAGCAAAGTGCCAGAACATGAGAAAATATTACTAGACACTTTCTAAAGTGTCGAGAAAACAAATTGTGTCACTAAAAATATAATAACGACACTTTAAAGCTTTTATAACGCTTTAACGGATTACTATCCAACCGGACACCCGGACTTTACCCGGAACATGAAAACAATACTATTTTATTATTACTCTTTTTCTGAGCCAGTTAGGGTCCCTGATTACCCTAACACCCGTCATAACACGCTATTTATAACTAACGGAGTTTAACACTAAACTAACCTACATAACTTAACTAATTACCTACTTAAAATCGGACCAAGGACCCCCCCCCCCTAACCGAATCGGTTACCTAGGGGGCACCACCTTGTACTTGAGATTTGTTAAATCTTGTTATGTCTAGTATCCTTAGGACACATTAACCATTGGACCATAACACATGATTTTCTCTATAAATACACACTAGCACTTAGAAGATAATTACCACTTAACATCACCAACTTCCACTCACTATCTCTTGTTCTCTACTCTCGGCCGAACCACCCCAGCCCCATACACCCACCTTCGACACTTGTTCACTCCATTCCATCATCATACAAACATCCAAGGTCGCGTATTAGGAGCTTTAGTGCAAGCGGAACACGAAGGACCTCTCTCGTTATCTTTTATCCACGCGTTTTTTCGTCACGATTCTTCCCTAGCCCCGAGCTAGAGGTATATTGTTTAAAACTTGTTTTTACACTCATCTAAAGTGGTTAAAAGGATTATTGTCGGTTGAATCTCGTTATATTGAAAGATGATGCATTAAAGTCTAGTAAAATCACAAAAATGGTGGTTAATAGCATATAACTTGTGTAAAAGTCGTAGGACTTGAAATTTGTGTTTATCTAGACCCGATCTATGATGTGGTAGCTCAAATCTTCGTTTAACCCGACTTTGTAAAATTACGTATCATCACATAAGCTTGTTTTTGAAAGATACAAGGGTTAAAGGTGAAACACTACCACATTTTAGAGACATGAACTTGTGTAGAAATATTTTTCTTGTGTAAAAGTGATTTAACCGGTAAAATGGTGTTTAAAACTAGCGGATCTACGTATCCGCAAGTGGTATTTTTGAAGGACCACACCTTTAAGAAATCATGTATTTTAAAGAAGGATCTTGCACTAATAAATATGGTTTTATAAACCACAAGTGTGTAAACACTTGTGAAACAAAGAGATCCGACAAAGAAGTAAATTTGTCACTTGTTACTAGAAGTTGTAAAGGCGGATTTCTCTAAACACGAGGTTTTTACAAGATTAAAGCTACTTTATATAAGGATCCATATATATAAAGGTGATTTACATTATAGTTGCGGAAAAACTACAAGTTCATGCGATTATGCACATTTACATACTTGTCGACTAGTTTGTTGTGTTGGAGATTGTTTGATTGAATAAAGAAGATTGTTGATTGATTTGTTAAAAGAAAATGATACGCTTGAAAGCGTGGCCACCTCCAGTTACAGAGGAAACTCTGGCGAAATTTTTCTAAAAACCTAACACTTAGACTTTTTACACAACAAGTGTTAGAACTATTTTTGGACATACTTTCGAAACATAAATTTCGCCAGCACTATATTTTACTAAATATTCGGAGGTGGGATTTTCACAAAGATTAACGTGATAAATATACTTGTCACAACACTGTTTATGATTATTTTGTGAAAATACATAAATATTATTTTAGAATAAAAATAATATTTACAAGCGTTATTGATTCCAAAACTTTACGAACGCTTCCACAAACATATAAGTTACACCGGTAATTACATTACCACAAGATTGATAAAACGTAACTTACGCACATGTATTATATCCCCCATCCTTGGGAAGAAGAATAACTACCAAGTGTATACGGAACATAAACACGAAATAGTTGTCTAACTATTTCCCAAAGACATAAACTATAAAGCTAAGGCACGGCCGTCCGTCTAATAGAATTAGCACTTGTAGGTCGTTGCACAGCTTACTGTATTGGAGACACTTGGTAGAGACGCGCATTCACTGTGAGTTCATGTCCCCCTTTTCTCTAACTGTTTTCAGTTTACTTAACCGCGGGGGTGAAATACATGTTACTTTGTTTACAAGTACTTTTATACACGGTATGATAACGTAAGGAGGTTTAGATCATGTGAATGGGTAGGCGGAAACTTGAGGCTATTAATCCTCAGGGTAGGACCGAGGGACAGGAGCGGTAGATCTATCTGGGTGTAGCGAGCCCAGCCCCAGGCCAAACAGAACGGACCTTGGGGTGACTTTGTGCCCAACGCATAAATCCGCTAGGTTTGAGTCTTCCTACTTGCATATCACAACATGCTAATGGCCTTGCAAACCATTGGTGATCACAAGTCCTCTTACACTGCTACATACCAGGAAACTTTTATACTTACAAGTGTTTTACTTACTCACTTACACATGAACTCGCTCAACATTATTGTTGATTTTTCAACTCACATGTATTTCAGGAAATTAACGAGATCTGGCACGGTATGGAACGTTTTCCGCTGCACTTGTCATGGAGTCATCCGGGTTTAGGGGATGTGTCTCTTTCCTGGACAAGACACAGTCCTTAAACCACGTTTATGTTATGTTAAGAGTTGTAAGGTTGTTGAACAAGGTTATGGTTGTTGGTTAAAACAATGGTACTGTAATTTGATTTTTTAAAACTTAATGGATAACTTGCATGGTTTTTAAACTCATATAGCTTGTTATGATTAAGCTATGGTATTAAGAAGTCACACCAACATTAACCACGCTTCCGCAAAGCCAGGGTGTGACAGCTTGGTATCAGAGCTCTGATCATAGCGAACTAGGATTCTGTCTCGAGTCTAGACTATGATCACTAGGGCTCTCACGAAAACATTTTTCTGCATACCACTTAAGTCCAGATCCACACTTTTTACAAACAAATGTTGAGCACATTTTACTAATTATGAGTTCAGCTTGGAGGGCTGAGGATCGATCTGGAGGATCGAGATGGTCAAGGTAGTTGAGCACGTTGGTTTGTTATAGGATCGATCTGGAGGATCGAGATGATCAAGGTAGTTGAGCACGTTGGTTTGTTATAGGATCGATCTGGAGGATCGAGGTTTGGTTTAAGTGAAGGATAGAGCAGTCTTGTAGACTGAATGAAATTGACTGGTAAGACTAGGAGAAGTATGTGATACCCTACTTGGTGACTTATGTGATTAACTGATTATATGATTGATTATTATACGTATATGTGTTTGTGTTACAAACGTTATACTTTCATCAAGTGCTAGAAAGATGGGCACTACGAACCCCATGACCATAGTATCAGACGACATAGTTCAACGAAGCACTAGGTGTACATTTCTGATACTACCGGCACAGACAATGACGACTTTCAGCCCTTTGTGCACTGCCTGAAGTCGTAGCAGAGCCTACTGATGGCCATCTTGTTGGGATTTTACCACTGGCGGTGATCCCTGCTCCTGTGCCCCTTGCCGCTTATCCTGTTGATGATACGCCCTCCCAACGAGGCCTCTGAAGACGATAACGATCTACTGGAGGAGGACCCATTCGAGGGCAGGGCCTTATTACTGCTGGTATTAGACTACTACATGCGGACGCTCCTATAGGGGAAACTTATGACCATTCCCCTATCCCAGACTCATTTGAGTTTCTGACACCCGCATCTTCGCACATACAGGGAATGCAGCACTACTTACACGACGCCGACCCTGATACGGCATCACTAGCTGCACCGGATCCCGCACACAGTTTTGAGTTTGATCGTGATTATGAGGACGATTCTGTTTTTTCGCCTGGTGTTGATCCAGACCATGACATTGAGTTCATGCACTTAGACAAGCCCTTGGGGGATCCCGTAACCCCTGTGATTGTTGATCCAGCTGATTTTGAGATGGAGTTTTTGATTCGGAGCTAGCCGTGGCCCCTGAGCCAGGCGTTGCTCCTAACCCCGCATTGGAGTATGACCCTGTTCATGCCAATGCACCGGCTGTTGCTCCTTGATTGATCATCTGCTTGGATGAGAGAAAATTTGGGGTAACTGTGCAAGACAATTTATTATTACGGGGGCCCACGTAATAACGATTTGTAGTGCACAGGAATCCTGGTGGACTCTGCAGGTCAAGCTAATGATAACCTAAACACAAATGACCTAGGCGATGTAGCCTCGAGTTCATTCTATTACAAGCAACAAGCCAAATTGACGAGCCTATGTGAAGGCTCAGGAATTTATTTCCCCACTTATACAGTGAGTATATTTGCGTGGGAAATGGGAGATTACATGATGGCTTATGTTGCTACATACACCTCATAGACAATTGAAACGTTGTCTAACCCGCTTCACACCACTTCGACAAAGGGGAATGTCACCCAGACATGACACAAACGCCAGTACATGGCCAAGGACAGAAGACGAGCTGCAAGAACGCATCTCGCAGATAAATGCACGACATGAAGACCTCCACTCTAAGTACAACGACGGCATTACTGGAGATAATCCTCCAACTGGCTGCACCTATAAACAGTTCCTGAACTGCAAGCCCTTGAACTTTGTCGGAACAGGAGGCACCGTTGCATTTGTTCGTTGGTCCGAAAAGACCGACTTCATTTTAAGGATGAGTAACTGATCACCAACAGAGTGTTACCTACATCTCAGGGATAGTTCTAGATGGCACACTCTCTTAATGGAACCTCCAGGTTCAGACCCTTGGCACAGACACTGCTTATGCACTGAGCTGGGACGAGCTCAAGGAAACGATTGAGAAGAAATGTTGTTTTAGGACAGAAATACAGAAACTTGACGTGGAGTCCTGAAATCTGAGAAAGGACGAACCAGAGACTCCTGAACATGACCAGCGATCACACGACTTGTCTAGGGCCGTCCCCTACTAAGTCATTGATGTAGTATGATATAGTAGTGTACATGCGAGCTTTACATTGTGGTCTCGAATTGTAGCAATACAATCGCAGTATTCTCATCACATGCGATGTTCAATCAATTGTTTATGTCCTATAACATAAGAGGTTATGTGATTGACTTGTTGATAACATGAAATGTTATGTGTTGGTATTGTTGAATGCATACGTACACTTCACTTGCTATGACCTAACCTATGCGAAACGTCTTTCAGAAGATGCCGCCAAGACGCGAAATGCGCATGCCCACCTCTGAGGCAGAACTTAAAGAGATAATTGCTGCAGCTATAGCGCAGCACGAGGCCCTACGCTCCGAACCAATCAAAGGTACCTCAGAAAATAACGGTTGTTCCTACTGGCACTTCCTCAACTACAAGCCTCCGACGTTCGACGGCACTGGGGGTGCCATAACTTTTGTAAAATGGATTGAAAGTATGGAATCCATCTTTCGAATGAGTGGCTGTACGCCAGAACAACAGGTCCCATACGTTTCTGAGTTGTTTCAAGATGGAGCTCGATTATGGTGGAATCTTCAGGTTCGAATAATGGGCCTAACTACAGCATACGCGTTAACTTGGGATGAGTTGAAAGGAATGATGCATAAGAAGTATTGTCCCCACATAGAAACCCAGAAGTGGGAAAATGAATTTCGGAGCCTAATGATGGAAGGTCCGAAGGTGTTGGAGTACGTGCAACGACTCCATGATCTGTCACAAATTGTTCCATACCTGGTAAAACCAGAACTGAAGAAATTGGAACAATTCATTTGGGAACTGGCGCCTCAAGTCTTGAGCTTGATGACAGCATCTACGCCACCAACAACCATTGTTGCAAGTAAGATGGGTTTGGCACTCGTTATGGAAGCAAATAGACTAGAAAAACTTGCAAACCCTGACAAGAAAACTCAGGTAGAGTCGTCTGGAAAGAACAAAAGAAAGCTTACCGAAGATACCCAAATGAACAACGATGAACAAAGATCTATTCGAGGTTGCTTTGACTGCGGGGACAAAGGGCATTTCAAGAAAGATTGCCCTAACAACAAACAGGCCAATGATAAGATTTACTTAGAAACCAAACCAAGATGTGCTGAGTGCAAGTGTCACCGTGATGGTGGATGTCAGAAGCCTTGGTACGAGAGGAAAGGACACAACAAGGAAGGTTGTGGGATGAAGAGTTCCATACAAGGAGAAAACAGTAACAACGCTCTAGGTGGAAATGGGAAAGGAGATGGCCGAATGATAGGATGCTACCATTGTAAGGAAGTTGGACATTTTAAGAGGGAATGCCTGAAGTTGAAACAAGACCGTGAGAGAAAATCCAACATCAGAGCTTGTGAGGCATGCCAGGATCCAGGTGTGATCTCTGGTACGTTCTCTAACAACCAAAACTTTTGCACCTATTTTGTTTGATGCTGGTGCCGGTTATGGCTTCGTGTCATTAGAAATTAAGAATATACTTGGTTTAACCGCTAGTAAGTTAGATATCCCCCACTCGATCGAATTAGCTAATGGAAAATTAGTTGAAGCCAACAAAGTAATCAGAGGCTGAGTGATAGAACTGGGAGAACGTGAGTTTACTTTGGATCTACTACCAGTCGAATTGGGAAGCTTCGACGCGGTGGTAGGAATGGATTGGCTATCCGGAAACAAGGCTGAGATAGTATGTCACGAGAAAGCTATTCGTATTCCAACTGATGATGGTGAGACAATCGTGGTTCACAGAGAGAAGCGTGACACACCGCTAAGATTTACCAGCTGCTTGAAAGCAAGGAAGTGTTTACAGAAAAGATGTGTTGCTTTTCTAGCACACATCGTGGATAAAAAGGCTGCTGAGCCAAGAATCGAAGACATCCCTGTCGTAAGGGAGTATCCAGAAGTCTTCCCAGAAGACTTGCCTGGATTACCGCCTCTAAGGCAAGTAGAGTTTCACGATGATTTAATTCTCGGCACTGCACCCGTAGTCAATGCATCATAGCGACTTACGCTTCCGGGGGTGCAAGGATTGACAGAGAAGTGTTGGTAACGGATGGAGAAGGAAGATAACAGACCAAAAATTCCTTTTTGGGGTAATCCCATCGTTACTCATCAAAAAGGAGGATGATGATTTTCACATAAACATCAACTACAGAGAATTGAACAAGCTGATGATCAAGAACAGGTATCCTCTGCCAAGAATCGATGATCCGTTTGATCAACTGCAAGGCTCGAACTATTATTCAAAGATCGATCTTCGATCTGGATACCATAAATTAAGGATACAGGAGGAAAGTATCCCGAAAACAGCCTTCCGAACTCGTTATGGACACTACGAGTTCCTCGTTATGCCATTTGGTTTGACAAACGCACCTGCGGTATTCATGGATCTAATGAATAGAGTTGGCAAGCCATACTTGGACAAGTTCGTGATTGTATTCATCGACGACATCTTGATTTACTCAAAGACGAAGGCTGAACACGAACAACATCTTAGAACCATATTGGAGCTGCTAAAGAAGGAACAGCTGTACGCCAAATTCTCCAAGTGTGAGTTTTGGTTACGCGAAGCCCAGTTTCTTGGACATGTGGTTAACGGGGATGGAATTCATGTTGATCCCACGAAAATCGAGGCAATAAAAAATTGGGAAACGCCTACAACGCCAACCAAGATTCGGCAGTTCTTGGGTTTGGCTGGCTACTATAGAAGGTTCATCGAGGATTTCTCGAAAATCGCTCAACCTTTAAACGCTCCTGACCCAGAAGGATAAGACGTTTGATTGGGGAATCAAACAGGATGAAGCATTTCAGGTATTGAAGGACAAGCTTTGTAACGCGCCAATCTTAGCTCTACCAGAATGTACTGACGATTTTGTGGTGTACTGCGACGCTTCGCGTCAGGGATTGGGTTGTGTGTTGATGCAACGCCAAAAGATCATTGCTTACGCATCACGCCAACTGAAAGTGCACGAGAAGAATTATACCACACACGATTTAGAGCTTGGCGCAGTGGTTTTCGCTTTAAAGATCTGGAGACACTACCTGTACGGTACAAAATGCACAATCTTCACAGATCACAAAAGCCTACAGCATATATTCAACCAGAAGGAGTTGAATATGAGGCAAAGACGATGGGTTGAATTGTTAAACGATTACGACTGCGAGATAAAGTATCACCCAGGGAAGGCGAATGTAGTCGCCGATGCCCTAAGTCGTAAAGAAAGGATCAAGCCCATAAGGGTTAGAGCTTTGGAAATGATTATACGAACCGATCTTTCCTTGCGCATTCGCGCCGCACAAAAGGAAGCTCTCAAGGAGGGAAACCTTGAGGAAGAATATCTCCGTGGAATGGAGAAGCTTTTGGTACCAAACGAGGAAGGGACGTTATGTTTTGAGAAAAGAATTTGGGTTCCTCTGTTTGGTGGATTAAGGGAAGTTATTTTCGACGAAGCGCACAAGTCACGGTACTCTATCCACCCTGGATCGGATAAGATGTACCAGGATCTCAAAGATTACTATTGGTGGCCTAGGATGAAAGGCGACGTTGCTGTTTACGTGAGCAAATGTTTAACGTGCGCTAAAGTCAAGGCGGAATACCAGAAGCCTTCGGGACTTCTGCAACAACCTGAGATTCCCAAGTGGAAATGGGAACAAATCTCAATGGATTTTGTTACAAAACTGCCAAGAACGTCAAGAGGCCATGATATGATTTGGGTGATTGTTGACCGCCTAACAAAATCCGCACACTTTCTGCCAATCAAGGAGAAAGACAGTACTAGTAAACTTGCGGAAATTTACTTGAGAGAGATCGTAGCACGCCATGGAGTACCACTCTCGATCATCTCTGATAGAGACGGAAGATTTGTGTCAAGAATATGGCAATCTTTCCAAGAATCTTTTGGCTCACAATTGAATCTGAGCACTGCGTTCCATCCGCAAACTGATGGCCAGAGCGAGCGAACAATACAAACTTTGGAAGACATGCTGAGGGCATGTGTTATGGATTTAGGCGGTAGCTGGGATAAACACTTACCTTTGGTTGAATTTTCATACAACAACAGCTACCACACCAGTATTGGTGTCGCGCCTTTTGAGGCCCTATACGGACGCAAGTGCCGATCACCGCTATGTTGGTCTGACGCGGGTGATAGGCAGCTTGCTGGTCCCGAAATCGTCCAAGAGACGACAGACAAGATCGCGCAAATTCTTAAACGCATCGAAGCCGCTCGCCACAGACAAAAGGCCTTCGCGGATCCAAACCGGAAGCATGTGGACTTCCAAGTTGGAGAAATGGTTTTACTGAAGGTATCACCCTGGAAAGGGTAGCGCGCTTTGGAAAGCGTGGGAAGTTGAATCCACGCTACATTGGTCCCTTCAGAATTCTGGAAAGAATTGGGACAGTGGCATACAAGTTGGACCTACCTGCTGAACTGAATGGTGTCCACGATACATTTCATGTATCCAATTTAAAGAAAAGTCCAACTCAAATTGACGTTGCCATTCCTATCGACGAGATACATATTGACGACACGCTCCACTTTGTTGAAGAACCTGTTGAGGTCACGGATTGGAAAGTTAACAAGACCCGCCGGAGCAGTGTCAAACTCGTCAAAGTACGTTGGAATGCCAGACATGGTCCTGAATTTACCTGGGAACGTGAGGACCGGATGAAAGAGAAATACCCCCACTTATTTCCTAAGAACCCTGCTTCTACAAGCAGAACTTAAATTTCGGGACGAAATTTATTTAACGGGGGGAGAATGTGACAACCCGCACTAAACCAGGTATCCGTACAACTTAATTAATGATTAATTACTACTTGATTACTGTGCTTGATTGAACTAGCTGATAAACTGCTACCTGCATACTGATACATGCACTTACTTGCATCATACTTTATTTGCTGTCACTACATTAATTACATGCTGAACCCTAGTGACAAACATGATGCACAAAAAGCACAGTAGCACTAAACGGATACACAGTGAACATGCTGATATAACCAGCATCAGGCAAATACTGCCTCTAAGGCCTGTTAAGAGCCTCATTTATTTGACTACACTGGTAGTGAGTGTAGGGATATAAGGGTTGTGTTACCGCGTCTCTAGGAATAAGATACACTGATTCGGATGTGCCAAAAACGTACTTTAAGTACCAAACACAGCACTTTAATAATTTAACCAGCTTCTAGCTGACTAGCAAAGTGCCAGAACATGAGAAAATATTACTAGACACTTTCTAAAGTGTCGAGAAAACAAATTGTGTCACTAAAAATATAATAACGACACTTTAAAGCTTTTATAACGCTTTAACGGATTACTATCCAACCGGACACCCGGACTTTACCCGGAACATGAAAACAATACTATTTTATTATTACTCTTTTTCTGAGCCAGTTAGGGTCCCTGATTACCCTAACACCCGTCATAACACGCTATTTATAACTAACGGAGTTTAACACTAAACTAACCTACATAACTTAACTAATTACCTACTTAAAATCGGACCAAGGACCCCCCCCCCCCCCCCCCTAACCGAATCGGTTACCTAGGGGGCACCACCTTGTACTTGAGATTTGTTAAATCTTGTTATGTCTAGTATCCTTAGGACACATTAACCATTGGACCATAACACATGATTTTCTCTATAAATACACACTAGCACTTAGAAGATAATTACCACTTAACATCACCAACTTCCACTCACTCTCTCTTGTTCTCTACTCTCGGCCGAACCACCCCAGCCCCATACACCCACCTTCGACACTTGTTCACTCCATTCCATCATCATACAAACATCCAAGGTCGCGTATTAGGAGCTTTAGTGCAAGCGGAACACGAAGGACCTCTCTCGTTATCTTTTATCCACGCGTTTTTTCGTCACGATTCTTCCCTAGCCCCGAGCTAGAGGTATATTGTTTAAAACTTGTTTTTACACTCATCTAAAGTGGTTAAAAGGATTATTGTCGGTTGAATCTCGTTATATTGAAAGATGATGCATTAAAGTCTAGTAAAATCACAAAAATGGTGGTTAATAGCATATAACTTGTGTAAAAGTCGTAGGACTTGAAATTTGTGTTTATCTAGACCCGATCTATGATGTGGTAGCTCAAATCTTCGTTTAACCCGACTTTGTAAAATTACGTATCATCACATAAGCTTGTTTTTGAAAGATACAAGGGTTAAAGGTGAAACACTACCACATTTTAGAGACATGAACTTGTGTAGAAATATTTTTCTTGTGTAAAAGTGATTTAACCGGTAAAATGGTGTTTAAAACTAGCGGATCTACGTATCCGCAAGTGGTATTTTTGAAGGACCACACCTTTAAGAAATCATGTATTTTAAAGAAGGATCTTGCACTAATAAATATGGTTTTATAAACCACAAGTGTGTAAACACTTGTGAAACAAAGAGATCCGACAAAGAAGTAAATTTGTCACTTGTTACTAGAAGTTGTAAAGGCGGATTTCTCTAAACACGAGGTTTTTACAAGATTAAAGCTACTTTATATAAGGATCCATATATATAAAGGTGATTTACATTATAGTTGCGGAAAAACTACAAGTTCATGCGATTATGCACATTTACATACTTGTCGACTAGTTTGTTGTGTTGGAGATTGTTTGATTGAATAAAGAAGATTGTTGATTGATTTGTTAAAAGAAAATGATACGCTTGAAAGCGTGGCCACCTCCAGTTACAGAGGAAACTCTGGCGAAATTTTTCTAAAAACCTAACACTTAGACTTTTTACACAACAAGTGTTAGAACTATTTTTGGACATACTTTCGAAACATAAATTTCGCCAGCACTATATTTTACTAAATATTCGGAGGTGGGATTTTCACAAAGATTAACGTGATAAATATACTTGTCACAACACTGTTTATGATTATTTTGTGAAAATACATAAATATTATTTTAGAATAAAAATAATATTTACAAGCGTTATTGATTCCAAAACTTTACGAACGCTTCCACAAACATATAAGTTACACCGGTAATTACATTACCACAAGATTGATAAAACGTAACTTACGCACATGTATTATATCCCCCATCCTTGGGAAGAAGAATAACTACCAAGTGTATACGGAACATAAACACGAAATAGTTGTCTAACTATTTCCCAAAGACATAAACTATAAAGCTAAGGCACGGCCGTCCGTCTAATAGAATTAGCACTTGTAGGTCGTTGCACAGCTTACTGTATTGGAGACACTTGGTAGAGACGCGCATTCACTGTGAGTTCATGTCCCCCTTTTCTCTAACTGTTTTCAGTTTACTTAACCGCGGGGGTGAAATACATGTTACTTTGTTTACAAGTACTTTTATACACGGTATGATAACGTAAGGAGGTTTAGATCATGTGAATGGGTAGGCGGAAACTTGAGGCTATTAATCCTCAGGGTAGGACCGAGGGACAGGAGCGGTAGATCTATCTGGGTGTAGCGAGCCCAGCCCCAGGCCAAACAGAACGGACCTTGGGGTGACTTTGTGCCCAACGCATAAATCCGCTAGGTTTGAGTCTTCCTACTTGCATATCACAACATGCTAATGGCCTTGCAAACCATTGGTGATCACAAGTCCTCTTACACTGCTACATACCAGGAAACTTTTATACTTACAAGTGTTTTACTTACTCACTTACACATGAACTCGCTCAACATTATTGTTGATTTTTCAACTCACATGTATTTCAGGAAATTAACGAGATCTGGCACGGTATGGAACGTTTTCCGCTGCACTTGTCATGGAGTCATCCGGGTTTAGGGGATGTGTCTCTTTCCTGGATAAGACACAGTCCTTAAACCACGTTTATGTTATGTTAAGAGTTGTAAGGTTGTTGAACAAGGTTATGGTTGTTGGTTAAAACAATGGTACTGTAATTTGATTTTTTAAAACTTAATGGATAACTTGCATGGTTTTTAAACTCATATAGCTTGTTATGATTAAGCTATGGTATTAAGAAGTCACACCAACATTAACCACGCTTCCGCAAAGCCAGGGTGTGACAAGAATGCCTAGTAGAGACCGCTAATGGAGAAACCGTTAGAATTTCTAAAATCTTGCAGGGAGCAAGAATAGAAATTTTAAATCAGAAATTTATTGCAAATCTTTATCCCATGAATCTAGCAGGATTCGATGTTGTTTTAGGAATGGATTGGTTAATAGCCAATAAAGCCAGTATTTTATGTGATCAAAAGTTAATACAAGTAAATTCACCAAAAGGTAAAACGATCACAATTAAAGGAGATAAGCCCTTCAGATCCACAAAATTCATCTTTGTGATGAAAACTGCTAGCTATATAAGAAAAGGTTCTATAGTGTATTTGATTTCTATAATCACTAACACTAAAGGAAAAGAACTAAAACACATTCCAGTAGTGTCACAGTTTTCAGATATCTTTCCAGAAGAATTACCAGGACTACCTCCAGACAGAGAAGTTGAATTCAGAATTCACCTGCTACCAGGAACATCACCAATTGCCAAAGCACCTTATCATTTGGCACCTGCAGAAATGCAAGAATTGAAGAAACAATTAGATGAATTGTTAGAGAAAGGATTTATACAGCCAAGTTCGTCTCCATGGGGAGCGCCGATACTGTTCGTTAAAAAGAAAGACGGATCAATGCGTATGTGCATTGACTACCGGGAATTGAACAAGGTCACGATTAAGAATCGGTACCCATTACCGAGAATTGATGATCTGTTTGATCAACTACAAGGAGCCCGATTTTTCTCTAAAATCGATTTAAGGTCAGGATATCATCAGTTAAAGGTACAGGAAGAGGACATTCCTAAAACCGCTTTCAGAACAAGGTATGGCCATTATGAATTTGCTGTCATGCCATTTGGTTTAACCAATGCCCCAACTGCATTTATGGACATGATGAACCAAATATGTAAGCCATATTTGGATAAATTCATAATTGTCTTCATAGATGATATTCTAATTTACTCTAAGAATAAAGAGGATCATGCAAAACATTTGCACGCACTTTTAAGTCTATTTAGAAAGGAAAAGCTTTATGCTAAATTTTCTAAGTGCGAATTTTGGTTAGAACAGGTACAATTCCTTGGACACCTAGTCAATCATGAAGGAATTCATGTAGATCCAACAAAGATTGAGGCAATTACTAAATGGAAAACCCCTGAGTCACCAACCGAGGTTAGAGGTTTCTTAGGATTAGCCGGTTATTATAGAAGATTTATTCGAGATTTCTCTAGAATAGCCATTCCCTTAACTAAGTTAACCTGTAAATCTGTTAAGTTTGAATGGGGATTAAAACAAAAAGAAGCATTTAGAATTCTTAAGCAAAGATTAACTCATACACCAATATTAGCATTACCAGAAGGAGCTGAAGACTTTGTAGTCTATTGCGATGCTTCTAAATTAGGTTATGGATGTGTGTTGATGCAACGCCAAAAGGTTATAGCTTACGCATCTAGACAACTTAAGAATCATGAAGAGAATTATTCAACTCATGATTTAGAATTAGGAGCTATAATTTTTGCTCTTAAGATTTGGAGACATTACCTTTATGGTAGTAAGTTTACCATATTCACTGATCATAAGAGTTTAAGGTATATCTTCAAGCAAAAGGAGTTGAATATGAGACAAAGACGCTGGATGGAGATGCTTAGTGACTATGATTGTGATATCCAGTATCATGAAGGAAAAGCAAATGTAGTAGCAGATGCTTTAAGCCGAAAATATCATGAAAAGCCAAAAAGGGTACGTTCTCTTAAATTAAATCTGCAAGTAGATTTAAATGAGCAAATAAGAGAAGCACAAGAATCCGTAATCAAGGATGATTCTGAAAAATTAAAAGGTATGTTAAAGGAATTAAAACAAGGAACAGATGGAATTTGGAGATTCCATGAAAAGAAAATGTGGATACCTAAATTAGGAAACCTACGTCATCATATACTAGAAGAAGCCCATAAATCTAAATATACGATGCATCCAGGGAGTGATAAAATGTACCAGGATTTAAGGAAAAATTTCTGGTGGATAGGAATGAAGAAAGACATAGCAGCCTATGTTTCTAAATGTTTAACCTGTTCACAAGTCAAAGCTGAACACCAGAAACCCTCAGGTTTGTTACAGCAATTAGAAATGCCGGTGTGGAAATGGGAATTAATAACAATGGATTTTGTTACTAAATTACCCAAAACAAAGAAAGAAAATGATACAATCTGGGTGATTGTAGATAGGCTAACTAAGTCAGCTCATTTCCTACCAATGAAAGAAACGTTCAGTATGGAACAATTAGCTAAATTATATGTAAATGAAATTGTTTCTTTACATGGCATTCCTTTATCAATTGTTTCTGATAGGGATAGCCGATTTACCTCTCATTTTTGGTCAAGTTTCCAAAAGGCAATGGGAACCAAGCTAAAACTAAGCACAACTTATCATCCTCAAACGGACGGACAAAGCGAAAGGACAATTCAGACAATGGAAGATATGCTTAGATCTTATGTAATTGATTTTGGAGGTAATTGGGACGATCACTTACCATTAATAGAATTTTCTTATAATAATAGTTATCACACAAGTATCAATGCTGCACCATTCGAAGCACTTTATGGAAGAAAGTGTCGAACCCCAGTCTGTTGGGCAGAAATTGGGGAAAAGCAACTATCTAGACCTGAGATAGTGCAAGAAACAACTGACAAGATTATTCAAGTCAAGGAACAACTGAAAGCAGCACGTGATCGACAAAAGAGTTATGCTGATAACCGACGCAAGCCATTGGAGTTTCAAGTAGGAGATAAAGTATTGTTGAGGGTCTCTCCTTGGAAAGGAGTGGTAAGATTCATCAAAAAAGGAAAGCTAAGTCCCAGGTATATTGGACCTTTTGAGATTATTAGAAGAATAGGACCTGTAGCCTATCAGCTACAACTGCCAGAGGAAATGACATGAATACATGATGTGTTTCATGTATCTAATCTAAAAAAGTGTTTAGCTGATAAATCATTGATAGTACCTCTTCAGGATATAGAGGCAAATGAACAACTTGTTGGAACCTGAAGGTTTATTCATGTAGGTTAGCATAGTTTGAGGGTTGATTATGTTTATGTTTAATTTACATGTTTGGGCCGATTATGTATGGGTTGGATTTGAAGGCTTGTGTCGCAATGGGCTAGGGTATAGACTAGATGTTTTGTATTTAAACAAACCTCAATTGATTTGTAGAGGTCGTTGACAAGGTGAGAGGTTGCGACACAAGGGACAAGAAGTCGGTTCTTATTGAAGTCTTGTATCCGTCTTTGCTAGTCATTGAATGCAAGATTTCGGTTAGTTATTTGATATATTATTCTTGTGTTGATTATTATAATACATTCTTGAATCGGCTTGTGATTGTTTTCCGCACTTTCACAAGTTAAAGGTTGATATCATTGAAAGATCCTAACGGGTTTTACAATTGGTATCAGAGCCATTGAAGCCATTCAAGGGCTCGGTTTTGATATCATTCGGATTCAAGAATTGTTTGTGCTACTGATCTATTTTGTTGCATGTTTTGCAGTGAAATACTTAAGCTGTTCCTGATCGATTCATCAAAATTATACTGATTTTGGTTTGTTGATTTCTGAAAAAGGTGTTTGCTGATTTTACGGGAAGTTGGTGGTCAACAGATTCAAAGATTACAATATCTTTGAATTTTGGAAGTGCTGAAAAATCGGGATTGCGAGTAAACAGATCTTATCGTTTATTCTTTTGCAGGTTTCGACTCGCAACCAGCTCTGTTGCGGTTCATCACATTCTGGTTACGACTCGCAACCACCATTGTTGCGGTTCATCACGTTTTGGTTTCGACTCGCATTCACCACGGTTTCGGTTCATCCTGTTTCAGTTGCGACTCGCAACCAGTAGTCAATCTCCACTCGCAACCAAAGCTGTTACGACTCGCAACCTTGGTTTCGGCTCATCCTGTTTTAGTTACGACTCCCAACCACAACAGTTTCAACCCAGCTGTTACGACTCGCAACGACACTGATTTACGGACATTTTAACTGTTGACTTTTGGACTTAAAAAAAAAATCAATTAATTAATTAACTAATTAATTAAACATGTCGTCAAACAACAGTGAATTGACTGCCCTTAAAGAACAACAAGAATTGGATTCAAAGCTTGGTACCACAACACGCATTCCTAGGTTAACTGATGCTAATGATTTTCCTGAGTGGAAGTGGCGTTTTGAAAAGCATCTGAAGGTTAAGGATTATAAGCTGTGGCGAAGCATTTTGCGAGGTCCTAGGGAAATTATGATGGAAAGCTCAACTGAACCAGGTCTTAAGGTAAAGAAACCTAGGGATCAGTACACTGAAGATGATTTGCTCTTTGTTGAAGAAGATGATCGAGCTCTTTCCTACTTAACCATGGGTTTGGGTCCTGATATTGCTGTTGGCTTTCGCACCTGCAAATCTGCCAAAGAATTGTGGGATTCTCTGATCGAAGTATATGAAGGAAACGAAGATATGAAAGAGAGCCGAAGAAATCTGCTGCAACAAAACTTCAACAATTTCAACCATATTTATGGTGAGACGGTAGACAATCAGATTCAGAGGTTTGTGAAGCTGATCACCCAAATGCAAATGGAAGAAATTCATACAACAAATGCATCCACAAACCGACAACTTCTTAATGCATTGCCGAAGAGTTGGGATCATCATGTTGCTATGATCAAGAAGACCAAAGATCTCGCTAGATGCACTCTGTCTGAGATGATCTCTCACATTAAGGCATGCGAACTGGATGATAAGCAAAGAGAAACAAATTACAAGAACAGTATGCTAGCTGCTGGTTTTTCCATTGCTCCCGCTTCCTCTAACAACAACAACACAGCATTATTGTCTCAAAGTGGTTTTCAGATGTTTCGAAATACTTCATCCACTACTCCAACTTCAGCTAAGGTGCACTCATCTGGATCCTCTAATCAAGTCGTCTCTCCAGCTTCTCATGCTTCAATTCCAAATTCTGGAAATATCTCTACCGCTGCTTCTGCTTCCGCTGCTAACAACGAAATGATAGCATTCTTTGCTAAACAATCAAAGGAAAACTTGGATATCGCAGCTTCAGTGATCAATTGTTTGAATGCTTTCATTGCAGGAAAACTTGATCCACCAAAGTGGAGTCCTGATGATCTGACACAGATTCATCCAGATGATGTTGAAGAAATGGACATCACCTGGCAGATGGCAATGGCAGCTTTCAGAGCCCAAAAGTTTGTGAAAAGAACAGGTAAAAACAGGTGGGGAAATGCATGGAATGGAGCAGCTAAAGTGCCCTTTAATCTTCGTTGCTTCAACTGTCATGAGGAAGGACACTATGCTCGAAACTGCCCAAAGCCACCTATAAACAGAGATCAAACCCCTGCAACTCCTGCCCAACCTGCAACTCCTAATCGAGAAAGAGCTCTTGTGACCACTACAAGTATAGCAGATGCTGCTGCTTCTGGAAGTCCACAGCCGCAAGGATTAGCACAAGCACTGGTGGTTCAGCCAAATCTCAACTTTGATTGGACTTCAGAAATTGAGCGTCTGAACATATCAGCTCCAGAGAATCAAACTACTACATCCAACATTGCTTTCATGACTTCAAGCGAACATAGCCCAAAGCCAGAGGAAGAGACTGTAGCTGATGATTTTGCATTCATGACTCAAATTCTTTCAGCTCCTGTTAAAGGTCTCACCAAAGAAGAGGTAATTTCTGTTTTCTGTACTCCTGAGTGTAGGGAAAGGGTTGAGGCTTACAGAATACACAACGCTGAGCTCATTCAAGATTATAATGACATAAAAAATAAAAAATTTACTTTGTCTAAAAATGAGAAGCTTTATAAAGAAAAGATTGAAGCTCAGCGAAAAGACATCATCAAGCTAAAGGATGATGTGAGTGTAAAAACAGCCCATTTCCTAGAAGCACAAGAAAAGGTATGCATTTTAACTAAGGAACTGGAAGATATTCAAAACAGATATCAAATTAATGAACTGAATATCAAGAAGTTTGATTCTTCCAGTAAATTAGTCAAAAATTTGTGTGATCAACAGCTCGCATACAAGGAAAAGAAAGGGTGTGGTTTGGGTTTTAATAAGGCTCCTCCTCCCTATAATGATAATTATACTTATCTACCCATGACTGAGGAGGAGATGACTAATGAAAGTAAAATGACTTATGGTCCCAAAAATAATAAGTCATCGTTCAATGACAGACCAATTGAGAAACATAAGTCTGCTCCTATAAATTTTGTTCACAAAGGCACAATTGATCCTAATGTTTCATCTTCGTGTGCAGATGATAGCTCTGAAGTAAAGTGTGATGATGTTCATGGGAGTGAACCGGTTATTATTTCAAATGTTTCTGAACCATATTTTGAACATTATTCTGAACCAACTGAGTCGGACATTGCTTTTACTAGTTCTTTGTTTGCGTCGTTTTCAGCTTATGTTTCGTCTTGTGAGCCTGTTGTTTTGGGCAAAACTGATAATGTTTGTGTGGATGATTTGAACAATAAGTGTGGTGATGATTGTTTTTCAACTAATGTTTGTGATCCTAACATCTCTAATGTTTCAGCTTGTGAAAATGTTACAGGTGAGGTCCCTCAGGATGCATTCAGTGAAACCACTGAAACGACTTCTCAAGAAAATCAAGAGTATCCTGATTCTTCTTCTGAATCTGTCTCAGTGGGTGTCCCTAATGTTGAATCTAGTGGGACCCCATTGGAAACTGTGTTAAACAATGAACCTGAATCTGTGTCACATGATAAATGCTCTGAGAAAATGCATATTGATGAAACTTCTTTAGGCTCAGAAAAGGAATCTGAATCAGTTTCACATGACAAATGCATTGAGGAAGAGCATATTGTTGAGACTTCTTCTTGTTCGGGAAGTGAACCTGAATCGGTTTCAGATGATAAATGCCTTGATAAAACGCATTTGGATGAAACTCGTACATGTTCAAATTCGGAATCAAGATTAAGTAACAATGAAAGGAATGCTGATCTAAAAGAGAGATCATTAGAAGAAAAGTTGTCTAAAGAAAAACCACAAGTCAAACATGTTCAGAAAACTAAAACATCAAATCACACGAAATCAAGCAAACAGAGTCAAAATGTCAAGAATATTCAAAATGTGAAACGTCAAACATGTTTTAACTGTGGCATTGCTGGTCATATTGCCAGAAATTGTGGCAAACTCCCAAGGACACCGAACAAGAAAACATCAGAGCGAAATCAGAAGGTCACGTCTAATCGATATCACTGTTCGAAGTCCATGATGTCTGCAAAGACTAAGACAATGAAGAACAACTATCACAGGACTAGACCTTCTGATCAGGATTGGAATGCAGCCAAACGCTATAATCAATATCAGAATAGACAAACAAATTTTCAGCGAAATCGAAGTAATTCTTTTGGTAACGCTTATGAAAGTTTCAATTCTAACTGGTCAAGACAGTTTTGGAAACCTAAAGCTAATGGCATGCAATCCAATTCAATGAAATCATGTCATCAAAATGTCGCAAAAAGGGATGTTTCAAAATTTCTGAATAAAGATAATTTAGTGTGGCAGAGAGTGACGTATATTGATGCACAAGGAAAACCCAGATCCACTATGGGTTGGGTTCCTAAATCTAACTAATCCCGCTAATCGTGCAGGAACAGCTATGGAGGACTACCGTGCGCCTCTGGTACATGGATAGTGGCTGTTCCAGGCACATGACAGGAGACTTATCCCAACTGGAAAATATCAAAGATTTTAATGGTGGATATGTCTCATTTGCGGGAGGAGAGTCAGGCAGAATCACGTTAAAAGGAACTGTTCGAAACGGCGTCTTAAGTTTTGAAAATGTTAATTATGTTCCAGAACTGAAACACAATCTGTTAAGTATTTCGCAGATCTGTGATCGAGGGAATTCAGTTCATTTCACGAAGAAGGGATGTCATGTTCTTAAGCCTGGGATTGTTATTCCAGAAGACTGGTTCTTGATGACAGCTGAAAGGAAAGGTAATGCTTACGTCATTGATATGAACAAGAAACCGTGTGAAGAGATCACTTGTCTATTTTCAAAAATTTCGGAGCATGATGGTCTGTTGTGGCATCGTCGACTTGGGCATGTGAATATGAAAAATCTGAACCGTTTAGCTAAAGGTCAACTGGTACGTGATCTTCCAATCAAGGACTTCATGTTGGTGGAGAAATGTGTTGCTTGTGCGAAAGGGAAAGCTCATCGAAAACCTCATAAGACTAAACCAGCACCTTCGACAAAAGCTGTACTCGAACTACTTCACATGGATCTTTTTGGTCCAGTGAATGTGCTGAGCATTGGGAAGAAAGCTTACTGTCTGGTAATCGTCGATGATTACTCTCGTTACACTTGGGTGTATTTTCTCAGCCACAAAAATGAAACTGCTGTCTTGGTAAAACAATTCATTACTTTGGCTGAAAATCAAGCGAGTACTAAGGTGAAGGTTATTCGATCAGACAATGGGACAGAATTCAAGAACGTTACTTTGGATACTTTCTGCATTGATAAGGGAATCGATCGTCAGTTCAGTGCGCCTCGAACTCCACAACAAAATGGAGTGGCTGAAAGAAGGAATCGTACTCTCATTGAAGCTGCGCGTACTATGCTGGCTGATTCAAAGCTTCCTAGCTTCTTTTGGGCCGAGGCAGTTAGCACGGCTTGTTATATCCAGAATCATGCTTTAGTTAACAAACGTCACATGAAAACCCCTTATGAGATTCTGGAAGGACATAAACCTTCGGTTTCACACTTTCGTATCTTTGGTTGTCCATGTGTATTATTACTAATGGACTCCAACGGAAAGTTTGAAGTCAAAGGTGATGAATGTTACTTTGTTGGATATGCTAAAGGCTCTGCTTATAGGGTATTCAACAAAGTAACTAAAAAGGTCGTCGAGTCGTGCAACATTGAATGGCTTGAAGAGAATGCTACGGACGCTAGAGTTGGTCCAGAATGGTTATACGATTATTCTGCTCTGTTTAAATCATTTAACATTTTGTCAAGTGATGTTTCAGTTGCAGGTGTGTCTATTCCCAAACAACCATTGTCGTTTGAAGATACGGAAGACGAAGCACAAATGCAAGACAACGTGAGGCATCATACCATTGATCCACCAGGAATGGTGTTTACGCAACATCCTACACCAACTCCGACGGTCAATCGATCTCCTGAGGGTGCATCAACTAGTGATTCTGCTTTATTTCCTGAACCAATTCCTGAGGATTGTGTTGTCACTTCTCCTGTAGTTCACACTACTACAGCACCTAATGAGGGGGAGTCTAGCAACACCACCACTGAAGAGGAGATTGTACCTGATTTGGCCATACCTACGAGCGTTCAACGCAATCACCCAATCGAGAATGTGATTGGTCCTGTAAATGCAGGAATTTTGACCAGGAGTCAATCAGGAATCATTAACACTTGCTTATATTCTTGTTATCTTTCTCAAATCGAACCTAAAACTATTGATATAGCTTTGCAGGAACCTGGCTGGGTAGATGCTATGCACGAAGAGCTGAACCAGTTTGAAAAACTTGGAGTATGGAAGCTTGTCAAGTTGCCAACAGGAAAACGTAAGCTTGGAACTAGATGGGTATTTCGAAACAAGCAGGATTCTGCAGGAGTCATCGTTCGAAACAAAGCAAGGCTGGTGGTTCAGGGATTTAGACAAATTGAAGGACTGGATTATGATGAAGTATATGCTCCGGTTGCACGACTTGAAGCCATCCGGATCTTTTTGGCTTACGCGTCATACATGGGATTCACTGTTTATCAGATGGATGTCAAAACCGCGTTTCTCTATGGAGATGTGAAGGAGGAAATTTTTGTCGAGCAGCCACCAGGGTTCGTGCATCCAGATCATCCTGAATACGCTTACAAGTTAGACAAGGCACTGTACGGGTTACACCAGGCTCCTCGAGCTTGGTATGCCACACTAACAGAGCATTTGTTGGCTCATGGGTATACGCGTGGCACCATAGACCAGACTCTGTTTATCAAGAAGGTAGGACGTGATCAAATCTTGGTTCAAATCTATGTTGATATCATTTTCGGATCTACAAGTGAGGATCTTTGCAAGGAATTCGAGAGAGTTATGAAGAAGAAGTTTGAAATGAGTGCTCTGGGGGAAATGACACTGTTTTTGGGTCTACAAGTCAAGCAGAGTTCACAAGGAATTCTTATTCATCAAGGGAAGTATGTGGATGATGTGCTGGCAAAATTCAAATTCACGGACGCAAAGCCTGCTGAAACACCTATGGCAGAGAGACCATTATTGACTGAAGATGAAGAAGGAGAGTCTGTCAATCAACGTCAATATAGGTCCATGATCGGGTCATTGATGTATCTCACAGCTAGCCGTCCGGACATTATGTTTGCTGTTTGCAACTGTGCACGCTATCAGGCTAATCCTAAAACTTCTCACCTTACTGCTGTTAATAGGATCTTTCGGTATCTTAAAGGCCGACCTCCGTTTGGCCTGTGGTATCCGAGGGATTCCAATTTTGACTTGTTTGCTTTTTCTGACAGCAATTTTGGAGGTACTGACAGTGACAGGAAATCTACATCTGCGGGATGCCAGTTTCTGGGTGATAGGCTCATTTCTTGGCAATGCAAGAAACAACAAACAGTGGCGATTTCTACAGCTGAAGCTGAGTATGTTGCTACTTCTGCATCTTGCTCTCAAGTGGTGTGGATGCAACATCAATTGCAGGACTACGGTTTGACTTATCTCAACACTACTATTTACTGCGATAATGATGCTGCAATACAAATTGTTAGAAATCCTGTTTTTCACTCCAAAACCAAGCACATTGACATCAAAGTTCATTTTATTCAAGATTGCTTCGACAGAGGTCTTATTACTCTTGAACAAATCGACACAGATGCAAATGCTGCCGATTTGTTCACTAAACCTGTCAGCAGCTCAAAATTCAGAGTGCTTGTGGATTTTCTGAAAATGATCCGCTTTACTGACTGAGCATGTTTTTGTTTTTCGTAGGTAAATTTGTTCATAAAGTTTTCTATTCTTAGGTAGTTTTTATTTATGCTCAAATTTAGGGGGAGAAATTTTGAAAAATACAAAAACATTAAAAAATTGAAAAATACAAAAAGAGGTGTGGCATGACTGGGAAATGAAATGAATTTTCACATTATGGTTGAGGGCTGACTCATGTAAGACCAGTATCGAAATAGTTTGACTCTAGTATGATGTGTTGGTAGGCTCTATCCTTAAAACTGGAAACATTGGCTGTTTCGGTTTAGAACTAAAAATGTACATGACCTCAGGAAAGAAAGTCACTTGGAATTAGCTCATTTCTATTTGAATGTCTGTATGTTGTCCCGATACACACAATTTTGGTCTGACTCTGAAATCTTCTCTGAAAAAGTCGTGTATCTCCTCTGCTGCATCCAGATATATGCTGACCTGGAGGTGCTAGGCAACGTCAGCTTCTGCTGCATCCAGATATATGCTGACCTAGCTGTACGTTGTCGTTCTGTAGATCAATTAAACACCCGAAAGAGGCCCTCTAGTGCCCAAAAGAAACCCATGAAACCTATATCAAATTGAGAAAAACTCATTTGATATGTATATTATACCATCTCTGCTTAAGATCTATTCTGTTCTCTTCTCAATCTATTCCCAGTTAAGATTTCAGAGTTCTGGATTGGACTTGTGAAACATGTGGTAGGGAAGCTACTTGCATGATAGAGTGTGTTGTTATAATTCCGGGATTTGTTTAGTATTTGTTTTGAGTGTTCATTGTTAAGATATCAAAACATGATAAATTGAGTTACAGGCAGTTATATGGAAAAGGTCTAGGGAGATGAGTTTAAGGGGACAAATATACTGGCAATTGTCTAGATCATTCAGTAGTAGATCAGTGTTGATAAGTGAAGTCAAGCCCAAAACCTTGTGATTTGATCCCTGAGTATCTATGCAAATTTCCTGATTTATTTTTGTTAATAATATTTTATTATTTAATTTTGTTTTTTTTAGGTTTTTATTTTGCAAACATTGCTCAAAAGGTTTAATGGATAATTTTCATTAAAATTAAATCAGTTTTTGAAATGGGTTAAAAAATTGCTTGATAAATCTATTTAAGCCCAAGTCCACAAGGCCCAAGCCCATGATAACTGTTGAGTATAAAAGGGTGGTTGCGAGTCGAGACCTCATTTCTCACTCGCAACCAAGCCTAATTCTCTCTCAAAAGCTCTGGTGATCTGTTGAAGATTCCGATTTATCTCCGGTTACGACTCGTGATCTCCGGTTGCGACTCATTGATCATCAAGGTATAATGACGTCATTATTCAAGTTTTTGCAGGAATTATGAATGGTTGTTGAATATTCCGATGAAGATTTGAAGATTCCGATGAGGATTTGAAGATTCCGATGATGTTTCCGATGAAGTTTTTGAAGATGTTTGACTCGCAATCAAGAACACTGAGGACTCGAAACCAGTGGTTACGAGTCGCAACATCAAGATTGCGACTCATGGTTGCGACTAAATGTTTGTCGGTTGCGACTCATGTTTGCGACTCGAAATCTGTTGGTTGTGACTCATGGTTGCGACTCACAAACAACTGGTTTCGACTCGAGACCTTTTGGTTGCGACTCATGGTCTCGAGTGAACAGTAACAGTGTTTGTTTTGGTTTTTATTTTTATCACTGTTATATTCAAAAGTTGGAAACTTATTTGTTTTGTGTTGTGTGCAGAAAATGGATTTAAAGTTTATATCTTCTCATAATCAAGTTGGATATTTAGCACCTCCACCAGAGAAACACAAGCAGATGTTCATGTCATTGATGAAAGGCTTAAATAACTGCCGGATTGTTCATGCTCTTCGTGAGAATCCGGTTGTTTATGAAGAACTTATTCAAGCTTTTTGGAAGAGTGCTAAAGTAGAAGTCGTTGATGGAAAGGGAGCTATAGTTGCTGAAATTCAAGAAAAGAAAGTTATAGTGACTGAGCAGATGATTAGAGAAGTGTTAAGATTTAATGATCAGGAAACAGATCCTATAGAACTTCCAGCTGGAACAGTAGAAGCGATTTTGCCTCGTTTGAGCTACGAAGGAAAGTTTCCACCCTTGGTAAAGAAGTTTGTGCATCCATACTGGTGTCTGTTGCTGCATATGTTTCTTTTGTGCATGACAGAAAATAGAGGGGGAATTGATCAGTTGAATACTACTCAGTCTGCTGCTGTGATTTGTGTAATTATCAATGAGTCGTTCAATTATTCAAGATATATTTTGGAAGCTATGAAGAGAAATGCAATTGGACTTCGAAAGGATAAGTTTCTGATGTATCCGAGATTCTTGCAGATGATTCTGAATGATCGATATCCAGAATTGAAGAGATCTGGTAATACGTTGGAATTGAAACCTATGGGTCCATCATGTTTTGGTGCCCTTACTTCAAAGAAGGGTACAGAGAAGAAGTATGAAGGTTTGATTCCATTGGAGAAGTTTGGTCAGTTTGCAGAGACGGAAGATGTTCGTGAAAATCTAGAAATAGCACAATCTGTTTCAGTGCAAAGTGTACCTGCAAGTGCTATTGTTGCTGAAGAACATGATATTCGTATGGATGCTGAAGATCAGCCTGAGACAGAGATTTTAACAATAGACTCTGATGATGAAGGTGTTGAGATTATGTGTGATTCTGATGAAGATGAAGAGCTTCCTCCTGAAGCTGAAGTTGATACTGCTGTTTCTGTTGTTCCACCCGTGATTACTGCTGAAAGTTTGGCTTTGTTATTGAAATCTGTAACTGATAAGATGGGAAATCCTCCTTCTGATCTTTCAGTGTCAAGTGAAAAGCCTAGTGAAGACCCAAAGGATTCTGATTCCATGCCATTGAAACGGAAAAGGAGGGATCCTCGGCTCGGAATGTATATTGAGCATAGCAAAGATCAACCCGTAATTACTGATGAAGATGATGAAGGTCTTTATGATTTCGAGTTTGAGAAGAATATCACTGATACCACCACCGCTACTGAAGACATCTTTGATTTTGATGTTGGTACTGGAAGAACTGATATGGTTATCACTACTGATGATGTTCCGGTTACTAGTATTGATGTGGATACCACTGTTGAGACAACGTTACCTAGTGCTACTGAAGCTGCAGGTTCTTCTAGAGTTGATCTTGATATGCCTAGCAGTTCAAGTGGTAAAAGACCTGAAGAGCCATTTAGAATGCCATTTGATGATGATTCGAGTGATGAAGATGAGTTTGTCAGCATGAGAGATATGAAGAAAAGAATGGTTGTCCTTGAGCAAGATTCCATTCATAAAGATGCGAAGATTATTCAATTAGAAGATATGGTTGTGAAGAAAGATCAACAGATTGAGCAGCTTCAAGGAGATGTTAGTTTGTTGTTTAACATGGTGTATGACTTGCGTGGAAAGTTGGAGAAGAAATTTGGACAGGAGTTCTCAGATCCAACTGATGTTGAAAATAGGAAAAAGGCTTTTGAAAAGGATGATGCTGAAAGAAGTGCTGCTATGGAACATTACTTTAGAAGAATCATTGATCCTGTTGCAGACAGAGAGAAGGCTGAAAGAATCAAGAAGAAAAGAGAGTTTGTAATTATGAAGAATCGGAATCTAAATCTAGATGATGATGATGCTCATGCAACTCATCATTTGATGGATGTTGGTGAAACTCTCTATGATAAGGTTGGAAATCGTTCTGGTGTAGTTAGCTGGGGTTATGATCATGATCGCAAGAGATGGTGGATAAAAAGGAAGATAGGACCTGTTGAGTGGTATAAATATCCAGGCCAGTTTCAGTCATTTACTAAAGTGGACTTGACAGACTTGTCTAGAGCACCTTATGTAGATGATAAGCCTGGAGGAGTTGGTTATAGGTTTTTCGAGAGGTTGAAGAGGGAGGTTCTTAAGGGCTTTCCTTCAATGCGTACTGCAGAGTCCATTGTTAAACCCGCTAAAGGCATCAGAGATCCATATACAAACAAACAAATGAAGATTGTGCGTTGGCCTGTAACTGATAAAGAGAAGATGATTCCATTGGTGAAAAAGATACCACAGGGTGCTCTGAAGTCCTTACATTTTTGGTCTTATGATGAGCGCTTAGGGCAGGCAGTGATTGTTTGTGATGATGATGTGTGTTTTCAATTGGTGGATCAGATTGATTTACTGAATGTTGCTCATGAAGATTTGGAAGTGTTAGCTCGTCATCAAATTAGAGCTACTGAGAAATATGAAGAAATTGCAAAAGCTTGGACTAAAGCTGTTGCAGCATCTATTCATATTCATACAAAGGGATTCGGTGGTATTAAGGATCGGGTGCAAGATGATCGTGAAGATTAAAGTGTCAAGAACCTGCATGCATAAACCTAGGGGGAGATTGTTGGAACCTGAAGGTTTATTCATGTAGGTTAGCATAGTTTGAGGGTTGATTATGTTTATGTTTAATTTACATGTTTGGGCCGATTATGTATGGGTTGGATTTGAAGGCTTGTGTCGCAATGGGCTAGGGTATAGACTAGATGTTTTGTATTTAAACAAACCTCAATTGATTTGTAGAGGTCGTTGACAAGGTGAGAGGTTGCGACACAAGGGACAAGAAGTCGGTTCTTATTGAAGTCTTGTATCCGTCTTTGCTAGTCATTGAATGCAAGATTTCGGTTAGTTATTTGATATATTATTCTTGTGTTGATTATTATAATACGTTCTTGAATCGGCTTGTGATTGTTTTCCGCACTTTCACAAGTTAAAGGTTGATATCATTGAAAGATCCTAACGGGTTTTACACAACTCAAGTTTGTAGAAAGACCTCTACAAATTGAAGACAGGAAAGTCAAGAATCTCATACGCAAGAGACTAGTTCTAGTCAAAGTGAAGTGGGACCCCAAAAGAGGACCAGAGTACACATGGGAGCTTGAATCAGAAATGCAAAAGAAATACCCGCATTTGTTTCAATAGATCTCGAGGACGAGCTCTAAAACAAGGTGGGGAGAATGTAACAATCCTCGGTAAAACCAACGCCCTTATAATATTTCTGACACTCTAGTATATTTTAGAATGTCCCAATATGTCTTATATTACACCCCGTATGGTAAAACCGAGCCCAATATGTCTTATATTACACACCCGTAGTTTATAAAATAAATTAAAAACAAGAAAATATTAGTTGAGACGGGCCGCGTAGACCCACCCCAACATTTCACGCGGGCGGTATCAAGGTTGAGACCGGACTTCACTGATTTCTTAAGTTGATACGGGCCGCGTAAGCTTTAGCTTACTATTACGCGGGCCGCTAGAGATCATTAAACGCGGAGACATCCTAGGCCGACACGTGTCGACATCGTGGCGGATCTACTTGGTGACCGGGACAAGCTATAGAGTTGACCAGGGTTGACGCGGGCCGCGTAACCCTTGTCTATTCCTTACGCGGGCCACGTGAGGACTAAGTTTCAGCACTATATAAGAAAGCAACGGGTTTTCGTTTTCCGTCGCTCATTCTCAATTTCTCAATCCCACTTTCTGAATTAGAGACATTATAGTCGGGTATTATAACCCTAATTAGCGAGGTTCTGCTCCGTTGTAAGTATTATAACCCCGGTTTCATAATAGTTACGCTGCCCGATTGATTTAGGGTTCTGTAACAACTGTCGTGGTTCTGCCCGACGTAGTTGTTGGAATGCCGTCTCGGGGAGGGTATCATTAATAATTTCAAAGGGTTATGATACTAACCAATATACATTTGTATAAATTATAGATTATATCCAGGAAATCCTTACAAGAAGTCTAAGATAACAATGTGAGTTTATCCTCTTTTTGATAACCTTTTTGTAACTGTTTACAAAACCTTAAATGTTTTACAATGAAATTAAGCGGTGATTGAGTCATTGTAGTTCTTCAATTACTGCTGGTATGTTGGGGTTTTGTATACAAAATTTACTACACTATGAGTAGTAAGTGAAGGTTGACAGTACGTTACCATTGGACAATGAGTTAGCCAATGTGTAATATGACCCACAGGTCAGTGGATTGATAGTACCAAATGGAGTAATTGTGTAGACATAAACAATGTGATCACTCTCAATACTGTTTTAATTGATAAAATGTTTCTTGATTAAACTGGGATTCACTCACCAGTATTTCCGACTGACAAATGTTTTTAAAACGAGTTTCAGGTAACCCAATGTGACAGCCAATTAGTAAAAAGCCAGCTGGAGAGCACTGAAGGCTTGGGAAAAATGTGGCTATAAAAGTTACCTAATAAACGATGTTTTAAATTCAGTAAAATAGGATTTATCTCTATAAATGTATTGTAATAAGAAACTTGGTTTTTGCCCATGTTATTATTAATATCAAATATGGTGGTTTTACTCTGATAAACATTTCCTAACTACGGTTCTGATGAAAAATTCCGCTGCCAAATTAGACACTACGCGATACCACCGAAACTGGCTCACGGGCGCACGTTCCCGGGACAAAGGGATCGGGGGGTGGCGACATAAATTCTGTTGATTCATCCTTTTCTGAATGATTTCTCCATGTGAATCCAAACACCCACCACACACGAATTGTTGATGTTCATCGCCTCAGACTTTAAACACATTTTTAGGCTCAGAATCAACTTACACACCACTTATTTGATAAAATGCTTGACCCAAATTTTGGTGATTGATTGTTTTGAATTTAGTTTTTTTTCTTCAAGCATCTTCACATTCAGTTCCTTTCACAGCACTTCAATTTCATCTTTAGTGTCTACATTTGGCATAGCTTCTAACTCCAATCCAAACAAGTCAACCGAGGTAAAATCATTAATCTATAACTCTTCGTTTGTTTATTTGATTGGTATCTTTGCAATTGGCTGGAGCCAAAGGGGGACATTTTAGGGCTCTTGGGTGATTAATTCTTGTTCAAGTTAAAATTGGGATTTGCCGCAAGTCGCGCACTCATGACGTAGCTCTTTCTTGGTGAGGTGACTGGGAGGGTGAGCAACTGTAGGTTGCTTTCCTCTCCTTCGTTTCTTGGGTGGGTTGATACCTGGCCTCCTCCTCACCTCGAGAAGGAGGACTTGTTATCACTTCTCGGTTTTGATTGTTTCCAATGGGCTCTGCCAAGGGTAGGAGCATGGTATCCAGTGCCTCTGAAGGGGATGTTGGCTCCACCTCGTCCAATGGAGTGTGGCTATGCCCCTTCAGGAACTTCCACGAGTGTAAAGACGGCAAGCCTGGGTCTTCTGGGTATAACAGATTGATCGCGCATTTTCAGCAATTCCATTTTAAAGATGATCGTAAAGAATCCCTTCAAGATGTGCTTTCTAAGGATTTAGAATTGTTTTCGAATGTTGGGGAAACCCTACGAGTTTTTGGATATTGGTTGTATGGGAGGTGCATGAAGACACACGCACTTAGTAGGGGGTGTCATCATCCTGATGGTGTTTTCACGTTCTCTAGAAAATCCGGGTCTGATGAGGATTTTTTCGTGGGGATCCCAAGGCCCCAAGATCCTGTGATGGTTGTTGTGCTTAGGACCCCGCAGGGAGTGATGGGAGATGTCGATATGCTTGAACGTGTTTTCTCCCTTCCGGTTCGAACTGTTAAGAGCATCCCCCCAAGCTGTCGTTTGGCATTTGCACAAGCTTTGACAGGTGTCATCCATAAAGTAGTAGCTTCCCCTAGGACTGTCGAAAGTTGGGTCAAACTCTTGCTCTTACCCCATTGTACCCTTAAGGTGGTTAAGCCGTCTTCCAGGCAAGAGCGAAGGTCGGGTAATCGAAAATCCTTGCAATGTGATAGTATTTTGCGAGCCTTAGCTATGTGGAAGGTGTAAAACCCGTTAGGATCTTTCAATGATATAAACCTTTAACTTGTGAAAGTGCGGAAAACAATCACAAGTCGATTCAAGAACGTATTATAATAATCAACACAAGAATAATATATCAAATAACAAACCGAAATCTTGCATTCAATGACTAGCAAAGACGGATACAAGACTTCAATAAGAACCGACTTCTTGTCCCTTGTGTCGCAACCTATCACCTTGTCAACAACTTCTACAAATCAATTAAGGTTTATTTAAATACAAAAGAACTAGTCTATACCCTAGCCCATTGCGACACAAGCCTACTAACCCAACCCATACATAATCGGCCCAAACATGTAAATTAAACATAAACATAATCAACCCTCAAACTATGCTAACCTACATGAATAAACCTTCAGGTTCCAACAATCTCCCCCTAGGTTTATGCATGCAGGTTCTTGACACTTTAATCTTCACGATCATCTTGCACCAGATCCTTAATACCACCGAATCCCTTTGTATGAATATGAATAGATGCTGCAACAGCTTTAGTCCAAGCTTTTGCAATTTCTTCATATTTCTCAGTAGCTCTAATTTGATGACGAGCTAACACTTCCAAATCTTCATGAGCAACATTCAGTAAATCAATCTGATCCACCAATTGAAAACACACATCATCATCACAAACAATCACTGCCTGCCCTAAGCGCTCATCATAAGACCAAAAATGTAAGGACTTCAGAGCACCCTGTGGTATCTTTTTCACCAATGGAATCATCTTCTCTTTATCAGTTACAGGCCAACGCACAATCTTCATTCGCTTGTTTGTATATGGATCTCTGATGCCTTTAGCGGGTTTAACAATGGACTCTGCAGTACGCATTGAAGGAAAGCCCTTAAGAACCTCCCTCTTCAACCTCTCGAAAAACCTATAACCAACTCCTTCAGGCTTATCATCTACATAAGGTGCTCTAGACAAGTCTGTCAAGTCCACTTTAGTAAATGACTGAAACTGGCCTGGATATTTATACCACTCAACAGGTCCTATCTTCCTTTTTATCCACCATCTCTTGCGATCATGATCATAACCCCAACTAACTACACCAGAACGATTTCCAACCTTATCATAGAGAGTTTCACCAACATCCATCAAATGATGAGTTGCATGAGCATCATCATCATCTGGATTTAGATTCCGATTCTTCATAATTACAAACTCTCTTTTCTTCTTGATTCTTTCAGCCTTCTCTCTGTCTGCAACAGGATCAATGATTCTTCTACAGTAATGTTCCATAGCAGCACTTCTTTCAGCATCATCCTTTTCAAAAGCCTTTTTCCTATTTTCAACATCAGTTGGATCTGAGAACTCCTGTCCAAATTTCTTCTCCAACTTTCCACGCAAGTCATACACCATGTTAAACAACAAACTAACATCTCCTTGAAGCTGCTCAATCTGTTGATCTTTCTTCACAACCATATCTTCTAATTGAATAATCTTCGCATCTTTATGAATGGAATCTTGCTCAAGGACAACCATTCTTTTCTTCATATCTCTCATGCTGACAAACTCATCTTCATCACTCGAATCATCATCAAATGGCATTCTAAATGGCTCTTCAGGTCTTTTACCACTTGAACTGCTAGGCATATCAAGATCAACTCTAGAAGAACCTGCAGCTTCAGTAGCACTAGGTAACGTTGTCTCAACAGTGGTATCCACATCAATACTAGTAACCGGAACATCATCAGTAGTGATAACCATATCAGTTCTTCCAGTATCAACATCAAAATCAAAGATGTCTTCAGTAGCGGTGGTGGTATCGGTGATATTCTTCTCAAACTCGAAATCATAAAGACCTTCATCATCTTCATCAGTAATTACGGGTTGATCTTTGCTATGCTCAATATACATTCCGAGCCGAGGATCCCTCCTTTTCCGTTTCAATGGCATGGAATCAGAATCCTTTGGGTCTTCACTAGGCTTTTCACTTGACACTGAAAGATCAGAAGGAGGATTTCCCATCTTATCAGTTACAGATTTCAATAACAAAGCCAAACTTTCAGCAGTAATCACGGGTGGAACAACAGAAACAGCAGTATCAACTTCAGCTTCAGGAGGAAGCTCTTCATCTTCATCAGAATCACACATAATCTCAACACCTTCATCATCAGAGTCTATTGTTAAAATCTCTGTCTCAGGCTGATCTTCAGCATCCATACGAATATCATGTTCTTCAGCAACAATAGCACTTGCAGGTACACTTTGCACTGAAACAGATTGTGCTATTTCTAAATTTTCACGAACATCTTCCGTCTCTGCAAACTGACCAAACTTCTCCAATGGAATCAATCCTTCATACTTCTTCTCTGTACCCTTCTTTGAAGTAAGTGCACCAAAACATGATGGACCCATAGGTTTCAATTCCAACGTATTACCAGATCTCTTCAATTCTGGATATCGATCATTCAGAATCATCTGCAAGAATCTCGGATACATCAGAAACTTATCCTTTCGAAGTCCAATTGCATTTCTCTTCATAGCTTCCAAAATATATCTTGAATAATTGAACGACTCATTGGTAATTACGCAAATCACAGCAGCAGACTGAGTAGTATTCAACTGATCAATTCCCCCTCTATTTTCTGTCATGCACAAAAGAAACATATGCAGCAACAGACGCCAGTATGGATGCACAAACTTCTTTACCAAGGGTGGAAACTTTCCTTCGTAGCTCAAACGAGGCAAAATCGCTTCTACTGTTCCAGCTGGAAGTTCTATAGGATCTGTTTCCTGATCATTAAATCTTAACACTTCTCTAATCATCTGTTCAGTCACTATAACTTTCTTTTCTTGAATTTCAGCAACTATAGCTCCCTTTCCATCAACGACTTCTACTTTAGCACTCTTCCAAAAAGCTTGAATAAGTTCTTCATAAACAACCGGATTCTCACGAAGAGCATGAACAATCCGGCAGTTATTTAAGCCTTTCATCAATGACATGAACATCTGCTTGTGTTTTTCTGGTGGAGGTGCTAAATATCCAACTTGATTATGAGAAGATATAAACTTTAAATCCATTTTCTGCACACAACACAAATCAAATAAGTTTCCAACTTTTGAATATAACAGTGATAAAAATAAAAACCAAACAAACACTGTTACTGTTCACTCGAGACCATGAGTCGCAACCAAAAGGTCTCGAGTCGAAACCAGTTGTTTGTGAGTCGCAACCATGAGTCGCAACCAACAGATTTCGAGTCACAAACATGAGTCGCAATCTTGATGTTGCGACTCGTAACCACTGGTTTCGAGTCCTCAGTGTTCTTGATTGCGAGTCAAACATCTTCAAAACTTCATCGGAAACATCATCGGAATCTTCAAATCCTCATCGGAATCTTCAAATCTTCATCGGAATATTCAGCAACCATTCATAATTCCTGCAAAAACTTGAATAATGACGTCATTATACCTTGATGATCAATGAGTCGCAACCGGAGATCGCGAGTCGTAACCGGAGATAAATCGGAATCTTCAACAGATCACCGGAGCTTTTGAGAGAGAATTAGGCTTGGTTGCGAGTGAGAAATGAGGTCTCGACTCGCAACCACCCTTTTATACTCAACAGTTATCATGGGCTTGGGCCTTGTGGACTTGGGCTTAAATAGATTTATCAAGCAATTTTTTAAACCCATTTCAAAAACTGATTTAATTTTAATGAAAATTATCCATTAAACCTTTTGAGCAATGTTTGCAAAATAAAAACCTAAAAAAAACAAAATTAAATAATAAAATATTATTAACAAAAATAAATCAGGAAATTTGCATAGATACTCAGGGATCAAATCACAAGGTTTTGGGCTTGACTTCACTTATCAACACTGATCTACTACTGAATGATCTAGACAATTGCCAGTATATTTGTCCCCTTAAACTCATCTCCCTAGACCTTTTCCATATAACTGCCTGTAACTCAATTTATCATGTTTTGATATCTTAACAATGAACACTCAAAACAAATACTAATCAAATCCCGGAATTATAACAGCACACTCTATCATGCAAGTAGCTTCCCTACCACATGTTTCACAAGTCCAATCTAGAACTCTGAAATCTTAACTGGGAATAGATTGAGAAGAGAACAGAATAGATCTTAAGCAGAGATGGTATAATATACAGATCAAATGAGTTTTTCTCAATTTGATATAGGTTTCATGGGTTTCTTTTGGGCACTAGAGGGCCTCTTTCGGGTGTTTAATTGATCTACAGAACGACAACGTACAGCTAGGTCAGCATATATCTGGATGCAGCAGAAGCTGACGTTGCCTAGCACCTCCAGGTCAGCATATATCTGGATGCAGCAGAGGAGATACACGACTTTTTCAGAGAAGATTTCAGAGTCAGACCAAAATTGTGTGTATCGGGACAACATACAGACATTCAAATAGAAATGAGCTAATTCCAAGTGACTTTCTTTCCTGAGGTCATGTACATTTTTAGTTCTAAACCGAAACAGCCAATGTTTCCAGTTTTAAGGATAGAGCCTACCAACACATCATACTAGAGTCAAACTATTTCGATACTGGTCTTACATGAGTCAGCCCTCAACCATAATGTGAAAATTCATTTCATTTCCCAGTCCTGCCACACCTCTTTTTGTATTTTTCAATTTTTTTAATGTTTTTGTATTTTTCAAAATTTCTCCCCCTAAATTTGAGCATAAATAAAAACTACCTAAGAATAGAAAACTTTATGAACAAATTTACCTACGAAAAACAAAAACATGCTCAGTCAGTAAAGCGGATCATTTTCAGAAAATCCACAAGCACTCTGAATTTTGAGCTGCTGACAGGTTTAGTGAACAAATCGGCAGCATTTGCATCTGTGTCGATTTGTTCAAGAGTAATAAGACCTCTGTCGAAGCAATCTCGAATAAAATGAACTTTGATGTCAATGTGCTTGGTTTTGGAGTGAAAAACAGGATTTCTAACAATTTGTATTGCAGCATCATTATCGCAGTAAATAGTAGTGTTGAGATAAGTCAAACGGTAGTCCTGCAATTGATGTTGCATCCACACCACTTGAGAGCAAGATGCAGAAGCAGCAACATACTCAGCTTCAGCTGTAGAAATCGCCACCGTTTGTTGTTTCTTGCATTGCCAAGAAATGAGCCTATCACCCAGAAACTGGCATCCCGCAGATGTAGATTTCCTGTCACTGTCAGTACCTCCAAAATTGCTGTCAGAAAAAGCAAACAAGTCAAAATTGGAATCCCTCGGATACCACAGGCCAAACCGAGGTCGGCCTTTAAGATACCGAAAGATCCTTTTAACAGCAGTAAGGTGAGAAGTTTTAGGATTAGCCTGATAGCGTGCACAGTTGCAAACAGCAAACATAATGTCCGGACGGCTAGCTGTGAGATACATCAATGACCCGATCATGGACCTATATTGACGTTGATTGACAGACTCTCCTTCTTCATCTTCAGTCAATAATGGTCTCTCTGCCATAGGTGTTTCAGCAGGCTTTGCGTCCGTGAATTTGAATTTTGCCAGCACATCATCCACATACTTCCCTTGATGAATAAGAATTCCTTGTGAACTCTGCTTGACTTGTAGACCCAAAAACAGTGTCATTTCCCCCAGAGCACTCAATTCAAACTTCTTCTTCATAACTCTCTCGAATTCCTTGCAAAGATCCTCACTTGTAGATCCGAAAATGATATCATCAACATAGATTTGAACCAAGATTTGATCACGTCCTACCTTCTTGATAAACAGAGTCTGGTCTATGGTGCCACGCGTATATCCATGAGCCAACAGATGCTCTGTAAGTGTGGCATACCAAGCTCGAGGAGCCTGGTGTAACCCGTACAGCGCCTTGTCTAACTTGTAAGCGTATTCAGGATGATCTGGATGCACGAACCCTGGTGGCTGCTCGACAAAAATTTCCTCCTTCACATCTCCATAGAGAAACGCGGTTTTGACATCCATCTGATAAACAGTGAATCCCATGTATGACGCGTAAGCCAAAAAGATCCGGATGGCTTCAAGTCGTGCAACCGGAGCATATACTTCATCATAATCCAGTCCTTCAATTTGTCTAAATCCCTGAACCACCAGCCTTGCTTTGTTTCGAACGATGACTCCTGCAGAATCCTGCTTGTTTCGAAATACCCATCTAGTTCCAAGCTTACGTTTTCCTGTTGGCAACTTGACGAGCTTCCATACTCCAAGTTTTTCAAACTGGTTCAGCTCTTCGTGCATAGCATCTACCCAGCCAGGTTCCTGCAAAGCTATATCAATAGTTTTAGGTTCGATTTGAGAAAGATAACAAGAATATAAGCAAGTGTTAATGATTCCTGATTGACTCCTGGTCAAAATTCCTGCATTTACAGGACCAATCACATTCTCGATTGGGTGATTGCGTTGAACGCTCGTAGGTATGGCCAAATCAGGTACAATCTCCTCTTCAGTGGTGGTGTTGCTAGACTCCCCCTCATTAGGTGCTGTAGTAGTGTGAACTACAGGAGAAGTGACAACACAATCCTCAGGAATTGGTTCAGGAAATAAAGCAGAATCACTAGTTGATGCACCCTCAGGAGATCGATTGACCGTCGGAGTTGGTGTAGGATGTTGCGTAAACACCATTCCTGGTGGATCAATAGTATGATGCCTCACGTTGTCTTGCATTTGTGCTTCGTCTTCCGTATCTTCAAACGACAATGGTTGTTTGGGAATAGACACACCTGCAACTGAAACATCACTTGACAAAATGTTAAATGATTTAAACAGAGCAGAATAATCGTATAACCATTCTGGACCAACTCTAGCGTCCGTAGCATTCTCTTCAAGCCATTCAATGTTGCACGACTCGACGACCTTTTTAGTTACTTTGTTGTATACCCTATAAGCAGAGCCTTTAGCATATCCAACAAAGTAACATTCATCACCTTTGACTTCAAACTTTCTGTTGGAGTCCATTAGTAATAATACACATGGGCAACCAAAGATACGAAAGTGTGAAACCGAAGGTTTATGTCCTTCCAGAATCTCATAAGGGGTTTTCATGTGACGTTTGTTAACTAAAGCATGATTCTGGATATAACAAGCCGTGCTAACTGCCTCGGCCCAAAAGAAGCTAGGAAGCTTTGAATCAGCCAGCATAGTACGCGCAGCTTCAATGAGAGTACGATTCCTTCTTTCAGCCACTCCATTTTGTTGTGGAGTTCGAGGCGCACTGAACTGACGATCGATTCCCTTATCAATGCAGAAAGTATCCAAAGTAACGTTCTTGAATTCTGTCCCATTGTCTGATCGAATAACCTTCACCTTAGTACTCGCTTGATTTTCAGCCAAAGTAATGAATTGTTTTACCAAGACAGCAGTTTCATTTTTGTGGCTGAGAAAATACACCCAAGTGTAACGAGAGTAATCATCGACGATTACCAGACAGTAAGCTTTCTTCCCAATGCTCAGCACATTCACTGGACCAAAAAGATCCATGTGAAGTAGTTCGAGTACAGCTTTTGTCGAAGGTGCTGGTTTAGTCTTATGAGGTTTTCGATGAGCTTTCCCTTTCGCACAAGCAACACATTTCTCCACCAACATGAAGTCCTTGATTGGAAGATCACGTACCAGTTGACCTTTAGCTAAACGGTTCAGATTTTTCATATTCACATGCCCAAGTCGACGATGCCACAACAGACCATCATGCTCCGAAATTTTTGAAAATAGACAAGTGATCTCTTCACACGGTTTCTTGTTCATATCAATGACGTAAGCATTACCTTTCCTTTCAGCTGTCATCAAGAACCATTCTTCTGGAATAACAATCCCAGGCTTAAGAACATGACATCCCTTCTTCGTGAAATGAACTGAATTCCCTCGATCACAGATCTGCGAAATACTTAACAGATTGTGTTTCAGTTCTGGAACATAATTAACATTTTCAAAACTTAAGACGCCGTTTCGAACAGTTCCTTTTAACGTGATTCTGCCTGACTCTCCTCCCGCAAATGAGACATATCCACCATTAAAATCTTTGATATTTTCCAGTTGGGATAAGTCTCCTGTCATGTGCCTGGAACAGCCACTATCCATGTACCAGAGGCGCACGGTAGTCCTCCATAGCTGTTCCTGCACGATTAGCGGGATTAGTTAGATTTAGGAACCCAGCCCATAGTGGATCTGGGTTTTCCTTGTGCATCAATATACGTCACTCTCTGCCACACTAAATTATCTTTATTCAGAAATTTTGAAACATCCATTTTTGCGACATTTTGATGACATGATTTCATTGAATTGGATTGCATGCCATTAGCTTTAGGTTTCCAAAACTGTCTTGACCAGTTAGAATTGAAACTTTCATAAGCGTTACCAAAAGAATTACTTCGATTTCGCTGAAAATTTGTTTGTCTATTCTGATATTGATTATAGCGTTTGGCTGCATTCCAATCCTGATCAGAAGGTCTAGTCCTGTGATAGTTGTTCTTCATTGTCTTAGTCTTTGCAGACATCATGGACTTCGAACAGTGATATCGATTAGACGTGACCTTCTGATTTCGCTCTGATGTTTTCTTGTTCGGTGTCCTTGGGAGTTTGCCACAATTTCTGGCAATATGACCAGCAATGCCACAGTTAAAACATGTTTGACGTTTCACATTTTGAATATTCTTGACATTTTGACTCTGTTTGCTTGATTTCGTGTGATTTGATGTTTTAGTTTTCTGAACATGTTTGACTTGTGGTTTTTCTTTAGACAACTTTTCTTCTAATGATCTCTCTTTTAGATCAGCATTCCTTTCATTGTTACTTAATCTTGATTCCGAATTTGAACATGTACGAGTTTCATCCAAATGCGTTTTATCAAGGCATTTATCATCTGAAACCGATTCAGGTTCACTTCCCGAACAAGAAGAAGTCTCAACAATATGCTCTTCCTCAATGCATTTGTCATGTGAAACTGATTCAGATTCCTTTTCTGAGCCTAAAGAAGTTTCATCAATATGCATTTTCTCAGAGCATTTATCATGTGACACAGATTCAGGTTCATTGTTTAACACAGTTTCCAATGGGGTCCCACTAGATTCAACATTAGGGACACCCACTGAGACAGATTCAGAAGAATAATCAGGATACTCTTGATTTTCTTGAGAAGTCGTTTCAGTGGTTTCACTGAATGCATCCTGAGGGACCTCACCTGTAACATTTTCACAAGCTGAAACATTAGAGATGTTAGGATCACAAACATTAGTTGAAAAACAATCATCACCACACTTATTGTTCAAATCATCCACACAAACATTATCAGTTTTGCCCAAAACAACAGGCTCACAAGACGAAACATAAGCTGAAAACGACGCAAACAAAGAACTAGTAAAAGCAATGTCCGACTCAGTTGGTTCAGAATAATGTTCAAAATATGGTTCAGAAACATTTGAAATAATAACCGGTTCACTCCCATGAACATCATCACACTTTACTTCAGAGCTATCATCTGCACACGAAGATGAAACATTAGGATCAATTGTGCCTTTGTGAACAAAATTTATAGGAGCAGACTTCTGTTTCTCAATTGGTCTGTCATTGAACGATGACTTATTATTTTTGGGACCATAAGTCATTTTACTTTCATTAGTCATCTCCTCCTCAGTCATGGGTAGATAAGTATAATTATCATTATAGGGAGGAGGAGCCTTATTAAAACCCAAACCACACCCTTTCTTTTCCTTGTATGCGAGCTGTTGATCACACAAATTTTTGACTAATTTACTGGAAGAATCAAACTTCTTGATATTCAGTTCATTAATTTGATATCTATTTTGAATATCTTCCAGTTCCTTAGTTAAAATGCATACCTTTTCTTGTGCTTCTAGGAAATGGGCTGTTTTTACACTCACATCATCCTTTAGCTTGATGATGTCTTTTCGCTGAGCTTCAATCTTTTCTTTATAAAGCTTCTCATTTTTAGACAAAGTAAAATTTTTATTTTTTATGTCATTATAATCTTGAATGAGCTCAGCGTTGTGTATTCTGTAAGCCTCAACCCTTTCCCTACACTCAGGAGTACAGAAAACAGAAATTACCTCTTCTTTGGTGAGACCTTTAACAGGAGCTGAAAGAATTTGAGTCATGAATGCAAAATCATCAGCTACAGTCTCTTCCTCTGGCTTTGGGCTATGTTCGCTTGAAGTCATGAAAGCAATGTTGGATTTAGTAGTTTGATTCTCTGGAGCTGATATGTTCAGACGCTCAATTTCTGAAGTCCAATCAAAGTTGAGATTTGGCTGAACCACCAGTGCTTGTGCTAATCCTTGCGGCTGTGGACTTCCAGAAGCAGCAGCATCTGCTATACTTGTAGTGGTCACAAGAGCTCTTTCTCGATTAGGAGTTGCAGGTTGGGCAGGAGTTGCAGGGGTTTGATCTCTGTTTATAAGTGGCTTTGGGCAGTTTCGAGCATAGTGTCCTTCCTCATGACAGTTGAAGCAACGAAGATTAAAGGGCACTTTAGCTGCTCCATTCCATGCATTTCCCCACCTGTTTTTACCTGTTCTTTTCACAAACTTTTGGGCTCTGAAAGCTGCCATTGCCATCTGCCAGGTGATGTCCATTTCTTCAACATCATCTGGATGAATCTGTGTCAGATCATCAGGACTCCACTTTGGTGGATCAAGTTTTCCTGCAATGAAAGCATTCAAACAATTGATCACTGAAGCTGCGATATCCAAGTTTTCCTTTGATTGTTTAGCAAAGAATGCTATCATTTCGTTGTTAGCAGCGGAAGCAGAAGCAGCGGTAGAGATATTTCCAGAATTTGGAATTGAAGCATGAGAAGCTGGAGAGACGACTTGATTAGAGGATCCAGATGAGTGCACCTTAGCTGAAGTTGGAGTAGTGGATGAAGTATTTCGAAACATCTGAAAACCACTTTGAGACAATAATGTTGTGTTGTTGTTGTTAGAGGAAGCGGGAGCAATGGAAAAACCAGCAGCTAGCATACTGTTCTTGTAATTTGTTTCTCTTTGCTTATCATCCAGTTCGCATGCCTTAATGTGAGAGATCATCTCAGACAGAGTGCATCTAGCGAGATCTTTGGTCTTCTTGATCATAGCAACATGATGATCGCAACTCTTCGGCAATGCATTAAGAAGTTGTCGGTTTGTGGATGCATTTTTTGTATGAATTTCTTCCATTTGCATTTGGGTGATCAGCTTCACAAACCTCTGAATCTGATTATCTACCGTCTCACCATAAATATGGTTGAAATTGTTGAAGTTTTGTTGCAGCAGATTTCTTCGGCTCTCTTTCATATCTTCGTTTCCTTCATATACTTCGATCAGAGAATCCCACAATTCTTTGGCAGATTTGCAGGTGCGAAAGCCAACAGCAATATCAGGACCCAAACCCATGGTTAAGTAGGAAAGAGCTCGATCATCTTCTTCAACAACGAGCAAATCATCTTCAGTGTACTGATCCCTAGGTTTCTTTACCTTAAGACCTGGTTCAGTTGAGCTTTCCATCATAATTTCCCTAGGACCTCGCAAAATGCTTCGCCACAGCTTATAATCCTTAACCTTCAGATGCTTTTCAAAACGCCACTTCCACTCAGGAAAATCATTAGCATCAGTTAACCTAGGAATGCGTGTTGTGGTACCAAGCTTTGAATCCAATTCTTGTTGTTCTTTAAGGGCAGTCAATTCACTGTTGTTTGACGACATGTTTAATTAATTAGTTAATTAATTAATTGATTTTTTTTTTTTAAGTCCAAAAGTCAACAGTTCAAATGTCCGTAAATCAGTGTCGTTGCGAGTCATAACAGCTGGGTTGAAACTGCTGTGGTTGCGAGTCGTAACTAAAACAGGATGAGCCGAAACCAAGGTTGCGAGTCGTAACAGCTTTGGTTGCGAGTGGAGATTGACTACTGGTTGCGAGTTGCAACTGAAACAGGATGAACCGAAACCGTGGTGAATGCGAGTCGAAACCAAAACGTGATGAACCGCAACAATGATGGTTGCGAGTCGTAACCAGAACGTGATGAACCGCAACAGAGCTGGTTGCGAGTCGAAACCTGCAAAAGAATAAACGATAAGATCTGTTTACTCGCAATCCCGATTTTTCAGCACTTCCAAAATTCAAAGATATTGTAATCTTTGAATCTGTTGACCACCAACTTCCCGTAAAATCAACAAACACCTTTTTCAGAAATCAACAAACCAAAATCAGTATAATTTTGATGAATCGATCAGGAACAGTTTAAGTATTTCACTGCAAAACATGCAACAAAATAGATCAGTAGCACAAACAATTCTTGAATCCGAATGATATCAAAACCGAGCCCTTGAATGGCTTCAATGGCTCTGATACCAATTGTAAAACCCGTTAGGATCTTTCAATGATATCAACCTTTAACTTGTGAAAGTGCGGAAAACAATCACAAGTCGATTCAAGAACGTATTATAATAATCAACACAAGAATAATATATCAAATAACAAACCGAAATCTTGCATTCAATGACTAGCAAAGACGGATACAAGACTTCAATAAGAACCGACTTCTTGTCCCTTGTGTCGCAACCTATCACCTTGTCAACAACTTCTACAAATCAATTAAGGTTTGTTTAAATACAAAAGAACTAGTCTATACCCTAGCCCATTGCGACACAAGCCTACTAACCCAACCCATACATAATCGGCCCAAACATGTAAATTAAACATAAACATAATCAACCCTCAAACTATGCTAACCTACATGAATAAACCTTCAGGTTCCAACAGAAGGAGGGCTCTAGTTTTGAGGTTTTGGTCAATTCCCTCCTTGCCGATATTGGAGAAGGGGTCGTGTGTGGGGGGGAGGCACAATGGGAGATAACTGAGGAGGTTAGCCCCAACATCAAGCAATGTCTCAGGAAAGTGAGTGATGGTTACTTCACTGCTGCAGTTAAGGTGTTGTGTTCCAGTGGGGTCGCTCCCCGGGGGGAATCTACCATGCAAGCCCTTATCGACAAACATCCCTTCACACCGCCCCTGAACCTCCCTTCAAGTCCTCTTTCACAACCAACGTTATCCGTGGATGAAGACTGCGTCCACAGGTGTGTGAAATCTTTCCCGTAAGGGACATCTTGTGGGCGAGATGGCATGCGGGCCCAACACCTGTTGGACGCTCTTAGCGGCGAGGGGTCGGTGACTGCCTCGGGACTACTTACTGCCATCACTGAAGTGGTAAACCTTTGGCAAGGGGGGTTATGTCCTAAGGTGCTCGCGGATTTTGTTGCTTCGGCGCCCCTAACCCCTTTGTTGAAGCCTGATAATGGGATTCGCCCCATTACTGTGGGGGCAATTTGGAGAAGATTAGTCTCCAAAGTAGCCATGAAGAAAGTTGGGAAAGAAGCTGTTAAGTACTTGGGTGACTATCAATTTGGGGTGGGGGTCCCCAATGGGGAGGAGGCGGTGCTGCACAGCGCTAACAGGTTTCTTAATTCTTTTCATTCAGATGGTTCGCTGGCCATGCTTACGGTTGATTTTTCCAACGCTTTCAACTTAGTTGATCGTTCAGTTTTGCTTCGCGAGGTCCATCACCATTGCCCCTCCATATTCCCATGGGTTCAATTTCTGTATGCTCAGCCTGCTAGGCTATATGTGGGGATTGACCGTATCGAGGCATTCATGGGGGTGCAGCAAGGGGATCCCTTGGGACCTTTGCTTTTTGCCCTAGCCTTACACCCCTTAGTGCTTCAGGTGCAGGAAACCTGTAAACTCCCCTTTCATGCTTGGTACTTGGATGACGGGACAATTATCGGGGACGTTGTTCAGGTTGCTAAAGCTCTCGACATCATCGGTTCGGAGGGTCCAGCCTTGGGGCTACGGCTTAGTATTAGAAAAACAGAACTATTTTGGCCGACATGCAACGGGGTGAAGGTCCGGCCAGGGCTTTTCCCCAGTGAGATTGGGAGGCAGGAGAAAGGTGTCAAACTGCTAGGAGGGGTAGTCAGCCGTGATGCCAGTCTTATTAGTGGTCTAGTGGCTAAGAGGGCAACGCGTGCTGTTGACATTGTGGGACACCTTCCCTTGTTGCGTGATCCTCAAAGCGAACTCCTCTTGCTTAGATCTTGTATGGGGGTTGCAAAGTTGCTATTTGGTTTGCGAACTTGCCAGCCCCCCTTTGTGGATGATGTTGTTTCATGTTTTGATAAAGGTCTTCGGGAGGCAATAGAAAACATTGTCGTATGTGGGGGGTCCTTTTTTGGTGATCTACAGTGGCGAATCGTGACCTTGCCAATGAGGCTTGGTGGGTTGGGCCTTCTCTCGGCCCGGGATGTGGCTGCCTATGCCTTTGTGGCATCCAGGTCTCAATCTTGGGAGTTGCAGGACCACATCTTACGTAACCTGACTTTGATCTCGGCGGTTTCTCTAACAAGGACACCACCCCCAAAAAGCCACAAAAAACTTTGGCGAATGCCCTTTGTTATCGAATCGCACAAAGTTTGGGAGAAGATTTCCATTTGTCACCCCACCAGAAAGCCGTCATTGAATGCCTACAGAGGCCTCATGCTCAGGATTTCTTAACTGTTATTCCTATTGAAGGTTTGGGTCAACGTATGTCAGCGGTGGAGTACAGGTCTATCCTTAAGTACCGTTTGATGATCCCCATGTTCCCGAATGATGAAACTTGCCCAGTCCGCCGTAAAGCATGCCTGGATAAATACGGGGAGCATGCGTTACACTGTAGAGAGTTGCCGGGGTTTAAGTATCGCCATGACTTTGTGCGAGACGCGTTAATGGATATTCTCAGACGAGCAGGGATCTCGGCGAAGAAAGAGGCATCGGTTAATTTTCTTACAGACCCGTCGGAGGGGAGATCTACCCTACGCCCAGCTGACGTGCTAGTTTTTGGTTGGGAGGGCGGGAAACATGCTTGTGTCGATCTCGCAGGTGTGTCCCCACTAGCCGGGTTCTGGGAAAATGGGTTTGTGGCGGGGCAAGCGGTGCTGAAAGCAGAGTCAAAGAAGGTGGAAAAGCACGCAAAAACTTGTTAGCATAATCAGCATGCGTTTTATCCCCCTAGCGTTTGACACGTTCGGTTCCTTGGCGCCGGAGTCAGTTCGGTTCTTGTCTAGAGTTCAGCGTGTGGTCCATAGCAACTTTTCGACCCCTCAGGGGCGGGGCTTTGTTTTTAGTAGATTAGGTTTTTCTATTCAGAAAGGGATGGCGGCGCAGTTTGTTGCTCGTCTACCTGCTATCCTTATGTAATTTGCCCTGATGATTGAAAAGTATAAGTATTTATTAATAAAAAAGATCACTATTAAAAAAAATGATATGGTCGGCACATTTATCATACATATTCACGTGATTTCTTTTAGTGGCTCAATAAAGTTCATACGATCCAATTAAAATTGATTGTCTGATTATGTGATATTGTATGTGCATGTGAATTTTTGTGTCATTAATCGGACGGATACTCGATCGGATCACCGTCCGATCCGTTGAACATTGATTTGATAAATTCATTAGTGTCAGGTCTCGGATTGTGACCCGATCGGATCACGACCCTATTCATTGCATTTCATTAAAAGTTTGACTTTGTTGACTGACCCGATCGGATCACCACCCTATCCTATGCAATTCATTAAAAGTTTGACTTTGTTGACTATCACCTGATCGGATCACCATCCGATCGAGCGGTGATCCGATCAACAAACATTTTAAGTTTTGCTTGGGGTCAATACATCACGTGAACTCCCGAGTTCTTTTATTAGATCTTGTCCATCAGCCCAGTCACAAAGGGAAATCTATAGTGTTGTCAGTTTTGTCACGTGAATATCTCGGGCCAAGCATTCATAAGTATCGGCCCATCATTACATGTGATCATTTCTGTCCAAAGTGTTAAGGTCCAATTGAGGATTACAGAGTGTTGATCTTCATATGATATCTTGATTGATTCAAGTAACAGGTGTCAAAAATTGTCTGATTGCTTTAAAGTGTTACATGTGATAGAATATCTTGGTTCATGTTAACTGTTTGCATGTGAAATCAATTAATATTACATTGTTCTAAATGTGACAGCCTATGATTTATATATGATAAAAATCAAACTGAATGAACAGTGATTTACTATTAAATTAAAATTAGAATTACATTACACAATTACACATTACACATTACACAATTATTTAAATTTAGAATGGAATGAATAGTAACATCATTAAGAGATGAGCAAATGGTATCAGGTATAGGTACCGGTCTCAAATTTATCGAACCGGTGTATTTTCGGTACCGGTTCTGCACAAGTATTCACCGGTTTTTACCCTCAAATACCGGTGACGTACCAGTACCGACCGGTACCGAACCGTACCATACTAGGTATATTCGGTACCGGTACCCACTTTTGGGGATTTCGGTAACGGTATTTTCGGTACCGGCTGGTACCGAGCTCATCAAATCCTATAGCAACGCAGTAATGCAAGTAATTCCACCGTTTATATTACTTTTCATACACACAGTAAGTAAACTGTATTTCTTTTGAATGAGGTTTTATATACACAACAACTTATTTTGCTTTCTTTTTGTCTTTTTTCTGTAATGAATGAATTATAGCATGTAAAATTAGCTTGGATATTTAAAATATTGATGAGCAAATCGTATCATATCCTGTAAACGAACCGGTATCGTATCGGTACCAAATTTACTATACCAAATCATTTTCGGTACCAATTTGATACCCACCTGATGTGCGTGTGTGTTATTAGTTTTTAATGTATTTATTAAGCCCTTTTTAACACTTTTTAGCCAAGTTTTAAATTTATAAAACACGGTATTTACTAACACTAAACACACATATGGGCAAGTGCACCCATCGTGAGCGTAGTATAGTGTTGGCAAGATACCGAGGTCGTCCAAGGACACAAGAGCTTTTAGTACCGGTTTATCCTCAACGTCTAATCAAATCAAAAGTTTAGAAAAAGGTTTTAAACCAGAAAAATAAAAACTAACTAAAATGCTGAAAAATAAATATAAAATAAAAACAGATAGACAAGATGAATCACTTGGCTCCGACTCGTGTTTAGTGTAAACTTTGATTATTTCCGCACTTTTGCACTATTTAAGAGATTATCTTAGTTATTGTAGTAGGCCCCTCTTTTGAAGGTGACGTTACCCTCAACCCAGTAGTTTGAGTCAGCATGGATACAATCCTAAAGGGTCGGATCAAAGAGTTTGGACCCCCGCCATCCAATACCGGTGGGTATTGAAGGAGGTCCTACTAAATTTGACCCAGGTCCTTACAGGATCTATACACTGAACAAGGCAAGACTCTTACCAAACCGTTCCCTTAACCCCCGACCAGGTAGCCAACATACCTCCATATAGACCGTGGAGATATAAATGGTGAAAATCTTTTATTTTATATAGACAGTAAAATAATGCCATGACACCACGGACAAACGATAAGGAAGAATCACCTTCAACATAAGAAACTAGTTACTAAAGTCATTAATACATAACCAAGTAAAAAGTGCGAAAAGATTAAAAATAAAAAGTATTACACTAGACACTTTGTCTTCACCAAGTGATGTAAGGGACTTAGTGTAACAACTCTCATCAAAAGTCTTAATTATTTTTTTATTTTGTCCAAAAGGAAACCCTAATTGAGACCCCCAAGTGATTCTGCATAAACCCTAAAATTTTCAGAACAATCAGAATCAGGATCAGGGCCCCTAAAACTCAGGGGGGTATTCCCTATTGACGATTATCCATATAAAATGTTGTCAAATTCGAATTTTAACAATCCACTGACTCAGCAAGGCTACAAACACACGGGGCTACTCTATAATAGAGTGGTGACCCCTCGCGTCATGCGACGCCCCAACATGGACCCCTCGCATCACGCGAGGGGGTCACATTTTAAGTATAAATAGAGGGCATTGGCACTTGAATTTTTGCACTTGTTCGACGTTAAAATTCATTATACACACTGAGTTATGATCTGATTACTACAAAACACACACAGCACGAAACGCTGCCGCAAAACAGGGTAATAACTCGATCGCTGCTACGATTCAATGTCCGATCGATTGAAATCAATCCAATGGATGTTTAAGTGCTGCCCAAATTAGGGTTATGCTTTGTCATTCGTCATGAATTCGATGGATGTGTAAGTATCGCACTTTGTCATTCGTTGTGAGGGTTTTAATCTCGTGAGTTATCGTAAATGTTGTATTAGTTACTGACCTAGTTTGGGTGCATTGATATTTTAATTAGGTTACAAGGCTAATCAGTAGGCTAGACTCTACCAGTATTAAATCTGCAATGTGAGTCATTCTCTTTTTATCAAATATTTTACAATACTCCATTTTCAAATTTTATAATTACAGGGATTAAGTCGTGGTTATCTTAATCACTGGCTAGTGGGGTATTGTGCACATTACTAATTTCTCACGGTTAGGCTAATAAATCCTAACAGTGATAAACGTCACTACTTGGGGTGGGACCCAATAGTTGTATGACCATCGTCACACGGGTGACAAGGCGCCAGATAAAAATAAGATAGAAGCCATTGTAATCGCTCTTATGTTGTAAACTATAACTATGTGTTATTTTGTCAAAATGAATGATTCACCAGTATTTCCCCGCTGACAAAGATATTTTTAAAACATGTTTCAGACGACCTGCTGTAAATCAAGGAAAACGTGCTATGGAGCACTAACCAGCTTGAAGAGGTGGCTCAGTTAAAATAAATAAACATGTTTTAATAAATCAGGGAATTTCCTAGTAAAATTCCTCTATTGTAAACTACGGGGTTTATCCCGAATTATGAAATAAAATAATCGGGCATTTCAAGTTGTTAAAAAGATCCTGTTAAAAATCTTCCGCTGTCGCATTATAATTACCACGGATTCCTGTCCCGCGGCTCCTGACCGGGTCAAACCGGGGCTAGGGCCGTGACAGGAAAAGGTGGTATCAGAGCCACTGATTTAAGCCAATTAAGTATTTAGAAAATACTTAATTTTACTGATTGCCATTTTGTGATTACGTGTTTTATTATTTGAATATTTGTTTACAGTATGGGTAAGCAAAGTCTTTCGGATATCTACCTTAAATTAGATATTTCACCGAAAGAAAAAGGAACTTCATCCTCAAAATGCCCAAATAATGAGGAAGGAATATTTGTTCGAAGGGCACAATATGAGGAACCACTTTCTCCTAATAAAAGAAGTTTGATTGTTAGGAAAAGTCAGGATAAAATAAAGAAATCCCAACCAAAAGAAGTGAGGGTTAATCAAGAAACCCAGAAACTAGGCAGTAACCCACCATGGGAAGACGAATTAGATGAAAAATGGGTTGACCTCTATATGTTAGCCACTGTAGCAGTAAAAGCTAACATTTAAATACCATGATCCAGTTCTAGCAACCATATCCTCTACAATCCAGAAACTCTAAAAAGAAAACTTTACCCAGTAAATAAATAAGTTACAGTAAACCCTAGTATGTTTTAATTATCAGCTGTCCTTTGTATTAAATTAGTCGCATGATATTCAATAATACTTGAATGCTTATCTGTGAAATTTTTGTTATAAAATTTTAACTTAGCATTTTGTGTGCATTTTGCATATATGCTAAACAGCATGAATGAGTTATCTGAAGCCCTTCAGAATCTCAATCTTTATCCGGTGAAAATAGAAGTTTCCAGAGACTTTACTGGTTACATACCCGATATAGAAGAACCTATGGAATTCAGCGCTTCACCTCCGAAGAAATCAAAGCCTAAGAAAAGGAGAAGATTTGTATGATGGAGGCATGTACGCAAAAGGAAACCCGCAACTAGAAAGGTTCCCAAAATAGAAAATCCCATAGATAAAGGAAAAGGAATTATCATTAGGGAAGGGTCTAGGCAAGTAGAAATGGAAATTGGGGAGAGTTCTAAACAAGTCGAGGAGTTGCCATTACAAGAGGAGTTGGATCGTATATTGGCAAGCTGTGATATCATTAGACCTATCAATACCAACCTTTACCCTTATCCTGCTGAAACTCAACTTCCAATAAATTTGGAACCAACCATTCCAGAACCTTTAATCCATACTCAACCTCTAGGAATGGACGAGTGGTGGACCAATGACTGGCAGTTTCAAAACCTCCTAAATAATCCTTATACCTTTTTCCCTCAGTTTGACCCAGAACCTGTACCAAACCCACCAATGAGTAATGAAAACTTAGCTGAACTCCGCCATTTTGGCGAGGAGCTGATAGGTGCAGGGAATAGGATCTGGGAAGTGGGAGAACAAATCTCCTGGAAATACGACGAGAGGGAATGTCGCTTCTAAGGTGCCCAGGGATAGGATGGTTGTGAAGCTGTGATTATATAATAGTAATAGTAATAATAAAATAAGTCTGTAAAATAACCTACAAATAAAACCTTTGTAAGATAACGGTATGTAATGATGCATAACATATATATAAAATGGGAATCGAGAAATCGATAATTTTGGCTATATGTGTATTGTGAAATTTGCATGATTGTTTTGTGTATAATTGTTATTTATTCTATACTAATAAATTATATATATTAATTATCAGATGGAAAATGCTAATAATGAACAAGTTAACGAGGTTAACCGATCTGAGCAATACCAGGAGGATCAATTTATGACTAGGCAAGATATCGAGACTATCGTTGCTCAAGGAATAGCCAATGCTATTCCAGCAATCCTTGCTGCTGCCCAGAAACCTGTTGAGCCTCAACAAATTATTCCTAGCAAACGTACTTCTGAAGATAACTTCAGTAATAGCGAAAACGGAGGCGGTAATCATGCTAACAACGATAATGATCCACGGCAGGCCCCGCTCCCTAAGAAAATGAAAGCTGCAACGTCTGGTTGCACTTACAAAGAATTACTTGCCTGTAAACCTGCTGAATTCTTAGGCAATGAAGGGGCTACTGCAGCTCTGCGTTGGTTGGAGAAAACCGAAGCAGTACTCATAATAAGTAAATGTGCTGAAGAAGACAAGGTCATGTATGCGTCACATCTCTTTAAAGAAGGGGCGCTAGAATGGTAGAATACGGTACTTCAAGCCAAAGGAAGAAATATGGCCTATGCCATGAGTTGGGAAGAATTTAAGCAAATAATGGAAAGAAAATTCTGTCCCGAATATGAAAAAGAACAAATGGAAAATAAGTTCCTGAATCATCGGATGATGGGTGTAGATTGTCGAGGATATACTTCGACATTCTTCGAATATGCGAGAGTGGTACCAACCCTGGCTTCGCCAGAACCGGTGCTCATTTCCCGCTATATTTGGGGATTAATTGGCAAAATCCGTAATATCGTTAAAGCTGCGAGACCACGCACTATTGACGATGCGGTAGCATTAGCTAATACCCTAACTGATGAATTGGTACGCACAAGTGAAGAAAACCGGGAAAAGGAAGTAGCCCAAAAGATTACCCTAGGATTCCGTATGGGTAACCGTAGTAATTTCAAAAGAAAAGGAACCGGGCAATCTTCCACTATTCCATTTTGCAATGCTTGCAAAAGAAAGCATTTTGGAAGATGCAAAGGATATTGCAATTTCTGCAAAATTCCGGGGCATCAAGAAGAAGATTGTAGAAAGAAGAAAGCAACAGTCTGCTACAACTGTGGAGAAGCTGGACATTGTAGGCCAGGTTGCCCAAAACTGGTCAAACCAGCTGATAACAAAGCCAAACCTGCAGAAGGAGCTACTAAAAAGAATGTTCGAGCATTCCAATTAACTACTCTGGAAGCCGAATTAATTCCTGATGTGATAGCTGGTACGTTCTTAGTTCACAACGTTTATGCAAAAGTATTATTTGACTCTGGTGCAAACCAAAGTTTTATAAATACTTCATTCTGCCAAGCTCTTAATTTACCCTTAACCAACCTTTGGTAGATTTTTAAAGTCGAAACGGCAAACGGGATTCTGTTAAAATAGATAAGGTTTTGCATGAAGGAAATATAGAACTTTCAGGTCATAAATTTTCTGCAAACCTGTTACCTAAGAATTTAGCAGAATTCGATGTGGTATTAGGAATGGATTGGTTAGTAGCCAACCATGCTCAAATTCGCTGTGATAAAAACTCCATCGAAATTCATGCACCCACAGGAGAATTAATAGTAATTACAGGAGATAAGCCACGAAAGACACTAAAGTTCATTTCAGTAATGAAAATTGCTAGTTATGAACGAAAGCAAGGAATAGTGTATATGATTTCAGTAATCATTAACACTAAAGGTAAGGAACTTAAGGAAATTCCTGTAGTATCAGAATACCCGGATGTCTTTCCGAAAAAACTACCTGGATTACCACCCAACAGGGAAGTAGAATTTAGGATTCATCTAATTTCCAGAAATACACCAATAGCCAAAGCACCTTATCGGTTAGCACCCACCGAAATGTTAGAATTGAAGAAACAATTAGATGAATTGTTAAGTAAAGGATTCATACAACCTAGTTCATCCCCTTGGGGAGCACCAGTGTTGTTTGTAAAGAAAAAGGATGGTTCGATGCGAATGTGTATCGATTATAGGGAACTGAATAAGGTTACAATTAAGAATCGATACCCATTACCTAGGATTGATGATCTTTTCGATCAACTTCAAGGAGCTAGGTACTTTTCTAAGATCGACTTACGCTCTGGATATCATCAATTAAAGGTACAGGAAGAAGACATACCTAAAACTGCTTTCAAAACTAGGTATGGTCATTACGAGTTTACAGTCATGCCCTTCGGACTAACGAATGCACCTGCAGCATTCATGGACATGATGAATAGAATCTGTAAACCATACTTGGATAAATTTGTAATTGTCTTCATCGACGATATACTTATTTATTCCAAAAGTCAGGATGAACACTGTCAGCACCTGCATGCACTCTTAACATTGTTAAGAAAAGAAAAGCTTTACGCCAAATTCTCGAAGTGTAAATTTTGGCTACAGGAAGTGCAATTTTTAGGACACATGGTGAATTAAGAAGGTATTCACGTAGATCCTACTAAGATAGAAGCGATCACCAAATGGAAGGTTCCATAAACAACTATGGAAATTAGAAGTTTTCTAGGGTTAGCTGGATACTATAGACGATTTATTAAGGATTTTTCAAAGATAGCTGTACCATTAACTAAGCTAACCTGTAAAGCAGTTAAGTTTGAATGGGGACTTAGGCAAGAAGAAGCCTTTAGGATTTTAAAGCAAAAGTTAACAAATGCTCCAATTCTAGCCTTACCCGAAGGAACTGAAGATTTTGAAGTATATTGTGATGCCTCTAAGCTAGGATTAGGATGTGTGCTAATGCAACGCAAAAAGGTGATTGCATATGCATCAAGACAATTGAAAAAGCACGAGGAAAACTATACGACACATGATTTAGAGTTAGGAGCTATAATTTTTGCCCTTAAAATTTGGAGACATTATCTGTATGGAAGTAAATTTACTGTCTATACGGATCATAAAAGTTTAAGGTATATATTTGGGCAAAAAGAGTTAAACATGAGACAAAGGAGATGGATGGAAATACTAAGCGACTACGACTGCGATATTCAGTATCATGAAAGAAAGGCAAATGTAGTTGCAGATGCCTTAAGCCATAAGTATCATGAGAAACAACGACGGGTTCGTGGTCTTAGATTAAATCTACAGTTAGATTTAATGGAACAACTAAAGAATGTTCGAGAAACAGCAATCAAGGATGATGCTAAAGGAATGAAAGGAAGAGTAAAAGAATTAGAGCAAGGAAATGATGGAATTTGGAGATTCCATAAGAAAAGAATTTGGGTACCTAAGCAAGGAGAATTAAGAAATAAGATTCTAGAGGAAGATCATAAATCTAGATATACCATGCATCCAGGAAACAATAAGATGTACCAAGATTTAAGAAATAATTTCTGGTGGATAGGAATGAAAAAGGACATAGCTAGATATGTTTCTAAGTGTCTTACTTGTTCACAAGTTAAGGCGGAACAACAGAAACCCTCAGGTCTACTTCAACAACTAGAAATGCCTGTATGGAAATGGGAACTCATAACAATGGACTTTGTTACTAAGTTACCCAAAACCAGAAAAGGTAATGATGCGATTTGGGTAATTGTGGATCGATTAACCAAGTCAGCTCATTTTCTACCCATGAAGGAAACCTTTAGCATGGAAAGGTTAGCCAAGTTGTATGTAGACGAAGTAGTATCCTTACATGGAGTTCCACTCTCCATTGTATCGGATAGGGATAGTCGTTTCACTTCCCATTTCTGGAAAAGTTTCCAAGAAGCAATGGGAACTCGACTAAATTTAAGTACGACATATCATCCACAAACAGACGGGCAAAGTGAAAGGACGATACAAACACTGGAAGACATGCTCCGAGCATGTGTGATAGATTTTGGTGGAAATTGGGACGACCATTTACCTTTAATTGAATTCTCCTATAACAATAGTTATCATTCAAGCATTGAAGCTGCCCCATTTGAAGCATTGTACGGACGAAAATGCAGAACTCCAGTTTGCTGGGCAGAAATAGGAGAAAGTCAATTATCCGCTCCTGAAATAGTACAAGAAACCACTGATTAAATCACTCAGATCAAGGAAAGACTGAAAACTTCTCGAGATCGTCAAAAGAGCTATGCCGACCATCGATGTAAACCACTAGAATTCCAACTCGGTGACAAGGTACTCTTGAAAGTTTCTCCTTGGAAAGGAGTAGTTCGATTTGGTAAGAAAGGAAAGCTAAGTCCAAGATACGTGGGACCATATCCAGTAATCCAACGTATAGGACCAGTTGCTTATCGCTTACAACTACCCGAAGAGTTAGCTGGAGTATATGATGTATTTCATGTATCCAATCTCAAGAAATGTCTATCTGACGAATCCCTGGTAATACCTCTTCAAGATATAGAGGTAAATGAGAAGTTAAAATTTATAGAGAAACCACTACAAATAGAAGACCGAAAGATCAAGTTTCTCAAGCACAAGCGACTAGTTCTAGTCAAAGTCAAGTGGGATTCGAAAAGAGGACCTGAATATACTTGGGAGCTGGAATCGGAAATGAAGCGAAAATATCCTCAATTATTCCAGTGAATCTCGAGGACGAGATTTTTATTAAGGTGGGGAGGATGTAACAACTCTCATCAAAAATCTTAATTATTATTTTATTTTGTCCAAAAGGAAACCTTAATTGAGACCCCCAAGTGATTCTGCATAAACCCAAAAATTTTCAGAACAATCAGAATCAGGATCAGGGCCCCTAAAACTTAGGGGGGGTATTTCCTATTGACGATTATCCATATAAAATGCTGTTAAATTCGAATTTTAACAATCCACTGACTCAGCAAGGCTACAAACACACGGGGCTACTCTATAATAGAGTGGTGACCCCTCGAGTCACGCGACGCCCCAACATGGACCCCTCGCGTCACGCGAGCGGGTCAAATTTTAAGTATAAATAGAGGGCATTGGCACTTGAATTTTGGCACTTGTTCGACGTTAAAATTCATTATACACACTGAGTTATGATCTGATTACTACAAAACACACACAGCACGAAACGCTGCCACAAAACAGGGTAATAACTCGATCGCTGCTACGATTCAATGTCCGATCGATTGAAATCAATCCAATGGATGTTTAAGTGCTGCCCAAATTAGGTTTATGCTTTGTCATTCATCGTGAATTCGATGGATGTTTAAGTATCGCACTTTGTCATTCGTTGTGAGGGTTTTAATCTCGTGAGTTATCGTAAATGTTGTATTAGTTACTGACCTAGTTTGGGTGCATTGATATTTTAATTAGGTTACAAGGCTAATCAGTAGGCTAGACTCTGCCCGTATTAAATCTGCAATGTGAGTCATTCTCTTTTTATCAAATATTTTACAATTACAGGGATTAAGTCGTGGTTATCTTAATCACTGGCTAGTGGGGTATTGTGCACATTACTAATTTCTCACGGTTTGGCTAATAAATCCTAACAGTGATAAACGTCACTACTTGGGGTGGGACCCAATAGTGGTATGACCATCGTCACACGGGTGACAAGGCGCCAGATAAAAATAAGATAGAAGCCATTGTAATCGCTCTTATGCTGTAAACTATAACTATGTGTCATTTTGTCAAAATGAATGATTCACCAGTATTTCCCCGCTGACAAAAATATTTTTAAAACATGTTTCAGGCGACCTGTTGTAAATCAAGGAAAACGTGCTACGGAGCACTAACCAGCTTGAAGAGGTGGCTCAGTTAAAATAAATAAACATGTTTTAATAAAGCAGGGAATTTCCTAGTAAAATTCCTCTATTGTAAACTACGGGGTTTATCCCGAATTATGAAATAAAATAATCGGGCATTTCAAGTTGTTAAAAAGATCCTGTTAAAAATCTTCCGCTGTCGCATTATAAATACCATGGATTCCTGTCCTGCGGCTCCTGACCGGGTCAAACCGGGGCTGGGGCCGTGACACTTAGGCAAACATGGCCTTGATTGTCAAGAACTCTTACGATCAATCTTGGATCCCGAGATGACTCACACACTCTATGATGGACAATGGATGATGGTGGTGGATGATGGTGTTATGGTGGTGGTGGGTGGTGGGTGAAGTGTGAGAGAGGTGGTGTGCTAAGGGATGGTTTGTGCTTGAGCCAAGCACTCCTATTTATAGGCTGAACAGAAGCTCGGGCACGGCCCCTTGTCCATCCTTTTCTCTGTCTTCATTAATTGCAGGTTATCTGCATTAGTTGACCACGCCCCCGTGTCCGCTGGGCACGCCCTCGTGTGCATAAGCATATCTGTACTATCAAGATTTGCCTGGATTCTGCGAATCTTAGAGTTGACCACGGCCCCGTGTCCGCTGAGCACGGCCCATGGTGGGTGATAGAAGCTTCTATAGCTTTGTCTTTTATGCTGGCACTTGGGCACGCCCCCGTGTTCACTGAGCACGGGGCGTGTTCAGCCTACTGTTTTCTTGTTTTGCTTGGGAGGATGCTGTCGTGGGGTCGGGCACGTCTCTTTTGTTCCTTTTCTTGTATTTATGTTAGATTTAGCTGTCTTTTTGCTTCTTTTGTTAATTTGAGCTCATTTAATCCTGAAAATATAAAAGGAAGACAAAAGCACACTTTTTCCAACATTAGTACTAAAAAAGGGTTAGTTTCATCCCACAATTGATGTAATTTATATGTTGCATTTTGCACACATCAAATACCCCCACACTTGAATCTTTGCTTGTCCTCAAGCAAAACTCTTTAAAATGTGGCTTTTCACTCCCAAATGGAATGGGTAGAAGAGACGGTTTTTGGGCTTGTCATAGAGTGTCGGGATTTCCAAGATTCTTTATTAAGTTTTATTTTTATTTATTTACAATCCTATTCGTCATGATTTATTTAAAACTTTTCATAAGATAAATTACTTATTAGGGCATAACATGCCTCTTAAAATTCTATTTATATACAAGTTCACATACCTCACGGGGGATCACTCAACACTCGGCCGAAGATGTATTTTAGTGAATCACTCGAGAACGGCATGAAACTTACTCCTACCATAGGCTTGCCAAGCAATCAATCCTCCTCCTTTTTAACTATACACCTTTGTAAATATCAAGAGGGCTTTTTGGGTGAAGGGTTAGGCTTGGGTTAAAGGTAGGTGGTTGGGTTAGTGGTTAGTAGAAAAAGGGCGAAAAGCGTAAAAAGCGTCGGTTTTCGTAAGACTTTTTATTTTTGCAATTTTTATTTTTATGAAACCATAATTCAAACAAAGTTATTTTTGATGAACTTGCTTGTTTATTTCTTTTGCTTCATCATCGACAAATTTTTTTTTTTTTTGAAAGTCATACGAAAAACCGAGCTTGTTACTAAAACAAATGGTTAAAAATAAAAAGGTTTTGGTGAGTGAAAGGGTGTTTGGTTTTGGGCTAAGAAATGAAAAGGTTTAGGCTCAATGGGGTTAACTAGGGGGATTTTTGGTAGGTGGTAAAAAAAGAAAAATAATGGTGTAGAAATAAAAAGGGTTAGTCCTAATGCCTCTATCATTTACTTACTCGGGTTTAAGTTGGTAAGGACCGTGAATGTATCGTCGTGGCAAGTTCTAGAGTTTTAAGAACCAAGCGGCTATTCACACAAGAAACGAAAAATGAGCATTTAGTTTAAAGATATGTATTTGTATGCTCAATAAAGGCTCAAAACTCACTTTTGTGGGAATGGGTTTTTATGTGATCAAGTATATATAATCAAATTTTAACTAAGCTTGTCATGCCTTTTCATAATTTTCTTATGTTGGTTCTTTTTATCACGACGCTATCGGTTGTAATTTTGTAAAAATATAACCTTTTTAGAACTTTAATTTCCCGAGTTAAACTTAGACAAGTAAAAAAAATGATAATTTTTGAAAAAATTTGGGGTGATTAGCGGTTCCAATAGAGTTTTGTGTAAGGCTTGTTATTAGGACTTGCAAGATTCAAAGTTTTAGCATCCCCCCCCCCCCCCACACTTAAATTACACATTGTCCACAATGTGTCCCAAAAATAGGTTTTTAGGTTGATTGAATGTGTAAAAGGTGTGAAAAAACAAAAAAAATTGTGTTACTGGGCGTCTGGACACGGCCCCGTGTTCAGGTGCCAATATAAAATTGAAAAAGAGAAACGGAAGCATGGACACGGGGGCGTGTTGGGTGAACACGGTCGTGTCCAGTTTACATGAACTGGGCATTTTCTGCAAACTGTGCAGCATGGGGCCGTGTTGGGCGGACACGACCCGTGGTGAACTTGCTGTAATGAAGAAAGTTCGTCGGATGGCCCTGTTTTCGTGCATGGGGTGCTGGTCCAAGTTTCCCTTATTATCCTCCACCATCCCGAGTGTGTTTTATTTATTTTAACACCATCTAAACACCAAGTTAACTAAAACCATCATTCATTAAGTCATATAGAGAATTACATAAAAGTCCTAAAAGTAAAAAAAAAAAAAAAGAAGAAAATAAAATTAAAGAGTCCTAAATTAGATAGGTCAAGTGATAAGTAAAATCATCTTATGGAGCTCTACGAGTACAATACGAACCAAAAATCCGGAAATGGTTTTCCGGAATCTAAAAGCTTTGTAGAACTTCGAGCCGAGGGGCGTTAAAGCCATTCTTCTATCTCTCTTGGGAGGAAGAAGGCGGTGTCATTCTCTTCAACATCTTGTGGAGGAGGAGTGACACGAACCGGAACCCCTTGTAGTACTTCCCGATGGGGCTCCGGATGTATCGCGTACCATCCGGCCGGTATGATGACTTCAGGAACCACATTCCATGCCCTTTGGGTAATGATTGGAACCAAAGGAGGAGAAGCGAGAATGTTCAACCTTTGGTGCAAAAGGTTGACCTCTCGAAGACATCCCTCTAGCCCCACCATCAAATGATTAATACGGTCAACCAAATCCTCTTCCACTCCTGTCATCTCATCAAGGGCCTCTTTTAAGGTGTAAGCGTAGTTTACAAGAGAATCTTCAACCGTTGATGATCTTCTCCCTTGTCGGTTGTTTCTGGAGTGTGATGAAGATGTTCCACTATTTCTGCTTGCCATTCTGAGAAAACATACCGAGAAGAGTTCAACTTTATGGAATCAGTACTTCGGACACGGCCCCGTGTTCAACGAACACGACCCGTGTTCAAATGTTTGCAGATTTTTTTGGACAAGGGATCATGGAGTTTTACATTTTTTTTATGATGGTTAAAGTGTTTTTAAGCAGAAACAACTTAATACATTGTTGTAGAACTTATTTTTAACAAGATCCCAAGAACAAAAATCTAACAAACATCTCAATAAAGCTTAAATTATGGAGATTTCAAGTTTTAATGGAAGCATGAAGGAAAATTGAAGAAGATGAAAGTGATAAAAGAGGAAAGGACAAGAAGGTTGTTGAGAAACTTCTTTTAGAAAATACCTAGGATGGTATGTGAGAATATCCCCAAATCTCTGTCCCTTGAATGGTTCAAATGTGCAGGATTCTTGGCTGCATTTATAGAAAACGACAGTACGCTGCACACGGCCCCGTGTCGGCTGGACACGGCCCCGTGTTCAGGGGGAATCCTGACATATTTTATCCGTATTCTGACACAAAATCAGACGGGAATCTTTGAGTGGACACAGGGGCGTGTTGACCTGGACACGGCCTCGTGTCTAGAGGCTGTCTTATGGAGTTTGTCTATGTTTAAGGAACTTTTCTGGATCGGGCGGTTCCTTACTGGATGGAACAACCCAAAAGTGCCTAAGATACCTTAATTGTTTTAGATTAAGACAAGAACGCAAGAGGATGTCGGTGAGGGTGATTCCTATGCTATATGTAGGTGGACAAGTCCAACCCTTTCCCGGGCTCTCGTTAAAGAAGGTGTATGCCGAATCGCTCAGGTCTATGTATGCATCGAACGAAGTCGATAGGGATTCCTTCACGGCACAATCGACACAGGGACGACTATCGCTCAAGTCCTCACTAGATTTAGAGGTATCGTTGGGAACAACGAAGTTGTTTGAATGCGATCCCAACAATTCTTCTTGGTTATCGTCTTGAGATAAATTATTGAAATCTATCCTAAGTTCTTTTAACCAATTAAGAATTAGATCTTCTAACTGAAACAGTTTATCAAGAAGCATTTCTCCTAGAAAATCTGGTTGAGAGCATTTGAGGGAGAGATAGGGATTATTTTTACTTTCGCCCCTCTTAAGGATACAGGGAAACGATGGGTCTACATAGTGGGGCTTATAATTTAGAAAATAACATTCTAATTCCTTATGGGAACCACCACATATTCGACACCACGTAACATAAGAGTGCCGAAAGTAAAAAATATCAGTATCACTCATATTTGTGTCAGAAATTACCAACCGTCGGGATCTCACGGTTCTGTTTTCAGTAACTGAATCTTGGGCACGGGGCGTGTTGGGTGGGCACGGCCCCGTGTTCAGCTTACTGTCTGACTTAAAACAGGATTGCCAGTTCCAATGATTGGGCACGGGGCGTGTTCAGCAGGCACGGCCCGTGCTGAGTTCTGCAGAAGCTGAAAAATTAAGAAAAATCCTAAAAAAATAGAAAAATAAGAAAAAACGATTAGGCCGTTGATTCCTAACTTTCTTAAAATCCTTGTGTCCCCGGCAACTGCGCCAAAAACTTGATGTGCGTGAGTGTTATTAGTTTTTAATGCATTTATTAAGCCCTTTTTAACACTTTTTAGCCAAGTTTTAAATTTATAAAACACGATATTTACTAACACTAAACACATATATGGGCAAGTGCACCCATCGTGAGCGTAGTATAATATTGGCAAGATACCGAGGTCGTCCAAGGACACAAGAGCTTTTAGTACCGGTTTATCGTCAACGTCTAATCAAATCAAAAGTTTAGAAAAAGATTTTAAACTAGAAAAATAAAAACTAACTAAAATGCTGAAAAATAAAAATAAAATAAAAACAGATAGACAAGATGAATCACTTGGCTCCGACTCGTGTTTAGTGTAACCTTTGATTATTTCCTCACTTTTTCACTATTTAAGAGATTATCTTAGTTATTGTAGTAGGCCCCTCTTTTGAAGGTGACGTTACCCTCAACCCAGTAGTTTGAGTCAGCAAGGATATAATCCTAAAGGGTCGGATTATTGAAAGATAATTAATTAAGTTATTAATGCATATTATGGTAGGCCCCTCTTTTGAAGGTGACGTTACCCTCGGCTAAGTAGTCTGAGTCAGCAGGGATACAGTCCTAAGTAGCCGGGTTAAAGTATTAATAGTAGCTTACATATGAGGAGATCAAAGAGTTTGGACCCCCGCCATCCAATACCGGTGGGTATTGAAGGAGGTCCTACTAAATTTGACCCAGGTCCTTGCAGGATCTATACACTGAACAAGGCAAGACTCTTAGCAAACCATTCCCTTAACCCCCGACCAGGTAGCCAACATACCTCCATATAGACCGTGGAGATATGAATGGTGAAAATCTTTTATTTTATATAGACAGTAAAATAATGCCAAGACACCACGGACAAACGATAAGGAAGAATCACCTTCAACATAAAAAGTGTTACACTAGACACTTTGTCTTCACCAAGTGATGTAAGAGACTTAGGCAAACATGGCCTTGATTGTCAAGAACTCTTACGATCAATCTTGGATCCCGAGACGACTCACACACTCTATGATGGACAATGGATGATGGTGGTGGATGATGGTGTTATGGTGGTGGTGGGTGGTGGGTGAGGTGTGAGAGAGGTGGTGTGCCAAGGGATGGTTTGAGCTTGAGCCAAGCACTCCTATTTATAGGCTGAACAGAAGCTCGGGCACGGCCCCATGTCCATTGGGCACGGCCCCGTGTCCATCCTTTTCTCTGTCTTCATTAATTACAGTTTGTCTGCATTAGTTGACCACGCCCCCATGTCCGCTGGGCACGCCCCCGTGTGAAGAAGCATATATGTACTATCAAGATTTTCCTGGATTCTGCGAATCTTATAGTTGACCACGGCCCCGTGTCTGCTGAGCACGGCCCCGTGGTGGGCGATAGAAGCTTCTATAGCTTTGTCTTTTATGCTGGCACTTGGGCACGCCCCCGTGTTCACTGAGCACGGGGCGTGTTCAGCCTTCTGTTTTCTTGGTTTGCTTGGGAAGATGTTGTCGTGGGGTCGGGCACGTCTCTTTTGTTCCTTTTCTTGTATTTATGTTAGATTTAGCTATCTTTTTGCTTCTTTTGTTAATTTGACCTCATTTAATCCTGAAAATACGAAAGGAAGACAAAAACACACTTTTTCCAACAGTAGTACTAAAAAAGGATTAGTTTTATGCCACAATTGATGTAATTTATATGTTGCATTTTGCACACATCACCACCTTTTGGCGTTTTCAGAATCGTTACTTTCAGTTCGACATCGGTTTAGCACCATACCTGTATTTATTGATTTTTACCTTCAAATACCATACCGTATTGTACCGAGCATTTTCGGTACGGTACCTAATTTCGATGATTTTCCGGATCGGTACTTTCGTTGTTACCGGTACCGAGCTCATCCATATTTTAACGTGTTAGCACCGTAATAACTGAACTAAAAACAACCGAATTTCCAACGTGTAGGACGTTTGGGTCCTATTTTTATATATTAGGTTATTTAAAATCGTTTTTTTATGACGGAGTGACTATCCTTACCACGTCATTTTATTTATGTTTTGATATTCGGTATCTGTTTGCCGTTGCTGACACGCCTTTTGTAGTCATTGGGTCCCGCCGCAATGCGCGGGCGAAAAATAACTAGTTTGCATAATAAACAAGTTTGTCGGCCACTCTACAAATCATAAATTTGTCTAAAGATTGCATGTGAAGTATTGTGTGGATCAAACTTTGCAACATACTGTCGACAGTCTAAAATTTTTATGGTGAGAGTTAGAAATTTCTTATTCCATCTTTTTCCATTTCGTGATGCGGATAATAGGTTATCCTAATAAGGTTCTTAAAACTTGGACCATATCATATTGTATAAAGGGATCTTTCTTGTGGACTTCATTAATGTCCTCTCAAATCAAGGGTATTGCCATCGAATGACTGAGATGTATACCTCACCGTGTCCTTTCCAGCATAACCGCTAATACACCTAATGGTTTCTACTTCATTCAACAATTTCCTGCAATCGATGGCCCCTTTTTACTATTGAAGTCTCTTGACTTCCAAGAGAAGAAGTACTTTTAAGTATATCCTAAAAGGAATGGGCTCCTTGCCATATATGCTTTTGTTGGGTTTATTCTTCGCATTTGAAGTAACAATATAGCGCTTTTCATGAGCAGCGACATGTGTTTTAAAGCGAGCAGCGTTTGGCTTCTTGATCCTTTTCATGAATTTTCTTATAGCCTTTCTAACAGCTGCGTTAATCACAGTTTTGGAGATTAACTCTATTAACAATGAGGTTCGCATTTGATGCACCATTAACATTTTTCGCATTTCTAGCATCGCGACTTTTGTTTGTCTCCTCTGAGTTTTCCATACTTGAATCTTTGGTATTAAATACCATATTCAACAAGTACTTAGGCAATCCATACCCAGTGTCTCCTTGTGTCACGGCCCCCGACCCGGTTCGACCCGTTTCAGGAGCCGCGGGACAGAAATCCCGTGGTATTTATTTAATTGAGTTTAACAGCGGAAGTTTCTTCAGGATCATTTTAAAACTGAAATATTTCCCGATTATTTTATTTCACAACTCGGGATAAAACCCGGTAATTTACAATATTGAGATTTCACGGGGAAATCTTTAATTTTACAAAACATGTTTCTTTATTTTATACTGAGCCACTTTCTTAAGCTGATAGTGCTTCGCGGCACTTTTCCTGGATCACAACAGATCACCTGAAACATGTTTGAAAAAGGTTTTGTCAGCGGGAAATACTGAGTGAATCATTCTATTTATTAAAACGACTCATTTATTATAATTCACAGTATTAAGAGAGATTACAATGTTTATTTCAACCAATTACCCACGGTATTTGTCATCGACTCGTTTCGGTGACTGTGGTCATATTACTATTGAGTCCGTTCACCCAATAGTAACGAATATCATTAATTAGGTACGCCCACCTAAATTGATAAAAAAAGTAATGTGCACAATACCCCACATACCAGCTGTAATTTGGTCACTACATATACTTAATCACTGTAATTATAATCTTGAAAGTAAACATATTTTTGTAAACAGATTTGATAAAAAGAGAATGACTCACATTGCAGATTTAACAGAGCTTATTCTACTGATTAGCCTTGATAACCTAGTTTAATAACAGGCACACAATTTGGTTAGTAACTTAATACAGCATTTACGACAACTCACGAGATTAAAACCTTCACAACGAATGACAAAGTGCGATACTTAAACATCCATCGATTTAACGACGAATGACAAAGCATAAACCCTAATGTGGGCAGCACTTAAACATCCATTGGATAGTTTAATCGATCGGACATTGAATCGTATCAGCGATCGAGTTATTACCCTGATTGCGGCGTCGATTAGTGCACCGTGTGTGTTAATTTTGGTAAACAGAACGTATCTCAGTACATACAGCGAAGTTTTACGTCGTTTGAACACCAAAATTCGATTGCCAATGTCTGCTATTTATAGTTAAAATTTCACATTGCTTACGGACCGTAAGCCTCAAATTGTTACGGTGCGTAAGGGTGCTTACGGACCGTAAGACTAAAATTGTTACGGTGCATAAGGGTTAAAAATAGGTTATAGGGTAGCCACGGTTGGGACTAGCTCTGCTGACTCAACTGTTTTGTAAATTCTATTTTTGACAACGAGATTTTTAGGATAATCGTAAATAGGGTTTAACCCCCCCCCCCTGAGTTTTAGGGGCCCTAATCCTGATTCTGAAAATTCTGAGAATTTTAGGGTTTGTTCAGAATCACTTGGGTTTCTCAATTAGGGTTTCCTAGTTGATAAAATAATATAATAGTTAGGACTTTTGATGAGAGTTGTTACATTCTCCCCACCTTAATAAAAATCTCGTCCTCGAGATTTACTGGAATAAGTGAGGATACTTTCGCTTCATTTCGGATTCCAGCTCCCAAGTGTATTCAGCTCCTCTCTTTGAATCCCATTTGACTTTGACTAAAACTAGTCGTTTGTGTTTGAGAAACTTAATCTTTCGATCCTCAATTTGAAGAGGTTTCTCAACAAATTTCAGCTTTTCGTTTACCTCTATATCTCGAAGAGGTACTACCAGTGATTCATCTGATAAGCATTTCTTGAGATTGGATACATGAAATACATCATGTACTCCAGATAATTCTTCTGGTAATTGTAAACGATAAGCAACTGGCCCTATACGTTGGATCACTAAAAATGGTCCTACGTACCTTGGACTTAGTTTTCCTTTCTTTCCGAATCTAACTACTCATTTCCAAGGAGAAACTTTCAATAGTACTTTGTCTCCAACTTGGAATTCAAGTGGCTTGCATCTATTGTCTGCATAACTCTTCTGGTGATCTCTAGCCGTCTTCAATCTTTCCTTAATTTGAGTAATCTTATCAGTCGTCTCTTGCACTATTTCAGGACCTGACAACTGATTTTCTCCTATTTCTGCCCAACAAACTGGAGTTCTGCACTTTCTTCCATACAGTGCTTCAAATGGGGCAGTTTCAATACTTGAATGATAGCTATTGTTATAGGAGAATTCAATTAATGGTAAATGATCATCCCAATTTCCACCAAAATCTATTACACATGCTCGGAGCATGTCTTCTAGAGTTTGGATTGTCCTTTCACTTTGTCCGTCTGTTTGAGGATGATTTGCAGTGCTCAAATTTAGTCGAGTTCCCATAGCTTGTTGGAAACTTTTCCAGAAATGAGAAGTAAAACGACTATCCCTATCCGAAACAATGGAGAGTGGAACTCCATGTAAGGATACAACTTCATCTACATACAATTTAGCCAGTCTTTCCATGTTAAAGGTTTCTTTCATAGGTAAAAAGTGAGCTGATTTGGTTAATCGATCCACAATTACCCAAATCGCATCATTACCTTTTCTGGTTTTGGGTAACTTGGTAACAAAATCCATTGTTATAAGTTCCCATTTCCATACTGGCATTTCTAATTGTTGTAGTAACCCTGAAGGTTTCTGATGTTCTGCCTTAACTTGTGAACAAGTAAGACATTTAGAAACATATCGCGCTATGTCCTGTTTCATTCCTATCCACCAAAAGTTCTTTCTTAAATCTTGGTACATCTTATTGTTTCCTGGGTGCATAGTATACCTAGATTTATGAGCTTCTTCTAAAATTTTAGGCCTTAAGTCTCCCTACTTAGGTACCCAAATTCTACTTTTGTGGAATCTCCAAATTCCATCTGCTCCTTGTTCTAATTCCTTGATTCTTCCTTTCATTCCTTCAGCATCATCCCGGATTGCTGTAGTTTGAACATTCTTCAATTGTTCCATTAAATCTATTTGTAGATTTAATCTGAGAGCACGAACTCGTCGTTGTTTCTCATAATACTTACGACTTAAGGCATCTGCAACTACATTCGCCTTTCCTTCATGATACTGAATATCACAGTCGTAGTCACTTAGGATTTCCATCCATCTCCTTTGCCTCATGTTTAACTCTTTTTGCCCAAATATATATCTTAAACTTTTATGGTCTGTGTAGACAGTAAATTTACTTCCGTAAAGATAATGTCTCCAAATCTTAAGGGCAAAAATTACGGCTCCTAATTCTAAATCATGAGTCGTATAGTTTTCTTCGTGCTTTTTCAATTGCCTTGAAGCATATGCAATCACCTTTTTGCGTTGCATAAGCACACAACCATATCCTAGTTTTGAAGCATCACAATATACTTCAAAATCTTCAGTTCCTTCTGGTAAGGCTAAGATTGGTGCATTTGTTAATTTCTACTTTAATATTCTAAAGGCTTCTTCTTGCTTAGGTCCCCATTCAAACTTAATGGCTTTACAGGTTAACTTAGTTAATGGTATGGCTATCTTGGAAAAATCCTTAATAAACCGTCTATAATACCCAGCTAAACCTATAAAACTTCTAATTTCCATTGCTGTTTGTGGAACCTTCCATTTGGTAATTGCCTCTATCTTACCAGGATCTACGTGAATACCTTCGTGATTCACCATGTGTCCTAACAATTGCACTTCTTGCAACCAAAATTCACACTTCGAGAATTTGGCATAAAGCTTTTCTTTTCTTAACAAAGTTAAGAGTGCATGAAGGTGTTCACAATGCTCTGTCTGACTTTTGGAATAAATAAGTATATCATCTATGAAGACAATTACAAATTTATCCAAATATGGTTTACAGATCCTATTCATCATGTCCATGAATGCAGCAGGTGCATTCGTTAATCCAAAGGGCATGACTGTAAACTCATAATGACCATACCTAGTTCTGAAAGCAGTTTTAGGTATGTCTTCTTCTTGTACCTTCAATTGATGATATCCGGAGCGTAAAACTATCTTAGAGAAATATCTAGCCCCCTGAAGTTGATCAAACAGATCATCAATCCTAGGTAATGGATATCGATTCTTAATTGTAACCTTATTCAGTTCTTCATAATCGATACACATTCTCATTGAACCATCCTTCTTCTTTACAAACAACACTGGCGCTCCCCAAGAGGATGAGCTAGGTTGTATGAAACCTTTACTTAGTAATTCATCTAATTGCTTTTTCAGTTCTAACATTTCTGTGGGTGCTAACCGATAAGGTGCCTTGGCTATCGGTGTAGTTCCTGGAATTAGATGAATCCTAAATTCTACTGCCCTATCCGGAGGTAATCCCGGTAAATCTTCTGGGAATATATCTGGATATTCTGAGACTACAGGAATTTCCTTAAGTTCTTTACCCTTAGTACTAATGATTACTGAAATCATATATACTATTCCTTGTTTTCGTTCATAATTAGCAACTTTCATTACTGATATGAACTTCATAGGCTTACGTGGTTTATCTCCTGTAATCCTAATCACTTCTCCGGTGGGTGATTGAATTTCTATGGAATTCTGATCACAAAGGATTTTAGCATGGTTGGCTACTAACCAATCCATTCCTAATACAACATCAAATTCAGCTAAATTCATCGGCAATAGTTTTGCAGAGAATTTATGTCCTAAAAGTTCTATGTTTTCTTCTTGCAAAACTTTATCTATTTTAACTGAATTTCCGTCTGCTGTTTCAAATGTAAAAATATGCCTAATATTGGTTAAAGGTGAATTAAGAGCTTGGCAGAATGAAGTATTTATAAAACTTTGGTTTGCACCAGAGTCAAATAATACTTTGGCGTAAAGGTTGTGAACTAAGAAGGTACCCGCTATCACATCTGGGATGAGTTCTGCTTCTTGAGTGGTCAGCTGGAATGCCCTAGCATTTTTCTTAATATTTCCGTCGGTCGCCTTGGTTTTGTTGTCTGCTGGTTTGATTAATTTAGGACATTCTTGTCACACCCCGACCACGTATAACTTACAAAACGTGGCGGAAACATCGGGGAGTGTTGTAACAGAATTAATTGTTTCATAACCATGGCATTCAAAGTTGTATTTTATTTATTAAACAAGAGTGTTACATTGTCTTGAACAGTAAACAAAAGAGTTTATAACATAATTAAACAAGTCTATCATCGTTTTTAGTCTCTAAGGCACAGGTCCGCCCTAGTATCATGATCAACATCCTACGGAAAGGCTCCTGAAAACACATGTGAAAGTAGGTACGTCAGCATAAAAATGCCTGTGAGATACATAGGTTTGTGAAAATAGGATTCATGACTTGTATTTGAGAAAATGTTTAGTCATGAACCTTGTAATTTGCTTTGTCTTGTAAATCATTTGGAAAATCGATAAGATCAGTTGATAGGTATAAGTAATATAAGGTTAAATGAATAACCATGTAAAATAAGTTTGTATAAGATAAGTTGATTGTAAAACAATGTCTTATGAAAAGTATGTTATTTGTATAAAATGTTATATGTATCAAACTGAAATGATTTAAATAACGTTACGCTATGTGATATTATACAAACACTTATATATAGGAAGTACCAGCGGCGTATCCACCATGTTTGTATCATATTACACACGTATCGTTACTCAAATCACTTCCCCAAACAACCACTAATGTAACTTGTTCATGTACAAACCAATTGTCAAGTGTTATTGTGTAAACCATATCAAAATGTCTATGTCCAATGTAAACCACCAAATGTGTATATCAATGTCAAAATGTTTATGTTCAATGTAGATCATGTAATGTGTAACCAAAATGTCATGTATGGTAAGTGAAATGTATCAACTAAACCATATGTAAAATGCACAACAACGAGGTATTGAAGCAAAACACAGTTTAAATCAAAGTCATGTTGTGTGTAACAAATGCATGCTATACTGATACAAACATTTATGCGGTATTGTTAAAATGCATACATCCAAGCCTTGAGACTGTGGCGATAAACCCTTAAACAAATTAAAGGTTTATCTAAATTATGTATATCGAATTCGGTCATTCCTTTCATCCCCTTTCCCTGGGATGTCCGGAACGGGAGTTGTCAATTCCTATGGTACCACTACCTACTAACGAACGGCGTAATTAATGTTAATGAATGTATTGTTCCATGTTAAACAAACCAAATGTCATAACAAAATGTAAGCATGTGAAAACGATGCACTAAGTATGTAATCAAATGAACATACATAGCGTGAAATGTCATGTAAAACGATGTACTAAGTAATGCACACAATGGGCACACCTAGCATGAAATGTAATGTAAAACAATGTACTAAGTAATGCACACAATGGGCACACCTAGCATGAAAAGTAATGTAAAACAATGTACTAAGTAATGCACACAATGGGCACACCTAGCATGAAAAGTAATGTAAAACAATGTACTAAGTAATGCACACAATGGGCACACCTAGCATGAAAAGTAATGTAAAACAATGTACTAAGTAATGCACACAATGGTCACACCTAGCATAAGATGTAACGAAATCATGTACTATAATGTACTAACGAACATAGCATGTATATGATGTGAAAACAGGAAAGCATGAAAGTAACAAGTAGGCACATGTGTTCCACCCCAAAACAGTTTGGAAAACAGTAAAAGAGGGGTCTATGTACTCACCTGAGATTGCTCAGATGTCTAAAGATAACCACCAAGCAATGATATAGATCACGGAATCAAACGGCACCTAATATAGGTAACTATGTTAATAAACCGGACCTAAATCGGAAGATCGGATAGAATGAGGGTTCGTAAACCAAATGAGTATGGGAACTCATGTAGTATGGTTTAACAAAGCCTACATACTAAATGAAACCTAACCTAAGTGCTTGTGACCCATTACGACCCGTTTAGGTAGCTTATGCTACTTTAACGCGTCGTTCGCGTGAAAAGCGTTCGGACCGCCTAACTAGTCCTATGACAAGTGTTATATGCCTAAACATGTTACATAATCAGTTATGTGACAAAAGTTTAGGTTACATATGCTTAATTACCAATTATACATGAAAAGGGTATTCTGGTAATTTACCTAAGGCATATAAACTACCTATCATACAACTACTTAAACGAAGCGACCATAAGGTATAACCTCGTAAGGTTATTCCCTATATACTATGGTCACCTAATGTGTTTGGTCGGATCCTAATGATCGACCAAATGGGTCGGGTTCGAAAGTATAAGCGATTGTTTAGATCGCTTACCTTACGACCCTATATAAGCATTAAACTAAAAGTGACGAGCTAAGCATGCTAAAACATGCTTAACTAAGTTTAGAAAACAGGTTTGGTATCAAAACAAATGGTTTTGATACCCATAAGTAGTTTGGTTACAAAATACGCAAGAATACGTATTCTGACCGAAACTACGGCTCGTCACGGAGCCTAGATAACGTGGTAATCAGTAGGTATAGTCACTAAGGACTATAACCATCGTGAACACGCTCACGTTATGAAGTTCAAACGAACTTCGCATCGACCATAAACTGGTCAATGCAGAAAGTCAAACAAAGTTTGACTTTCGGACTCGAAAAGCAATAAAAGAACGAAAGAATACTTACGAAGGGTCCCCGAATGCTAATCAAGATCAAAATAGCTCAGGTATGAAACAAAGGTTTCAACTTAGAGCACAAATGATCAGATTCTTGTGAGAAATGTGTGCAAATGTGATGGGTATTTATAGATTTCGGGTAACCGTTAAGATCGTTTCATGAAAACCGTGCTCGAATCTCATGCGTACATTTGTCAAAATGTTATGGTTACTGAAAATGGCCTATTAAGAGCTGAAAGGGCAAGTTTAGAACTTGTGGTTGTGGTTTAATCAGCTGATAATCTGCTGACTGTTTGTTATTATCTGATCTGCAGAACCCATACGCATCGTAGGGCAAAAAGTGCTACGCATCGTAGCCATACAAGTTTGGCAGATTTACACTTTTGGTCCCTGTTATGCAATAAGGTCATTTTCGACACGTTTAAGGCCCGTTAACCCCATTTCAAAGCTCTAAAATGAATTTAAAGTATAGGGAACTTAAAATGTGTTCAAAAATATCTCGGATGTCGGTTCGTTTGGCCGTACGGTCGCGATGTTCGGTTAATTACGACGGAATGCGCATAAGCGCGAAAAACGATCCAAATGACGCGACGAATGGATTTTTCTTATGGCGAACACTAAAATATAATATAGTCATGCTCACATAAATTTTTGGATGTCCGGATGTATTCAGAACGTAAGTTATGCGCGAAAATGCAAACTTGTGCACTTTTTGACACTTTTAGTCCCTGAATGACCCAAAAGTTTATTTTAGCATACCAAACCCCTCAAAGCCTATTTATAAGCTATGTAAAGGATATTTATGGTATGTTTAACTTATGGTTATGTTCCGGAATGTTCGTTACAGTTCAAATTGACATACTTTCACAGTTTGTCATATTTAGTCCCTGTAAGCGTATTAACTTGTTTTTGCCATACCAAAGCCTTCAAAACTTATTTCTAAGTTATGTAAAGGTTATTTAAGGTATGTTGAGTATATGTTGATGTTCCGGAGTATTTCTCGCATTAAACTGCGTACGTTTACGCACTAGTTTGCGTATAACTCTCCAGAAAGTGATGTAGAGTTTGGAATTGAACAAAAGTCAAAACATGAAAAATGTAAAACATAACAAAACAAACATTGGGATCAAATAATATTGTTTTATTGATAATAGAACTGTTCATAGTGATTACAAGCACAGTTGTTACAGTCTCCCCTACTTGTGGAAATTTCGTCCCGAAATTTATTTAGAGGAAACTCGTGGAAAAAGATGTGGATATTTCGCCTTCATTTGATCTTCGCGTTCCCAAGTAAACTCAGGTCCACGCTTAGCTTCCCAGCGAACTTTGACCAAAGGAATGCGCTTGCGTTTAAGCCACTTGACTTCACGTTCCATGATTTCCACTGGTTTCTCAACAAATTTCAGTGTTTTACCAACACGAATTTCGTCAAGCGGTATGGAGAAGTTTTCATCAGCTGAACACCTCTTGAGATTAGACACGTGAAAAGTTGGATGAACATTTCCAAGTTCAGGAGGTAACTCAAGTCTGTAGGCTACCTTTCCGATTCTTTCGACGATCTTGAATGGTCCAACGTATCTAGGTGTAAGTTTTCCTTTCTTTCCAAATCTGATCACACCTTTCCAAGGTGAGACCTTAAGTAATACTCGATCACCGACTTGAAATTCCAAGGCTTTGCGTTTTGGGTCCGCGTAAATCTTCTGACGGCTTCTAGCTGCCTGAAGGTTATCACGAACTTTCTTGACCTTGTCAGTTGTCTCTAAAATGAGGGCAGGTCCAGTAAGTTGAGCCTCGCCGATCTCATTCCAGCAGACTGGTGAACGACATTTTCGACCATAGAGAGCCTCGAAAGGAGCCATTTTGATGCTAGTGTGATAACTGTTGTTGTAGGAAAATTCAATCAATTTAAGATGTGAATCCCAACTACCACCAAAATCGATCACACAAGCTCTAAGCATATCCTCCAGAGTCTGGATTGTTCTCTCAGATTGACCATCCGTTTGCGGATGATAAGCTGTGCTCAGATTAAGTTGGGTCCCCATAGCAGATTGCATGGTTCTCCAAAAATGAGAAGTGAAACGAGCATCTCTGTCAGAAATGATGTTCAAAGGAACACCATGTCGAGCTACAATTTCATCCACATAGATTTGTGCAAGTCTGTCAGCAGGAAAATCCTCACGGATTGGCAAGAAATGTGCTGACTTTGTAAGACGATCAACGACTACCCAGATGGCATCATGACCTTTCTTAGTGCGTGGAAGTTTGGTAACGAGATCCATAGTAATGTTTTCCCATTTCCAAACTGGAATCTCTGGTTGCTCTAATAAACCAGAAGGACACTGATGTTCAGCCTTAACCTTAAGACAAGTAAGGCATTTTGATACGTATAAGGCAATGTCTTTCTTCATACCAGGCCACCAATAGTGAATACGAAGATCCTTATACATCTTATCTGAGCCCGGATGAATAGAATAACGAGACTTATGGGCTTCATCCATAAGCAAGGTACGAAGATCATCCTGGCTTGGGACCCACAAATGGTCCATGAAGTAATATGATCCATTGTCCTTCAGTTCCAGAGCAGGTGTTATGTGGTAAGGAAATTCCTTATCCATTAGACCTTGTGAAACACAAGATTGTTGAGCTTGAGAAATGCGTTCTTGGATATCGGACCGAGCTTGAATAACAGATTGAACACGTACACAATGAAGCTTAGTACGTTCCTTACGACTCAATGCATCAGCTACGACATTCGCCTTACCAGGATGGTAGCGAATTTCGCAGTCATAGTCGTTTAAAAGCTCCACCCAACGTCGTTGTCTCATGTTGAGTTCCTTCTGGTTGAAGATATGCTGAAGACTTTTGTGGTCAGTGAAAACCACACATTTTGTACCGTACAAATAGTGTCTCCAGATCTTGAGAGCAAAGACAACTGCACCCAACTCAAGATCATGAGTGGTGTAGTTCTTCTCATGTATCTTCAACTGCCTCGATGCATAAGCTATGACTTTGTTCCTTTGCATAAGAACACAACCAAGACCCAATTTCGATGCATCACAATACACAACAAAATCATCATCACCCTCAGGCAATGATAGAACAGGCGCATCGCAAAGCTTCTGCTTCAGGTGTTGAAAAGCTTCCTCTTGTTTGTATCCCCAATAAAAGGGCATTTTCTTCTGAGTTAGAGCAGTTAGAGGAACTGCAATCTTCGAGAAATTTTCTATGAAGCGGCGATAATAACCCGCTAGACCAAGAAAAGAACGAACTTCAGTAGGAGTAGTAGGCGTATCCCAATCCTTAATCGCACTGATCTTGGAGGGATCTACATGAATACCCCGTTCGTTGATAACATGCCCCAAAAATTGAACTTCTTTAAGCCAAAATTCGCACTTGGAGAATTTGGCGAAAAGTTGTTCTTTCTTTAGGAGTTCTAGGGTAAGACGAAGATGTTGCTCGTGGTCAGCTTGCGTCTTAAAGTATATCAAGATGTCATCAATAAAAACAATGACGAACTGATCCAAATAAGGTTTGCAGACCCTATTCATTAAGTCCATGAAAACAGCAGGAGCATTAGTCAAACCGAATGGCATGACTGTGAATTCATAATGCCCATAATGAGTGCGGAATGCTGTCTTTGGAATGTCTTCTTCTTGCACCCGAAGTTGATGATATCCAGATCGCAGATCAATCTTCGAAAAATAAGAAGCGCCTTGTAACTGATCAAAGAGATCATCGATGCGAGGTAGGGGATATCGATTCTTGATGGTAAGCTTGTTAAGCTCACGATAATCGATACACATCCTAAAGGATCCATCCTTCTTCTTGACAAAAAGAACGAGAGCACCCCAAGGTGAAAAACTAGGACGTATAAAACCTTTGTCAGAGAGCTCCTGAAGCTGTTTAGACAACTCTTGCATCTCAGATGGTGCAAGACGATATGGAGCTCTGGCAATGGGATTTGCACCAGGTACGAGATCAATGCGGAACTCGACTTGGCGTGCTGGAGGTAGACCAGGTAAATCTTCAGGGAACACTTCAGAATAATCCCGAACGACATGAATATCTGAAATAGACTTACCCTTGCCTTTATCTTCTGTAACATGTGCTAAGAAAGCCACATAGTTCTTCCGCAGATACTTCCGAGCTTTAAAACAAGACATGAGTTTGAGACCACCGATAGGCTTCTCACCTTGAACCTGCAGAATCTCGCCTGTCGAAAGCGGCACACGAACAATCTTCTCAGAACAAACTATCTCTGCGTGATGCTTGGATAACCAATCCATTCCCACAATAACGTCGAAGCTTCCAAGTTGCATAGGCGTGAGGTCGATAGGAAAAAGATGGTCGTTAAGATTCAACTGGCAGTTGCGAAGAACAGAATCAAGAATAATGGGTTCACCACTAGCAACTTCTACTGTCAAAGATTTACTTAGTTTTGTTCTAGACACTCGAAGCATTGGCTCAAAAGAAAATGACACAAAACTCTTGTCAGCACCCGAATCAAAGAGAACATATGCAGGCTGGTTATTAATAAAGAACGTACCGTTCACCACGTTATCGTCTGCCTGCGCCTCTTTGGCATTCATGTTAAAGGCTCGGCCTCGAGCCGGAGCTGGATTCGGATTCTGGTTCTGATTCTGGTTAGCCAGCCTTGGGCACCGATTTCGGTAATGGGTCAGATCCCCACAATTATAACAAGCACCTGGTGGGTATTGTGGTCGTGCAGCTTGACCCTGTTGCTGAGCAGGAGGCTGTGCAACTTGTTGAGCCGGGTTTTGAACTGCGCGATTCTGAGCAAACCGACAAACATCGGCAAGATGACCTGACTTCCCACAGCTAGTACAGAAACGGCACTGATGTTGCGGCTGATGGTGACTGTTGCATCTATTGCACAAAGGTGCATTCCCTGTATAGGGTTTCTTTGCTGGAAGCTGTGCGGGTTGGTTAGGAGCTGCCTGATTAGCTTGGGCAGTGATAGCAAAATTTTGGGAAGCCTTACGCTTCCTTGACCTCTTCGAAGAACCAGAGTCCTTTCCATTCTTGTTTTGACCCTTCTTGCTATCCCCCTTGTCAGCCGACTGTTTCTTGCCCTTGTCACCCTTCCTGTGTAACTTGTTCTTCCGGATCTGCGACTCAGTCAGCGTCGCTGATAACTCGATTGCCTGACGGAGTGTGGCAGGGTTACTACCAGTAAGAATATCTTGTACCGAGTCAGGTAGGCCGTCGATGTATCTTTCGATAGCCTTGTCGAGTGGGGTAACCATAGTCGGGCAAAGCAGACTCAGCTCTTCAAACCGATCAGTATAAGCCCTGTGCTCACCACTATCTTGCTTCAAAACATCAAACTCCTTCTCCAACGCCCGCTGTTCATGGCGAGGACAGAATTCCCTCATCATAAGGGCTCTAAGTTCAGCCCATGTCTGTGCAAGAGCAACTTCTGCACCCCTGTCTCTCATAATCCCGTTCCACCATGTCAAAGCCCTCTTCTGAAATACGCTCGAAGCAAACTCGACTTTGCGATTATCCGGACATTGCACGTGGCGGAAAGTATTCTCACTGCTCTCGAACCACTGAAGAAGCCCAGTCGCTCCTTCAGAACCACTAAACTTGAGTGGTTTAGCCTGATTAAAATCCTTGTATTTGCATGGAACATTGTTGTTGTTGTTGGCTTGGTGCCATTGAGCAAAGAGATTTGGAAATTGAGCAGCCATCTGCTCCGCAATAATTTCTGCCAGTTCGGCAGTCGCAATCAGATTGTCGCGTCGAGGAGGCATTCTAAAAGAGGAAACATGAAAGAAATGAGTGAGATGATTGGATGAAAAGAATGAGATGAAACGAAATCAACAAAAGCAAAGATGGTGGTCATTTGTCCGTATCACAAAGTAAACAAACGACACACAGTGACTAATCAAAGTAAATGGATCAAAAATAATGTATTTCGAAGACATGCTCGCCTATAAGCGAACACTCATCCCAAGAATTCCCAGGTAAGCACAACTGGTCTCGCGTCTGGTTGAGATGTATACGAAGTGCTTGCCTAGACAGAAAACCCAGAATACAGGCATTCACCCTTCCAGTTTGCACGTGTTCACATCATTTGTAACCCAAAACATTGACGAGATTTTGAAAATTTGAAGGCACAAGGCCAAAAATTTAATCAAACTGAAAAGGGTTCAAAACCATATAACAGAGGGTTCAAAACCTTGTAATAAATTTTTCAAAAACAGAAGATTGTTTTTCAAAAATCGTTTCGGAAAAATTTGGTTCTTGTTTTGCTAATCACCTAAGGATAGGTGATGTACATGTTTTAAGATCCAAACACAAGATAATTTGTGTTAGGGTCCTAGAAAAGCTATAGTCTAGGTCAAAGCATTACTAATAACCTAATTCCCTATAACCATTGGCTCTGATACCAACTCTTCGGTCACACCCCGACCACGTATAACATACAAAACGTGGCAGAAACATCGGGGAGTGTTGTAACAGAATTAATTGTTTAATAACCATGGCATTCAAAGTTGTATTTTATTTATTAAACAAGAGTGTTACATTGTCTTGAACAGTAAACAAAAGAGTTTATAACATAATTAAACAAGTCTATCTTTGTTTTTAGTCTCTAAGGCACAGGTCCGCCCTAGTATCATGATCAACATCCTACGGAAAGGCTCCTGAAAACACATGTGAAAGTAGGTACGTCAGCATAAAAATGCCTGTGAGATACATAGGTTTGTGAAAATAGGATTCATGACTTGTATTTGAGAAAATGTTTAGTCATGAACCTTGTAATTTGCTTTGTCTTGTAAATCATTTGGAAAATCGATAAGATCAGTTGATAGGTATAAGTAATATAAGGTTAAATGAATAACCATGTAAAATGAGTTTGTATAAGATAATTTGATTGTAAAACAATGTCTTATGAAAAGTATGTTATTTGTATAAAATGTTATATGTATCAAACTGAAATGATTTAAATAACGTTACGCTATGTGATATTATACAAACACTTATATATAGGAAGTACCAGCGGCGTATCCACCATGTTTGTATCATATTACACACGTATCGTTACTCAAATCACTTCCCCAAACAACCACCAATGTAACTTGTTCATGTACAAACCAATTGTCAAGTGTTATTGTGTAAACCATATCAAAATGTCTATGTCCAATGTAAACCACCAAATGTGTATATCAATGTCAAAATGTTTATGTTCAATGTAGATCATGTAATGTGTAACCAAAATGTCATGTATGGTAAGTGAAATGTATCAACTAAACCATATGTAAAATGCACAACAACGAGGTATTGAAGCAAAACACAGTTTAAATCAAAGTCATGTTGTGTGTAACAAATGCATGCTATACTGATACAAACATTTATGCGGTATTGTTAAAATGCATACATCCAAGCCTTGAGACTGTGGCGATAAACCCTTAAACAAATTAAAGGTTTATCTAAATTATGTATATCGAATTCGGTCATTCCTTTCATCCCCTTTCCCTGGGATGTCCGGAACGGGAGTTGTCAATTCCTATGGTACCACTACCTACTAACGAACGGCGTAATTAATGTTAATGAATGTATTGTTCCATGTTAAACAAACCAAATGTCATAACAAAATGTAAGCATGTGAAAACGATGCACTAAGTATGTAATCAAATGAACATACATAGCGTGAAATGTCATGTAAAACGATGTACTAAGTAATGCACACAATGGGCACACCTAGCATGAAATGTAATGTAAAACAATGTACTAAGTAATGCACACAATGGGCACACCTAGCATGAAAAGTAATGTAAAACAATGTACTAAGTAATGCACACAATGGGCACACCTAGCATGAAAAGTAATGTAAAACAATGTACTAAGTAATGCACACAATGGGCACACCTAGCATAAGATGTAACGAAATCATGTACTATAATGTACTAACGAACATAGCATGTATATGATGTGAAAACAGGAAAGCATGAAAGTAACAAGTAGGCACATGTGTTCCACCCCAAAACAGTTTGGAAAACAGTAAAAGAGGGGTCTATGTACTCACCTGAGATTGCTCAGATGTCTAAAGATAACCACCAAGCAATGATATAGATCACGGAATCAAACGGCACCTAATATAGGTAACTATGTTAATAAACCGGACCTAAATCGGAAGATCGGATAGAATGAGGGTTCGTAAACCAAATGAGTATGGGAACTCATGTAGTATGGTTTAACAAAGCCTACATACTAAATGAAACCTAACCTAAGTGCTTGTGACCCATTACGACCCGTTTAGGTAGCTTATGCTACTTTAACGCGTCGTTCGCGTGAAAAGCGTTCGGACCGCCTAACTAGTCCTATGACAAGTGTTATATGCCTAAACATGTTACATAATCAGTTATGTGACAAAAGTTTAGGTTACATATGCTTAATTACCAATTATACATGAAAAGGGTATTCTGGTAATTTACCTAAGGCATATAAACTACCTATCATACAACTACTTAAACGAAGCGACCATAAGGTATAACCTCGTAAGGTTATTCCCTATATACTATGGTCACCTAATGTGTTTGGTCGGATCCTAATGATCGACCAAATGGGTCGGGTTCGAAAGTATAAGCGATTGTTTAGATCGCTTACCTTACGACCCTATATAAGCATTAAACTAAAAGTGACGAGCTAAGCATGCTAAAACATGCTTAACTAAGTTTAGAAAACAGGTTTGGTATCAAAACAAACGGTTTTGATACCCATAAGTAGTTTGGTTACAAAATACGCAAGAATACGTATTCTGACCGAAACTACGGCTCGTCACGGAGCCTAGATAACGTGGTAATCAGTAGGTATAGTCACTAAGGACTATAACCATCGTGATCACGCTCACGTTATGAAGTTCAAACGAACTTCGCATCGACCATAAACTGGTCAATGCAGAAAGTCAAACAAAGTTTGACTTTCGGACTCGAAAAGCAATAAAAGAACGAAAGAATACTTACGAAGGGTCCCCGAATGCTAATCAAGATCAAAATAGCTCAGGTATGAAACAAAGGTTTCAACTTAGAGCACAAATGATCAGATTCTTGTGAGAAATGTGTGCAAATGTGATGGGTATTTATAGATTTCGGGTAACCGTTATGATCGTTTCATGAAAACCGTGCTCGAATCTCATGCGTACATTTGTCAAAATGTTATGGTTACTGAAAATGGCCTATTAAGAGCTGAAAGGGCAAGTTTAGAACTTGTGGTTGTGGTTTAATCAGCTGATAATCTGCTGACTGTTTGTTATTATCTGATCTGCAGAACCCATACGCATCGTAGGGCAAAAAGTGCTACGCATCGTAGCCATACAAGTTTGGCAGATTTACACTTTTGGTCCCTGTTATGCAATAAGGTCATTTTCGACACGTTTAAGGCCCGTTAACCCCATTTCAAAGCTCTAAAATGAAGTTAAAGTATAGGGAACTTAAAATGTGTTCAAAAATATCTCGGATGTCGGTTCGTTTGGCCGTACGGTCGCGATGTTCGGTTAATTACGACGGAATGCGCATAAGCGCGAAAAACGATCCAAATGACGCGACGAATGGATTTTTCTTATGGCGAACACTAAAATATAATATAGTCATGCTCACATAAATTTTTGGATGTCCGGATGTATTCAGAACGTAAGTTATGCGCGAAAATGCAAACTTGTGCACTTTTTGACACTTTTAGTCCCTGAATGACCCAAAAGTTTATTTTAGCATACCAAACCCCTCAAAGCCTATTTATAAGCTATGTAAAGGATATTTATGGTATGTTTAACTTATGGTTATGTTCCGGAATGTTCGTTACAGTTCAAATTGACATACTTTCGCAGTTTGTCATATTTAGTCCCTGTAAGCGAATTAACTTGTTTTTGCCATACCAAAGCCTTCAAAACTTATTTCTAAGTTATGTAAAGGTTATTTAAGGTATGTTGAGTATATGTTGATGTTCCAGAGTATTTCTCGCATTAAACTGCGTACGTTTACGCACTAGTTTGCGTATAACTCTCCAGAAAGTGATGTAGAGTTTGGAATTGAACAAAAGTCAAAACATGAAAAATGTAAAACATAACAAAACAAACATTGGGATCAAATAATATTGTTTTATTGATAATAGAACTGTTCATAGTGATTACAAGCACAGTTGTTACAATTCTGTTTTGAAATGTCCTGTTTCTCCACAATTGTAACAAATTGTGGATTTCTTCCTGCAGTTCTCTTCCCGATGTCCTACAACTTTGCAAAAATTGCAGGTTATATTACATCTTCCATAATGTTTCTTTTTGCAATTCCTGCAGAATGGCATAGTTGAGGATTTTCCCGTTCCTCTTCTGTTAAAGTTGTTATTATTACCCGTATGAAATCCCTCGGTAATTTTCTGAGCCAATTCTTTCTTTCTGTCTTCATCTCTTGTGCGCACCAGTTCATCGGTTAGGGTATTAGCTAATTCCACAGCATCGTCAATAGTGCGAGGTCTCGCAGCTTTAACGATATTGCGAATTTCACTAATCAGTCCCCAAATGTAGCGAGAAATGAGTACCGGTTCTGGCGAAGCCAGTGTTGGTACCACTCAAGCATATTCAAAGAATGTCGAAGTATAACCACGACAATTTACACCCATCATCCGATGATTTAGGAACTTATTTGTCATTTGTTCCTTTTCATACTCAGGACAGAATTTTCTTTCTACTAAACCCTTAAATTCTTCCCAAGTCATAGCATAAGCTATTATTCTCCCTTTTGATTGTAACACAGTGTTCCACCATTCAAGTGCTCCTTCCTTGAAGAGATTTGATGCGTACATGACCTGATAATCTTTAGCACATTTACTTATTGCAATGACTGCTTCGGTTTTCTCTAACCAACGCAGTGATGCAGTTGCTCCTTCATTGCCTGCAAATTCAGTGGGTTTACAAGCAAGGAATTCTTTGAAAGTGCAACAAGGCGTTGCAGTTTTCATTTTCTTGGGTAATGGAGCTTGATGTGGTTCCCTATTATGATTAACATTGTCATTGCCTCCATTTACACTATTACTAAAGTTATCTTCAGTAATACGTTTGCTAGGAACAATATGTTGCGGTTCGATTGGATTCTTTATAGCAGCAACGAATGCTGGAATAGCATTGGCTATCCCTTGAGCAACAATATTTTCGATATCTTGCCGGGTCATATATTGATCTCCTGGATGTTGCTCTGACTGATTAACCTCATTTACTGGTTCGTTACCAATGTTTGACATCTGATAATAAATTTTATGTAAATAATTAGTATAATTATAAATATAATAAAACAGTTTGCACATAATCACATTAACATGTATAATCAAAATTTATTGATTTCACAAGTTTCATTTTTATATATTATATTATGCCTCGTACACACGATTATCATACAACGTTTTATTGTTAAGTTATTACACATACTGGTTATTATAATTATTTATTCACATATATTCCTGCGAACTCTCATTATCTGATCAGCTAATTTTCTTAAAAACGACGCTCCCTTTCGTCATACTTCCAAGTAACTCTTTCTCCAATATCCCTAATCCTATTTCCTGTATCAATTAACTCTTCGCCCCAGAGGCGAAGTTCAGTAAGATTCTCCGGACTCATAGTTGGATATAGTGGAGGTTCTGGGTCAACTTGTGGGAAAAATGTATCAGGGTTGTTTAAAAGATTTTGGTATTGCCAATCAGTTGTCCACCATTCATCTAATTCTACTGGTAATGGTTGAGGTTGGACAATAGGATCTGGAATAGCAGGTTCCAGATTGATTGGGATTGGAGCTTCTAGTGGGTAACTAAAAAGATCTTCTTCAGTAAATATAAGGTTTGGATTAGCTGCTTCAAGGTTTCCATCGGCGGGTCCGATGAGGTCACTCATTACTAATTGATGATCTAAAACTTCCCAAGGAGTCATTTTCTGTTTCTGCCTAGAACTCTCTCCGACTTCTCTTTCTGTTTGATTAAAATTCTTCTCAGTTTCTAACTCTAGTGGATTAATATTTTCTTCAATTTCTACCCCCTTTCCTTTGTCTTGTGGTTCTTCAGTTTTGGTAATCTTTCTTGTTGCTGGCTTTTTCCTTCGTACTCGCCTCCAGCCCACAAATCTGCTTCTTTTCTTGGGTTTAGGTTTTGCCAGTGGTTTGGATTGAAATTCCAGGGGTTCTTCTTTATCAGCGAAGTAACCGATGAATTCCTTGGAAACTTCTATCTTAACGGGATAGAGGTTAAGATTTTCTAAACCTTCCGATATCTCATTCATGCTGTTTAGCATATATGCAAAATATATACCAAATGTTAAAACAATATTTTATAGATAACCCGTAAATATTATTGCATACATGAAACTACTGACAAGTAAATTATACTACGATTTACTGTAACTTATTTATTTACTAAATAAGGTTTCTGAAAATAAAAATGCTAAAACTTTTGAGTATTTAGAGATTTGCATTTTCTGCTACTGTGGCTAGCATATAAAGATTTGCCCATTTCTCATCTAATTTATCCTCCCAAGGTGATTTATTGATTAAATCCTGGGTTTCTTGTTTAACTTTCTTCTCTCGGTTTTTCCTTATTTCCTCCTGACTTTTCCTAATAATCAAACTTCTTTTATTAGGAGAAAGTGGTTCCTCGTAATTTGCCTTTTTCACAAATATTCCTTCTTCAGGAATTACATAAGATTTTGTTTGGGATGAACTTCCCTTCTCGTTGGTTGACCTATCTAGTTTAAGATAGATGTTTGACAGCTTTTGTTTACCCATACTGTAAGTAACAAATAATCAGTTAATAAAACATATAATCACATAATTGGCAATCAGTAAAATTAAGTATTTCTAAATACGTAATAGGCTTAGATCAGTGGCTCTGATACCACCTTATTTCTGTCACGGCCCCCGACCCGGTTTGACCCGTTTCAGGAGCCGCGGGACAGAAATCCCGTGGTATTTATTTAATTGAGTTTAACAGCGGAAGTTTCTTCAGGATCATTTTAAAACTGAAATATTTCCCGATTATTTTATTTCACAACTCGGGATAAAACCCGGTAATTTACAATATTGAGATTTCACGGGGAAATCTTTTATTTTACAAAACATGTTTCTTTATTTTATACTGAGCCACTTTCTTAAGCTGATAGTGCTTCGCGGCACTTTTCCTGGATCACAACAGATCACCTGAAACATGTTTGAAAAAGGTTTTGTCAGCGGGAAATACTGAGTGAATCATTCTATTTATTAAAACGACTCATTTATTATAATTCACAGTATTAAGAGAGATTACAATGTTTATTTCAACCAATTACCCACAGTATTTGTCATCGACTCGTTTCGGTGACTGTGGTCATATTACTATTGAGTCCGTTCACCCAATAGTAACGAATATCATTAATTAGGTACACCCACCTAAATTGATAAAAAAAAGTAATGTGCACAATACCCCACATACCGGCTGTAATTTGGTGACTACATATACTTAATCACTGTAATTATAATCTTGAAAGTAAACATATTTTTGTAAACAGATTTGATAAAAAGAGAATGACTCACATTGCAGATTTAACAGAGCTTATTCTACTGATTAGCCTTGATAACCTAGTTTAATAACAGGCACACAATTTGGTTAGTAACTTAATACAGCATTTACGACAACTCACGAGATTAAAACCTTCACAACGAATGACAAAGTGCGATACTTAAACATCCATCGATTTAACGACGAATGACAAAGCATAAACCCTAATGTGGGCAGCACTTAAACATCCATTGGATAGTTTAATCGATCAGACATTGAATCGTATCAGCGATCGAGTTATTACCCTGATTGCGGCGTCGATTAGTGCACCGTGTGTGTTAATTTTGGTAAACAGAACGTATCTCAGTACATACAGCGAAGTTTTACGTCGTTTGAACACCAAAATTCGATTGCCAATGTCTGCTATTTATAGTTAAAATTTCACATTGCTTACGGACCGTAAGCCTCAAATTGTTACGGTGCGTAAGGGTGCTTACGGACCGTAAGACTAAAATTGTTACGGTGCGTAAGGGTTAAAAATAGGTTATAGGGTAGCCACGGTTGGGACTAGCTCTGCTGACTCAACTGTTTTGTAAATTCTATTTTTGACAACGAGATTTTTAGGATAATCGTAAATAGGGTTTAACCCCCCCCCCCCTGAGTTTTAGGGGCCCTAATCCTGATTTTGAAAATTCTGAGAATTTTAGGGTTTGTTCAGAATCACTTGGGTTTCTCAATTAGGGTTTCCTAGTAGATAAAATAATATAATAGTTAGGACTTTTGATGAGAGTTGTTACACCTTGAATTGTCAAAGGCTCACCAAAAGGAGTCTTGATAACTACTTGCTTCTTATCACACACAATATGGGCTCGATTTTTAGGATGACTAATTCATTCCTATCACTATATCGAGTCCCTCTTATTTTAATGGAAACAAGGACAACGGAAAGAATGATTCCTAATGGATATAAAACATCCATCTAATATTGCTGAAGCAGTCTCTGAGGTACTATCGGCTAATTCTACTTTATACTTAACGCTTAGAGTTTTAACAAGCAGATTTAATATTTTACAAAATTCATTGTCTACGAAAGACTTATCTGAACCTGAATCAAATAATATTCTAGCATGAGAGTTATTGATATATAAAGTACCTGTTGTGGCATTGTCATCCTGAATAGCCTCTTGAGCATCCATTTGAGAGCTTCCAGCTTTGGTCTTCTTAGCCTCCCCAGGCTTCTTGGTTTTATTTGGGCAATTTGTCTTGATGTGCCCTATTTCATTACAACCATAGCTGGTTGCGTCCTTTATGTCTTGGCACTCCAAGGTCTTGTACCCTTTCTTATTACAAATCCCACAAGGCCTAGCTTGTGACTCCAGAGTGTATTTCCCTTTAGTTGCCTTGTTTGGGCAGCGGGTCTTTATGTGCTCCTTCTCGCCACAACCATAGCAGATGGCGTCCTTCAAGTCCTTGCATTCATGGGTCTTGTGATCCATCTCTTTACAGATGACACATCCCCTGGTCTGCTCATAGAAACATTTTCCGAAATGCTTATTCCCGCAGGTTTTACATATGGGTTTTGCCTTCTTTGGCTTGGACTGGTCATAGTTTGAACCGGTCTTACCCGTTTTGTAACCTTTATTTGGGGTACTATCGCACTTTCGCTTATGATCCTTTAATACACGGTCCACGGCTTTGTTTACGGCTGTATCCAACATAGCCTGTAACTCGGTGCCCGTTAAGTTCAGTCTTGCATTATCGTTCTGATCAACTGGATGACTGTGAGCTTCATATGAGTCAGCCATGGTGAAGCTTTGGAGGCTACAAACTAAGTAGTAATAATTGGTTTAATTATATGGTGAATTGTCGAATTTGATGATTAAATAGCAATGGTACAAATAAATCATATAGGCGAATAGATAGTATTAAATTTATTTGATTATGTTTTGCCAAGGTTTTTAAATAATCCATCTTTGGCGTTTAAACGGAATATAATCCTTCATATTTATTAGACAGGGGACATAAGTCACGACTGTCAATGTCGTACTGACATTTTATATATAGCACAAGGGCTTGTTCCAAAGGACTTTTTGATGGCATAGATGCCTTGTCACTAGGGAAATTTTAAAACGTAATCGATGATTCCTTTGGATCGGAAAATTTCATAGTTCATTGTCTTGACAAGAAATTATGAAATAAAACTATCTTTTTCATGTATACATCTTTTCCCGAAGGTATTCATCCCAACAGATGTTTTGATGTGTTCATCATGTTCGACGTTTATTAGCCATGATTCCTCTTGATCATTTATGCTAAATAAGGGGTTTGGAAAATTCCTAATATGAAGATGACAAGTGTCATTTTATCGCATCACTGTTTTCGGGAGTGTTAACATGTTTTCAGATGTTAACAAGGATCTGAATCTCCTTTTTAAACAGGTTTTACCATCTTTAGCTAGGTCTTTAATGACATTCAAGCTAGGCTATACCTTTTAAGATTCTTTTTAATATATATACTGGCAGAAAAGGAATGATATTTATTTTATTCAGGATTTCCATTATAATTATCATAGATTTAATTAAAATATAACTATGGCACAAAAAGGCCAAGTCACAAGGGCAACTTTAAATTATAGACCATGATTTTGTAGAATCAAGGTATTTAGGCTCGAACGTTGTTCATGCCTTTTCTTGACAGGGAGTTGTAGGCTACGACTGTCTTTTGTCTTATATGACAATGAATACTGCCCGTAAGCATTATATCCTTAATGGATGCTTAATTCACAAAATAAGAAAGGATTCCGGGAGAATCCAGTATAAGGATGATTTATGCGATTTTGTCGAATCACATCTGCCAGGAATGTTAACATGTTTACAGATGTTAACAGGGATTTGAATCTTTTGAATAGGTTCTACCATCTTGGCCTTGTCAGAAATGACATATATGCTAGGTTTACCTTTAAGATTCTTTTAATATTTAACGCAGAAAATCCTAAATTGAGATGTTAATAAGGATCTGAATCTAATTGAGGAACTACCATATTGGCCCTGTCTTATAATGACACATGGGCTAGGTCTTGCCTTGTTTAGATTTCGCCATTTTATTATAATGGTAGATCTCATAAAAGGAATGTTATTATTATGTTCATATATAATGATAAATAAATTTAGATAAAACATTCCAATGATTTTTAAAAGAGTACAGAATTGCCCTAATCGGGACTTGAAAGGAATGATGTTGTCCATGAAGGGACCGAAAGATAAGTATGCCCTTATAAGGACTTACTAAGGAAATGATCTTCAGCAAAAGGAGTTTCTTCTACATTTTATTTCTGAATGTTTTCTCCTTGGTTGCACGTTTATCCTAGTCGCAGTACAAAGCTCCGCATTCCTAGGCTTCGGATGGGGAGGATTTCCATTACGGCTCCTTTGCTTAGCGACGTATTAAAAATATAGAATTAAAAGCAATAATTCTCCGAATAGAGCTGAGAGTATTCCTATGTTAAGTCTAGACTCAGAATGTCAAGGAATGTGCTACTGTGTAATTGAGATTAAACACAAAAGGTTAGTGTTTAATTCACTCAATGTTGGCTCTGATACCAACCTGTCACACCCCGATATTTCCACGTATTACCGGTGGGTCCGGTGGGGAGTATCGTGACGTAGTTGATATCATCAGAGTCAAACAACACAATTTTAAATGCACATCGGAAGCAAAGGATAAATATATTACAATCCGATATAGAGTAATATCAAAGTATTACAACGGAATGTAAAGGATCCATAGGCGGATCAAATAAAAGATAATAGTTCAACAGATCTTAACATCTAAGCTTGCGAGACTCTTTATTGATGCTAGGAGTAGCCAGCCTATTTTGATTAGTACCTGCACTTAGCCTTTTTTGGGAAAATACGTCAGTTTACACTGGTAAATACAATTTAACTGACTCATTTTGAAAATGTTTTAAAAAAATTGATTTGAATGCACGTGGCACAAAACTTTTTATAACTTGGGATAATTATTTATATATAAACTTGTAAAAGAATTACATGTTCCTTATGCATTCAGTAGCCCGGGTTGACACCGGGTTAGAGCTTAATAGACACACCACATGATATAGTCCCGTGGCGGGTTAATCCCGAAACCGACGGTTATACCTTATTATTTATATATGCACTAACGGGTGTACGCCTACACCCGTGTGCTTAGGTCGTGGCCATTTTGTAAAATGATGCCAAGGGTATACAGGACATGGTCATTAACCCCCCAAAGGCTTTAATCAAACAAAACAATTTAAACGGGACATTTCAATAAATTAATCTTCATACAATTAAAAATTCAATGCCCGACCAAGCGGTATTTTATATACCGTACCCCAAGCCCGTATAGGGAAAATAAGTTAAAAGTATTTACCTGAGCTAAATATAAATTCAATCCCAGCCATATATCAAATCAGCAAGTACAGATAGCTTTTATTGGGCTCCTAAATCTAGAACGAAGGTTTTTAATAACCTATTAGATTCCTAACGGGTCTTTAATTAAGCCTATGCTTAGACCGGTTAGTTTTAAAGGATGATACAGTTTAAAACGCATGATTAAGCGAGAACCAGATTAGAATGTATACTTGTGTAATAAGGGTAAACTAAACACATTCTGGATTTTGAGATAGAAATGATAAGGTTTGACCCGTTTCGGCTAATTTATGCAAACTAGTTACATAAGCCGATCCGAACGCGAAAAGTGCGTAACGGGTAACCACATGAGTCATGAACAGGTTTCCTAAGTTAATATGCCTTAAATATGTTGTGATATCAGCATAATATCTTCCATTATGCCCAAAACGAGTTTAAGACCAATTTATGCCCCGTAGGGGTATTTTGGTCAATTTAAAGGTTATAAGAGAGTTTAAATATTAATCTGAGTTTCAGGTCTGATATAATCAGTAAATATACTTAATTTAATAAGTTATAACAGTAGGATATTACATATATGTGAGATTTACCATTTATAACCAAACTATGCGCCGAAGAGGCATTTTGGTAATTTCACCTAAGGTTTAAAGGTCAAATCTGGAAATCTGAGTTTAAAACTTTTGCTTACTGCTAAAGTATAATAATTTACTTAAAATATCAGTAGGTATCAAGTCTTATATATATAAAATAGTTTTAATACATACTATGCGCTTAAAACGTGTAAAAAGACGGTTTTAAGCGATTTCCGGGTTTTATATGAAAAGCTGATATTTTTATTATTCCAGAAGGCTTAAAATATTTTATTTATCATATTAGATCAGTAGAAAAAGGTTTGGTGTCAAAAAGATTTGTAAAACTCATTTTATAGGCCAATTGCTGAGTGTGGTGGCGTTGATAGCCAAAATAACGTTAAAAGAGGGGGATGGTTAATCATGCATCATGTGGTGGCGTTGATAGCCAAAAGACAAGGGGGTACATGCACTAATCAGCGTTTGTCTCAATTGCTGAGTGTTATGTGCCTTATGTCCAAGGCTTGATGCAAAACCACAATCGAGCCGGGGGTCTCATTGGAAGCAGCCTCTCTATTCCTACGGGGTAGAGGTAAGGCTGTCTACATCTCACCCTCCTCAGACCCTACCTTAGCTTTGCTATTGGTGGGATATACTGAGTATGATGATGATGATGATGATGATGATTTTATAGGCCAAAAGGGCAAAACCGACAGTTAACGAATCAAAGCTAGAACCCTATGTTATGCTCAGCCTAAAAATAAATAAAAATCTTCAAAAATCCCAAAATATTATTTTATATCAGTAGGTAAAAAGTTTGGTATCAAAAATTGGGTTTAGATAGGCTTTATGCAAATTACGCCGTTTAATTAATAAAAAGCTTTTCATTTACGCTAATGAGCATAACTCCTAATCTAGATCTCAAACTGATGTCAAATTTTAGGGACAATTTTATAAATCAGTAATGAAGATTATTGTCCTCTCACATTTTCAAAATTCTCGTTTTAAGGTCAAAAGGGCATAATAGTCAACATTTAGGCATATAACGGAAACATGCATATGAATCGGATAACTAAGGAACCAAGTTGTATAACCTCAGAGGGTTACACCAACCTATAACCTGGTCCTAAAGGAATCCTAAGGCATATCTAAACTAAGCTAAATCGGGTCAGAACTGAAAGTCAAAGCAAAAGTCAACTTTTGCGACTTTCGGTTCCGAACTGAGCCTATACTTAGAATTGTCGGGTTGAATCATGCTTAGGCATCTTCAACTAATATTTACCAGGTTATTAAAGTGAGAAAACTGATTTTATGGTTTTTATTTTAATAGCTATGAATTTTATTTAAAACTAACCCGTTTGACTTTTATTTGACCCGACAATTTAACTAAGTACACGTGGTAATTAGGAGGTGCCCTTTTGAGGGATTAACACCTACCTAATTACGGTCACGTAGCCATGTTTGTTACGAACAATGGCTCAACCGTTTAAAAGTCAAAGCGTTTATCGAAACGCTTGACTTTTGGTCACGTAGCCATGTTTGTTACGAACAATGGCTCAACCGTTTAAAATTCAAAGCGTTTATCGAAACGCTTGACTTTTCGGCTATAAACGCTAAACAATTAAACTAAGCAAGAAAGGACACTTACCAAGGGTCCAAGCAAGGAGGTTTTGATCCTAAATTCTCAGGTATGAAGAGCAAGGTCTCCAACTTAGAGAATTCAGAAATCAAGTGTGAATGAGAGCAAGACCAAGAGGGGTATTTATAGGATTTCAAGAACCGTTAAGATCGTTCCTCGATAAATGAGCTTCGATCTGGTCTGTACAAGTGCACCCACTGATTTGTGAAACCATGGGCATCCCAAAATAGCCCCTAGAAAGCTTAAAAACGATTTGCAATGCCTGGAAACAGCTAGAACAGGCTGTAAACTGATTTTTGCAACTCTGGCAGGTTCACGCGCCCCGTGTAAGAATCTAAGAGGGCGTACGCGCCCCGCCTGAATGTCTGATTAGCAAACCAAGTTTTATAAATGGCAGATTTGGTCCCTATTAGCTTTTAAGGTCATGTTTGGGACGTTTAAGGCCCGTTAAGCTATTTTCAAGGCTCTACAATAATTACTAAACATAAGGGACATGAAACATGCTCAAGAACATGTCGGATGTCGGTTCGTTTTGTCGTACGGTCACGTTGTTCGTCTAATTACGACGAAACACGGACGGCCGCTAAAAACGAACCAAATTACGCGACGAATGAAATTTTATCAAGCCAAACACTAAAATAAAATATTTTAGTGCTTACATAAATTTTTGGGTGTCCGGGTATATTCAGAATGTGAGATATGCGCGAAAGTGCAAACTTGTGCACTTTTTGACACTTTTAGTCCCTGCATGACTTAAAGTTTATGTTTGCGCACCAAACACCTCTAAGCCTATATCTAAGCTACATGAAGGATAATTAGGGCATGTTTAACTCATGGTCATATTCCGGAAGGTCCGTTACCATACGAATCGGCATACTTTAGCAGTTTGACGCAATTAGTCCTTTAATCGCACAAAGTAGCGTGAAATGTCGTTTACTGACATCCAAGCCTTCCATGGCCCATAATGGGCATTCCCAAGCATATAATTAAATATTACTACACTCCTGTTTGCTTAAAAGGTCACCGATAGGCGTAGATTCAAAAGTTGACGCTTTAGGTCCCTCTATTGCGCAAACTTGCGCATCTCATCACTTAATAGCATTGAAGCCTCATCTAATCCATATTAGTCATTCTTGAAAGTATTATTAAACATCACGATGCTTCGGGTTCGCTAAAAGGTCATTCAGAGGTATAATTAAACATATTGACACTTTTAGCCCCTCTAACTTGCAAAGTTGCGCGTAACTTTACTTATAGGTATAAAAACCTTAGACGGCCAATAGTTGGCATTCCCGAGAGTATAATCAAATATCATGAAGCTCCCGATTTGTTAAAAGGTCACTCAGAGGTAAGAATTAACATGTTGACGCTTTTAACCCTTCATTGCGCAAACTTTCAATTAATTACGCAAACGGCTACACTCGATCGACAAGTGGCTCATTTGTGAATATAAATATCGTGAGAGGTTATTTAGAAACTTATTTTAGGTATTCTAACACTTCCAGTCCTTTCACAATCAAATTTTTCGATTTTTCGAAAAATTAGTTCCTTAAATTCAATATTTGACTTCATTAGGGTTTATTACACGTGTCAATACATCATTGGACGTGATTTTACGAGGTGTTACAGTTTTATTAACTGATGCAGAGCTCACAGAAAAAGAAATAAAACATATTGTTGCTGAACAAAGAATGATTACATTGTTATATCAATCAGAGTAGATATTATTTCACTACTTGAACATGAGAAAACGTCAAAAGGTTTATGGGAAGCGTTAGAAAGAAAATGTATTGGTAGTGAGGATATTATTAAAAATAGACGTTCGTTATTGAAAAAAGAATTTGATTTATTTGCATGTATGAAAGGTGAAACTGTACCATATATGATTGAAAGATTCTGTCACCTTAAACTTGAAATGGAGAGAATTGGTGTGCTAAAAGATAATGAAGAGATCATTAATAGATTGATAGAAGCTATTCCGAATGAAGATGACTGGTTACATTATGTCATGATTCTCAAAAACAGCAATGATATGAGCAAGGTAACCCTGGACTGGTTGATTGAGAAGCTTGAGGGGCATGATTTAGAAATCAAGAAACAAAACAAAATAGGAAGCCAGCTGTATAAACAAACTGTCGATCTTTACTACAGAGGAAATATGATTGATCAAAAGTCAAAAACGACATTTAGTGCTGGAAACTCAAGGGATTCACCTCAGAAAAGTTCTTCAAGAGATTCGGGTTATCATTCAATTGCTTCAAATTCATCAAATCCGAACATAGTCCAGTGCAATATCGCTATAGATTTGAAAAACTCTCAAAGTCTGAATGTAGAAGTTGTCAAGCAACAAATGGTGTTTTTAGCATCTGTCCTGGAATCGTATGAAAGTCTGATCGCGGGAAAAGTTGGAAATCCAAATATGATAAAGGAGGATTATGATCAGATCGATCCAGAGGAGATGGAGCTGATAGACATAAAATGGTGCATGGCTAGCGCAATGAGGAGAGCACAACGCTTCAGGGAGATCACTGGAAGATTGTGTTTGGGAACTGTTGATACGAAATTGGGATTTGATAAGGAAAAATTTACCTGTTTTAGATGCAAACAGAAAGGGTACTTCAAGAGAGAATGTACAAACAGGCAAACTGGTGAAGTTGTGAATCCATTCAAAGATGATTATTATCAGAAAGCAATTTATCATCGCAACAGTGGATCATCAAATGCGAATCAAAACAGATCGGTGAAGGGTCGTCAAAAGAAAGATCAAGTGCGATGGTCGTTATTCAAGAAGGCGGAGGTTATGATTGGAGTCAAGTTCTTCCAGAAGAAGATTATGTCGGATCTGCTTTTGTAGCCGAAGTAGTTCAAGATAAACGATGGTAAAGAGATAGTGCGAGATATGAGATTAGAAAATTGAATGCTCCATTCAAAGAAGCTCAGAAACCCAAAAGATGGAATGCTGATTTGGAATGTTATATGGATCCACAGGGTAATCCAGTGGTTGATCGTTCTAAGGTAGATTTTGATGCAGTAACAAATCTTTTTCCAGATCAGGACACTTATCATACAAGAAGGTTATCTGAAAAAGGTTATGAAGCTGAGTTGATGAACAAATTGAAAGAAATTTTTGAAGCAAGTCTACCAAAGGTGGTGGAAATGAAAAAGAGGAAAGAAGAAGAGCTGGAAAAGCTGATAGAGGAGGTGAAGAGAACGGCATAGGATGCTGATAAGGATGAACAAAAGAAGGAAGAGGATCAGAAAGTTGAAACAGAAGAATCACAAGTGTCAGATGACACTAAGGTAACTGAATCTTCTGAATTATTAAATGTTGAAAATGTTGATAAAACTGAAGATAAGTGCATGAATTGCATAGAAATGTGCAAAGTCTGTACTGAGAAAGATGAAAAGATAAAAACAAAAGATATTGAAATAAATAAAATTGAAAATGGTTTCAAAACAAAATGCAAGGAAATGCTTGAAAATGAAGAAATTTTGAAACAAAAGATTGAAAAGCTGACACTGAAATGTCAAGATTTTGAGAAGGAAAATGAAATTTTAAGACAAATGTGTACAGCAAAATGTAAAGGTTGTGTTGAAAAAGATAATAAGTTTCAAGATTTTCAAAAGGAGTATGATAATTTGAAATGGTCAAGTCAGAGGGTACAAGAAGCTTATGATACTTTGAAGAAACAAGTCAAATGTTTTGATGAAAGATTGTCTGAAACTTTAACAACAAAGGGACTTTATGAGAAAAAGTTTAAAGAAAAGCAACTTGAATTAAACAAGTGTGTTGATGAAGTTGCTAATCTCAAACAAGTTCTGGTTGAAAAGGAAAAGATTGTTACCAAACTTCAAAGTTATCATAGTTCTTCGTACATTCTCGAACGCATTTTCAACATCACACCAGATGACAAAGATTCTGACAAGAATAAAAAGGGTATTGGTTCAGAATATCATCAGGTACCACCACCATTGAGAGATAATTATACGTTTTATGATGAGGAAAAGGTGGAAAAAGGTCTGAATATAGTTGACCAATTACCTGAAAGTATCGATATGACTTACGCCAAATATGATGAAGCTGATGATTCTGAGGTGGTAAGTAAGGTTGTTGAAAGCGTTTTGAAAGACGAGTCTACCAAATGTAAGTCTGAATCACAGGAAGAAAATGAGGAAAATTTTCATGATGGTTATCTCAAACATTCAAAATCTGAGAATGTTGTGAATGATGATCCAAAAGGATTGGCTTATACCATGATTGGATTGGACAAATTATTCTCAGATAACGATTTCCCGATTCAGAATATGATTACAGATAAAATTGACAAACTGTTTAAACTGGTTGAGATCGAAAAGTCAGAAATTTCAAAATTTGTTGGAAAGAGCCAGAAAACTTTTTATATCAAACTTGGTTACAAAAAGAAGAATATGAAAGCAGGGTTGGGTTATAAAAAGAAACAAAATCAAGATAAAAAGTTTGAAAAGCAAAATTTTCAAAAGAAAATGAATTTCGTTCACGGGAAAAGTTCAGAAGAAGAGAAAGAACTCCAATTTAGATGACAGTCTAATGAAGGGTTCTATGCTCAGAAAATGCAACAACAATAGGCTAAGGATGTTTCGAGGAAAACTTGTTTTAAATGTGATAAAACTGGACATCTTGCACGCACGTGTCCAAACCCAAAGCCTGTTGATGTTGAAAAACAGAAATCTGAGGATGAGAAACAAAGGACTACCAGATTTGATTCAAAACAAACTTGGAGGTACAACACAAACAAGTTTGCTTTGAATCAAACATGGAAATCAAACCAGACTAGGTTTGATTCAAGACAAACCTGGAATTGTCATACACCCAGATTCAGAACAACACAAAGTTGGCAAACATCGGTTGATATGACAAAACCAAACCAATTTTGGAAACCAAAAGTTGTTGATCAAAATCAAAATAATCAAAACGAGTCACGATTTTACAAAAGAAGTGCTTCAAAAGGACAAAACTGGGTGATTAAGAAACAAGTGACTTCTGTGAATGATGAAAATGTTGAAGTCAAAGATGAAAAATTCTTTGTGAAAACTGACAAAGATTTTCCAAAATTAAATGAAGCTTATTGTGTTGAAATACCTAAGGTCAAACAGACCTGGGCTGAATTGTTCAAGTAATTGAGTTATTAAGAATGTGCAGGTGCTCATGAAGTTTGATTATTAAGAAAAAGAATTGATGAGCAACCTGGCAAAGGAGGAGAAGGCTGCTGAACCCTGGTTTGGTTAAACAGGGAGTTTATCAGTTTGTGTACATAAATAAACCATATTTCAAAATCCTAAAATATTGAAAAATTTTAAATCCAAAATTATGTTGATTGAATACGCCGAAACCCTCACGGCTGAACAAACATGGTTAATTTCACAAGATTGAAAAACGATTTTCAAACTGTAAAATATCAATGTGTTGTAAATCATGGGGATACATTATATCTTCTGCAAATCAGTGCATGAGAAGCCGAAAATGGATGGCAAGACGAAGCTATCAGTATCAGGTTGTCAAATTTTTTTAATGTTTTGAATTTTAGGGGGAGTAAGAAAATGTCAGAAAATCCAAAAACATTAGAAAATTTGAAAAACCAAAAACATGATAAAATTCAAAAATGAGTTTTTGTGTAAAAAGAGAAAATGATAGTACATCAGTAGACAATCACAGTACGCTAAAGAAATGGAATGTTTTAATGTGATAAACGGTCTCACTGATAATATGCCAGTAGGTTTTTACACGCTTAGTAGATTGTTTTCGAGATATAAACCTAAATATCAATACTTACTTATCTCGTGGGGAACATCTCTCGGATATATGGGTAACCCCCGAAATCTTGTTTGAGAGATTGCCTGATTCTAAGATACTAGGTCGTTATACTGTTTGATATCTGGGGTATTATACCTGGTCTTCTGATATTGCGGAACCAATGGCCTAGACCTCGTATAATACTTTACGCGCTTTAAAAGCTTACCCTCTGCACAAAAATTGAAAAATATCGAAAGATATGAGTCAATTGCAGTTGAAGAAAAGATTCCCTAAAGGGAACACACCTAAAGTCGAGCCTTCGTCTATTTAACTGAACGGAAGTTCATACCTGAGCTCTCAAGGCCTCGCACGAACCCAGAGAACAGATATCAAATTGGTATACTCACCTGTAAGACTGAATCTAGGGAATTTTGATACGGGAGTATATTCTGAGGTGGGACATGCGAAAAAGTTAAGTACTTAAAACACTAATCTTGTATCTCGAATCAATTGAACTTTGTGTGAAAATTTAAGTGGATCAGTATACTGACAATCTAAGTGAATCGTTCAGAACTTAAAGTGTTTGAAGCTCAACGGTACTAGTGATTTGTCATAAACTGATATGATCCTCTGACACGAACTCAATCAAAAATATTGTCTATAAATATGTTTATAAATATTTCTTTACTTCTTTATATTTCAGAAAAATACAAAAAGATTTTGATTTCACTTTATTTTCGACAACCGATGTCTGAATGCTGAGTTTCAAAATCTAAGTATGCTGATCGTGTTTCTGAATATAAACAAGTTCATTAACTTGAAACTTGTAATTTTAAACTCAAAAATCTAAACAGTTTGTGATATCTCCAAGGTCATTAAGTTGGACTTGGATGATAAATCGTGAAGGTTTTGGATATTTAAATTGTGAAAATCTGTTATATAGAGCTAGGTTTCGATCTTGGTGGCTTAATTCTGCCAAATCTATGAAGTTTGTTGATAAGGGGAGTGAAACCAAGATAATCCTGGAAATATTCATATTTTTATACGATAGAGCCAGGTTTTCATTTTGAAAAAGGTCTTAAGAGCCAAGTCATTAATCCTAGATGTTCAAAATGCTTTTCCTCATAAATGTTTGAGATTTGCAGACGAAAGTTCCAGATTACGATCCTGATAGCCGAGTCTAAGGGGGAGTCTGAAGATGAGCTCGACGCAAGGGGGAGCTTGTATCTGGAAAGTCAGGTGTCGATCCCAAAAGCATGGAAGCTAGACGAAAGGGGGAGCCTGAAGAAAGAGTCTACCGAGAGGGGGAGCAAGTAAAGCTGAAGACAGATACATGAGGAGTTTGTTCAAGAACGAGGGAGTCTGTGGTTGCTGATGATATCAAACCTTCAAGAAGACTCAGAGAGAGAGAAAGACAAGACGCTACGAGATTGACTGCGAAAATATCCAAGGGGGAGTCTGTTAGTACATTATGTCTATCGTCTCTGTCAACCAGATCGTAGCAGAAACTGAAGAAATCTTGAGCTTTTATTGTAATATTTAGATAAAATGGGCAAGGTGGGAATCTCGTAAATAAGGAGAAATCCTTAACCTTGTGCCGATAAATAGAAGACTTAGGGTTTTCATTAGAGGCTTTTACTCATTTGAGAGATTTGGAGCTTTGGTGCTTAGAGAGAGAAACTAGAGAGAGAAAGTTTTGCTCAAGGTGATTCGTGGTATTTGTAATCGTCGGATATTCAATAGAATCACGTTTATTGTATGATCTTGTGTTCGGTCACGTTCGTGCACGGATTCCGCACGTCGCACGAGTCGGTTCGCAATCGTTCGGGAGTGAAAACCAATCCTACACCAACCATCCAAGAATGGAATCGTCGAGCGAAAACACTTGACAACCTCCTAGAAGCAGTTTTTCTTGCCACCAGACCTTTCTCCATCAATTAGGAATCTGATGCCGTCACTAAAGACATTCCTTAAATTGTAGCCATTTGTTGAGTGTTTTTTTTTGTGTCTAATCCGCATATATATCACCATTGCCCTTGATTTTCTTAACTGTATATCTCCTAAATGTCAACATATACACGTGTGATTTAGTTTACGAAAATTTTTCAATGCCGAGAACCTCGATTAGAGAGTAAAAAAGGCGTAAGGTTCACAATGGTGTAAAATTGAAATGGGATATACCGGGCTAGGATTCGAGTTACAGGAACAAGGGCCAAACCAACCACCCAGGAATGGAATCGTCGAGCGAAAACACTTGACAACCTCCTAGAAGCAGCTTTTCTTGCCACCAGACCTTTCTCCATCAATTAAGAATATGATGCCGTCACTAAACACATTCCTTAAAATGTAGCCATTTGTTGAGTGTTTTTGTTTTGTGTCTAATCCGCATATATATCACCATTGCCCTTAATTTTCTTGACTGCATATCTCTTAAATGTCGACATATACACGTGTCGTTTAGTTTACGAAGATTTTTCAATGCTGAGAACCTCGATCAGAGAGTAAAAAACGCATAAGGTTCACAATGGTGTAAAATTTAAATAGGATATACCGGGCAAAGATTCGAGTTACAGGAACAAGGGCCAAACCAACCACCTAAGAATGGAATCGTCGAGCGAAAACACTTGACAACCTCCGGGAAGCAGCTTTTCTTGCTAACATACCTTTCTCCATCAATTAGGAATCTGATGCCGTCACTAAACACATTCCTTAAATTGTAGCCATTTGTTGAGTGTTTTTTTTTTGTGTCTAATCCGCATATATATCACCATTCCCCTTTATTTTCTTGACTGTATATCTCTTAAATGTCAACATATACATGTGTGATTTAGTTTACGAAGATTTTTCAATGCCGAGAACCTCGATCAGAGAGTAAGAAAGGCGTAAGGTTCACAATGGTGTAAAATTAAAATGGGATATACCGGTCTTGGATTCGAGTTACAGGAACAAGGGCCAAACCAACCACCCAAGAATGGAATCGTCGAGCGAAAACACTTGACAACCTCCTAGAAGCAGCTTTTCTTTCCACCGGACCTTTCTCCATCAATTAGGAATCTGATGTCGTCACTAAACACATTCCTTAAATTGTAGCCATTTGTTGAGTGTTTTTTTTTGTGTCTAATCCACATATATATCACCATTGCCCTTGATTTTCTTGATTGTATATCTCTTAAATGTCAACATATACACGTGTGATTTAGTTTACGAAGATTTTTCAATGTCGAGTACCTCGAACAGAGAGTAAAAAAGGCGTAAGGTTCACATTGGTGTAAAATTAAAATGGGATATACTGTGCTAGGATTTGAGTTACAGGAACAAGGGACAAACCAACCACCCAAGAATGGAATCGTCGAGCGAAAACACTTAACAACCTCCTAGAAGCAGCTTTTCTTGCCACCAGACCTTTCTCCATCAATTAGGAATCTGATGCCGTCACTAAACACATTCCTTAAATTGTAGCCATTTGTTGAGTGTTTTTTTTGGTGTCTAATCCGCATATATATCACCATTGCCCTTGATTTTATTGACTGTATATCTCTTAAATGTCAACATATACACGTGTGATTTAGTTTACGAAGATTTTTCAATGCCGAGAACCTCTATTAGAGAGTAAAAAAGGCGTAAGGATCACAATGGTGTAAAATTAAAATGGGATATACAGGGCTAGGATTCGAGTTACAGGAACAAGGGCCAAACCAACCACCCAAGAATGGAATCGTCGAGTGAAAACACTTGACAACCTCCTAGAAGCAGCTTTTCTTGCCACCAGACCTTTCTCCATCAATTATGAATCTCATGCCGTCACTAAACACATTCCTTAAATTGCAGCCATTTGTTGAGTTTTTTTTGGGTGTCTAATCCGCATATATATCACCATTTCCCTTGATTTTCTTAACTGTATATCTCTTAAATGTCAACATATACACGTGTGGTTTAGTTTACGAAGATTTTTCAATGCCGAGAACCTCGATCAGATAGTAAAAAAAGGCGTAAGGTTCACAATGGTGTAAAATTAAAATGGGATATACCGGGCTAGGATTCGAGTTACCGGAACAAGGGCCAAACAAACCACCCAAGAATGGAATCGTCGAGCAAAAACACTTGACAACCTCCAAGAAGCAGCTTTTCTTGCCACCAGACCTTTCTCCGTCAATTAACAATCTGATGCCGTCAATAAACACATTCCTTAAATTGTAGCCATTTGTTGAGTGTTTTTTTTGGTGTCTAATCCGCATATATATCACCATTGCCCTTGATTTTCTTGATTGTATATCTCTTAAATGTCAACATATACACTTGTGATTTAGTTCACGAAGATTTTTCAATGTCGAGAACCCCGATCAGAGAGTAAAAATGGCGTAAGGTTCACAATGGTGTAAAATTAAAATGGGATATACCGGACTAAGATTCGAGTTACAGGAACAAGAGCCAAACCAACCACCCAAGAATGGAATCGTCGAGCGAAAACACTTGACAACCTCCTAGAAGAAGCTTTTCTTGCCACCAGACCTTTCTCCATCAATTAGCAATCTGATGCCGTCAATAAACACATTCCTTAAATTGTAGCCATTTGTTGAGTGATTTTTTTTTGTGTCTAATCCGCATATATATCACCATTGCCCTTGATTTTCTTGACTGTATATCTCTTAAATGTCAACATATACACGAGTGATTTAGTTTACGAAGATTTTTCAATGCCGAGAACCTCGATCAGAGTGTAAAAAAGGTGTAGGGTTCGCAATGGTGTAAAATTAAAGTGGGATATACCGGGCTTGGATTCGAGTTACAGGAACAAGAGCCAAACCAACCACCCAAGAATGGAATCGACGAGCAGAAACACTTGACAACCTCCTAGAAGCAGCTTTTCTTGCCGCCAGACATTTCTCCATCAATTAGGAATCTGATGTCGTCACTAAACACATTCCTTAAATTGTAGCCATTTGTTGAGTGTTTTTTTTTGTGTCTAATCCGCATATATATCACCATTGCCCTTGATTTTCTTGACTGTATATCTCTTAAATGTCAACATATACACGTGTGATTTAGTTTACGAAGATTTTTCAATGTCGAGTACCTCGAACAGAGAGTAAAAAAGGCGTAAGGTTCACATTGGTGTAAAATTAAAATGGGATATACTGTGCTAGGATTTGAGTTACAAGAACAAGGGACAAACCAACCACCCAAGAATGGAATCGTCGAGCGAAAACACTTAACAACCTCCTAGAAGCAGCTTTTCTTGCCACCAGACCTTTCTCCATCAATTAGGAATCTGATGCCGTCACTAAACACATTCCTTAAATTGTAGCCATTTGTTGAGTGTTTTTTTTGGTGTCTAATCCGCATATATATCACCATTGCCCTTGATTTTATTGACTGTATATCTCTTAAATGTCAACATATACACGTGTAATTTAGTTTACGAAGATTTTTCAATGCCGAGAACCTCTATTAGAGAGTAAAAAAGGCGTAAGGATCACAATGGTGTAAAATTAAAATGGGATATACAGGGCTAGGATTCGAGTTACAGGAACAAGGGCCAAACCAACCACCCAAGAATGGAATCGTCGAGTGAAAACACTTGACAACCTCCTAGAAGCAGCTTTTCTTGCCACCAGACCTTTCTCCATCAATTAGGAATCTGATGCCGTCACTAAACACATTCCTTAAATTGCAGCCATTTGTTGAGTTTTTTTTGGGTGTCTAATCCGCATATATATCACCATTTCCCTTGATTTTCTTAACTGTATATCTCTTAAATGTCAACATATACACGTGTGGTTTAGTTTACGAAGATTTTTCAATGCCGAGAACCTCGATCAGATAGTAAAAAAAGGCGTAAGGTTCACAATGGTGTAAAATTAAAATGGGATATACCGGGCTAGGATTCGAGTTACAGGAACAAGGGCCAAACCAACCACCCAAGAATGGAATCGTCGAGCAAAAACACTTGACAACCTCCAAGAAGCAGCTTTTCTTGCCACCAGACCTTTCTCCGTCAATTAACAATCTGATGCCGTCAATAAACACATTCCTTAAATTGTAGCCATTTGTTGAGTGTTTTTTTTGGTGTCTAATCCGCATATATATCACCATTGCCCTTGATTTTCTTGATTGTATATCTCTTAAATGTCAACATATACACTTGTGATTTAGTTTACGAAGATTTTTCAATGTCGAGAACCCCGATCAGAGAGTAAAAATGGCGTAAGGTTCACAATGGTGTAAAATTAAAATGGGATATACCGGACTAAGATTCGAGTTACAGGAACAAGGGCCAAACCAACCACCTAAGAATGGAATCGTCGAGCGAAAACACTTGACAACCTCCTAGAAGAAGCTTTTCTTGCCACCAGACCTTTCTCCATCAATTAGCAATCTGATGCCGTCAATAAACACATTCCTTAAATTGTAGCCATTTGTTGAGTGATTTTTTTTGGTGTCTAATCCGCATATATATCACCATTGCCCTGGATTTTCTTGACTGTATATCTCTTAAATGTCAACATATACACGAGTGATTTAGTTTACGAAGATTTTTCAATGCCGAGAACCTCGATCAGAGTGTAAAAAAGGCGTAGGGTTCGCAATGGTGTAAAATTAAAATGGGATATACCGGGCTTGGATTCGAGTTACAGGAACAAGGGCCAAACCAACCACCCAAGAATGGAATCGACGAGCAGAAACACTTGACAACCTCCTAGAAGCAGCTTTTCTTGCCGCCAGACATTTCTCCATCAATTAGGAATCTGATGTCGTCACTAAACACATTCCTTAAATTGTAGCCATTTGTTGAGTGTTTTTTTTTTGTGTCTAATCCGCATATGTATCACCATTGCCCTTGATTTTCTTGACTGTATATCTCTTAAATGTTAACGTATACACGTGTGATTTAGTTTACGAAGATTTTTCAATGTCGAGTACCTCGAACAGAGAGTAAAAAATGCGTAAGGTTCACATTGGTGTAAAATTAAAATGGGATATACTGTGCTAGGATTTGAGTTACAGGAACAAGGGACAAACCAACCACCCAAGAATGGAATCGTCGAGCGAAAACACTTAACAACCTCCTAGAAGCAGCTTTTCTTGCCACCAGACCTTTCTCCATCAATTAGGAATCTGATGCCGTCACTAAACACATTCCTTAAATTGTAGCCATTTGTTGAGTGTTTTTTTTGGTGTCTAATCCGCATATATATCACCATTGCCCTTGATTTTATTGACTGTATATCTCTTAAATGTCAACATATACACGTGTAATTTAGTTTACGAAGATTTTTCAATGCCGAGAACCTCTATTAGAGAGTAAAAAAGGCGTAAGGATCACAATGGTGTAAAATTAAAATGGGATATACAGGGCTAGGATTCGAGTTACAGGAACAAGGGCCAAACCAACCACCCAAGAATGGAATCGTCGAGTGAAAACACTTGACAACCTCCTAGAAGCAGCTTTTCTTGCCACCAGACCTTTCTCCATCAATTAGGAATCTGATGCCGTCACTAAACACATTCCTTAAATTGCAGCCATTTGTTGAGTTTTTTTTGGGTGTCTAATCCGCATATATATCACCATTTCCCTTGATTTTCTTAACTGTATATCTCTTAAATGTCAACATATACACGTGTGGTTTAGTTTACGAAGATTTTTCAATGCCGAGAACCTCGATCAGATAGTAAAAAAAGGCGTAAGGTTCACAATGGGGTAAAATTAAAATGGGATATACCGGGCTAGGATTCGAGTTACAGGAACAAGGGCCAAACCAACCACCCAAGAATGGAATCGTCGAGCAAAAACACTTGACAACCTCCAAGAAGCAGCTTTTCTTGCCACCAGACCTTTCTCCGTCAATTAACAATCTGATGCCGTCAATAAACACATTCCTTAAATTGTAGCCATTTGTTGAGTGTTTTTTTGGTGTCTAATCCGCATATATATCACCATCGCCCTTGATTTTCTTGATTGTATATCTCTTAAATGTCAACATATACACTTGTGATTTAGTTTACGAAGATTTTTCAATGTCGAGAACCCCGATCAGAGAGTAAAAATGGCGTAAGGTTCACAATGGTGTAAAATTAAAATGGGATATACCGGACTAAGATTCGAGTTACAGGAACAAGGGCCAAACCAACCACCCAAGAATGGAATCGTCGAGCGAAAACACTTGACAACCTCCTAGAAGAAGCTTTTCTTGCCACCAGACCTTTCTCCATCAATTAGCAATCTGATGCCGTCAATAAACACATTCCTTAAATTGTAGCCATTTGTTGAGTGATTTTTTTTGTGTGTCTAATCCGCATATATATCACCATTGCCCTTGATTTTCTTGACTGTATATCTCTTAAATGTCAACATATACACGAGTGATTTAGTTTACGAAGATTTTTCAATGCCGAGAACCTCGATCAGAGTGTAAAAAAGGCGTAGGGTTCGCAATGGTGTAAAATTAAAATGGGATATACCGGGCTTGGATTCGAGTTACAGGAACAAGGGCCATGTGACAACCCGCACTAAACCAGGTATCCGTACAACTTAATCAATGATTAATTACTACTTGATTACTGTGCTTGCTTGAACTAGCTGATAAACTGCTACCTGCATACTGATACATGCACTTACTTGCATCATACTTTATTTGCTGTCACTACATTAATTACATACTGAACCCTAGTGACAAACATGAGGCACAAAAAGCACAGTAGCACTAAACGGATACACGGCAAACATGCTGATATGACCAGCATCAGGCAGACACTGCCTCTAAGGCCTGTTAAGAGCCTCAAATATTTTGGCTACACTGGTAGTGAGTGTAGGAATATAAGGGTTGTGGTACCGCGTCTCTAGGAATAAGATACACTGATTCGGATGTGCCAAAAACGTACTTTAAGTACCAAACACAACACTTTAATAAATAATCCAGCTTCTAGCTGACTAGTAAAGTGCCAAAATATGGGGAAAATATTACTAGACACTTTCCAAAGTGTCGGATATAAACTGTGTCACTAAAAATAACAATAACGACACTTTAAAGCTTTTGTAACGCTTTAACGGATTATTATCCAACCGAACCACCGGACCTAACCCGGGACATAAAAAAAAAAATATTAACATTAACATTAACATTGTTTTTCCTTTCTGAACCAGTTAGGGTCCCCGAATACCCCAACACCCGATATAAAACATAACCCACTAAGTAACTAATCTAGTTACTTAACTTTACATTACAAAGCACTAACTATTTAGTAAAAAAAAAAAAAACCAAACCAAATTGTACCCTCTCCCCATCCGTTCGGTCTCACCATGTCACCACCACTTGTCCTATTTTAATTATTCTAATCACCTATGTTCAATATCAAGGTGACACATTACCCTTAGGGTATTAATGAGTTGGATTATAAATGGGACTTAGAGGTTATAACCTCCTCATTCACAAACTCTTAAACAAAAGTTGGCTATTTCTTTTCCCCCATTGTTGGCTTACGGCCGAGAACCAAGCACAACCTACCATCTTTTTTTTTTATTTTGATCAAGGCTTTCTACTTATATACAAGTGTCAAGGGTCGTGTATTAGGAGCCTCGGAGCAAACGGAAGTAGAAGGACCTCGTTATTTAGCTTTTATCCACGCGTTTTTCATCACGATTCTTCCCTAGCCCCGAGCTAGAGGTATATTGTTTAAAACTCATATTTAAGCATGTCTAAAGTGGTTAAAAGAACTTTCGTCGGTTAAATATCGTAAACATGCGTTTTGAAACTTTAAAGTCTAGTAAAAACTATAAAAGTGGTGGTTAATAGCATATAACTTGTGTAAAAGTTGTAGTATTTGAGATTTGTGTTTATCTAGACCCGATCTATGATGTGGTAGCTCGGATCTCCGTTTAACCCGACTTTGTAAGATCATGTATCTTCACATAAGCTCGTTTTTGACTAAATACAAGGGTTAAAGGTGAAACTCTACCACACAAGATACATGAACTTGTGTAGAAATATTTTACTTGTGTAAAAGTGATTTAACCGGTAAAATGGTGTTTAAAACTAGCGGATCTACGTATCCGCAAGTGGTATCTTCAAAGAACCACACATTTAAGAAACCATGTATTTTAAAGAAAGGATCTTACACTAATAAATATGGTTTTATAAACCACAAGTGTATAAACACTTGTGAAATGAAAAGATCCGACAAATATCTATTTTTGGGAAAAGTGACTAGAAGTTGTAAAGACGGATTTCTCTAGTCACAAGGTTTTTACAAGATTAAAGCTACTTTATATAAAGATCTACATATATAAAGGTGATTTACATTAAAGATGCGGAAAAACTACAAGTTCATGCGATTATGCACATTTACATACTTGTCGACTAGTTTGATGTGTCGGAAATTGTTTGATTGAATAAAGAAGTTGTTGAATTGATTTGTTAAAAGAAAATGATACGCTTGAAAGCGTGGCCACCTCCAGTTACAGAGGAAACTCTGGCGAAATTTTCTAAAAACCTAACACTTAGACTTTTACACAACAAGTGTTAGAACTAGCTTTGGACATATTTTCAAAACATAAATTTCGCCAGCACTATATTTTACTAAATATTCGGAGGAGGGATTTTCACAAAGATTAACGTGATAAATATACTTGTCACAACACTGTTTATGATTATTTTGTGAAATACATAAATATTATTTTAGAGTGAAAATAATATTTACAAGCGTTAATGATCCCAAAACTTTACGAACGCTTCCACAAATATATAAGTTACACCGGTAATTACATTACCACGAGATTGATAAAACGTAACTTACGCACATGTATTGTATCCCCCATCCTTGGGAAGAAGAATAACTACCAAGTGTATACGGAACATAAACACGAAATAGTTGTCTAACTATTTCCCAAAGACATAAACTGTAAAGCTAAGGCACGGCCGTCCGTCTAATAGAATTAGCACTTGTAGGTCGTTGCACAGCTTACTGTATTGGAGACACTTGGTAGAGACGCGCATTCACTGTGAGTTCATGTCCCCCTTTTCTCTAACTGTTTTCAGTTTACTTAACTGCGGGGGTGAAATACATGTTACTATGATTTACGAGTACTTTACAACGGTATGTTTAACGTAAGGAGGTGTTATACGATCATGTGAGTGGATAGGAACAACATGGGGCCATTAGTCCTCATGGAGGGACCGAGGGACAGGAGCGGTAGATCTATCTGGGTGTAGCGAGCCCAGCCCCCGGCCAAACTAGAAACGGACCGTGGGGTGACTTTGTCCACATACTTTGCCGTGGCGAAATCTGCTAGGTTTGAGTCTCCCTATTTGCACTTCACATATGTCAGTGGCCTTGCAAACCATTGGTGATCACAAGTCCTCTTACACTGCTACATACCACAACTATTTTTATACTCACAAGTGTTTTACATACTCACTTACACATGAACTCGCTCAACATTATTGTTGATTTTTCAACTCACATGTATTTCAGGAAATTAAAACGGATCTGGCACGGTATGGAACGTTTTCCGCTGCACTTGTCATGGAGTCATCCGGGTTTAGGGGATGTGTCTCTTTCTTGGACAAGACACAGTCCTTAACCCACGTTTATGTTATGTTATAAGTTGTAATGTCTACTGAACAAGGTTATGGTTGTAGGTTAAAACAATGGTAATGTGTTTGATTTTCAAAACTTAATGGATGACTTGCATGGTTTTTAAATTCATATAGCTTGTTATGGTTAAGCTATGGTATTAAGAAGTCACACCAAAATTAACCACGCTTCCGCAAAGCCAGGGTGTGACAGCTTGGTATCAGAGCTCTGATCATAGCGAACTAGGATTCTTTCTCGAGTCTAGACTATGATCACTAGGGCTCTCACGAAAACATTTTTCTGCATACCACTTAAGTCCAGATCCACACTTTTTACAAACAAATGTTGAGCACATTTTATTTATTTATAGGCTCAGCTTGGAGGGCTGAGGATCGATCTGGAGGATCGAGGTGATTAAGGTAGCTGAGCACGTTGGTTTGTTATAGGATCGATCTGGAGGATCGAGGGTTGGTCTAGGTGACCAAGATAGTGGGCTAGCAAGGCTAGGAAGGAAAGGTTCAGCCTGGAGGGCTAAGGATCGATCTGGAGGATCGAGGTTTGGTTTAAGTGAAGGATAGAGCAGTCTTGTAGACTGGATGGTATTGGCTAGTAAGACTAGGAGGATTATGTGATGCCTTACTTGATGACTTATGTGATTACTTGATTTATGATTGACTATTTGTGCATGTTGGTGTATATGTTACAGACACATGGATTCTGCAGACACTGGTGGTTCAGGCACCACAGGCCCGAGGCCTATCGTTTCAGACGACATTGAGTCATCGGAGCACGAGGTTTATACGTCAGACTTCACCAGCACGGATGATGATGACTTTCAGCCATTCGCCTTACCCGACGGCGTTGATGAGCTCCCAGTTGATCTTCCAGCCGGGGATCTACCACTCGTTGTGATCCCTGCCCCAGTACCCCTTGCAGCATACCCTGTTTTACCCATCGACGACGAGGAGGACGACGTCGATATGTTTGAGGAGGAGCCTTTGGAGGATGCTCAGGGCGAGGCCCTACCTGCTGTTGCTCCCTTACTGATCGCAGATGCTCCGGCTGCGGAGTCACCTGCTCATTCCCCAGTCGCGGACTCCTTTGAGTCTGTGGCTTCTGTACCCACACATGCTCATAGTGCGCAGCACTTCTCTTATGGGTCCGATTCTGACCAGGCTTTTTCTGTTGCTTCCATACCTGGACTTGTTTTTTACCATGACGACGAGGGGGATTCAGATCCTATGTTTCCACCAGGATTTGATCCTGACCGTGATTTAGAGTTTGTCCCGATGGACGAGTTGATGGAGGATCCAGCAGATCCTATTGACCCTTTTGATTCGATTGACCCAGATTTTGATTTTGACATGGCGTTTGATGATCTTGAGCCTGCCATTGCACCTGAGCAGGCAGCTGCCCTTGACCCTTTACCAGAGCATGACCCTGTGCATGCTGATGTACCTTTTGAGCCCATTGCTGATGATCACCACATAGATGTTCCTGTTGATCCCATTGGTCCTTTACCCATTGTTGCTGTACCAGTTGACCCCCCTCTCGAGCACTTGGCACCCGTTCACCCTGTTGTTGCTCCCTTACTTGATCCCGTCCCACTAGAGCCCGGACATGCACTGTTCGCGGCACATATGGATCCACCGGATGAGTCTGCACAGCACGGTTGGATACCGGCTGATGAGGACGTCCCACCGTTACCCCCACAGATCCCAGACACTCGACACGTTGACTTTTCGTTTCAGGTTCCTATGTATATACCTCCAGCAGGGCCTGGAGAGGGTTCTTCAGCACACCCTGATGGGCATGTACCGATGCCTATCCCTTTTATGCCTCAGACGTCATTTGTTCCACCCGCTGTTGCTCCTTTTCGTGTGGCACCCTTTGACCCCACACGGGAGCCACTGCTTTGGGCACCGTTTTCCCCCATGCCACCCACTGATCCATACCACCGGTCCTACGTGGGACACACCATTGAGGATGTATTGATGTCGTTTGTATACCAGCATGAGTCGCATGAGCAATGACTACAGGAGTTGGAGAGAGCCCATCTGCAGCCATGTCAGTGCCATGGCCGGGTACCCTCTCCGTTGCAGCCATCACGACCATTACCCCCTGACTATACTGCTCGTCTTACTACTTTGGAGCAGCAGATTGCTTCCATTATTCGTACACAGCAGGCGATGGAGGCGGACTGGTTACAGTTGCGCCGTTTGTTTTATACCCATTTTCCCCCTCCTCCACCACCATCTGCTTAGAGCTCATCGGTGCCACATGGGTAGGCGAAGTGAGAAGGCGGCGATTGCTTTTTGATTGCACAGCATTTTGGGGAGACTACGTTATGACTTGACTTTTGTTATGTACTTGATGTTGTATTGATACTGATGTAGCTTTTGACAGGGGTTATGTAGCCCCTAGTGATTGATGATTGCATGTATACACTTACGATGTGGTCTCATTTATATGGCAATCGCAGTTTTCTCACCATATTCGGATTCGCTTGATTACTTGTTTATGTTTTTGACATGGGATGTGTGTGATCGATATTTGTGATGTGTGATAACCTGAGATGTTATGTGATTATACTATTACTACCGTTATATACGTACACTATACTACGAACTGATTTACGTATTATAACAACGGAGCCTTACTATGGCCTAACCAACTTAAACCAACTTTTAGAAGATGCCGCCAAGACGCGAACCAAACATGCCAACAAATGAGGCAGAACTACAGCAGATTATCGCTGCTGCCATAGCACAGTACGCAGCATCTCAGCCAGGAGCAAGCGGAAGTGTTAACCAAGGCAATAACAATCCACCACACGGTAATACCACGCCATTCGAACCTACCATGTCCTAGCTGGACATCTTTAGCAATGATGCTAATGCCAAACACATGTTTTAACATACGTGCAGGATGCACCTACAAGCAGTTCTTAGACTGCAAACCAGTTAACTTCGATGGCACAGGAGGTGCAGTTGCCTTTACCCGCTGGGCTGAGAAAACCGATTCTGTGTTACGCATGAGCAAGTGTGCAGAGGATCAGCAAGTCACGTACATTTCAGGGCTGTTTTTAGATGGAGCCCTATCATGGTGGAACCTACAAGTGCAAACACTAGGCGAAGCTGCCGCCTACGCCCTGACTTGGGCCGAATTGAAAGAACTGATGCGCAAAAAGTACTGTTCACGCGCAGAAATTCAAAGGTTGGAGACTGAATTTTGGCACTTAAAGATGGATGGACCTAAGATTGCGGAATACGTCCAGAGGTTTCACGACCTATCTCAAGTGGTTCCTTACATGGTTACGCCAGAATACAAGCGAATCGAGCGCTTCATTTGGGGTTTGGCTCCCCAAATAATAAGCATGGTAACCTCCTCCAAACCAGCAACTATCACTGAAGCCATCGATTTGAGCGTGGCTCTCACCGAGGAGGCGATTCGTTTAAACAAGTTTGATGAAGTCAAGGCAAAGAAGACAGAGACTCACGTTGAGTCCTCAGGGGATAACAAAAGGAAGTTTTCAAACTTCAAACAAGGCGTCAGTATGGCAGTAAAGAAAGGAAAATCAGCTGGCAGTACCAAGAGAGGAAAAGGGTACCAGGGCACCCAGCCCAGATGCAACAACTGCCAACGCCACCACACTGGCCCTTGTAACATAAGAGTTTGTGAATCTTGTGGAAAACCGGGCCACACAAGGGAATCATGTTGGGCTAGTGCAGGCCGCGGAGGCCAGGGAGGATATGGAAATAGGAATGATAACCGTGGTGGAAATGGAAGCCGCCTACAAGGAAATTTTGGAGGAAACAGAAACCGAGGCAACAATGCCAACCAGAACAACACCCCAGCTGGAAACGGGGATGGAAACGGGCAGAGGCTCGGATGTTATAACTGCGGGGAAATCGGGCATTTTAAGAAGAATTGCCCAACACTGAATCAAGCCCGTGGTAGAGTGTTCCAGCTCGAAGCTAGAGAAGCACGCCAAGATCCAAATGTTGTTACGGGTACGTTCCCTATCAATCAGCGCTATGCATCCGTTTTATTTGATACTGGTGCCGATTATAGCTTCGTATCGTTAGAATTTAAGAATATACTTGGGTTAGCTGCTAATAAGTTAGACATTCCCTACTCGATCGAATTAGCTAATGGAAAGTTAGTTGGAGCCGACGAAGTAATCAAAGGATGTGTGATAGAATTGGGAGAACGCGAGTTTACTCTGGATCTACTACCAGTCCAACTGGGAAGCTTCGACGTGGTGGTAGGAATGGATTGGTTATCCAGAAACAAGGCTGAGATAGTATGTCACGAGAAAGTTGTTCGTATCCCAACTGATGATGGTGAGACAATTGTGGTTCACGGAGAGAAGCGTGACACACCGCTAAGATTTATCAGCTGCTTGAAAGCAAGGAAGTGTTTACAGAAAGGATGTGTTGCTTTTCTGGCACACATCGTAGACAAGAAGGCTGCTGAGCCAACAATCGAGGACATCCCTGTCGTAAGGGAATATCCCGAAGTCTTCCCAGAAGACTTACCCGGACTGCCACCTCAGAGGCAAGTGGAGTTTCACATCGACTTAGTTCCAGGCGCCGCGCCTGTAGCTAAGGCACCCTACAGACTTGCTCCGTCTGAGATGCAGGAATTGTCAACGCAACTTCAAGAGTTGTTAGACAAGGGTTTTATCCGACCAAGCTTCTCGCCTTGGGGAGCTCCGGTCTTGTTCGTCAAGAAGAAAGACGGAAGTTTCCGCATGTGTATTGACTACAGAGAATTGAACAAGCTGACGATCAAGAACAGGTATCCTCTACCCAGAATCGACGATCTGTTCGATCAACTTCAAGGTTCAAGCTGCTACTCTAAGATCGATCTTCGATCTGGATACCATCAACTAAGGATACAGGAGGAAAGTATCCCGAAAACAGCCTTCCGAACTCGTTATGGACACTACGAGTTCCTCGTGATGCCATTTGGTTTGACAAACGCACCTGCGGTATTCATGGATCTAATGAATAGAGTTTGCAAGCCATACTTAGACAAGTTCGTGATTGTATTCATCGACGACATCCTGATTTACTCAAAGACGAAGGCTGAACACGAACAACATCTTAGAACCATATTGGAGCTGCTAAAGAAGGAACAGCTGTACGCCAAATTCTCCAAGTGCGAGTTTTGGCTACGCGAAGTCCAGTTTCTTGGACATGTGGTTAATGGGGATGGAATTCATGTTGATCCCACAAAGATCGAGGCAATCAAGAATTGGGAAACGCCTACAACGCCAACCGAGATTCGACAATTCTTGGGTTTGGCTGGCTACTATCGAAGGTTCATCGAGGATTTCTCGAAAATCGCTCAACCTTTGACGCTCCTCACGCAGAAGGACAAGACGTTTGATTGGGGAATCAAACAGGATGAAGCATTTCAGATACTGAAGGATAAGCTTTGTAACGCGCCAATCTTAGCTCTACCAGAAGGTACCGACAATTTTGTGGTATACTGCGACGCATCGCGTCAGGGATTGGGTTGTGTGTTGATGCAACGCCAAAAGGTCATTGCTTACGCATCACGCCAACTGAAAGTGCACGAAAAGAACTATACCACCCACGATTTAGAGCTTGGCGCAGTGGTTTTCGCTTTAAAGATCTGGAGACACTACCTGTATGGTACGAAGTGCACAATCTTCACAGACCACAAAAGCCTACAACATATATTTAACCAGAAGGAGTTAAATATGAGGCAAAGACGATGGGTTGAATTGTTGAACGATTACGACTGCGAGATAAAGTATCACCCAGGGAAGGCGAATGTAGTTGCCGATGCCCTAAGTTGTAAGGAAAGAATCAAGCCCATAAGGGTTAGGGCTTTGGAAATGATCATACGAACCGATCTTTCCTCGCGCATTCGTGCCGCACAAAAGGAAGCTCTCAAGGAGGGAAACCTTGAGGAAGAATATCTCCGTGGAATGGAGAAGCTTTTGGTACCAAACAAGGAAGGGACGTTATGTTTTGAGAAAAGAATTTGGGTTCCTCTGTTTGGTGGATTAAGGGAAGTTATTTTCGACGAAGCGTACAAGTCACGGTACTCTATCCACCCTGGATCGGATAAGATGTACCAGGATCTCAAAGATTACTATTGGTGGCCTAGGATGAAAGGCGACGTTGCTGTTTACGTGAGCAAATGTTTAACGTGCGCTAAGGTCAAGGCGGAATACCAGAAGCCTTCGGGACTTCTGCAACAACCTGAGATTCCCAAGTGGAAATGGGAACAAATCTCAATGGATTTTGTTACAAAACTGCCAAGAACGCCAAGAGGCCATGATATGATTTGGGTGATTGTTGACCGCCTAACAAAGTCCGCACACTTTCTGCCAATCAAGGAGAAAGACAGTACTAGTAAACTTGCGGAAATTTACTTGAGAGAGATCGTAGCACGTCATGGAGTACCACTCTCGATCATCTCTGATAGAGACGGAAGATTTGTGTCAAGAATATGGCAATCTTTCCAAGAATCTTTTGGCTCACAATTGAATCTGAGCACTGCGTTCCATCCGCAAACTGATGGCCAGAGCGAGCGAACAATACAAACTTTGGAAGACATGCTGAGGGCATGTGTTATGGATTTAGGCGGTAGCTGGGATAAACACTTACCTTTGGTCGAATTTTCATACAACAACAGCTACCACACCAGTATTGGTGTCGCGCCATTTGAGGCCCTATACGGACGCAAGTGCCGATCACCACTATGTTGGTCTGACGCGGGTGATAGGCAGCTTGCTGGTCCCGAGATCGTCCAAGAGACGACAGACAAGATCGCGCAAATTCTTAAACGCATCGAAGCCGCTCGCCACAGACAAAAGGCCTATGCGGATCCAAACCGAAAACATGTGGATTTTCAAGTTGGAGAAATGGTTTTACTGAAGGTATCACCCTGGAAAGGGGTGGCGCGCTTTGGAAAGCGTGGAAAGTTAAATCCACGCTACATTGGTCGTTTCAGAATTCTGGAAAGAATTGGGACGGTAGCATACAAGTTGGAACTACCTGCTGAACTGAATGGTGTTCACGATACATTTCATGTATCCAATCTAAAGAAAAGTCCAACTCAAATTGACGTTGCCATTCCTATCGACGAGATTCATATTGACGACACGCTCCACTTCGTTGAAGAACCTGTTGAGGTCACGGATTGGAAAGTTAACAAGACCCGCCGGAGCAGTGTCAAACTCGTCAAAGTTCGTTGGAATGCCAGACATGGTCCTGAATTCACATGGGAACGTGAGGACCGGATGAAAGAGAAATACCCCCACTTATTTCCTAAGAACTCTGCATCTACAAGCAGAACTTAAATTTCGGGACGAAATTTATTTAACAGGGGGAGAATGTGACAACCCGCACTAAACCAGGTATCCGTACAACTTAATCAATGATTAATTACTACTTGATTACTGTGCTTGCTTGAACTAGCTGATAAACTGCTACCTGCATATTGATACATGCACTTACTTGCATCATACTTTATTTGCTGTTACTACATTAATTACATACTGAACCCTAGTGACAAACATGATGCACAAAAAGCACAGTAGCACTAAACGGATACACGGCAAACATGCTGATATGACCAGCATCAGGCAGACACTGCCTCTAAGGCCTGTTAAGAGCCTCAAATATTTTGGCTACACTGGTAGTGAGTGTAGGAATATAAGGGTTGTGGTACCGCGTCTCTAGGAATAAGATACACTGATTCGGATGTGCCAAAAACGTACTTTAAGTACCAAACACAACACTTTAATAAATAATCCAGCTTCTAGCTGACTAGTAAAGTGCCAAAATATGGGGAAAATATTACTAGACACTTTCCAAAGTGTCGGATATAAACTGTGTCACTAAAAATAACAATAACGACACTTTAAAGCTTTTGTAACGCTTTAACGGATTATTATCCAACCGAACCACCGGACCTAACCCGGGACATAAAAAAAAAATAATATTAACATTAACATTGTTTTTCCTTTCTGAACCAGTTAGGGTCCCCGAATACCCCAACACCCGATATAAAACATAACCCACTAAGTAACTAATCTAGTTACTTAACTTTACATTACAAAGCATTAACTATTTAGTAAAAAAAAAAAAACCAAACCAAATTGTACCCTCTCCCCATCCGTTCGGTCTCACCATGTCACCACCACTTGTCCTATTTTAATTATTCTAATCACCTATGTTCAATATCAAGGTGACACATTACCCTTAGGGTATTAATGAGTTGGATTATAAATGGGACTTAGAGGTTATAACCTCCTCATTCACAAACTCTTAAACAAAAGTTGGCTATTTCTTTTCCCCCATTGTTGGCTTACGGCCGAGAACCAAGCACAACCTACCATCTTTTTTTTTTATTTTGATCAAGGCTTTCTACTTATATACAAGTGTCAAGGGTCGCGTATTAGGAGCCTCGGAGCAAACGGAAGTAGAAGGACCTCGTTATTTAGCTTTTATCCACGCGTTTTTCATCACGATTCTTCCCTAGCCCCGAGCTAGAGGTATATTGTTTAAAACTCATATTTAAGCATGTCTAAAGTGGTTAAAAGAACTTTCGTCGGTTAAATATCGTAAACATGCGTTTTGAAACTTTAAAGTCTAGTAAAAACTATAAAAGTGGTGGTTAATAGCATATAACTTGTGTAAAAGTTGTAGTATTTGAGATTTGTGTTTATCTAGACCCGATCTATGATGTGGTAGCTCGGATCTCCGTTTAACCCGACTTTGTAAGATCATGTATCTTCACATAAGCTCGTTTTTGACTAAATACAAGGGTTAAAGGTGAAACTCTACCACACAAGATACATGAACTTGTGTAGAAATATTTTACTTGTGTAAAAGTGATTTAACCGGTAAAATGGTGTTTAAAACTAGCGGATCTACGTATCCGCAAGTGGTATCTTCAAAGAACCACACATTTAAGAAACCATGTATTTTAAAGAAAGGATCTTACACTAATAAATATGGTTTTATAAACCACAAGTGTATAAACACTTGTGAAATGAAAAGATCCGACAAATATCTATTTTTGGGAAAAGTGACTAGAAGTTGTAAAGACGGATTTCTCTAGTCACAAGGTTTTTACAAGATTAAAGCTACTTTATATAAAGATCTACATATATAAAGGTGATTTACATTAAAGATGCGGAAAAACTACAAGTTCATGCGATTATGCACATTTACATACTTGTCGACTAGTTTGATGTGTCGGAAATTGTTTGATTGAATAAAGAAGTTGTTGAATTGATTTGTTAAAAGAAAATGATACGCTTGAAAGCGTGGCCACCTCCAGTTACAGAGGAAACTCTGGCGAAATTTTCTAAAAACCTAACACTTAGACTTTTACACAACAAGTGTTAGAACTAGCTTTGGACATATTTTCAAAACATAAATTTCGCCAGCACTATATTTTACTAAATATTCGGAGGAGGGATTTTCACAAAGATTAACGTGATAAATATACTTGTCACAACACTGTTTATGATTATTTTGTGAAATACATAAATATTATTTTAGAGTGAAAATAATATTTACAAGCGTTAATGATCCCAAAACTTTACGAACGCTTCCACAAATATATAAGTTACACCGGTAATTACATTACCACGAGATTGATAAAACGTAACTTACGCACATGTATTGTATCCCCCATCCTTGGGAAGAAGAATAACTACCAAGTGTATACGGAACATAAACACGAAATAGTTGTCTAACTATTTCCCAAAGACATAAACTGTAAAGCTAAGGCACGGCCGTCCGTCTAATAGAATTAGCACTTGTAGGTCGTTGCACAGCTTACTGTATTGGAGACACTTGGTAGAGACGCGCATTCACTGTGAGTTCATGTCCCCCTTTTCTCTAACTGTTTTCAGTTTACTTAACTGCGGGGGTGAAATACATGTTACTATGATTTACGAGTACTTTACAACGGTATGTTTAACGTAAGGAGGTGTTATACGATCATGTGAGTGGATAGGAACAACATGGGGCCATTAGTCCTCATGGAGGGACCGAGGGACAGGAGCGGTAGATCTATCTGGGTGTAGCGAGCCCAGCCCCCGGCCAAACTAGAAACGGACCGTGGGGTGACTCTGTCCACATACTTTGCCGTGGCGAAATCTGCTAGAAACGGACCGTGGGGTGATCACAAGTCCTCTTACACTGCTACATACCACAACTATTTTTATACTCACAAGTGTTTTACATACTCACTTACACATGAACTCGCTCAACATTATTGTTGATTTTTCAACTCACATGTATTTCAGGAAATTAAAACGGATCTGGCACGGTATGGAACGTTTTCCGCTGCACTTGTCATGGAGTCATCCGGGTTTAGGGGATGTGTCTCTTTCTTGGACAAGACACAGTCCTTAACCCACGTTTATGTTATGTTATAAGTTGTAATGTCTACTGAACAAGGTTATGGTTGTAGGTTAAAACAATGGTAATGTGTTTGATTTTCAAAACTTAATGGATGACTTGCATGGTTTTTAAATTCATATAGCTTGTTATGGTTAAGCTATGGTATTAAGAAGTCACACCAAAATTAACCACGCTTCCGCAAAGCCAGGGTGTGACAGGCCAAACCAACCACCCAAGAATGGAATCGACGAGCAGAAACACTTGACAACCTCCTAGAAGCAGCTTTTCTTGCCGCCAGACATTTCTCCATCAATTAGGAATCTGATGCCGTCACTAAACACATTCCTTAAATTGTAGCCATTTGTTGAGTGTTTTTTTTTTGTCTAATCCGCATATATATCACCATTGCCCTTGATTTTCTTGACTGTATATCTCTTAAATGTTAACGTATGCATGTGTGATTTAGTTTACGAAGATTTTTTGATGCCGAGAACCTCGATAAGAGAGTTAAAAAGGCGTAAGGTTCACAATGGTGTAAAATTAAAATGGGATATACCGGGCTAGGATTCGAGTTACAGGAACAAGGGCCAAACCAACCACCCAAGAATGGAATCATCGAGCGAAAACACTTGACAACCTCCTAGAAGCAGCTTTTCTTGCCACCAGACCTTTCTCCATCAATTTGGTTTATGTGGTGTCTGTACAGTTTATCTGAATGATTAATGTTTTATGTGTAATGGTGATTGTTATATGTGTAGTGTTATAAATAGTTTATTTAGGGTTTAATAATGTTCTTCGCCACCAATTCCTCTCGATGAAGAAGGGGATCCTTCGCCGACATCATCTCGACGAAGAAGGGGGTTCTTCGTCGAAGAAGGCTCTTCGCCAAAGATGGCCTTCGGCCCAGAACAGTTCACGGCCCAACTGTTGATGATTATGTGATTGTATAACCCTTATAACCGTCAGACGTAAACTAAAAACCATAAAGTCTCCCTTTTTCCTTTCTGTTCGATGGCAAACTTGGTTCCCTTGAACCTCTCAATCATTTGAGCACCTCTCCACTCCTCGTGTCATTTTGTTTATCGGTGTGTGTCTAACGTTATTATTCTATGAGTTTCTAATGATTGTGATGTTATGTGAATTAGGGTTTTAATAGGTTGATAGATCTAGAACGTTACATGATGTGGTGGTTCCGATGATTATATACATTTACGTATTCGTATTGTGATTCCTTAATTTCGTGTAATAAGTTGATGACTTGAAAGATTAACAATTGATGGTTCAAGGTCTGTGAATGTTACGTGTTAATGCTCGATGAAACTGTTATGTGTGGAGCAAATCTGAATGGTTGATGATTGCTTATAACTAGGATGTTTACCTGTGCAATGATCGATGTTGTTGAAACTGTTAAGTTATTACTGTTGTTAGAGATCTAAGGGTTGAAACTGTTTCATCACCTGATGAGGGGCGATGAAGATGGGTTCTCGACGAAACATGGTGGTTCTTCGTCGGACCTCGCCCAGACGAAGGATGATCCTTCGTCACAAGGGATATTTCGCCATGAAAGTAGATAGGAGGAACAGTAGATTGATATAATGCTTTTGTTGACGAATAATTGTGTTACAAGATGTTAATGTTGCATGATAATAATAACTAATGACGAGAATCCTGATTTAACTTGTGTAGTTAAAAACACCCATCTGTTGTAGGTTGTTATGTGATATTCACATGAGATGTGAACATGTATAGAACTTGGTATTTGATGTATGATATATGGTGACCTTGTGATAAATGCAAACTGTGTACAAATACGTGACTTATTGTGTACAAATACGTGACTTAATTTGGTTATGTAACTAATGTTAATTGGTAACCACGGTAGGGTTTGGGTTGACCAACTTGGACAGGTAGTTTAACATACCGAGCAAATCAAAGGTTAGTTCATTCCTCTTGAGCATGCGTCCCGGTGGTTGGGACTGTCATTGGGTATCCTTGAGAGGGATAGGTTTTTGGGTAAATCAAATGGGTATTCCTGAGAGGAATACGTCTTGTGGGTAAAATCTGGAATGTTGGATAATACACTCATCCTATCACCATTAAGTCCCATCTTGTTTGTTACCTGAGAGGTAACGGAGTATTAGTTGGTAGCGCTATCTAGGTTTGGCACCCTCACCCCGTACCTGAGAGGACGGGTGTGAACTAATGACTCAGTCATGCCCAATGCTTTGATAGGAGCACTGGGGAAAGGGCAAAATAAATCTGGAGACGTCCTGTATTCGAGTTATTATCAACATTATAATCAATGAACTAAACTAAATACTTGGTAACCAACGTTTTCGTAAAACTATGAACTCACCAGCGTTGTCTGATACACTTGTTGCATGCTCGTAGGTCATTAGATGCTTTGGATGAGGAACTTGCTATCTGGATGGCTGGAGTGGTCATGGGTCGCATTGCTTGGATATGCATGTCTTGTTTACTGAATTCATATACATTGGGTTTTGAAATATTTAAACAATGAATTACTATTTGCTTCCGCTGACACTATTTAACTTGGATAATGTTTTATGAATGTTTTACTTAATGAATGGGAACTTTGTTAAACATCTTATGGTTAGTTCAATGTGATTGGTGGCTAGATCCTGGTACGTCACACGCCTAGCGGGGTTACCGCATGTGGTATTTTGGGGGTGTGACAGTTTGGTATCAGAGCCACTGGTTTTAGTGAACTAGGTTTTAAAACGTTTTTATAAAACCAGACTATAACCGTACAGTTCAGAAAGCGACCATGACACTCAGCTCCAGATTGCAAGGTTCGTCTCTTGTTTATTTGTTGTACATCATAGCATGAGTTTGGCATTGCATGTGAATACGCACCTAGCACTATAGCATGAGTTCTTGTGTTACTAGCTTATGTCACGTGATTGATAAACCATCTCGATCTATGTTGTGATGTTTTTGACTTGCTACTCGAACTTGAGGAATCTTTTAGCATGAGTTGGGAGGAGCTAAGATAAACATGCAAATCGTATAATTATTATGGGTGCACACATAATAATAATGTGGGGTGCATGTGAGTCCCAGTAAGGCCTAACGAGTGTGAAAGGGGTTCCGCTCTGTTGTTTGGTTGAACTGGTAGTCCGTAGAAGTCATCGTGAGGTTTGACTCCTACTTTATCTCGACTTTTGACCTTTTTCCCTTTTCCTATATAGAATCATGAGTGGACGAGGTCATGGACGTGGTCACATTGCTATGACTCAGGCCGAATTGACTGACCTGATAAACATCCGTGTGGCTGAGGCTTTGGCAGCCTACCAAGCTGGTAGGATATGTGCCAATTACTCTTTACTCTTGTGTCGCGTACACAACTCTTACCAGTGTGTTGTATTTTCTTCCGTACTTAGGTCAGCAAGCAAATCAGAATCAAAACAATCCACCTGCTTGCACGTTTAAGACGTTCATGGATTGTAGGCCACAGACGTTCAGTGGGACTGAAGGGGCTGTGGGGCTACTGCATCGGTTTGAGAAGGCAGAATCTGTGTTCGCGATGTGTAACTGTCCTGCGGGGGATAGAGTGAAGTATGCTTCAGGCACACTCGAGGATGGTGCCCTGACATGGTGGAATGCCCAGGTCCAGATGTTGGGTATTGAGATGGCGAATGCGACTACTTGGGACGATTAAGGAGCTGATGCGTGAAGAGTACTATCGTCGTGATGAAGTGTAGAAACTAGAGAACGAATATTATGATTTGAAAATGGTGGGGTCTGAGATTGAGGCATATACGAAACGGTCTCATGAGTTAGCTAATGTGTGCCCAAACTTATCACGACCTCCACACCGAAGAATCGAACTGTATATCAAAGGATTAATCCCACAGGTTAAGGGTTTAGTTACTGCAGCGAACCTCAACAACTTAGCTCAGATCATCCGCTTAGCTTACAAGATCACAAATCAGGAGGTGGAGCGTGGCTCGCTACCACCGCGTGTTTCTACTACTGCTACTACTGCTGCAGCTGCTACTCCTGCCACTGATAACAAGCGCAAATGGAATGATGTGGACAAGGTGTCCAACTCGAATCAGTCACAAAAGAAGCCAGACAACAGCGTCAACCGCAGTTTTAGCCAGTCATCTTCTGTGAATCAGAATTAGAGCAACAATTCAAATCAAGGTTCATACGTAGGGAAGCAGCCAAAGTGTAACAAGTGCAACTTCCACCATCGTGGGCCGTGCACCCGGGTATGTCACAGGTGCAACAAGGTGGGTCATATGGCTAGAGACTGTAGTGTCTCACTCCCAAGGCAGCAGCAGCAACAGCAGCCACAGCAACAGGAGAGGCAGCAGCCTCAACAGAATCAGGGTAATTGCAAAGGGTGCTTTCAGTGTGGTGATGAGGGTCATTTCAGACGTGATTGCCCTCAACTCAATCAGAATGCTGGTAACAACAACACCACTGGGAATAACAACAATGGGAACAATGGTGGGAACGGTGCGTGTGGGAGAATGTTTACCATTGGCGCGGGGGAAGCTCGTAATGATGGCAACGTTGTGACCGGTACATTTTCTGTGAACAATCTATTTACTTCTGTTTTATTCGACTCTGGTGCCGATTGGAGTTATGTGTCTTTGGAGTTCAGTTGTCAGTTAGGATTGAGTCCTGCACCTCTTGTAAACAAACACGTTGTAGAGTTAGCCGATGGCAAAATGATTGAGGCTTCACATGTTCTTTTTGGATGTAAACTTGATCTTATGGGTCAAGTGTTTGACGTTGACCTACTCCCCGTTACTCTTGGAAGTTTTGATTTGGTCATTGGCATGGATTGGTTGTCTAAGCACCAAGCAGAAATCCTCTTTAAAGAGAAAGTCGTGCGTATCCCTCTCCCAAGTGGAGAATCCTTGATGGTTCAAGGTCATCGAAATGGTGCAATGGTTGGCATCATCTCAGCAATGAAGGCTCAGAAGTGTCTACGAAAGGGCTACCCTGCTATTTTAGCTCTTGCTACTGATACCCAGCCTGAAGAAAGGAAGATTGAAGACCTTCCAGTTATTCGCGAGTTTACTGATGTGTTTCCTGAAGAGCTTCCTAGTTTAACTCCACACCGTCAGGTGGAATTTTAGATCGACCTCACACCAGGAGCAGCCCCGATTGCCCGTGCTCCTTATCGTCTTGCACCAGAAGAGTTGCAAGAGGTGTCAAATCAACTTCAAGAACTGTTGGATAGAGGTTTTATCCGACCTAGTTCTTCGCCTTGGGGAGCCCCAGTTCTGTTGTAAAGAAGAAAGAAGGGTCCTTTCGTATGTGTATTGATTATCGGGAACTCAACAAGGTGACAGTCAAGAACCGCTATCCCTTACCGCGTATTGACGACTTATTTGACCAGTTGCAAGGGTCAAGTTTCTACTCGAATATCGATTTAAGATCGGGCTATCATCAGATGAGAGTCCGGGAGGAGGATGTTCCTAAGACAGCTTTTAGAATGCGGTATGGCCATTATGTGTTTCTGGTTATGCCATTTGGTTTGACAAACGCACCAGCGGTCTTCATGGACCTCATGAATCGGGTGTGCAAACCATATCTCGAAGATTTCGTCATTGTGTTTATCGATGACATCTTGATCTACTCTAAGAGAAAGGAGGACCACGAGCGACATTTGTGCCTTATTTTGGAGCTTCTAAGGAAGGAGCAACTCTGTGCGAAATTCTCTAAGTGTGACTTCTAGATTCGAGAAGTGCATTTCCTTGGCCACATTGTTAATGAATCGGGGATACACGTGGACCCTGCTAAGATTGATGCTACCAGAAATTGGGCGGCACCAAAGTATCCTTCGGAGGTGCGACAATTTCTTGGTCTCGCTGGGTACTATCGAATACTTATTAAGGACTTCTCGAAGATCGCACAACCTCTTACCTCATTGACACAGAAAGGTGTGGTATACTCTTGGGGAACGAAGCAGGAAGATGCTTTCCAACTTTTGAAACAAAAACTCTGCAGTGCACCGATCTTGTCTTTACCTGAAGGTACCGAAGATTTTGTGGTGTATTGTGATGCTTCTATTCAGGGTCTCGGTTGCGTGCTGATGCAGCGCGAGAAGGTGATAGCTTACGCTTCTCGGCAGTTGAAGGTTCATGAGAAGCATTACACGACTCACGACTTAGAATTGGGGGCCGTGGTCTTTGCGTTAAAAATCTGGAGGCATTACTTGTACGGTACTAAATGTACTATTTATACCGATCACAAGAGCCTTCAGCATATCTTTGACTAGAAGGAATTGAATATGCGACAGCGTCGCTGGGTAGAACTCTTAAATGACTACGACTGTGGAATCAAGTATCACCCAGGTAAAGCTAACGTTGTAGCTGATGCCCTTAGTCGGAAGGAAACGAAACTTAAATGTGTTCGAGCCTTACAGCTCACTATTCACTCAAATCTTCCTGATCAGATCCGTTCGGCTCAGACCGAAGCGTTGAGGGAAGAAAACCTGGAAGCTGAATATTTGCGGGGCATGGAGAAACGACTCGTGGAGAGGTCAGACGGCATTTATTATTTTATGGAACGGATATGGGTTCCTTTGTTTGGAAATCTTAAGCAGCTTGTGATGGATGAAGTGCACAAGTCTCGATACTCTATTCACCTGGGTTCGGATAAGATGTATCAGGATCTCAAAGTCTGGTATTGGTGGCCGAAGATGAAAGCTCATATCGCGACGTACGTAAGTAAATGCTTGACTTGTGCAAAAGTCAAGGTGGAGTATCAGAAACCCTCAGGCATGCTTCAACAACCAGAAATAACCATGTGGAAGTGGGAGCATATTGCTATGGATTTTATCACTGGACTACCTCGAACTCAAAATGGGAACGATACCATTTGGATGATCGTCGACCGTCTCACGAAATCAGCACACTTCCTTGCGATCAAGGAAACGGATAAGTTCTCTCAACATGCTGCCGTTTATCTGAAAGAAGTGGTTTCTAGGCACGGGGTGCCATCCTCTATTATCTCTGATCGTGATCGTCATTTCATATCTGATTTATGGCAGTCGAAGCATAAATCATTCGGCTCACATCTCGACATGAGTACTGCGTATCACCTACAGACGGATGGTCAAAGTGAACGAACCATTCAGACACTCGAAGACATGCTGCGAGCATGTGTGATCGATTTTGGAAAAGGCTGGGAGAAGCACTTGCCGTTGATAGAGTTCTCTTACAACAACAGTTACCATACTAGCATTCAAGCAGCTCCGTTCGAAGCATTGTACGGACGGAAGTGTCGCTCCCCTCTTTGTTGGGCTGAGGTGGGTGACAGCCAGATCACAGGTCCGGAACTTGTTCTTGAAACTTCTGAAAAGATTGTTCAGATCAGAAATCGTATGGTGGCAGCGCGAGACCATCAGAAAAGCTACGCTGACAAGCGTAGGAAACCCTTGGAATTCGCTGTAGGTGATCGTGTTATGTTGAAGTCTCACCCTGGAAGGGTGTGGTGCGCTTTGGGAAGCGTGGCAAGCTTAATCCATGCTATGTTGGGCCATTCAAAGTTTTGGAGTGTATTGGTAAAGTGGCATACAAGCTCGAGTTACCTGCTGAGTTGGGTAACGTTCATGATGTGTTCCATGTTTCGCAACTGAAGAAGTGTTTGTCTGATGAAACACTGGTGGTACCACTTCAAGAACTAAAGATCGATGACAAATTGCAGTTTGTTGAGGAACCAATAGAAATTATGGATCGAGAAGTCAAGGTTCGTAAGCATAGTCGGATTCCAATTGTGAGATATCGTTGGAACTCAAGACCTGGACCGGAGTTCACGTGGGAAAACGAGGATCAGATGAAGCTCAAGTACCCGCACTTATTCCCAACCGACCAATCTAAATCTGATTTAACTGGTGAATTTCGGGGAGAAATTCCCTTTCAAGTTGGGGATGATGTTGCACCTTCGGAAAATCCACAGTCATCCTGATTTAACACCTTGTCGCTTTGGATTATTTATCAAATTTCGGGACGAAATTTCTTTCAAGTTGGGGATGATGTGACAACCCGAGATTTCAAGGTCTTTCCTTTACACATCACTGACTTCACAATCCTGTTTTTACAATTTGGTTTACGTGGTGTCTGTACAGTTTATCTGAATGATTAATGTTTTATGTGTAATGGTGATTGTTATATGTGTAGTCTTAAAAATAGTTTATTTAGGGTTTAATAATGTTCTTCACCACCAATTCCTCTCGACGAAGAAGGGGATCCTTCGCCGACCTCATCTCGACGAAGAAGGCGGTTCTTCGTCGAAGAAGGTTCTTCGCCGAAGATGGCCTTCGACCTAGAACAGTTCACGGCCCAACTGTTGATGATTATGTGATTGTATGACCCTTATAACCGTCAGACGTAAACTAAAAACCCTAAAGTCTCCCTTTTTCCTTCCTGTTCGACGGGAAACTTGGTTCCCTTGAAGCTCTCAATCATAAGAGCACCTCTCCACTCCTTGTGTCATTTTGTTTATCGGTTAGTGTCTAACGTTATTATTCGATGACTTTATGATGATTGTGCTGTTATGTGAATTAGGGTTTTAATAGGTTGATAGATCTAGAACGTTACAAGATGCGGTGGTTCCGATGATTATATACATTTATGTATTCGTATTGTGATTCCTTGATTTCGTGTAATAAGTTGATGACTTGATAAATTAACATTTGATGGTTCATGGTCTGTGAATGTTACGTGTAAATGCTCGATGAAACTGTTATGTGTGGAGCAAATCTGAATGCTTGATGATTACTTATAACTAGGATGTTTACTCGTGCAATGATCGATGTTGTTGAAACTGTTAAGTTATTACTGTTGTTAGAGATCTAAGGGTTGAAACTGTTTCATCTCCTGATGAGGGGCGACGAAGATGGGTTGTCGACGAAACATGGTGGTTATTCATCGGACCTTGCCCCGAAGAAGGATGATCCATCGTCACAAAGGATATTTCGCTGTGAAAGTAGATAGGAGTAACAGTAGATTGATATAATGCTTTTGTTGACGAATAATTGTGTTACAAGAGGTTAATGTTGCATGATAATAATAACTAATGACGAGAATCCTGATTCAACTTGTGTAGTTAAAAACACCCATCTGTTGTAGGTTGTTATGTGATATTCACATGAGATGTGAACATGTATAGAACTTTGTATTTGATATATGATATATGGTGCCCTTGTGAAAATGCATACTGTGTACAAATACGTGACTTACTGTGTACAAATACGTGACTTGTTTGGTTATGTAACTAATGTTGTTTGGTAACCACGGTAGGGTTTGGGTTGACCAACTTGGACGGGTAATTGAACATACCGAGCAAATCAAAGGTGAGTTCATTCCTCTTGAGCATGTGTCCCGGTGGTTGGGACAGTCATTGGGTATCCCTGAGAGGGATAGGTTTTTGGGTAAATCAAATGGGAATTCCTGAGAGGAATACGTCTTGTGGGTAAAATCTGGAATGTTGGATAATACACTCATCCTATCACCTTTAAGTCCCATCTTGTTTATTACCTGAGAGGTAACGGAGTATTAGTTGGTAGCACTATCTAGGTTTGGCACCCTCACCCCGTACCTGAGAGGACGGTTGTGAACTAATGACTCAGTCATGCCCAATGCTTTGATAGGAGCACTGGGGAAAGGGCAAAATAAATCTGGAGCCGTCTTGTATTCGAGTTATTATCAACATTATAATCAATGAACTAAACTAAACACTTGGTAACCGACGTTTACATAAAACTATGAACTCACAAGCGTTGTCTGATACACTTGTTACAAGCTCGCAGGTCGTTAGATGCTTTGGATGAGGAACTTGCTATCTGGATTGCTGGAGTGGTCATGGGTCGCGTTGCTTGGATATGCATGTCTTGTTTACTGAATTCATATACATTGGGTTTTGAAATATTTAAACAATGAATTACTATTCGCTTCCGCTGACACTATTTAACTTGGATTAAGTTTTATGAATGTTTTACTTAATGAATGGGAATTTTGTTAAACATCTTATGGTTAGTTCAATGTGATTGGTGGCTAGATCCTGGTACGTCACACGCCTAGCGGGGTTACCGCATGTCGTATTTTGGGGGTGTGACATATATCAACATTGCCCTTAATTTTCTTGACTGTATATCTCTTAAATGTCAACATATACACGTGTAATTTAGTTTACGAAGATTTTTCAATGCCGAGAACCTCGATCAGAGAGTAAAAAAGGCGTAAGGTTCACAATGGTGTAAAATTAAAATTGGATATACCGGGCTAGGATTCAAGTTACAGGAACAAGGGCCAAACCAACCACCCAAGAATGGAATCGTCGAGTGAAAACACCTGACAACCTCCTAGAAGTAGCTTTTCTTGCCACCAGACCTTTCTCCATCAATTAGGAATCTGATGTCGTCACTAAACACATTCCTTAAATTGTAGCCATTTGTTGAGTTTTTTTTTGTCTAATCCACATATATATCACCATTTCCCTTGATTTTCTTGACTGTATATCTCTTAAATGTCAACATATACACATGTGATTTAGTTTAGGAAGATTTTTCAATGCCGAGAACCTCGATCAGAAAGTAAAAAAGGCACAACGTTCACAATGGTGTAAAATTAAAATGGGATATTCCGGGCTAGGATTCGAGTTACAGGAACAAGGGCCAAACCAACCACCCAAGAATGGAATCGTCGAGCGAAAACACTTGACAACCTCCTAGAGGCTGCTTTTCTTGCCAACAGATCTTTCTCCATCAATTAGGAATCTGATGCCGTCACTAAACACATTCCTTAAATTGTAGCCATTTGTTGAGGGTTTTTTTTTTGGTGTCTAATCCGCATATATATCCCCATTGCCCTTGAATTTCTTGACTGTATATCTCTTAAATGTCTACATATCCACGTGTGATTTAGTTTACGAAGCTTTTTCAATGCCGAGAACCTCGATCAGAGAGTAAAAAAGGCGTAACGTTCACAATTGTGTAAAATTAAAATGGGATATACAGGGCTAGGATTCGAGTTACAGGAACAAGGGCAAAACCAACCACCCAAGAATGGAATCGTAGAGCGAAAACACTCGACAACCTCCTAGAAGCTGCTTTTCTTGCCACCAGACCTTTCTCCATCAATTAGGAATCTGATGCCGTCACTAAACACATTCCTTAAATTGTAGTCATTTGTTGAGTGTTTTTTTTTGGTGTCTAGTCCGCATATATATCACCATTGCCCTTTATTTTCTTGACTGTATATCTCTTAAATGTCAACATATACAAGTGTGATTTAGTTTACAAAGATTTTTCAATGCCGAGAACCTCGATCAGAGAGTAAAAAAGGCGTAAGGTTCACAATGGTGTAAAATTAAAATTGAATATACCGGGCTAGGATTCAAGTTACAGGAACAAGGGCCAAACCAACCACCCAAGAATGGAATCGTCGAGCGAAAACACAGACAACAGCCTAGAAGTAGCTTTTCTTGCCACCAGACCTTTCTCCATCAATTAGGAATCTGATGCCGTCACTAAACACATTCCTTAAATTGTAGCCATTTGTTGAGTTTTTTTTTGTCTAATCCGCATATATATCACCATTACCCTTGATTTCCTTGACTGTATATCTCTTAAATATCAACATATACACGTGTGATTTAGTTTAGGAAAATTTTTCAATGCCGAGAACCTCGATCAGAAAGTAAAAAAGGCGCAAGGTTCACAATGGTGTAAAATTAAAATGGAATATACCGGGCTAGGATTCGAGTTACAGGAACAAGGGCAAAACCCACCACCCAAGAATGGAATCGTAAAGCGAAAACACTCGACAACCTCCTAGAAGCAGCTTTTCTTGCCACCAGACCTTTCTCCATCAATTAGGAATCTGATGCCGTCACTAAACACATTCCTTAAATTGTAGTCATTTGTTGAGTGTTTTTTTGGTGTCTAGTCCGCATATATATCACCATTGCCCTTTATTTTCTTGACTGTATATCTCTTAAATGTCAACATATAAACGTGTGATTTAGTTTACGAAGATTTTTCAAAGCCGAGAACCTCGATCAGAGAGTAAAAAAGGCGTAAGGTTCACAATGGTGTAAAATTAAAATGGGATATACCGGGCTAGGATTCGAGTTACAAGAACAAGCGCCAAACCAACCACCCAATAACGGAATCGTCGAGCGAAAACACTTGACAACCTCCTAGAAGCAGCTTTTCTTGCCACCAGACCTTTCTCCATCAATTAGGAATCTGATGCCGTCACTAAACACATTCCTTAAATTGTAGCCATTTGTTGAGTGTTTTTTTTTTTGGTGTCTAATCCGCATATATATCACCATTGCCCTTTATTTTCTTATATGTATATCTCTTAAATGTCAATATATACACGTGTGATTTAGTTTACGAAGATTTTTCAATGCCGAGAACCTCGATCAGAGAGTAAAAAAGGTGTAACGTTCACAATAGTGTAAAATTAAAATGGAATACACCGGGCTAGGATTCGGGTTACAGGAACAAGGGCAAAACCCACCACCCAAGAATGGAATCGTAAAGCGAAAACACTCGACAACCTCCTAGAAGCAGCTTTTCTTGCCACCAGACCTTTCTCCATCAATTAGGAATCTGATGCCGTCACTAAACACATTCCTTAAATAGTAGTCATTTGTTGAGTGTTTTTTTGGTGTCTAGTCCGCATATATATCACCATTGCCCTTTATTTTCTTGACTGTATATCTCTTAAATGTCAACATATAAACGTGTGATTTAGTTTACGAAGATTTTTCAAAGCCGAGAACCTCGATCAGAGAGTAAAAAAGGCGTAAGGTTCACAATGGTGTAAAATTAAAATGGGATATACCGGGCTAGGATTCGAGTTACAAGAACAAGCGCCAAACCAACCACCCAATAACGGAATCGTCGAGCGAAAACACTTGACAACCTCCTAGAAGCAGCTTTTCTTGCCACCAGACCTTTCTCCATCAATTAGGAATCTGATGCCGTCACTAAACACATTCCTTAAATTGTAGCCATTTGTTGAGTGTTTTTTTTTTTGGTGTCTAATCCGCATATATATCACCATTGCCCTTTATTTTCTTATATGTATATCTCTTAAATGTCAATATATACACGTGTGATTTATTTTACGAAGATTTTTCAATGCCGAGAACCTCGATCAGAGAGTAAAAAAGGCGTAAGGTTCACAATGGTGTAACATTAAAATGGGATATACCAGGCTAGGATTCGAGTTACAGGAACAAGGGCCAAACCAACCATCCAAGAATGGAGTCGTCGAGCGAAAACACTTAACAACCTCCTAGAAGCGGCTTTTCTTGCCACCAGACCTTTCTCCATCAATTAGGAATCTGATGCCGTCACTAAACACATTCCTTAAATTGTAGCCATTTGTTGAGTGTTTTTTTTTTGGTGTCTAATCCGCATATATATCACCATTGCCCTTTATTTTCTTATATGTATATCTCTTAAATGTCAATATATACACGTGTGATTTATTTTACGAAGATTTTTCAATGCCGAGAACCTCGATCAGAGAGTAAAAAAGGCGTAAGGTTCACAATGGTGTAAAATTAAAATGGGATATACCGGGCTAGGATTCGAGTTACAGGAACAAGGGCCAAACCAACCAACCAAGAATGGAATCTTCGAGCGAAAACACATGACGACCTCCTAAAAGCAACTTTTCTTGCCACCAGACCTTTCTCCATCAATTAGGAATCTGATGCCGTCACTAAACACATTCCTTAAATTGTAGCCATTTGTTGAGTTTATTTTTTGGTGTCTAATCCGCATATATATCACCATTGCCCTTGATTTTCTTGACTGTATATCTCTTAAATGTCAACATATACACATGTGATTTTGTTTACGAAGATTTTTCCATGCCGAGAACCTCGATCAGATAGTAAAAAAGGCGTAAGGTTCACAATGGTGTAAAATTAAAATGGGATATACCGGGCTTGGATTCGAGTTACAGGAACAAGGGCCAAACCAACCACCCAAGAATGGAATCGTCAATCAAAAACACTTGACAACCTCCTAGAAGCAGCTTTTCTTGCCACCGGACCTTTCTCCATCAATTAGAAATCTAATGCCGTCACTAAACACATTCCTTATATTGTAGCCATTTGTTGAGTGTTTTTTTTTGTCTAATCCGCATATATATCACCATTGCCCTTGATTTTATTGACTGCATATCTCTTAAATGTCAACATATACACGTGTCATTTAGTTTACGAAGATTTTTCAATGCCGAGAACCTCGATCAGAGAGTAAAAAAGGCGTAAGGTTCACAATGGTGTAAAATTAAAATGGGATATTCCGGGCTAGGATTCGAGTTACAGGAACAAGGGCCAAACCAACCACCCAAGAATGGAATCGTCGAGCGAAAACACTTGACAACCTCCTGGAAGCAGCTTTTCTTGCCACCAGACCTTTCTCCATCAATTAGGAATCTGATGCCATCACTAAACACATTCCTTAAATTCTAGCCATTTGTTGAGTGTTTTTTTTTTGTGTCTAATCTGCATATATATCACCATTGCCTTTAATATTCTTGACTGTATATGTCTTAAATGTCAACATATACACGTGTGATTTAGTTTACAAAGATTTTTCAATGCCGAGAACCTCGATCAGAGAGTAAAAAAGGCGTAAGGTTCACAATGGTGTAAAATTAAAATGGGATATACCGGGCTAGGATTCGAGTTACAGGAACAAGGGCCAAACCAACCACCCAAGAATGGAATCGTCGAGCGAAAACACTTGACAACCTCCTGGAAGCGGCTTTTCTTGCCACCAGAACTTTCTCCATCAATTAGGAATCTGATGCCGTCACTAAACACATTCCTTAAATTGTAGCCATTTGTTGAGTGTTTTTTTTTGTCTAATCCGCATATATATCACCATTGCCCTTGATTTTCTTGACTGTATATCTCTTAAATGTCAACATATACACATGTCATTTAGTTTACGAAGATTTTTCAATGCCGAGAACCTCGATCAGAGAGTAAAAAAGGCGTAAGGTTCACAATGGTGTAAAATTAAATTGGGAAATACCGGTTAGGATTCGACTTACAGGAACAAGGGCCAAACCAACCACCCAAGAATGGAATCGTCGAGCGAAAACACTTGACAACCTTCTAGAAGCAGCTTTTCTTGCCACCAGACCTTTTGTCACACCCCCAAAATCCACACGCGGAGTATCACCGCTTGGAGGCGTGACATGACCAGGATCAAGCCACCAATCATATTGAACAATGTATGTAGAAAAGATAATTCAACCAAACAATATGAAAGGTGTTCAAAACCAAAGCATAGTTAAGTGTTTAGCGGAAGCATAATTGTAAAACCCAAAGTAAGTATTAAGTATGAAATAAAGAAATGTTTTTAGCATGGCACACACTGCCATGTCCCACAACGACTGCGCCTCCCTGTGCAAGCTCCGTGAGTACCTAACGACCTGCAAGGCATGTAGCAACGAATCAACAACAAAGTTGAGCGAGTTCACAGTTGGTTGTTTAGTAATAGTATTCGTTTCGTAAATCGTATGTTCGTTTGTAAACCATGTATCGTATTAATTCGTATCGCGGTCACCCTGACATGTTTGCGAAGATTAGTGGGGGCTTCCCATGTATTACTAGACCACGCGTATCGACTGCTACGAAAATGTAAGAGGTGCCCTAAGTCAATGTCTATCAGCATTGACCCTTTGCCCATAGTCCATTAGTACACGCCCGTCCGACTGGCACGGTGTGAGGTTTGTTAAACCTAATAGCGCTATTAACTAATGACCCGCTCGCCATAGGCCTCAACGATTAAGTCGATAAATGAGGGACTTCAAGTGATAGAGTTGATGGTCCTATGGTCGTACGTATCCTGTTGTATGGAGAATACGCAAGTGTTGTTCAGTTCTTTAACCCATTCCCAACCCTTGGGAATCCCATGCCTTGGCTAGAGTGTGAACTCACCTTGGTTTGCTCGGCAGATATACAGAAAGGTTACTTGAGCTTTATGTGGTCAACCACGTCCTAACATGGTTACCACACGAGTCAGGTCTAGGTTCAAGTAGTGCACATATGTTTACACGTAAGTTAACAGATTACGAACACGTATTGATCATGGCAACACATTAACAGTCAAGTACATAACATATTCATACTTGTACGATTCAAAAGATTGGGCTCGCACAAGTCTAAAAGCCTTGTGCGATTCACCCATAGAAGCCCAATGATACCCGGCCTAAATAAATATAAGCAGTCCATCATGTAAACGGCCCAAACAACTAAACATTGGTCTTGTGCGATCCGGATAGAATGGTGCGATTCGGATGACTTGTGCGATCCAGTTGGGTTGTGCGAGTGGAAATTGGGCTTTAAGGCCCAACCGTGTAACAGTTCAAGTGATTCGTGTGTGGCCCAAGCCTTGTGCGATCAGCACTGTCTTGTGCGATCCACAAGTCTTGTGCGATCAGGCATAATTAAACAGTACTCTGTGCTCTATGTGTTTGTACCCACTTGTGCGATTGCACCTTGTGCGATTAGATCAGATCTTGTGTGATCTGATCTTGTGCGACTGAGAGAGCTTGTGCGACCGGTTAACTAATTCCTTAAATCATGCAATTCAGTTACTAATCTCAATCAATTCGTATAACCAATTTAACAGTTTCCATATTTGCATACAATCAATCAACACAATCAACAGTTTCTAATCAAACCATATATCGATCAACACAAGGTTTTTATCTCAAATTTCATATGAACTCGAATCATATACAAAAAATAGCATCAACCTCTACATTAACTATTAGATCATTGGATTCAGATCGTGCAATACTTCATACTTGATCATGCCTTTAATCCGAGCACACAACACACACCCGATTATATTGCATCCAATCGGTTCTTAGATCAATATTATGACATCCGATTCACATAAACATCATCTCACAAACATCATTGTTCATCATTCATACAACCCTAACCATTTAATCAAATCATGAAATCAAAACATCATTCAACAAAACATAAATCGTGAAACACTAACCGATTATAGATAAGATGAGAGTGATCCGAATCAAAAGCTTCGATGGAGAGGGGTGTTGTTTGCCGTCGGCTTCGAGAGGAGAGAAAGAGAAGGTAGGGTTTGTGTGTGTTCTTGTTTTGCAACAAATGAGAAACAAAACTCCCTAAGGGTGTGTGTATGCGCATAAAAGGGAGTGGGCCGAACCCTTCCTTTGGGTTGCCATTGGTTTTGAGTTCAAGCATAAATGGGCCGAACCCAAAGGTGTTGTGCGATTGTGTGATGTTGTGTGGTTCGAGTTATATATCTACACATAATTTCACATAACACAATATCAAACATTTCATTTAATCAATGCTCCAGATAATCACATAAGTTCAAAGCATGTTACATCAAAGCACACAAAAAAGTTCTAAAACACGACTTGTCACACCTTTCTCCAACAATTAGGAATCTGATGCCGTCACTAAACACATTCCTTAAATTGTAGACATTTGTTGAGTGTTTTTTTTTTGTGTCAAATCCGCATATATATCACCGTTGCCCTTAATTTTCTTGACTGTATATTTCTTACATGTCAACATATACAAGTGTCATTAAGTTTAGGAAGATTTTCCAATGCCGAGAACCTCGATCAGAGAGTAAAAAAGGCGTAAGGTTCACAATGGTATAAAATTAAAATGGGATATACGGGGTTAGGATTCGAGTTACAGGAACAAGGCCCAAACCAACCATCCAAGAATGGAATCGTCGAGCGAAAGCACTTGAAAACCTCCTAGAAGCAGCTTTTCTTGCCACCAGACCATTCTCCATCAATTAGGAATCTGACGCCATCACTAAACACATTCCTTAAATTGTAGCCATTTATTGAGTGTTTTTTTTTGGTGTCTAATCCGCATATATATATCACCATTGCCTTGATTTTCTTGACTGTATATCTCTTAAATGTCAACATATACACGTGTGATTTAGTTTACGAAGATTTTTCAATGACGAGAACCTCGATCAGAGAGTAAAAAAGGCGAAAGGTACACAATGGTGTAAAATTAAAATGGGATATATAGGGTTTGGATTCGAGTTACAGGAACAAGGGCCAAACCAACCACCCAAGAATGGAATCGTCGAGCGAAAACACTTGACAACCTCCTAGAAGCAGCTTTTCTTGCCACCAGGCCTGTCTCCATCAATTAGGAATCTGATGTCGTCACTAAACACATTCCTTAAATTGTAGCCATTTGTTGAGTGTTTTTTTTTTTTGTGTCTAATCCACATATATATCACCATTGCCCTTGATTTTCTTGACTGTATGTCTCTTAAATGTCAACATGTACACGCGTGATTTATTTTACGAAGATTTTTCAATGCCGAGAACCTCGATCAGAGAGTAAAAAAGGCGTAAGGTTCACAATGGTGTAAAATTAAAATGGGATATACCGGGCTAGGATTTGAGTTACAGGAACAAGGGCCAAACGAACCACCCAAGAATGGAATCGTCGAGCGAAAACACTTGACAACCTCCTAGAAGCAGCTTTTCTTGCCACCAGGCCTGTCTCCATCAATTAGGAATCTGATGTCGTCACTAAACACATTCCTTAAATTGTAGCCATTTGTTGAGTGTTTTTTTTTTGTGTCTAATCCACATATATATCACCATTGCCCTTGATTTTCTTGACTGTATGTCTCTTAAATGTCAACATGTACACGCGTGATTTATTTTACGAAGATTTTTCAATGCCGAGAACCTCGATCAGAGAGTAAAAAAGGCGTAAGGTTCACAATGGTGTAAAATTAAAATGGGATATACCGGGCTAGGATTCGAGTTACAGGAACAAGGGCCAAACCAACCACCCAAGAATGGAATCGTCGAGCGAAAACACTTGATAACCTCCTAAAAGCAGCTTTTCTTGCCACCAGCCCTTTCTCCATCAATTAGGAATCTGATGCCGTCACTAAACACATTCCTTAAATTGTAGCCATTTGTTGAGTGTTTTTTTTTTTTGTTTCTAATCCGCAAATATATCACCATTGCCCTTGATTTTCTAGACTGTATATCTCTTAAATATCAACATATACACGTGTGATTTAGTGTACGAATAATTTTCAATGCCGAGAACCTCGATCAGAGAGTAAAAAAATGCGTAAGGTTCACACTAGTGTAAAATTAAAATGGGATATACCGTGCTAGGATTCGAGTTACAGGAACAAGGGCCAAATTGACCACCCAAGAATGGAATTGTCGAGCGAAAACACTTGACAACCTCCTAGAAGCAGCTTTTCTTGCCACGAGACCTTTCTCCATCAATTAGGAATCTGATGCCGTCACTAAACACATACCTTAAATTCTAACCACTTGTTGAGTGTTTTTTTTCTGGTGTCTAATCCGCATATATATCACCATTGACCTTGATTTTCTTGACTGTAAATCTCTTAAATGTCAACATATACACGTCTGATTTAGTTTACCAAGATTTTTCAATGCCGAAAAACTCGTTCAGAGAGTAAAAAACACGTAAGGTTCACAATGGTGTAAAATTAAAATGGGATATACCGGGCTATGATTCGAGTTACTGGAACAAGGGCCTAACCAACCCCCCAAGAATGGAATCGTCGAGCAAAAACACTTGACAACCTCCTAGAAGCAGCTTTTCTTTCCACCAGACCTTTCTACATCAATTAGGAATCTGATACCGTCACTAACCACATTTCTTAAATTGTAGCCATTTGTTGAGTGTTTTTTGTGACTAATCCGCATATATATCACCATTGCCCTTGATTTTCTTGACTGTATATCTCTTAAATGTCAACATATACACGTGTGATTTAGTTTACGAAGAATTTTTAATGCCGAGAACCTCGATCAGAGAGTAAAAAAGGCGTAAGGTTCACAATGGGGTAAAATTAAAATGGGATATACCGGGCTAGGATTCGACTTAAAGGAACAAGGGCCAAACCAACCACCCGAGAATGGAATCGTCGAGCGAAAACACTTGACAACCTCCTAGAAGCAGCTTTTCTTGCCACCAGACCTTTCTCCATCAACTAGGAATCTTATGCCGCCACTAAACACATTCCTTAAATTGTAGCCATTTGTTGAGTGTTTTTTTTTGGTGTCTAATCCGCATATATATCTCCATTGCCCTTGATTTTCTTGACTGTATATCTCTTAAATGTTAACATATACACGTGTGATTTAGTTTACGAAGATTTTTCAATGCCGAGAACCTGGATCAGAGAGTAAAAAAGGCGTAAGGTTCACAATGGTGTAAAATTAAAATGGGATATACCGGGCTAGGATTTGAGTTACAGGAACAAGGGCCAAACCAACCACCGAAAAATGGAATCATCGAGCGAAAACACTTGACAACCTCCTAGAAGCAGCTTTTCTTGCCACCAGACCTTTCTCCATCAATTAGGAATCTGATGCCGTCACTAAACACATTCCTTAAATTGTAGCCATTTGTTGAGTGTTTTCTTTTTGTGTCTAATCCGCATATATATCACCATTGCCCTTGATTTTCTTGACTGTATATCTCTTAAATGTTAACATATACACGTGTGATTTAGTTTACGAAGATTTTTCAATGCCGAGAACCTGGATCAGAGAGTAAAAAAGGCGTAAGGTTCACAATGGTGTAAAATTAAAATGAGATATACCGGGCTAGGATTCGAGTTACAGGAACAAGGACCAAACCAACCACCCTAAAATGGAATCGTTCAGCGAAAACACTTGACAACCTCCTAGAAGCAGCTTTTCTTGCCACCAGACCTTTCTCCATCAATTAGGAATCTGATGCCGTCACTAAACACATTCTTTAAATTGTAGCCATTTGTTGAGTGGTTTTTTTTTGGTGTCTAATCCGCATATATATCACCATCGCCATTGATTTTCTTGACTGTATATCTCTTAAATGTCAACATATACACGTGCGACTTAGTTTACGAAGATTTTTCAATGCTGAGAACCTCGATCAGAGAGTAAAAAAGGCGTAAGGTTCACAATGGTGTTAAATTAAAATGGGATATACCGGGCTAGGATTCGAGATACAGGAAAAAGGGCCAAACCAACCACCCAAGAAAGGAATCGTCGAGCGAAAACACTTGACAACCTCCTAGAAGCAACTTTTCTTGCCACCAGACCTTTCTCCATCAATTAGGAATCTGATGCCGTCACTAAACACATACCTTAAATTCTAACCACTTGTTGAGTGTTTTTTTCTGGTGTCTAATCCGCATATATATCACCATTGACCTTGATTTTCTTGACTGTAAATCTCTTAAATGTCAACATATACACGTCTGATTTAGTTTACCAAGATTTTTCAATGCCGAAAAACTCGATCAGAGAGTAAAAAACGCGTAAGGTTCACAATGGTGTAAAATTAAAATGGGATATACCGGGCTATGATTCGAGTTACTGGAACAAGGACCTAACCAACCACCCAAGAATGGAATCGTCGAGCAAAAACACTTGACAACCTCCTAGAGCATCTTTTCTTGCCACCAGACCTTTCTACATCAATTAGGAATCTGATACCGTCACTAACCACATTTCTTAAATTGTAGCCATTTGTTGAGTGTTTTTTGTGACTAATCCGCATATATATCACCATTGCCCTTGATTTTCTTGACTGTATATCTCTTAAATGTCAACATATACACGTGTGATTTAGTTTACGAAGAATTTTCAATGCCGAGAACCTCGATCAGAGAGTAAAAAAGGCGTAAGGTTCACAATGGGGTAAAATTAAAATGGGATATACCGGGCTAGGATTCGACTTAAAGGAACAAGCGCCAAACCAACCACCCAAGAATGGAATCGTCGAGCGAAAACACTTGACAACCTCCTAGAAGCAGCTTTTCTTGCCACCAGACCTTTCTCCATAAACTAGGAATCTTATGCCGCCACTAAACACATTCCTTAAATTGTAGCCATTTGTTGAGTGTTTTTTTTTTGGTGTCTAATCCGCATATATATCTCCATTGCCCTTGATTTTCTTGACTGTATATCTCTTAAATGTTAACATATACACGTGTGATTTAGTTTACGAAGATTTTTCAATGCCGAGAACCTGGATCAGAGAGTAAAAAATGCGTAAGGTTCACAATGGTGTAAAATTAAAATGGGATATACCGGGCTAGGATTTGAGTTACAGGAACAAGGGCCAAACCAACCACCGAAGAATGGAATCGTCGAGCGAAAACACTTGACAACCTCCTAGAAGCAGCTTTTCTTGCCACCAGACCATTCTCCATCAATTAGGAATCTGATGCCGTCACTAAACACATTCCTTAAATTGTAGCCATTTGTTGAGTGTTTTTTTTTTTGTTGTCTAATCCGCATATATATCTCCATTGCCCTTGATTTTCTTGACTGTATATCTCTTAAATGTTAACATATACACGTGTGATTAAGTTTACAAAGATTTTTCAATGCCGAGAACCTGGATCAGAGAGTAAAAAATGCGTAAGGTTCACAATGGTGTAAAATTAAAATGGGATATACCGGGCTAGGATTTGAGTTACAGGAACAAGGGCCAAACCAACCACCGAAGAATGGAATCGTCGAGCGAAAACACTTGACAACCTCCTAGAAGCAGCTTTTCTTGCCACCAGACCTTTCTCCATCAATTAGGAATCTGATGCCGTCACTAAACACATTCCTTAAATTGTAGCCATTTGTTGAGTGTTTTTTTTTGTGTCTAATCCGCATATATATCACCATTGCCCTTGATTTTCTTGATTGTATATCTCTTAAATGTCAACATATACACGTGTGATTTAGTTTACGAAGATATTTCAATGCCGAGAACCTCGATCAGAGAGTAAAAAAGCGTAAGGTTCACAATGGTGTAAAATTAAAATGGGATATACCGGGCTAGGATTTGAGTTACAGGAACAAGGGCCAAACCAACCACCCTAAAATGGAATCGTCGAGCGAAAACACTTGACAACCTCCTAGAAGCAGCTTTTCTTGCCACCAGACCTTTCTACATCAATTAGGAATCTGATATCGTCACTAAACACATTTCTGAAATTGTAGCCATTTGTTGAGTGTTTTTTTTGTGCCAAATCCGCATATATATCACCATTGCCCTTGATTTTCTTGACTGTATATCTCTTAAATGTCAACATATACACGTGTGATTTAGTTTACGATGAGTTTTCAATGCCGAGAACCTCGATCGGAGAGTAAAAAAGGCGTAAGGTTCACAATGGTGTAAAATTAAAATGGGTTATACCGGGCTAGGATTCGACTGAAAGGAAAAAGGGCCAAACCAACCACCCAAGAATGGAATCGTCGAGCGAAAACACTTGACAACCTACTAGAAGCAGCTTTTCTTGCCACCAGACCTTTCTCCATTAATTAGGAATCTGATGCCGCCACTAAACACATTCCTTAAATTGTAGCCATTTGTTGAGTGTTTTTTTTTGTGTCTAATCCGCATATATATCACCATTGCCCTTGATTTTTTTGACTGTATATCTCTTAAATGTTAACATATACACGTGTGATTTAGTTTACGAAGATTTTTCAATGCAGAGAACCTGGATCAGAGAGTAAAAAAGGCGTAAGGTTCACAATGGTGTAAAATTAAAATGAGATATACCGGGCTAGGATTCGAGTTACAGGAACAAGGGCCAAACCAACCACCCAAGAATGGAATCGTCGAGCGAAAACACTTGACAACCTCCTAGAAGCAGCTTTTCTTGCCACCAGACCTTTCTCCATTAATTAGGAATCTGATGCCGCCACTAAACACATTCCTTAAATTGTAGCCATTTGTTGAGTGTTTGTTTTTTTTTTTGTGTCTAATCCGCATATATATCACCATTGCCCTTGATTTTTTTGACTGTATATCTCTTAAATGTTAACATATACACGTGTGATTTAGTTTACGAAGATTTTTCACTGCCGAGAACCTGGATCAGAGAGTAAAAAAGGCGTAAGGTTCACAATGGTGTAAAATTAAAATGAGATATACCGTGCTAGGATTCGAGTTACAGGAACAAGGGCCAAACCAACCACCCTAAAATGGAATCGTCGAGCGAAAACACTTGACAACCTCCTACAAGCAGCTTTTCTTGCCACCAGACCTTTCTCCATCACTAAACAGATTCTTTAAATTGTAGCCATTTGTTGAGTGGTTTTTTTTTTGGTGTCTAATCCGCATATATATCACCATCGCCCTTGATTTTCTTGACTGTATATCTCTTAAATGTCAACATATACACGTGCGATTTAGTTTACGAAGATTTTTCAATGTTGAGAACCTCGATCAGAGAGTAAAAAAGGCGTAAGGTTCACAATGGTGTTAAATTAAAATGGGATATACCGGGCTAGGATTCGAGATACAGGAACAAGGGCCAAACCAACCACCCAAGAAAGGAATCGTCGAGCGAAAACACTTGACAACCTCCTAGAAGCAACTTTTCTTGCCACCAGACCTTTCTCCATCAATTAGGAATCTGATGCCGTCACTAAACACATACCTTAAATTCTAACCACTTGTTGAGTGTTTTTTTTCTGGTGTCTAATCCGCATATATATCACCATTAACCTTGATTTTCTTGACTGTAAATCTCTTAAATGTCAACATATACACGTCTGATTTAGTTTACCAAGATTTTTCAATGCCGAAAAACTCGATCAGAGAGTAAAAAACGCGTAAGGTTCACAATGGTGTAAAATTAAAATGGGATATACCGGGCTATGATTCGAGTTACTGGAACAAGGGCCTAACCAACCACCCAAGAATGGAATCGTCGAGCAAAAACACTTGACAACCTCCTAGAAGCATCTTTTCTTGCCACCAGACCTTTCTACATCAATTAGGAATTTGATACCGTCACTAACCACATTTCTTAAATTGTAGCCATTTGTTGAGTGTTTTTTGTGACTAATCCGCATATATATCACCATTGCCCTTGATTTTCTTGACTGTATATCTCTTAAATGTCAACATATACACGTGTGATTTAGTTTACGAAGAATTTTCAATGCCGAGAACCTCGATCAGAGAGTAAAAAAGGCGTAAGGTTCACAATGGGGTAAAATTAAAATGGGATATACCGGGCTAAGATTCGACTTAAAGGAACAAGGGCCAAACCAACCACCCAAGAATGGAATCGTCGAGCGAAAACACTTGACAACCTCCTAGAAGCAGCTTTTCTTGCCACCAGACCTTTCTCCATCAACTAGGAATCTTATGCCGCCACTAAACACATTCCTTAAATTGTAGCCATTTGTTGAGTGTTTTTTTTTTGTGTCTAATCCGCATATATATCTCCATTGCCCTTGATTTTCTTGACTGTATATCTCTTAAATGTTAACATATACACGTGTGATTTAGTTTACGAAGATTTTTCAATGCCGAGAACCTGGATCAGAGAGTAAAAAATGCGTAAGGTTCACAATGGTGTAAAATTAAAATGGGATATACCGGGCTAGGATTTGAGTTACAGGAACAAGGGCCAAACCAACCACCGAAGAATGGAATCGTCGAGCGAAAACACTTGACAACCTCCTAGAAGCAGCTTTTCTTGTCACCAGACATTTCTCTATCAATTAGGAATCTGATGCCGTCACTATACCCATTCCTTAAATTGTAGCCATTAGTTGAGTGTTTTTTTTTTGTGTCTAATCCGCATATATATCACCATTGCCCTTGATTTTCTTGATTGTATATCTATTAAATGTCAACATATACACGTTTGATTTAGTTTACGAAGATATTTCAATGCCGAGAACCTCGATCAGATAGTAAGAAAGGCGTAAGGCTCACATTGGTGTAAAATTAAAATGGGATATACCGGGCTAGGATTCGAGTTACAGGAACAAGGGCCAAACCAACCACCCCAAGAATAGAATCGTTGACCGAAAACACTTGACAACCTTCTAGAACAACTTTTCTTGCCACCAGACCTTTCTCCATCAATTAGGAATCTGATTCCGTCACTAAACACATTCCTTAAATTGTAGCCATTTGTTGAGTGTTTTTTTTTTGGTGTCTAATCCGCATATATATAACCATTGCCCTTGATTTTCTGGACTGTATATCTCTTAAATGTCAACATATACACGTGTGATTTAGTTTACGAAGATTTTTCAATGCCGAGAACCTCGATCAGAGAGTAAAAAAGCGTAAGGTTCACAATGGTGTAAAATTAAAATGGGATATACCGGGCTAGGATTTGAGTTACAGGAACAAGGGCCAAACCAACCACCCTAAAATGGAATCGTCGAGCGAAAACACTTGACAACCTCCTAGAAGCAGCTTTTCTTGCCACCAGACCTTTCTACATCAATTAGGAATCTGATATCGTCACTAAACACATTTCTTAAATTGTAGCCATTTGTTGAGTGTTTTTTTTGTGCCAAATCCGCATATATATCACCATTGCCCTTGATTTTCTTGACTGTATATCTCTTAAATGTCAACATATACACGTGTGATTTAGTTTACGATGAGTTTTCAATGCCGAGAACCACGATCGGAGAGTAAAAAAGGCGTAAGGTTCACAATGGTGTAAAATTAAAATGGGTTATAGCGGGCTAGGATTCGACTGAAAGGAAAAAGGGCCAAACCAACCACCCAAGAATGGAATCGTCGAGCGAAAACACTTGACAACCTACTAGAAGCAGCTTTTCTTGCCACCAGACCTTTCTCCATTAATTAGGAATCTGATGCTGCCACTAAACACATTCCTTAAATTGTAGCCATTTGTTGAGTGTATTTTTTTTTTGTGTCTAATCCGCATATATATCACCATTGCCCTTGACTTTTTTGACTGTATATCTCTTAAATGTTAACATATACACGTGTGATTTTGTTTACGAAGATTTTTCAATGCCGAGAACCTGGATCAGAGAGTAAAAAAGGCGTAAGGTTCACAATGGTGTAAAATTAAAATGAGATATACCGGGCTAGGATTCGAGTTACAGGAACAAGGGCCAAACCAACCACCGAAGAATGGAATCGTCGAGCGAAAACACTTGACAACCTCCTAGAAGCAGCTTTTCTTGCCACCAGACCTTTCTCCATTAATTAGGAATCTGATGCCGCCACTAAACACATTCCTTAAATTGTAGCCATTTGTTGAGTGTTTTTTTTTGTGTCTAATCCGCATATATATCACCATCGCCCCTGATTTTTTTGACTGTATATCTCTTAAATGTTAACATATACACGTGTGATTTAGTTTACGAAGATTTTTCAATGCCGAGAACCTGGATCAGAGAGTAAAAAAGGCGTAAGGTTCACAATGGTGTATAATTAAAATGAGATATATCGGGCTAGGCTTCGAGTTACAGGAACAAGGGCCAAACCAACCACCCTAAAATGGAATCGTTGAGCAAAAACACTTGACAACCTCCTAGAAGCAGCTTTTCTTGCCACCAGACCTATCTCCATCAATTAGGAATCTGATGCCGTCACTAAACACATTCATTAAATTGTAGCCATTTGTAGAGTGTTTGTTTTGGTGTCTAATCCGCATATATATCACCATTGCCCTTGATTTTCTAGACTGTATATCTCTTAAATGTCAACATATACACGTGTGATTTAGTTTACGAAGAATTTTCAATGCCGAGAACCTCGATCAGAGAGTAAAAAAGGCGTAAGGTTCACAATGGTGTAAAATTAAAATGGGATATATAGGGCTTGGATTCGAGTTACAGGAACAAGGGCCAAACCAACCACACAAGAATGGAATCGTCGAGCGAAAACACTTGACAACCTCCTAGAAGCAGCTTTTCTTGCCACCAGACCTTTCTCCATCAATTAGGAATCTGTTGCCGTCACTAAACACATTCTTTAAATTGTAGCCATTTGTTGAGTGTGTGTTTTCTTTTTTTGTGTCTAATCCGCATATATATCACCATTTCCCTTGATTTTCTAGACTGTATATCTCTTAAATGTCAACATATACACGTGTGATTTAGTTTACTAAGATTTTTCAATGCCGAGAACCTCGATCAGAGAGTAAAAAAGGCGTAAGTTTCACAATGGTGTAAAATTAAAATGAGAAATACCTGGCTAGGATTTGAGTTACAGGAACAAGGGCCAAACCAACCACCCTAAAATGGAATCGTCGAGCGAAAACACTTGACAACCTCCTAGAAGCAGCTTTTCTTGCCACCAGACCTATCTCCATCAATTAGGAATCTGACGCCATCACTAAACACATTCCTTAAATTGTAGCCATTTATTGAGTGTTTTTTTTGTGTCTAATCCCCATATATATCACCATTGCCTTGATTTTCTTGACTGTATATCTCTTAAATGTCAACATATACACGTGTGATTTAGTTTACGAAGATTTTTCAATGCCGAGAACCTCGATCAGAGAGTAAAAAAGGCGTAACGTTGACAATGGTGTAAAATTAAAATGGGATATATAGGGCTTGGATTCGAGTTACAGGAACAAGGGCCAAACCAACCACCCAAGAATGGAATCGTCGAGCGAAAACACTTGACAACCTCCTAGAAGCAGCTTTTCTTGCCACCAGACCTTTCTCCATCAATTAGGAATCTGATGCCGTCACTAAACACATTCCTTAAATTGTAGCCATTAGTTGAGTGTTTTTTTTTGTGTCTGATCCGCATATATATCACCATTGCCCTTGATTTTCTTGACTGTATATCACTTAAATGTCAACATATACACATGTGATTTAGTTTACAAAGATTTTTCAATGCCGAGAACCACGATCAGAGAGTAAAAAAGGCGTAAGGTTCACAATGGTGTAATATTAAAATGGGATATACCGGGCTAGGATTCGAGTTACAGGAACAAGGGACAAACCAACCACCCAAGAATGGAATCGTCGAGCGAAAACACTTGACAACCTCCAAGAAGCGGCTTTTCTTGCCACCAGACCTTTCTCCATCAATTAGGAATCTGATGCCATCACTAAACACATTCCTTAAATTGTAGCCATTTGTTGAGTGTTTTTTTTTTGTGTCAAATCCGCATATATATCACCATTGCCCTTGATTTTCTTGACTGTATGTCTCTTAAATGTCAGCATATACATGTGTGATTTAGTTTACGAAGATTTTTCAATGCCGAGAACCTCGATCAGAGGGTAAAAAAGGCGTAAAGTTCACGACGGTGTAAAATTAAAATGGGATATACCGGGCTAGGATTCGAGTTACAGGAACAAGGGCCAAACCAACCACCCTAAAATGGAATCGTCGAGCGAAAACACTTGACAACCTCCTGGAAGCAGCTTTTCTTGCCACCAGGCCTGTCTCCATCAATTAGGAATCTGATGTCGTCACTAAACACATTCCTTAAATTGTAGCCATTTGTTGAGTGTTTTTTTTTTTTTTTGTGTCTAATCCACATATATATCACCATTGCCCTTGATTTTCTTGACTGTATGTCTCTTAAATGTCAACATGTACACGCGTGATTTATTTTACGAAGATTTTTCAATGCCGAGAACCTCGATCAGAGAGTAAAAAAGGCGTAAGGTTCACAATGGTGTAAAATTAAAATGGGATATACCGGGCTAGGATTCGAGTTACAGGAACAAGGGCCAAACCAACCACCCAAGAATGGAATCGTCGAGCGAAAACACTTGACAACCTCCTAGAAGCAGCTTTTCTTGCCACCAGCCCTTTCTCCATCAATTAGGAATCTGATGCCGTCACTAAACACATTCCTTAAATTGTAGCCATTTGTTGAGTGTTTTTTTTTTTGTTTCTAATCCGCAAATATATCACCATTGCCCTTGATTTTCTAGACTGTATATCTCTTAAATGTCAACGTATACACGTGTGATTTAGTTTACGAATATTTTTCAATGCCGAGAACCTCGATCAGAGAGTAAAAAAATGCGTAAGGTTCACACTAGTGTAAAATTAAAATGGGATATACCGTGATAGGATTCGAGTTACAGGAACAAGGGCCAAATTGACCACCCAAGAATGGAATTGTCGAGCGAAAACACTTGACAACCTCCTAGAAGCATCTTTTCTTGCCACGAGACCTTTCTCCATCAATTAGGAATCTGATGCCGTCACTAAACACATTCCGTAAATTGTAGCCATTTGTTGAGTGTTTTTTTTTGTGTCTAATCCGCATATATATCACCAATGCCCTTGATTTTCTTGACTGTATATCTCTTAAATGTCAACATATACACGTGTGATTTAGTTTACGAAGATTTTTCAATGCCTAGAACCTGGATCAGAGAGTAAAAATCGCGTAAGGTTGACAATGGTGTAAAATTAAAATGGGATATCCCGCGCTAGGATTCGAGTTACAGGAACAAGGGCCGAACCAACCACCCAAGAATGGAATCGTCGAGCGAAAACACTTGACAACCTCCTAGAAGCAGCTTTTCTTGCCACCAGACCTTTCTCCATCAATTAGGAATCTGATTCCGCCACTAAACACATTCTTTAAATTGTAGCCATTTGTTGAGTGGTTTTTTTTTTTGGTGTCTAATCCGCATATATATCACCATCGCCCTTGATTTTCTTGACTGTATATCTCTTAAATGTCAACATATACACGTGCGATTTAGTTTACGAAGATTTTTCAATGCTGAGAACCTCGATCAGAGAGTAAAAAAGGCGTAAGGTTCACAATGGTGTAAAATTAAAATGGGATATACCGGGATAGGATTCGAGTTACAGGAACAAGGGCCTAACCAACCACCCAAGAATGGAATCGTCGAGCAAAAACACTTGACAACCTCCTAGAAGCAGCTTTTCTTGCCACCAGACCTTTCTACATCAATTAGGAATCTGATACCTTCACTAACCACATTTCTTAAATTGTAGCCATTTGTTGAGTGTTTTTTTTGTGTCTGATCCGCATATATATCACCATTGCCCTTGATTTTCTTGACTGTATATCACTTAAATGTCAACATATACACATGTGATTTAGTTTACAAAGAGTTTTCAATGCCGAGAACCACGATCAGAGAGTAAAAAAGGCGTAAGGTTCACAATGGGGTAAAATTAAAATGGGATATACCGGGCTAGGATTCGACTTAAAGGAACAAGGGCCAAACTAACCACCCAAGAATGGAATCGTCGAGCGAAAACACTTGACAACCTCCTAGAAGCAGCTTTTCTTGCCACCAGACCTTTCTCCATCAACTAGGAATCTTATGCCGCCACTAAACACATTCCTTAAATTGTAGCCATTTGTTGAGTGTTTTTTTTTTGTGTCTAATCCGCATATATATCTCCATTTCCCTTGATTTTCTTGACTGTATATCTCTTAAATGTTAACATATACACGTGTGATTTAGTTTACGAAGATTTTTCAATGCCGAGAACCTGGATCAGAGAGCAAAAAAGGCGTAAGGTTCACAATGGTGTAAAATTAAAATGGGATATACCGGGCTAGGATTTGAGTTACAGGAACAAGGGCCAAACCAACCACCGAAGAATGGAATCGTCGAGCGAAAACACTTGACAACCTCCTAGAAGCAGCTTTTCTTGCCACCAGACCTTTCTCCATCAATTAGGAATCTGATGCCGTCACTAAACACATTCCTTAAATTGTAGCCATTTGTTGAGTGTTTTTTTTGTGTCTAATCCGCATATATATCACCATTGCCCTTGATTTTCTTGATTGTATATCTCTTAAATGTCAACATATACACGTGTGATTTAGTTTACGAAGATATTTCAATGCCGAGAACCTCGATCAGAGAGTAAGAAAGGCGTAAGGCTCACATTGGTGTAAAATTAAAATGGGATATACCGGGCTAGGATTCGAGTTACAGGAACAAGGGCCAAACCAACCACCCAAGAATTGAATCGTTGACCGAAAACACTTGACAACCTTCTAGAACAACTTTTCTTGCCACCAGACCTTTCTCCGTCAATTAGTAATCTGATGCCGTCACTAAACACATTCCTTAAATTGTAGCCATTTGTTGAGTGTTTTTTTTTTTTTGGTGTCTAATCCGCATATATATAACCATTGCCCTTGATTTTCTGGACTGCATATCTCTTAAATGTCAACATATACACGTGTGATTTAGTTTACGAAGATTTTTCAATGCCGAGAACCTCGATCAGAGAGGAAAAAAGCGTAAGGTTCACAATGGTGTAAAATTAAAATGGGATATACCGGGCTAGGATTTGAGTTACAGGAACAAGGGCCAAACCAACCACCCTAAAATGGAATCGTCGAGCGAAAACACTTGACAACCTCCTAGAAGCAGCTTTTCTTGCCACCAGACCTTTCTACATCAATTAGGAATCTGATATCGTCACTAAACACATTTCTTAAATTGTAGCCATTTGTTGAGTGTTTTTTTTGTGCTTAATCCGCATATATATCACCATTGCCCTTGATTTTCTTGACTGTATATCTCTTAAATGTCAACATATACACGTGTGATTTAGTTTACGATGAGTTTTCAATGCCGAGAACCTCGATCGGAGAGTAAAAAAGGCGTAAGGTTCACAATGGTGTAAAATTAAAATGGGTTATACCGGGCTAGGATTCGACTGAAAGGAACAAGGGCCATACCAACCACCCAAGAATGGAATCGTCGAGCGAAAACACTTGACAACCTCCTAGAAGCAGCTTTTCTTGCCACCAGACCTTTCTCCATTAATTAGGAATCTGATGCCGCCACTAAACACATTCCTTAAATTGTAGCCATTTGTTGAGTGTTTTTTTTTGTGTCTAATCCGCATATATATCACCATTGCCCTTGATTTTTTTGACTGTATATCTCTTAAATGTTAACATATACACGTGTGATTTAGTTTACGAAGATTTTTCAATGCCGATAACCTGGATCAGAGAGTAAAAAAGGCGTAAGGTTTACAATGGTGTAAAATTAAAATGAGATATACCGGGCTAGGATTCGAGTTACAGGAACAAGGGCCAAACCAACCACCCAAGAATGGAATCGTCGAGCGAAAACACTTGACAACCTCCTAGAAGCAGCTTTTCTTGCCACCAGACCTTTTTCCATCAATTAGGAATCTAATGCCATCACTAAACACATTCCTTAAATTGTAGCCATTTGTTGAGTGTGTTTTTTTTTTTGAGTCTAATCCGCATATATATCACCATTGCCCTTGATTTTCTAGACTGTATATCTCTTAAATGTCAACATATACACGTGTGATTTAGTTTACGAAGATTTTTCAATGCCGAGAACCTCGATCAGAGAGTAAAAAAGGCGTAAGGTTCACAATGGTGTAAAATTAAAATGGGAAATACCTGGATAGGATTTGAGTTACAGGAACAAGGGCCAAACCAACCACCCTAAAATGGAATCGTCGAGCGAAAACACTTGACAACCTCCTAGAAGCAGCTTTTCTTGCCACCAGACCTATCTCCATCAATTAGGAATCTGATGCCGTCACTAAACACATTCATTAAATTGTAGCCATTTGTTGAGTGTTTTTTTTGGTGTCTAATCCGCATATATATCACCATTGCCCTTGATTTTCTAGACTGTATATCTCTTAAATGTCAACATATACACGTGTGATTTAGTTTACGAAGATTTTTCAATGCCGAGAACCTCGATCAGAGAGTAAAAAAGGCGTAAGGTTCACAATGGGGTAAAATTAAAATGGGATATACCGGGCTAGGATTCGACTTAAAGGAACAAGGGCCAAACTAACCACCCAAGAATGGAATCGTCGAGCGAAAACACTTGACAACCTCCTAGAAGCAGCTTTTCTTGCCACCAGACCTTTCTCCATCAACTAGGAATCTTATGCCGCCACTAAACACATTCCTTAAATTGTAGCCATTTGTTGAGTGTTTTTTTTTTGTGTCTAATCCGCATATATATCTCCATTTCCCTTGATTTTCTTGACTGTATATCTCTTAAATGTTAACATATACACGTGTGATTTAGTTTACGAAGATTTTTCAATGCCGAGAACCTGGATCAGAGAGCAAAAAAGGCGTAAGGTTCACAATGGTGTAAAATTAAAATGGGATATACCGGGCTAGGATTTGAGTTACAGGAACAAGGGCCAAACCAACCACCGAAGAATGGAATCGTCGAGCGAAAACACTTGACAACCTCCTAGAAGCAGCTTTTCTTGCCACCAGACCTTTCTCCATCAATTAGGAATCTGATGCCGTCACTAAACACATTCCTTAAATTGTAGCCATTTGTTGAGTGTTTTTTTTGTGTCTAATCCGCATATATATCACCATTGCCCTTGATTTTCTTGATTGTATATCTCTTAAATGTCAACATATACACGTGTGATTTAGTTTACGAAGATATTTCAATGCCGAGAACCTCGATCAGAGAGTAAGAAAGGCGTAAGGTTCACAATGGTGTAAAATTAAAAGGGGATATACCGGGCTAGGATTCGAGTTACAGGAACAAGGGCCAAACCAACCACCCAAGAATGGAATCGTCGAGCGAAAACACTTGACAACCTCCTAGAAGCAGCTTTTCTTGCCACCAGACCTTTCTCAATCAATTAGAATCTGATGCCGTCACTAAACACAATCCTTAAATTGTAGCCATTTTTTGAGTGTTTTTTTTTGTTTCTAATCCGCAAATATATCACCATTACCCTTGATTTTCTAGACTGTGTATCTCTTAAATGTCAACATATACACGTGTGATTTAGTTTACCAAGATTTTTCAATGCCGAAAACCTCGATCAGAGAGTAAAAAAAGGCGTAAGGTTCACACTGGTGTAAAATTAAAATGGGATATACCGTGCTAGGATTCGAGTTACAGGAACAAGGGCCAAATTGACCACCCAAGAATGGAATTGTCGAGCGAAAACACTTGACAACCTCCTAGAAGCAGCTTTTCTTGCCTTCAGACCTTTCTACATCAATTAGGAATCTGATGTCGTCACTAAACACATTCCTAAAATTGTAGCCATTTGTTGAGTGTTTTTTTTTGTCCAATCCGCATATATATCACCATTGCCCTTGATTTTCTTGACTGTATATCTCTTAAAAGTCAGCATGTACACGTGTGATTTAGTTTACGAAGATTTTTCAATGCCGAGAACCTTGATTAGAGAGTAAAAAAGGCGTAAGGTTCACAATGGTGTAAAATTAAAATGGGATATACCGGGCTAGGATTCAAGTTACAAGAACAAGGGCCGAACCAACCACCCAAGAATGGAATCGTCGAGCGAAAACACTTGACAACCTCCTAGAAGCAGCTTTTCTTGCCACCAGACCTTTCTCCATCAATTAGGAATCTGATTCCGTCACTAAACACATTCTTTAAATTATAGCCATTTGTTGAGTGGTTTTTTTTGGTGTCTAATCCGCATATATATCACCATCGCCCTTGATTTACTTGACTGTATATCTCTTAAATGTCAACATATACACGTGCGATTTAGTTTACGAAGATTTTTCAATGCTAAGAACCTCGATCAGAGAGTAAAAAAGGCGTAAGTTCACAATGGTGTAAAATTAAAATGGGATATACCTGGCTAGGATTCGAGTTACAGGAACAAGGGCCAAACCAACCACCCAAGAATGGAATCGTCGAGCGAAAACACTTGACAACCTCCTAGAAGCAGCTTTTCTTGCCACCAGACCTTTCTCCATCAAATAGGAATCTGATGCCATCACTAAACACATTCCTTAAATTCTAGCCATTTGTTGAGTGTTTTTTTTCTGGTGTCTAGTCCGCATATATATCACCATTGCCCTTGATTTTCTTGACTGTAAATCTCTTAAATGTCAACATATACATGTGTGCTTTAGTTTACGATGATTTTTCAATGCCGAGAAACTCGATCAGAGAGTAAAAAAGGCGTAAGGTTCACAATGGTGTAAAATTAAAATGGGATATACCGGGCTAGGATTCGAGTTACAGGAACAATGGTCTAACCAACCACCCAAGAATGGAATCGTCGAGCAAAAACACTTGACAACCTCCTTGAAGCAGCTTTTCTTGCCACCAGACCTTTCTACATCAATTAGGAATCTGATACCGTCACTAAACACATTTCTTAATTTGTAGTCATTTGTTGAGTGTTTTTTTTGTGCCTAATCCGCATATATATCACCATTGCCCTTGATGTTCTTGACTGTATATCTCTTAAATGTCAACATATACACGTGTGATTTAGTTTACGACGAGTTTTCAATGCTGAGAACGTCGATCAGAGAGTAAAAAAGGCGTAAGGTTCACAGTGGTGTAAAATTAAAATGGGATATATCGGGCTAGGATTCGACTTAATGGAACAATGGCTAAATCAACCACCCAAGAGTGGAATCGTCGAGCGAAAACACTTGATAACCTCCTAGAAGCAGCTTTTCTTGCCACCAGACCTTTCTCCATCAATTAGGAATCTGATGCCGTCACTAAACACATTCCTTAAATTGTAGCCATTTGTTGAGTGTTTTTTTTGTGTGTCCAATCCGCATATATATCACCATTGCCCTTGATTTTCTTGACTGTATATCTCTTAAATGTCAACATGTACACGTGTGATTTAGTTTACGAAAATTTTTCAATGCCGAGAACCTCGATTAGAGAGTAAAAAAGGCGTAAGGTTCACAATGGTGTAAAATTAAAATGGGATATACCGGGTTAGGATTCGAGTTACAGGAACAAGGGCCGAACCAACCACCCAAGAATGGAATCGTCGAGCGAAAACACTTGACAACCTCCTAGAAGGAGCTTTTCTTGCCACCAGACCTTTCTCCATCAATTAGGAATCTGATTCCGTCACTAAACACATTCTTTAAATTATAGCCATTTGTTGAGTGGTTTTTTTTTTGTGTCTAATCCGCATATATATCACAATCGCCCTTGATTTACTTGACTGTATATCTCTTAAATGTCAACATATACACGTACGATTTAGTTTACAAAGATTTTTCAATGCTAAGAACCTCGATCAGAGAGTAAAAAAGGCGTAAGGTTCACAATGGTGTAAAATTAAAATGGGATATACCTGGCTAGGATTCGAGCTACAGGAACAAGGGCCAAACCAACCACCCAAGAATGGAATCGTCGAGCGAAAACACTTGACAACCTCCTAGAAGCAGCTTTTCTTGCCACCAGACCTTTCTCCATCAAATAGGAATCTGATGCCATCACTAAACACATTCCTTAAATTCTAGCCATTTGTTGAGTGTTTTTTTTCTGGTGTCTAGTCCGCATATATATCACCATTGCCCTTGATTTTCTTGACTGTAAATCTCTTAAATGTCAACATATACATGTGTGTTTTAGTTTACGATGATTTTTCAATGCCGAGAAACTCGATCAGAGAGTAAAAAAGGCGTAAGGTTCACAATGGTGTAAAATTAAAATGGGATATACCGGGCTAGGATTCGAGTTACAGGAACAATGGTCTAACCAACCACCCAAGAATGGAATCGTCGAGCAAAAACACTTGACAACCTCCTTGAAGCAGCTTTTCTTGCCACCAGACCTTTCTACATCAATTAGGAATCTGATACCGTCACTAAACACATTTCTTAATTTGTTGTCATTTGTTGAGTGTTTTTTTTGTGCCTAATCCGCATATATATCACCATTGCCCTTGATGTTCTTGACTGTATATCTCTTAAATGTCAACATATACACGTGTGATTTAGTTTACGACGAGTTTTCAATGCTGAGAACGTCGATCAGAGAGTAAAAAAGGCGTAAGGTTCACAGTGGTGTAAAATTAAAATGGGATATATCGGGCTAGGATTCGACTTAATGGAACAATGGCTAAATCAACCACCCAAGAGTGGAATCGTCGAGCGAAAACACTTGATAACCTCCTAGAAGCAGCTTTTCTTGCCACCAGACCTTTCTCCATCAATTAGGAATCTGATGCCGTCACTAAACACAATCCTTAAATTGTAGCCATTTTTTGAGTGTTTTTTTTTGTTTCTAATCCGCAAATATATCACCATTACCCTTGATTTTCTAGACTGTGTATCTCTTAAATGTCAACATATACACGTGTGATTTAGTTTACCAAGATTTTTCAATGCCGAAAACCTCGATCAGAGAGTAAAAAAAGGCGTAAGGTTCACACTGGTGTAAAATTAAAATGGGATATACCGTGCTAGGATTCGAGTTACAGGAACAAGGGCCAAATTGACCACCCAAGAATGGAATTGTCGAGCGAAAACACTTGACAACCTCCTAGAAGCAGCTTTTCTTGCCTTCAGACCTTTCTACATCAATTAGGAATCTGATGTCGTCACTAAACACATTCCTAAAATTGTAGCCATTTGTTGAGTGTTTTTTTTTGTCCAATCCGCATATATATCACCATTGCCCTTGATTTTCTTGACTGTATATCTCTTAAAAGTCAGCATGTACACGTGTGATTTAGTTTACGAAGATTTTTCAATGCCGAGAACCTTGATTAGAGAGTAAAAAAGGCGTAAGGTTCACAATGGTGTAAAATTAAAATGGGATATACCGGGCTAGGATTCGAGTTACAAGAACAAGGGCCGAACCAACCACCCAAGAATGGAATCGTCGAGCGAAAACACTTGACAACCTCCTAGAAGCAGCTTTTCTTGCCACCAGACCTTTCTCCATCAATTAGGAATCTGATTCCGTCACTAAACACATTCTTTAAATTATAGCCATTTGTTGAGTGGTTTTTTTTGGTGTCTAATCCGCATATATATCACCATCGCCCTTGATTTACTTGACTGTATATCTCTTAAATGTCAACATATACACGTGCGATTTAGTTTACGAAGATTTTTCAATGCTAAGAACCTCGATCAGAGAGTAAAAAAGGCGTAAGTTCACAATGGTGTAAAATTAAAATGGGATATACCTGGCTAGGATTCGAGTTACAGGAACAAGGGCCAAACCAACCACCCAAGAATGGAATCGTCGAGCGAAAACACTTGACAACCTCCTAGAAGCAGCTTTTCTTGCCACCAGACCTTTCTCCATCAAATAGGAATCTGATGCCATCACTAAACACATTCCTTAAATTCTAGCCATTTGTTGAGTGTTTTTTTTCTGGTGTCTAGTCCGCATATATATCACCATTGCCCTTGATTTTCTTGACTGTAAATCTCTTAAATGTCAACATATACATGTGTGCTTTAGTTTACGATGATTTTTCAATGCCGAGAAACTCGATCAGAGAGTAAAAAAGGCGTAAGGTTCACAATGGTGTAAAATTAAAATGGGATATACCGGGCTAGGATTCGAGTTACAGGAACAATGGTCTAACCAACCACCCAAGAATGGAATCGTCGAGCAAAAACACTTGACAACCTCCTTGAAGCAGCTTTTCTTGCCACCAGACCTTTCTACATCAATTAGGAATCTGATACCGTCACTAAACACATTTCTTAATTTGTAGTCATTTGTTGAGTGTTTTTTTTGTGCCTAATCCGCATATATATCACCATTGCCCTTGATGTTCTTGACTGTATATCTCTTAAATGTCAACATATACACGTGTGATTTAGTTTACGACGAGTTTTCAATGCTGAGAACGTCGATCAGAGAGTAAAAAAGGCGTAAGGTTCACAGTGGTGTAAAATTAAAATGGGATATATCGGGCTAGGATTCGACTTAATGGAACAATGGCTAAATCAACCACCCAAGAGTGGAATCGTCGAGCGAAAACACTTGATAACCTCCTAGAAGCAGCTTTTCTTGCCACCAGACCTTTCTCCATCAATTAGGAATCTGATGCCGTCACTAAACACATTCCTTAAATTGTAGCCATTTGTTGAGTGTTTTTTTTGTGTGTCCAATCCGCATATATATCACCATTGCCCTTGATTTTCTTGACTGTATATCTCTTAAATGTCAACATGTACACGTGTGATTTAGTTTACGAAAATTTTTCAATGCCGAGAACCTCGATTAGAGAGTAAAAAAGGCGTAAGGTTCACAATGGTGTAAAATTAAAATGGGATATACCGGGTTAGGATTCGAGTTACAGGAACAAGGGCCGAACCAACCACCCAAGAATGGAATCGTCGAGCGAAAACACTTGACAACCTCCTAGAAGGAGCTTTTCTTGCCACCAGACCTTTCTCCATCAATTAGGAATCTGATTCCGTCACTAAACACATTCTTTAAATTATAGCCATTTGTTGAGTGGTTTTTTTTTGGTGTCTAATCCGCATATATATCACAATCGCCCTTGATTTACTTGACTGTATATCTCTTAAATGTCAACATATACACGTACGATTTAGTTTACGAAGATTTTTCAATGCTAAGAACCTCGATCAGAGAGTAAAAAAGGCGTAAGGTTCACAATGGTGTAAAATTAAAATGGGATATACCTGGCTAGGATTCGAGCTACAGGAACAAGGGCCAAACCAACCACCCAAGAATGGAATCGTCGAGCGAAAACACTTGACAACCTCCTAGAAGCAGCTTTTCTTGCCACCAGACCTTTCTCCATGAAATAGGAATCTGATGTCGTCACTAAACACATTCCTTAAATTCTAGCCATTTGTTGAGTGTTTTTTTTCTGGTGTCTAATCCGCATATATATCACCATTGCCCTTGATTTTCTTGACTGTAAATCTCTTAAATGTCAACATATACACGTGTGTTTTAGTTTACGATGATTTTTCAATGCCGAGAAACTCGATCAGAGAGTTAAAAAGGCGTAAGGTTCACAGTGGTGTAAAATTAAAATGGGATATATCGGGCTAGGATTCGACTTAAAGGAACAATGGCCAAATCAACCACCCAAGAATGGAATCGTCGAGCGAAAACACTTGACAACCTCCTAGAAGCAGCTTTTCTTGCCACCAGACCTTTCTCCATCAATTAGGAATCTGATGCCGTCACTAAACACATTCCTTAAATTCTAGCCATTTGTTGAGTGGTTTTTTTTGGTGTCTAATCCGCATATATAACACCATCGCCCTTGATTTACTTGACTGTATATCTCTTAAATGTCAACATATACACGTGCGATTTAGTTTACGAAGATTTTTCAATGCTAAGAACCTCGATCAGAGAGTAAAAAAGGCGTAAGTTCACAATGGTGTAAAATTAAAATGGGATATACCTGGCTAGGATTCGAGTTACAGGAACAAGGGCCAAACCAACCACCCAAGAATGGAATCGTCGAGCGAAAACACTTGACAACCTCCTAGAAGCAGCTTTTCTTGCCACCAGACCTTTCTCCATCAAATAGGAATCTGATGCCATCACTAAACACATTCCTTAAATTCTAGCCATTTGTTGAGTGTTTTTTTCTGGTGTCTAGTCCGCATATATATCACCATTGCCCTTGATTTTCTTGACTGTAAATCTCTTAAATGTCAACATATACATGTGTGTTTTAGTTTACGATGATTTTTCAATGCCGAGAAACTCGATCAGAGAGTAAAAAAGGCGTAAGGTTCACAATGGTGTAAAATTAAAATGGGATATACCGGGCTAGGATTCGAGTTACAGGAACAATGGTCTAACCAACCACCCAAGAATGGAATCGTCGAGCAAAAACACTTGACAACCTCCTTGAAGCAGTTTTTCTTGCCACCAGACCTTTCTACATCAATTAGGAATCTGATACCGTCACTAAACACATTTCTTAATTTGTAGTCATTTGTTGAGTGTTTTTTTTGTGCCTAATCCGCATATATATCACCATTGCCCTTGATGTTCTTGACTGTATATCTCTTAAATGTCAACATATACACGTGTGATTTAGTTTACGACGAGTTTTCAATGCTGAGAACGTCGATCAGAGAGTAAAAAAGGCGTAAGGTTCACAGTGGTGTAAAATTAAAATGGGATATATCGGGCTAGGATTCGACTTAATGGAACAATGGCTAAATCAACCACCCAAGAGTGGAATCGTCGAGCGAAAACACTTGATAACCTCCTAGAAGCAGCTTTTCTTGCCACCAGACCTTTCTCCATCAATTAGGAATCTGATGCCGTCACTAAATACATTCCTTAAATTGTAGCCATTTGTTGAGTGTTTTTTTTTTTGTGTCCAATCCGCATATATATCACCATTGCCCTTGATTTTCTTGACTGTATATCTCTTAAATGTCAACATGTACACGTGTGATTTAGTTTACGAAAATTTTTCAATGCCGAGAACCTCGATTAGAGAGTAAAAAAGGCGTAAGGTTCACAATGGTGTAAAATTAAAATGGGATATACCGGGTTAGGATTCGAGTTACAGGAACAAGGGCCGAACCAACCACCCAAGAATGGAATCGTCGAGCGAAAACACTTGACAACCTCCTAGAAGCAGCTTTTCTTGCCACCAGACCTTTCTCCATCAATTAGGAATCTGATTCCGTCACTAAACACATTCTTTAAATTATAGCCATTTGTTGAGTGGTTTTTTTTTGGTGTCTAATCCGCATATATATCACAATCGCCCTTGATTTACATGACTGTATATCTCTTAAATGTCAACATATACACGTACGATTTAGTTTACGAAGATTTTTCAATGCTAAGAACCTCGATCAGAGAGTAAAAAAGGCGTAAGGTTCACAATGGTGTAAAATTAAAATGGGATATACCTGGCTAGGATTCGAGCTACAGGAACAAGGGCCAAACCAACCACCCAAGAATGGAATCGTCGAGCGAAAACACTTGACAACCTCCTAGAAGCAGCTTTTCTTGCCACCAGACCTTTCTCCATGAAATAGGAATCTGATGTCGTCACTAAACACATTCCTTAAATTCTAGCCATTTGTTGAGTGTTTTTTTTCTGGTGTCTAATCCGCATATATATCACCATTGCCCTTGATTTTCTTGACTGTAAATCTCTTAAATGTCAACATATACACGTGTGTTTTAGTTTACGATGATTTTTCAATGCCGAGAAACTCGATCAGAGAGTTAAAAAGGCGTAAGGTTCACAGTGGTGTAAAATTAAAATGGGATATATCGGGCTAGGATTCGACTTAAAGGAACAATGGCCAAATCAACCACCCAAGAATGGAATCGTCGAGCGAAAACACTTGACAACCTCCTAGAAGCAGCTTTTCTTGCCACCAGACCTTTCTCCATCAATTAGGAATCTGATGCCGTCACTAAACACATTCCTTAAATTCTAGCCATTTGTTGAGTGTTTTTTTTCTGGTGTCTAATCCGCATATATATCACCATTGCCCTTGATTTTCTTGACTGTAAATCTCTTAAATGTCAACATATACACGTGTGTTTTAGTTTACGATGATTTTTCAATGCCGAGAACCTCGATCAGAGAGTAAAAAAGGCGTAAGGTTCACAATGGTGTAAAATTAAAATGGGATATACCGGGCTAGGAATCGAGTTACAGGAACAAGGGCCTAACCAACCACCCAAGAATGGAATCGTCGAGCAAAAACACTTGACAACCTCCTAGAAGTTGCTTTTCTTGCCACCAGACCTTTCTACATCAATTAGGAATCTGATACCGTCACTAAACACATTTCTTAAATTGTAGCCATTTGTTGAGTGTTTTTTTTTTGTGTCCAATCCGCATATATATCACCATTGCCCTTGATTTTCTTGACTGTATATCTCTTAAATGTCAACATGTACACGTGTGATTTAGTTTACGAAGATTTTTCAATGCCGAGAACCTCGATTAGAGAGTAAAAAAGGCGTAAGGTTCACAATGGTGTAGAATTAAAATGGGATATACCGGGTTAGGATTCGAGTTACAGGAACAAGGGCCGAACCAACCACCCAAGAATGGAATCGGTGAGCGAAAACACTTGACAACCTCGTAGAAGCAGCTTTTCTTGCCACCAGACCTTTCTCCATCAATTAGGAATCTGATTCCGTCACTAAACACATTCTTTAAAATATAGCCATTTGTTGAGTGTTTTTTTTCTGGTGTCTAATCCGCATATATATCACCATCGCCCTTGATTTTCTTGACTGTAAATCTCTTAAATGTCAACATATACACGTGTGTTTTAGTTTACGATGATTTTTCAATGCCGAGAAACTCGATCAGAGGGTTAAAAAGGCGTAAGGTTCACAGTGGTGTAAAATTAAAATGGGATATATCGGGCTAGGATTCGACTTAAAGGAACAATGGCCAAACCAACCACCCAAGAATGGAATCGTCGAGCGAAAACACTTGACAACCTCCTAGAAGCAGCTTTTCTTGCCACCAGACCTTTCTCCATCAAATAGGAATCTGATGCCATCACTAAACACATTCCTTAAATTCTAGCCATTTGTTGAGTGTTTTTTTTCTGGTGTCTAGTCCGCATATATATCACCATTGCCCTTGATTTTCTTGACTGTAAATATCTTAAATGTCAACATATACATGTGTGTTTTAGTTTACGATGATTTTTCAATGCCGAGAAACTCGATCAGAGAGTAAAAAAGGCGTAAGGTTCACAATGGTGTAAAATTAAAATGGGATATACCGGGCTAGGATTCGAGTTACAGGAACAATGGTCTAACCAACCACCCAAGAATGGAATCGTCGAGCAAAAACACTTGACAACCTCCTTGAAGCAGCTTTTCTTGCCACCAGACCTTTCTACATCAATTAGGAATCTGATACCGTCACTAAACACATTTCTTAATTTGTTGTCATTTGTTGAGTGTTTTTTTTGTGCCTAATCCGCATATATATCACCATTGCCCTTGATGTTCTTGACTGTATATCTCTTAAATGTCAACATATACACGTGTGATTTAGTTTACGACGAGTTTTCAATGCTGAGAACGTCGATCAGAGAGTAAAAAAGGCGTAAGGTTCACAGTGGTGTAAAATTAAAATGGGATATATCGGGCTAGGATTCGACTTAATGGAACAATGGCTAAATCAACCACCCAAGAGTGGAATCGTCGAGCGAAAACACTTGATAACCTCCTAGAAGCAGCTTTTCTTGCCACCAGACCTTTCTCCATCAATTAGGAATCTGATGCCGTCACTAAACACATTCCTTAAATTGTAGCCATTTGTTGAGTGTTTTTTTTTGTGTCCAATCCGCATATATATCACCATTGCCCTTGATTTTCTTGACTGTATATCTCTTAAATGTCAACATGTACACGTGTGATTTAGTTTACGAAAATTTTTCAATGCCGAGAACCTCGATTAGAGAGTAAAAAAGGCGTAAGGTTCACAATGGTGTAAAATTAAAATGGGATATACCGGGTTAGGATTCGAGTTACAGGAACAAGGGCCGAACCAACCACCCAAGAATGGAATCGTCGAGCGAAAACACTTGACAACCTCCTAGAAGCAGCTTTTCTTGCCACCAGACCTTTCTCCATCAATTAGGAATCTGATTCCGTCACTAAACACATTCTTTAAATTATAGCCATTTGTTGAGTGGTTTTTTTTTGGTGTCTAATCCGCATATATATCACAATCGCCCTTGATTTACTTGACTGTATATCTCTTAAATGTCAACATATACACGTACGATTTAGTTTACGAAGATTTTTCAATGCTAAGAACCTCGATCAGAGAGTAAAAGAGGCGTAAGGTTCACAATGGTGTAAAATTAAAATGGGATATACCTGGCTAGGATTCGAGCTACAGGAACAAGGGCCAAACCAACCACCCAAGAATGGAATCGTCGAGCGAAAACACTTGACAACCTCCTAGAAGCAGCTTTTCTTGCCACCAGACCTTTCTCCATGAAATAGGAATCTGATGTCGTCACTAAACACATTCCTTAAATTCTAGGCATTTGTTGAGTGTTTTTTTTCTGGTGTCTAATCCGCATATATATCACCATTGCCCTTGATTTTCTTGACTGTAAATCTCTTAAATGTCAACATATACACGTGTGTTTTAGTTTACGATGATTTTTCAATGCCGAGAAACTCGATCAGAGAGTTAAAACGGCGTAAGGTTCACAGTGGTGTAAAATTAAAATGGGATATATCGGGCTAGGATTCGACTTAAAGGAACAATGGCCAAATCAACCACCCAAGAATGGAATCGTCGAGCGAAAACACTTGACAACCTCCTAGAAGCAGCTTTTCTTGCCACCAGACCTTTCTCCATCAATTAGGAATCTGATGCCGTCACTAAACACATTCCTTAAATTCTAGCCATTTGTTGAGTGTTTTTTTTCTGGTGTCTAATCCGCATATATATCACCATTGCCCTTGATTTTCTTGACTGTAAATCTCTTAAATGTCAACATATACACGTGTGTTTTAGTTTACGATGATTTTTCAATGCCGAGAACCGCGATCAGAGAGTAAAAAAGGCGTAAGGTTCACAATGGTGTAAAATTAAAATGGGATATACCGGGCTAGGAATCGAGTTACAGGAACAAGGGCCTAACCAACCACCCAAGAATGGAATCGTCGAGCAAAAACACTTGACAACCTCCTAGAAGTTGCTTTTCTTGCCACCAGACCTTTCTACATCAATTAGGAATCTGATACCGTCACTAAACACATTTCTTAAATTGTAGCCATTTGTTGAGTGTTTTTTTTTTGTGTCCAATCCGCATATATATCACCATTGCCCTTGATTTTCTTGACTGTATATCTCTTAAATGTCAACATGTACACGTGTGATTTAGTTTACGAAGATTTTTCAATGCCGAGAACCTCGATTAGAGAGTAAAAAAGGCGTAAGGTTCACAGTGGTGTAAAATTAAAATGGGATATACCGGGTTAGGATTCGAGTTACAGGAACAAGGGCCGAACCAACCACCCAAGAATGGAATCGTCGAGCGAAAACACTTGACAACCTCCTAGAAGCAGCTTTTCTTGCCACCAGACCTTTCTCCATCAATTAGGAATCTGATTCCGTCACTAAACACATTCTTTAAATTATAGCCATTTGTTGAGTGGTTTTTTTTGGTGTCTAATCCGCATATATATCACCATCGCCCTTGATTTACTTGACTGTATATCTCTTAAATGTCAACATATACACGTGCGATTTAGTTTACGAAGATTTTTCAATGCGAAAAACCTCGATCAGAGAGTAAAAAAGGCGTAAGTTCACAATGGTGTAAAATTAAAATGGGATATACCTGGATAGGATTCGAGTTACAGGAACAAGGGCCAAACCAACCACCCAAGAATGGAATCGTCGAGCGAAAACACTTGCAACCTCCTAGAAGCAGCTTTTCTTGCCACCAGACCTTTCTCCATCAAATAGGAATCTGATGCCATCACTAAACACATTCCTTAAATTCTAGCCATTTGTTGAGTGTTTTTTTTCTGGTGTCTAGTCCGCATATATATCACCATTGCCCTTGATTTTCTTGACTGTAAATCTCTTAAATGTCAACATATACACGTGTGTTTTAGTTTACGATGATTTTTCAATGCCGAGAAACTCGATCAGAGAGTAAAAAAGGCGTAAGGTTCACAATGGTGTAAAATTAAAATGGGATATACCGGGCTAGGATTCGAGTTACAGGAACAATGGTCTAACCAACCACCCAAGAATGGAATCGTCGAGCAAAAACACTTGACAACCTCCTAGAAGCAGCTTTTCTTGCCACCAGACCTTTCTACATCAATTAGGAATCTGATACCGTCACTAAACACATTTCTTAAATTGTAACCATTTGTTGAGTGTTTTTTTTTGTGTCCAATCCGCATATATATCACCATTGCCCTTGATTTTCTTGACTGTATATCTCTTAAATGTCAACATGTACACGTGTGATTTAGTTTACGAAGATTTTTCAATGCCGAGAACCTCGATTAGAGAGTAAAAAAGGCGTAAGTTTCACAATGGTGTAAAATTAAAATGGGATATACCGGGTTAGGATTCGAGTTACAGGAACAAGGGCCGAACCAACCACCCAAGAATGGAATCGTCGAGCGAAAACACTTGACAACCTCCTAGAAGTAGCTTTTCTTGCCACCAGACCTTTCTCCATCAATTAGGAATCTGATGCCGCCACTAAACACATTCCTTAAATTCTAGCCATTTGTTGAGTGTTTTTTTTCTGGAGTCTAATCCGCATATATATCACCATTGCCCTTGATTTTCTTGACCGTAAATCTCTTAAATGTCAACATATACACGTGTGTTTTAGTTTACGATGAGTTTTCAATGCTGAGAACGTCGATCAGAGAGTAAAAAAGGCGTAAGGTTCACAATGGTGTAAAATTAAATTGGGATATATCGGGCTAGGATTCGACTTAAAGGAACAATAGCCAATTCAACCACCCAAGAATGGAATCGTCGAGCGAAAACACTTGACAACCTCCTAGAAGTAGCTTTTCTAGCCACCAGACCTTTCTCCATCAATTAGGAATCTGATGTCGTCACTAAACACATTCCTTAAATTCTAGCCATTTGTTGAGTGTTTTTTTTTCGGGTGTCTAATCCGCATATATATCACCATAGCCCTTGATTTTCTATACTGTAAATCTCTTAAATGTCAACATATACACGTGTGTTTTAGTTTACGATGATTTTTCAATGCCGAGAACCTCGATCAGAGAATAAAAAAGGCGTAAGGGTCACAATGGTGTAAAATTAAAATGGGATATACCGGGCTAGGATTCGAGTTACAGGAACAAGGGCCTAACCAACCACCCAAGAATGGAATCGTCGAGCAAAAACACTTAACAACCTCCTAGAAACAGCTTTTCTTGCCAATAGACCTTTCTACATTAATTAGGAATCTGATACCGTCACTAAACACATTTCTTAAATTGTAGCCATTTGTTGAGTGTTTTTTTTTTTGTGCCTAATCCGCATATATATCACCATTGCCCTTGATTTTCTTGACTGTATATCTCTTAAATGTCAACATATACACGTGTGATTTAGTTTACGACGAGTTTTCAATGCTGAGAACGTCGATCAGAGAGTAAAAAAGGCGTAAGGTTCACAATGGTGTAAAATTAAAATGGGATATATCGGGCTAGGATTCTACTTAAAGGAACAATGGCCAAATCAACCACCCAAGAATGGAATCGTCGAGCGAAAACACCTGACAACCTCCTAGAAGCAGCTTTTCTTGCCACCAGACCTTTCTCCATCAATTAGGAATCTGATACCGTCACTAAACACATTCCTTAAATTCTAGCCATTTGTTGAGTGTTTTTTTTCTGGTGTCTAATCCGCATATATATCTCCATTGCCCTTGATTTTCTTGACTGTAAATCTCTTAAATGTCAACATATACACGTGTGTTTTAGTTTACGATGATTTTTCAATGCCGAGAACCTCGATCAGAGAGTAAAAAAGGCGTAAGGTTCACAATGGTGTAAAATTAAAATGGGATATATGGGGCTAGGATTCGACTTAAAGGAACAATGGCCAAATCAACCACCCAAGAATGGAATCGTCGAGCGAAAACACTTGACAACCTCCTAGAAGCAGCTTTTCTTGCCACCAGACCTTTCTCCATCAATTAGGAATCTGATGCCGCCTCTAAACACATTCCTTAAATTGTAGCCATTTGTTCAGTGTTTTTTTGGTGTCTAATTCGCATATATATCACCATTGCCCTTAATTTTCTTGACTATATATCTCTTAAATGTTAACATATACACGTGTGATTTAGTTTACGAAGATTTTTCAATGCCGAGAACCTGGATCAGAGAGTAAAAAAGGCGTAAGGTTCACAATGGTGTAAAATTAAAATGGGATATACCGGGCTAGGATTCGAGTTACAGGAACAAGGGCCAAACCAACCACCGAAGAATGGAATCGTCGAGCGAAAACACTTGACAACCTCCTAGAAGAAGCTTTTCTTGCCACCAGACCTTTCTCCATCAATTAGGAATCTGATGCCGTCACTAAACACATTCCTGAAATTGTAGCCATTTGTTGAGTGTTTTTTTTTGTGTCTAATCCGCATATATATCACCATTGCCCTCGATTTTCTTACCTGTATATCTCTTAAATGTCAACTTATACACGTGTGATTTAGTTTACGAAGATTTTTCAATGCCGAGAACCTCGATCAGAAAGTAAAAAAGGCGTAAGGTTCACATTGGTGTAAAATTAAAATGGGATATACCTGGCTAGGATTCGAGTTACAGGAACAAGGGCCAAACCAACCACCCAAGAATAGAATCGTCGACCGAAAACACTTGACAACCTTCTAAAACAGCTTTTGTTGCCACCAGACCTTTCTCCATCAATTAGGAATCTGATGCCGTCACTAAACACATTCCTTAAATTGTAGCCATTTGTTGAGTGTTTTTTTTCTGGTGTCTAATCCGCATATATATCACCATTGCCCTTGATTTTCTTGACTGTAAATCTCTTAAATGTCAACATATACACGTGTGTTTTAGTTTACGATGATTTTTCAATGCCGAAAACCTCGATCAGAGAGTAAAAAAGGCGTAAGGTTCACAATGGTGTAAAATTAAAATGGGATATACCGGGCTTGGATTCGAGTTACAGGAACCAGGGCCTAACCAACCACCCAAGAATGGAATCGTCGAGCAAAAACACTTGACAACCTCCTAGAAGCAGCTTTTCTTGCCACCAGACCTTTCTACATCAATTAGGAATCTGATACCGTCACTAAACACATTTCTTTAATTGTAGCCATTTGTTGATTGTTTTTTTTTTTGCCTAATCCGCATATATATCACCATTGCCCTTGATTTTCTTGACTGTATATCTCTTAAATGTCAACATATACACGTGTGATTTAGTTTACGAAGATTTTTCAATGCTGAGAACGTCGATCAGAGAGTAAAAAAGGCGTAAGGTTCACAATGGTGTAAAATTAAAATGGGATATACCGGGCTAGGATTCGAGTTACAGGAACAAGGGCCAACCTAACCACCCAAGAATGGAATCGTCGAGCGAAAACACTTGACAACCTCCTAGAAGCAGCTTTTCTTGCCACCAGACCTTTCTCCACCAATTAGGAATCTGATGCCGTCACTAAACACATTCCTTAAATTCTAGCCATTTGTTGAGTGTTTTTTTTCTGGTGTCTAATCCGCATATATATCACCATTGCCCTTGATTTTCTTGACTGTAAATCTCTTAAATATCAACATATACACGTCTGTTTTAGTTCACGAAGATTTTTCAATGCCGAGAAACTCGATCAGAGAGTAAAAAGGCGTAAGGTTCCCAATGGTGTAAAATTAAAATGGGATATAACGGGCTAGGATTCGAGTTACAGGAACAAGGGCCTAACCAACCACCCAAGAATGGAATCGTCGAGCCAAAACACTTGACAACCTCCTAGAAGCAGCTTTTCTTGCCACCAGACCATTCTACATCAATTAGGAATCTGATACCGTCACTAAACACATTTCTAAAATTGTAGCCATTTGTTGAGTGTTTTTTTGTGCCTAATCCGCATATATATCACCATTGCCCTTGATTTTCTTGACTGTATATCTCTTAAATGTCAACATATACACGTGTGATTTAGTTTACGACGAGTTTTCAATGCTGAGAACGTCGATCAGAGAGTAAAAAAGGCGTAAGGTTCACAATGGTGTAAAATTAAAATGGGATATATCGGGCTAGGATTCGACTTAAAGGAACAATGGCCAAATCAACCACCCAAGAATGGAATCGTCGAGCGAAAACACTTGACAACCTCCTAGAAGCAGCTTTTCTTGCCACCAGACCTTTCTCCATCAATTAGGAATCTGATGCCATCACTAAACACATTCCTTAAATTCTAGCCATTTGTTGAGTGTTTTTTTTTCTGGTGTCTAATCCGCATATATATCACCATTGCCCTTGATTTTCTTGACTGTAAATCTCTTAAATGTCAACATATACACGTGTGTTTTAGTTTACGATGATTTTTCAATGCCGAGAACCTCGATCAGAGAGTAAAAAAGGCGTAAGGTTCACAATGGTGTAAAATTAAAATGGGATATACTGGGCTAGGATTCGAGTTACAGCAACAAGGGCCTAACCAACCACCCAAGAATGGAATCGTCGAGCAAAAACACTTGACAACCTCCTAGGAGCCGCTTTTCTTGCCAAAGACCTTTCTACATCAATTAGGAATCTGATACCGTCACTAAACACATTTCTTAAATTGTAGCCATTTGTTGAGTGTTTTTTTTGTGCCTAATCCGCATATATATCACCATTGCCCTTGATTTTCTTGAATGTATATCTCTTAAATGTCAACATATACACTTGTGATTTAGTTTATGAAAAGTTTTCAATGCTGAGAACCTCGATCAGAGAGTAAAAAAGGCGTAAGGTTCACAATGGTGTAAAATTGAAACGGGAAATATCGGGCAAGTATTCGACTTAAAGGAACAATGGCCAAATCAACCACCCAAGAATGGAATCGTCGAGCGAAAACACTTGACAACCTCCTAGAAGCAGCTTTTCTTGCCACCAGACCTTTCTCCATCAATTAGGAATCTGATGCCGTCACTAAACACATTCCTTAAATTCTAGCCATTTGTTGAGTGTTTTTTTCTGGTGTCTAATCCGCATATATATCACCATTGCCCTTGATTTTCTTGACTGTAAATCTCTTAAATGTCAACATATACACGTGTGTTTTAGTTTACGATGATTTTTCAATGCCGAGAACCTCGATCAGAGAGTAAAAAAGGCGTAAGGTTCACAATGGTGTAAAATTAAAATGGGATATACCGGGCTAGGATTCGAGTTACAGGAACAAGGGCCTAACCAACCACCCAAGAATGGAATCGTCGAGCAAAAACACTTGACAACCTCCTAAAAGCAGCTTTTCTTGCCACCAGACCTTTCTACAACAATTAGGAATCTGATACCGTCACTAAACACATTTCTTAAATTGTAGCCATTTGTTGAGTGTTTTTTTGTGCCTAATCCGCATATATATCACCATTGCCCTTAATTTTCTTGACTGTATATCTTTTAAATGTCAACATATACACGTGTGATTTAGTTTACGATGATTTTTCAATGCTGAGAACCTCGATCAGAGAGTAAAAAAGGCGTAAGGTTCACAATGGTGTAAAATTACAATGGGATATACCGGGCTAGAATTCGAGTTACAAGAACAAGGGCCAAACCAACCACCCAAGAATGGAATCGTCGAGCGAAAACACTTGACAACCTCCTAGAAGCAACTTTTCTTGCCACCAGACCTTTCTCCATCAATTAGGAATCTGATGTCGTCACTAAACACATTCCATAAATTCCAGCCATTTGTTGAGTGTTTTTTTTTCTGGTGTCTAATCCGCATATATATCACCATTGCCCTTGATTTTCTTGACTGTAAATCTCTTAAATGTCAACATATACACGTGTGTTTTAGTTTACGAAGATTTTTCAATGCCGAGAACCTCGATCAGAGAGTAAAAAGGCGTAAGGTTCACAATGGAGTAAAATTAAAATGGGATATAACGGGCTAGGTTTCGAGTTACAGGAACAAGGGCCTAACCAACCACCCAAGAATGGAATCGTCGAGCAAAAACACTTGACAACCTCCTAGAAGCAGCTTTTCTTGCCACCAGACCTTTCTACATCAATTAGGAACTGATACCGTCACTAAACACATTTCTAAAATTGTAGCCATTTGTTGAGTGTTTTTTTTGTGCCTAATCCGCATATATATCAATCACCATAGCCCTTGATTTTCTTGACTGTATATCTCTTAAATGTCAACATATACACGTGTGATTTAGTTTACGACGAGTTTTCAATGCTGAGAACGTCGATCAGAGAGTAAAAAAGGCGTAAGGTTCACAATGGTGTAAAATTAAAATGGGATATATCGGGCTAGGATTCGACTTAAAGGAACAATGGCCAAATCAACCACCCAAGAATGGAATCGTCGAGCGAAAACACTTGACAACCTCGTAGAAGCAGCTTTTCTTGCCACCAGACCTTTCTCCATCAATTAGGAATCTGATGCCGTCACTAAACACATTCCTTAAATTCTAGCCATTTGTTGAGTGTTTGTTTTTCTGGTGTCTAATCCGAATATATATCACCATTGACCTTGATTTTCTTGACTGTAGATCTCTTAAATGTCAACATATACACGTGTGTTTTAGTTTACGAAGAATTTTCAATGCCCAGAACCTCGATCAGAGAGTAAAAAAGGCGTAAGGTTCACAATGGTGTAAAATTAAAATGGGATATACCGGGCTAGGATTCGAGTTACAGGAACAAGGGCCTAACCAACCACCCAAGAATGGAATCGTCGAGCAAAAACACTTGACAACCTCCTAGAAGCAGCTTTTCTTGCCACCAGACCTTTCTACATCAATTAGGAATCTGATACCGTCACTAAACACATTTCTTAAATTGTAGCCATTTGTTGAGTGTTTTTTTGTGCCTAATCCGCATATATATCACCATTGCCCTTAATTTTCTTAACTGTATATCTCTTAAATGTCAACATATACACGTGTGATTTAGTTTATGAAAAGTGTTCAATGCTGAGAACCTCGATCAGAGAGTAAAAAAGGCGTAAGGTTCACAATGGTGTAAAATTAAAATGGGATATATCAGGCTAGGATTCGACTTAAAGGAACAATGGCCAAATCAACCACCCAATAATGGAATCGTCGAGCGAAAACACTTGACAACCTCCAAGAAGCAGCTTTTCTTGCCACCAGACCTTTCTCCATCAATTAGGAATCTGATGCCGTCACTAAACACATTCCTTAAATTCTAGCCATTTGTTTAGTGTTTTTTTTTTCTGGTGTCTAATCCTGATATATATCACCATTGCCCTTGATTTTCTTGACTGTAAATCTCTTAAATGTCAACATATACACGTGTGTTTTAGTTTACGATGATTTTTCAATCCCGAGAACCTCGATCAGAGAGTAAAAAAGTTGTAAGGTTCACAATGGTGTAAAATTAAAATGGGATATACCGGGCTAGGATTCGAGTTACAGGAACAAGGGCCTAACCAACCACCCAAGAATGGAATCGTCGAGCAAAAACACTTGACAACCTCCTAGAAGCAGCTTTTCTTGCCACCAGACCTTTCTACATCAATTAGGAATCTGATACCGTCACTAAACACATTTCTTAAATTGTTGCCATTTGTTGAGTGTTTTTTTTGTGCCTAATCCGCATATATATCACCATTGCCCTTGATTTTCTTGACTGTATATCTCTTAAATGTCAACATATACACGTGTGATTTAGTTTACGACGAGTTTTCAATGTTGAGAACGTCGATCAGAGAGTAAAAAAGGCGTAAGGTTCACAATGGTGTAAAATTAAAATGGGATATATCGGGCTAGGATTCGACTTAAAGGAACAATGGCCAAATCAACCACCCAAGAATGGAATCGTCGAGCGAAAACACTTGACAACCTCCTAGAAGCAGCTTTTCTTGCCACCAGACCTTTCTACATCAATTAGGAATCTGATACCGTCACTAAACACATTTCTTAAATTGTAGCCATTTGTTGAGTGTTTTTTTTGTGCCTAATCCGCATTTATATCACCATTGCCCTTAATTTTCTTGACTGTATATCTCTTAAATGTCAACATATACACGTGTGATTTAGTTTATTAAAAGTTTTCAATGCTGAGAACCTCGATCAGAGAGTAAAAAAGGTGTAAGGTTCACAACGGTGTAAACTTAAAATGGGATATATCAGGCTAGGATTCGACTTAAAGGAACAATGGCCAAATCAACCACCCAATAATGGAATCGTCGAGCGAAAACACTTGACAACCTCCTAGAAGCAGCTTTTCTTGCCACCAGACCTTTCTCCATCAATTAGGAATCTGATGCCGTCACTAAACACATTCCTTAAATTCTAGCCATTTGTTTAGTGTTTTTTTTTCTGGTGTCTAATCCTGATATATATCACCATTGCCCTTGATTTTCTTGACTGTAAATCTCTTAAATGTCAACATATACACGTGTGTTTTAGTTTACGATGATTTTTCAATGCCCAGAACCTCGATCAGAGAGTAAAAAAGGCGTAAGGTTCACAATGGTGTAAAATTAAAATGGGATATACCGGGCTAGGATTCGAGTTACAGGAACAAGGGCCTAACCAACCACCCAAGAATGGAATCGTCGAGCAAAAACACTTGACAACCTCCTAGAAGCAGCTTTTCTTGCCACCAGACCTTTCTACATCAATTAGGAATCTGATACCATCACTAAACACATTTCTTAAATTGTTGCCATTTGTTGAGTGTTTTTTTTTGTGCCTAATCCGCATATATATCACCATTGCCCTTAATTTTCTTGACTGTATATCTCTTAAATGTCAACATATACACGTGTGATTTAGTTTATGAAAAGTTTTCAATGCTGAGAACCTTGATCAGAGAGTAAAAAAGGCGTAAGGTTCACAATGGTGTAAAATTAAAATGGGATATATCAGGCTAGGATTCGACTTAAAGGAACAATGGCCAAATCAACCACCCAATAATGGAATCGTCGAGCGAAAACACTTGACAACCTCCAAGAAGCAGCTTTTCTTGCCACCAGACCTTTCTCCATCATTTAGGAATCTGATGCCGTCACTAAACACATTCCTTAAATTCTAGCCATTTGTTTAGTGTTTTTTTTTCTGGTGTCTAATCCTGATATATATCACCATTGCCCTTGATTTTCTTGACTGTAAATCTCTTAAATGTCAACATATACACGTGTGTTTTAGTTTACGATGATTTTTCAATCCCGAGAACCTCGATCAGAGAGTAAAAAAGTCGTAAGGTTCACAATGGTGTAAAATTAAAATGGGATATACCGGGCTAGGATTCGAGTTACAGGAACAAGGGCCTAACCAACCACCCAAGAATGGAATCGTCGAGCAAAAACACTTGACAACCTCCTAGAAGCAGCTTTTCTTGCCACCAGACCTTTCTACATCAATTAGGAATCTGATACCGTCACTAAACACATTTCTTAAATTGTTGCCATTTGTTGAGTGTTTTTTTTGTGCCTAATCCGCATATATATCACCATTGCCCTTGATTTTCTTGACTGTATATCTCTTAAATGTCAACATATACACGTGTGATTTAGTTTACGACGAGTTTTCAATGTTGAGAACGTCGATCAGAGAGTAAAAAAGGCGTAAGGTTCACAATGGTGTAAAATTAAAATGGGATATATCGGGCTAGGATTCGACTTAAAGGAACAATGGCCAAATCAACCACCCAAGAATGGAATCGTCGAGCGAAAACACTTGACAACCTCCTAGAAGCAGCTTTTCTTGCCACCAGACCTTTCTACATCAATTAGGAATCTGATACCGTCACTAAACACATTTCTTAAATTGTAGCCATTTGTTGAGTGTTTTTTTTGTGCCTAATCCGCATTTATATCACCATTGCCCTTAATTTTCTTGACTGTATATCTCTTAAATGTCAACATATACACGTGTGATTTAGTTTATTAAAAGTTTTCAATGCTGAGAACCTCGATCAGAGAGTAAAAAAGGTGTAAGGTTCACAACGGTGTAAACTTAAAATGGGATATATCAGGCTAGGATTCGACTTAAAGGAACAATGGCCAAATCAACCACCCAATAATGGAATCGTCGAGCGAAAACACTTGACAACCTCCTAGAAGCAGCTTTTCTTGCCACCAGACCTTTCTCCATCAATTAGGAATCTGATGCCGTCACTAAACACATTCCTTAAATTCTAGCCATTTGTTTAGTGTTTTTTTTTCTGGTGTCTAATCCTGATATATATCACCATTGCCCTTGATTTTCTTGACTGTAAATCTCTTAAATGTCAACATATACACGTGTGTTTTAGTTTACGATGATTTTTCAATGCCCAGAACCTCGATCAGAGAGTAAAAAAGGCGTAAGGTTCACAATGGTGTAAAATTAAAATGGGATATACCGGGCTAGGATTCGAGTTACAGGAACAAGGGCCTAACCAACCACCCAAGAATGGAATCGTCGAGCAAAAACACTTGACAACCTCCTAGAAGCAGCTTTTCTTGCCACCAGACCTTTCTACATCAATTAGGAATCTGATACCGTCACTAAACACATTTCTTAAATTGTTGCCATTTGTTGAGTGTTTTTTTTGTGCCTAATCCGCATATATATCACCATTGCCCTTAATTTTCTTGACTGTATATCTCTTAAATGTCAACATATACACGTGTGATTTAGTTTATGAAAAGTTTTCAATGCTGAGAACCTCGATCAGAGAGTAAAAAAGGCGTAAGGTTCACAATGGTGTAAAATTAAAATGGGATATATCAGGCTAGGATTCGACTTAAAGGAACAATGGCCAAATCAACCACCCAATAATGGAATCGTCGAGCGAAAACACTTGACAACCTCCAAGAAGCAGCTTTTCTTGCCACCAGACCTTTCTCCATCATTTAGGAATCTGATGCCGTCACTAAACACATTCCTTAAATTCTAGCCATTTGTTTAGTGTTTTTTTTTCTGGTGTCTAATCCTGATATATATCACCATTGCCCTTGATTTTCTTGACTGTAAATCTCTTAAATGTCAACATATACACGTGTGTTTTAGTTTACGATGATTTTTCAATCCCGAGAACCTCGATCAGAGAGTAAAAAAGTCGTAAGGTTCACAATGGTGTAAAATTAAAATGGGATATACCGGGCTAGGATTCGAGTTACAGGAACAAGGGCCTAACCAACCACCCAAGAATGGAATCGTCGAGCAAAAACACTTGACAACCTCCTAGAAGCAGCTTTTCTTGCCACCAGACCTTTCTACAACAATTAGGAATCTGATACCGTCACTAAACACATTTCTTAAATTGTAGCCATTTGTTGGGTGTTTTTTTTGTGCCGAATCCGCATATATATCACCATTGCCCTTGATTTTCTTGGCTGTATATCTCTTAAATGTCAACATATACACGTGTGATTTAGTTTACGAAGATTTTTCAATGCTGAGAACCTCGATCAGAGATTAAAAAAGGCGTAAGGTTCACAATGATGTAAAATTAAAATGGGATATACCGGGCTAGGATTCGAGTTACAGGAACTAGGGCCAAACCAACCTCTCAAGAATGGAATCGTCGAGCGAAAACACTTGACAACCTCCTAGAAGCAGCTTTTCTTGCCACCAGACATTTCTCCATCAATTAGGAATCTGATGCCGTCACTATACACATTCCTTAAATTCTAGCCATTTGTTGAGTGTTTTTTTCTGGTGTCTAATCCGCATATATATCACCATTGCCCTTGATTTTCTTGACTGTAAATCTCTTAAATGTCAACATATACATGTGTGTTTTAGTTTACGAAGATTTTTCAACGCCGACAACCTCGATCAGAGAGTAAAAAAGGCGTAAGGTTCACAATGGTGTAAAATTAAAATGGGATATAATGGGCTAGGATTCGAGTTACAAGAACAAGGGCCTAACCAACCACCCAAGAATGGAATCGTCGAGCAAAAACACTTGACAACCTCCTAGAAGCAGCTTTTCTTGCCACCAGACCTTTCTACATCAATTTGGCATCTGATACCGTCACTAAACACATTTCTTAAATTGTAGCCATTTGTTGAATGTTTTTTTGTGCCTAATCCGCATATATATCATCATTGCCCTTGATTTTCTTGATTGTATATCTCTTAAATGTCAACATATACACGTGTGATTTAGTTTATGAAAAGTTTTCAATGCTGAGAACCTCGATCAGAGAGTAAAAAAGTCGTAAGGTTCACAATGGTGTAAAATTAAAATGGGATATATCGGGCTAGGATTCGACTTAAAGGTACAATGGCGAAACCAACCACCCAAGAATGGAATCGTCGAGCGAAAACACTTGACAACTTCCTAGAAGCAGCTTTTCTTGCCACCAGACCTTTCTCCATCAATTAGGAATCTGATGCCGCCACTAAACACATTCCTTAAATTGTAGCCATTTGTTGAGTGTTTTTTTTGGTGTCTAATCCGCATATAATTCACCATTGCCCTTGATTTTATTGACTGTATATCTCTTAAATGTTAACATATACACATGTGATTTAGTTTACGGAGATTTTTCAATGCCGAGAACCTGGATCAGAGAGTAAAAAGGCGTAAGGTTCACAATGGTGTAAAATTAAAATGGGATATACCGGGCTAGGATTCGAGTTACAGGAACAAGGGCCAAACCAACCACTGAAGAATGGAATCGTCGATCGAAAACACTTGACAACCTCCTAGAAGCAGCTTTTCTTGCCACCAGACCTTTCTCCATCAATTAGGAATCTTAGGAATCTGATGCCGTCACTAAACACATTCCTTAAATTGTAGCCATTTGTTGAGTGTTTTTTTGTGTCTAATCCGCATATATATCACCATTGCCCTTGATTTTCTTGACTGTATATCTCCTAAATGTCAACATATACACGAGTGATTTAGTTTACGAAGATTTTTCAATACCGAGAACCTCGATCAGAGAGTAAAAAAGGCGTAAGGTTCACATTGTTGTAAAATTAAAATGGGATATACCGGGCTAGGATTTGAGTTACTGGAACAAGGAACAACCACCCTAAAATGGAATCGTCGAGCGAAAACACTTGACAACCTCCTAGAAGCAGCTTTTCTTGCCACCATGCCTATCTCCATCAATTAGGAATCTGATGCCGTCACTATACACATTCCTTAAATTGTAGCCATTTGTTTAGTGTTTTTTTTATGTTTAATCCGCATATATATCACCATTGCCCTTGATTTTCTTGATTGTATATCTCTTAAATGTCAACATATACACGTGTGATTTAGTTTACGAAGATTTTTCAATGCCGAGAACCTCGATTAGAGACTAAAAAGGCGTAAGGTTCACAATGGTGTAAAATTAAAATGTGATATACCGGTCTAAGATTCGAGTTACTGGAACAAGGGCCAAACCAACCACCCAATAATGGAATCGTCGAGTGAAAACACTTGACAACCTCCTAGAAGCAGCTTTTCTTGCCACCAGACATTTCTCCATCAATTAGGAATCAAATGCCGTCAATAAACACATTCCTTAATTTGTAGCCATTTGTTGATTTTTTTTTTTTTTTTGGAGTCCAATCCGCATATATATCACCATTGCCCTTCATTTTCTTGACTGTATATGTCTTAAATGTCAACATATACACGTATGATTTAGTTTACGAAGATTTTTCAATGCCGAGAACCTCGATCAGAGAGTAAAAAAGGCGTAAGGTTCACATTGGTGTAAAATTAAAATGGGATATACCGGGCTGGGATTCGAGTTACAGGAACAAGGGCCAAACCAACCACCCAAGAATGGAATCGTCGGGAGAAAACACTTGACAACCTCCTAGAAGCAGCTTTTCTTGCCACTAGACATTTCTCCATCAATTAGGAATCTGATTCCGTCACTAAACACATTCTTTAAATTGTAGCCATTGGTTGAGTGGTTTTTTTTTTTGTGTCTAATCCGCATATATATCACCATTCCCCTTGATTTTCTTGACGGTATATCTCTTAAATGTCAACATATACATGTGTGATTTAGTTTACGAAGATTTTTCAATGCTGAGAACCTCGATCAGAGAGTAAAAAAGGCGTAAGGTTCACAATGGTGTAAAATGAAAATGGGATATACCGGGCTAGGATTCGAGTTACAGGAACAAGGGCCAAACCAACCACCCTAAAATGGAATCGTCGAGCGAAAACACTTGACAACCACCTAGAAGCAGCTTTTCTTGCCACCAGACCTTTCTACATCAATTAGGAATCTGATGCCGTCACTAAACACATTCCTTAAATTGTAGCTATTTGTTGAGTGTGTTTTTTTTGGTGTCTAATCCGCATATATATCACCATTGCCCTTGACTTTCTTGACTGTATATCTCTTAAATGTCAACATATACACGTGATTTAGTTTACGAAGATTTTTCAATGCTGAGAACCTCAATCAGAGAGTAAGAAAGGCGTAAGGTTCACAATGGTGTAAAATTAAAATGGCATATACCGGGCTAGGATTCGAGTTACAGGAACAAGGGTCAAACCAACCACCGAAGAATGGAATCGTCGAGCGAAAACACTTGACAACCTCCTAGAAGCAGCTTTTCTTGCCACCAGACCTTTCTCCATCAATTAGGAATCTTATGCCGTCACTAAACACATTCCTTAAATTGTAGCCATTTGTTGAGTGTTTTTTTTGGTGTCTAATCCGCATATATATCACCATTGCCCTTGATTTTCTTAACTGTATATCTCTTAAATGTCAACATATACACGTGTGATTTAGTTAACGAAGATTTTTCAATGCCGAGAACCTCGATCAGAGAGTAAAAAAGGCGTAAGGTTCACAATGGTATAAAATTAAAATGAGATATACCGGGCTAGGATTCGAGTTTTAGGAACAAGGGCCAAACCAACCACCCAAGAATTGAATCGTCGAGTGAAAAGACTTGACAACCTCCTAGAAGCATATTTTCTTGCCACCAGACCTTTCTCCATCAATTAGGAATCTGATGCCGTCACTAAACACATTCCTTAAATTGTAGCCATTTGTTGAGTTTTTTTTTTTGTGTCCAATCCACATATATATCACCATTCCCCTTGATTTTCTTGACTGTATTTCTCTTAAATTGTCAACATATACACGTGTGATTTAGTTTACGAAGATTTTTCAATGCCGAGAACCTCGATTTGAGAGTAAAAAAGGCATAAGGTTCACAATGGTGTAAAATTAAAATGGGATACACCGGGCTAGAATTCGAGTTACAGGAACAAGGGTCAAACCAACCACCCAAGAATAGATTCGTCGAGCGAAAACACTTAACAACCTCCTAGAAGCAGCTTTTCTTGTCACCAGACCTTTCTCCATCAATTAGGAATCTAATGCCGTCACTATACACATTCCTTAAATGTGTAGCCATTTGTTGAGTGTTTTTTTTGGTGTCTAATCCGCATATATATCACCATTGTCCTTGATTTTCTTGGCTATATATCTCTTAAATGTCAACATATACACGTGTGATTTAATTTACAAAGATTTTTCAATGCCGAGAACCTCGATCAGAGAGTAAAAAAGGCGTAAGGTTCACAATGGTGTAGAATTAAAATGGGATATACCGGTCTAGGATTCGAGTTACAGGAACAAGGGCCAAACCAACCACCCAATAATGGAATCGTCGAGCGAAAACACTTGACAACCTCCTAGAAGCAGCTTTTCTTGCCACCAGACCTTTCTACATCAATTAGGAATCTGATGCCGTCACTAAACACATTCCTTAAATTGTAGCCATTTGTTGAGTTTTTTTTTTGATGTCCAATCCGCATATATATCACCATTGCCCTTGATTTTCTTGACTATATATGTCTTAAATGTCAACATATACACGTGTGATTTAGTTTACAAAGATTTTTCAATGTCGAGAACCTCAATCAGAGAGTAAAAAAGCGTAAGGTTCACAATGGTGTAAAATTAAAATGGGATATACCGGGCTTGGATTCGAGTTACAGGAACAAGGGCCAAACCAACCACCCAAGAATGGAATCGTCGAGAGAAAACACTTGATAACCTCCTAGAAGCAGCTTTTCTTGCCACCAGACATTTCTCCATCAATTAGGAATCTGATGCCGTCACTTAACACATTCCTTAAATTGTAGCCATTTGTTAGTGTTTTTTTTTTTGTGTCTAATCCGCATATATATTACCATTGCCCTAGATTTTCTTGACTGTAGATCTCTTGAATGTCAACATATACACGTGTGAATTAGTTTACATAGATTTTTCAATGCCGAGAACCTCGATCAGAGAGTAAAAAAGGCGTAAGGTTCACAATGGTGTAAAATTAAAATGGGATATAACGGGCTAGGATTCGAGTTACAGGAACAAGGGTCAAACCAATCACACAAGAATAGAATCGTCGAGCAAAAACACTTGAAAACCTCCTAGAAGCAGCTTTTCTTGCCACTAAACCTTTCTCCATCTATTAGGAATCTGATGCCGTCACTAAACACATTCCTTAAATTGTAGCCATTTGTTGAGTGTTTTTTTGTGTCTAATCCGCATATATATCACCATTGCCCTTGATTTTCTTGATTGTATATCTCTTAAATGTGAACATATACACGTGTGATTTAGTTAACGAAGATTTTTCAACGCCGAAATCCTCGATGAGAGAGTAAAAAAGACGTAACGTTCACAATGGAGTAAAATTAAAACGGGATATACCGGGATTGGATTCGAGTTACAGGAACAAGGGCCAAACCAACCACCCAAGATTGGAATCTTCGAGCGAAAACACTTGACAACCTCCTAGAAGCAGCTTTTCTTGCCACCAGACCTTTATCCATCAATTAGGAATCTGATGCCGTCACTAAACACATTCCTTAAATTGTAGCCATTTGTTGAGTGCTTTTTTTGGTGTCTAATCCGCATATATATCACCATTGCCCTAGATTTTCTTGACAATATATACACGTGTGATTTAGTTTACGAAGATTTTTCAATGCCGAGAACCTCGATCAGAGAGTAAAAAAAGCCGTAAGGTTCACAATGGTGTAAAATTAAAATGGGATATACCGGGCTAGGATTCGAGTTACAGGAACACGGGCCAAACCAACCACCCAAGAATGGAATCGTCGAGCGAAAACACTTGACAACCTCCTAGAAGCAGCTTTTCTTGCCACCAAACAATTCTCCATCAATTAGGAATCTGATGCCGTCACTAAACACATTCATTAAATTGTAGCCATTTGTTGAGCGTTTTTTTTGTGTCTAATCCGCATATATGTCACCATTGCCCTTGATTTTCTTGACTGTATATCTCTTAAATGTCAACATATATACGTGTGATTTAGTTTTCGAATATTTTTCAATACCGAGAACCTCGATCAGAGTGTAAAAAAGGCGTAAGGTTCACAATGGTATAAAATTAAAATGGGATATACCGGGCTAGGATTCGAGTTTCAGGAACAAGGGCCAAACTAACCACCCAAGAATGGAATCGTCGAGCGAAAACACTTGACAACCTCCTAGAAGCAGCTTTTCTTGCCACCATACCTTTCTCCATCAATTAGGAATCTGATGCCGTCACTAAACACATTCCTTAAATTGTAGCCATTTGTTGAGTGTTTTTTTTTGTGTCTAATCCGCATGTATGTCACCATTGCCCTTGATTTTCTTGACTGTATATCTCTTAAATGTCAACATATATACGTGTGATTTAGTTTTCGAATATTTTTCAATACCGAGAACCTCGATCAGAGTGTAAAAAAGGCGTAAGGTTCACAATGATATAAAATTAAAATGGGATATACCGGGCTAAGATTCGAGTTACAGGAAAAAGGGTCAAACCAACCTCCCAAGAATGGAATCGTCGAGCGAAAACACTTGACAACCTCCTAGAAGCAGCTTTTCTTGCCACCAGACATTTCTCAATCAATTAGGAATTTGATGTCGTCACTAAACATATTTTTTTAAATTATAGCCATTTGTTGAGTGTTTTTTTTTTGGGGGGAAATGGACTGTATCACCCTAAACTATGCAAAATTGGCCAATACCACGCCCAACTTTCAAGTTGGCTCCCACCACCCCCAACTCAACACTTGGGTTGTTGTGTCACCCCTTCGTTAAATAATCACTAACTCAGTTTGTTTTTTAATCCTACGTGCATGGTTGTAAAAATCCCGACTAGTCTCCAATTAGTCGCCGATTAATCACTAATCGGGGGTTCACCGATTAATGGCCGATTAATAGCTAGGCAGTCAATGGCGGTCCTATTCTGGCTAAAATTTGGCTAGATGCCGGCCAAATTTTGACCAAACTATATAAATTCCTTCCAATTACTTAAAAAAATGGGTTAATAAGGGGTTAAAACATGTCTACTTTAAAAAACTACAAATAAAAATGTTTATGTATATATGTAACTAAAAATCACATATAAAAATCTCAATCCGATTAATTCCGATTAATCCCTATTAATCCCGATTAGTCGCTAGTCGGTACCCCACCGCCCGACTAGCGCCTAGCGATTCTTACAACACTGCCTACGTGGCAAGGAACTTGTGAGGTGGACAGGCTACGTGGACTCACCATCATCTATCTCTGTAAACATAAATAAAAACCCTAAATCACTTGCCAGTTCAACCCAAACACAAATTGCAGAGAAAATCAATCGGAACTCCTACCACCACAACCACCACCGTCACACACAACCCAACCGTCGCCGCCTCCTTTCAGATTGGAACGACGAACCCGAAAGAGAGAGAGATGGGAGAGAGGACATCACCGTTACTAGCCAAGATTGAAGCACAATCTCACCAGAGATTTGGACCAAGCCGTCGCCGCCTCCTTTGAGGCTTGTTCTCGTTCGATGATAAAGAAGAACCGGAGATTTGGACTTGAGAAGCCATGGTATGTTCTCGTTTCAGATCTAGGAGACGAAGCCGTCGTCATCCCTATTTCAGAGCTACCGTAAAACCCTCAAAATCACAGTTAATAATAGTCGTGTGTGTGTTCTGTAGAGAGAAAGAAGAGGGATTTGACCTCTGGCCGCTTTTCCGGCATATGGAATACTACAGCCAAAGGTCTCAGGCATGGTGAATTTCATCGTGGTCTTTATTTACCCGGAAGTGCAGCGGTGGTGGTTCAATCGTGTCTCGGATTCGAAGGTAGGAGTGAGGGTGATTGTTGACGGTGGCTACGACAGTGATTGTCGAGGGTGGAGATAATCTAGGGTTCCGATGATATCATTTTTATGGTGGAAGAGGCAACAGCGGTGGTTGGGTGGGGTGGATGGCAGCAGAGGATGGTTGTGGGGCGGATGGCAGGATTGTGGTGTGGGGTGTGGTGGTGGATGGTGGTGGTGTTAAGAGAGAGAGAAGTGAAAATTTTATAAATTGAATTTTGTATGTAATATATATCTATAAACCATATAAATATTTAAATTTTTTTATTTATAAAATATGTTCCAGATCCACGTCAGCATGCCACATTGGATAAATTGGCCACGTCAGCAAAAACACTAACTAAGTTAGTGCCTAGTTAACGAATGGGTGACACAGCAACCCAAGTGTTAAGTTGGGGGTGGTGGGAGCCAACTTGAAAGTTGGGCGTGGTATTGGCCAATTTTGCATAGTTTAGGGTGATACAGTCCATTTCCCCTTTTTTGGGTGTCTAATCCGCATATATATCACCATTGCCCTTAATTTTCTTGACTGTATATCTCTTAAATGTCAACATATACACGTGTGATTTAGTTTACGAAGATTTTTCATTGCCGGGAACCTCAATCAGAGAGTAAAAAAGGCGTAAGGTTCACAATGGTGTAAAATTAAAATGGGATACACCGGGCTAGGATTCGAGTTACAGGAACAAGGGTCAAACCAACCACCCAAGAATGGAATCATCGACCAAAAACACTTGACAACCTACTAGAAGCAGATTTTCTTGCCAGCAGACCTTACTCCATCAATTAGGAATCTGATGCCGTCACTAAACACATTTCTTAAATTGTAGCCATTTGTTGAGTGTTTTTTTTATGTGTCTAATCCGCATATATATCACCATTGCCCTTGATTTTCTTGACTGTATATCTCTTAAATGTCAACATATAGACGTGTGATTTAGTTTACGAATATTTTTCAACTCCGAGAACCTCGATCAGAGAGTAAAAAAGGCATAAGGTTCACAATGGTGTAAAATCAAAATGAGATATACCGGGATAGGATTCAGTTACAGGAACAACGGCCAAACCAACCACCCAAGAATGGAATCGTCGAGCGAAAACACTTGACAACCTCCTAGAAGCAGTTTTTCTTGCCACCAGACCTTTCTCCATCAATTAGGAATCTGATGCCCTCACTAAACACATTCCTTAAACTGTAGCCATTTGTTGAGTGTTTTTTTTTCTTGTGTCTAATCCGCATTTATATCACCATTGCCCTTGATTTTCTTGATTGTATATCACTTAAATGTCAACATATACACGTGTGATTTAGTTAACGAAGATTTTTCAATGCCGAGAACCTCGATCAGAGAGTAAAAAAGGCGTAAGGTTCACAATGGTATAAAATTAAAATGAGATATACCGGGCTAGGATTCGAGTTTTAGGAACAAGGGCCAAACCAACCACCCAAGAATTGAATCGTCGAGCGAAAACACTTGACAACCTCCTAGAAGCAGCTTTTCTTGCCACCAGACCTTTCTCCATCAATTGGGAATCTGATGCCGTCACTAAACACATTCCTTAAATTGTAGCCATTTGTTGAGTTTTTTTTTGCTGTCCAATCCACATATATATCACCATTGCCCTTGATTTTTTTGACTGTATTTCTCTTAAATTGTCAACATATACACGTGTGATTTAGTTTACGAAGATTTTTCAATGCCGAGAACCTCGATTTGAGAGTAAAAAAGGCATAAGGTTCACAATGGTGTAAAATTAAAATGGGATACACCGGACTAGAATTCGAGTTACAGGAACAAGGGTCAAACCAACCACCCAAGAATAGAATCGTCGAGCGAAAACACTTAACAACCTCCTAGAAGCAGCTTTTCTTGCCACCAGACCTTTCTCCATCAATTAGGAATCTAATGCCGTCACTATACACATTCCTTAAATGTGTAGCCATTTGTTGAGTGTTTTTTTTGGTCTCTAATCCGCATATATATCACCATTGTCCTTGATTTTCTTGGCTGTATATCTCTTAAATGTCAACATATACACGTGTGATTTAATTTACGAAGATTTTTCAATGCCGAGAACCTCGATCAGAGAGTAAAAAAGGCGTAAGGTTCACAATGGTGTAGAATTAAAATGGGATATACCGGTCTAGGATTCGAGTTACAGGAACAAGGGCCAAACCAACCACCCAATAATGGAATCGTCGAGCGAAAACACTTGACAACCTCCTAGAAGCAGCTTTTCTTGCCACCAGACCTTTCTCCATCAATTAGGAATCTGATGCCGTCACTAAACACATTCCTTAAATTGTAGCCATTTGTTGAGTTTTTTTTTTGGTGTCCAATCCGCATATATATCACCATTGCCCTTGATTTTCTTGACTATATATGTCTTAAATGTCAACATATACACGTGTGATTTAGTTTACAAAGATTTTTCAATGTCGAGAACCTCAATCAGAGAGTAAAAAAGCGTAAGCTTCACAATGGTGTAAAATTAAAATGGGATATACCGGGCTAGGATTCGAGCTACAGGAACAAGGGCCAAATCAACCACCCAAGAATGGAATCGTCGAGAGAAAACACTTGATAACCTCCTAGAAGCAGCTTTTCTTGCCACCAGACATTTCTCCATCAATTAGGAATCTGATGCCGTCACTTAACACATTCCTTAAATTGTAGCCATTTGTTAGTGTTTTTTTTTTGTGTCTAATCCGCATATATATCACCATTGCCCTAGATTTTCTTGACTGTATATCTCTTAAATGTCAACATATACACGTGTGAATTAGTTTACATAGATTTTTCAATGCCGAGAACCTCGATCAGAGGGTAAAAAAGGCGTAAGGTTCACAATGGTGTAAAATTAAAATGGGATATAACGGGCTAGGATTCGAGTTACAGGAACAAGGGTCAAACCAATCACCCAAGAATAGAATCGTCGAGCAAAAACACTTGAAAACCTCCTAGAAGCAGCTTTTCTTGCCACTAAACCTTTCTCCATCTATTAGGAATCTGATGCCGTCACTAAACACATTCCTTAAATTGTAGCCATTTGTTGAGTGTTTTTTTGTGTCTAATCCGCATATATATCACCATTGCCCTTGATTTTCTTGACTGTATATCTCTTAAATGTGAACATATACACGTGTTATTTAGTTAACGAAGATTTTTCAACGCCGAGAACCTCGATGAGAGAGTAAAAAAGACGTAAGGTTCACAATGGAGTAAAATTAAAACGGGATATACCGGGATTGGATTCGAGTTACAGGAACAAGGGCCAAACCAACCACCCAAGATTGGAATCTTCGAGCGAAAACACTTGACAACCTCCTAGAAGCAGCTTTTCTTGCCACCAGACCTTTATCCATCAATTAGGAATCTGATGCCGTCACTAAACACATTCCTTAAAATGTAGCCATTTGTTGAGTGCTTTTTTTGGTGTCTAATCCGCATATATATCAACATTGCCCTAGATTTTCTTGACAATATATACACGTGTGATTTAGTTTACGAAGATTTTTCAATGCCGAGAACCTCGATCAGAGAGTAAAAAAAGCCGTAAGGTTCACAATGGTGTAAAATTAAAATGGGATATACCGGGCTAGGATTCGAGTTACAGGAACACGATCCAAACCAACCACCCAAGAATGGAATCGTCGAGCGAAAACACTTGACAACCTCCTAGAAGCAGCTTTTCTTGCCACCAAACCATTCTCCATCAATTAGGAATCTGATGCCGTCACTAAACACATTCCTTAAATTGTAGCCATTTGTTGAGCGTTTTTTTTTTGTGTCTAATCCGCATATATGTCACCATTGCCCTTGATTTTCTTGACTGTATATCTCTTAAATGTCAACATATATACGTGTGATTTAGTTTTCGAATATTTTTCAATACCGAGAACCTCGATCAGAGTGTAAAAAAGGCGTAAGGTTCACAATGGTATAAAATTAAAATGGGATATACCGGGCTAGGATTCGAGTTTCAGGAACAAGGGCCAAACTAACCACCCAAGAATGGAATCATCGAGCGAAAACACTTGACAACCTCCTAGAAGCAGCTTTTCTTGCCACCATACATTTCTCCATCAATTAGGAATCTGATGCCGTCACTATACACATTCCTTAAATTGTAGCCATTTGTTGAGTGTTTTTTTTTTGTGTCTAATCCGCATATATATCACCATTGTCCTTGATTTTCTTGAAAGTATATCTCTTAAATGTCAACATATACACGTGTGATTTAGTTTACGAAGATTTTTCAATGCCGAGAACCTCGATCAGAGAGTAAAAAAGGCGTATGGTTCACAATGGTGTAAAATTAAAATGAGATATACCTGGATAGGATTCGAGTTACAGGAACAAGGGCCAAACCAACTACCCAAGAATGGAATAGTCGAGCGAAAACACTTGACAACCTCCTAGAAGCAGCTTTTCTTGCCACCAGACCTTTATCCATTAATTAGGAATCTGATGCCGTCACTAAACACATTCCTTAAATTGTAGCCATTTCTTGAGTGTTTTTTTTTGTGTCTAATCCGCATATATATCACCATTGCCCGTGATTTTCTTGATTGTATATCTCTTAAATGTCAACATATACACGTGTGATTTAGTTTACGAAGATTTTTCAATGCCGAGAACATCGATCAGAGAGTAAAAAAGCCATAAGGTTCACAATGGTATAAAATGAAAATGGGATATACCGGGCTAGGATTCGAGTTTCAGGAACAAGGGCCAAACCAACCACCCAAGAATGGAATCGTCGAGCGAAAACACTTGACAACCTCCTAGAAGCAGCTTTTCTTGCCACCAGACCTTTCTCAATCAATTAGGAATCTGATGCCGTCACTAAACACATTCCTTAAATTGTAGCCATTTGTTGAGTGTTTTTTTTGTGTCTAATCCGCATATGTATCACCCTTGCCCTTGATTTTCTTGACTGTATATCTCTTAAATGTCAACATATACACGTGTGATTTAGTTTACGAAGATTTTTCAATGCCGAGAACCTCAATCAAAGATTAAAAAAGGCGTAAGGCTCACAATGGTGTAAAATTAAAATGGGATATACCGGGAGAGGATTCGAGTTACAGGAACAAGGGCCAAACCAACCACCGTGAGGTATGTGAACTTGTGTATAAATAGAATTTTAAAGAGGCATGTTATGCCCTAATAAGTAATTTATCTTATGAAAAGTTTTAAATAAATCATGACGAATAGGATTGTAAATAAATAAAAATAAAACTACATAAAGAATCTTGGAAATCCCGACACTCTATGACAAGCCCAAAACCTTCTTTTCTACCCATTCCATTTGGGAGTGTAATAGCCACTTATTAAAGAGTTTTGCTTGAGGACAAGCAAAGATTCAAGTGTGGGGGTATTTGGTGTGTGCAAAATGCAACATATAAATTACATCAATTGTGGCATAAAACTAACCCTTTTTTAGTACTAATGTTGGAAAAAGTGTGTTTTTATCTTCCTTTTGTATTTTTAGGATTAAATGAGCTCAAATTAACAAAAGAAGCAAAAAGACATCAAAATCTAACATAAATACAAGAAAAGGAACAAGACGTGACATGCCCGACCCCACGACAGCATCTTCCCAAGCAAAACAAGACAACAGAAGACTGAACACGCCCCGTGCCTAGCCAGCACGGGGGCGTGCCCAAGTGTCAGCAGAAAAGACAAAGTGGTAGAAGCTTCTATTGCCCACCACGGGGTCGTGCTCAGCGGACACGGGGTCGTGGTTAACTATAAGATTCGCACAATCCAGGCAAATCTTCATAGTACAAAGATTCTTCTGCACACGGGGTCGTGCTCAGCGGACACGGGGGCGTGGTCAACTAATAAGACAAGCTGCAATAAATGAAGAAAGAGAAGGATGTGGACACGGGGCCGTGCCCACTGGACACGGGGCCATGCCTGAGCTTCTGTTCAGCCTATAAATAGGAGTGCTTGGCTCATTCTCAAACCATCCCTTGGCACACCACCTCTCTCACACTTCACCCACCACCCACCACCACCATCATCCATTGTCCATCGTAGATTGTGTGAGTCGTCTCGGGATCCAAGATTGATCGTAAGAGTTCTTGACAATCAAGGCCATGTTTGCCTAAGTCTCTTACATCACTTGGTGAAGACAAAGTGTCTAGTGTAATACTTTTTATTTCTAATCTTTTCGCACTTTTTACTTGGTTTTGTATTAATGACTTTAATAACTAGTTTCTTATGTTGAAGGTGATCTTTCCTTATCGTTTGTCCGTGGTGTCTTGGCATTATTTTACTGTCTATATAAAATAAAAGATTTTCACCATTCATGTCTCCACGGTCTATATGGAGGTATGTTGGCTACCTGGTCGGGGGTTAAGGGAATGGTTTGGTAAAGGTCTTGCCATTGTTCAGCGTTTAGAGGTCCTGCAATGGACCTGGGTCAAATTTAGTAGGACCCCCTTCAATACTTAACGGTATTGGATGGCGGGGGTCCAAACTCTTTGATCCCCTCATAAGTTAACTACTATTAATACTATAACCCCGGCTATTTAGGACTGTATCCCTGCTGACTCAGACTACTTAGTCGAGGGTAACGTCACCTCCAAAAGAGGGGCCTACCATAATTTGCAATAATAACTTAATTAATTATCTTCCAATAATCCACCCTTTTAGGATTGTATCCTTGCTGACTCAAACTACTGGGGTGAGGGTAGCGTCACCTTCACGAGAGGGGCCTACTACAATAACTAAGATAATCTCTTAAAAAGTGCAAAAGTGCGGAAATAATCAAAGGTTACACTAGATACGAGTCGGAACCAAGTGATTCGTCTTGTCTATCTGTTTTTCTTTTTATTTTTATTTTCAGCATTTTTAGTTAGTTTTTATTTTTTTCTTAGTTTAAAACATTTTTCTAAACTTTTTATTTTGATTAGACGTTGAGGATAAACCGGTACTAAAAGCTCTTGTGTCCTTGGACGACCTCGGTATCTTACCAACGCTATACTACGCTCCCGATGGGTGCACTTGCCCATATGTAAGTCTAGTGTTAGTAAATATCGTGTTTTATAAATTTAAAACTTGGCTAAAAATAAGTGTTAAAGGGGCTTAAAATATACACCTAAAATATATAACACTTCACACGCATCAAGTTTTTGGCGCCGTTGCCGGGGACACAAGGATTTTAAGAAAGTTAGGAATCAACGGCCTATTCGTTTTTCTTATTTTTCATTTTTTTTTAGGATTTTTCTTAATTTTTCTGTTTCTGCAGAGCTCAGCACGGGCCGTGCCTGGCCGGACACGGGCCGTGCCCAGCATCATCACTGGCAGTTTTTATTTTCTGAGTTACAGAGAGCTGAGCACGGGGTCGTGTCGGTGCAACACGGGGCCGTGTCCAACTCCCAGTAACAGGGATCCGGAAAACAATTACTGTACATCTGACCACGGGCCGTGTTCACTGAGCACGGGGCCATGGTGAACATTCTGACCAACGTTCTTTTCTGTTTTTATTGCAGGACTTGGAACCTTGGCGCCACATTTGAACTTCCTACGTAGTGCATGAGCTCCAGTTCTAGTAGAGACATAAAAGAACCTCTAGAAGAACCCGAACGCTTTCTCAGAAAAAGACTTAAAGCTAAAAATCAAGAGAAAATTTCGGGGGACCCACCTCCAATGGCGGACCAACGTACCCTCATGGATTACCTACGGCCCACCGTAGGTAATCTCGGCGCCGCTATCAATGCACCAAATGTCGAAGCCAATAACTTCGAACTTCGGCCGCATTTGATACAAATGCTTCAAAACTCCGCAACCTTCCATGGGCTTGCGAACGAGGATCCCCATCTACATATTACTAATTTCTTATAAATGTGTGATACCTTTCGAATCAATGGAGCATCAAATGACGCCATCCGCCTTCGAATGTTTCCATTTTCACTAAAAGACCGAGCTAAGGCTTGGCTTAACACCCTCCCAGTTGGCTCGGTAACCACCTGGGATGAACTAGCCCAAAAGTTTCTATATAAGTATTTCCCTCCTGCTAAAACGGCTAAATTAATGACTGAAATTAATACATATTCACAAGAGGATGGGGAATCCTTATATGAAACTTAGGAAAGGTTCAAGGAGCTACTAAGAAAGTGTCCCCATCACGGTCTTGCGGTATGGCAACAAGTATCCACTTTCTACAATGGGTTGTTGCCACACACAAGACAAACACTTGATTCTTGCTCCGGGGGACTTTTAGGCAATCGTCGCCCAAATGAGATATATAATCAAATTGAGGAAATTGCTCAAACCAATTTTCAATGGCACACTCCCCGAGGTAATAAATCTATTGCCCCGGGCTCCCATAAGGTTGATGAAAGCACTTCTTTACAAGCCCAAATCGAGGCCCTCTCTTCAAAAATCAAAAAGTTAGAAATGACAAAAACGGCCTCGGTTATGGCTTGTGAAAGGTGTGGTGGGCCACATGAAAATTGGAGTTGTATGAAAGAATTAGATGAACAAACAGAAACGGTAAACTACATTGATAACAGACCTAGGCCGTCGGGTCCTCCAACGGGTACCTATAACCAAGGATGGCGTAACCACCCAAATCTTGGTTGGAGAGATCCCGGCAATAGTAGTAACCAACAAAACCAACGAACTAACTTTCAACAACTACAAAATTTCTCTCAACAACAAGGTGGAAGAGAAAGGCTTGAAGATACAGTATCTCGCCTCATCTCCGACACCGAAAAGAAAAACTCGGATCAATTTCAACAATTGGAATCGAATTTTAGAAATCAACAAGCTAGCATCCAAAACATTGAAAAACAATTAAATCAACTAGCTCAAAATTTCTCCGAGAGACCACAAGGCGCGTTACCAAGTAATACCGAAACCAACCCAAAGGCGCAAGTACACCTCATCACATTGAGAAACCGAACCGTGGGTCCCGAGGACGCTCCATTACCGCCAGATGAAAGAAGCCAGTCTAGCCTAACCACAACTCCACCCGCACAAGAAAAAGCTTCTTTACCAAATCAAAAGCCCGCCAAGACTCCTCCAATTCCGTACCCCGGTAGGTTAAATCGTCAAAAGACCGATGAGCAATTCGCAAAGTTCGAAAATTTACTAAAACAATTGCATGTTAATATTCCTTTTATTGAGGTCCTAACCCAAATGCCTAAATATGCAAAATTCATGAGGGATTTCCTCGCTAACAAAAGAAAAATTGAATCATTGCAATTAGTTAACTTAGGCGAAGAATGCTCCGCCTTAGTACTCAACAAACTTCCACAAAAGAAAATCGACCCCGGAAGCTTCACAATTCCTTGCTCGATTGGGGAATCCCCCGTTCGTAATGCATTAGCCGATCTTGGGGCTAGCATTAACCTCATGCCCACATCGATGTTCAAACGACTCGGCCTAGGAACAACAAGCCCTACAAAGATGAGCATACAACTCGCCGACAGATCCGTCAAATTCCCACAAGGTGTCGCTGAAAATCTATTGGTAAAAGTTGACAACTTCGTTTTCCCAACCGACTGTGTCATCCTAGACATGGAAGAAGACACCGATGTCCCTCTCATCCTCGGGAGGCCATTTCTAGCCACCGCCCAAGCGGTGGTGGATATGAATGACGGAACGTTAACATTGAAGTTTGGGGACAAGGAAGTGAAGTTTGAATGTGGAAAAAGAGTAGAGGACGAACACCCGGTCAACTACATGAAGGTCATAGACTCAAGCTTGGATGACGCTCTCCGACGGTGTAACATGGGATGCAATACATCCCACTTGGGTAACATATGACCAGGCTTTGGGTCTAGCCAAGGACCCTTATAAACGTGGCGCACCATAGAGGCATTCCGCGGAACTATCCTTAGTTTAGTTTAGATTAATTTTTATGTTTTCTAGTTAGTTTTAATTTTCAGGAATAAAACACACTTGAGATTGCAAAGGATACAAGGGAAACTTGAACCAGCACCCCATGCAGGAAAACAGGACCGTCCGACGAAATTCTTCGTTTACAGTAAGTTCGGCACGGGCCGTGTCCGCCCAACACGGCCCCGTGCTGCACAGTCTGCAGAAAAAGACCCAGTTCAGATAACTGGACACAGGCCGTGTTCACCCAACACGCCCCCGTGTCCAGGCTTCTGTTTCTCTTGTTTTAATTTTGTTACTGGCACTTGAACACGGGGCCGTGCCCGGACAACACGGGGCCGTGTTCAGCGCCCAGTAACACAAAAATTTTGCTTTTTACACATTTTTACACATTCAATCAACCTAAAAACTTATTTTTGGGACACATTGAGGACAATGTGTAATTTAAGTGTGGGGGGATGCTAAAACCTGGAATCTTGCAAGTCCTAAATACAAGCCTTACACAAAACTCTATTGGAACCGCTAATCACCCCAAATTTTTTCAAAAATTTTCATTTTTTTACTTGTCTAGGTTTAACTCGGGAAATTCAAGTTCTCAAAAAGGTTATATTTTTACGAATTTACAACCGATAGCGTCGTGATAAAAAGAACCAACATAAGAAAATTATGAAAAGGCATGGCAAACTTAGTTAAAATTTGATTATATATACTTGATCACATAAAAACTCATTCCCACAAAAGTGAGTTTTGAGCCTTTATTGAGCATACAATTACATATCATTAGACTAAATGTTCATTTTTCGTTTCTTGTGTGAATAGCCGCTTGGTTCTTACGACTCTATAACTTGCCATGACGATACATTCCCGGTCCTTACCAACTTAAACCCGAGTAAGTAAATGATGGAGGCATTAGGACTAACCCTTTTTATTTCTACACCATTATATTTCTTTTTTTTACCACCTACCCAAAATCCCCCTAGTTAGCCCCTTTGAGCCTAAACCTTTTCATTTCATAACCCAAACCAAACACCCTTTTACCCACCAAAACCTTTTTATTTTTAACCCTTTGTTTTAGTAACAAGTTCGGTTTTTCGTATGACTTTTCAAAAAAAAAATGTTGATGATGAAGCAAAAGCAAATAAACAAACAAGTTTATCAAAAATGACTTTGTTTGAAAAATAGCTTCATAAAAATAAAAATGGAAAAATAGAAAGTCTTACAAAAACCGACACTTGTTACGCTTTTCGCCCTTTTTCTACTAACCACTAACCACTGACCCAACCACCTACCTTTAACCCAAGCCTAACCCTTCACCCACAAACTCCTCTTGATATTTACAAAGGTATATAAGTTAAAAAGGAGGAGGATTGATTGCTTGGCAAGCCTATGGTAGGAGTAAGTTCCATGCCGCTCTCGAGTGATCCACAAAAATACATTTTCGGCCGAGTGTTGAGTGATCCCCGTGAGGTATGTGAACTTGTGTATAAATAGAATTTTAAAGAGGCATGTTATGCCCTAATAAGTAATTTATCTTATGAAAAGTTTTAAATAAATCATGACGAATAGGATTGTAAATAAATAAAAATAAAACTACATAAAGAATCTTGGAAATCCCGACACTCTATGACAAGCCCAAAACCTTCTTTTCTACCCATTCCATTTGGGAGTGTAATAGCCACTTATTAAAGAGTTTTGCTTGAGGACAAGCAAAGATTCAAGTGTGGGGGTATTTGATGTGTGCAAAATGCAACATATAAATTACATCAATTGTGGCATAAAACTAACCCTTTTTTAGTACTAATGTTGGAAAAAGTGTGCTTTTATCTTCCTTTTGTATTTTCAGGATTAAATGAGCTCAAATTAACAAAAGAAGCAAAAAGACATCAAAATCTAACATAAATACAAGAAAAGGAACAAGACGTGACATGCCCGACCCCACGACAGCATCTTCCCAAGCAAAACAAGACAACAGAAGACTGAACACGCCCCGTGCCCAGCCAGCACGGGGGCGTGCCCAAGTGTCAGCAGAAAAGACAAAGTGGTAGAAGCTTCTATTGCCCACCACGGGGTCGTGCTCAGCGGACACAGGGCCGTGGTCAACTATAAGATTCGCACAATCCAGGCAAATCTTCATAGTACAAAGATTCTTCTGCACACGGGGTCGTGCACAGCGGACACGGAGGCGTGGTCAACTAATAAGACAAGCTGCAATAAATGAAGAAAGAGAAGGATGTGGACACGGGGCCGTGCCCGAGCTTCTGTTCAGCCTATAAATAGGAGTGCTTGGCTCAAGCTCAAACCATCCCTTGGCACACCACATCTCTCACACTTCACCCACCACCCACCACCACCATAACACCATCATCCACCACCATCATCCATTGTCCATCGTAGAGTGTGTGAGTCATCTCGGGATCCAAGATTGATCGTAAGAGTTCTTGACAATCAAGGCCATGTTTGCCTAAGTCTCTTACATCACTTGGTGAAGACAAAGTGTCTAGTGTAATACTTTTTATTTCTAATCTTTTCGCACTTTTTACTTGGTTTTGTATTAATGACTTTAATAACTAGTTTCTTATGTTGAAGGTGATCTTTCCTTATCGTTTGTCCGTGGTGTCTTGGCATTATTTTACTGTCTATATAAAATAAAAGATTTTCACCATTCATATCTCCACGGTCTATATGGAGGTATGTTGGCTACCTGGTCGGGGGTTAAGGGAACGGTTTGGTAAAGGTCTTGCCATTGTTCAGCGTTTAGAGGTCCTGCAATGGACCTGGGTCAAATTTAGTAGGACCCCCTTCAATACTTAACGGTATTGGATGGCGGGGGTCCAAACTCTTTGATCCCCTCATAAGTTAACTACTATTAATACTATAACCCGGCTATTTAGGACTGTATCACTGCTGACTCAGACTACTTAGTCGAGGGTAACGTCACCTCCAAAAGAGGGGCCTACCATAATTTGCATTAATAACTTAATTAATTATCTTCCAATAATCCACCCTTTTAGGATTGTATCCTTGCTGACTCAAACTACTAGGGTGAGGGTAACGTCACCTTCAAAAGAAGGGCCTACAACAATAACTAACATAATCTCTTAAAAAGTGCAAAAGTGCGGAAATAATCAAAGGTTACACTAGATACGAGTCGGAACCAAGTGATTCATCTTGTCTATCTGTTTTTCTTTTTATTTTTATTTTCAGCATTTTTAGTTAGTTTTTATTTTTTCTTAGTTTATAACATTTTTCTAAACTTTTTATTTTGATTAGACGTTGAGGATAAACCGGTACTAAAAGCTCCTGTGTCCTTGGACGACCTCGGTATCTTACCAACGCTATACTACGCTCCCGATGGGTGCACTTGCCCATATGTGTGTCTAGTGTTAGTAAATATCGTGTTTTATAAATTTAAAACTTGGCTAAAAATAAGTGTTAAAGGGGCTTAAAATATACACCTAAAATATATAACAATTCACACGCATCACCAACCACCCAAGAATGGAATCGTCGAGCGAAAACACTTGACAACCTCCTAGAAGCAGCTTTTCTTGCCACCAGACCTTTCACCATCAATTAGGAATCTGATGCCGTCACTAAACACGTTCCTTAAATTGTAGCCATTTGTTGAGTGTTTTTTTTTTGTCTCTAATCCGCATATATATCACCATTGCCCTTGATTTTCTTGACTTTATATCTCTTAAATGTCACATATACACGTGTGATTTAGTTTACGAAGATTTTTCAATGCCGAGAACCTCGATCAGAGAGTAAAAAAGGCGTAAGGTTCACAATGGTGTTAAATTAAAATGGGATATAACGGGCTAGGATTCGAGTTACAGGAACAAGGGCCAAACCAACCACCCAAGAATGGAATTGTCGAGCGAAAACACTTGCCCACCTCCTAGAAGTAGCTTTTCTTTCCACCAGACCTTTCTCCATTAATTAGGAATCTGATGCCGTCACTAAACACATTCCTTAAATTGTAGCCATTTGTTGAGTGTTTTTTTTGTCTCTAATCCGCATATATATTACCATTGCCCTTGATTTCCTTGACTGTATATCTTTTAAATGTCAACATATACACGTGTGTTTTAGTTTACGAAGATTTTTCAATGCCGAGAACCTCGATCATTGAGTAAAAAATGCGTAAGGTTCATAATGGTGTAAAATTAAAATGTGATATATCGGTCTAGGATTCGAGTTACAGGAACAAGGGTCAAACCAACCACCAAAGAATGGAATCGTTGAGCGAAAACACTTGTCAACCTCCTAGAAGCAGCTTTTCTTGCCACCAGACCTTTCTCCATCAACTAGGAATCTGATGCCGTCACTAAACACATTCCTTAAATTGTAGCCATTTGTTGAGTGTTTTTTTTTGTTTCTAATCCGCATATATATCACCATTACCCTAGATTTTCTAGACTGTATATCTCTTAAATGTCAACATATACACGTGTGATTTAGTTTACGAAGATTTTTCATTGCCGAGAACCTCGATCAGAGAGTAAAAAAGGTGTAAGGTTCACAATGGTATAAAATTAAAATGGGATATACCGGCCTAGGATTCGAGTTACAGGAACAAGGGCCATACCAACCACCCAAGAATGGAATCGTCGAGCGAAAACACTTGACAACCTCCTAGAAGCAGCTTTTCTTGCCACCAGACATTTCCCCAACAATTAGGAATCTGATGCCGCCACTAAACACATTTCTTAAATTGTAGCCATTTGTTGAGTGTTTTTTTTTTTGTGTCTAATCCGCATATATATCACCATTGCCCTTGATTTTCTTGAGTGTATATCTCTTAAATTTCAACATATACACGTGTGATTTAGTTTACGAAGATTTTTCATTGCCGAGAACCTCGATCAGAGAGTAAAAAAGGCGTAAGGTTCACAATGGTGTAAAATTAAAAGGGGATATTCCGGGCTAGGATTCGAGTTACAGGAACAAGGGTCAAACCAACCACCCAAGAATGGAATCATCGACCGAAAACACTTGACAACCTCCTAGAAGCAGCTTTTCTTGCCACCAGACATTTCCCCAACAATTAGGTATCTGATGCCGTCACTAAACACATTTCTTAAATTGTAGCCATTTGTTGAGTGTGTTTTTTGTGTCTAATCCGCATATATATCACCATTGCCCTTGATTTTCTTGACTGTATATCTCTTAAATGTCAACATATACACGTGTGATTTAGTTTACAAAGACTTTTCAACGCCGAGAACCTCGATCAGAGTGTAAAAAAGGCGTAAGTTTCACAATGGTGTATAATTAAAATAGGATATACCGGGCTAGGATTCGAGTTACAGGAACAAGGGCCAAACCAACCACCCAAGAATAGAATCGTCGAGGGAAAACACTTGACAACCCCCTAGAAGCAGCTTTTCTTGCCACCGGACCTTTCTCCATCAATTAGGAATCTGATGCCGTCACTAAACACATTCCTTAAATTGTAGCCATTTGTTGAGTGTTTTTTTGTGTCTAATCCGCATATATATCACCATTGTCCTTGATTTTCTTGACTGTATATCTCTTAAATGTCAACATATACACGTGTGATTTAGTTTACGAAGATTTTTCAATGCCGAGAACCTCGATTAGAGAGTAAAAAAGGCGTAAGGTTCACAATGGTGAAAAATTAAAATGGGATATACCGGGATAGGATTCGAGTTACAGGAACAAAGGCCAAACCAACCACCCAAGAATAGAATCGTCAAGCGAAAACACTTAACAACCTCCTAGAAGCAGCTTTTCTTGCCACCAGACCTTTCTCAATCAATTAGGAATCTAATGCCGTCACTAAACACATTCCTTAAATTGTAGCCATTTGTTGAGTGTTTTTTTTTGTGTCTAATCTGCATATATATCACCATTGTCCTTGATTTGTTTGACTGTATATCTCTTAAATGTCAACATATACACGTGTGATTTAGTTTACGAAGATTTTTCAACGCCGAGAACCACGATTAAAGAGTAAAAAAGGGGTAAGGTTCACAATGGTGTAAAATTAAAAAGGGATATACCGGGATAGGATTCGAGTTACAGGAACAAGGGCTAAACCAACGACCCAAGAATAGAATCGTCGAGCGAAAACACTTGACAAGCTCCTTGAAGCAGCTTTTCTTGCCACAAGACCTTTCTCCATCAATTAGGAATCTGATGCCGTCACTAAACACATTCCTTAAATTGTAGCCATTTGTTGAGTGTTTTTTTTTTAGTGTCTAATCCGCATACATATCACCAATACCTTGATTTTCTTGACCATATATCTCTAAAATGTCAACATATACACGTGTGATTTAGTTTACGAAGATTTTTCAATGCCGATAACCTCGATCAGAGAGTAAAAAAGGCGTAAGGTTCAAAATGGTGTAAAATTAAAATGGGATATACCGGGCTAGAATTCGAGTTACAGGAACAAGGGCCAAACTAACCACCCAATAATGGAATCGTCGAGCGAAAACATTTGACAACCTCCTAGAAGCAGTTTTTCTTACCACCAGACCTTTTTCCATCAATTAGTAATCTGATGCCGTCACTTAACACATTCCTTAAATTGTAACCATTTGTTGAGTTTTTTTTTGTCTAATCCGCATACATATCACCATTGCCTTGATTTTCTTGACCATATATCTCTAAAATGTCAACATATACACGTGTGATTTAGTTACGAAGATTTTTCAATGCCGATAACCTCGATCAGAGAGTAAAAAAGCGTAAGGTTCAAAATGGTGTAAAATTAAAATGGGATATACCGGGATAGGATTCGAGTTACTGGAACAAAGGCCAAACCAACCACCCAAGAATAGAATCGTCGAGCCAAAACACTTAACAACCTCCTAGAAGCAGCTTTTCTTGCCACCAGACCTTTCTCAATCAATTAGGAATCTAAAGCCGTCACTAAACACATTCCTTAAATTGTAGCCATTTGTTTAGTGTTTTTTTGGGTGTCTAATCCGCATATATATCACCATTGTCCTTGATTTTCTTGACTGTATATCTCTTAAATATCAACATAAACACGTGTGATTTAGTTTACGAAGATTTTTCAATGCCGAGAACCACGATGAGAGAGTAAAAAAGGCGTAAGGTTCACAATGGTGTAAAATTAAAATGGGATATACCGGGATAGGATTCGAGTTACAAGAACAAGGGCTAAACCAACCACCCAAGAATGGAATCGTCGAGCGAAAACACTTGACAAGCTCCTAGAAGCAGCTTTTCTTGCCACAAGACCTTTCTCCATCAATTAGGAATCTGATGCCGTCACTAAACACATTCCTTAAATTGTAGCCATTTGTTGAGTGTTATTTTTTTGTGTCTAATCCGCATACGTATCACCATTGCCTTGATTTTCTTGACCATATATCTCTAAAATGTCAACATATACACGTGTGATTTAGTTTACGAATATTTTTCAATGCCGATAACCTCGATCAGAGAGTAAAAAAGGCGTAAGGTTCAAAATGGTGTAAAATTAAAATGGGATATACCGGGCTAGGATTCGAGTTACAGGAACAAGGGCCAAACCAACCACCCAAGAATGGAATCGTCGAGCGAAAACATTTGACAACCTACTAGAAGCAGTTTTTCTTGCCACCAGACCTTTCTCCATCAATTTGGAATCCGATGCCGTCACTTAACACATTCCTTAAATTGTAACCATTTGTTGAGTGTTTTTTTTTTGTGTCTAATCCGCATACATATCACCATTGCCTTGATTTTCTTGACCATATATCTCTAAAATGTCAACATATACACGTGTGATTTAGTTTATGAAGATTTTTCAATGCCGATAACCTCGATCAGAGAGTAAAAAAGGCGTAAGGTTCAAAATGGTGTAAAATTAAAATGGGATATACCGGGCTAGGATTCGAGTTACAGGAACAAGGGCCAAACCAACCACCCAAGAATGGAATCGTCGAGCAAAAACACTTGACAACCTCCAAGAAGCAGCTTTTCTTGCCACCAGACCTTCCTCCATCAATTAGGAATCTGATGCCGTCACTAAACACATTCCTTAAATTGTAGCCATTTGTTGAGTGTTTTTTTTTTGTGTCTAATCCGCATATATATCACCATTGTCCTTGATTTTCTTGAGTGTATATCTCTTAAATGTCAACATATACACGTGTGATTTAGTTTACGAAGATTTTTCAATGCCGAGAACCTCGATTAGAGAGTAAAAAAGGCGTAAGGTTCACAATGGTGTAAAATTAAAATGGGATATACCGGGATAGGATTCGAGTTACAGGAACAAAGGCCAAACCAACCACCCAAGAATAGAATCGTCGAGCGAAAACACTTAACAACCTCCTCGAAGCAGCTTTTCTTGCCACCAGACCTTTCTCAATCAATTAGGAATCTAATGCCATCACTAAACACATTCCTTAAATTGTAGCCATTTGTTGAGTGTTTTTTTTGGTGTCTAATCCGCATATATATCCCCATTGTCCTAGATTTTCTTGACTGTATATCTCTTAAATGTCAACATATACACGTGTGATTTAGTTTACAAAGATTTTTCCATGCCGAGAACCACGATTAGAGAGTAAAAAAGGCGTAAGGTTCACAATGGTGTAAAATTAAAATGGGATATATCGGGATAGGATTCGTGTTACAAGAACAAGGGCTAAACCAACCACCCAAAAATGGAATCGTCGAGCGAAAAGACATGACATGCTCCTAGAAGCAGCTTTTCTTGCCACAAGACATTTATCCATCAATTAGGAATCTGATGCCGTCACTAAACACATTCCTTAAATTGTAGCCATTTGTTGACTGTTTGTTTTTGTGTCTAATCCGCATACATATCACCATTGCCTTGATTTTCTTGACCATATATCTCTAAAATGTCAACATATACACGTGTGATTTAGTTTACGAAAATTTTTCAATGCCGATAACCTCGATCAGAGAGTAAAAACGGCGTAAGGTTCAAAATGGAGTAAAATTAAAATGGGATATACCGGGCTAGGATTCGAGTTACAGGAACAAGGGCCAAACAACCTCCTAGAAGCAGTTTTTCTTGCCACCAGACCTTTCTCCATCAATTAGGAATCTGATGCCGTCAGTTAACACATTCCTTAAATTGTAACCATTTGTTGAGTGTTTTTTTTATGTGTCTAATCCGCATATGTATCACCATTGCCCTTGATTTTCTTGACTGTATATCTCTTAAATGTCAACATATCAACGTGTGATTTAGTTTACGAAGATTTTTCAATGCCGAGAATCTCGATAAGAGATTAAAAAAGGCGTAAGGCTCACAATGGTGTAAAATTAAAATGGGATATACCGGGCTAGGATTCGAGTTACAGTAAAAAGGGCCAAACCAACCACCCAAGAATGGAATCGTCGAGTGAAAACACTTGCAGTCTTCAAAAAGCGGCTTTTCTTGCCACCAGACCTTTCTACATCAATTAGGAATCTGTTGTAGCCATTTGTTGAGCGTTTTTTTTTTTGTGTCTAATCCGCATATATATCACCATTACCCTTGATTTTCTTGACTGTATATCTCTTAAATATCAACATATACACGTGTGATTTAGTTTACGAAGATTTTTCAATGCCGAGAACCTCGATCAGAGAGTAAAAAAGGTGTAAGGTTCACAATGGTGTAAAATTAAAATGGGATATACCGGGCTAGGATTCGAGTTACAGGAACAAGGGCCACACCATCCACCCAAGAATGGAATCGTCGAGCGAAAACACTTGACAACCACCTAGAAACAGCTTTTCTTTACACCAGACCTTTCTCCATCAATTAGGAATCTGATGTCGTCACTAAACACATTCCTAAAATTGTAGCCATTTGTTGAGTGTTTTTTTTTTGTGTCTAATCCGCATATTTATCACCATTGCCCTTGATTTTCTTGACTGTATATCTCTTAAAAATCAACATATACACGTGTGATTTAGTTTACGAGGATTTTTCAATGTCGAGAACCTCGAACGGAGAGTAAAAAAGGCGTAAGGTTCACAATGGTGTAAAATTAAAATGGGATATATCGGGTTAGGATTCGAGTTACAAGAACAAGTGCCAAACCAACCACCCAAGAATGGAATCGTCGAGCGAAAACACTTGACAACCTCCTAGAAGCAGCTTTTCTAGCCACTAAACCTTTCTCCATCAACTAGGAATCTGATGCCGTCACTAAACACATTCCTTAAATTGTAGCCATTTGTTGAGTGTTTTTTTGTGTGTAATCCGTAAATATATCACCATTGTCCTTGATTTGATTGACTGTATATCTCTTAAATGTCAACATATACATGTGTAATTTAGTTTACGAAGATTTTTCAATGCCGATAACCTCGATCAGAGAGTAAAAAAGGCGTAAGGTTCAAAATGGTGTAAAATTAAAATGGGATATACCGGGCAAGGATTCGAGTTACAGGAACAAGGACCAAACCAACCACCCAAGAATGGAATCGTCGAGCGAAAACACTTGACAACCTCCTAGAAGCAGCTTTTCTTGCCACCAGACCTTTCACCATCAATTAGGAATCTAATGCCGTCACTAAACACGTTCCTTAAATTGTAGCCATTTGTTGAGTGTTTTTTTTTTGTCTCTAATCCGCATATATATCACCATTGCCCTTGATTTTCTTGACTTTATATCTCTTAAATGTCACATATACACGTGTGATTTAGTTTACGAATATTTTTCAATGCCGAGAACCTCGATCAGAGAGTGAAAAGGGCGTAAGGTTCACAATGGTGTTAAATTAAAATGGGATATAACAGGCTAGGTTTCGAGTTACAGGAACAAGGGCCAAACCAACCACCCAAGAATGGAATTGTCGAGCGAAAACACTTAACAACCTCCTCGAAGCAGCTTTTCTTGCCACCAGACCTTTCTCAATCAATTAGGAATCTAATGCCATCACTAAACACATTCCTTAAATTGTAGCCATTTGTTTAGTGTTTTTTTGTCTCTAATCCGCATATATATCACCATTGCCCTTGATTTCCTTGACTGTATATCTCTTAAATGTCAACATATACACGTGTGATTTAGTTTATGAAGATTTTTCAACGCCGAGAACCTCTATCAGAGAGTAAAAAAGGCGTAAGGTTCATAATGGTGTAAAATTAAAATGGGATATATCGGGCTAGGATTGGAGTTACAGGAACAAGGTTCAAACCAACCACCCAAGAACGGAATCTTCGAGCGAAAACACTTGACAACCTCCTAGAAGCAGCTTTTCTTGCCACCAGACCTTTCTCCATCAATTAGGAATCTGATGCCGTCACTAAACACATTCCTTAAATTGTAGCCATTTGTTGAGTGTTTTTTTTTTTTGGTGTCTAATCCACATATATATCACCATTGCCCTTGATTTTCTTGACTGTATATCTCTTAAATATAAACATATACACGTGTGATTTAGTTTACGAAGATTTTTCAATGCCGAGAACCTCGATCAGAGAGTAAAAAAGGTGTAAGGTTCACAATGGTGTAAAATTAAAATGGGATATACCGGGCTAGGATTCGAGTTACAGTAAAAAGGGCCAAACCAACAACCCAAGAATGGAATCGTCGAGTGAAAACACTTGCAATCTCCTAAAAGCAGCTTTTCTTGCCACCAGACCTTTCTCCATCAATTAGGAATCTGATGCCGTCACTAAACACATTCCTTAAATTGTAGCCATTTGTGACAACTCGAGTTTCCGACTTTCACTTTCGCATTTAATGCACGTTGACTTTGACTGTTTAGTTGTTTGACTTGTCTGACTTGTAACTGTAGGTCCCCTATTCGTATGGATCTTTCACATAATTGTCTTTCCAATCAAGAGTGCGGAATCCTCTTGATTAGAATATCACAGAAACAAGTAGAAAACAGAATCAGCAAATCACTTTCAAACCGGGTTTACTATTGATTATCCAACTTGCAGTTTACAATCAATTAAAACCCTAACCAACACAATTTCGTCCAAGCCTGTTGCCTTTCACGAAATTACTCTCTTTCTAAAACTGCTTTGGCTGATTAACTGATTAACCTTAACCCTAAAGCCTAACCTTGTTTATATAACACAAGGTTTGCTACTTGGGCCAAGGCTTCCAACATGGACTGCGAATTGGTCTAAGCCCAATTCGTTTCCCACATCCCCATAAGTATGGGTTTAGTTAGCCCAAACATTACAAATAACTATTACAAAGCTAAACCCGCTAACTGTTTATCGTTTATCTAATTATAAGATATCCAAAGACCAAATCTAAGCTGTTGTCACAAACATGCACCAACAAACTCCCCCTTGACAATAGCTTCATAAAATAACTTTGTCTTCAGTCATCTTGCAATCTTCATGTAGTCTTGTACTGTCTTTGGTCTTTGGATAGCTTCAGCTTCAACAGCTCTGTCAGCAACAGACTCCCCCTAAGCTGATGCATCCAATCACCAAATCTTCAAAAACTTTAGCGGTTGAGTAAACTCCAGTTCAGCATTTGAATAGCACTCTTCAAACTCTTCAACTTTGTCTGCAATATAGAAAGGAGGTTCTACCATGCATCCAATCAAACGCTCATCTTCACAGCAACTCAACACTTTAACTTCTCAGCAACATACTGCTTCAATCTGTTTACTATAAAACAAACATCTCGAGAAACCATAAGAATTTTTCAACATAAGTTAAACAAATTATTATTATTCAAGAGATTTGTGAAACTGTATAACAGATTAAGCCTTTTCCAATTTATCACCAACACACAAAACTTTTTAATCACACACACTATAACCCGCATGATTTAAAATTTTGAACTCACTTTCCAACACTGTCTCCCCCTATCAGTAACAATTCCTCCAAGAATAACAGTTTTCCGTACGTTAAGAATTTTAAACAGAAAAAGACACTATTTTTGGATTTTTTATATTTTCTGAAAGCAAGTAAATACAAAAGCAATAAACACTCTATTTTTGTGAGAATCACTGGTAAGAAGATCATATCAGCACAATCAAACGGTTTCACACTATTAGATAATTCTTTATGTAATTTTTCGTGAAAAGCAGTCCAAGACAATTACCAGTATGTTTGTCCTCTTAAACAAAATGCATGAACATTTCAAGTACCATTACCATATGATATGTTAAGGTAATTTTATTTACTGATATACTAGTGTGTCCCACTTCAGGATATACCCCCACGATCAAGGTATGCACAAAGATTCATCGTAGTAGGTGAGTATACTGATTTCATCCGTTAAGATATCCAGACAGTGCCTAGGTCTGCATATAATCTGTTTTATCATGTTTTGTTTTCTTAACAATGAACACCCACATAAATAGTAATCAAATCCTGGAAATATAAAGAACACGCTCTATCATGCAAGTATCTTCCCTACCACATATTTCACAAGTCCAATCCAGATTTCTGAAATCTTAACTGGGAATAGGTTGAGAAGAGAACAGAATAGATCTTTAGGAGAGATGGTATAATATACAGATCAAATGAGTTTTCTCAGTTTGATATAGGTTTGTTGGGTTTCATTTGGGCACTTGAGGGCCTCTTTCGGTTGTATTAGATCTATAGTGCGACAACGTACAGCTAGGTCAGCATGTATCTGGATGCAGCAGAAGCTGTCGTTGCCTAGCACCTCCAGGTCAGCATATATCTGGATGCAGCAGAGGAGGTACACGACTTTTTTCAGAGAAGATTTCAGAATCATATCAAAATTGTGTGTATCGGGACAACATACAGACATTCAAATAGAAATGTGCTAATTCCAAGTGACTTTCTTTCTTGAGGTCATGTACAATTTTAGTTCTGAACAGAAAAACAGTCAAGATATCCCCAGATGAAATAACAGTATAAAGACCCAAAACTTCAGATTTTGGCAATCTATCAACGCAAGATTTAAGGTCATTAAACCATACACCACTGATGTGTTCCCCACTCATACTCAGTTTTGTTTAGGTTTATATCACATGGTAAGTTGATTATTTCATGCTTTTTGCCTACTGGTACATCATATAATGAAGCTGCTATCACACTTAAGCAATTTAATTTCATTTCAGTGTGACAGTCTAACTTGCTGATGTACTATCATTTCTCCTTTTTCACACAGTGATAACTCATTTTTTGATTTTCTATTTTTTTTATGTTTTTGATTTTTCAAATTTTTTTTTATTTTTGATTTTTAAGAAAAACAGTAAACTATTTACAAAAATTCTTATGAAGAACCAGTTATTCAGGATTCCTCATCCCGTTGAGTTCGACTAAATGTTCAAAGCGAGCCTTGTCAAATGCTTTAGTATAAAGATCTGCCAGGTTATCTAGTGTGTCGAATCAGCACTTTGAACTTCAATTTAAATCAAACAATATAAATATATCAACAATCTCACATCCCCCTTCATATGCCTAGAGCAGCCATTATCAACATAAGTTGATAATCCTCCTTAGCAGCTCCTGCACACACCAACTAAGAAATTAGTTAGATTGGGGGACCCAAGCCTTAATGGTCTTGGGTCGTCCAAATTCACCAACTACTGGAACATCCATCCAATATCCATTACTCCTAACTGGAGTCTTGGATCTCAGACCTGTTGATGGAAATTGATTTTGATTTCCATAAGGTCTCTGGTCCTGAGGGTTCCTATATGTGTTTGGACTATTTGACCTATGAAAATTTTGATTCTGATATCTTGAATTTTGATTCCAAGAAGCTTGATTGTTATAATTTCTAAAGCCATTGTTATAAAAATTTTGACAACCATTATTTTGGTATCGATTTTGATATTGACCTTGACTTCTGAAATTATTTGAATATCCATTAAAATTGTTCATTCTAGGTGAACTGCTCCTAGGTCTTTCAAATCTGCCTGGTGGAGATCTAGGCTGAAATCTTGGTTGATTTCTTTGAAAACGTGGAACTTGTGGAGTTCCTGTTCCAGCCTTATCTACACCTACAGCAACATTCTCTGGTTGCTTAGGAGCAGATTTCCTTGGAGAATTTGAGCCTTTCTCCTCACTATCACCTTCCTTCACTGGTAATTTCCCTCTCTGTTTTTCACTAAGTTGTGCTTCACTCTTTTTGTTAGGACAGCAGCTTGCTACATGTCCCTTGACGTGACATTTGAAGCACGATCTCTTTTTCGAAGACTTCTTAGCTGGAGTCCCTGAGGTAGATCCCTTATCAGATGGTGATGATCCCTTAGATGAACCTTGTTCAGTTTGCTTGAATTCAGATTTTTCTTTGTTTTTATTTTTAGCAAACTCTACATTAGATTCATTTTCAATAACAGCGGTTTCGTTTTTCATGTCACTTCCTTGAACAAAAGTAATCTGTTTAAAAACAGTTGGATTCTTATTCTTAGGATGTGAAGTTTTATTTTTCAAAAATGGTTTGCTGTTATTATTCTTCTTAGCATCATCACTCTCAGATCCATCACCTTGACTTGATGTGGATGCGAAACTACTAGGTGTAGATGCCATAAAGTCTGCTAGCTCATTTTCACTAGGCAGGAATGAATAGTCATAACTAAGAGGAGGTGGAACTTCATTAAAGCCTTGGAAGCCCACACGTGTCTTGTCATTACTCTTCTTTAACCCACCCATCATGTCTTTCATAACAAAAGACGAATCTCTGAATTGACTCAATTTCTTTTCAAGTTCAACAATTTTGAGTTGTGCATCTGACAGCTCTTTGCATTTTTCAGAAATCTCTTTTGTTTTCTCAGCCATCATGTCATGAGCTAAATCTATTACTTGAAGTTTTTCATTTAACTTGCATGTTAAAGCTTCAATTTCAGCTTCACAACCTTTTATCTTCTTCAAGTATGACGATTCATTTCTTTTAGCAAAAAAGTTTGCTTCTTTTATGTTAGACATCTCACTTACCAGACTTTGGTTTTGTGTTGTCAACCTGGCAACCTCACCCTGTAGTTCACGACATCTCAAACATACTGAATTAGATTGTACCTCTTTCTCATGAACTTCTGAGGTTTCATCAGCAACAACCTGTTCAGCTTCACTCTCCTTCTCTACTTCAGCATCCACTTTGGCTTCATCATTTTTCACTTCAGATTCAGCATCACTCACACTAGTTTCAGCCTCATCAACCGACACTATCTCTGCCATGAATGCCTGAGTGGCTCTCTCATTCCCCTGATATCGCTTTTGTAATGCATCCCACATATCCTTTGAATTAGTGTACCTTTTGAAGGTATGTTTGATGCTATCAGGTAAGGACATTTTAATTGCAGCCAATGCTCTCTTTTCAGCGTCATACATCTTTTTGTCATCCTCTTTCATGTTCGCATAGTCTGTTCTACGTTGTCTGCCCTCAAAATCGTGTGTTGGGTTTATGTACCCATCTTCAATGCAGATCCACATGCGTGCATCCTGAGATTCAATGAAGGATTTGAAGTTGTCCTTCCATGTAAGATAATTCTCCACCTTCATCATCTTAGGTGCATTCAATTTTGTCATGTTCGACATTTTAACGCAAACAGACTGGTAAAACCATACACAATATCTCCGAAAACAGTGGTTACCAAATTACACCTTTAGAATCGTCTCGAAAAGACAAATCCAATGATATATAATGTCAAAAACCGAGGAATTTAATGGTCCAAACGGTTCTGTCAAACGATCTACGGATCAATTTCTATTTGCAAAACACTTAAATATTATCGACGCTTGCCAAACAAAATTCCACCACTTAATTTCGCTGGTTCTGACTTAATTTCGCTGGTCTTGTACTTAATTTTGCTACTTTATTTCGCTGGTCAGTTAAGGTACTTCGCTGATCAGTTAATTTCGCTGTCTATTTTCGCTATTACGACGACTAGTGAAGTCGCTGAAACCGTGATGATTTCGCTGTGGACAATCACACGGTTACCAAAGTCGCCTTTGGATTTAACTTCGTCGGTCACCAAGTAATCAAGTCACAAATTCGCTGATAAAAATGCTGTATCAGTTAATTTCGCCCGTCTATTAATTTCGCAGATCAGTATATATGGAAATTCAATCTGATCAAAATTCGGAAGATTTTTCTGATTCTCCTAACAACTTTCTGCAAAATCGAAATAGCAAAATATCAGTAAATTTCAGCGGCACTTTCAAAACTTTCATGGACTGTCGTCCAACTACTTTCAGCGGCACTGAAGGAGCCGTAGGTCTTCTTCACTGGTTCGAGAAACTAGAGTCTGTGTTCGAAATGTGTGAATGCCCTGAGGCACGCAGGGTGAAGTATGCTACAGGTACTCTCGAGGGTTTAGCCCTCACATGGTGGAAAGCTCAGGTTCAAATACTAGGGTTGGTTGCTGCTAACGCCACCCCATGGAACAATTTTAAGGAGATGATCAAGGAGGAATACTGCAGTCATGACGACATTCATAAACTGGAGGTCGAGTTCTTCAACCTCAAGATGACGGGGTCAGAGATTGAGGCGTTTACAAAGAGATCAAATGAGCTCGTATTACTGTGTCCTACTATGGTGGACCCCCCAGTTAAGCGTATCGAACTTTATCTCAGTGGCCTAGTACCAGAGATCCAAAGTCATGTGACTTCAGCAAACCTTGCTACCTACCAGCAGGTTGTTCAGTTGGCTCACCGTCTCACGGATCAGGCGGTGGAGCAGAACAAGTTACCTAAATGCATCAACGCTACTACTCCCGCTACTACTTCAGCTACTCTTGCTACTCCCAGTGACAACAAGCGGAAATGGGAGGGGGATTCCAGCAAGGGTTCAGCTACCGTTCAGTCTGAAGCTCAGCAACGCAAGACTAATGATTACCAGGGTCCGAGTCAGTAATTTTCTGGTGGTCAGGGGCAGAGTGGATATCGGGGAAATCACCCACTGTGTAACAGGTGCAGCAGACACCACAGTGTCAGTGTCGTAAGGGCCGCTGTCAGAGATGCCTAAGGGTAGGTCATGAAGCTAAAGACTGCAGGAGCTCAAGGCCTGCGAATCAGAACCAACAACAACAGCCACCAGCTCCACGAAACCAGCCGCAACAACAACAGCAAGGAAATAGGGGATGCTTTCAGTGCGGGGCTGAAGGCCACTTTAAGCGGGATTGCCCTCAGTTAAACCAGAACCAGAATAACAACAACAATAATCAGGGCAGTGGGAACAACAATGGGGGAAACAACAACAATGGTGCTAGGGGTCGTGCATTTGTGATTGGTCAGGCTGATGCAAGGAACGATCCTAATGTGATTATGGGTAAGTTTCTTCTCGACGACTTTTATGTTACTGTATTATTTGATTCGGGTGCGGATACCAGTTATATGTCTCTGAAAGTTAGCCAAATGCTTAAACGCGCACCAACACTTTTGAACACCAAACATGTCATAGAGTTAGCTAACGGTAAGAGTTTAGAGGCCACACACATAGTTCAAGGTTGTAATCTTATCCTCGCTGGTCAGACTTTCTCTATAGATCTCATTCCTATAACTCTGGGTAGTTTCGACATCGTCATTGGTATGGATTGGTTATCCCGACAGCAAGCAGAAATCCTATGCAAGGAGAAGATCATTCGTATTCCCCGTTTTGGTAAAGAACCTCTCGAAGTTCAAGGCGACAAGAGTGGTGTCGTGAGTGGCATCATTTCCTTCCTGAAGGCTCAGAAGTGTTTACGAAAGGGTCACACAGCTGTTTTAGCACTCGTTACGGATACATCGAAGAAAGAGAAAAAGATTGAGGATATTCCAGTTGTACGCGATTTTCCTCAAGTGTTTCCTGAGGAATTACCTGGGTTACCGCCTCATCGTCAGGTTGAATTTCAGATCGAGCTAGCTCCAGGAGCAGCACCCATAGCTCGAGCACCTTATCGCTTAGCTCCAACGGAACTGGAAGAACTATCTAAGCAACTGCAAGAACTCTTGGAAAAGGGCTTCATACGTCCTAGCTCTTCGCCCTGGGGAGCTCCAGTACTATTTGAAAAGAAGAAGGACGGTACCTTCCGCATGTGTATAGACTATCGCGAACTGAACAAGGTGACTGTGAAGAATCGCTATCCTCTTCCACGCATCGACGACTTATTCGACCAGTTGCAAGGGTCGAGCTATTACTCGAAGATTGATCTAAGGTCAGGGTATCATCAACTGAGAGTCCGGGATGAGGACGTCTCCAAGACAGCGTTCAGAACACGCTACGGCCACTACGAGTTTCTGGTCATGCCATTCGGGCTAACGAACGCGCCTACGGTTTTCATGGATCTTATGAACAGGGTGTGCAAACCTTATCTTGACAAGTTTGTTATTGTTTTCATCGATGACATCCTGATCTATTCGAAGAGTCAGGAGGAACACGAGCAGCATTTACGACTTATTTTGGAACTCCTTCGAACGGAACAGCTGTACGCCAAATTTTTGAAATGCGACTTCTAGCTTCGTGAAGTCCACTTCCTAGGCCACGTGGTAAACAAGGATGGGATTCATGTCGATCCATCCAAGGTAGATTCGATCAAGAACTGGCCTGCACCTCGCACACCAACAGAAATACGCCAATTCTTGGGTTTGACGGGTTATTACAGACGATTCATTAAAGACTTCTCAAAGATTGCACAGCCACTTACACTACTGACACAGAAAGGTGATGTTTATCATTGGGGTAATACACAGGAATCAGCGTTTCAGCACTTAAAGGATAGACTCTGTAGCGCACCTATCCTCTCATTGCCTGAAGGCACGGACGATTTTGTAGTCTATTGCGACGCATCTATCCAGGGTCTTGGATGTGTGTTGATGCAGCGGGATAAAGTCATGGCTTATGCTTCGCGCCAACTTAAGATTCACGAACAAAATTACACAACACATGATTTAGAGCTGGGAGCCGTTGTTTTTGCACTCAAGATATGGCGACATTACCTGTATGGCACTAAATGCACCATCTACACCGACCACAGGAGTCTTGAGCACATATTCAAGCAGAAAGAATTGAACATGCGACAACATAGATGGGTCGAGCTGCTGAACGATTACGAATGTGCTATAAAGTACTATCCGGGCAAAGCCAATGTGGTGGCCGACGCCCTCAGTCGAAAGGATACTACACCTAGACGTGTACGAGCGTTGCAACTCACTATTCAGTCTAGTCTTCCTTCACAGATACGAGATGCTCAGGTAGAAGCATTGAAACCAGAAAACGTCAGGGCTGAAGCCCTACACGGCTCGAGGCAACGGTTAGAACAAAAGGCAGACGGAGCCTACTATGTAACAGGACGCATCTGGGTCCCACTCTATGGTAACTTACGCGAGCTTGTAATGGATGAAGCTCATAAGTCTCGCTACTCGGTACATCCTGGTGCGGATAAAATGTACCACGACATCAAAACTACATATTGGTGGCCTAGCATGAAGGCCCACATAGCAACATACGTTAGCAAGTGTCTGACTTGTGCAAGAGTCAAAGCAGAATATCAGAAACCTTCAGGTCCACTTCAACAACCTGAGATACCACAATGGAAATGGGAGCAAATTTCCATGGATTTTGTTGCTGGCTTACCTAGATCTCAGCGCGGAAATGATACTATTTGGGTGATCGTGGATCGACTCACAAAGTCTGCTCACTTTTTAGCTATCAAAGAAACAGACAAGTTCTCTACCTTAGCAGACATCTACTTAAAAGAAGTGGTTTCGAGGCACGGGGTGCCGACTTTTATTATCTCTGATCGTGATGCACGTTTTACCTCAGAACTGTGGCAAGCAATGCACAAATCTTTTGGCTCTCGTTTAGACATGAGCACAGCTTATCATCCTCAGACGGATGGACAGTCTGAGCGCACTATTCAAACTCTAGAAGACATGCTTCGAGCGTGCGTAATCGACTTTGGCAATGGTTGGGAAAAACATCTGCCACTTGTGGAATTTTCGTACAACAACAGCTACCACACAAGCATTAAAGCTGCTCCATTCGAGGCATTGTACGGGAGTAAATGTCGGTCACCTCTTTGTTAGGCAGAGGTGGGTGACAGTCAGATCACAGGTCCAGAAATGGTAGTTGATACTACTGAAAAGATTGCTCAAATATGACAACGCATGGCGGCAGCTCGTGACCGTCAGAAAGCATACGCCGATAAAGACAGGAAACTACTCGAATTCCAGGTTGGGGATCGAGCACTACTCAAAGTTTCACCCTGGAAGGGTGTGGTTCGTTTTGGCAAACGCGGCAAACTTAATCCACGATACGTCAGACCATTCGAAATCATTGAGAAGATAGGCAGGGTGGCCTATAGATTGAACTTGCCAGCTGAACTCAGTGCACTTCACAACGTCTTTCACGTGTCAAATCTGAAGAAGTGTCTGTCAGATGAGACCCATATAGTCCCTCTGAAAGAGCTCACTATTGACGAACAGTTACGATTCGTCGAGGAACCTGTTGAAATCACGGACCAGGATGTTAAGGTCCTCAAGAACACTAGAATACCTCTTGTACGAGTTCGTTGGAACTCCCGCCGTGGCCCAGAGTTCACCTGGGAACGCGAAGATCAGATGAAACTCAAATATCCCCAGTTATTCGGAAACCAAGCAACCACTACTGAGGCCGAAGCTACTACAGAATTTCAGGACGAAATTCCAAATCAATGGGGGGATGATGTGACACCCCAGGAAAACCAGTAATCTTCGCAAACCTGCTCGGGGAGCCGCGATACGATACAGGTAAACAACGTCACACCACTAGCTTCCTCAGTAACCGCATGCTAAATTTCGGGATGAAATTTCTTTCAAGTTGGGGATAATGTGACAACTCGAGTTTCCGACTTTCACTTTCGCATTTAATGCACGTTGACTTTGACTGTTTAGTTGTTTGACTTGTCTGACTTGTAACTATACACTTCGTGTTATAATAAAACGTATTGTGTTTGCATGATTATGTGTTTGATTGTTAAACATAAGACTTGTTTAGAAACTTAAACTGTTACCACATCATTCACACCCGGTGAAACAGAAGTTGATTCGCCAAGAGCATCTCGATGAAACAGGATCTGTTTCGTCAACCTCATCTCGACGAAACAGGGTGTTTCGCCGAGCCCAGTTTCACCGAAGCCCATTAAGGGCTCATTCCGTTATTTCGTGTATATTTACGTGCAAAGGATTCAGTTTCACACTTTTATAAAAACAACCGAAACCCTAGAACTCTCTCCCAAGTGTGACGGCAGCTGTGTGTGTTTCCCCAAGTCCTTGAACGATCAAAACCATCTTTATCATTATCTCGGTTAGTGTGATTCATTCCGTGATTGTCTTTGTTTACTTATGTTTGATGTTATTGTTTTGATAAATCTGATCAGACAATCGATAGGGTTTTAATAACTATTATGTGATAGGTTATTGTATTGTATGATGATCTAGAGTGTATGATGTTTGATAATTGTCATGCCCGAATGTACATTGGTTTGATGAATATGAAAACGGTAGACTATTAGGGTTCTTATGGTTAAATCGGATGATGATAAACCCTGCTCCGTTAATGATATGATATATTATAGTAATCGGTCTGTGGTACCCATAATCTAGGGTTCATGCTAGACGTTAAGAACTGTGATGCTTATGTTATGATGATGCGATGATGAATTCTGTGAACGAATGATTTCTGCATGATTGATGATTTGCTGATGACGGCTGTTAGCATGATTAGGGTTTCTGTGTTATTGCGTAACTGATGTCACTGATTTCCACGTAACTGACATTCGACGTAACAGACATCTTAGACGAAACACAGGTGACGGTGAAACAGATGTGTTTCACCGAGACCAAACTTGACGAAATGAACATGGCGAAACACAAGTGTTTCACCGAGACCCTGAACGACGAAACAGAATGTGTTTCATCAATATGTGTTTCATCAATATGTGTTTCGCCAAATGGGTAATCTGCACAGTAATCTGTTTCTGTAAGACTTAACTTTGTTAACTAACTGCTGTTAGATTCTATGCATGACTTGTATGATCATGATTACGTGCAATGTGCTACTCGGTGATTATTGATGTGTTGTCCACTATGATTACACTTACGTGCCAACCCTGTGACTACAAACTGATTATGTATACGTGCGTACTTTAGGACGTGATTGATTTACTTTGAGCACATACTTAGCATACCGAGCAAACCAAGGTGAGTTCACACTCTTACCAAGGCATGGGATTCCCGGGGTTGGGAATGGGTTGAATGATTCTTATACTTACATGATTAATGGAATTATTCCTCGGGAGGGGAAGGTTATTGGTAGATACGGCTAGACTAGTGATACATATACTCTCTCTTCGCAAACACGCCGGGGTTGGCCGCGATAATAGAACAACCTTCACAAACATGCCTAGAATGGCCGCGAACTATACTTTAATCTTCGCAAACATGCCGGGTGGGCCGCGATACAAATATACCTAGTCTAGAAAACATGGGAAACCCCCACTAAACTTCGCAAACATGCCTGGAGGGCCGCGATACCATTACATACATTACATGATTACTAAACGAGCTTACGAATTACAATACGAACACTATAACTGAATAACCAAATGTGAACTCGCTCAACTAGTTGTTGACTCTCTATTACATGCCTTGCAGGACCATAGGTACTCCTGGAGCTTGCACGGGAGGCGCGGTCGTTGTGGGCACGGATTGTGGATCTTATGATGAAACATTTAAACATTTGAACTTATTACTTACGTTGGGTTAACATTTTATGCTTCCGCTATACACTTAACATGTTTTGTTGGACACCTATCATATCTTTTGGTTTAAATTACTTTATCACTTATTATGTTTGATATGATTGGTGGCTTGATCCTGGTCAGTCACGACTCCAAGCGGTGATACTCCGCGTGTGCATTTTTGGGGGTGTGACACCATTTGTTGAGTGTTTTTTTTTTGGTGTCTAATCTGCATATATATCACCATTGCCCTTGATTTTCTTGACTGTATATCTCTTAAATATCAACATATACACGTGTGATTTAGTTTACGAAGATTTTTCAATGCCGAGAGCCTCGATCAGAGAGTAAAAAAGGTGTAAGGTTCACAATGGTGTAAAATTAAAATGGGATATACCGGGCTAGGATTCGAGTTACAGGAACAATGGCCAAACCAACCACCCAAGAATGGAATCGTCGAGCGAAAACACTTGACAACCACCTAGAAACAGCTTTTCTTTACACCAGACCTTTCTCCATCAATTAGGAATCTGATGCCGTCACTAAACACATTCCTTAAATTGTAGCCATTTGTTGAGTGTTTTTTTTTGTGTCTAATCCGCATATTTATCACCATTGCCCTTGATTTTCTTGATTGTATATCTCTTAAAAATCAACATATACACGTGTGATTTAGTTTACGAAGATTTTTCAATGTCGAGAACCTCGAACGGAGAGTAAAAAAGGCGTAAGGTTCACAATGGTGTAAAATTAAAATGGGATATACCGGGTTAGGATTCGAGTTACAGGAACAAGTGCCAAACCAACCACCCAAGAATGGAATCGTCTAGCGAAAACACTTGACAACCTCCTAGAAGCAACTTTTCTAGCCACTAGACCTTTCTCCATCAATTAGGAATCTGATGCCGTCACTAAACACATTCCTTAAATTGTAGCCATTTGTTGAGTGTTTTTTTTGTGTGTAATCCGCATATATATCACCATTGTCCTTGATTTTATTGACTGTATATCTCTTAAATGTCAACATATACATGTGTGATTTAGTTTACGAAGATTTTTCAATGCCGATAACCTCGATCAGAGAGTAAAAAATGCGTAAGGTTCAAAATGGTGTAAAATTAAAATGGGATATACCGGGCAAGGATTCGAGTTACAGGAACAAGGACCAAACCAACCACCCAAGAATAGAATCGTCGAGCAAAAACACTTGACAACCTCCTAGAAGCAGCTTTTATTGCCACCAGACCTTTCACCATCAATTAGGAATCTAATGCCGTCACTAAACACGATCCTTAAATTGTAGCCATTTGTTGAGTGTTTTTTTTGTCTCTAATCCGCATATATATCACCATTGCCCTTGATTTTCTTGACTTTATATCTCTTAAATGTCTCATATACACGTGTGTTTAGTTTACGAAGATTTTTCAATGCCGAGAACCTCGATCAGAGAGTGAAAAAGGCGTAAGGTTCACAATGGTGTTAAATTAAAATGCGATATAACGGGCTAGGTTTCGAGTTACAGGAACAAGGGCCAAACCAACCACCCAAGAATGGAATTGTCGAGCGAAAACACTTGACAACATCCTAGAAGTAGCTTTTCTTTCCACCAGACCTTTCTCCATTAATTAGGAATCTGATGCCGTCACTAAACACATTCCTTAAATTGTAGCCATTTGTTGAGTGTTTTTTTTTTGTCTCTAATCCGCATATATATCACCATTGCCCTTGATTTCCTTGACTGTATATCTCTTAAATGTCAACATATACACGTGTGATTTAGTTTACAAAGATTTTTCAACGCCGAGAACCTCTATCAGAGAGTAAAAAAGGCATAAGGTTCATAATGGTGTAAAATTAAAATGGGATATATCGGGCTAGGATTCGAGTTACAGGAACAAGGTTCAAACCAACCACCCAAGAATGGAATCGTCGAGCGAAAACACTTGACAACCTCCTAGAAGCAGCTTTTCTTGCCACCAGACATTTCTCCATCAATTAGGAATCTGATGCCGTCACTAAACACATTCCTTAAATTGTAGCCATTTGTTGAGTGTTTTTTTTTGTTTCTAATCCGCATATATATCACCATTGCCCTTGATTTTCTTGACTGTATATATCTTAAATGTCAACATATACACGTGTGATTTAGTTTACGAAGATTTTTCAATGCCGAGAACCTCGATCAAAGAGTAAAAAAGGCGTAAGGTTCACAATGGTGTAAAATTAAAATGGGATATACCGGGCTAGTATTCGAGTTATAGGATCAAGGGCCAAACCAACCACCCAAGAATGGAATCGTCGAGAGAAAACACTTAACCACCTTCTAGAAGCAACTTTTCTTGCCACCAGACCTTTCTCCATCAATTAGGAATCTGATGCCGTATATACAGTCACGTGTTTTACACCATTGTGAACCGTACGCCTTTTTTACTCTCTGATCGAGGTTCTCGGCATTGAAAAATTTTCTTAAACTAAATCACACGTGTATATGTTGACATTTAAGCGATATACAGTCAAAAAATCGAGAGCAATGGTGATATATATGCGGATTAGACACCAAAAAATAAACACACAAAAAATGGCTACAATTTAAGGAATGTGTTTGGTGACGGCATCAGATTCCTAATTGATGGAGAAAGGTCTAGAGGCAAGAAAAGCTGCTTCCAGGAGGTTGTCACGTGTTTTCGGTCGACGATTCCATTCTTGGGTGGTTGGTTTGGCCCTTGTTCCTGTAACTCGAATCCTAGCAGGGTATATCACATTTTTGTTTTACACCATTGTGAACCTTACGTCTTTTTTACTCTCTGATCGAGGTCTCGGCATTGAAAAATCTTCGTAAACTAAATCACACGTGTATATGCTGTCATTTAAGAGATATAGAGTCAAGAAAATCAAGAGCAATGGTGATATATATGCGGATTAGACACCAAAAAATAAACACTAAAAAATGGCTACAATTTAAGGAATGTGTTTAGTGACATCATCAGATTCCTATATGATGGAGAAAGGTCAGGTGGCAAGAAATGTCGCTTCCAGGAGGTTGTCAAGTGTTTTCGCTCGACGATCCCATTCTTCAGTGGTTGGTTTGGCCCTTGTTCATGAAACTCGAATCCTAGCCCGGTATATCCCATTTTACTTTTACACCATTGTGAACCTTACGCTTTTTTTACTCTCTAATCGAGGTTCTCGGCATTGAAAAATCTTCGTAAACCAAATTACACATGTATATGTTGACATTTAAGAGATATACAGTTAAGAAAATCAAGAGCAATGGTGATATATATATATATATATGCGGATTAGTCACCAAAAAATAGGCACTCAAAAAATGGTTAAAATTTAAGGAATGTGTTTAGTGACGGCATCAGATTCCTAATTGATGGAGAAAGGTCTGGTGGCAAGAAAAGCCGCTTCCAGGAGGTTGTCAAGTGTTTTCGCTCGACGATTCCATTCTTGGGTGGTTGGTTTAGCCTTTGTTCCTGTAACTCGAATCCTGGCCCGGTATATCCCATTTTAGTTTTACACCATTATGAACCTTATGCCTTTTTTACTCTCTGATCGACGTTCTCGACATTGAAAAATTTTCGTAAACTAAATCACACGTGTATATCTTGACATTTAAGAGATATACAGTCAAGAAAATCAAGAGTAATGGTGGTATATATGAGATTAGACACCAAAAAATGAACACTCAAAAAATGGCTACAATTTAAGGAATGTGTTTAGTGACGGCATCAGATTCCTAATTGACGGATAAAGGTCTGGTGGAAAGAAAAGCTGCTTCCAGGAGGTTGTCAATTGTTTTCGCTCGACAATTCCATTCTTGGGTGGTTGGTTTGGTACTTGTTCCTGTAACTCGAATCCTAGCCCGGTATATCTCATTTTAGTTTTACACAATTGTGAACCTTACGCCTTTTTTACTCTCTGATCGACGTTCTCGGCATTGAAAAATCTTGGTAAACTAAATCACACATGTATATGTTGACATTTAAGAGATATATAGTTAAGAAAATCAAGAGCAATGGTGATATATATGCGGATTAGACACCAAAAAATAAACACTCAAAAAATGGCTACAATTTAAGGAATGTGTTTAGTGACGGCATCAGATTCCTAATTGATGGAGAAAGGTCTAGTAGCAAGAAAATCTGCTTCCAGGAGGTTGTCAAGTGTTTTCGCTTGGCGATTCCATTCTTGGGTGGTTGGTTTGGCCCTTGTTCCTGTAACTCGAATCCTAGCCCGGTATATCCCATTTTAGTTTTATACTATTGTGAACCTTACGCCTTTTTTACTCTCGGATCGAGGCTTTCGGCATCGAAAAATCTTTGTAAACTAAATCACACGTGTATATGTTGACATTTAAGAGATATACAGTCAAGAAAATCAAGAGCAATGGTGATATATATGCGGATTAGACACCAAAAAATAAACAATAAAAAAATGGCTACAATTTAAGGAATATGTTTAGTGAAGGCATTAGATTCCTAATTGATGGAGAAAGGCCTGGTGGCAAAAAAAGCTGCTTCCAGGAGGTTGTCAAGTGTTTTCACTCGACGATTCCATTCTTGGGTGGTTGCTTTGGCCCTTGTTCCTGTAACTCGAATCTTAGCCCGTTATATCCCATTTTAATTTTACACCATTGTGAACCTTACGCCATTTTAACTCTCTGATCGAGGTTCTCGGCCTTGAAAATTTTTCTTAAACTAAATCACACGTGTATATGTTGATATTTAAGAGATATACAGTCAAAAACAATCAAGAGCAATGGTGATATATACGCGGATTAGACACCAAAAAAATAAACACTCAAAAATGGCTACAATTTAATGAATGTGTTTTGTGACGGCATCAGATTCCTAATTGATGGAGAAAGGTCTGGTGGCAAGAAAAGCTGCTTCCAGGAGGTTGTCACGTGTTTTCGCTCGACGATTCCATTCTTGGGTGGTTGGTTTGGCCCTTGTTCCAGTAACTCGAATCCTAGCCCGGTATAAGACATTTTAGTTTTACACCATTGTGAACCTTACGTCTTTTTTACTCTCTGATAGAGGTCTCGGCATTGAAAAATCTTTGTAAACTAAATTACACGTGTCTATGTTGTCATTTTAGAGATATAGAGTCAAGAAAATAAAGAGCAATTGTGATATATATGCGGATTAGACACCAAGAAATAAACACTCAAAAAATGGCTAAAATTTAAAGAATGTGTTTAATGACGACATCAGATTCCTAATTGATGGAGAAAGGTCTGGTGGCCAGAAAAGCTGCTTCCAGGAGGTTGTCACGTGTTTTCGCTTGACGATTCCATTCTTGGGTGATTGGTTTGGCCCTTGTTCCTGTAACTCGAATCCTAGCCCGGTTTAAGACATTTTAGTTTTACACCATTGTGAACCTTACGTCTTTTTTACTCTCTGATCGAGGTCTCGGCATTGAAAAATTTTCGTAAACTAAATTACACGTGTTTATGTTGTCATTTTAGAGATACATAATCAAGAAAATCAAGAGCAATGGTGATATATATGCGGATTAGACACCAAAAAATAAACACTCAAAAAATGGCTACAATTAAAGGAATGTGTTTAGTGACGGCATCATATTCCTAATTGATGGAGAAAGGTTGGTGGCAAGAAAAGCCGCTTCCAGGAGGTTGTCAAGTGTTTTTGCTCGACGATTCCATTCATTGGTGGTTGATTTGGCCCTTGTTCAAGAAACTCGAATTCTAGCCCGGTATATCCCATTTTAGTTTTACACCATTGTGAACCTTACTCCTTTTTTACTCTCTGACCGAGGTTCTCGACATTGAAAAATCTTCGTAAACTAAATTACACATGTATATGTTACCATTTAAGAGATACACAGTCAAGAAAATCAAGAGCAATGGTGATATATATATGCGGATTAGACACCAAAAAATAAGCACTCAAAAAATGGCTAAAATTTAAGGAATGTGTTTAGTGACGGCATCAGAATGCTAGTTGATGGAGAAAGGTCTGGTAGCAAGAAAAGCTGCTTCTAGGAGGTTGTCAAGTGTTTTTGCTCGACGATTCCATTCTTGGGTGGTTGGTTTAGCCCTTGTTCCTATAACTCGAATCCTAACCCGTTATATCCCATTTTAGTTTTACACCATTATGAACCTTACACCTTTTTTACTCTCTGATCAAGGTTTTCGGCATTGAAAAATATTCGTAAACTAAATCACACGTGTATATGTTGACATTTAAGAGATACGCAGTCAAGAAAATCAAGAGCAATGGAGGTATATATGCGATTAGACATCAAAAAATGAACACTAAAAAATGGCTACAATTTAAGGAATGTGTTTAATGACGGCATCAGATTCCTAATTGATGGATAAAGGTCTGGTGGCAAGAAAAGCTGCTTCCAGGAGGTTGTCAAGTGTTTTCGCTCGACGATTCCATTCTTGGGTGGTTGGTTTGGTACTTGTTCCTGTAACTCGAATCCTAGCCCGGTATATCCCATTTTAGTTTTACACAATTGTGAACCTTACGCCTTTTTTACTCTCTGATCGAGGTTCTCGGCATTTAAAAATCTTGGTAAACTAAATCACACGTATATATGTTGACATTTAAGAGATATACAGTCAAGAAAATCAAGAGCAATAGTGATATATATGCGGATTAGACACCAAAAAATAAACACTCAAAAAATGGCTACAATTTAAGGAATGTGTTTAGTTACGGTATCAGATTCCTAATTGATGGAGAAAGGTCTGGTGGCAAGAAAAGCTGCTTCCAGGAGGTTTTCAAGTGTTTTCGCTCAACGATTCCATTCTTGGGTGGTTGATTTGGCCCTTGTTCCTGTAACTCGAATCTTAGCCCGGTATATCCCATTTTTGTTTCACACCATTGTGAACTTTACGCCTTTTTTACTCTCTGATTGAGGTTCTCGGCATTGAAAAATTTCGTAAACTAAATCACACGTGTATATGTTGACATTTAAGAGATATATACAGTTAAGAAAATCATGAGCAATGGTGATATATATGCGGATTAGAGACAAAAAAAAACACTCAACAAATGGCTACAATTTAAGGAATGTGTTTAGTGACGGCATCATATTCCTAATTGATGGAGAAAGGTCTGGTGGGAAGAAAAGCTGCTTACAGAAGATTGTTAAATGTTTTCGCTCGACGATTCCAAATTAAAATTGGTCTTCATTTGCTCCTGGCCCAATAATATAAAAAATAATGCCGGCCCAAAACAAATTCTTAAAAGGTTCAATTTTTAAAACCCATTCAATATTTGCGGCCGCATTGACCCCAAAAGATGTCTTCGGCCTATGTACCTTAAGAAAACAGACCAACCTTCTTTCTAATTAAATTGTTAAATCAAGCGTAACTCACTAAGCATTAGCCCAAATTAAGAATTCTTTTTACTGTGAAAAAATCAGCCCAAGTGACAAATAAAATTTCTCGTCCAAGTCATATCATGAAGTGATCTTTACCTCTAAGACCGGAGGGTATGGGCTCCGTCCTCCCGTCGCCGCCCCAAAAGACCACTATTAGAGTGACTATATGTTATCTATATGTGGTGGTTGGAGATCAGTTATGTCAGTTAGACATTAGTTGTGGTTGTTATGGTTAGTTAGATTAGAAGATAGTATAGATTAGCAGGTCTTCTTATATATATAGGTCTCTTGTACTCTTCATTGAAATATATTGAGATTACAGATATGTTCTTGATACCTCTCATTATGGTATCAGAGCACTCTCTGAGAAATCAGTTACAATTCCGGTCTCTTTCCGGCCATTTTTTTTCCGGCCAAAATTTCCGATCATCTTTCTCATCTTTCTGATCTTCTTCCGCTGTTCATCTCTGATTCTTCATCTCATAATCATCTTCATCTTCTTTCTGATGCATCCTTTTTCATCTCTGTTTCTATAAAAATCAAATCATGACAACTTCAACCAGTGATGCTACTTCAAATTCGAATACTACTCTTCCAAATATCACTAATCTCATGCCAATAAAGCTCGATAACAACTATTTTACTCAAACACGTTCTAGTAGTTCCTGGTATAGCCAAGAACTTACTTTCTATTACTCAGCTTGTTATTGATCACCCTATTGCGATTACTTTCTCACATTTTGGGTTGTCTATTCAGACGCTCACTGGACAGCTCCTCCACCACACGCGTGGTAGCCCTCATCAACTGTACTCTTTGACTGCTATTGCTGCAGTTCCTCGAGAGACGTGGCACTCTCGGCTGGGACACCCATCTGATGCTGTGATGACTAGATTTCCGTTTTTACATTTTATGAATAAATCCGTGCATGCACATTGTACTGCTTGTAGTATCTCGAAATCAACACGATTACCATTTGATTCTATTATGTCTCATTCTATAGTTCCTTTACATGTCATTCATTGTGATATTTGGGGTCCTTCCCCTGTTATGTCTCGTGATGGTTTCAGATACTTTATTACGTTTATTGATGATTTTAGCAGATTTACATGGATTTATCCATTGACACATCGGTCTCAGGCGATAGATTCCTTTCGTCATTTCAAACCTCTTGTTGAAAATCTCTTCTCATGCACCATTAAACATCTTCAGTGCGATGGTGCTCCTGAGCTTATTCATGGACCGATGGCCCGATATCTTTCTGAATCGGGAATAGCTTATCGTATTTCATGTCCATACACACCCCAACAAAATGGGGTTGCTGAGCGGAAAAATCGTCATCTTTCTGAGGTTGCTCGGTCACTTTTGTTTCATGCACACTTACCAAAGAAATTTTGGTATGATGCTTATGCTACTGCAGCCTATCTCATTAACCGGTTACCTTCACCGGTTCTTCACTACTCCTCTCCATTTGAGACTTTGTTCGGTTCTCGACCAGATTATTCTATCCTTCGTACTTTTGGGTGTTTGTGCTATCCGTTTCTTGGTGATACTCGGGCGGATAAACTTTCACCTAAGTCTGTTCCATGTATTTTTGTTGGCTATGCTCCATCTCATCTTGGTTATCTTTGTTATGATCCTCATACGTCTCGTACGTATACGTCTCGACATGTTCGGTTTCATGAGATGATTTTTGATATTCCAGGGAGTTCTCCTACCCTCGCTTCTTCTTTTGATTCTATTCCTTTCTTATTCCTCCTCCTTCGTTTCCGCCTTCTGTTTCTTCTTCTTCCTCTTCATTTCCTCCTATCATTCCTTCTTCATCATCTTCTGTTATTTCCTCACCTATTGTTTCTTCTTCTCTTTCTCCTCCTCCCCCTCCTCCTCTTCCTCCTCCTGGTCCAACTCACCCGATGGTTACACGATCTCGTGATCATACACGACAGCCGCGTCAGTTTCCTGATCATGTTCTTCTTCATGTCTCTACTACTCCCACCACTGAGCCTTCCACGTTTCGACAGGCTCAGCAGTACTCTATTTGGTGGGATGCGATGCGTGCTGAGATTGATGCTCTTCATGCCAACCAGACTTGGCGTCTGGTTCAGGCTCCTACTGACGCCAACATTGTTGGTTGTAAGTGGGTTTATAAGATTAAGCATAATCCTGATGGATCGGTGAGTCGCTATAAAGCCCGACTTGTTGCCAAGGGCTTTCATCAGACTGAGGGTATTGACTACACCGAGACTTTTAGTCCTGTAGTCAAACCCACTACTATTCGTCTTGTTCTTTCAGTTGCCTTTTCTCGAGGATGGTCTATTCGTCAGGTTGACGTCAACAATGCGTTCTTACATGGGGATCTTTCTGAGACTGTGTATATGACACAGCCCCCGGGCTTTGTTGACTCATCTAGACCACATTATGTTTTTCGTCTGCAGAAGGCCCTTTATGGCCTAAAGCAGGCTCCTAGAGCTTGGTTTTCCAAGCTATCCACCGCTCTACTTGCTGATGGTTTTACCCAGTGTCTTTCAGATGTATCCCTCTTTGTTTACAGTCGAGGTTCGATACTCTGTTATGTCTTGATCTATGTTGATGACATCATTATTACTGGGAGCTCTTCTGATTTTGTTACTGGCTTGATTGGGCGCTTACATTCTCAGTTTGCGCTCAAGGACTTGGGGCAGTTGTCATATTTTCTGGGTATTCAGGCCACATTTTCTCAGGATGTTTTACACTTATCACAGCAGCGCTACTTACTTGATTTGCTACAGCGCACTGGTCTTGCTGATTGCCGACCATTATCTACTCCTGTCTCTTCTGGTAGACAGCTTTCTCGACATACTGGCGATCCTTTGTCTGATCCTACTATGTATCGGAGCACTGTTGGTGCATTACAGTATCTTGTGTTGACACGACCAGAGATTGCTTATGCGGTCAGTAAGGTGTCACGGTTTCTTCAGACACCTACTGATCGACACTGGGTTGCTGTCAAGCGGATTTTGCGGTATCTTAAGGGTACCATTTCTCATGGGATATGTATACGTCGGTCTACTTGTGTTGATTTACACGCTTATAGTGATGCTGACTGGGCTAGATGTCCTGATGATCGACGTTCTACCACAGGCTATTGTGTCTTTCTTGGGCCCAACCTTATCAGTTGGAGTTCCAAGAAACAGCACACGGTTGCTAGGTCGAGTACAGAGGCTGAGTATCGAGCGCTTGCACATACAGCTGCTGAGTTACGATGGATTACATCTATATTACATGAGTTGCATATCACGATGACTTGTCCACCAACTCTTTGGTGTGACAACATTAGGGCTACATATCTTGCAGACAACCTGGTGTTTCATCAGCGCACCAAACACTTGGAGATTGACTTGCATTTTATCCATGACGTGGTTTTGGGTGGTACTTTACATGTTCGGTATGTTTCCACTACTCTCCAGATTGCAGATATTTTGACCAAAGGATTGTCTGGGGTTCGTTTCGACAGTCTGAGGTCCAAGCTTCACGTGGATGATCCCCGTTCAGCTTGAGGGGGCATATTAGAGTGACTATATGTTATCTATATGTGGTGGTTGGCGATCAGTTATGTCAGTTAGACATTAGTTGTGGTTGTTATGGTTAGTTAGATTAGAAGATAGTATAGATTAGCAGGTCTTCTTATATATATAGGTCTCTTGTTCTCTTCATTGAAATATATTGAGATTACAGATCTGTTCTTGATACCTCTCATTAACCACCCCCCTAACCCGTCGCCGCCCCTTCTCCCGTGAACATCGTCCTCCACAAGCCGATGAAGACGGGCCTCTCTCCTCTCTCCTAACACACACACATCTATACATACATATATATATATATATAAAGGGGTTCATCCTCCACCCCCTAGGTCCATCCTCTCCAAGCCTCTCCTACGTGGCGGTGACATGGCGGCCCATCCTCTTGCTCCCATACCCACTGGTCTAAAAGGGTCGGCATTGACAATTTGATGGTTGAAATTAAGATATATGGGTTCCTATCGATGAAAATTAAGTTGAAGACGTGTATACTAGACTGATGCCAATGAGGTAGTGGTGGAGTGATTGGGGAAAAAACTGGTGTTTGTTTTGACTCAAGTTCGATTCCTACTCTCATTATTTTATGTGGCCTTCAGGTGAAGAGCGAATACAGGTGGCGCTGGTTTGACTTGGATGGGATGTGAGGTTTTACCGATTATTCCACCGTCGTGCCTTCGGGCGGGTGGAGATCGGGTTTCCACACATCTGGGGAGAGCCAAGGGGCTGGCGGCGGTTGAGTGGTCGACCTTGACTACGACGCCCGATGTCATGGTGGTTGACACGTCGTTCCTTGCCGTTCAAAAAAGTATAATAGAATGGTGCCATTAGTTTTCTTTTGACTTGTCTATGGCTTTATAGCCTATTGGTATCTTGGGGTGAGATAAGTCTTTGGGACCAATAGGTTCTGAGTTCAATTCTCACAAGGGGGTTTTTCCATATTTATTAGATTTCCTCCTAAATTGGTGTATAGGCATATGCCTAGTAGAAATGAATATGATCAGGTGATTCCGCTGTTAGGACAATAATATTTTAGTAATCCTTCTGTAATCTAAATTTACAGTAAAAAAAAGTTTTCTTTTGACTTCTAGATACTCTATTTATAGATAGGACGTGGGGTCAGTTGAAGGGACAATGGCCAAAGCAGGCATCAATATTGGTGAGAATCTTGTGTCTGCAGGGGATAAATGGATGTGGAGAAGCGATCCGGATGGATCTTTCTCTGTAAAATCTGTCCGTTTGGATCTTGAACGGGCTCGAGGAGCGACTGATTCTATTGATCAAAAATTTGTTTGGAACTCGTGGGCCCCTCCCAAAATTAACGTGCTGCTATGGAGGGCATATCTTGGTAAGGTTGCGTCTAAGATGGGTCTTATTCAAAGGGGTGTGCAACTGATTGATGGCATATGTCCGAGGTGCGGCGTGTGTGACGAGGACTCGGAGCACGTGTTTGTTTCCTGTATCTGGTCGCGTTGTATCTGGTGGAACATCATGGCTTGGATCCGTGTCGCTTTCCCTGCGAATATTAACAACCTACAACCATACAACCATACCCAGTAAATCCCACAAATAGCAAAGCTACTTATAGGGTCTGGGGAGGGTGGGATGTAGGCAGCCAGGAGATAAAGTTTGGAAAAGGGTTGTGTACTCGATTGTGATGGGTACGGTTTGGAGAATTTGGTTCGCGAGGAATGAAAAGGTTTTTAATAACCGGTTTATTCCGATATCGAAATCAGTGGAGTGCATAAAGGAGGATGTTTATTGCTGGATCTCCAACCGATCAAACAATCGGGTGCCTACATGGGAGAAATGGTCCTCTTTTGATGTTGAAATGTTGTAACTCGTTTGCTGTTTGTTTCGTTTTTTTTCCGTTTTTGTTTCCCAGTTTCTTGCTGGCTCTTTATATATATATATAAAGTGTATATAAAGTGTGTTGCCGTTCAAAAAAAAAATGTTAATTTTCCTTTTGCCTTTAAAAAAGTTGAAACCACAGACTTCAACGTAAATTAATTGTTTATTATATTCCCAAGACCTTCTAAAGGTCAATAGTTTCAACCTTTTTCTTTTTAGATTTCCAAGGCTTCAAAATATACGTATATGAGAGAATTTTAAAAGGTGTTAATATTTTCACATCCCTCGTTTAGGCCAAGTGAAGTGATGACATTTTTTTTTTAACGGCAAATTTGCATCATTGACGGACCACTGGAGTATCATCGTGCCACCAGAGGAACCACCCGATCATATCCATCTCCACTAGGCATAATGTCACACAAATTCAGGAGGAAACCCAATAAACATGGGAAAACCCCCTTGTGGGAATCGAACCCAGTACCTATTGGTCCCAAAGCCTTATCTCACCACCAAGATGCCACTAGGCTATAAAGCCATGGATAGAGGGTTATATGACAAATGGTAAAAAAGTGAATTGTGGGAGTTATTGGAGGTTATATAATATGTGTGTGTAGTTGGGGATTATGTAGATATGAGGTTATATACGCATGTATATATATATATATATATGTGTGTGTGAGAGAGGCAAATTGTTCACCCGTTATAATTTTCGCGAGGGATCCGGATTTAAGGGCTATAGCGCCGCTCAGGGCGGTGTGGGAAGACACCATAGGGCGCTATGGTGCAGTGGCGTAACTAGAACATTAACTCAGGGGTATCCCAATTTTTTTTACCGTGCAATCATATACAATATTAAAAAAAACAACAATAAATAAATAAAGTAATAAATTCTTTTCGACTGCACAAACCGTAGCATTGTTCAAAAATTCCGGGGCGATTCGATTGCGTAAATCCGTCTTGACAAGCTTCAATTTCGAATTTTTTTTAGCTATTTGGGCTAATCTAATGTGCTATTATTTAGTTATTTGGTTTTATTATTTGGGTTTGTATCATCATCACCGACTGAGCTTATTATTAGTTTGCAAAAAAAATTTGAGGGGCGTCCTCGTAGTTGTTTAGAGTTATCCTTGGTATAAAAATCGAAAAAAAAATTACACTACCGAAAAAAAGTTGAGCCATAGCCCGTGCTACACCTGGACCTTCTTTAGGTCCGCCCCTGCTATGGTGGCCAGGGGCGCCATATCCTTCCCCACTACGGATGAACTTATCTTTTTCTATATATACATAGATATATACACAGATAGATAAAGTGAAAAAATTATAGGAATAAGATGAGCCATTTTAATTGGGATTCCAAACTACAATTTACCAGCTTTGATATATATAATTTTTAAATAAATAAAAAAAACTAAACCCTAATGACCTAAAAATAAAGGATTGTCACATGATGATTAGATGTATGTAGGGATGAGCGTGATACCGGTATCGTATCGAACCGTTTCGGTATCGAAAATACCAATACCGAAATTCGTTAAAAACAGGGTATCAGTACCGAAATATTTGGTATGGTACGTTACGGTACCGGTATTGGTATGAGACCGGTACCGATATTTGAAGGTAAAATTCGGTATTTTACTGGTACCGATACCGAAAATGCCAAAAAGTGAGTACCGATACCGGTAACGAAAAAATTTGGTACGGGAAATTCGGTACCGGTACGATACCGGTATCAAGTACCAAATGTCCATCCCTAAACGTATGTATCATATTATAGATTTTTTAGCAGTTGTTGTAAACATCAAAAAAATATAAAAGTTAATGTAGTAATAAAATAAGTGCATTTGGAAATCCCACGGGTATACCTAATACGTACATGTATGTCTGATACCTAATGGATAATTACCTGGTACATATACCCAACGTGTGTTGAGCCTGTTATGTAATGTTTTTACAACTGTGTAAGAATAGAGATTACCAACCATTCCAGTGTTATATTCTGACTACCAATAACTGACGTGGTCTTTCTAGCGAATTAGACCGTCGATGATACTCTTTTCTTTAGTATTTTTTTCCCAAAATTGGCATTAGACCGTGGGGTATGGTGGGGCGGGGGTTGGGCATGGGTTGGGGCATTTGGTGACACGTGGAATGGGAGCCCCCCACCTCCTGGTTACGTGTCCGCGGGGTATGGCGGGGCGTGGGTTGGGCTTGGGTTGGGTGCACCGCGTGGCAGAGTAATTAAAAAAAATAAAAATACAAAAAAATTTATAAAAAATCACACAACAATTATAAAAAAAACCTATAACTTCATTAAAATTTAAAACATTACATAATCCTAAACCTTACAAAATAACAAACCTAAAGCGTTAAAAAAATTTCAAAAAGGTCGATCTTGTCGAACGCCTTTTTTTTCTTTGCCTCGAAACTCTATGTTAGCCACCGCCACCCGGTCCTCGTGGCTTAACTCGCCACCTGGAACGGCTTCGTAGTAAGCCTTGAAACGCTCGAGCTTGGGCCGTAGCTCGCGTCATTTATGTTGGCACGCGTTGAGGTTGTGGCGGTCGTTACCGACGTTATGTCGGTAGGCTTGGAATGCTTCCACCCAATATTTTGTTTGGCCCGGTGGCCGACCCTTCATAGCGTCAACGACGCTTGTGACGAGAGCAATTTCCTCTTCATGAGTCCAAGATGCCATAGCGGTTCGAGAGAAGTGGGTAGCCGGTGGGGTTGGGGTGGACCAGTGGGGTAGCGGTTCGAGAGAAGTGGGTTAGCCGGTGGGGTTGTTGGGTTCGTGGGATGGGGGGACCAGTGGGTTGGGGTTACAAATATATAGGCCTTTGGGAGACCCGCATGGCGGTTCGAGAAGATGGGGGGACCGTTTGAATTTTAAAATTCAAAATTTTAAAAACCGCTTAATGTGGCGGGTGAGCCAATGAGATTCAGCCATGTCAGCTTGGTCAGACCGCCCCACGCCCGGCTTGAAAGCCAAGCCCCAAGGGCCACGTCCAAACCCAAGCCCACCCGAGGTGGTGGCTTGGGCGTTTTCCCCCAACCCACGCCCAAACCCCCGCCCCATACCCCACGTTCTTATAACATTTTGAAAATTTGCGTGACATGCTATTTTTGGTGATATAACCTTGTTGGTTATGTGAGTTTAAATAAAATTCATTTAATGTATTTATTGCTAATTTAGTAAATTTCATTTAATGTCTAAGACCATGCGTAATCGTTGGGGGTGAATAATGTCCCACCCTAGAGCGTTTTGCGCCATATGGCAACCCAGTCAGCAATGGAGCATTATTGGACGTTTTTACAAAAAGGGTGTAGTGGGGATGTGGGGATTGCGGGGCATTATGTTTGTAATAAAATAAAATAAAATAAACATTTAAAAAATCTTATTGGCCAAAAAATGGAAGCTCAAATGTGATTGGCCAAGAAATCCCTCCTTCAGCGTGTTTCAAAACACGCCAAAACAAAATCTAGGCGAAAACACGCCCGAAAACGCCCGTGGGGGTGGGCAAGGGGCGGAATTGGGCGTTATTGAGCAATATTTTTGAAAAAATAACGTTCACTGCATGTTCAGGTGGTCTAAATTACAAGCTGACCTAATCTTCCCTATATAATACTACACTCCTTGAGGCATTTGGAACACACATAGCCCAATTTCGAGCTTTTTGTTTAACAAAATATGGCATCCATCAAAGTCGTTGTTGCGCTTTTGTTTATAAACGCAATTGTTGGTAATCTTTCGATTGCCGGTAAGTCAAGAAAAAAAATCACTTTTTAATCACGATTAACTCCATTAATTGTGATGATTAATATAATTTTAGCACTTTTATTTAACTTGGTAAAATCGATTTAGTAAGGTGTATAAGATTTGGTTTAATCATCAAAAAATTTTGATCTTGTGATTTAGTACTTTTTTTCTTTTTTGTTTGATAAAGTGGTGAACCTAAAACTTTTTTTTCTGAAAAACCTTTAGTTCGTACGTTTAGCACGTTAAATAAAAATTTGATGTTATTTATATGGTATTTTGTTTAGGGAGTTAAGTTCACGTACAAAGTGTCTTATCGTACAAAACGTACGAAAGTCAAAAAAAAAAAAAAAAAAAAAAAAAAACGCGGTGACATTTTCGTAATTATTTACATTGTAGAGTAATTATCAAAATTACTCTACAAATGATCTTGTAGGGTAATTTTGATCTTGTAGAGTAATTTTGTAAAATGTTTTTGTTGCGTAATTTTGATCTTGTAAAGTAATTTTGTAGAGTATCATAATTATTTTACAAATGATCTTGTATGGTAATTTTGATCTTGTAAGGTAATTTTGTAAGGTATCATAATTACTCTACAAATGATTTTGTAGAGTAATTTTGAATTGTATGTTGTTTGATAAACTTGCAGAGTAATTTTGATACACTTGTAGAGTAATTTTGATAGTTACGCTACATAATCAAAATTACTTTACAAGAACATTTTACAAAATTACTATACAAGATCAAAATTACCCTACAAGATCATTTGTAGAGTAATTTTGATACACTTGTAGAGTAATTTTGATAATTACACTACATGATCAAAATTACTCTATAAGATCAAAATTACCCTACAAGATCATTTGTAGAGTAATTTTGATAATTATTCTTCAATGTAAATAATTATGAAAATGCCATAGCGTTTTTTCAGCAAAACATTCAGTTCGTTCGTTTTGTATCTTAAATTTATTTGTATTTGATATTTTTTCTTTGCTTAGGTGTCACAAAGGATGTTCAACCACTATATGTATGCAAAGCATATTGGACAATTCATCCATGTGATACAGCTGTGTGCGACCAACAATGCCTTCATATGTATCCTGGTGATGGCTGGGGATATTGCATCCCCGGTGACATTTGTCAGTGTAATTATAATTGTAGTTCTACCTAATACATTTATTGCGATAGATGTCTTTTGTCATCAAATATAAATTAATAAAAAAAATATTTTCGCATATGTTGACTTTCTTTCTTGAACAATAAACTTGTTTCAGTTCACATAATCACAACAAAACATTATTTGCATACGAACAAGTGGTATATGGATAACCGTTTCAATCAAGAGGTAGGGTGGTCATCACTCATTACTCATTACTCATTACTCACTTACAACTTTCAATCAAGTTTCGCCACGTCATCGAGCTTTATTCCATCACTGGTGATAGATTTTAGTGGAAATGCTCATCACTCACAACACCCAAAAATAAACCCTCACATTCTCTCACATTCTTCCATTCTTCACGCGTCATAAATTCAACGCATTATCAAATTGACGCGTGATACAATCGAGTGGCGGTGGTGTTTGGGATTGTTTCACGCGTAATATATTTCCATCACGGGGTAAATGTCCTCCACCCCGGTCCCCTTATAGTCAACATACAGGCTTAATACATCCAATATCTCCATTATGTGGACTTCAAGAATTTTTTGTGTTCCATCTTCATTGATTTAATATGTATGTTCTGTATAATTGCTCATCTTTGTTCTAATTCATGACACATATTTGTAAAAAACTTCCAATTTAACTATATAATCGTATCTTGAATAGCCTTTTTCTTCAACATAATACATTATGCGAAAGGGGTAATCTACAACTAGTTTTTATTTATGGTATTTCATCAAACACCTTATGTGCAACGTAAGATTTGGGTTGAATAAGGACTTACACCGATTACTTGAACCCATTTTACTTTTTTTTTATCGGCAAACAACAAGCTTTATTCCAACATCACCATATAGTTACAAAGTAAAAGTGTCAGCAGGGAGCTTACACTAAAACTTCAACTCGTAGCTTACACCCAATGTAAAAAACAAAAACAGAAACATACAGTTCAAGTTCAGGTAATACTAAATTTCACCCGGCTATCCCATTGTATACTATTGTTTTTTTTTATCTATGTTTGATCCACATAAACGCCAAGGTTTGCATTTCGCCAAAAATTCTATCGATTGCTACTCGTTTTCCGTCGAAAATTAGTTCGCTTCGCGCCTTCCAAATTGCCCAACAAGAAACTAAAATTATCACCTGAATTATACGCCTATGGTGTTCGGACGCTGCCACTCCTTTATACACTTGGAAGAGGTCACAGATACTGAACGCGGAGAGCTGGGAAATATTGCACCACATGCTCACGTTATTCCACATCAATGCTGCAATATAACAAGATACAAAAAGATGTTCGGCATCTTCTTCAGCTTCACCACATAAACGATGTTGTAAATTCAGAAAAGAATCAAGAACAAAATTCAAGTTCCAACGATTATTGAATATTATTGATGATTGTTAGAAACGAATAACAGAGAATATGAATACAAAAGAATTCTCTCAAACTGAACCCTAACTCTCCTTTTTATCCCCAAATCTAAACAATCAGCCATTAACAGAACATTAACAAACTAACTCTTTCTAACCCTTAGACTACCATTATTTGCACTATTAACCCCTGTACTTTTAGAACTAACTAAAACGTATTAAAATGAACTTTGACTTTAATGCTGACTACAGTTGACTTCTATTCCATCTTCTAACAATCTCCACCTTGGAATACCAAGTCAACTAATTCCCAGCATATCCAAACACTTCAAAAACTTTCCAACTGATAGAACCTTTGTTAACATATCAGCTCCATTATCTTCAGTATCAATTTGTTCAACACAAATTTCCCTTGAATTTACCACTTCTCTGATAAAATGAAGTCTGACATTTATGTGTTTTGACCTTTCATGAAACACATTATTCTTCGAAAGTTGTACAGCTCCTTGATTATCACAAAAGACCACTGCTTTTTCAACTTTAACTCCAAGCTCAGTGACAAACCCTTTTAACCACAAAATCTCTTTGACACTTTCAGTCAATGCAATGTACTCTGCCTCTGTACTGGACAAAGCTACTACACGCTGTAAAGCAGCTTTCCAGCTCACAACACTGCCTAATACTTTAAACACATATCCAGAAATTGATCTTCCCTTATCCTTATCTTTTGCAAAATCTGAGTCTGCATAACCAACTATCATGTTATGTTCATCCTTATTGATTCCGAACACCAATCCAACTTCAACAGTTCCACTCAAATATCTCAGTAACCACTTAGCTGCTTCCCAATGTAACTTTCCTGGATTTGCCAAGTATCTACTAACCATGCTCACACCATACCCTATGTCTGGCCTAGTACACACCATTAAATACATTAAACTACCAACTGTACTAGCATACGGTACCTTGTTCATATAAGCCTTTTCTGCGTCTGTCTTTGGAGAATCTTGGTTAGATAACTTGAAATGTTTTGCAATAGGTGTAGACGTAGCTTTACATCCTTCCATACTGAAGTTTCTGAGAATCTTCTGTATATAAGATTTCTGAGACAACTTGATTTGTTTTAACCCTCTGTCTCTGATGATTTCCATCCCTAGGATCTTCTTAGCCTCACCCAGTTCCTTCATTTCGAATTCTTCTTTGAGTAATGCTTTAGTTGCCATGATTTGGTGTCTATCTTTACAGGCTATAAGCATATCATCTACATATAGTAAAAGATATACAAACTGACCTTCTTCATATTCTTTGTAATACACACAAGGATCATAGCAACTTCTTGAAAATCCACCACTAGATAGCATGTGATCATCAAATCTTTTATACCATTGTCTGGGCGCTTGTTTGAGCCCATACAATGATTTTTGCAACAAGCATACCATATTCTCCTTTCCCTTTTCTTCATAACCCAATGGCTGTTGCATATAGATCTTCTCATCTAAGTTGCCATGCAAAAATGCTGTTTTTACATCCAATTGTTCTAGTTCCATATCCATATAGGCAGTAAATGACAATAATACCCTTATGGATGTGTGTTTAACAACTGGAGAGAAAATTTCAGTATAATCCAGACCTTCTCTTTGAGTGAACCCCTTAGCCACTAACCTGGCTTTAAATCTTGGTTTCTCAACACCTTCAATCCCTTCTTTCAACTTGTATATCCATTTGCAAGGTATCACTTTTTGACCCTTAGGTTTTTCTACCAAAACCCAAGTCTTGTTTTGTTGCAGAGATCTCATTTCATCATCCATTGCCTCTTTCCATCTTTCTTTATTACTTGACATCACAGCTTCATGAAACGTTTTTGGTTCAGTTGTACTTTCAAGTTCAGCAGCCATGAAAACAACTGCTGACACATCTTCTTGATCTCTGAATCTATTTGGTTTCTGAATTTCTCTTCTAGTTCTATCTCTAGCCAACTGATAGTCAGTAAGATCGGTATGGCTTGAACTAGCTTCTTCAGTATGATTCACATTCTTAGGCATAGCAGACCCCTGCTCCACCTCAATCTGAACACTAGGATCTACCATTGTGACTTTAGATCCCATAACATCTTTATACATGACATCTTCTCTGAAGGCAACGACATCTCTGCTAACAAATACCCTTGACCTCTCTTCATCAACCTTCCACAGCCTATATCCCTTGACTCCCTCAGAATATCCCAATATCACACATCTTAAAGCTCTAGGCTCCAATTTACCCTGATTAATGTGAGCATAACATAATGACCCAAAGACCCTCAAGTCTTCATACTCAGGTTTCATACCTGACCACATTTCCATGGGAGTCTTCATATCTATTGCTGAAGATGGTGATCTGTTGATTAGATATGCTGCAGTTGATACAGCTTCTGCCCAAAATCTCTTTGACATGCCTGCACTAATCAACATACTTCTAACTCTATTCAAGAGAGTTCTATTCATTCGCTCTGCCAATCCATTCTGTTGAGGGGTTCCAGGCACTGTAAGATGCCTAGCTATTCCATTCTGTTTACAAAACTGATTAAACTCCCCATTACAGAACTCAAGACCATTATCAGTTCTGAGTTTCTTAACCTTTCTCTCAGTTTGATTCTCTATCAATGATCTCCATTCCTTAAACTTCCCAAAAGCTTCATGTTTATATTTCAGTATATACACCCATACCCTTCTGGAATAGTCATCTATAATGGTCATGAAATAACTAGCCCCTCCCATTGACAGATTCTTGGTGGGCCCCCATAGATCTGAGTGCACATAATCTAGTATACCTCTAGTCACATGTTTACCCTTTGTGAATGATACCCTATGTGACTTTCCCAGTATACAATGTTCACAGAATCCTGCACCCCTTTCTACAAAGTCACCTATGACTTGTTGCTTCTTTAACTCTAGCAACCTTTGATCACTGATATGACCAAGTCTCCTATGCCATAGGCTAGCATCTGTTGACTTATCATCTTGAATTACAGCATTGACTTCTTGAACAACCCTACCATCTAGTAAATAGGTGTTGTTCTCACATCTTGTACCCGAAAGAAATACCATGGACCCCTTTACAACTTTTGCTTTCCCATTTCTTAGACTTATAGAATACCCATTCTTTTCAAAAGTTCCAAGTGACAAAAGACTTTTAGACAATTCTGGAATATACATCACATTATCAACCTGAATCTCACACCCATTGTCTAATTTGAACACTATTGAACCCTTTCCATGTATCCTACAGGGTCTATCATCTCCTAACTGAACAGTTCCCAAATCTTGAAACTCAAGAGTTTTGAAAAATTCTTTACAAGGAGTCATATGAAAAGAACAGCCAGAGTCCATTATCCAGTTACCTTTCGACTTGACTGATGAGACAACCAGTGCATCTGCACTCTCATATCCATCTTGAGAAAACTCAGGTGAAAGATTTCCCTGATTCTTTGAAGTACCAGCATCAAACTTCTTCTTCTTGAACCTCTCAGGACATTCTCTCTTCAGATGTTTTTCTGAATTGCAGATATAGCACTTTCTTTTAAATCTTGACTTAGATCTTGAAACATTCTTGCCTTTGAAATTTCTTTGTTCCGATCTGCCTCTCACAATCAATCCATCCCCACTTTCTTCTTTCACATCATTCCTCTTCTTTAACTCCTTGGAATTCAAGGCTGCAAGAACCTCCTCCATAGTTAAAGTGTCTCTTCCATACATCAGAGTATCAACAAAATGCTCAAACGTCTGAGGAAGGGAAGTTAAGAACAGAATGGCTTGATCTTCATCTTCAATAGAAACATCAATATTCTCCAGATCTAAGATGAGCTTGTTAAACTCATCTGTGTGATCTTCCAATGATCTGTTTGAAGACATGTGAAACGTATATAGACGTTTCTTGAGATATAATCGGTTAGCTAGAGACTTCGTCATGTACAAGGACTCCAATTTCGACCAAACTCCGGCAGCAGACGTTTCTTTCGACACTTCTCTTAGCACACGATCACCGAGGCTCAGAATTATGGCACTATGTGCCTTTTCAAGAATATCTTTCTTCTCTTTCTCTGTCATCTCATTCGGTAAATTCGCTTCTCCGGCCAGAGCAGCAACCACACCATTGTGAACTAAGAGCGCTCTCATCTTCAATCGCCATAATCCAAAATCGTTCTTCCCGTCGAACTTCTCAAGTTCAAACTTCGTCGACACCATTGTTCACCTTCAATTCCCGTCTTGATTTACCTCTTAATCTGAATCGAATCGAGCCACAACCTTGGCTCTGATACCAATTGTTGTAAATTCAGAAAAGAATCAAGAACAAAATTCAAGTTCCAACGATTATTGAATATTATTGATGATTGTTAGAAACGAATAACAGAGAATATGAATACAAAAGAATTCTCTCAAACTGAACCCTAACTCTCCTTTTTATCCCCAAATCTAAACAATCAGCCATTAACAGAACATTAACAAACTAACTCTTTCTAACCCTTAGACTACCATTATTTGCACTATTAACCCCTGTACTTTTAGAACTAACTAAAACGTATTAAAATGAACTTTGACTTTAATGCTGACTACGGTTGACTTCTATTCCATCTTCTAACAAACGACATATTGCCGAACCCCTTAGCAGGCTCCGTTTTTGCAGCCCCTTTAATGTTGCCAATCGATCTTGTTCTTCGCTCCATGCAAAAATGTTTACTTTTTTTGGGGCCCACTTAACCTAAGTGCGGGGGTAAAAAAGTACCGCATGCTTTTGTAACATATCGCGACATGATGCAACTGTGAAATACCCGTTTGAAGTGAGAGTCCACACCCAACTATCCTGTTCTGCGCGCACCACAGTGTTTTGTACTAGATTTTGCAGCCTGCCCCACTCTTCCCAGCTGAAGTGCCCAAATTTCACTTCCACTCCCAACCCATACGTCGCATGGCCACTGTAGCGTTTTTATTAGATTCGAAACTGAAAAGTGCTGGAAATCTTTCCAAGAGAGGACCGTCCTCCAGCCAATAATCTACCAAAAAACGCACTGTTTCACCATTTCCCAGCTTCGCCTTTATCAGATTATAAGCACACACGTTTTGGCCCGTTAACTCCTTCCCTAACTTGTGAATTCCACTCCAAACCCCCGTCAAACCATCTTTTATCGGTAAGTAAGACCACGAATTCTCTTGAGCATGTAAAGCCGTGATTACTTTTCACCACAAAGAATTTGATTCACATTTATATTTCCACCACCATTTCAATAAAAGGCTTACATTCATATCCCGAAGCGAACCCAACCCCAGCCCGCCCTTTTCGACCGGCCCTATTACTCTTTCCCAACACACCCAACTCGTCTTTGCCTTTTCTTCATTGTCCTTCAATGAAGTTAATATAAACACATGTATTACACGTATAATGTAATCGGTTAACACATATAGCCATTAAGATAGGTTTTTTTAATGAACTTTAATGTACTATATACATATTATAATATTTTACTTCCTTTTTTTATTTATTATTAGGTTATAAACTTATGTATTACATGGGTTATAACTTATAATATTTTACTTTGTCTTTTTTATTTATTATTAGGTTAAAAAATTGTGTATTGCATGATGCTAGATTAATGAAATATTAAATGGTTATTAATAAGCCGGGAAAAATAAAGAAGCATTTTAGAAAAGAAATATTAAATAAAATAAAAGTTGGATGTTATGATTTAATATTAATATTTTATAGAAGATTGAAATGAGATAATTATAATCTAATATTATTATTTAATAGAACTGAGAAATAGCAAAACAAAGATTAAAAGATATCATAATTTAACACGTGTTCTCAATTTAATGATAAAACATTAAATAGTTTATAAGGGTAAAGATCAAATAGGAAGTTAATTTTCACTAGGAAGGATAGGAAGCCATAGGATTATGACATGTGGCAAATTTTAAAATAAAGAGAAAGGGTATTTTAGTCAATCCAACTCCTTCTTCTTCCTTTTTCAAAACCCAGTAAATTCAAAAACCCATCATTTTCAAAACCCACCATCTTCAACTATTTCTTCACTTTCTATCTCAATAATCACTACATTATAGTGCGATTTTCATCACAAATCAATGATTCAGAACCCGATCAACGTGTTCTTCAGCTTTTTTTTTTTGAAGAAAACCCAGTTTAATTTCATAAAAAAATCTCGTTTTTTCCGGTGATTTTGGAGATAATCACTCGATTCGTTCGATTCAAGCGTTGATAAGTGTTTCAATCATTCAAAATTCATCAATTGTTGAAGAAACCACTTCGATCCATGTAAGAAATTCTTTAATTTCATTTTTACGATCTGGGTTTTTGATTTACTTATTGCGTTTTAGAAATAAGAGTGTTTTCACAGTCCCAGATAGTTTCAGTCCTTTCTGGCTATTGCGTTTTAGAAAAAAAAAACATATTTTTAAGTGTTTTTAGTCATTGCGTTTTAGGTAAAACACATTTTTGAAGTGTTTTTAGTCATTGCGTTTTAGGTAAAACACATTTTTAGGTGTTTTCAGTCCATTGCGTTTTAGAATGAGTCATTTTTAAGTCCTTTCTGGCTATTGCGTTTTAGAAAAAACATATTTTTAAGTGTTTTTAGTCATTGCGTTTTAGGTAAAACACATTTTTGAAGTGTTTTCAGTCCATTGCGTTTTAGAATGAGTCATTTTTAAGTCCTTTCTGGCTATTGCGTTTTAGAAAAAACATATTTTTAAGTGTTTTTAGTCATTGCGTTTTAGGTAAAACACATTTTTGAAGTGTTTTCAGTCCATTGCGTTTTAGAATGAGTCATTTTTAAGTGATTTCTGGCCATTGCGTTTTACAAATAAGACATTTCTTTGTGTTTTTTGTGCATTGCGTTTTAGGTAAAACACTTTTTATGTGTTTTCAGTCCTTTCTGGCTATTCAGTAACGAGCAAGAATGAAGATATAACTGTGATTGGATGAAGAAACAATTGGGTGACAAAGTTGCCATGGTTCAAATCTCAAATCACCTTAAAAACATAACCTAGTATTCTTGTATCTGGAAAGTTTGGTGAGTCTGCAAATATGGAGAGATCGTAATCACATTCTGCATATTCAAAATTCCCTATAGCTCTCTTTAACAGCAAAACGCAATTCATTCAAGAGCTTCCGTAAAACACAAACGTTAGGTAAAACACATTTTTATGGGTTTTTAGTCCATTGCGTTTTATAAAGAACATTTTCTTTTGAGTTTTTAGGCTATTGCGTTTTAGAAATAAAACATTTCTTTGTGTTTTCTGGCCATTGCGTTTTACAAATAAGTCATTTCTTTGTGTTTTTTGTGCATTGCGTTTTAGAAAAATGTCATTTTTAAGGTTTTTTTTTCATTGCGTTTTACGTAACTGGGGGTTTTTCTATTGCGTTTTACGCAACTGGGTTTTGAATTTTTTTTTTGAAAATATAGCAATAGTATACTCGTTTTAAAGATAAAAAACGCTCGTTTTTTTGGTGCAATTTTTATAAAAAAATAATGTCGTATGAAAGAGTTATTAACGTTTAAAAAATGGGGGGGAATTGGAGGAGAGAGAAACTATTGGCTTACTTGACTAGAATGCCCCTGAAAAAAGTCACGCGCCTCTTTTCTTACTTTCAATCTCCCTGATTTAATCTTAGCCCTTGATTAACTTAATGGATGGTCAAGATCACTTCCTATCCTTCCTAGCCAAATTAACTTCCTATTGTATCTCCACCCTAGTTTATAATTCTCTCATAAATTATTTTATCTCTAATTAATAAGGCAAAACCATTTTACTAAACACATTTCAAAATTTATTGATTCTATATATATTTTACACGAGTTAATAGCCAAAATGGTCCCTGAGGTTTGCTCACATTTGCCACTTTAGTCCAAAATCCAAATTTTTTAAATCTGGGTCCCTGAGGTTTGCATTTTGTTGCCATTTTAGTCCAAATTGCAAAAAAGTCTAATTTTGTCAAATTTTTTACTGAGTTTTGTCTTTATCCTCATTTCTCATAAGGGCAAAATTGTCATTCTAGATAATAAAGTAATTTATATTAAAGAAAAAAAAAACCCTCTTTAAATACCCTCGATCAAAACCCTCACTTTCCTTATCATCTTCTTTATACGGATTACAGTCTGAAGGTATTAGATCTGTGTAATTTGATCTCATCTGCGGTTAATCGGTTAACCGATACACGACTTTTGCTCAATTTCAGCCTCCGTTTGCTGAAATTCTCCGATGATTTGCCGCCGGTTGAGAAATTGAACAAAGCAAAAGATGCAATTAATAGATCTGTTAACAACATCAACAATATTAACAATAATATTAACGATACCGATGAATTTGTGAAGGAGAAAGGTATCCGAGTGAAGAAGTTGATAAACGAATTGGTTGTACTCATCGGTAACCTGCCACGTGGCAAGGTAACCGACGGAATCCGTCGGATGTTTTACGCTACCGGAGTGTTGACGGTTTTCATCGGAAGCGTTTTGGTAACCGTTTTGTACGGAGAATCGGATGTGGTTAGACAACTCCGAGTTCCGAGCGAGTTCGTGTGGGCTGACTCGGTCAATGGAATGGAGAATCAAATCTTTGACTTGATAAAGTTGAAGAAAAATGTGGTAAAGGAGGTTGATGATGTGGTAAAGCAAGCGGTGGTGGTGCGTGATGTTATTGAAACGGTTGTTAACGGCGGAGGTGATGACGGCGTTAGGGTTTGTTTGCAGGATGGTGTGAAGGAGATGACGGTTTCTCATGAGGAAGAAGATGATAGGGAAAGTGAGGGTTTGAGTTGATTGATACAGGGTGTTTAAAGAGGTTTTTTTTTTCTTTAATAACCTAGAATGACAATTTTGCCCTTATGAGAAATGAGGATAAAGACAAAATTCAGTAAAAAAATTGACAAAATTAGATTTTTTTGAAATTTGGACTAAAATGGCAACAAAGTGCAAACCTCAGGGACCCAGATTTAAAAAATTTGGATTTTGGACTAAAGTGGCAAAAGTGAACAAACCTCAGGGACCATTTTGGCTATTAACTCTATTTTACACATATCAAAATCTTCTCTTATATATTTCAAAATTTATCTTAAGGGCTTTTTGACAACATCTGAATGGTTAAGTGCTGAACCAGTAAGAGATCTGAACCATTAAATGCTGAACAAGTAAGATGTCTGAACCATTAAGAGCTTGTATAATGCTTAACCGTTCAGAGACAAATGTCTGACCAATTCAGATTAGAGGTCTTAACTATTCAAACTCTGTATAAATCTTAACCATTGAGAGGCAAATGTCTGAACCATTCAGACATCTGCTCATTAAAACAAACAGTCTGAACCATTAAGTACTGAACCAATAAGAGGTCTTAACCATTAAGAGCCTCATTAAGAGGTAAACAAACAGCCCCTTACACATATTGAAATGTATTCTACACATATAAAAAATTGTCCTCCACCCTAAATAAGGTTGTCTTAAAAGAGTATATTTAAAAATAAGTTACAAATTTAATAATTAGCTAATTAATTACAAATTTACCTATATGTCTTTTCAATAACATTATATTATACATATATTATTACTATATGATAATTTACAAACTGAATGAACAGTATTTCATTCAGTGATTTTTTAATTATTTATTTATTATGTGATTTTTTTTATATTGAGCAATACCTTATATTCATTTATTAGACTATGAGGTATGGGGCGAGGGTTGAGGCGTGGTTTGGGTACAAATGCCCAAGTCACCACCCCAGGTGGGTTTGAGTTTCGGCGTGGCCCCTTGGGCGGGAGTTTCAGCCCGGGCGTTGGGCATACCTAGCGGTCCTCCGTAGCCGGCTCTCATTGGCTAGGTTGGCTAGGCCATTGCGGCTAGGTTTAAATTTTAAAAAATAACCGTTTGGCTTGGCGGGAGTTTCAGCCCGGGCGTTGGGCATGCCTAGCGGTCCTCCGTGGCTGGCTCTCATTGGCTGGGTTGGCTAGGCCATAGCGGCTAGGTTTAAATTTTAAAAAATAACCGTTTGGCCAAGCCAAACGGTTCACCCAAGTCACTATAAAACCCCCCCAACCCCACCGCCTGTCCACATCGCCACCCCAACCCTTCACTCCATCTACCTGAACCCGCTACCCACACTTGATAGTGACTTGGGTGAGACCCGTTACTGGCCGGAAGCTTTCGCTAGCTACCGGCACAACGTGGGGAACGACCGGCACAATTTAAACGCGTGCCAACACAAGTGGCGTGAGCTACGACCGAAGCTCGACCATTTTAAAGCCTACTACGATAGCGTCCCGGGTGGTGATATAAGTCACGAAAACCGGGTGGCGGTGGCCAACATCGAGTTCCGGGGTAAGGAGCGGAAGACGTTTGACAAGCTCGCCCTGTTCGAAATCTACCTAACGCTTTAGGCTTTTTTTCTTAACCGACCCAACACGTCACTCACCAGCGGGGAGGCTCGAAGCCACGTGTCAACCCATGCCCCAAACATGAATCCTGTAATTTTTACGGTTATTAAGTGGTGAAACAAGAGTTAGGGTCTACGTTCAGTCTTTGCAAGAAGTGAAACAGTTAAAACAAGAGTTGCAGGATGATGTCGATCGAAAACACCAATGCCTTTCGCGCAACGCGCGTCATTGAAAAACACTAGTTATATACTAATAGAAAAGAAACTGAATGAATAGTGATTTGAATAGTGATTTATTATTTATTTAATTAATAGTTATTTGAATAGTGATTTATTATTTATTTTTTAAATTAAAACAAACTAAATGAATAGTGATCTAGGAAATATAAGAATATGGGGTATGGGGCGGGGGTTGTGACGTGGGTTGGGTACAAACGCCTAAGTCACCACCCCGGGTGGTCTTGGGTTTCGGCGTGGCCCCTTGGGCGGGGGTTTCATCCCAGGCGTTGGGCGGGGCTATCAAGATGACATGGCGGGATTTCATTGGCCAAGACAAGTAGCCGTTTGGGCTAGCCGTTGGCCAACGGCTATGTGTTTAAAAAAAAGATCTAGGAAATATTAGAATATGGGGTATGGGGCGGGGCTTGTGGCGTGGGTTGGGTACAAACGCCCAAGTCACCACCCCGGGTGGGCTTGGGTTTCGGCGTGGCCCCTTGGGCGGGGGTTTCAGCCCGGGCGTTCGGCGGGGCTATCAAAATGACATGGCAGGATCTCATTGGCCAAGACAAGTAGTCGTTTGGGCTACCCGTTGGCCAACGGCTATGTGTTTAAAAAAATTTATCTATTCACTATAAATACTCACACTTCTATTCATTTTTTACCACAACTACTCCACCTCTTCTATAATGATCTCTATCTTATTTTTAAAAAAAATTCTCATCCAACCACAATACGAAAAATGAATCCTCATAATCGTGGTTTTGACCCGAACAATCCGTGGGCTTTCCAAGAAACAGCTAGCCCAGCATCCAATCGTCCAATTGCTCCCTTTTTAATGCACTCAACGATGGCGGATATGGCTGGTTACGCATCGTTTATCTCGAATCGTTTGAAGAAATGATGTCGGTCAGTTTACTTACTGTGTGTATAAAAGGTAATCTAAACTGTGCAATTACTTGCATTGCTACGTTGCTACAGGATTTGATGAGCTCGGTACCAACCGGTACCCAAAATACCGTTACCGAAATCCCCAAAAGTATGTACCGGTACCGAATATACCTGGTACGGTACGGTTCGGTACCGGTTGGTACTGGTACAGCACCGGTATTTGAGGGTAAAAATCGGTGAATACCGGTGCCGAACCGGTACCGAAAATACGTGACGTTTTAGTTCGAGCTACTTTTTGTTATTTGACATGTTTTGCCATTCTTATAGAACGATTTGGTTTAGCGCGCCGCAACGCGCGCGCATTGTAAACAACTAGTTAAAAATAAAAATAGAAGGTAATGAATAGTAATTTTAATAATATAGTAATATATAGTTTTTTTAATAATTTTATTATTTTAATTTTATAACAATAGTTAGTTTTCTTTACTTTTTAACTTTAATCATTTTTTTAATATTATGGGTTAGGATAAACTTGGTGTCAACCGGTATCGAGCCAGTACTGGTATAAAAAATACCGGTACGGTTCTGTTCGATATCGGTACATGAAGGTAAAAACCAACACTAATACAGAAAACACAAAAAGTTGGTGTTTTGGTTCGGGAAATTCAGTGCTGCTATCTGGTACCATTTGCTCATCCCTCATCATGGGTACCGTACGAACAACAACGGTATCGTACAACTTTTTTTTGTTGATTTTCTTCAACTTTTATTTTTTTCTTTTTCTTTGTTAGTTTTAGGGGTAGGGATGAGCTCGGTGCCAACCGATACAGAATCGGTACTGATACCGAAAGTACCGGTTACGGTACCGGCATATGAAGGTAAAAAACGGTAGTGAACAGGTACCAGGAACGCCAAAAGTCGGTACCGGTACCCAGAACCATTTGCTCATCTCTGACCACGGGTTTCATACGAACAACATCATTACCATACAACTTTTTTGTTTGATTTTCTTTCGGTTATCTTTTAGTATTTTTTCTACATTTCCTTTTTATTCTTGTCAGCAGTTCCGTTCACAATGTGCTCGTAGTAATTTCAAAATACATGTAAACACAGACTAAATAACAAAAGAAATTCGCTGCAACGCGACGAACTTCTTTAAACCTAGTTAAATATACATATTAAATGAAGCAAGATTGAGTATTTCTATTGGTTTAAAACTTTTTTTTATTTTTACAAAAATTTCTTCTCATTTGAATCCTTCAATGTATACATATTACCATGGTTGCAAAAGTAGCTAGGCGCTCCCTAGTCGGTCGACAGGGGAGTTGAGAGTACTCGGCCTAGGCGGAGAGTACTCGGGGAGTACTCGGACATGTTAAATTATAAAGAAATTAGTTTTTGGAAATTAATTACATGTCAAATAACATAAATTTACTAATATCTATAACAAAATACGTGAAAATAATATTCATTCTTTAACATGATAGGCATAGAAATTATGTTTTATTATTTTTAAAGTCAAACTCGGCCCAAGTTGACCTACTAGATACGATTTTGGCCTCGGTTGACCGTGTTTGACCGATTCCGAGTAATTAGGCGGAGTCAAAGAAAGTCGCCTCGGCAGCCTACCTTGTAGCGACTACTCGGGGAGTACTCGGCCTTGGAAACCTTGTTTTACAACCATGCATATTACATATACATATAGCATGTTTGTTTGTTGCATGTACTCACTTGTTTTTCTTAGCGTCTGGCTGGACACTTTATATATATATAGGGGAGGGTTATCTTGATAACGCTAAATATTGCGAGAATCGTGTGAACAAATGAGAAAACCAATCAAAATCATTTTTTTAATACAAACTTCATTATAATTAAAATACAACATTAAAAAAGAATTTACTCTTTAAATAATTTATCTCTCATTTCAAAATCACTCTTTAAAAGGTTGTTTTACACATGTGTAAATGGCAAACTTACACATGTATAAATCTTCTTTATTTACGGATACATGTAAACTTAAACGTGTAAATTTAATTTCTAATATTGTTTTAGAATAATAATAATAAGTGTAAAAAGAAATTTTGAATTTGAATTGTTTTTGACCAAGTTATCGTGGTTTTTTCATTCGTTCTCATTTAAACCCTCCCCTATATATAGTATAAAATACAATATTGCTTAACGTACGAGCGTACATCGTGAAATTACGCACGTTGAAACATAATTACGCATGTTGAAAGGATAAAGATTCTGAGTTTGTGAATGAATGAAGGTTCCGAGTTTGTGAAGGAGATTCCGAGTTTATGATCTTTTACGCATGTTGAAACATAATTACGCATGTTGAAAGATAAATACGCATGTTGAATGAAGGTTCCGAGTTTGCGAAAGAGATTACAAGTATATGAAGTAGGTTCCGAGTTTGCGAAGTAATGTTCCGAGTTTATGTCAACATGCGTGATTATGTTTTTCACATGCATGATTAGGGTTTTAATACACTCATACGTTAAGGAATATTATACGTTAACCAGTCTCTCTCTCTCTCTATATATATATATATATATATATAATGTTTGAAGATACATTAATTATAGCTATTCAATTTGTAAATTAATATCTTGTTGACAATTCACTTGATTAAAATAGATTTAAATAGCAATTCAATTTGTAAGGCTGCATGGTATGGAGTTCGTCCCCCTCCGTTCCGGTGCGGCGCCAAAATCGGTGTTTTTCGTTTTCCGGCGAGAAGCTCTAACCAGAGAACGTTGAAGACGTCCCACTAGAGGACAAAATCCCCTCACACACACATATAAATTACAAAATAACACCACACAAAATCGGTGTTTTTCGTTTTCCGGCGAGAAGCTCTAACCAGAGAAAAAAAGGAAGAAGATGGAACAGCAAAAAGTAAAACCTTCTTTAAACCTAATTTTTTTATTGTTTTTTTGTGTATATTTTATTTTATTAAACAAAAATAAAGTACAACAACTTGATTGACAAAAAGACAAAGTAATTTTATATTTCATCATTTTAATTTATCGTTTATGTATATATTTTAATGAATCTTTATTGGTGTTTTATTAACTTTTGTAATGGTTTTTAATATTAATGAAAATATTTTGTTAATTTATTTCTAGGACCATCTTTCCATACCCTATAGTTTTGTGGGATGGAACATCTTTGTGAGGACTATGATGTGACGCCTACGTGACGGATCATCCTCCAAGGGAGGATGGGCACCATACCCAGCCTAAATTAATATCTTGTTGACAATTCACTTGACTAAAATAGATTCAATATTGATGTCAATTATATTTTGTATCGTGTATGTTAAAATTAGAGTTAAATGCTTGGTTGGTCCCTGTGGTTTGCAAAAATTGCAGACTTGGTCCCAATGGTTTACTAATTACACGCGTGGTCCCTGTGGTTTTCAAAAATGCACTTGGTTGGTCCCTAGCCCTAACATCAGTTAAATTTCTTAGTTAACTATGTGTGAAATGACTATATTACCCCTGAACAATTAAAAAAATAAAACCCACCATCTTCTTCATCCCATCCCCTGTTCTTCCACCTTCAATCCACCATCTCCACCTTCAATCCATCACCACCACCTCCACCTCCACCATCACCTTCAACCCAGCCAACCCCCACCCTTCAATTAACAATCGCACTCCAACCCAGCCCACCCCAGGCCACCATCGCGAATTTGACTATTTGAAGATTTGCTTGATTCACTCTAACCCTAACCCTAACCACCCCAAATCCTCCCAACCCACTGCCGCACCAAATCCTCCTGCTCCGCAACCCACTGCCGCACCGCCAACCTTGATTCAACCCACCGGAGGACCTTGATTCAACCCAACACGCCCCCGTCACAGGAAACTCGCTGGCGGTGATGTCGGATTACATTCGATCCGGTTGATGAATTTCTGTTTTATGTTATCATTTTGTTCTCAATTTTGTTTGTAAATTTCATGATTTAATCAGAAGATTTGCTTGATTCACTCGTTGATTGACGATTTCTTATGTTTTTTTTTTTCAGATAGATTATACGAACAGAGGATATTGTGGAAGTAGATGCAGTTTTGAGCTTCATGTTCATGTTGTCTCCATCTTCTCTCTAAAACAGTTTTTTTCACTAGTTTTTTATGATAAAATGGAGATTATAAAGAGATTCCGAAGAGGAATTCGGTGAGTGAAATGTTGTAATCAGTTTGTTTCCGGTTGATGAATTTCGGTTCAATGTTATCGTTTTGTTTTCAATTTTGTTTGTAAATTTCAGGATTTAATCGGAAGATTCACTCGTTGATTGATGATTTCTTCTTCTAATTTTTTCTCAGATAGATTTGATGAGTTTGTGGAAGTGGATGCAATTATTAGCTTCCTGTTCTTGTTCTCGAGCTTTTAACTAATTTAGATTTGAAATTGAGAGGAGAATCGAAGATATTGTAAGTTTGAAGATGTTCTTTGCTGTTGAATGCTCATCGTTCTCCTAATTGTTTTACTTAATCAAATTAGTTTCACGCAAATCCTTAATCTGTTGTCGATTTGTCGTTCAAATAGTCAAATTCGCGATGGTGGCCTGCGGTGGGCTGGGTTGGAGTGCGATTGTTAATTGAAGGGTGGGGGTTGGCTGGGTTGAAGGTGATGGTGGAGGTGGTGGTGATGGATTGAAGGTGGAGATGGTGGAAGAACAGGGGATGGGATGAAGAAGATGGTGGGTTTTATTTTTTTAATTGTTCAGGGGTAATATAGTCATTTCACACATAGTTAACTAAGAAATTTAACTGATGTTAGGGCTAGGGACCAACCGAGTGCATTTTTGAAAACCACAGGGACCACGCGTGTCATTAGTAAACCATTGGGACCAAGTCTGCAATTTTTGCAAACCACAGGGACCAACCAAGCATTTAACTCTTAAAATTATAATTTCTTTTACATTCTTCTTTGTTAGCAAATTGATGTCAATTATATTTTGTATCGTGTATGTTAAAATTATAATTTCTTTTACATTCTTACTAGGTTATAACCCCGTGTATTACACGGGTTGAATAAATAAATTTTATATACTAAATAATAAAACAATATATCTTTAAAAACCTTCTTTATTGCACGAGTTGAATAAATATAATTTTATATATTAAAAAATAAAAAGTTATATCTATAAGAACAATATTGTACAAGTTAAATAAATGTAATTTTATATACCAAATAAAAAAGTTATATCTTTAAAACCACGTGTATTACGCGAGTTGAATAAATGTAATATTGTTTACTAAATAATAAAATAACACATCTTTAAAAAACCTCATTTATTATACGGGTTGAATAAATGTAATTTTATATACCAAATAATAAAAAAAATTACATCATTAAAAATATGCGTATTACACGGTTTGAATAAATGTAATTTTCTGTACTAAATAATAAAAAATATATATATCCTTAAAAATCTTGTGTATTGTACGAATTGAATAAATATAATTTTATACATCAAATAATAAAATTACGATTTTGGCCCCTGTGGTTATATCACTTTTACCCTTTTAACTCAAAAAATAATTTTTTAACATCTAAGCCCCCAACGTCTTTTTTTCTAACATTTTTGGCCCCTAACGTCTTTTTTAAACCCTTTTGGCCCATAACATTTAATGGATGAGGTTAGTGTTAGGGGCCAAAAGGGTTAAAAAAGAAGACGTTGGGGGCTCAGATGTTAAAAAAAAAATTGGGCTAAAAAGGTAAAAGTGATATAACCATAAGGGCCAAAATCGTAATTTTCTCTAAATAATATTATAAATAAGAAGAAGATTAAACTAAATAATAATTATCCATAAGATATTAAACTAAATAATAATTAATAAAAGGGTTATCTATAATTAATTAAAAAAATTAAATTAAAATAATAATTAGAGTAAAATGCACGGATAGTCCCTGTGGTTTTGCAAAGTTTCAGCTATAGTCCCCAGATTTTGGAAATTACACTCATAGTCCCTGTGGTTTGACAGTTTGTTACGCTGATAGTCCCTGGAGTGGATGTGGGTTAGTTTTCTCAGTTAAGTCCATGTGAAATTACAAAATTACCCTTGCTTTTATTATATTCATCAACATCATCATCATTCAACAGACTCTTTCTACTCTCTCTCTCTCTCTCTCACTAAAAACCACCACCACCGTCACCTCCCCTGCCGCCATCACCACTCCCCACCACCGCCATCCCCTTCCACCACCACACCTCCGCCTCCTAAACCCATACCCGCCTCCACCATCAACCACCCATCCCCAAATCAACATAAATCTATAAAGTAAGATATTATCCCAAATCAACATAAATCTATAAAGTAAGATATTATTAACCATATAGTAGATGGATAATATCTTACTTTATAGATTTATGTTGATTTGGGGATGGGTGGTTGATGGTGGAGGCGGGTATGGGTTTAGGAGGCGGAGGTGTGGTGGTGGAAGGGGATGGCGGTGGTGGGGAGTGGTGATGGCGGCAGGTGAGGTGACGGTGGTGGTGGTTTTTAGTGAGAGAGAGAGAGAGAGTAGAAAGAGTCTGTTGAATGATGATGATGTTGATGAATATAATAAAAGCAAGGGTAATTTTGTAATTTCACATGGACTTAACTGAGAAAACTAACCCACATCCACTCCAGGGACTATCAGCGTAACAAACTGTCAAACCACAGGGACTATGAGTGTAATTTCCAAAATCTGGGGACTATAGCTGAAACTTTGCAAAACCACAGGGACTATCCGTGCATTTTACTCTAATAATTATCTATAAGAGATGCCCTAATATAATGACAAGTGTCCACAAAGTGGTTTCTTTTATTATATAGTATAAATTTGTTAGCAAAGATTAAAGTGCACATATAGTCTTTGTGGTTTGGTAAAATTTCACCTTTTGTTCTTATTTTTTTAAAAATTACATGTATATATTTATGATTGATAACTTGTTACTCGAATAATCCTTGAGTTGGACGAAGATTAGTCTTTAGTGTTAAATGAATGTAAATTGACTAAAATACCCTCATATTATTATTATATATATATCAATTTCTAACACCCTCTTGCGCCAGTCCACTTTTCTATTTTTTTGCTTTTTACCACAATTGTTTCTTGCCGTTTGCTTTCTCCACGTGTATACTTTTATATTTTTTTGCTTTTTATCACAATTGTTTCTTGCCGTTTGCTTTCTCCACACAACCATGATTTCTCATTTTAACTTCCAACCATGATTTCTCAATTTCTCATTTTAACTTCTATCAAACTGTTTTCCACATCGTCATACCACCATATATATTCTTAGACAGTGGGGTATGGTGGGGCTTGGGTTGGACATTGGTTGACACGTGGAATGGGAAAAAAAAACCCACGCCCATGGGGTATGGTGGGGCTTGGGTTGGGGGCATGAGTTGACACATGGCCATTGAGAGCCCGCCATGTCACCTTGCTAGCCCGCCCCACGCCCGGCTTCAAACCCAAGCCAAAGAGGCCACGCCCAAACCCAAGCCCCAACCCAAGCGCCCGGGGTGGTGGCTTGGACGTTTTCCCCCAACCCAAGCCCCATACCCCATGGCCTTATATTTGAATAGAATCAGAGAACCCCAAGAGAATTAATAAATCAAGTTTATACACATTCACAAACAAACAAATTTCTAACCATTGTCATCCATGATAATCCTTCATTACTTATTCATATTTCCCTTAATAATTAACTTACACCTATTTTATTTTACGTCACAATAGTTCGTTTTTATTCTACCGGTTTAAATGAGTAATAAATCCATTAAAAAATTTGAGTAATAAACTAAGTAAGAGTGTAAGACATCAGGGTTAATAAAAATGAATAGAGATTACACGTGAATCGTAGAGTTGTCTAATCTTAGTATATAATTTTTCCTAACCCATCATGTAACTTAAACATTAATACATATTATTGGAAATGTTGACAGTGTTTGTTTTTATGGTTTTTCATCTATGTAATACACGACTTTATTTTTGGGTTACATCAAACGAGTTTCATGAAATGGAACCGTTGTAGATAAAAATATTTTATCGTGAACAACATGTAAACAACATCGAGCACCGGCACTATAACAAATCAATATTGTAGTCGTTTTTATCTTTACTGGTTGTTATACCTGAGCGTCGCTATTGTAACGAACCGAATTGATATCAACCAAACGTCCGCCGCGAAGCGCGGAGATCCCACTAGTTATATATATCAATTACTAACACAACTTTGCGCCAGCCAACTTTTTGTTCTTTGCTTTTTGACCACAGCTTTATGGTATACTTTGTGTTTATGGCACTTGACTTTGGTCTCTCAATTTGATTATACATTAACTAGAAACCTCCATACACGATTACTATCCCCCCCTCCCTCTACCGTACACACATACATATCACCCTCCTTCATTTTCTTCCAATTTAGAGAGGAGAGAGTACATGATAGAAAGTAGAAAGAGAAAGAGAAAGAGATACGGAAGAAAGAGAGAAACTCAGGAGAGACCGCGGGTGACATGAAGTTGTTGAGGGTTGTCGTGTGGTTCCAATGACGGTAATGATCGGCGGCAGCAAGGACGTCGCCGGATATTGTTTGTTCTTCGGCAGAGTTTCGGAGTTGGGAATAAAAACTTCGGGAGCTAACTGTTGGTGAAATCCGGTCAGCGGTGAACAGTGGTCAGTGACGGTTGATACTGTTTGGTGGTTGTTCGCCTCTTGGCAAACACAGGTTAGTGTCGGGATGGTGGTTTAAGACCATGGCTGCTCAAATGGGTTCGCTATGATGGATTTGATGCCATTAAAAATGATTTTATATTTGGTTTACATATTTCGTCATTTCGATGATTTATTAAAGATATTAATTAAGTTAGTTATTTATCATTTTATTTAACTTTTGTTATTAAAAAATAAATTTAATATCAAAATTAATATTTTCCAGGTTATCCTAAACTGTACTCGAACTCCTTCCTCACAGATAAATTGTGATTTTAACTTTCTTCACTAAATGATATACATAATTACTAATACAAAACTTTTCATTAAGAGGTTTCAAGTCGGGTCAGATTTGGTCATCAATAGTCACCTGGAGGATTTAGATATGTATAAACGATTAACCGATAGCGTATCAAGTGTGAGACATAACGACCTAAGACACCGTAATCAACTATATATATTTATGTGAAAACATAAGAACAGATATATTAGTTTGGATTTTAGGTATGCATAAACCAGATACGATTTTATTTAATATATGCCTAAACACAACATATGAGACGTGGGATATAAATATTACATTAGCTGATTAATTTGGACAAGTAGCCACGACACACGGGACTTTAGACGTATACACAATTAGGTGATAAGACACGACCTTCAAGACATGAGACTCGGAGATATACAAATAAGTACACATACCGAGCCTACAAAAAAATATTAAAAATTAGGTCGCCCCGCCGCGAAGCGCGGGTTTTACCCACTAGTTAAAAATAAAAATTAAAACATTAAAAGATAAACTCAAGTGGGCTCTACCATTATTTAAACCCGTCATAAGGTCCCCTGTAGTGGGGCGCTATATGGGTAGGTTTTTGGCCCATAGCACCCAATGGCGCCTGGAACACCACGACTAAGGGCGTTATGGGGCAAAAAAGGGGAGGGGGGGGGGGGGGGGGCGTCATCTCCTTCGCGGCCTGATGGAGGGTTGTTTTCAAAAGTTTGACCAATCAAAAAATAGTTAGTGTTTTTTAATTAATTAATAAAAAAGAAAATTAATAATTAGGTAATGATGAGTATGGGCTTTATGACTACGGACTCTAGTGATATAACGCCCCATAAAGCCCCTGTGTGACGTGACACGGCACTTGTCGCATAACGCCCAAAAGGGGCTTTATGACTACGAAAAACAATATAACTAAAAAGAGCCTTGTGGGCCCCACCCTCCCACACCAATTCTTCATACAGCACCTGCAACTACCGTATCACCACCCACCTCCACCGTAACCATCACTTGCAAAGTTGCAAGACGGACCCAAAAATTATTTGCTAGGGGTGCGGATGAGGTGTTCAACCATATTTTTAAGGGGTGCGGTCGGGTTTTTTGACTAAAATATACACTAAATCTTTTTTTTTTCAAGGAGTGCGGCCGCCCACCCTGGCCAAAGGGTAGCTCCGCCCCTGCGTGCAACCACATTAAACGACACCGTTCTCTGTGAACTATGGGATGATAAGTTGTATATGGACATACACCTGGGACACGAATGCAGCTAATAACAATAAATAATAAAGGGGATTTTAGATTTTGGATATTGGATTTTGCATTTTGAAATACATAAATTAAATACTAAAATGGTTAAAAAAAAATTAAATTCATAATTGGGAGGTAAAAAACTAAATTCAAAATTGGGAGGTGCTGCAATCCACATTAGAAAGTCATCTGCCATCACCATCTCAATTTTATATTTCTTATAATTATTTTTTAATGATAAGGGTAATTTTGTTATTTTCTAATAACTTAACTGGAAAACTGACATTCATTTACGTTGGGGACTATCTGAGTACCAATCGAGCAAACTATACGTGTAATTTTAAAAAGTTAGAAACTAAACGTGAAATTTAACAAACCACAAGAATTTTTCGAGCATTTTACTCTGTTACCAAAATATAGAGTTTTCAGATCAGAATCTTCTGTAGTTAGCACTTAACATGGAAGTCATGTTCTCTCGAATAGATTAAATTATATTAAATATTTGATATATTTTTGTGAAATAACATGCCAATATAAATACAAAATTTTATCATGCATTTAAAAAAAAATATAATAATAATGTTTGTTTTATTATGTGATAAAACATTAAATTAATCAAATATTATATTACCTAATTCATGATGGAATATATAAATTAATTACTAAAGAAGACAGATCTTGTTAATCAACTATATAATAAATATATAATATATATATACAAACATATACGGTTTGAAGATCCACTTTTACAAACAAAAGCAAATAATATCGTATTAGATAATTATTATATATATAACACATGGGTATTAGTCTATTAGATAATTGTTATATATATAACACATGGTTGGTACTCGTTTATCACTCAAAATAACACATGGTTGGTACTCCTTTTATCACTCACTCAAAACCACAAAAAACAAATCAATTGAGGTGAATGGAGAAATGGGAAGGTAAGGTTTCAAGCACTCTAACAAAAGCAAATGCAAATGAAATATGGCCTTTGTTCATAGACTTCTTCAACTTCCACAAATGGTTTCCCAACTTGTCTACTTGCTACGGGGTCCATGGTACCAATGGCGAGGTTGGAGGCACACGCTATTGTGCCGGTTTCTCACTCCCAAATAAAGATGGTGGCGCGGACCAAGTTAGCTGGTCAAAGGAGCGATTAGTAGCCGTTGACCACGAAAACATGTCCATGAGCTACGAGATGGTTGATTGCAATGTTGGGTACAAGTCTTACCTTTCAACGATCAGGGTTGTTGGCGGTGACGGTGAAGGGTGTGTGATCGAGTGGTCGTTTTCTGTTAACCCGATTGACGGGTTAACGTATGAAGATCTGTTTCAGAAGTATCAAACCGGGCTTGATCAAACCACCAAGAAAATGGAGGATAGTTTGGTTCAAAACAATGGTTAATCTTATAGTTATAGTGTTAGTTTGTTTATTAAGCTATTAATAATCCCTTTCAGTCGCATTTTGTTGATTATGTCAAGTTTAGTTTAAATAAAGTTGTATATCGTATGTTGTTTTAATTTGTTTATTAAGCTATTAATTATTTTCGTTTTAATTGTGATATATGTATCAAAATATCATGTATATATTAATTAATCATCAGGAAACTAAAATGTTGTGGTTGTGCTGTGATTGAGACACTCGAGAGTTATTGATGGTAGTGGTCTAGGTTGGATAAGGCTACTCAATGTGGGAGGATGGTAGTCTTTAAAGGATGTTCCGTCACATAGAATGGGTGTGAGGATGAGATAAAAGGGATGGACCTAACGAAATAGAGGATGGACATAATATATATATATATATATATATATATATATATATATATATATATATGTGTGTGTGTGTGTGTGTGTGTATAGGTGTGTGTGTATAAAGAAGAAGAGAGTGGCCCATCCTCAACGTCTTGGAAATGGTGTTTAGGGGTGGCGACTGGCCTGGACGCCCCTGATTAGCCTAAGGTGAAGAGTGAGGGTGGGGTTATGAAGCTATGTTAAATAAAACTGAAGAACATGATTGACTAAAACTTTTACCATGTATGTAGCTATTGTAATTGTATCATTTTATTACATGGTTATTATATTAGTATGTAAATTATACGTATATCTTCTAATAAATATTTATGCTTTTTGGATGATATTTATTTCCTTAAATAAACTCTTATCAACTCCCTTTGACTCTGGTGAGCATCCAAGATTTATATTTACTTAGGACGAAAATGTTGAAATAACATTGGGTTAATTAAATGTATTATTATACTTGTGGGGTGTCCGCGTATTGCGACGGGGACCACAATACATCGTTTGGTGATTTTATGGGCGTGCACAAGTTATTGTTTGGTTCAGTTTGATTTTGAGCTATAACCAAAACCAAAAGTTCTGATTAAGATATTTAAAAAATTGATGGGTTTAAATTATTACCATACTCGGTTATGTGTTAAGAAATGGTAACCAGAGAAACATGTTTTGTATTGATTGTTTTGATGATGAAATACTACAAATAACAGGAACAACATTTATAGTAAAAATTACAAGGAAATATGAGGATGTGTTGGTGCACTTATGTCTGCACTTTGTCTGTATTCGGTCACAATGTAAAACGATGTCTTGTTAGTCTTGTAAGTTTGACCAAGTCAACCATCCTCCTGGTTTGACTTGGCCAAACAGTCAACATTATGTTTGTAAGATGGCTGGGTCGAAGGATGCACCATCGAAGGATTGCATGGATCCTTCGATGATGAGCTCGAAAGATGGACCTTCTTGTAGGTCCGGCTAGGGGAGGATCTAGTCGCCTAATCCTTGTATACGAACCACTCCGGTTGTGCGGAATCCAACCGAAATAGCAAACCGAGATAGAACACACAATAATACGACACGCAAAGTTCAACGATTAACACCACCTGTATTAAACGTATGAAAGGTCCAGTTACAGCTCAATGTTTACAAATCAGTCCTGTAAACTCTCTAAGTGTGTGTGTTCTCTGCTAACTGTCATCTGTTTCGAAATGAACACAACACACGGGTATTTATACCCGAACACTGCAGGTCTGGTCGAAGGATCATGCAGAACGGTCGAAAGATCATCTTTCGACCAGGAACAGCTCGAACGATCCATATGAATCACGAAAGATGGGATCTTTCGTGGTCCATCTATCGAAGGTCCATCTTTCGAGCTCATCATCGAAGGATCCATGCAATCCTTCGATGGTGCATCCTTCGACCCAGCCATCTTACAAACATAATGTTGACTGTTTGGCCAAGTCAAACCAGGAGGATGGTTGACTTGGTCAAACTTACAAGACTAACAAGACATCGTTTTACATTGTGACCGAATACAGACAAAGTGCAGACATAAGTGCACCAACAAACTCCCCCTTGGCTGTAGCTTTGTCTGGCTTATCAATAATCAGCTGTTGCTTTATCTCGATCTTCGATCTTGTAAGTTCTCGTGTCTTCAAGTCTTTGACTTCTATTCAAGTCTTCAATGTCGGAGGATCTTTAAAGTCTTCACGTCTTGAAAGCAGAAAGTGTATCAACAAACTCCCCGTATCACGTAGGAAGTGTGTTGACAAACTCCCCCTTAACATAAGCTCCCCCTTGAGTTATGCTCGTGAAAGTCTTTATCTTTATGAAGTGAGATCCTTGTGGTGTTGATGATGGTCAGCGGCAACTCGATCATCTTCATCATTTGAGTGCCTTCACGTCGTGTCTTCATTCCGAAGCTTGTCATCGACCATGTTCTCCTAGCCTTTAGAATCTGCACATGCAAGAAATCTAAACGCGTAATGAGAACAACCGCCTGGAATATCATAAGCAAACGACACACATGTGACCATTGTTTTAAACAAACACCGTCCGACAGTTTGAAAGTTTAACAAATTTTATCCATTTCAATTTTAACTTTCAACGCTTGCAAATTTCGACCGTTTATGAAGATTTAGTCGTTTTCGGTTTTCGTTCAGGTTTCAGGTAACGAAGACTCGAGCTCCAACATCGTACGATCGAAAATAAAAAAGAAATAAAATCTTTTTGGCTTTTATAAAGTTTATATTAAAACACACCTAAAATCTTTTTGGTATTTTTGAATATTTCAAATGTAAAGACTGAAAGCAGTAAATAAATATATATACAAACATTCTTTTTGCGAGTTTCGAGGGTAAGAGAATCATATCAGTGTACGGTCATGCCAAAACGCTCTCTTTGTTCAATTAGTTAACATTAAGATAAGCATCCTATAACGATTATCGGTATTGTTGTCCACTTAAGCTCAACTTATCATTTGTAATCATGGCGAGGGGATACGTTAAGGTATGATTTATACTTACCGACCGGTGTTCATCCACATCACGACACATTCCCGTATCAAGGTATGCACGAGGGTTCATCTTACCGGTGAGTATACCGATTATCATCTGTTTGACCGTATATGATGTGAGATTCTCACTTATTTTGAATTTGAAAACAAGCCCTATGTGATATAATCACTTATTGATGAGGAACTTGGTTTTCGATGCATGAGGGCACAGGAGCAAGTCCGTGAACAGGTCAGTACTTTCGTACAGCAGAGAGACGAACTTGACACCCGGAAAGAATTTGTGATATATTATCACTTATTTGTTTGGACATGTGATTGTTGATCACTTATTGAGGTCGTATGCAGTATGTACACGTATGTATAGTATCATGGAAGATCTAGACTTGCGTCCCCGTTATTTTTCGGTAAAAGATACAACCATGATACCCAGATGATAAGCAGCATAAAGACCGAATATCTCAGAACCTCGGCAATCTATCAAACGAAATTTCGGTACTAAGACCATATGCCAATGAATGGTTCCCACCCAGTCTTCAGTCGATTTAAGTTTATATCACCCTGCACACTTTAAAATGATTGTGAGCCTACCGATACATCTTATATAGAGCTGCTTATCGTTTTTATTTAAGGTTTAAAGAGTGTAAAGACAGACCACTGATGTACTATCATTTTCTCTTTTGCTCGCCAGGAAACTCATTTTTGTTTTTCTATTGTTTTTGTGTTTTTGAAATTTTTCAATGTTTTTGGATTTTCAAATTTTGGATTTACTCCCCCTAAAATCAATAAACTAAGACAAATTTAAAACACAAAGATATTTACAAAAATGATTTTCCGATGTTGGTTTTACTCTTGCTTGACCTTAATGCCGTTTACCAATAAAAGATAGTCAAATCTTGATTTGTCAAAAGCTTTGGTAAAAAGGTCGGCACGTTGGTCATCGGTGTGGACACAAGCAACATCGATTAGCCTTTTCTCAAAGCAATCACGTATAAAATGATACTTAATGTCGATGTGCTTAGTCTTTGAATGCTGCACAGGATTTTTAGTGATCTGTAATGCAGCAGAATTATCAACGTAAATAGGAGTAGTTAGGAATTCAAAACCGTAGTCACGCATTTGCTGTTGTATCCACAGTACTTGGGAGCAACAACTTGAGGCAGCAATGTATTCAGCTTCGCATGTTGATGTAGCGACGCACGTCTGCTTCTTGCACTGCCATGTGACTAGGCGACTTCCTAAAAACTGACATCCAGCCGTTGTGGATTTGCCGTCGATTTTGCATCCGCCAAAATCAGAATCACTGAATGCGATCAAGTCAAAGTTATTATCCCTAGGGTACCACAGACCGGTGTCAGGGCAACCCTTCAAATAACGAAAAATCCTTTTTACAGCTGCAAGATGTGAGGCCTTCGGGTTCACTTGATATCTGGCAAGCAGGCACGTTGGGTACATTATATCTGGTCTTGATGCTGTGAGGTACATAAGAGATCCAATCATCGCGCGATAGAATGAGGGGCTAACATCTTGACCCTTCAAGTCTGGAGTAATTCCGTGATTTTGTGGCAATGGGGTACCGATGGGCATTGCATCAGACATCTGGAACCGGCTCAAGATGTCACCAACATATTTAGTCTGATGGATGAATATCCCAGACTCTGTTTGTTGTACTTGTAGGCCCAAAAAGAAAGTCATTTCTCCCATAGCACTCATCTCGAATTTATCCTGCATTACACGCTCGAAATCCCTACACAAAACATCATTAGTTGAACCAAATATAATATCATCAACGTATACCTGTACCAGTAGAAGATCTCCATCTTGTTCTTTGATGAAAAGAGTGCAGTCGATAAGACCTCTGCGAAAACCGTTCTCCAGCAGATAATTAGATAAGGTTGCGTACCAAGCTCGCGGTGCTTGATGTAGACCATATAGAGCTTTGTTGAGCAACCAAACCCGATCGGGATGGATAGGATCTTCAAAACCTGGAGGCTGCTCGACGTACACCTGTTCTTCTACCACACCATGTAAGAAAGCACTCTTCACGTCCATCTGGTATACCTTGAAACCTTTGAATGAGCCATAGGCCAGAAAGATCCGAATGGCTTCTAGACGTGCAACAGGTGCATATACTTCGTTGTAGTCAATTCCTTCAATCTGACGAAAACCTTGAACGACTAGCCTTGCTTTGTTCCGGATAACGATCCCACGGTCATCCTTTTTGCATTTAAACACCCAACGGGTACCAATCTTCTTGTATCCAGCAGGTTTCTCTACGAGTTTCCAGACTCCAAGCTTCTGGAATTGTTGCAGTTCTTCCTGCATCGCTTCAACCCATGAGCTATCCTTCAAAGCATCTTTCCAAGTTCTTGGCTCTTCCTGTGAGACATAATACGCGAAAGACCAATCATTCTGTTGACCAGATTCTCGGATAGTTGCATACAAGCCTGCATTGTTGTTGTTTCGCAACATGTTTCTTGTTTGAACGCCACTTTGTACATTCCCGATGATGTTTTGTTGAGGATGGGTATTATGAATCCTTGTTTCTGGATTATCTTGAACTGGAATATTTGTACCCAGATTGTTGAGATTCAGATCAGCAATCAATTCAAGTCCCGGAATTGACGAAGAGGATGATGCAGAAGTTTCAGCTGTTCTAGGGACATCCACTGGAGGAGTACCCTCTGAAATACCGTGTACAGCTGTTGGACCTTCTTGATCTGCATCTAGAAATTCATCATCCTCTGAAGATTCGTTCAATTCGGTAGCATCTTGAAAATCCTCATTGTCGAGAGCATTATTGTTCACTGAAGATGGTTCTTGATTGACTATAATGGGACGAACCAACGGTGAATCTGTTGCATTGTCGCTCTCGAAAAACATCCTTGCCGCAGCACTTTCTTCAACGGCTTCAACATTGATCGAATTGAAAAAGTCATCGTACTCAAACATCCAAGGCTGACCAGGATTTCTAACTGGTAAAGTGTGCCTTTGTACTCTGACTTCAGACCATTCCTCAACCCTTTTAGTCTCTAAATTCCAGACTCTTAAGTTTGGGGTGGAATACCCAAGAAAGTATCCCTCGATTGATCTTGATGAGCATTAATGACCAGGAAATGAGGTTGAGCATTAATGACCCTTATTGAGCCTTAATTTGATTGAGCATTAATGACTGACCCCACAATGTTTATTCTTTTGAACACTCCCCCTCAAGTTGAATGGTGGGATTTCCAAAATTCAACTTGCTCAAACATTTGTGCAGGGTTCTTTCATTAACAGCCTTTGTTAAGATATCAGCGAGTTGATCTTCTGAGCGAACAAACGGAAAAGTGATGATTTCTGCTTCCAGCTTTTCTTTGATGAAATGTCGATCGACTTCTATATGCTTTGTCCGATCATGTTGTACCGGATTCTCTGAAATCTGAATAGCTGCTTGATTATCACTCCAAAATTTGCTAGTTTCTTGTGGGGGGTACCCTATCTCTGTTAGGAGTCTTCGAATCCAAAGCACTTCAGTTAAACCCCTCGCAATTCCTCGGAACTCTGCTTCGGCACTTGAGAGAGCAACCACCTTTTGTTTCTTGCTTCTCCATGTGACAAGGTTTCCACCAACCAAAGTAAAGTAGCCTGACGTGGATCTTCGGTCACCTTTATCCCCTGCCCAATCTGCATCGGTGTATAATTGAGTTTCGAGGTGTCCATTTGGCTTGAACAAGACTCCATGCCCTGTTGTTCCCTTGAGGTACCTTATAATTCTTAAGACTGCTTCCATGTGATTTTTTTGGGGTTGATGCATAAACTGACTGACTACTCCCACAGCATATGCTATATCAGGTCGGGTGTGGGATAAGTAAATTAATTTTCCTACAATTCGTTGGTATCTTTCTTTGTCAGTAAGATCTGCTTTTTCCTCCATGTACAACTTCTGGTTTGCAATCATTGGAGTATCTGCTGGTTTACAATCAATCATGCCAGTTTCTGCTAATAAATCAAGAACATACTTCCTTTGGCACATGAAGATCCCCTGTTTTGACCTCAAAACTTCAATTCCAAGGAAGTATTTGAGTCTCCCTAGGTCTTTCATCTCAAATTCTGTGAACAAGCTCTTCTTTAGTTTGGATATTTCTTCTTTGTCATCCCCTGTAATAATCATGTCATCAACATAGATTATTAAACAGGTTGTAAGATTGCCCCTTTTTTTGAGAAACAATGTATGATCTGAGTTACTTTGCGTGAACCCATAGTTTTTCATGGCTAGGGTGAATCTCCCAAACCATGCTCTAGGGGATTGTTTCAGACCATAGAGAGATTTTTTCAGAAGACACACTTCCTTTTCCTTAAATTCATTTGTGAACCCATGTGGGGCTTCCATGTAGACTTCCTCTTTTAATTCTCCATGCAAGAAAGCATTCTTCACATCAAGCTGGTGCAAGGGCCATCCTTTATTTGCTGCTACGGAACAAAGAACTCTAATTGTATTCATTTTTGCAACTGGGGAAAAGGTTTCAGAATAATCAATTCCGTATGTTTGTGTATAGCCTTTTGCAACCAGTCTCGCTTTGTATATTTCAATTGTACCATCGGGCTTGTATTTAATTGTAAAAACCCACCGACACCCAACAACTTTCTTCCCAGGTGGCAAGACACGTTTTTCCCATGTGTTGTTTTTTGTGAGAGACTTCATTTCCTCATCCATTGCTTTCTTCCAGTGTTCTGACTTTAAGGCTTGTTCTGTATTAGCAGGGATCTCCTCAGAGTATAAAGATGCATCAAAAGCCTTAGCTTCCTCGGATAGATTTCCTTTGGCTATGTTGGCCATTGGATATCTACTTCCTCTTGGCTCCTTTTCTGGGGAATATCTTTTAGGTGGGACTCCCCGATTTGATCTTGGTGGCAGAACATATCTCTCGGAGGTTTCTTCTTGAGTGAGAGAGTTTTCTTTTCCTTCCACATGCTCATTATGCTCTGCTGTGGTGTCTTCTTGAGTGACAGACATATTCTCACCTAGCCCTGAAGTGTTAGTTTCAATGGGATCGGCTATTGGAGAAGAGTGAGTATTACTTACCTCGGGTATCAGGTTGGGAGCAGTTTGGGTGACACTGTTTGGGTCTTCAGGTTGTGTGGAGGGATGAGACTCATCTGAGGTGCTGTGGCTCCTCCCTTCTCCAGATGCAACATATCTCAACCAACTCAGTGTGTCAAGACATTCCCTCTCCCCCTGACCACTGTGTTGGGGGGCATAATAGTATTCAGTTTCAAGCCAATCACAGTTCATAGTGGTGAACATGTGACGGGTTTTGGGGTTATAGCACCGGTATCCTTTTTGAGTTACTCCATATCCAACAAAGACACATTTTTCAGCACACGGATCAATTTTAGTTCTGTGTGACTTTGGGATGTGAACAAAGACGGTGCATCCAAAGATGCGTGGTTCAAGGGTAAGAACGGACGGAAGTTTTACGTGTTCAGTAAGGACTTGCAATGGGGTTTTTAATTTCAAGATTTGAGTGGGAAGTCGGTTAACAAGATACGCAGCAGTATTGAGAGCTTCAGGCCAAAAAAACTTTGGAACTCGTGACTCTATTAGAAGGGCACGAGTTATCTCTAAAAGGATACGATTTTTTCGCTCCGCAACTCCATTTTGTTCTGGAGTGTGGGGACATGTGGTTTGATGGATTATCCCTTTCTTTTGGAAGAAAATATTCATTTCAGAGTTAACAAATTCTCCTCCATTGTCGGATCTAAAAACCTGAATGTTTTTTTGAAATTGGGTTTGGACCATGGTGTAGAAAGTGATAAATTTATCAAGAACTTCAGATTTATTTTTTAATAAATACACCCATGTCATTCTTGTGCAATCATCTACGAATATAACGAAAAAACGAAAGTTTTGGCCCCCAATAATTGGGGCAGGGCCCCACACATCTGAATGAATTAATGAAAAAGGTGAGTCAACCCTAGTATTATTAGGTTTGAATGTTTTACGATGACTTTTGGCTAACACACAAGTTTCGCAATGTGACTTACAATTGGAAGGAAATAACTTAGGAAATAAAGCATTCAAATAACCGGTTGATGGATGCCCTAATCTTCGATGCCATAACCATGCTTCTCGTTCTACCGTTCCATGAGAAAGCAAAACAGCACCATTTTGAGTCACCTCATCCACGTAGTACAACCCTTGTCTTTCAGTGCCACGCCCAATGATCGCTCCCGTCCTGATATCCTGTAAGATACAAAAAGTGGGTTGCATAAGAACAGAGCAGTTTAATTCCTTTGTTACATGACTTATTGACAGGAGTTTGTGTGATAGGGCGGGTACATAGAGACAATTCGAAAGCTTAAGTGTTGGTGAAATTTCAATAGTACCCCCATTTTTTACAATCATCTTCTCTCCATTTGCCGTGTGTATATACGACTTTATTGGCTTAGTCGATGTGGCAAAATCTGATAAATCATAAGTCATGGTATCTGTTGCCCCACAATCAAAGATCCATGACCACTCTTGTTTTATACTAGAATTTTGAGTCATATTTGCCATACCACCAATAATAGATTCCATACCACCGATAAAAGACTTCCCTTTGCAATTTTCAAAACCCCTTTTCATAAAGTCAACAAAGGATGTGGTGTTTAATAATTTAAAATCTATTTGAGACTTTTTAGAAATATGGGGGGGCCTGTTGTTCTTTTGTAATTATTGCACAAATAAGATGGCGGTTTCGATACATAAGGCATCTCACCCCCTGTACCTGTTTCCATAAAAAACTCATCTTCTCCTTCAAGAGAAGTCACTGCCGCAGCCACTCCCCCAAACCCGGTGGAGTTTTTCCGGTCGGCGTAATCGGATATTTCTTTTCCTTTGGCAACAGAAGCTTTGCCTTTTTCTGGTTCAGAATTCTTGGTGCCCTTTTTGTGGCCATCCATCCACCAATCGGGATAGCCGACGAGCCGGAAACATTGTTCTTTGGTGTGCCTTGTCATACCACAATGGTCACACTTCAGGTGTGTTTTATCTTCCTTACTTGACGATCCGACTTTCTTCCCTTCATACCGGCGATGTCCCTTGGTTGCAAAACCAAACCCTTCTGTTTCGGTGGCCACTAAACCGGCCGCTATACCCTGTGAATCGTTGGTAGATGCTCCCAGAATGTTCTGGTGAGCGGCTTCTTTACGAACAGCCGCATAGGCCGCCTCCGCAGAAGGAAGCGGTTCTAGCCGGAGTATTTCCCGTTTGATGGGTTCATACCTCCGGTCAAGGGCATTTAGAAACTGAAATAATTTTTGTTCTGACCTGATTCTTGAATAAGTCTTGATGTCTTCTGGACACTTCATGGGATTCGGATCAATTCTGTCGATCTCTCCCCATACCCCCTGTAATGCGATCCAGAAATCTTCAAGAGTGCTTTCATTTTGTTTGATGTCGTTGGCCTTGACATGAAGATTGAAGGTTTGTAATTTGTCCATTCCGCTACTATACGTGACCACCAAGGCGTCCCATAGCGTTTTCGCGGTGGGATACTCGGTTAGGTTGCCGGCAAGAACGGGTTCGATATTTTGAATGAGCCAAGAAAAAACAATTAAGTCTTCTTGTTCCCACTGCTCATAATCCTCACTTGTTTGATCTGGCGGATCCACGGTGAGATGTGATAGCAGGGATTTTGATTTTCCACCTATGGCGACTCGGATCATCCGGGTCCATAGTGCGTAGTTTCGACCGTCGAGTTTGAGGTTGATTTGGAGGTTATCGGATAATTTTGGATTTTGAGGCTGTTGATTGACACTGTTTTTCAAAAAATTTGCAAGTTGTAATGATAAATCGGAACCGGAGTCGGAACCGGGTTTGCCGTCTCCGGACATGGTAGCCCAGATTGGTTACCGATCTGAAAGAAAATCAAGCGGTATATGATGAGCAACCATGCTCTGATACCATGTTAAGAAATGGTAACCAGAGAAACATGTTTTGTATTGATTGTTTTGATGATGAAATACTACAAATAACAGGAACAACATTTATAGTAAAAATTACAAGGAAATATGAGGATGAGCATTAATGACCAGGAAATGAGGTTGAGCATTAATGACCCTTATTGAGCCTTAATTTGATTGAGCATTAATGACTGACCCCACAATGTTTATTCTTTTGAACATTATGAACATTGGGTACCATCGATATTCGATTAATAACCAAAAGTTTAACTCGAGTTGACAATGTTGACTTAAGTTAAAAGTATTACTATTAGTTTAACTAGTGTTTTTTTACTGATTATGTGCTTAGTGAAATAATTATAAACTTGGTATAATTGCATAAGAATATAAGAAGACTACTGAATATACATCTCATTATACAAGCATCAATAATGTAACATCTATCCATGGCTTTTCTGTTAACTAAAGATATGCATCAATGATAGTGTGCTACTTCGAATATTAAATTGATGCATTTTGTCATAGTTAAAGCTTTTTAATAAACGTGAACCACTAATCAATTATAACGTTACAAGGCTTTCAAAGCGTAAAGAAAGATCGTCCCAGAGAACAAGTGCTAAACTTTGACACAATTACACTTAACTGAATTACCGAATGGAAATGTTAGGAGAAGACCGATTCGTCGATACAAATCTTGGGTCATCTACTGGTAGAGGGGAAAACAAGAATTGGTTGGTCGTCTAAGTCTGAAGCTTGAATTCAAATTATAAAAACCAACAAGGTTGGGCTGTTACAATAAAGAGAGACTATTTCGTATAATTTATAAAAAAATCATTTCTGGTAAAGAGAGATTTACCTCGTGTATCGACGGAGAGTTGGCATTTGCACTTGGCTTTTGGAATGCAATCTTAAAATTTGATTGGAAATTACTTTGAAGGTCATCATTCCTCCAAATGGATATGAAATTAAAATAAAGTTGGTTTTAAATTTTACCACATAGATTATCCTTCTTTGACTTTAAAAACTTTGTCAATTGGACTCAACTCTGCACCTCAACACCTTTTCCTATATGATTACCGATTACTCAACACCCTTTCAACGTCGTCGTAAATTTTACCAAAAGCACTTGTTTCATTTCAAAGACTCATTACAAAAAAAAAAAAAAAAAAAAGAAATACATTCGTTTTGATCTATGTTTATTCCCCTTTTTTAGTGATTAAATGGGAACAAAGTTCCATTGCTCCCACACCATACACATGGTCTTAGCATAAGCATATTTTGTAGGAAAATATTCGATCTCATCTACTCTTTCTCATATCTTGGTTCTTGATTTACAATTTCAAGAAAACATGCGGATTAATTGCAATTATGGTAACCCCAAGGTATAATTGTTTGTATTCATATTTCTCCGGGGTATTTTGTGTAATTTTAGTTAAAACGGTCATATTTTATTATATTTTTGGTCAACAAGTTTTATTATTTTTAATTTTTTAACGGCAAATTTGGATCATTAACGTACTATTGGAGTATCTTCGTTAGGGGCGGATCTACCTTGATTCAAGGGGTAGCCTCCGCTACCGCTTGGTCGGAAAATTTTTGACATTTTGGAAAAATTTGACGTTTTTTCGATTTCGTTACCGCCTATTTATAAAACGTTCCCGCTTGGTCGGAATCCTAGATCCGCCACTGATCTTCGTGCCATCAACAGAATCACCCGATCATATCCATCTTCACTAGGATATAATGCATATACATCAATTTAGAAAAGAAAAAAAAAATTAATAAATCTGGAAAAAATCCCTCTATAGAAATCGAACCCAGAATCTCATGATCCTTAACCTTGTTCCACCCTGAGATGTCAGAAGACTATCATGTCATAGGCTTTGTTAGATATAATTAATCCGACATATTTGGTTAGACTCTTTGACACAAGCAAAGTCTTACACAACCAAATCAAATCAATAATATTATAATTCATCTTTCAACATAATAAAATAAAATGTCATTTTCACGGTGTGACCACTTCAGTTCCACAACCATTATTTAATTTCTCATGCGTGAACCATATGGAACTTGTTATATTGGTCCTACTAAATTTATTTATTTTTTTCTCATATTTATGGTATTTGTTGTCATCAGTTGAATCCTAACTGAGTACACATACACCACATAAATGCAAATCTAAAATATAATGAACAATGGCACATCATACAAATGAAGTTACCAAAACAAAATCCATATCTTAAAAGGTTGATAAAGAAGCAAGGGGTTGTCGTCGTTGGATGAGGAGGAGGATGAACACGTAGGGGTACCGACAAAAGATGTCGATCGATTGGGGCAACAGTACTCGGTGTCGGCTGACAATGGCATATTGATTAGTTTCTTATGTGTGTAATCGTTGTAGTTACATATGTTATGCTCGTCAATAAATATGTGTTGTGTGTATTTATTTTTTCATATATAACTATCTTAACTTACAAAATATCATACATATGTGAGAATTTCGATTTATGAGTGTGGGTTTCAACAAAGTACACCATCAAAGCGCCACATTGTATCATCGCCCACGCCACGCGGGCATGCGTGCGTGAGGATGTTATGGTCCTCAGTTGAACCTTATAGCTTAGGTGGTAATAGCTTATTATAGCTTTCACTTATATACTACTATAAAGTTGCACCCTCTTATGTGTTTGAAAAGTACGCACACATTTTTCACAAGTTTGAACATCGGTATCTCATTTATTCTAGTTTTGTTTTTAACAAGGTTTGGTTTACTGTGAAACCCTCATCAAGGAGATCATAAATCTTGTAGATAAGGATTATATTAATTATTATTTTATTTATATTTTTTTTTTGAATTTGAAGCTATGAAAGCTATATTTAAAAGTTTCTCACAACTCTCATAGTTTACATTTTCAGTATTTTTCCAACAAATTTATCACTCCTTTTCTTAATGTATTTCCTTCGTTAGGAAACAAATTTATTATTGTTCTAATCCACCACTTGTGGCCTAGTGGTAGGAGGCTAATTAGATTCTCCGGTAGAGACTTAAGTTCGATCCTATTTGTGTCACTTTTGGTGGATTAAGGCAATAAAGGATTTGAGCTAGGTCTTGTGAGATGTTGTCAGTTCAAATCCCGACCCCACCCGGGTTTTCGTCCCACCGTGTGTTATGCTAGAAAGTTTTGCTCTTGTGATAGCACAATGACTGTCAAGTGGCAGCCAGCGGTATGGTTTCCCCCAAGCCCAAGTGCCCAACTCTGAAGCCATTGTAGGCCCGGTTAAGACAACATAGTCTAGCCGGAGTAAGGCAACGAGACTCTCCAATTTAAGAAGTGCGGTGGCCAAACACAAGAAATTCGTTGTTCCAAAAAAATATAATCTTTGTTTTTGAAGAATTAAATAATACCAAAATAATTTAATTTGCTGCTATTACGCATAGTCATGGTTTAGAGTTGCAATTTCTAACACGACCCAACAAATTTTGAATTATTATCATGTATAACTTATTTGCTAAAATGTAGGTTATGGTTGACATGTTTAACTAACTTATCTAAATGGATTCTATTTTGGTTAACCTCTTTAACCCATTTAATTAAATAAAAATATCATGTTAACACGTTTAATTAAATATATGAATCCGATAACCCGTATAACACTTTGTTACCACTCACCAACCCATTTTGCCATTTATAACTCGCAATGGCGCAGCTTTGAAGAGGCCGGAAGGGGCGCCTGACCCTCCGAACTTTTCGCTCAGTAGTATTATATATGTAGTTTTCGTATAGAAATTTTTGGGTATATACGTTTTCGACCCCCGGTTCTATAGAAATTTTTGGGTATATACGTTTTCACCCCCCCTGAAAACGTTAAGCTTCGCCACTGATAACTCGTTTATCACGCCTTCGACTTACTTATAACCCATATAAAATCCATAAGCCCGTCAACCCGTTTGATTGCTTAGATAAATAGGTTAACCATAAATAGTTTTCAAATACAAATTTGTATTCTTGTAGCATGCCAATGAAAAGTCATTCCATAAACAATGTCCACTAGTTTCATATCTCAAAGTTCTCCACAATGCTAAATATATATATATATATATACACACACACACACCTCTCTATATCTCTCCCTAGATCTCTCATCTTGTCTCTCTCATGGCTAAAGAAACCAAGAATCTAAAATGGGAAGGCAAAGCAAGTGCGCAACTCAAAACCACCAAAGCAGAACAAGTATGGCCACTTCTTGAAGACTTTTGCAACTTACACAAATGGCTTCCAACCATCAACACATGCCACTATGTCCAAGGAGTCCATGGCCAGCCAGGGTTAGTAAGATATTGTGCCACCATCATACCATCGTCTAACGACACCGATAAGGATCCAACGACTATCGTAAAGTGGTGCCATGAGAAGCTGTTGTCACTAGATCCTGTCCAAAGGTGTTTGAGCTATGAGATTGGAGAGAACAACCTTGGGTTTACAACTTATGTTGCTGAGATCAAAGCGGTTGATATCGATGATGGTTGCGTTGTCGAGTGGTCGTTCGTGGCGGATCCGGTGGAGGGAATGAGATTGGAGGATTTTTGTGGTTATTTGGAATCATCTTTGAAAGCTATGGCTGAGAGGATGGAGAAGGAGCTTCAAGCTGCAACTAATTGAAAAAACATAAAAAAATAAAATATGTATTACTCTATTGTTTTTTGTTGTATTGTATAATAATCACTTTATGCTTGTTTACAAGTGGTTTTGGGGCATCTTTCTCTGCGAATGTTTTTAGTGCAAATTTAAATAAGTAGTTCTTATTGGCGAGTGAGTGGTGACATAAATGAATAAATTTTATATTACCTTTACCTGTATATTAAAAAGAGAAGTGAATAACACTAATAATAAATAAATATTAAAAAGAGTATATTAAAAAGAGAAGTGAACGAACAGTAATAATAAATAAATATTAAAAAGAGTATTGAATGAAAAGTAATAAAAATAGAAATGAATGAATAGTATCGGGTATCGATACCGGTATCAAATTTACCAAACTGAGTGTATTTTCGGTATCCATTCGGAACCGGTATACATCGGGTTTTACCCTTAAATACCGGTGTCGTACCAGTACCGACCGTATCAAGCCGTACTGTACCATGTATATTCGATACCGATACCAATTTTTGGGGATTTCGGTAGTGAATGACCAGTAATAATAAATAAATATTAAAAAGATATTTGAATGAAAAGTAATAAAAATAGAAATGAACGAATAGTATCGGGTACCGGTATCGGTATCAAATTTACCAAACTGAGTGTATTTTCGGTATCCGTTCGGCATCGGTATTCATCGGGTTTTACCCTCAAATACCGGTGCCGTATCAGTACCGACCGTATCAAGCCGTACTGTACCAGGTATATTCGGTACCGGTACCCATTTTTGGGGATTTCGGTAACGGTATTTTCGGTACCGGTTGGCACCGAGCTCATCAAATCCTGTAGCAACGTAGCAATGCAACTAATTGCACAGTTTAGATTACTTTTCATACACACAGTAAGTAAACTTTATTTCGTTTGAATAAGGTTTTATATACACAACAACTTATTTTGCTTTATTTTTTGTCTTTTTACGTAATGAATGAATTGTAGCATGTAAAATTAACTTGGATATTTAGATTATTGATGAGCAAACCGTATCAAATCCTGTAATCAAACCGGTATCGTATCGGTACCAAATTTACTATACCAAATCATTTTCGGTACCAATTTGGTACCAACCTTTTGGCGTTTTCAGAATCGTTACTTTCGGGTCGACACCGGTCTAGCACCATACCTATATTTATTGATTTTACCTTCAAATACCATACCGTATTGTACCGAGCATTTTTGGTGCCGATACCTAATTTCGATGATTTTCCGGATCGGTACTTTCGGTGCCGTTGCAGGTACCGAGCTCATCCATATTTTAACATGCTAGCACCGTAATAACTGAACTGAAAACAACCGAATTTCCAACGTGTAGGACGTGTGGGTCCTATTATTATATATTAGGTTATTTAAAATCGTTTTTTTAGGACGGATTGACTATCATTTTCACGACATTTTTATTTATGTTTTGATATTCGGTATCTACTTGCCGTTACTGACACGCGTTTTGCAATCATTGGGTCCCCGCCGCAACGCGCGGGCGGAAATTTAACTAGTTGGTTAAATTTTGATTTAAAATCTTGAAAATCTTTAATTATAACTTTGGCCCTATACTTCATTATTAGATTTATAATTAGTTAAAATTACTATAAACTTAGGCCATTCGTAGTCATAACGCCCCTTTGTGGGCGTTATGCGACACGTGGCGCGCCACGTCAGCGTGTGGGCGTTATGGGGCCTTATGCATTTAAGCCCGTAGTCATAACGCCCCTACCTCATCATTACCCAATTATTTAATAAACCCTTAAATTATACATATATATGTATGTATATATCTCTGTGAGAGTGGAGGGAACACAAACCAAATGCATGGCGCCGCGAAAATTATCGCGCCACCCCCAAAAATTCGATTGATGGCGCCCCTTGTGGCGGTGTGCCGGCGCTATACCGGCGCTATGAGGGCATACCGCCCAATTATGCCGCCCCACTACGTTCGGACTTATAGTTAATGTAATCACTGTGTATATTAAAAGTGGCGAGCATTAACTAACTTATAATTAAATATTTCAAAAACAAAAAAAATTAAAAATAAATAATATTAACTTAATACATTAAAGTAAAAAAAATTAACATTAAAACCTTGTTTAAGTCGAATAAAACCTTGTTTTTTGGTGCTAATTGAAGTCGAGATTCCTGTACCTCGTATTCATAATTTAATGTTAGAAATTTTTTTTTTTTTTTTTTTTGAACGGAATGTTAGAAAATTTTATTGCGTGTTGGCTTTTGGTGCCTGAAGTTTGCAAAGTCAAGACTCAAGATTCATGTACCTTGCATTCAAAATTCCATTTTCGAAAATTTTATTTTCAATTTTTTTCTCAAGTTCTTTCACAAAACATTGTATTATATGTAGGCGATTATTTTGACTACCTTGTGTTCTATTTGGAAATAAAAAAAAATAGAAGATTTTCAATAATTCACACTTTTTTGAACGGTAAATATCTTTTTAATTAGTGTCGTCTGTAGGATTTTAACCTCAGACCTCTGCCTCCTAAACTTAGGTGTTTAATATTATATATATCATCTGGTGTTAAAAAAATAGTCTAACATGTACATTATTTGATATAAGAAAAAAGTAAATGCAAATTCAATTTCTTAATTATATGGTTAAAGGAAAAATGGAGAATAATCATAATTATTTCTTGTTTCAAAATTGGTGTTAAGTGATATTTTTTTCTTCACATATATATACAACTTCACGTTTTATTTAAAATCTACTAAAATCATTCAAGCGAATTATTTTAATTTGCATTAACAATAACAATACGGTGATGCTAAAATTAATATAACAATAATAATAAAAGTTAAACTACAATAATAAGAGTAATACAAATTTTTGACAATTATGGGATAAGAATTAAACGGCTTTATATATATAGGGCAATTTCATATATACTCCTACAAACTTGCAAAATATCATATATATGTATGCAAAATTATAAATATCATATATACCCTTACAAAATAGTTGAAATATCATATATACTCAATTTATTAAAACAATTTAATAAATGACAATTTTACCTTTGTTTTTCTAAAACTTTGAAATCGCATATATGACATTTAACTTCAAATATTGTGTTTACTCATTTCTAGCTTAATTTACTTAGCTTAAATATTATATATGGAGAATACTATTGTTTATGGAAATAAATTAAAAAAATAAAAATAGATACAAATAAAAACGGGTAAAAATAATTTTAAGCTTAAAATGTGTTATATAAAAATATGAAGTTAAAAGATGAGCATATATGAAAATGTGAAGTTAAAAAATAAGGGTAAAATAATTATTTATTAGATTGTTTTTAATAAATTGAGTATATTTGATATTTTAACTATTTGTAAGGACATATATTATATTTTTAGTTTTGGTTGGGTATATATGAAGATTTTCAAGTTTGTAAGGGTATATATGCAATTAATCCTTATATAAAGTTGTCCTTTTTACAAACTAAATAAAAATTAGTTTGTTGTTTGGTAGTGTTTGTAAAGACGTTTAAGGTAAGCATCAAATCACTATTTTGAAAACCAAATCAAACTGAACGATCCCATCAGGATACGTGACATACGTCAATGTTGCTTGCAGTTGGATTACGAGCTAATGATCTAAACGCATTAACGTGTCAAATATGAGCAGAAGGGGTGTTTATGGTCATATTCAACTGATTTTGACGAAAGTTCTAAGTCGAAACACTAACTACAATTTTTAAGAAAAGAAAAAAAAAACAAACTATTCAAATTGTTGGCTTGTATTATATATTCCTTACCATATATAGAAGACTGCTTCATTAATACAACATATGTACTCCAAAAGCATAAAACAACAAAGGTTTAGAGGATCGGTTCAATTTAAAAGACGAGTTCGGTTCCAAATGGTAAACCATCATCTGAACCATTAAACCATCAAAGTTAAACCTTAGACCGAACTACTAAACAACCAAACTGTTACATACCAAACAGGACAACTCGACCCAAAAGACTAGTCAAGTCTCATACCTTGCAATGGTATTAGTCCATAACAATCGACCCTCCTTAAAGTGCCAACGTCCTCGTTGGTCACGGCTGGCTCTTTCCAGGCCACCACTCCGTGAGAGAAATCAATCCAAAAGACTAGTCTACTAGGTGAGAGAGCCCGTGAGAGAAATCAATCCAAAAGACTAGTCTACTGGGTGAGAGAACCCATTTGGTATATAAACCCCACATTAAGTCTCATACCTTGCAATAGTATTAGTCCATAACACAAACCAACCGATATCCTTTAGAACATTTACCGGGTATATAAACCCCACATTGGTTGCCCATACAACCGATGAGGGACAAGTCCCATACCTTGCAATGGTATTAGTCCATAACACAAACCGGCCGATATCCTTTAGAACGATTACCGGTTTATAAACACCCCTACAAATGGATGAAAACCGAATCAAAACCGCGAATGCTGCCTCTTCTCTTTGCCGATAGACCAGTTTTTGAGATGAAGCAGGTCAGTTGAACCGGTAAAACCCGGAGTTAACGACTTGACGGTCTGTCATGTTTTAAAAACAGCGAGGGAGTTGTTAATAACCGCATACTAAGTTACCGAACTATTTAAAAAAAATGCTTGAAGGACCATCAGGGCTCAATTAAACATACAATTGTTATCAAACACCAAATGGGTAAAATCCAAATTCATAGAAAAAGAAGACATACATACATACATGCATAGATACATACATTCTTTTTAACAAACCATTTAAATGAATACCTAATATTTTTCGCTTCTTAAGAATGATGAAAGCTTAGCTTCCGCACCATCCAATCAATAATATCCTGTGCAATTTCTTCACGCTCGGGTTCAAAGAGAAGATCATGCAAGAACCTGTCATACAGCTTCAAGTGCTTGTACTTTGAAGCCGCCTCGTTGTACAAATCTTGAGAACCAAGTGGATTCGTTACCTTATCGGCACTTCCATGAAGGACCAAAAAGGGTACCGTCACCGACCTAAAGTTACGGGTCAAGTAAGACGAGATCCTAAGAATTTCATGGCCCGTTCGGATTCTCATTGGCCCGGTGTACACTAACGGGTCGCTGTATTTGGCAACAAGTGCCGCAGGGTCTCTAGAAACCGGTATACCCCTTTTGTTGGCACCTTTGAATTGGTATTTTGGGGCCAGAAGTGAAAATAATGGAGCTACAGCCTGTGAAAACACCCATTATTTTACTACTATTGTTCATTAACATTTAACTCGAGTAAAATGCCATTTTCGTCCCTGGGGTTTGGCTAGTTTTGCGACTTTCCTCCAAAGGTTTGTTTTTCCGCATTTGGATCCAAAAGGTTTGAAATCTAGTCATTTTCATCCGGCTCGTTAACTCCATCCATTTATCTCTGTTAAGTCAAGGATATTTCTGTCTTTTTTGTTAACTTAAAGGGCAATTCGTTCTTTTTCAATGGTATTCTGATAGAGAATGTATTGAATGAAGATGATGAAAACTGTAACTATAAGTTTGATTGAAGAAGAAGACAATACAAATAACTAACCACCTAAGTGGCCAGGGCTATGCCCTTCTCAATGCCATGAGCATGAGCCTAACAACTAACTAATTCTCTTCTTATCCTTCACTAATCACTAATGCCTTATTTATAGAAATAGAAATACACTTTACCCCCTCCTATAATAGACAAGTGACAATTAACTATAAACCAAAGTATGATTCCTATCATATTCGGTCTTTTTACATAAAGTGAAAGAGACCGAATTGCCCTTTAAGTTAACAATCAAGACGGAAATACCCATGACTTAATGGAGACAAAATGAATGGAGTTAACGAGCCAGATGAAAATGGCAAGATTTCAAACCTTTTGGATTCAGATGTGGAAAAACAAACCTTTGGACGAAAGTCGCAAAACTGGCAAAACCTTAGGGACGAAAATGGCATTTTACTCCATTTCACCTCTCAAAAATGCATTTTTTTTATTATCGTGAGATGAAAGGTACTTACGCCAACTATGGGATGTGAAGGACTAACACGCAGTGCAGGTGAAGTGAGTATAATTCCCTCCAGTAGTTCTTCAATGTAAGGATACGTAGAAGCCTAATTGGTCAAATGATAGTCAAAATTGACGTTAACAAATAAACATAAGTAAGTTCCATACAGAGCGGTGACAAATTTTACCTTTAAAACCACAGCTCCACCTGTTGAGTGCCCATAAAGAAAGCATGGTGTTCCTGGGTGGTCTAGCTTAATCTTCTCCAGGAAAGATCCCTAACAAATAGGAAGATAAATGAATAAATCAAAGCACGTGTATATGCATATTGCATACATACATGCATATTGCATACATACATGCATATTGCATACATATATGTATATGTTTATATTTATGTAAAATGAGAACTGCCCCGAGTTGCGAGAACTTTTTGAAAAAAAGGTTTTTTTTTTTTTTTTTTTAAATTTCGCCAAATTTTTTAAAAATTTTACAACTTTTTCAAAAATAAAGAAAATATCGTATGCGAAAATTTACATCAATGTAACAACAATTTACATAATTGTAACCCACCAAAAAGGGGGACGTCATATTGTTTTTGTAAATTTTTTTACCGCAGTGCAAGAGATTAAAAAAACCCTAGAATTTTTTTACAGATGTCTTAGTTAGATGTTCATCGACGTTTGTGCAAAATTTGGTTGAAAAACTCGCACGGGAAGTAGGATTTCTATCGGAGTTCTCAAGTTCTCGCGACTGGGAGGAGTTCTCGCATAAACCTGATCCTGTATATGTATATACATATAATAACATGCTCATAGTTGTATGCATGTTACCACACATAGTAAAGAGTAGACTCACAGTATCTGCTACAACATGATCTAGTGAAGGCACGTATCCATGCAATCCATCACTCCCTCCATGACCTAAAATATGAGAAATTTATGATATAAACCTAATAAAAGTAAACAAATAATGTAACCTGGTTTTATGGCAAGTAGTGATAGACGATTGATACGGTCAATGGTCATCTAGTAACAAAAATATATCACAACATACCTACCTATCCAGTCCATTGCATATACCCCAAAGTTACATGAATTGAGTTGCCTTGCAAAATCAGCATATCTCCCACTGTAAATATGCATCACATTACGAATTAAACATACGATGATATTTTATTATATAGAGTAAAATGTCATTTTCGTCCCTGAGGTTTGTCCACTTTTGCGACTTTCATTCAAAGGTTTGTTTTTGCGCATCTGGATCCAAAAGGTTTGAAATTGTCATTTCCGTCCAAATCGTTAGCTCCATCCATTTTTATCCGTTAAATGAGGGGCATTTCCGTCTTTTTAGACATTTTTCCAAAATAAAAACACTGTAAGAAATAAAGATCCACATCTGTTGACTTTCTCCCCACCCAAACCCTTTAATCATCACAAAAAACGTCTACAAAGACGAAAAATACCCCTAACTTAACGTTAAAAAGATGGAGTTAACGAGTTGGATGAAAATGGCAAGATTTAAATTTTTTGGATCCAAATGCGGAAAAACAAACCTTTGGACGAAAATAGCAAAAGTGGTCAAACCTCAGGGACGAAAATGACATTTTACTCTATTATATCATCTCATACTCAGTAAATCCCACCAATAACAAAGCTAAGGTAGGATCTGAGGAGGGTAAGATGTAGACAGCCTTACCTCTACCCCGTAGGAATAGAGAGGCTGCTTCCAGTGAGACCCCCGGTTCGAATTTTACTCTATTATATATTACATAATAGCTCAGCGTTGACATAATTTAATGAAGTTAGAAAAATGAGAAGAGAAGGGGGTGGGAGTGGCGGTTCACTTACCTATGCTCGTTCAGTCCGTGTATGATGATCAAGATACCCCTGGGAAAAAATATAATTAAATTAGGGATCAGAAAGTCAGAAACTATTGAAAATGTGATGTGTTTGCATAGCATGTCAAGAAGAGAAATTAATATATTTTTGTATTTAGCTCGGGTTGTTTTTCTTACAAGTCTAATTTAATTCTTTGACTTTCGTGTTCTAGATTCCACTAATTTGCTATTCTAGATATTTGGTATTATAGAGACAATGGTTTGAAGACAAAGTTAATGATAATCTAGAAGACAAGAAAGTAGGTTCAAACTGGCCATTTAAAGAAGTGAACAAGATAACTTTTTAAAACAATGAAACATCTCAAAACTGAGCAACTAAGTTATCAAATAGTTAAGTGGCATATGAATTAGAAATCCAATAGTTACGTGGCGATAGCAAACCCAGATTCAAAGCACAAAACTAAGATTACAAATTATTTGATTATCTAAGCTTTTGTGAGCAACTTTGTAATACATGGTGATTTGAAGAACTGCAGCAATTAGCCCTGTGAAGACTAATAAACAAAATTTAACAATATTCGATTGAACCATACATGTCTAAATAAAGTCCAGTCATATCTCAAAATCAAATGACTAACTTAAGTCAATTGATTAACATCCAGAAAGCTTCATAGCATCATCTATGATCTCCAACAGCTTCACATGCTGAATTTAAACAATTCAAGTTTATCTAACCTATAGATACAGAAGTTCCTGCCATCACTTGTTAAAATCATCCGATTCCACACACATCTCATCAACAATCGCATAACCTAAAACTTCCAAAACAAAATTCACACACACATCACTGAAATGAAATTTACAACAATTCCATGATAATTAGGCAATATAACGAAATTCACAAGAGTACAATTCACTTAATCTCACCGGACACCATCGATGACCCGCAAAACAAGTCGCTACATCCGGTACCGGAAAACAAATAGCTTTTTAACTCATATCTCACAATCCAATGACTAACTTAAGTCAACTGATTAACATCCAGAAAGCCTAATAGCATCATCTATGATCTCCAATAGCTTTGCATGCTAAATTTAAACATTTCTAGTTTATCTAACCTGTCGATACAGAAATTCCTACCATCTCTTGTTAAACTCGTCCAACTTAATCGATTGTACACACATTACTAACATATATCGAATAACAATCGCATAACCTCAAACTTCCACACAAAATTCGCAATAACTGTATGATTTACCTAATCTCATCATTCCAGGCAGGTTTAGTGCATCTGGTTTTTAGCTTGTACATACATATAGGTTATTTATTTAGATATTAAACCATGTATAGAGCTTATTCATGTCTAAATTTGCTAAAATGACACTAGAAACCTATTTGAAACATATAAATAAACCTATTAACATATATCAACTAATAATCGCACCTAATATAACTGATCAAACATCCAAAACAAAATTCACAACAAATTTCATAATAATCAATCAAAATAACAAAATTCACAAAAGTACAACTCACCTGATCTCACCGGACACCGGAATCCACGACCGGCAAAACAAGGCGTTACGTCCGGTACCGTAAAACAAAAACGTGCTGACGTCACCATCCTCAACCGGTGACGTCAGCATCGGAACATCCTCCGCGAGAGCTCTTCGCCTGAGTATATCCTCTTCAATTTCTCTCCGTCGGAACGGAAACTTCTGCTTCGATGAAGAAGACGATGACGGAGACGACGGCGGAGAAGGCCGACGATGGCGCTGTTGACAGTTACGGAGGTGGAGAACGAGCGAGAGGATGATTGATTGGAGGAAGATGAGAGCACGGCGGACGGAGGCGGAGGAGAAGAATGATCGGTGGAGGTTCCGGCAGACCGGAATGATGCGGTTATTGGCGCCGGAGGTCAATTCTTCAACCGGAATTGCTTGTGGTTCCATGGTTGTTTTGCAGACAGATGTGGAGTTTGGGGAGTTAAAGTTTGTTATAACGCGTATAGGGGTGGAGACTGAAAATAGCTTCAACTTTAAGGTGTATGGTACATAAGGGCCCTAAAGTTTGTTAAAATACAAATTTAACACTTATAGTATACTGGTGCAAACGAACCAAACGTTTAGCGAATAGTTCATTTGTGTTAGTTTATTTTACTAGGTTTGAACCCCGTGTGGGGATGAGATTTTTTCTCGAATATCTGTATATGTACTGTATTTATTGGTACTCGTATTAATACCGATTTTGAGTTATCGATATATGTAATGACACCAAGTATCGTTGTTTTCGGTATTTTGGGTATCACCATTGGTACCTTTTCGGTAAAAAGTGATACTGGTACCGAATTTTAGTATAGAATTTCAAGAGTTTTTTTTAATGCATATCTTTTTTTAATATATGGAATTTCAAGAGGTTTAACTGATGTTATGGTACTCGTATTGATTTTACTCGTGCTGCATTTATACTCGTACCAAATTACCAATTTTATCTATTTGGTACCCATACGAGTGGTCAAAAAAGTAAAAATAAAAACAAAGTGGAACCAAAACGCGTACCGTTCGAAATACCAGTTCGGATACCCATATTGTAACACTCTACTCGTTTTCATAATATTTTATTATAAACAAAGCCTTAGTAAACCAAAACCTTGATTTTTATATCAAACATAAGGAAATTTTGACCAAGTTAACATTCTAGATAAGTACTACTAGTTTAACAACCCCAAAACAAGTATTTAAGTGTTAACTACATAGACATTGTTTTAAACATATTTAAGTAATCGCGGAAGCTTCAAAAGTTCATGTTCGGTTCTTCAAACATGCTTGATCACCATCCGGAATGTCCCCAATATCACCTAAGGTCAAAACCACATCAAATGTTAGTTTTGATAATGTTAGAATGGGTATAAACAAGTCTCATGGGTCAAAACAACAAAAATTAAACAATTTTCAGAATCAGGGGGCTAGACGCTACGTCTAGGGGCTAGACGCTACACCTAGCCCCTTTTTTGACAGCAAGTTGCTTAAACTGTTGCTGCACATACCCAGCTCAATCTTTTATCAAGTCCCAACTTAAAATTGCCATAACTTATGATCCGTAAGTCCGTTTTTAGTGATTCTTTTTCCTACACGTCCGTAATTAAATTACCGATGTGCCTACCACAATTATTATACCGAAAATCTGGTTTACGGGCTGAATCACTAAAATCCTTTTTTAAATATTTGACCCACTATATTTACACAAATTTTTCTACCATTACAATAGTAACCTTAAGGCTTTTTTACCCAATATCTGTGGCTTAATATCACCGACATTTCATTACCAACCCTGTGGCTTCATGCTCTTGTGATTTGTCAATGCCAAAAAGCTAACTTTCAACATTAACACTACTTACTACACAATTATTCGACCCGTTTGGCTCATTTATGGAATTCTCCATTATAACGACTACCAAACGTTTCTTAGTCAAATCTTGACCTATTAAATCAAATAGTGAACAATTGTAACACCCTAGTTTCTATTTAACGGTTTTACATGTAAATACCAACAATTAGATGTGTAGTTAAGACTGCACGTATTATAAAAACACGCGTTTATTAAAACTTTTACAAATCATAAGTTATTTGACATAACGTAATCAGATTCGTCATATAGATTTACGACAAGGCAATGTGCGGAAGCATGAGTCTTTATTGTGTTCGGTTCTTCGTTGAGCTTGATCGTCTTTCGGCATCCAAAATGTACCTACATTTCATAAACATGGAATGTTTTAGTCATATGGGGATTAAAATGTGTCTAAACAAATCCGATAATGATAATGGAAGGAAAAAGAATCCCAACGTTAAACTCTTGATCTCAAAACATGGATTTCCAACTGGCCTCCACCGTAACTTACGGTGGCACCGTAACTTACGGTGGCCTCTGGTGTGACGTGACCCTACCGTAAATCAGTAGGGGGCTGCCGTAAAGCCTTCAGCTCCACCGTAACTTACGGTGGCACCGTAAGTTACGGTGGCCCCTGCATTCCAGCTTTCCATTTTGCCGCTTATTGACACGAAAACTTTCGTATCTTTCAAACCGCTTATCCGTTTGACCCACTGTTTCTTCCTACATGATTGTAATTTGACCCTTCATCATATGAAGTCAAAATCCAACATCCGGATTAACAAAATTTAAAACTTTTAAATCTTCGGCTTATTACCATTTTTACCAAATTTTTGACCCGTTCGCGATTTTATCAAACAAACATGTTTACTTGATCTATAAACTCATGAGAATCATAATTTCAATATTTCCTATCAAATAAATCATAAATCATGGGTTCCTTACTTAGTTAGAACCTGTTTACGTTCAAGTGCTTATTTTGACCCGTTAAGGGTATTTAAGCACTTTAAAGCTTAAAATCGCTTTCATTCATTTCTAGCGTTATATACAACATTCTTATCAAGTAATTTTCCACCACAACTATAATTGTGGTGGACTTAATGAGGTGATCTATATAATCCGAGTTTTTCTCGTCTGATTGCTAATTTACGACAAAGACTCATAAGAGTCATTTGACCGAAGGTTTACATCTTTCGCTTCTTACACTTATTCCAATTATTTATTTGATCATAAAACTCGTTTCAAAACTACCTTTAAAGGTTGTTTATTCGAATTAGCTAACAAGGGCGTTTTAGTCAATTTTAGTCATTCTTTTACGACGAAGGACTATTAGTGCTTGTTTGAACCCCAAAATCCGACCTTTTAACCATATTCTTGTTTAGAAACCAATATGTTTCTAAAACACCATAATCATAACTCAATTTATTCGCTTTACCTAAAAGATAACCGAATATCTTATTTTAACCTTGTCTAACTGTTATAAAACTCCAAACTCTACATGATGAGTTGTATCATTATACATACCTGACTCAGATCAATATATTGACCCGTTTCAATACCTTTCCTTAGTGGCTGCTAAGTGATAGCGATGTAAGCATCCATGTGCTATTTATTTCCTAAAATCATGCATCTTGACAACCCATTAGTCGATATTGTCAAAGGGTGATAATTTAACCTTTTGATCCGTTTGGTCTAAATGACCAATTACCATTGTCAAATTGTCAAATTACCATTTTGCCCTTAATGGTTATTATGATTTAACTTATATGATAACCATTAAAAGTACATGTTTCATTCGTCATAATATGATCTAATTACCGATTTAACTCGTTTTTTTTACCCATGACTATGTTTTCTTGTCATATTTGATTATCTTGTTCCGTACGACTACACGCCGGAACATCATATCTCAATTAGGTATTTTTTTGCTTTTTCGTAACTAATACGATGAAAGAATATTATAAATATATGACTAGTGTAAGATATACTTACCTTGCATCCTGTTTATGCATTTTCCTTCACTCCCAATTAGTTTGACCCGCTTCCTTCCCAAGCTTCCCCTTAGCTTGTCAGCGTCAAACTATCATCATAATTCATAAGATGGTTAACTTAGTCCTAATCATTCACGACTATTCCATCCTACGACTTTTATGTCGAAATTACCATTCGACCATATCATTGATCAGTTTGACTTTTAAAAGTCAACTGACTGTTGACATAATTAACTATACGAAGTAGCTTAACTACTAGTTTTAATTATTTAGCCAATTATCCGGTAAACATCATTCTTATGTTACCGTTTTAATCACGTATTTAGCAAGCTCTTGTAACTATAAGTCACCAAATTAATACTTGATGATATTAAACATCATTAATCATTAACAATCATCCAATTTTATCATATCATACTAAACCCTTTTTATAGTAGGTATAATCATATACTTAAACACATCATTTGTTCAAGTATTTATCGATTATTATCATGCATGATGATTCTAATCACAATTATATCATCTTTTTCAACATATGTTTAAAACCCACTTGATTAAGTGTAGTAAATCATCAAATCATTCAATACATAGCATGTCATGTATGATTTTCACTTAGGGTTTTGTTCCTAAGCAAGTATACATCACTAATCTAGCCATACCTTCTCTAATCCATGCCTAATTCATGATTAGGATGATTATCCATATTTCACAACTTTACTAATCATCAAGATTTTACATACCTTACAATCCTCTTGTTCGGGTGATCGTTAATTCACGCTCGGTTGTGAATTTTAGCTTCATTTGATCCTTCAATTTGATGATTATGTTAGGTGTTAGGGTTTGGCTCCTTGGGAGCTTTCCCGAGCTCGATCCAGAACACACACTTATGTGTGTGTGTTTTGTTTAGTTATTAATAAATAACTTTTCAAGTTATCCCGCTTTGCCCCCTCGTGTTTGGTTCGTTATTTAGTAGGCGACACCCTAATTATTTTCAACAATATCCCCACTTATTAACTAGGTTTAATATTCCTAGTTAACTTAGCGGGTTTGGGAATATTTATGACTAAGCTTATTTTAAGTCCCGTTAGGTCGGGCCTTCTATAAACTTTATTTCCTCAAAAGCCTTTATACTATTTTTATTTAATATTGGGTTTATTTATTTAAAATCCTAATATTCACCGGGTTACTTTTACCACTAACGGTACTTTACCCGTCTTTTAGTATTAACGTGGGTTAATTACCAAACCCGTTTTCGGGGTGTTACAACAATATCATGTCAACTAATATTAACCTTTATATCAAAACACTATTATGAACAATTAACACATCTGAATTACATGTTGTAACATAACAAGTTACATACTTGCATAATTTATCAACATTGGTTTCTAACCATAATTACCCATTCCCGGGCTTGTCAACCTTAGTGTATCACATCCATTCCATGATTTACGCTTTTATAATTCAAATTTAATGAGTGACGTTTAAGTCACTTCGAGCACTATCACTTTGACCATTATTTGACCCGTTTGGTTTGTCGAGTGAACTTCGTCACTTCTATGACATACCAAACTCACATTTGACACTACAATCTCATCAACATTTCTAAGACTATTGTTTATGCATATTGTAACGAAACCGAAAGTTACGTACCTTTAAAGCGCTCCTTTCAAACACGTGTCTCCACCGGCTTGTCCACTCGACGATCCGGAATCCTTGCCTATAGAGTTCAACCAAACATTGTTTAGAACTCCTTTCACAACATATCACGCATAATTTGCCGTATAGCTCAAGCATGCGTTTTTATCCCAATTTTCCCTATGTTAGCTTTCTCTTAAGCGTTTTAACAAACACCTTAAGGGCATAATTTTACACATTTATAATCAAGTTCATAACTTGTTATTTCTGCCAAATTCAATCATACATTTTAATTCCATTGTGTCATGCATGCATATTATTATCAGAATCATCTTGTAGAAATCAAGTAACACCACTTTTGATAGTCATAATTCTTGTGTTCATCCTATTTCTACATAACCCATTTAACCTATAAATGGATTATCATGAATTTCATAGCTTGAACATAATTTCAGCAAGTTATCAACTAGGATTCACTCCTAGACATGTTTTCATTACAAGATTCATCTAAACATCACATAATCAAGCTTCGATTTTCGATTTCACAAATCATCAAGAATTTGAGATGTAATTAAACAACAAAATTTTACATACCTTATGACCCGTTTACTGCGGTGATCATTAATCTATGATTGGATTTCGATTTGGGCTCGATTTGCCCTTCCAATTTGTTGATTTTGTGCTTGTTAGGGTTTGAGTAGGAGAGCCCCTTGGCTCCTGCAATTGTATCGACCAGAACACACACTTAGAGTGTGTGTTTTGGTGTTGACATTTTATTAAATAAAAACTAGTTTTCAATTTATCACCTTTAGTCCCTCTACTTCACACAAGTTTATGTAAATGGTGTTTTAACCATGTTTTTCTTATTATTTCAAGACTTATAACTAACTAGGTTATTTATTCCTAGTTATTTTATCTTGAATATTACCGACATTTTAATATCTATATATAAATCTGTATTTTGGGGGTGTTACACATACCCGTACTGGTACTATGTCAATATACCCGATACGGTATTCGGCGGTATTTTCGATAGGGGTACGGATATTTATATCGATCCTATCACAAGAGCATCCACAACACATAACTCCATAAACTTTCACTACCCATTTTATATATAAAATAATGCATTGTTAATATTTTTTTTGTTTGTGGTGCCTAACCATGAACTCCTCGAGAGGTCCGCAAACAAGGACTTGGGGAACAGACTTGGTGCCCAACTAAGCTCGCATCCCCGATAAGGTCTGTGGGTTGATGTCCTTGTTTGCGGACCACCGTCACAACACCCCATTGTGGGTGCTCTAAAAACTAAAAAGTCATTACGTTTTTTTAGTAGATAGTGGTAAAGTATCGATACTGTACAATACACATACTAGTTTAATGATGATTGTAACGGTGCCAATTTGTTTTTAGCAATTTTGGCATCGATATTTTTCAACCATATCGATACCATGCAAGTTTCAATTGGTTGAGAGCTTACATTCAGTTTCAGTAATTTACGATATGGACTGTCATACGAAAAAAAAACATATAAAACAATTAACATTTATCTAATAATCATGTATAAAACACATTTTTATCCTTTGGTGAAATACAAAAAGATTGAGAAACATATAAAACTATTATCATTATGTTGCTAAAATGATAACTGACCATAAAATACCATAAAAAACACATAAAACTATTAAGTATTAACATTTTTCTAATAGATTTTATTTGTAAGTTATTATGTTAACAATATTTTATTTGTAACAATATGATAGTAACAAGTGTTATTTCATTTATTTATTTATATCTTGCATATGCCATGTGTCACTATTATAGATATTAAACACAAAAGTTAGAACGACATGATCTCCTCCTCAAACTCGTCTTTCTAAGATATGATGATTCGATGTATGTCTTAATCCATTTCGCTCTCCTTACTATGTGTATCTATTACGTTATACGGATAAAAGTTATAAATACAAAATAGAAAAATAATATCTATAAGACAAGAAAATTCAATAACTATTAATCAGTGTGTTAGGGTATGATTTGTGACATATTTTGAAATTCTATAACAGGACTTTGAATTTTGTTACAAGGAGAACTCAATCATTATTCTTAAAATATCTTTTATTTACATTAGCGAAACATCATATTTCTTCCATCTCTTACTTTATAATCCTTAAAATCACGATATGCATCTTTCTCATCCATCCCCCCATGTTAAAGTCAAAAGATAACAAAAGTAACATGATGGTTTTGGGAAGTAGCCTCCGCTCGGTATGAGTTTTTAGCGGTATCACACCACCATAGGGAGGTGTTCTTGTTACTAGTACCATACTTGGACCATTCCGTGTGTCCTAATCTCATTTTTGCCATGTTTGGACCATTTCTAGTGTCCTAATCTCATTTTTTCCTGCTTGGACCATTCCATGTCCTAATCTCATTTTCTTAAGATTAGCACAAATGTAAAGTTTTTATACATTGAATTTAGAGTTGACAATAGGTAACTTGAATAAGACTTACTTTTTTAAATTAACTAATTAGAATGTTAGATCCATTATTTTTACATAAAACATACAACTGTGTTATAGACATTGGATATAAAGTAGTTAAACGAGTCGTATTCATTTTTAGAACTTGTGTTGTTCGCGTCGTTAGAGAGCTATTAAACCTGTTAAGACACGATTTACCAACCCAAATTAAATTTAACAATTTGTATTTGGATAGCTCTCACCTCACTCGCTTGACGTGTACGGAATATATGGAATAATAATAAGATAATACCATATCATGGTTGAGAAAAGAAGGTAGCTAACTAACTTTTCTTTTTCATTTTTAACGGCGGTGGCAAACTAGTGTTGGTCAATTATATAGGTGTACCAAAAAAAATTACCATGTATATATTTGGTGTTTATTATATAACAAATCACAATAGTAGTTATATTATAACAAAATACGTAAAATCTTATGCGTCTGTTTGTTTTTACTCGCATATCATATTATTTTATCAATATCGGTATAAATGTATATCATACTTGACACTCGGATTAACTCTTAGCTTTCCTTTTCTGAGGCCTTAAAGACATGGTGCATTTTCCGAATTTCATTCTTATCAACATGTCTAACAACTAATAAGCAACAATCCTTTTCAATTTATGAGTATGGTTTACTGATACAATTTCGAGTTCTTATATAACAAGTGTCACTATAGTGATACACAACTAATTTTAGAGTATCTAGTGGATTTGTCCTTACAAAAATCTAGCCCTAGGCACAAAGTTCGCATTTCATGATCTGGTATGCGAAGAAAATGGCCGATACACGATTTAATCTTGCGTATATAATGAATTTTGCAAGCTAACTACCACAAAAGGGATGTTTTATGATGATACATGTCACACCCCAAATTACGTCGCAGCGGAATGTAAAACGTAGTGGTGACGGAAGCTGGTGCCCATTTATATCTTGCCGATCGATGCAATTAATTGTTGGACATTTTAGTAATATTTTAGATGTAAGTTATTTAAACATTACGTTTTAAGACACGACACAACCATGACATGGTTAAGTTGTTTTGATCCTCACGGATCTTATTACATTCGTCCCGGAAAGTTTTAAAAGTTAGTCCAACATATTAAGTGACAAAACATGCATCAACATCCACAAGATACGCCATGATTCCCGAAGCCGAACTCAAGTACCTGTAGAATACGTTAAAATCAAGTGTCAATACAAAGGAAGGTGAGTTCACTTATTTGTTTACTAAGGGTCTGTTTGGTATGGGGTAATGGAATGGACGAAGGAATGGAATGAACGAGGTAATGGAATGGATGAGGGAATGCAATGGATCATTACCATTCCATGTCTTGTTTGGTTACCATGTGTGAATGGAATGAATTATTATTGTATATTGTTCGGTAGGCAAGAAAAACGGAGTAATAAAATCAACGGTGAGTGGTGGTGGTGGTCAGTGGTAGTGATTGTGGGTGGTTATAGGTGGCAGCGGTGGATGTCGGCGACGGCGATGGGTGGTGGTGGCGGCGACGAGTGGCGGTGCGGCGGTGAGGCGAGTGGTGGTGGCGGCAAGGTGGCCATTGGTGGTGGGTGGCAGCAGAGGTGGCGGTGGGCGGCGGCGGCGGCTGGTGGTGGCGGTGGTGGTGGCGTCAACGATGGTGGTGGGCGGCGGCAGCGAGTGGCGTTGGCGGTTGGTCGCGGCTGTGCTGATAACGGTGGTGAGTGGGTGGCGGCGACGGTGGCTGTCGGGGTAAGGTGGTGGCGGGTGGCAGCGATGGCGTCGGGTGGTGGGTTGTGGCAAAGGTGGTGGGTTTTGGTGTTGTTGATGAGCGATAGCGTCAATTTTCAGACTCGTATGTTAGCTAGACGATACGAACTATATATTAACCATGCAGGGATAATCAAAACTAGACAATGAACATAATATTATTTCGTCGTTTGACATTGATACGGGGCGACCGGTCATGACGGGGTTGTCAACCCGATAGATCTACCAACAATTCCTTGCGTACAATACTTAACTGATTAAACGACATCATGGGCGCAGGGTTCTTTCTCGAAGAACAATATGATGTCTGCCCCACGTACAATATATATATCCTACTAATATGACAATTTAATACACGTGGTTGCACGAATCCCCTGAATCTCCATCACTCGAAACTCAGGCCGGCATCCGTCCCAACTTTACTGTCTGTTTCGCCTCGGAAACACCGTACCATCCCAATGTCCCACATTTATTCATCAAAAGTGTTTTACTTCGAAACGTATAACTTATCAAATCTCATATATTTTCAGCGAAAATATATATTTTATATTAAAAGGTATGTTTTATTTCGAAAACATTATTAAACCCTTTTAACGACGTGTTCTACCCCCAAAATATGTACAAAGCAGTAAAAAGAGGGGTTTAGTGACACTCACCTTTGGGTGCGTATTTTTAAATAGCGCAATCTCAGAGATTGATTTCTACACGTCCTATTATATATATATAGGAACAATTTTAAATCAATATTCATAACACAAAAATCTTAAGTTTCTCCGTTTCTTATAATTATCACATAACTTTGAGATTTTCTCGAAAAATTGTCATTTTTGATTATGTTGGCATGTTAATATATATATGAGTCCATATATATATTTTTATGATCTTGCGACTTGAACGATTTTATTGGTGACCATTATTGTGTGAATCCGTTAACTCTTCCCTTTATACGCAATATGTTTATGATTTGCGTGTCGTAATATATATATATATATAAGCGTTCACATAATTTAACACCGATACACGCTAAATCTTGTTAACCTATCTATTTTGTCATTTTTTAAAGCAATTATACGTAAAATATCTCATATGTAGCAAATTTCATGCTCGACAAAGAAGTTACACATTTAACGCAATTTTTACCGTTTCTATCGCATAAAACGCACAAGTATACCTGCATAGTCTAAATTTCCAACTATTAAGTTAACACTTAACATTTTATCACATTTACATGTTTAAATTACTTAACACATTTTATCACATAAGGTTCACTCAAAATTGTATCTATACTAGTGTATATTGAATAATGCGTATTTTAGCGATTCAGTAACGTTTTCGGGCGTCGGAAGGCACGTATGACCAACCAAACACCAATTAAACTTAAAATTAGTTAAAATACTTATTTTTAAACTAAAAACATTAGTTTATTTACTGATCTAAATCAGTTTTACGAAAATCACTCGAAAAGCCGATTTTTGACCGTTTTAACGCATAGTTTTGCGTTAAACGTTACTATAATCATCCCAACTCGAAATGACTTGATATTTTAACACAATACATGTTATTTACTGATTAAAATAGTGGTTATAATCAGATTAGTGTAGTTTTTGTATAAGTCACATAAATCATGCGATTTCACATATTTTACAACTTTTAATGCAACAAGTACAACATGCAAAGCTAGCCAACATTATGACAAAGTTATATATCATTAAACACTTCTAAATAATCATATTTTAGTGTTTAGAATCTGATTAAAATCTATTTTTGTCAAATCATGTTCTAATCATCTTTTCTTGATCATATTTCAACATGCATGTCCAAATATTTGCATCTAATGCACCCATATCATATCAAAATCATTTTACATGAACTAAATTCATCTACATATTCATTTAACTCATGTTTTATTAATCCAAACATTTCAACCTTCATATGATTATCATCAATTCATCTTGTCGTGAATGCATATATCATGTTCTTACACATTCAAGAATCTAACGAACAAAAATCCCTATATACCCATACATGCATGTATATACACGGCTATATACATATATCCAAATATGAATTTTCATCAATCTACTTTAATCACAACTCATTTTCATGTAGATCACTTTCAATCACATATGCATGAACCTTTTAAGTATCATTTCTTTCAAAACATGACTTATTAACAAAACACAAGTTCTAACACACACTCATACATACTTACGGCCACATGTATACATATACATACTTTTTAAAATCGACTTTTCACACATTTATCTCTAATCATAAGACTTTCATAAAGATCCTTTTGATCATGCATGCATCAATCTTCCAATAATCACATAAATCAAGAATCAACAAAATAAAAACATAAATATTCACCCACATATACATAAACTTTCGGCCATACATACATATGTATACACTCATTTTTATTTCTTTCAAAAACCCATTTGTTTTTAGTTTCAAGTTTGTGATAAATTTTCCAAGATTCAAGAGAAACTTCCAACATTATCATCTCTAAAAATCAAGAACATGGTTTTAAAAACAAGTTTATACCTTTCGAGATTTTAGTGGGTTTTGACAAGATTTTTGATGATATGGAGCTTGTTTCGCCAAGAAAACACTTTCGGATCTTCAAAACATCATGAAACCTTCTTGGAATGAACTTTGATCTTCATGAACAAGTGATAAATTTTGAAAATATATGATAGATGAAGGGAGTTTGGCTGAATTTTGAGAGAGAGAGAGAGAGAGAGAGAGAGAGTTGAAATTCAAAATTTGCAATTCTTGAAAAGAATGAAAAGTAATGGATCTTGTAAAGAGTTAGGGGAACATCACCTCCATCTAAGACAATAAGTAGAGGAGAGAGAGGGAGGATATGATGTGCATGGCTGCCATCTTGCCACACACACACACACCCATACGAATATATATACATACATATATATGTAAATCTTGGCCAAAAACTGGTATTTTACCGGATACCGGGTATTTTATCTAGCGTTTTAATCCCGTTTTAGTGCGTTTTAAATTATTTTTAACACTATATAAAAATAAACTCACCAAAATATTATTAAACAATATTTTATTTGTCTGGTATGACTACGATGCCGGTATTTGGCACTATGCGCGCTGTGCTGGGCAGTATGCACTTAAAATCGCAAAAATATGGATTTATGAGTTTTTATTTATTTTTATCATTCTAAAGTAATAAACTCATAAAATTATTATTAAAATGATTATCAGTTCCTTGACAGGCTGTGTTGACAGTATTTTGTCGGTATACGCGCTGCATCGCGCGGTAAGCGCTCAAACTCGAAAAATAGAGTTTCCTAGCGTTTTAATTTAATTTTCCTTACGAATATGATTAAAATTATTATTTAATCATCTCAGACTATTTTTAGGATTTTAACACTGATCGGGTGGTCACCGACGTTCGTTTCGCATTTTAACCGTTATGTGACAAGCGTTTATCTTATCGTTGCCAACATAATTTTTATCAAAGTTTAATTTTACCAACTCGTTAAATTTCACATATAAACATCATAATCAGTCAAATATAGCCTTTTATCTATTCATAACATATGTTACAATTATACGGTACGGCCTGAAAAGCCGGGTGTCACAGTCTCCCCCTGTTTAGGAAATTTCGTCCCCGAAATTTTTACTTTACAGGTTTTGTTTTTGCACTGGGTGGGAACAGCAAAAACAGGTTTAATGAATATAGTCTTATAGTTTCTGCGAGAAACTTTGATTTTTACAAAGAATCTTCGTAGACCTATATTACATACACTCTCAATTCCTAATCTCACATCTCAACACTCTCCACCCTTTCCAAGCTTCAACATTTACAAGCACTTAATCAAGAAGATTAAGTCAAAATTGCACCGATTCGGGTTCTACATACGTATATTTACATATACATTACCCCGTACCTAAGATAGTCTGAGTTTACACCCGATTGATTCAACTCGAGATGGGCTCTCGAAAGAATCAAATCTCATAAACTCGTCTTCCTTCCTTCTGGCATTCATTTCGGATATCCACAAATCGCCGAATCAATAAATCGCATACACGATTAGAATGATGTAATCGCCTGTCCGATTATTAGCATAACTCTTCTAGATATACGTACTGCTTCTACGGTGCTTCGATAAACTTCTGTTTATCTTCCAAACAAATCTCTATAAAGAACATAATCAGTGTATTATCCATTATACACTTTCTCGACTGAACCCACACATTACATCATGTATACTACTCCATCCTTATGGTAGCTTGAGCCTATAAGCGACTGATTCAGCTCAAGATGGGCTCTTGGAAGGACCTAATCATTGTGGCTCAGCTCTTCTTTTCTCTGCTAAACCTAATAGCATTTTTGCAAGATAACTCCTTTAACAGAACCAAATCTTCAATCTAGAACCGCAATAATTTCCTTCAATTGTCCATGTAATCCTTCTGTTGATCAATTGGCTACTTTTAACCTTCCCTCAATCCAGGCAAATCCTGTCGCTGGTTTCCTAGATAAACTAAGGTCTGGTTAATTGTCCTTTGTCATGTTAGCTCAACAAAGTGGCGATCAACACTTCCATCCATGCAAGGCTTCAAACGGAGCAACCTAAATACTAGCGTGTTAATTATTATTGTAAGATAACTCTGCCAAGGGCATGTGAGTATCCTAACTTTCTTCGAAATCCATCGTACACGCTCCTAACTTTTCTTTCAAAGGTCTGAAAAGCTTCCTGCTATCTTGCTGTCCAATCAATTTCCCTTTTCTTTTTAGGGTTATTAGTGTCAAAGGCTGCACTAATTTAGGGAAATTCTTAATAAATCTCCGGTAGCACCTAGCTAGTCATATGGATCATCGTACTCCCGACGGGGTCTTTAGCGCTCCTCATCATTCACCAACTCCATAGTTAACTTCATTGTTTCTCATGAGTTTCCTTGGCTCGCGTGAAAGCAAGTATGTCGTCGACGAATATTATCACGAATTCATCCGATTAGGGTTTCCATACCCTGTTCATGAGATCCATGAATATAAATGGCGCATTAATTTAGTCAAAAGGCATGACTAATAACTCGTAATGGCCATATCGTGTTCGAAAAGCAGTCCTTAGCATATCTTCGTCAGCAACCTTCAACTGATAGTATCCCAATCGTAGATCAATCTTCGTGTAGCAGCTGAGTCCCGGTAGCTTGATTGAACAAATTATCAATCCTCGGTAAAAGGGTACCGATTCTTGACTGTCAACTCGTCCAGCTTTCTGAAATCATTACATATCCTGAAGGATCCATCCTTTTTTCTCTCAACAAAACAGATGCGCCTCAAAGCGAAAAGCTTGATCGAATGAAACCCTTGTCCAGTAGCTCTTGAAACTGACTCGACATTCCTATCATTCTCAAACGGTGCTTAATCTATAAGGAGATTGTGCAACTGGGCGTTCGGAATTCGATCTGTCTCGCAGGGGGCAATCCAGATAAGTCTTTTTAAGAAAACTTCTGGATACTAGCGAACAATAGGAACCTCTCCGATATTCCTACATTTGGCCTTCATATCCACAACGTTAACAAAGAACGCAGGATAGCCTTTTCGCAACAACTCGAACATCTTCACAATACTGACGAATCTCAACCATCAACACTCGTCACTCGACTCGGTCGGTCCTTGCAAACAACTACCACATCTCTACCGTCATCAGGATGAGATACCCTAGCTAGCTTCTTCAGGCGATGGTCCCCACTTCGTTCCTGGATAATCAATCCATTCTCACATCTACGTCAAAGTTTCCCAGCTCCACTGGAAATAAACCAACACTAGAACTACGATCACCTAACTAAATACTACAACTGCGAACGACCTCGCTAGTTTCTATCAATTTACCAATTACTAGTTCTATCGGGCACTTTATACTCAGCTTACTTGTTGGTGAACACAAAAATGGTTCAGAATTTTTCGAATAAAACTCAAGTCAGCTTTGGTATTAAAAGTATGAACATAGATTGGTTTTTGATTTGAAACATACCGGTAGCAACAGCAAGATCGTCTCGTGCCTTCCCAGCGTTTAGCTCGAACGCTCTACCCCTGGCATCCTAACCCTTCATTTACAGACAATCTCTCTCAAAATGTCCTTGCTCACCACACTCGTAGCATCCCTCGAGCGTAACTCCATCCAACGTACTTTTAGCATAGCACTCGCGAGTCATATGTCCAGTCTGACCACATCTGGCGCACTTTCTCCACTCATCCTCGTGAGTCTCCTTCTCAAAACTACTCCTGCCATCCCTGGCATTATCCTTTGCCGACTCTCTAGGGTTAGCTACACACGTTCTCTCCAATCTGCGTTCCTCACCACGCTTCTCATCGATATCCTTCCTCGAACTCTCTCAGACTTTTGCTTTCGCGAATCCCCAGATCTAGGCTCGGAATGCGGAATTATTTGAATAGTCGATCCGCTAAGACAGCCCGACATCACGCATACCGTTGCCACGTCATTGCATAGGGTACCAGTAAATGATCTTGGGTCACAGCCCTGGATTGTTTTATGTGTGCATCTATGTACTGTTCACAAAGTTAAAAAAATCAGATTTACGCTCTGATTATATCATAACACAGGAACTACTAAAACTTTCCGATCATTATATCACCTGAAGGGTTTCCAATTCTGTGTCCCCCAAAACCATGCCCGCGAGCATCACTCCACGTTCCTGTTCAATATTTTGGTTAGCATCGCGCTGTTCCATGGCAGTATTAACGTGTTGGGCTATGAGTTGTGCCAAGTCTTCCGGGGTAATAGGTAGTCCAGAATCACTTTTGGTGGCATTTCGTCGTTTCTATTATTACAACATAATATCAACATAAGACGATATCCAAAATAGTTCGATCATTAAATGCTAGTGGACCATACATTGCGCATGTATAATATCCACGTATTAATGAGAACAATTTTTAAACCAAAAGGAACTCATTTGATTTATATCGGAAATTTACAAAACTTGTTTTTAGTACTAAGACTAATCAGAATTCGGAGTGTCTACATCAACACCCGCAACAAGTCTATATGAAATTTCCTCCTAAATATCAGAAAATTTGGCATGCAAGCCATAAATAGGGTTCATCAAATGAGACATACGAAACAAACAACAGAAACAAACAACAACTAACGCTTCAATCCCTGGAAGTCCAACATCTTCCTAACAAGCTCTTCTAGCTCATCATAACAGTCCATCTGTCCCTCTAAGTCTTTCATCGTCTCCATGCCTCCGCGTAACGTGGTGAACTGACGATCACAGTTAGAGCAATTGACCCAAACCCCTTTCTGCCTCTTCAAAGTGAGCGTTGTCTCAGCTCTCGAAGTCGATGCGATCTCTCTATTGGGTCGAGTCCTCTTCCTATGACGAGTGTAGACTAAAAGAGGTGTAGCAAAACACGTGACTCGAATAGCAGAATAAACGATTCTGTAACGACGGGCGAAAGAATCTCAAGTGTAGGCTTGACAATATCAGTGAGCAAGACTACTAATGGCTCTATAGTCCGAGACGTGACATATCGTAACCGTACAAAGTAAGTGTGTTAAACTTAAATAGTAACACATAAGGCCTAAATAAACAGAAAATCACGTATGCACATCAACACATAAGGGTTTTCATATATGATAAAATTTTCCATATTTATTTAAAAATCTTGGCTTCGAGAATTTTGGACTTTACATCTCAAAATTCTTCGGTTGAAGTCTAGTGTTTTCCTCCGAACACATCTAGTTCGCTAACAACCAATGTCTCTGATACCAACTTCTATCACACCCCAAATTACGTCGCAACGGAATATAAAACGTAGTGGTGACGGAAGCTGGTGCCCATTTATATCTTGCCGATCGATGCAATTAATTGTTGGACATTTTAGTATATTTTAGATGTAAGTTATTTAAACATTACGTTTTAAGACACGACACAACCACGACACAGTTAAGTTGTTTTGATCCTCACGGATCTTATTACATTCGTCCCAGAAAGTTTTAAAAGTTAGTCCAACATATTAAGTGACAAAACATGCATCAACATCCACAAGATACGCCATGAATCCCGAAGCCGAACTCAAGTACCTGTAGAACACGTTAAAATCAAGTGTCAATACAAAGGAAGGTGAGTTCACTTATTTGTTTACTAACATATTTTATTCCAAGGAAAACTTTCTGTTTGGGTGTTTGTTTAAAAACATCTATTTAATTATTAGAAAGTCTATTTTACTTTCTTATTAAAAATCCATGGGCCTTCCGCCGGTTAATCGATCCGACAACTGTAATATATATTGCCCAGGTTTTGTATATTAAATTATAACGTCAATTTTCAGACTCGTATGTTAGCTAGACCATACGAACTATATATTAACCATGCAAGGATAATCAAAACTAGACAATGAACAGAATATTAATTCGTCGTTTGACATTGACATGGGGCGACGGGTCACAACGGGGTTGTCAACCCGATAGATCTACCAACAATTCCTCGCGTACATTACTTAATTGATTAAACGACATCATGGGCGCAAGGTTCTTTCTCGAAGAACAATATGATGTCTGCCTCATGTACAATATATATATCCTACTAATATGAAAATTTAATACACGTAGTTGCACGAATCCCCTGAATCTCCATCACTCGAAACTCAGGCCGGCATCCGTCCCAACTTTACGGTCTGTTTCGCCTCGGAAACACCGTACCATCCCAATGTCCCACATTACGAACTATATATTAACCATGCAGGGATAATCAAAACTAGACAATGAACATAATATTAATTCGTCGTTTGACATTGACATGGGGCGACCGGTCACAACGGGGTTGTCAACCCGATAGATCTACCAACAATTCCTCGCGTACAATACTTAATTGATTAAACGACATCATGGGCGCAGGGTTCTTTCTCGAAGAACAATATGATGTCTGCCTCACGTACAATATATATATCCTACTAATATGAAAATTTAATACACGTAGTTGCACGAATCCCCTGAATCTCCATCACTCGAAACTCAGGCCGGCATCCGTCCCAACTTTACGGTTTGTTTCGCCTCGGAAACATCGTACCATCCCAATGTCCCACATTTATTTATCAAAAACGTTTTACTTCGAAACGTATAACTTATCAAATCTCATATATTTTCAGCGAAAATATATATTTTATATTAAAAGGTATGTTTTATTTCGAAAACATTATTAAACCTTTTTAACGACGTGTTCTACCCCCAAAATATGTACAAAGCAGTAAAAAGAGGGGTTTAGTGACACTCAACTTTGGGTGCGTATTTTTAAATAGCGCATTCCCAGAGATTGATTTCTACACGTCCTATTATATATATATATATATATATAGGAACAATTTTAAATCAATATTCATAACACAAAAATCCTAAGTTTCTCCGTTTCTTAGAATTATCACATAACTTTGAGATTTTCTCAAAAAGTTGTCATTTTTTATTATGTTGGCATGTTAATATATATGTGAGTCCATATATATATTTTTATGATCTTTCTACTTGAACGATTTTATTGGTGACCATTATTGTGTGAATATGTTAACTCTTCCGTTTATACGCAATATGTTTATGATTTGCGTGTCGTAATATATATATATATAAGCGTTCACATAATTTAACACCGATACACGCTAAATCTTGTTAACTTATCTATTTTGTCATTTTTAAAGCAATTATAGATAAAATATCTCATATGTAGCAAATTTCATGCTCGACAAACAAGTTACACATTTAACGCAATTTTTACCGTTTCTACCGCATAAAACGCACAGGTATACACGCATAGTCTAAATTTCCCACTATTAAGTTAACACTTAACATTTTATCACATTTACATGTTTAAATTACTTAACACATTTTGTCACATAAGGTTCACTCAAAATTTTATCTATACTAGTGTATATTGAATAATGCGTATTTTAGCGATTCGGTAACGTTTTCGGGCGTCGGAAGTCACGTATGACCAACCAAACACCAAGTAAACTTAAAATTAATTAAAATACTTATTTTTAAACTAAAAACATTAGTTTATTTACTGATCTAAATCAGTTTTATGAAAATCACTCGAAAAGCCGATTTTTGACCGTTTTAACGCGTAGTTTTGCATTAAACGTTACTATAATCATCCCAACTCGAAACGACTTGATATTTTAACACAATACATGTTATTTACTAATTAAAATAGTGGTTATAATCAGATTAGTGTAGTTTTTGTATAAGTCACATAAATCATGCGATTTCACATATTTTACAACTTTTAATGCACCAAGTACAACATGCAAAGCTAGCCAACATTATGACAAAGTTATATATCATTAAACACTTCTAAATAATCATATTTTAGTGTTTAGAATCTGATTAAAATCTATTTTTGTCAAATCATGTTCTAATAATCTTTTCTTGATCATATTTCAACATGTATGTCCAAATATTTGCATCTAATGCACCCATATCATATCAAAATCATTTTACATGAACTAAATGCATCTACATATTCATTTAACTCATGTTTTATTAATCCAAAAATTTCAACCTTCATATGATTATCATCAATTCATCTTGTCGTGAATGCATATATCATGTTCTTACACATTCAAGAATCTAACGAACAAAAATCCCTATATACCCATACATGCATGTATATACACGGCTATATACATATATCCAAATATGAATTTTCATCAATCTACTTTAATCACAACTCATTTTCATGTAGATCACTTTCAATCCCACATGCATGAACCTTTTAAGTATCATTTCTTTCAAAACATGACTTATTAACAAAACACAAGTTCTAACACACACTCATACATACTTACGGCCACATGTATACATATACATACTTTTTAAAATCGACTTTTCACACATTTATCTCTAATCATAAGACTTTCATAAAGATCCTTTTGATCATGCATGCATTAATCTTCCAATAATCACATCAATCAAGAATCAACAAAATAAAAACATAAATATTCACCTACATATACACAAACTTTCGGCCATACATACATATGTATACACTCGTTTTTATTTCTTTCAAAAACCCATTTGTTTTTAGTTTCAAGTTTGTGATAAATTTTCCAAGATTCATGAGAAACTTCCAACATTATCATCTCTAAAAATCAAGAACATGGTTTTAAAAACAAGTTTATACCTTTAGAGATTTTAGTGGATTTTGACAAGATTTTTGATGATATGGAGCTTGTTTCACCAAGAAAACACTTTCGGATCTTCAAAACATCATGAAACCTTCTTGGAATGAACTTTGATCTTCATGAACAAGTGATAAATTTTGAAAATATATGATAGATGAAGGGAGTTCGGCTGAATTTTGAGAGAGAAAGAGAGTTGAAATTCAAAATTTGCAATTCTTGAAAAGAATGAGAAGTTATGGATCTTATAAAGAGTTGGGGGAACATCACCTCCATCTAAGCCAGTAAGTAGAGGAGAGAGAGGGAGGATATGATGTGCATGGCTGCCATCTTGCCACACACACACACACACCCATACGAATATTGTAGGATCAAGTTTTGACCCAAACGAGTCGTTCAGAAGAGCTCTAGTCTATTTCAGAGGCGGAAACTAAGAAACAGACGTGGAAAACAGCTTGTTTCACTATTAATCGTCTTGTTTATTGATTATAACAAGATTACAAATCAAACGACGCGTCGGCAGCAGTTCGGTACCGGAATCAAGAACATTACAACAGATTTCGTATGAGAGGGTATATATAGGCATGTGATTCCGCTTGAACATGCTCAAGCGGAATTACATTTTCAAGCGAAAACACATTCAAACGAAATTAACATCATGATTCCGTTTGAACTGTTCAGCTGATTTCGCATGAAATGACACTTTGTCATTTCAAGCGGAATTACCTAAAATCCCATTTCTCATTTTTCGTGTCCTGATCTATCAGTTCTAATCTAAGACTCGAACGAAGATGAACTCGACAGACAACTGCACCAACAGACTCCCCCTTGAATGTTGACGGAATCTTCAGTGAGAGTCTTCAATCATGACAACTCTTCAATTTTGATCGGTCTTCTTCAGGAAATTTTTCCTGGAATCATGTACCCGGATCTTTTCTCTAGCTCTAACCTCGTCAGACTCCCCCTTTCATCAAGCTGGGATTTTCAGTCTGGAATTAGTTATCGCCTTTGAAATCAAATCCTGGCTTTAACTCTGTTCAAGCTCATCACCTACACAATTGTCAACCAAAACATAAGTTTCATAAAAGATAAGATATAACAAATCTAGAAACCTTGCTAACCACTTGAAGATATAAACAAATCACACCATTCTTAAGTATCGAACAAAATGATTTATCATGTAAGTTTTTGATGAACCACTTGTATGTATATCATTTTCATTTTAAACAATTTCAAACAAACTTTCTCAAACCTGTTCGTCATGTTTAGCACTCGGAATTTTGAAAATCAGCTTTTCAACATCCGTTGTCTAAAATCTTTTTGAATTTTTCAAAATTTATGCTAAAACACACCGAAAATCTTTTTGGATTTTTGATATAACAGAAATGAAATGCAATAAAGAAATATTTACAGACAAATATTTTTGTGAGTTTGTGTAAGAGGATCATATCAGTTTATGTGACCAATCACTAGCATCGTTAAGCTTTAAACATTTTATGTTCTAAACAATTCACTTAGATTGTTAGTATACTGATCCACTTAAATTGTCACACAAAGTTCAACTGTTCCGAGATACGAGATTAATGTCTTAAGCACTTAAACTCAATCGCGGTCCCATCTCAGAATATACTCCCGTATCCAGATCCCAATATTCCGTCTTACAGGTGAGTATACCTAGATGATATCTGTAAGGGGTTAAATTGCGAGACCGTGAGAGCTCAGGTCAGAACTTCCGTTCAGCAGAGAGATGACGGTTCGGCTTTAGGTGAATCCCCTTTAGAGGATCTTTTTTACAACAGCATTGATTAGCAATTTTATTGTCTCATCATTTTATGCTGAGGGCGGCGCTATATTTCAAGCAAGCAGTAAAGTATTCTCCGGGGACTAGGCCATTGCTTCCGCATTATCAGAAGTCCCGGGATAATACCCCAGATATCACTAAGCATAAAGACCTAGTATCTCAGAAAGTGGGGTCCTTCAAACAAGATTTCGGGGGTTACCCATATATCCGAGAGATGTTACCCACGATATAAGCAAGTTTGAATTTAGGTTTATATCTCGTCACAATCTACTAAATGTGCAAAAATCTACTGACACATCATCAGCGAGACCGTTTATCACATTTTAAACTTTCCAATTCTTTAGCATGCTGTGATCGTCCACTGATGTACTATCATTTCCTCTTTTATACGACAAAACTCATTTTTGAATTTTATCATGTTTTTTACTTTTTCAAAATTTTCAAATGTTTTTGGATTTTATGAAAAAAATCTTACTCCCCCTAAAATTCAAAATCATTTAAAGGAAATTTGAAAACAAATTGTACAAGTAAAGTGACAACTGATATCAAATCACTTCAGATCGCCATCCACTTAGCATAAACAATCAGAACTCCCCCTTTCAACAAACTCTTTTCCCATTGTGATTTCAAAACACTAAAGTTTGTTTTAATCAAATGGTTTTTCCGGAAAATAAGTTTCGTTGATTTTATCACTTGTAAAAATTGGGGTTCATCACATCGTTTCTCAATCATATGTAGGAAAAACAAGTACAATTTAATGTCCATGCTTTACCACTTGTAAGTGAAAACCTTCTTCAATCTCTTGTAGGTTCACTTGTCAACCAAAATCACTTGTAAATCAAAATATAACAATATAAAGATATCACCTGTGAATTTACCAACCAAACCTTTTCAAGAATGATGCCGATTCCTGTTCCACGATTATCAACCTGGAAGCTCTGGCAAGTCAGGAATTTATGGTGAAAATGCTGTCACCCAAGCCTGACCGGCCTTGGGTGATGTTGGTACACATCTATCCCACCAACATTTTGATTTATAAAAATCTTTGGCACTTTTAACCATCCCATCAACCATCTTCCCGAAAATATGTTTAACTTTGCTATTGAAAGCCTTTTCAGCATCAAATTCTTTGTTACCAGCAAAGAATTGACCTGAAATCTCAAATCTACCTTTTGATTTCAACTTCAAATTTTCCTTTAACAATTTAGGAAAATTTTCATCATTCACCTCTGGAACGGAATTATCAACCTTTTCTCAACAAATGACTCCTCTGATTTTATGGAATTAGATTCATTGTCAGAACTACTTTCAGATTTTACAACCCATTTTTGTTTGCTCAAATCGACATATTTTTTGTAAAAACGTTTTGAAGTTTCACCAACTTCCAAAGTCGATTTATCAACATATTTCCTTCTCATTTCAGAGTTAAAAGACACTCCCTGTTTTGAATAAGTGGTCTCTTGGCAATTCCAAGCAATGTGTCCAGCTTTTTGACACTTAAAGCAGGTTCTTCTATCAACTCTCGAAGCAAATTTCTTTACATTCTTCTTTACTTCAACAAGAAACTCTTGATTGGATTGTTTCCAGAATGGTTTCTTTTGCTCATATTCGGAACTTCCTCCTGCAACAAATGTTGTTTTTGATTTATAATTTTTCTCATTTTTATAATTTTCTGAAGAATTAAAACAAAGACCTTTCTTTTTGAAATTACTGTTATGGTTTGGTTTCTTTTGAAAACCATAACCAGAACCGTAACCTTTTTTCTTGTTCAATTTCTGTTGAACTCTTGAAGTGTACTTTTTAGGTTTTTCATGAAGATTTAAATCTTTTATTTCAGAAATTTTAATTTCTGTTAATTTGAAAACCTGTTTGATCATTTCAGTTTTGACACTTCTTATTGGAAATTACTCATCAGAATATAATTTTTCTGAATCATTCAAAGTATAAGCCACTTTGATTGGTCCGTCATTCAAATTAGATTTTGATAACAGGAATTCTTTATTGTAAACCCTTTTAACTGGTGAACTCGGACTCTTTTCTGACGAACTCGAACTTTCAGACTTAGACTCCGGTTTTGACTCTTCATCCATATCTAACACCTGATCGACCACTTTCTTTACTAACTCAGACTCATGATCAGTGTCAGACGCTATGAATGTGACATCAATATTGTCTAGTAATTCATCAATGATTTCAGACTTTAACTTGATGTTGACTGCCTTTTTTAGACTCTCCTCGTTAGGATTCCTGGGAGAATAACTTTCATGGATCGGGGGCGGACATCTGTTATACTTGACACTTTGTTTCTTACCAGTATCAGTATCTTCAGTCTTTTTCTCCATGAATGCTTCTAGACCTGCAACAGTAGGATAAACACGATCAATCAAATAATCACATGTTGTATAGCTCAACAGTAATCGTTTAATCCTTTCACTCTCAATCTTTTCAAGTTTTAACTCCTGTTTCAGCTTAGCACAGTCTTCGATGTACTCATTGATGACGCTCTGCTTTGTCATTAATGTTGCGCTCATTTTTGTCATTGCATTTTCAATTTCTGAATTCGTCTTTTTCAGACTGTCAACTGTTTTGTTCAGCACATCATATGATTCCTTCACGTACTTCACATCAGACAGTAAATCTTCTTTAATCTTCTCTAAATCAGTGATCTTCTTGTCTTTCTCCTCACAAACTTTGCACGACTCTAAACACTTCAAACATGGTTTTTCAACTTCAACCATTTTTTCAACTATCTTTTCAACCTCGACAGTCTTTTCAACTTCAACGAGTTTCTCAACTTCAACAATATTTTCTATTTCGATAATTTTCTCTACTTCGACAAGTTTCTCAACTTCAACTATTTTTTCAACTTCAACTATTTTTCCACCACTTTCTCCACTTCAACAATTTTTCCTATTACTTTTTCAGTCACTGGTTCAACATTTTCTTCTCCAGTTTCTGTCTTTGCTTTTTCATCAGCTAGCATTCTTGCTGCTTCCAACTCTCTCCTCAATCTGGCAATCTTCTTCTGATTCAACATCTCCATTTTATCTGCAAAAAAGAAATTAAAGTTGTAGGATCTAAGCCTTTTCTATCTTTATTAAGATGTTCCTCTTCATCATTAGTATCAATATCACTTCCAAGATCTGGAAAAATCGGAATTCTTTTCTGACTAGCCTCATCTTCATCCAGAATTCTAGCAACAAAACATGAACCTTGTGGAATATATTTATCCTAGTTAAATCCCTCTGCAACTAGACCTGAACCTTGTAGAATGTAGTTATCCCAGCTAAAACCCTCTGCAACAGACTCATCATCTTGATCAATGATACCAAAATAAGCTTTCTTATTTGCATCTTCGATCATTTTACCATGAGCAGTTTTTTGATCCTTTTGTTGAGGTTGTTGATCAATCTGATGAAAAATTGACTTTTGATAATATTTGTTCTTTTCTTGATTCCCGGTTGCTTCATTGTTTTTGCATTCTCTCTTAAAATGACCCTTTCCTTTACACCGGAAACAGGTAACTTTTGATTTATCAAATCCCAACGGAGAAGTAGCCATTCCTCGAAACTCATCTCTACCAGTAATTTGTTGAAACTTTTCTTCTCTTCTACAAGTACTGGCCAAACACCACTTCACATCCATCAACTCAAGTTCCTCTGCATCAATTTGGTCATAATCTTCTTTTGTAAGCATTGGATTTCCAATCTTACCAGCAATCAGACCTTCATACGATTCTAACATAGTAACGAGTGATGCCATGTGTTGCTTGGCTATCTCTGGAGACAAATTCTGACCATTTTGAATGTTCAAAGTGACATTGCATTGAAGATTTGTTGAATTCTGTTGTTAAGGACTTGATGTTGTATGATTCGGATCAAAGCTTGAATATGAAGATGAAGATCCACCACTCTGTGTCACATTACTACCCTTTGTTCCAGACGAACTGTCAGCACTAAAACCAGTTTGGATCTTTGGACTAGGGTTGGGGGTAGCCTCAAACTTGTTCCCTCTGTAATATAAACTGACATCTTGTTGAGCATTTGGATTCGTCATGATAGCAGTTTTCTGAATATCCAATTCCTGTTCTTCAATTTTCTGAATGAACTGTACCAAATTCATACTCTCAGACTTCCTCATGAGTTTCACAATCATAAAATAAGTTCCCCACTTATGCTGTGGTAGTGCTTCAGCTAGTTTATCGACCCACTCATCATCTTCTTTCTTAATGTCCAATCTTCCCATTTCCAATACCAGATGACAATATCTATCAATGGTCTGCTTTGTTGTTTCATGGTCAAAAGTTGTAAACATATCAAATGATTTCTTCAATAACGCCTTTTTGTTTTTAATCATATCTGCACTTCCTCTGAATTTCTGAATCAATGCTTCCCAAATTGATCTAGCCGTACCATTATGTTGGAGCAAAACAAAGATATCTTCTTTAATCGCTTGTTGAAGAATACTGATCATCATTTTCTCACTTGTAAATTTCAATTTGTCACCCTCTGAATAGTCAACAATAGCTTTTTCAATCCCACTTTCATTCTTTGGTTTCTCATAATCTTTCAACAATGAACACCAAGCGTCAAATTTATAAGCTTACACCCAGTTTTCAAATCGATTTTTCCATCCTTGAAAATCTTCAATGTACATGAGCTTTGGCGGTTTCTGATAAGTTCATGTCTCATTCTCATTGAACACAGTTTCAGCAGCAGTAACTGGAGCAACGGGTGTCGCGAACGCATTGTAAAATTCTTCAGCCATGTTTCGGCAATTTTTTTTTTAAAATTCAGATTTCAAACGGAATACCACCCTCAAACGAAATTAACTTTCAACCGGAATCAACTCTTGAAACGGAATATTTCTTGAAGCGAAATAACACTCAAGCGGAATCACCTAGAAGCGAAATCACCTAATTTCGTTTGAAACCACACACTTTCAAACGGAATAAAGCTTTGAAACGGAATCACCTAATCTCGCTTGAAATGACTCAAACGGGATTACCCTTGAAGCGAAATTAGCTATTTCGCTTGAAAAATTTCAAACGGAAATACACCTTTGAAACGGAATAAGGTGTTTTCAAGCGAAATAAGGACCTGATCTCGTTTGAAAAGCTGCTGACGTCATCAAATTCGATCGTGTTTTCAAACGGAATTAAGGTTTTTACCAGTTTTAAGACGAATTAATGTCCAATTCTTTCAAGGATTAGTTAAAACTCTGTTTCGCACACAATATGTGAAATTCAAGGCTTTTTGACCGTGAAAACTAGTTCAATTTTAAAAAGAAGATGTAGAAGTCAGAAAATAAGGCTGTTTTGGCAAGAACTCTTCTTCCTGAGCTTTGATACCACTTGTAGGATCGAGTTTTGACCCAAACGAGTCATTCAGAAGAGCTCTAGTCTGTTTCAGAGGCGGAAACTAAGAAACAGACGTGGAAAACAGCTTGTTTCACTATTAATCGTCTTGTTTATTGATTATAACAAGATTACAAATCAAACGACGCGTCGGCAGCAGTTCGGTACCGGAATCAAGAACATTACAACTGATTTCGTATGAGAGGGTATATATAGGCATGTGATTCCGCTTGAACATGCCCAAGCGGAATTACATTTTCAAGCAAAAACACATTCAAAGGAAGTTAACATCATGAGTCCGTTTGAACTGTTCAGCTGATTTCGCTTGAAATGACGGTTTGTCATTTCAAGCGGAATTACCTAAAATCCTATTTATCGTTTTTCGTGTCCTGATCTATCAGTTCTAATCTAAGACTCGAACGAAGATGAAGTCGACAGACAACTGCACCAACAAATATATATACATATATATGTAAATCTTGGCCAAAAACTGGTATTTTCTAAACCTTCGGATATCTCATTCATGCTGTTTAGCATATATGCAAAATACATACCAAATGTTAAAATAACAAAATTTTATAGATAACCCATAAATATTATTGCATACATAACACAACTGACAAATAAATTATACTACGATTTACTGTAACTTATTTATTTACTAAATAAGGTTTCGGGAAATAAAAGTGCTAAAACTTTTGAGTATTTAGAGATTTGCATTTTCTGCTACTGTGGCTAGCATATAAAGATTTGCCCATTTCTCATCTAATTTGTCTTCCCAAGGTGATTTATTGATTAAGTCCTGGGTTTCTTGTTTAACTTTCTTCTCTCGGTTTTTCCTTATTTCCTCCTGACTTTTCCTAATAATCAAACTTCTTTTATTAGAAGAGAGTGGTTCCTCGTAATGTGCCTTACGGACAAATATTCCTTCTTCAGGAATTACATAAGGTTTTGTTTGGGATGAACTTCCCTTCTCATTGGATGACCTATCTAGTTTAAGATAGATATTTGACAGCTTTGGTTTACCCATACTGTAATTAACAAATAATCAGTTAATAAAACACATAATCACATAATTGGCAATCAGTAAAATTAAGTATTTCTAAATACTTAACAGGCTTAAATCAGTGGCTCTGATACCACCTTATTTCTGTCACGGCCCCCGACCCGGTTTGACCCGATTCAGGAGCCGTGGGACAGAAATCCCGTGGTATTTAATTAAGTGAGTTTAACAGCGGAAGTTTCTTCAGGATCATTTTAAAAACTGAAATATTTCCCGATTATTTTATTTCACAACTCGGGATAAAGCCCGATAATTTACAATCTTGAGATTTCACGAAGAAATCTTTTATTTTACAAAACATGTTTCTTTATTTTATACTGAGTCACTTTCTTAAGCTGATAGTGCTTCACGGCACTTTTCCTGGATCACAACAGATCACCTGAAACATGTTTGAAAAAGGTTTTGTCAGCGGGAAATACTGAGTGAATCATTCTATTTAATAAAACGACACATTTGTTATAATTTACAGTATTAAGAGAGATTACAATGTTTCAGATATCAAACCAACTACCCACAGTATTTGTCACTCGACCCATTGGCCCATTCGTCCAATGGTGTCTGTGACTATGGTCATATCACCCCTTGGCTAACTCGTTGTCCAATGGTGAAGATTATCAAGTAATGTATACAAAACCCCACATACCGGCTGTAACTTGGTGATTACATAAACTTAATCACTGTAATTATAACCTTTGAAAATAAACATGATTTTGTAAACAAATTTGATAAAAAGAGAATGACTCACATTGCAGATTTAACAGAGCGTAGTTTACTGATTAGCCTTGATAACCTAGTTTAAATAATCAGGCACACAAACTAGGTTAGTAACTTAATACAGCATTTACGATAACTCACGAGATCAACCCTCACAATGAATGACAAAGTGCGATACTTAAACATCCATTGAATTAACAACGAATGACAAAGCATAAACCCTAATGTGGGCAGCATTTAAACATCCATTGGATAGTTTAATCAATCGGACATTGAATCGTAGCAGCGATCGAGTTATTACCCTGAATTGTGACAGCACTTCGTGATCAGTGTGTGTTTTGGGACTGTTTATGCTATAACTCAACGTACAATTCGAATTTGAACGTCGAACGAACACTCAATTGCATGAAACAGACTGATCTATTTATACTTGAAAATGGGTTCCCCCGCGTGTCGCGGGAGATGTTGCTGCTCCTGTCGCGACTCGCCTGGGGTACCAACCTACCCTAGGGTAGCCTTGTCACTAGTATAGGCCTGCTGAGTCGATTTCGTGTTATTTCGAATTTTTGACAGCGTTTTCAGTAGATAACTCTTAACTAGGGTTTACCTCCCGTTAGTTTTAGGGGCCCTAATCCTGATTCCAAATGTTCTGAAAAATTTAGGGTTTGTGCAGAATCACTTGGGTTTCTCAATTATGGTTTCCTATTGGAAAATTAAATTAAATAAATATGACTTTTGATGAGAGTTGTTACATTCTCCCTACCTTAATAAAAATCTCGTCCTCGAGATTTACTGGAATAAGTGAGGATACTTTCGCTTCATTTCTGATTCCAGCTCCCAAGTGTATTCAGCTCCTCTCTTTGAATCCCATCTGACTTTGACTAAAACTAGTCGTTTGTGTTTGAGTAACTTCACTTTTCTGTCTTTTATTTGAAGAGGTTTCTCAACAAATTTTAACTTTTCGTTTACCTCTATATCTCGAAGAGGTACTACCAAAGATTCATCTGATAGACATTTCTTGAGATTGGATACATGAAATACATCATGTACTCCTGCTAATTCTTCTGGTAGTTGTAAACGATAAGCAACTGGTCCTATACGTTGGATCACTGAAAATGGTCCTATGTATCTTGGACTTAGCTTTCCTTTCTTTCCGAATCTAACTACTCCTTTCCAAGGAGAAACTTTTAACAATACTCTGTCTCCTATTTGAAATTCTAATGGCTTGCATCTATTGTCTGCATAACTTTTCTGACGATCGCGAGCCGTCTTCAGTCTTTCCTTGATTTGAGTAATCTTGTCAGTCGTCTCTTGCACTATTTCAGGACCTGACAATAGACTTTCTCCTATTTCTGCCCAACAGACTGGAGTTCTGCACTTTCTTCCATACAGTGCTTCAAATGGGGCGGTTTCAATACTTGAATGATAACTATTGTTATAGGAGAATTCAATTAATGGTAAATGATCATCCCAATTTCCACCAAAATCTATTACACATGCTCGGAGCATGTCTTCTAGAGTTTGGATTGTCCTTTCACTTTGTCCGTCTGTTTGGGGATGATATGCAGTGCTCAGATTTAATCGTGTTCCCATAGCTTGCTGGAAGCTTTTCCAGAAATGGGAAGTAAAACGACTATCTCTATCCGAAACAATGGAGAGTGGAACTCCATGTAAGGATACAACTTCATCGACATACAACTTTTCCAACCTTTCCATACTAAAGGTTTCTTTCATTGGTAGAAAGTGAGCTGATTTGGTTAATCGATCCACAATTACCCAAATCACATCATTACCTTTTCTGGTTTTGGGTAACTTAGTAACAAAATCCATTGTTATAAGTTCCCATTTCCATACCGGCATTTCTAATTGCTGTAGTAATCCTGAAGGTTTCTGATGTTCTGCTTTAACTTGTGAACAAGTAAGACATTTAGAAACATATCGTGCTATATCCTTTTTCATTCCTATCCACCAAAAGTTCTTTCTTAAATCTTGGTACATCTTATTGTTTCCTGGGTGCATAGTATACCTAGATTTATGAGCTTCTTCTAAAATCTTAGGTCTTAAGTCTCCCTGCTTAGGTACCCAAATTCTACTTTTGTGGAATCTCCAAATTCCATCTGCTCCTTGTTCTAATTCCTTCATTCGTCCTTTCATTCCTTCAGCATCATCCTTGATTGCTGTAGTTTGAACATTCTTCAATTGTTCCATTAAATCTATTTGTAGATTTAATCTGAGAGCACGAACCCTTCGTTGTTTCTCATAATACTTACGACTTAAGGCATCTGCAACTACATTTGCCTTTCCTTCATGATACTGAATATCACAGTCGTAGTCACTTAGGATTTCCATCCATCTCCTTTGCCTCATGTTTAACTCTTTTTGCCCAAATATATATCTTAAACTTTTGTGGTCTGTGTAGACAGTAAATTTACTTCCGTAAAGATAATGTCTCCAAATCTTAGGGGCAAAAATTACGGCTCCTAATTCTAAATCATGAGTCGTATAGTTTTCTTCGTGCTTTTTCAATTGCCTTGAAGCATATGCAATCACCTTTTTATGTTGCATAAGCACACATCCATATCCTAGTTTTGAAGCATCACAATATACTTCAAAATTTTCAGTTCCTTTTGGTAAGGCTAAGATTGGTGCATTTGTTAATTTCTTCTTCAATATTCTAAAGGCTTCTTCTTGCTTAGGTCCCCATTCAAACTTAATAGCTTTACAGGTTAACTTAGTTAATGGTACGGCTATCTTGGAAAAATCCTTAATAAACCGTCTATAGTACCCAGCTAAACCTATAAAACTTCTAATTTCCATTGCTGTTTGTGGAACCTTCCAATTTGTAATCGCCTCTATCTTAGCAGGATCTACATGAATACCTTCGTAATTTACCATGTGTCCTAGGAATTGAACTTCTTGTAACCAAAATTCACACTTCGAAAATTTGGCATAAAGTTTTTCTTTTATTAACAAAGTTAAGAGGGCATGAAGGTGGTCACAATGCTCCGTCTGACTTTTGGAATAAATAAGTATATCGTCTATGAAAACAATTACAAATTTATCCAAATATGGTTTACAGATTCTATTCATCATGTCCATGAATGCTGCAGGTGCATTCGTTAACCCAAAGGGCATGACTGTAAACTCATAATGACCATACCTAGTTCTGAAAGCAGTTTTAGGTATGTCTTCTTCTTGTACCTTCAATTGATGATATCCGGAGCGTAAATCTATCTTAGAGAAATATCTAGCTCCTTGAAGTTGATCAAACAGATCATCAATCCTAGGTAATGGGTATCGATTCTTAATTGTAACCTTATTCAATTCTCTATAATCAATACACATTCTCATTGAACCATCCTTTTTCTTAACAAACAACACAGGTGCTCCTCACGGGGAGGAACTAGGTTGTATGAATCCTTTACTTAGTAATTCATCTAATTGTTTTTTCAGTTCTAACATTTATGTGGGTGCTAACCGATAAGGTGCCTTGGCTATCGGTGTAGTTCCTGGAATTAGATGAATCCTAAATTCTACTTCCCTATCTGGGGGTAATCCCGGTAACTCTTCTGGAAATACATTCGGATATTCTGAGACTACAGGAATTTCCTTAAGTTCTTTACCCTTAGTATTAATGATTATTGAAATCATATATACTATTTCTTGCTTTCGTTCATAATTAGCAACTTTCATTACTGATATGAACTTCATGGGCTTACGTGGTTTATCTCCTGTAATCCTAATTATTTCCCCAGTATGTGCCTGAATTTCTATAGAATTCTGATCACAAAGGATTCGAGCATGATTGGCTACCAACCAATCCATTCCTAACACAACATCAAATTCTGCTAATTTCATAGGAAATAGGTTTGCAAAGAATTTATGACCTGAAAGTTCTATATTTTCCTTTTGCAAAACTTTATCTATACTAACAGAATTTCCGTCTGCCGTTTCAACTGTAAAAATCTGCCTAAGGTTGGTTAAGGGTAAATTAAGAGCTTGGCAGAATGAAGTATTAATAAAACTTTGGTTTGCACCAGAGTCAAATAATACTTTGGCGTAAATGTTGTGAACTAAGAACGTACCCGCTATCACATCTGGGATGAGTTCTGCTTCTTGAGTAGTTAGCTGAAATGCTCTGACATTCTTCTTTGTAGTTCCATCTGCTGGTTTAGCTTTGTTGTCTGCTGGTTTGACCAATTTCGGGCAATCTGGCCTGAAATGTACAGTTTCTCCACAATTGTAACAAATTGTGGATTTCTTCCTACAGTTTTCTTCACGATGTCCTGTTATTTTGCAAAAATTGCAAATTATATTACATCTTCCAAAATGTTTCTTTTGCAATTTCTGTAGAATGACGGATTTGAGGGTTGCCCTGTTCCTCTTCTCTTGAAATTGCTATTATTACCCGTACGAAATCCCTGGGTAATTTTCTGAGCCAATTCTTTCTTTCTGTCTTCATCTCTTGTGCGCACCAGTTCATCAGTTAGGGTGTTAGCTAATTCCACAGCATCGTCAATAGTTCGCGAGGTCTCACAGCTTTAACTATATTGCGGATTTCACTAATCAGTCCCCAAATGTAGCGAGAAATGAGTACCGGTTCTGGCGAAGCCAGTGTTGGTACCACTCTAGCATATTCAAAGAATGTCGAAGTATAACCGCGACAATCTACACCCATCATCTGATGATTTAGAAACTTGTTTGTCATCTGTTCCTTTTCATACTCGGGACATAATTTTCTTTCTACTAAACCCTTAAATTCTTCCCAAGTCATAGCATAAGCTATTATTCTTCCTTTTGATTGTAACACAGTGTTCCACCATTCAAGTGCTCCTTCCTTGAAGAGATTTGATGCGTACATGACCTGATCATCTTTAGCACATTTACTTATTGCAATTACTGCTTCGGTTTTCTCTAACCAACGCAGTGATGCAGTTGCTCCTTCATTGCCTGCAAATTCAGTGGGTTTACAAGCAATGAATTCTTTGAAAGTGCAACCAGGCGTTGTAGTTTTCATTTTCTTAGGAAATGGAGCTTGATGTGGTTCTGCATTATGATTGACATGATCATTGCCTCCGTTTACACTATTACTGAAGTTATCTTCAGAAATGTGTGTACTAGGAACAATTTGTTGCGGTTCAATTGGATTCTTTATAGCGGCAACGAATGCTGGAATAGCATTGGCTATCCCTTGAGCAACAATATTTTCGATATCTTGTCTAGTCATATATTGATCTCCTGGATGTTGCTCTGACTGATTAACCTCATTTACTGGTTCATTACCAATGTTTGACATCTGATAATAAATTTTATGTAAATAATTAGTATAATTACAAATATCATAAAACAGTTTGCACATAATCACATTAACATGTATAATAAAAAATTATTGATTTCACAAGTTTCATTTCTATATATTATATTATGCCTCGTACACACGATTATCATACAACGTTTTATTGTTAAGTTATTACACATATTGGTTATTATGATTATTTATTCACACATATTCCTGCAAACTCTCATTATCTGGTCAGCTAATTTCTTAAAAACGACGCTCCCTTTCATCATACTTCCAAGTAACTCTTTCTCCCACATCCCTAATCCGATTTCCTGCATCAATTAATTCTTCGCCCCAGAGGCGAAGTTCAGTCAGATTCTCCGGGCTCATAGTTGGGTATATTGGAGGTTCTGGGTCAACTTGTGGGAAAAAGGTATCAGGGTTGTTTAAAAGATTTTGGTATTGCCAATCAGTTGTCCACCATTCATCTAACTCTACTGGTAGTGGTTGAGGTTGGACAATAGGATCTGGAATAGCAGGTTCCAGATTGACTGGAATTGGAGCTTCTAGTGGGTAACTGAAAAGATCTTCTTCAGTAAATATAAGGTTTGGATTAGCTGGTTCAAGGTTTCCATCGGCAGGTCCGATGAGGTCACTCATTACTAGTTTATGATCTAAAACTTCCCAAGGAGTCATTTTCTGTTTCTGCCTAGAACTTTCTCCGATTTCTCTTTCTGTTTGCTTAAAACTCTTCTAAGCTTCTATCCCTACTTGATTAACATTTTCCTCAATTTCTACCCCTTTTCCTTTGTCTTTTGGTTCTTCAGTTTTAGTAACCTTTCTTGTTTTTGGCTTTTTCCTACGTACAGGCCTCCAGCCCACAAATCTGCTTCTTTTCTTGGGTTTAGGTTTTGCCAGTGGTTTGGATTGAAATTCCATGGGTTCTTCTTTATCAGCGAAGTAACCAGTGAATTCCTTGGAAACTTCTATCTTAACGGGATAGAGGTTAAGATTTTCTAAACCTTCTGATATCTCATTCATGCTGTTTAGCATATATGCAAAATACATACCAAATGTTAAAATAACAAAATTTTATAGATAACCCATAAATATTATTGCATACATAACACAACTGACAAATAAATTATACTACGATTTACTGTAACTTATTTATTTACTAAATAAGGTTTCGGGAAATAAAAGTGCTAAAACTTTTGAGTATTTAGAGATTTGCATTTTCTGCTACTGTGGCTAGCATATAAAGATTTGCCCATTTCTCATCTAATTTGTCTTCCCAAGGTGATTTATTGATTAAGTCCTGGGTTTCTTGTTTAACTTTCTTCTCTCGGTTTTTCCTTATTTCCTCCTGACTTTTCCTAATAATCAAACTTCTTTTATTAGAAGAGAGTGGTTCCTTGTAATGTGCCTTACGGACAAATATTCCTTCTTCAGGAATTACATAAGGTTTTGTTTGGGATGAACTTCCCTTTTCATTGGATGACCTATCTAGTTTAAGATAGATATTTGACAGCTTTTGTTTACCCATACTGTAATTAACAAATAATCAGTTAATAAAACACATAATCACATAATTGGCAATCAGTAAAATTAAGTATTTCTAAATACTTAACAGGCTTAAATCAGTGGCTCTGATACCACCTTATTTCTGTCACGGCCCCCGACCCGGTTTGACCCGATTCAGGAGCCGTGGGACAGAAATCCCGTGGTATTTAATTAAGTGAGTTTAACAACGGAAGTTTCTTCAGGATCTTTTTAAAAACTGAAATATTTCCCGATTATTTTATTTCACAACTCGGGATAAAGCCCGATAATTTACAATCTTGAGATTTCACGAAGAAATCTTTTATTTTACAAAACATGTTTCTTTATTTTATACTGAGTCACTTTCTTAAGCTGATAGTGCTTCACGGCACTTTTCCTGGATCACAACAGATCACCTGAAACATGTTTGAAAAAGGTTTTGTCAGCGGGAAATACTGAGTGAATCATTCTATTTAATAAAACGACACATTTGTTATAATTTACAGTATTAAGAGAGATTACAATGTTTCAGATATCAAACCAACTACCCACAGTATTTGTCACTCGACCCATTGGCCCATTCGTCCAATGGTGTCTGTGACTATGGTCATATCACCCCTTGGCTAACTCGTTGTCCAATGGTGAAGATTATCAAGTAATGTATACAAAACCCCACATACCGGCTGTAACTTGGTGATTACATAAACTTAATCACTGTAATTATAACCTTTGAAAATAAACATGATTTTGTAAACAAATTTGATAAAAAGAGAATGACTCACATTGCAGATTTAACAGAGCTTAGTTTACTGATTAGCCTTGATAACCTAGTTTAAATAATCATGCACACAAACTAGGTTAGTAACTTAATACAGCATTTACGTTAACTCACGAGATCAACCCTCACAACGAATGACAAAGTGCGATACTTAAACATCCATTGAATTAACAACGAATGACAAAGCATAAACCCTAATGTGGGCAACACTTAAACATCCATTGGATAGTTTAATCAATCGGACATTGAATCGTAGCAGCGATCGAGTTATTACCCTGAATTGTGACAGCACTTCATGATCAGTGTGTGTTTTGGGACTGTTTATGCTATAACTCAACGTACAATTCGAATTTGAACGTCGAACGAACACTCAATTGCATGAAACAGACTGATCTATTTATACTTGAAAATGGGTTCCCCCGCGTGTCGCGGGAGATGTTGCTGCTCCTGTCGCGACTCGCCTGGGGTACCAACCTACCCTAGGGTAGCCTTGTCACTAGTATAGGCCTGCTGAGTCGATATCGTGTTATTTCGAATTTTTGACAGCGTTTTCAGTAGATAACTCTTAACTAGGGTTTACCTCCCGTTAGTTTTAGGGGCCCTAATCCTGATTCCAAATGTTCTGAAAAATTTAGGGTTTGTAAAGAATCACTTGGGTTTCTCAATTATGGTTTCCTGTTGGACAATTTAATTAAATAAATATGACTTTTGATGAGAGTTGTTACAATCTGATACCCGATTAAGCAGGGTAGAGTTAGTGTCACACCCCCAAAATACCACATACGGAATCCACAGCGAGGCGTGTGACGTACCAGGATCTAGCCATGTAACACCTCGGAAATTCACGTCCTATAATATGTTGACACGTATCATAAAGTTTAAATGTGTGAAAGAAATATTATGAAAGGACTAAAGTTGACAAACGTGGAAAGTATGTAAATACACGTATTCTAAGTGTCAACTGTGAATAAATATATTGTATTGTAGCCCTACAAGATGCTCATACCTTCAAACGAATAAATCATGGATCATACGAAGCTAAAAGTGAGAGATTTCAAACTACAGGGACCAAATGTGTCAACATGTTTAAATTATACCTCTGAGTGACCTTTTGACAAACCCGAAGCTTTGTAAATATTAATTATGCTCACGAGAATACACGAGAATACACCATGGTTCACTAGTTACCCAATTAATATGCATGTTTCCGTTAATTGCTCATATGTTGACCGTTATGCCCTTATTACCTTAAAACATGATTTATGAAAATGTAAAAGTGTAGAAACCTTTGTTACTGATATATAGACTTGCATGCAAAGTTTGACATCAGTTTGACTTGTAGATTAAGAGTTATGCTCATTATCGCAAAACTAATGCTTTATGTTAACATAATGGCGTAATTAGCGTATAGCCTAGTTAAACATACTTTTTGGTATCAAATATTTTACCCACTGATATAATATATTATTTTAGGATTTTTAAAGATTTTTAATTAATTTTAGGCTGAGCATAACTCATAGTCGTAGGCTTAATTCGGTAATTGTCGGTTTTGCCCTTACGGGCCATAAAATGAGTTTTACACATCTAAACGATTCCAAACCTTTTGCTACTGATTAATTATGATAAATAAATTATTTTAAGCCTTCTGGAAATATAAAAATATCAGATTTAAGTATCGAACCCGGTAATGGCCTTTAATCGCCTAAATTAGCGTTTTTAACGCATAGTATGTTTTAAAATCATATTGGACATACCCGGGTTGATACCTACTGATATAAGAGGCAACTTATCATATTTTAACAGTAAGCAAAGGTTGATAAACTCAGACTTCGGTTTTGAGCTTTTCGGCTTATGTGAAATTACCAAAATACCCCTACGGGGCCTAGTTTGGTTAAAAATGATAAGTTTCACATACATGCTTTAACCTACTGATGTAACTTAGCAAATTGAGTATATTTGCTGATTACATCAGACCTGTAACTCATATTATTATTTAAACACTTTTATAAACTTTTAAATGACCAAACTACCCCTTCGGGGCCAAGTTTGGGTTTAAACACATTTCGGGCATAACGAAAGACACCTTACGGATGTCACAACATATTTGAGACATAATTAACTTAGGGAACCTGTATATAGCTCTCATGACTACCCGTCACGCTTATTACGCGTACGGTTCGGTTTATGTAACAAGTTTACATAAATTAACCGAAACGGGTCAAACCTTAACGGTTTTATCTCAAAATCCAGAATGTGAATAATAAACCCATGTCAAACAAGTCTTCAAACTTGTCGGGTCTGAATCACATTCTATCCGGTCTTCGCTTAATCGTGCGTACGAACCGTATCTCCGAAACTAGTCGGTCTAAGCTTAAGCTTAATTAAAGAACCGCTAGGATTCTAATAGGTTATATTTAACCTTCGTTCCAGATTAGGAGAACCAGTAAAAGATACTTGCTATTCTGCTTATTGTGATTTATACTTGCATCAGGTAAATACTTTTAACTTATTTTCCCTATACGGGCTTGGGTTACGGTACATAGCGTACCGCTTGATCGGGCATCAAATCTCCACGCTTAGTGGGTAGTTGAATAATTTGATCGGCTCGTTTTAAACAGATTTGTTTACTTTACAACCTTTGGGGGGTTAATGACCATGTCCCGGATATCCCTGGCATCATCTTACGAGATGGCCACGACCTGAGCACGGGGTGTAGGCGTACTCCCGTGTATAACTCACTTAAAGTGGTGTGTCTATTGATCTTTAACCCGGATACGTTTCGGGCTACTGAACGCATAAGTAACATGTAATTCGTTCACAAGATTATAATATTAAATAATTCTCCCAAGTTAAATAAAATGATTTATGCCACGTGCATCCAAACAAATTTTCAATCATTTTCCAAAATGAGTCAGTTGAATGTATTTACCAGTGTAAACTGGCGTAATTTCCCAAAAAGACTGAATGCAGGTACTACACGAAATTTGGCTGGATTGTCTCCTAAGCATCAATAAAAGTCTCGCAAGCTTAGGATGCCAGAAGTCTGTCGAACCATAATTGTTATTTTGTTTCGATCCTACTGTGGATAAACACCGGATATTGTGACTTTGATTACAATAAATAAATTCGGTTGTATATTGTTTTTAAATTGCTTCCGCTGTGCATTATTGTATTGTGTTGTTTGACTATTAAGTTGCCAACCACGTCACGATACTCCCCCACCGGGCCCACCGGTGACACGTGGAAATCGGGGTGTGACAGGTTGGTATCAGAGCCAACACTGAGTGAATTAAACACTAGCCTTTTGTGTTTAATCTCAGTTACACAATTGCACAATCTAAACCTTCGAGTCTAGACTTATAACATAGGACAAATTCTACCTTATTCGGGTTTTGTTTTGTCCTTTAAATTTTATATTTTTGTTATTGTTATCTCATGCTTTATTGACGGGTATAACAAAGATGCCTCCTAGATTCTTCCGAACACGAGGACGTGGAAAGGGGCCAGTTACCGCCCCCAACGATCATGAAGCTGGACCTTCACGAAGGCGAGCTCCATCCAACACCGAGAGTGACGACCCTCGGGAAAACCGAAGAAACCAGTACGAGCCGGCCAGATGATCGGTTTCACATACTTCCACACCTCCTGCTCTAAATCCTTATGAACCCCATAACCCTCTACCTTCATATATACCACTGCAGAGGTCGTTGTCCCATCATTCCTACAGGGACCCCACACCTATCTTTAGAGGCCAGTTTAATCCGGCCGATTACCTGCAAGAACCCGTGGGCTTCAACCCACTAGGGCCAGACGATCACTTCTCTGGTGATCAAGCTGACGATATGGATGAGGACACTGACCCCATCATGCCGGCAAGTGGAACCCCGAACCATCCGATCGAGATCTCCGACGGATCCTCCTTTCACGGATCGCCCTATGGTGGTCCAGATAGTTTCCAAGCCCTGTTCGATCAACACCAGTGGTATTATACACCATCACACCACTCGTCGTCACATGGGCAGCATCAGCAACAGCATTCTCAGCAGCAACAGGAGCCACAGCCACAGCCGCATCATCAAGATTCATCTGAGGATCATCGATTTGTGGCAGTTACGCCACCACCTCCACCGCCACCAATGCAACCGGCACCTCCTCAACCGCCAAGGCGTAGAAGAACCAGTGCACGCATGTCGGTGCGACAGGGGGGCTTCAATTTTAGTTCCCCACAACAGTCAAGTGCTAGTCACTACCCGCCATACCAGGAGGACCCACAAATGGGTGGACCCTCCAGCCCTGCTGTACTACAGCCACCGCCGATGGGGTTTGAAAACCCAATCCCGGCATATACGGGTGGTATGGCTTACAACCCGTTTGAACCTCCAACGCATCACGATTATGGGTACGCGGAGGCTGATCCATACATGGTAGCAGCGAACTACAACAACCAAGGACCCTATGGGGATCCATGGGGGGTGAGTTACCCGACTCAGGGATACTCGATACCTCCTAGACCCATCATCAGGGCTCAATCGCAGCCACCACGGTTTTCTCCCCCAGAAAGGGAGGAAATTCTTCATAGGTTGCAGCAAGTTGAACGGGAAGCTCATGAAGATCGTAGGGAAAGACAGACGTTCTTCCAAGGGTTGGTTAGCTTGATTAAGGGAAAGAACAAGAAGGATCGTTGAATCCTTCCACAGTTATTCCTCCTGTATTTATTGCTTGAACCCCCTTCGTGATTGTATTGGTATGTTGCTTTGAGCCCCTGCGTGGGCATGCTTATTGTTTGAACCCCTACGTGGGTGTATTGTTAGTATTAGTCCCTACGTGGACATGTATGATATTTAGCCCATGCATGGGCATGTGTGTTATTTAACCCCTACGTGGGTAAGTTAGTAATTTGAAAGACCCGTTTAGGGCAAATGTGTAATGCTTTGAATAAATTAATGGGATGTTATGAATTTAATGATTGCCTTTTTGTGCATAAATAATTACAAATGAAATAAATTAAAATCATTTTTCTGCCTATGTAATTATTTAATTAAGGATCTTAAAGTGTGAAACCTAGCTTCGTGTCAATTATAAGACCGGGCCAAAATGGTAAGACCTGTTTAAAAAGATTCAAATCCCTGTTGACATCTTAAAACATGTTAACACTCCTGGCAGAAGTGATTCGTTACAATCACATGTCATTTTATATATATAAGGATTCTTTAGAAGATCCCAAACCCAATTATATGATCTCTGAATCATGGGTTAAGATCATCAATTAAGATGATCATATTTTACCATACGTTGGTAATATAATGCCTATGGGCTTTGCTCATTCCTACATGAGTCAAAAGACAGTTGTAGCTTTGACTCACTGTCTGAAAAAGGTAACAAAATATATTTAAACCTTAAAGGCCTTGATTCTCTGGAATCATGGTTTATAATTTAAATTGTCCATGTGACCAAGCCTTATGAGCTAATATATATAGTTATTGTTTGTGTTTAGGATAAATTTTAATTAAAATCCAAAATTTACACGATAATAAGTTAACCAAATATGGTCTCTGTTTACCATGGTTAACGAATTACCCTAAGGGGTAATTCCATAATAAACTCCCAAATAAAATATTGTTCTTGTTTTCTGCAACAGCTCAATTCAAATGGCTGATTCAAATGAAATAAATAGCCATCCTGTGGAGCCGAATGAGAACGCCCAGATTACGTTAACGGGTGCTGAACTAAAAGCAATCATAGATGGCGCTATCACCCAGGCTTTGAATAGACAGTATGAGGAATACAGTGATACTCGAAGTAGGACCCACTCTGCATCACATTCAAAGCCCAGGACACATTCTGAGGCTCATAACAAGCCTCCTCCCAAGAAGAATGGACCCAAGAAAGACGGTGATGACCGTCAATCCACCAACAATCAAAGTGTCCCATCTCAGCATATAGTACTGCATCAAGGACCCCGTAACAAGGGTTGCACTTACAAGTACTTCGTGTCTTGTAAACCCAGGGATTTTACTGGGGAAAAAGGGGCCGTCGACTGTATGACATGGCTGGATGAAATGGACACGGTGGTGGATATCAGCGGGTGCGCTGAAGGGGATATAGTTAAGTTTGTGTCACAGTCCTTCAAGGGTGAAGCATTGGCATGGTGGAGATCTCTAATGGAGGCCTCCAGAAAGATCCCGTTGTATAGCATGTCGTGGGATCAATTCATTGCCCTGATCAAGGAAAATTTCTGCCCTCAACACGAGGTGGAGAAGATAGAATCTGACTTTCTATCCTTGGTGATGAAGAACCTCGATTGTCAAGCTTATCTCACAAGCTTCAATACACTGTCTCGGTTGGTTCCCTACCTGGTAACCCCGGAGCCAAAAAGAATCGCTCGCTTTATCGGTGGTTTAGAACCCGAGATCAAGTCCAGTGTAAAAGCTTCTCGGCCAGTTACCTTCAGGTCTGTAACTAACCTTTCCTTATCCCTCACTCTGGATGCGGTCCGGCAGAGATCGCAGAGGAATAAGGCGGCCGAGAAGAGGAAGCATGAAGATGATGGTTCGCGAAGGTCGAATAAGAAACACCGTGGGAACGGTGATAACAAAAAGGGATCCGAGTCGAGGAAGGAAGGGCATAAGTCTGATGAGAAGCCCAGGTGTAAAATTTGCAAGAAGCAGCACTATGGAAAGTGCAGACTGGAGTCAAGCTCTCAGACTCAGTCAAAATCATTTGCTTGTGGAATTTGCAAGTCCACGGACCACAAAACCCTGGATTGCAAAAAGATAAAAGACGCAACGTGCTACCGTTGCAATGAGAAGGGGCACATCAAGACCAACTGCCCAAAATACAACAAGAAGCCTGAGGAGGCTAAGAAGACTAACGCCAGAGTCTTCAGAATGGATGCGAAAGAAGCTGTGCAGGACGATAATGTCATAACAGGTACATTCCTTGTAAATGATGTCTTTGCAAGAGTACTTTTTGATTCAGGCGCAGATAAGTCTTTCGTAGATCATAAGTTCTGTAAATTGTTGAATTTACCTGTCAAAACCTTAAACGCAAACTATGAGGTAGAGTTAGCAGATGGTACCATAGAAACTGTCTCTACTGTGTTAGATGGATGTGTTATATCCATTAAGAACCATTCTTTTCCTCTGTCTCTACTTCCGTTTAAGTTAGCCGGTTTTGACATAGTTCTGGGTATGGACTGGTTATCTCATAACCAGGCCCAAATCGTCTGTAACATGAAGCAAGTAGCGATAAAGACTCCGTCTGGTGAGTCACTTACCATTCGGGGAGATACCCAGTATGGACTACCTGAGCACGTGACTATGCTCAAGGCTTCAAAGTGTTTGAAGAAAGGGTGTGTCATCTACATGGCACAGGTGATTATTGATGAGCCCAAACCGAAGTTAGAAGACATCCCTGTCATTTCTGAATACCCAGAAGTGTTTCCTGAAGATCTACCTGGTTTGCCACCAGATAGACAAGTTGAATTCAGGATAGATATCATCCCCGGAGCGGCACCAGTTGCTAGGGCACCATACAGATTGGCACCCACAGAAATGAAGGAGTTGCGGACGCAGCTAGATGAACTGTTGGCTAAGGGTTTCATTCGACCTAGTTCATCTCCTTGGGGAGCGCCAATCCTGTTTGTCAAGAAGAAGGATGGGTCGATGCGTCTGTGCATCGACTATCGCGAGCTTAATAAAGTCACGATCAAGAATAGATATCCATTGCCCAGGATCGACGATTTGTTCGATCAGCTTCAAGGGGCAAGTTACTTCTCAAAGATTGATCTGAGGTCAGGCTACCATCAGTTGAAGGTTAAGGATGAAGACGTACACAAGACTGCATTTAGGACTCGTTATGGTCACTACGAGTTCCTAGTGATGCCTTTTGGGCTCACTAATGCACCAGCCGCGTTCATGGACCTCATGAATCGCGTCTGCAAACCTTACTTAGATAAATTTGTTATCGTCTTCATCGATGACATCCTTATTTATTCTAAGAATCAAGCTGACCACGAGAAACACCTTCGATGTATTCTCAAACTTCTACGTCAGGAGCAGCTCTACGCCAAATTCTCTAAGTGTGAATTTTGGCTACGAGAAGTCCAATTTCTTGGACACGTGGTTAGTGAGCGTGGTATCCAGGTGGATCCCGCTAAAGTTGAAGCTGTTATGAATTGGCAAGAGCCAAAGACGCCTACGGAGATACGTAGTTTCCTAGGATTGGCAGGATATTACAGACGCTTCATTGAAAATTTTTCAAGGATTGCTGCACCCCTAACTTCACTGACCAAGAAGAAAGTAAAGTTCGTTTGGGGCCCTAAGCAGCAAGAGTCCTTCGATGTTTTGAGACAAAAGTTGAGCAACGCCCCTGTGCTTACATTACCTGAAGGCGCTGAAGAATTTGTAGTTTACTGTGACGCATCACACACTGGCATGGGGTGTGTGCTTATGCAGAAGGGCAAGGTTATTGCCTATGCATCACGGCAGTTAAAGGTGCACGAAAAGAATTACACCACCCATGACTTGGAGTTGGGTGCCGTTGTGTTCGCACTAAAACTGTGGAGGCATTAGCTTTACGGAATCAAGTTTGTGATCTATTCTGATCACAAGAGCCTCCAGCATCTGTTTAATCAGAAAGAATTAAACATGAGGCAACGCCGTTGGATGGAGACCTTGAATGATTATGATTGTGAAATCAAATACCATCCCGGCAAAGCGAATGTAGTCGCTGACGCCTTGAGCAGAAAGGAAAAGGTTAAACCCATTCGAATCAATGCCAAGCGCATGGAAATAAAGAACAGTTTGATAGAAAGGGTGTTAGCTGCACAGAAGGAAGCTGTGTTGGAAGCTAACTATCCTAATGAAAAGTTAGGAGTAACTGAGGAGCAGTTAACTCTTAGCAAGGACGGGATTCTGCGATTAAATGGACGAATATGGGTTCCAATTTTTGGAGGACTTCGTGATGTAATCCTCCAAGAAGCCAACAGTTCCAAATACTCCGTTCATCCTGGAGCCGATAAGATGTACCAGGATCTAAAGGCAAATTATTGGTGGATAGGCTTGAAAAAGTCTGTAACCGCTCATGTAGCAAAATGCTTGACATGTGCGCAAGTCAAAGCCGAGCATCAGAAACCGTCAGGTTTGCTACAACAGCCTGAACTTCCTACGTGGAAGTGGGAAATGGTAACTATGGATTTTATTACCAAGTTACCCAAGACGAGGAAAGGGAATGATACGATATGGGTTATAGTTGACCGACTGACTAAGTCAGCTCATTTCTTACCCATCAAGGAGACTTATAGCTCCGATATGCTAGCCCAGTTATACGTTGATAAGATTGTAGCCTTACATGGCATACCTGTGGCTATTATCTCTGATAGAGATACTAGGTACACGTCACATTTTTGGAAGAGCTTCCAGCAATCTTTGGGCACACGTTTGAACTTTAGTACGGCTTACCATCCTCAAACAGACGGTCAGAGTGAGCGTACTATTCAAATGTTGGAAGACATGCTGCGTGCATGTGCGATCGATTTGGGAGGTAGTTGGGATAAGAACCTACCATTGATCGAATTCTCCTACAACAATAGCTACCATACCAGCATAAAGGCTGCGCCTTTTGAGGCATTATACGGTAGAAAGTGTAGATTGCCAGTTTGTTGGGCAGAAGTTGGAGAAGTCCAGTTATCAGGACCAGAGATCGTGTTCGAAACGACGGACAAGATTGTCCAAATTCGTAACAATCTCCAAGCTGCCCGGAATAGGCAGAAAAGTTACGCTGATCCAAGTCGTAAGGATTTTCACTTCGAAGTAGGTGACAAAGTCCTACTTAAAGTGTCACCCTGGAAAGGAGTGATGCGATTTGGTAAGAAAGGCAAACTAAGCCCGAGATACATAGGACCTTTCGAGGTTACCGAACGTGTCGGGTCAGTTGCCTATAAGTTGAACTTACCAGAAGAGCTAAGTGGAATTCACAATGTGTTCCACATCTGCAATCTAAAGAAGTGTTCCGCTGACGAAACACATGTCATGCCACATACAGATGTGCAGATAGACGCGAGCTTAAAATTTGTTGAAAAACCTTTGTCGATTGAAGATCGACAGGTAAGGAAACTTCGAAGGAAGCATATACCTTTTGTAAAGGTCAAATGGGATACCCGTAGAGGTCCCGAATACACGTGGGAGGTTGAATCCACGATGAAAGAAAAGTACCCTTACTTATTTCAGTAAATCTCGGGTCGAGATTTATTTTAAGGGGGTGAGGATGTAACACCTCGGAAATTCACGTCCTATAATATGTTGACACGTATCATAAAGTTTAAACGTGTGAAAGAAATATTATGAAAGGACTAAAGTTGACAAACGTGGAAAGTATGTAAATACACGTATTCTAAGTGTCAACTGTGAATAAATATATTGTATTGTAACCCTACAAGATGCTCATACCTTCAAACGAATAAATCATGGATCATACGAAGCTAAAAGTGAGAGATTTCAAACTACAGGGACCAAATGTGTCAACATGTTTAAATTATACCTCTGAGTGACCTTTTGACAAACCCGAAGCTTTGTAAATATTAATTATGCTCACGAGAATACACGATTTAAATTTCATAAAGTTTCGTTAACGTATGAGAAAGATATGATCAAATTCGTGTGCGAAGCGTTAAAGCGTAAACGTCGAAAGTTTGGACTTTTCGGGTGAAGATAAAGTTACCCGGGGGCTTGGCAAAGTGGGTATATGTTTTAAGGCCTTAGTAGATCAATTATAAGGGTTTAACATACAAGAAATCAGTGCCTATCCTAGTTTTGAAGAGCCAAGGACTGATTAGCAAACAAAATCAAAAATCTGATCTGCAGGGGGGCTCGCGCCACGCGAGGGGACCCTCGCGCTACGCGAGGGTGGCCCAGAACCGCAAAACATGGGCTGTTGTCTGCCAAGTGCTTTGTGCGCGACCTTTACCCGTTTTTCCACTTCTCCTGGCCCCTAAAACATCCCCTAAGCCCCTAGGACACATGTCAATCGATTGTGGGCACTCATAGACTTAGTTGTCAAAGATTTATGGTGTGTGGAACCACTATATAAGGCCCTTCAATGTCACAACCATTCTCACACCATCTCCTGCATTTGTGGATCATTCTGGAGCTCAAGCTTGCTTCCTAGTGATCATATCTCGTGCATAGGACCTCAGTAAGTATTCTAATCTTTCCCTAATTGCTTTTAGCTTAGTTAATTAGCTAAAAGTCAAACCGTCGTAATTACGGTTTGACTTCGAGATTAGTCACTAATGGCTCAGTCATATCTCGAAGTAGAAGTAGTTATAGGATGGTATTTATGTGGGTAATAAAACCCCAAAAGGGTTTCCCCTGATGCTTAAAAAGGTCAAATGTCGGGTCAAACCTTTACTTAAAAAGTCAACATAATGCTTAAAATGTCATTTTTGCATAATTAGCTATCTAGAACATAGATAACCTGTTTGATCATTGTTATAACTTAGTAATTAGTGTAATAACATGTCCAAACCTGTTCAACCCGACTATTTCCTGTTTAAACCCGGTTCGGAACCGAAAGTCACATAGTTTGACTTTCACTTTGACTTTCAGTTCTGACCCGTTTAGGCATATTTTAGAAATGCCTCAGAGCTCTAATTGGACTAGGTTACATGTTAGAACAACCCTCTGTGATTATACACCATGGTTCACTAGTTACCCAATTAATATGCATGTTTCCGTTAATTGCTCATATGTTGACCGTTATGCCCTTATTACCTTAAAACGTGATTTATGAAAATGTAAAAGTGTAGAAACCTTTGTTACTGATATATAGACTTGCATGCAAAGTTTGACATCAGTTTAACTTGTAGATTAAGAGTTATGCTCATTATCGCAAAACTAATGCTTTATGTTAACATAATGGCGTAATTAGCGTATAGCCTAGTTAAACATACTTTTTGGTATCAAATCTTTTACCCACTGATATAATATATTATTTTAGGATTTTTAAAGATTTTTAATTAATTTTAGGCTGAGCATAACTCATAGTCGTAGGCTTAATTCGGTAATTGTCGGTTTTGCCCTTACGGGCCATAAAATGAGTTTTACACATCTAAACGATTCCAAACCTTTTGCTACTGATTAATTATGATAAATAAATTATTTTAAGCCTTCTGGAAATATAAAAATATCAGATTTAAGTATCGAACCCGGTAATGGCCTTTAATCGCCTAAATTAGCGTTTTTAACGCATAGTATGTTTTAAAATCATATTGGACATACCCGGGTTGATACCTACTGATATAAGAGGCAACTTATCATATTTTAACAGTAAGCAAAGGTTGATAAACTCAGACTTCGGTTTTGAGCTTTTCGGCTTATGTGAAATTACCAAAATACCCCTACGGGGCCTAGTTTGGTTAAAAATGATAAGTTTCACATACATGCTTTAACCTACTGATGTAACTTAGCAAATTGAGTATATTTTCTGATTACATCAGACCTGTAACTCAGATTATTATTTAAACACTTTTATAAACTTTTAAATGACCAAACTACCCCTTCGGGGCCTAGTTTGGGTTTAAATACATTTCGGGCATAACGAAAGACACCTTACGGATGTCACAACATATTTGAGACATAATTAACTTAGGGAACCTGTATATAGCTCTCATGACTACCCGTCACGCTTATTACGCGTACGGTTCGGTTTATGTAACAAGTTTACATAAATTAACCGAAACGGGTCAAACCTTAACGGTTTTATCTCAAAATCCAGAATGTGAGTAATAAACCCATGTCAAACAAGTCTTCAAACTTGTCGGGTCTGAATCACATTCTATCCGGTCTTCGCTTAATCGTGCGTACGAACCGTATCTCCGAAACTAGTCGGTCTAAGCTTAAGCTTAATTAAAGAACCGCTAGGATTCTAATAGGTTATATTTAACCTTCGTTCCAGATTAGGAGAACCAGTAAAAGATACTTGCTATTCTGCTTATTGTGATTTATACTTGCATCAGGTAAATACTTTTAACTTATTTTCCCTATACGGGCTTGGGTTACGGTACATAGCGTACCGCTTGATCGGGCATCAAATCTCCACGCTTAGTGGGTAGTTGAATAATTTGATCGGCTCGTTTTAAACAGATTTGTTTACTTTACAGCCTTTGGGGGGTTAATGACCATGTCCCGGATATCCCTGGCATCATCTTACGAGATGGCCACGACCTGAGCACGGGGTGTAGGCGTACTCCCGTGTATAACTCACTTAAAGTGGTGTGTCTATTGATCTTTAACCCGGATACGTTCCGGGCTACTGAACGCATAAGTAACATGTAATTCGTTCACAAGATTATAATATTAAATAATTCTCCCAAGTTAAATAAAATGATTTATGCCACGTGCATCCAAACAAATTTTCAATCATTTTCCAAAATGAGTCAGTTGAATGTATTTACCAGTGTAAACTGACGTAATTTCCCAAAAAGACTGAATGCAGGTACTAAATGAAATTTGGCTGGATTGTCTCCTAAGCATCAATAAAAGTCTCGCAAGCTTAGGATGCCAGAAGTCTGTCGAACCATAATTGTTATTTTTATTCGATCCTACTGTGGATAAACACCGGATATTGTGACTTTGATTACAATAAATAAATTCGGTTGTATATTGTTTTTAAATTGCTTCCGCTGTGCATTATTATATTGTGTTGTTTGACTATTAAGTTGCCAACCACGTCACGATACTCCCCCACCGGGCCCACCGGTGACACGTGGAAATCGGGGTGTGACAAGCCACTAATCACATTGAACTAACTGTAGAATGATAAACACGTGTTCTTATTCAATATGAAAAGTGCATTTTAAAACGTTTAATTCAAACAACTATTTGTTCAGCGGAAGCATAAATTATTGTTCTAAGTAATTGAAAACCACTTGTTCACAAAGCATAGCGTAACATTAGACGTGTTAATAAACGACATGATCCATGACATCCTCAACTCCCCCGATTGCAAGCTCCGTTTCATGAAGTCACCTAACGACCTGCAAGCATGCTGAAAAAGTGTTTCAGCATAAAGCTGGCGAGTTCACAGTTTTGTTTGCCGAAAATCATGTAAGTGTTTAGTTTAACATGTTACGAATAATAAACTCTGTACCGATTGACTGTTCATTTTTGGTGCCCTCATCAATGTCTATCATCATTGATCAAATGCTTAAGGTCATTAGTTCATGCCCGTCCTCCCAGGTACAGTGTGAGGTTTGTCAGGCCTAATAGCGCTATCAACTAATACCCCGTTGCCTCACAGGCAACTAGCTCGGTATGTAAGTAGGGACTTTCATGATAGAGTTCGAGTTTATTAACTAACATCAAAATTTAACCAAAATATAGAAAAGTATTCCTCCTAGGGATATTAGTTTGCTTGTTTGTCCCCCCGACACGCATGCTTGTGAAAGAGTAGTGAACTCACCTTAGTTTGCTCGGTATGTTAACGTGCCTTTACGCGTTAAGTGTTAGGTCTGTTACACGCGACCTAATGTATGTCAAATATAAGTATGTCACTACTAGAAAACTGGGGTTTTGCGACCGCCTTTACGGTCGCAAAACAGTCGCAATTGTCGTGTTGCGACTGTTTTGCGACTAAAAGTGTAGTCGGAAAAAACACACGTCGCAATTGCCTTATTGCAACCAATTTGCAACCGCTGCTACATTTTTTGCGACCTGTTTTGCAACCTTAAGCACGGTCGCAAATTTTGCGACCATCATGATTCAATGACATTTTTTTTTGTATATTTGCGACTATTTTGCGACCGCTTAAACCATTGTTTATTTGCAACCCTTTCGCGACCGCCTGCCATTTACAAACTTGCCACCGCCGTTTTGCGGTCGCAAAACTTATGGTTTTTTTTTTCCAATTTTCAGCTAGTTTCTTTTTTAAACCTGCTAATAATGTCCATATTTTCAAAAGTTACGCATTTATTGAGTTTTCAAATATTTAATAACATTCCACTTGAGTTGCATATTCAAACATCAAATACTCGAGTTATCCTAGCATAATTCAATCATTTTTCGAGCTTTGCCATCAACATCATTCTACGCCTGTTTATATTACCAAAACACAACACCATCAATAGAAGAGGTTGTAGTGCACATGAGAACTCCCCATGAAGCACGCATATCATCTAAATACATCCATAAGCATCTACGTGCGTCTAATACACCATATTGTTCTCTTTCCTTCTCACTGAAATTTAACAAACACAAGTTTTACGGTTAATAACTATTGGTGTAGCCAGTATATAGTTGGGACTTAGGGGAGGTAGTTACTAACACGAAATAAATGGGTTAGGGTTGAGGCTAAGGGAAACGGGTCATAACCTGCCAACCTTTGTGATAAATGGATCATGTCTAGGTTGACCTAACTAGACCCGTCTCCAGGGGTACGGATCGATAGGGTTGATCTAATTTTATAAACCCGAATCGACCTATTCTAGCAAACATTTGAGTCTGCACGAGAGAGAGAGAGAGAGAGAGAGAGAGAGAGGGATAGAGATACCTGAAACAGCTGAGCTTCGGGATCTTGAACTGAGACTAGGGGTCGGATCCGGATCTGTGTTTGTGCTGAAAAAGAAACAGAGAAGTCTTATGCACAAAGAACCAAACAGCGAGTGTTGCATTTGATAACCAAATAACATCATACTAAACCCGTGGATTAACCTACAACATACATTATATGCAGGGGCGGATTTAGACCCATTCACCGGGTTCCCAGGAACCCAGTCTTTTCGGAAAAAAACGTTTTTTTGTAGTGTAAATCTTGTATGATTTGGAAAAAAACGTTTTTTTTTGTAGTGTAAACCTTGTATGATTTGGAAAAAGGAACCCAGTGATTTCTCCGGCTGGATCCGCCACTGATTATATGTGGTAAAATTGCCTAGCTTTAGACTGCAGGTCATTTGCAGATGATATGCGTGTGTGCTTTAGATGGCTAGCTAGTGCTCTTTTTTTCCCAATATTCACCAACTAACAAATAAAGAAGTAACGACCTATAAGATAATAATCACAGTATAATATAATGAAAGATATGCAAGATAATAAACAACATTTATTAAAAACTATATTATATAAACAAATGATGTAGGATTGTAGGAAGACTGGTGGCATCATAAACAGCCCATGTGCGCAGGAATAATGCATGATATGTGGAATGTCGGCCACTTAAATTCTAGCACCATGATGATAACCTTTGATCTGTATATTGTTGTTACAAAACTAAAGTGGCAGATTATCCCCAAAGTGGCATGCTCATTTAATGATTTGATAAATAGTCCTTTTATTATTAGAAACAAAAAGATGTTTAAAAATTAATTGTCTTTGGTTGTATGATCTTTTAAAGATTTGATAAGTAGAAAATGATCCTTTTTTTTATTTAAAAATAATGTTCCAAATTGTCAATATTAATTGTGCTGAGATGATGATTGTGTGAGCATTTACCTGTAGTTACAATGAGCACCAGTCCTGAGCACCAGCCACGTTCGAGTCCCGTTCGAGTCGCCCTGTTCAAGATTTCATCTTTAATACGCGATACATACATAGTTTACATGACTAAAACTTAAAAAGTTAAAACAAAACTGACCTGGATCAGCTTGGGTCAAATGAAACCACCACTCCAGCAACCTTGGTAATCCTCTAAACAAAACAAAAGCCCGATGTCAGAATTTCAAGATTCTTAACCGCAGTATGTATCAAGAAATCTAAAACAAAGAGTTCAATGCATGCGGAGATACCTACGACAAGGCCGAACTTGAAATTCCCACTGTGTACCAACAAAGTGGAGTTTTATATGGTTGCAAATGAGAAAAGAGTCAGGTTCGGGTCAAAACTGGACTGCATTAACTGCCCGGGCATAACCTCACCATGGAACCTCCTTCTCGACTTCCGGATTGCTGAAGATCTTGACAGCAACACACCTCTTGTTAGTCGAGATTGGCTCACCGTCCGGAGTGTAAGCATCACACATCACCTGAAACACATTCATTTTATGAAATCTGGTCAGATAGTTAAGAACACCAAGCTATGATTTTAAGTATCGTAATTGATTGCTGAACAGACAGGATCTCTAAACATTTAAAACGTTGCACAAAAGACTTTCTAAAATATATACACAGGAATTCATCATAGACGCAAGCTGAGGTCAAGATTGATTTGATTTGACACATCAAACTGTTTGTTAGTAATCAACCCAAAAATATAAAGTTAAATGACACAAAACAAACAAAGTAATAATTCAATTGTAGATTATTTAACATATTGAAAAAGGATGGATTGAAGTAGAGATAATGAATCACTTACTCCAAGCATCACATAAACAGGCCCATATGCAGTCCCTATGAAGTGAAACTCATGATCAATATTGTGCCCTTCTTTAATAAGCTGCAATGATCAATTAACTAGTTCTTAGAATCAAATGTCAACACCAACCTAATCAGTCTCTAGAAAAAGCAAGAGAAGCTATATGTTTCAGCATATTGACGAAAAACTGAAAACTACATTGATTTTTTATCAGCAAAACAGAGATCAAATTCACTGAAAACATAAACGTGACTTCAAAATGAGATGAACATGCTCTTCACATACAATTACAACATTCTATATGTGTTCAACTATGAGAACATCAACAAATCAGTGCTAGAATGTTAATCGCTAAATAAAAAATAGATTTAAAAATCAGAAAACAATAAACGAAACGAGCATCAGAAATACCTAGTGGCTACATTATATACGTATAATATAACCGATTTAGCACAAATTCCTCCATCAATTAAGAAAAAAAACAACAAACTTTTAAGAAATTTATAATTGAGATCGAGAACTATATGTTTTAACCTCTTGAAAGAAAAATGACAACTACATTAATTTCTAGCAATAAAACAGATATCAATTTCACCGAAAACATAGATGTGACTTCAAATCGAGATAAACACGTTCTTCACTTACAATTACAATACTGTATACGTATTCGACTATGATAACATCAACAAATCAGTGCTAAAACATCTATCGCTAAACAAAAACAGTTTTAAAAACGATTATTTATGATATCTACTGGCTACAGTAGGTTTACATAGCAGAATATAACCGATTTAACAAAAAATTCTTGTGAGAATCAGTCAATCAACACAATAAATCAATTCGAACCTTGTACAACGCTTCTGGAGCTTGGCAGACAATTCGTCCGCCAAGACGGCCGAACTTAGACCTCAATCTCACAAAACCAGACGAATTATTGATGTTTAACTTTGAGCCTCTGGATTCCGGCATAAAGTTCCGGCTATTGGAGTTAGCAAAGCCACCGGAAATCTGGTGCCGAGAGGAACGGTTAGGGTTTCGATGGTGTTAATTGAGTTATAATTGAGTTTTATTTAACAGTTAGGGGAGGAGTGTGGGTGTGCGAAAAAGAAAACACATGGGTTTGTTTCTAACCAATTTAATTGAGTTTTATTTTATTACCAATTAGTCCCTCAAGTTACATATTGGTTCTATTTACACCTAAAAATTCTTATCTTGGATTGTCCAAGTTAAGTTTAGCAGGTTTGGATAGAAGTGCAGCTATTTCACACAAATACTTGATGGACTCTTATCGTGAATACTAGGCGAAGATCCCACAAAAATAATATATGTAGGCCACTAACTAATTTTATTTATAACATGAACAGTTATATCAGTTTGACCTACTTGAATATAAAAATATTAATGAATATTAGGTATATGCTTCAAAATTACCACCGTGATTCCATTAATTGTGTTGACAAAAAATTGTAAAAAAAATATTTAACAAATTTCTCGTATTTGCGACTGTCTTAGACGGTCGCAACTTTTTCTTCTTTTATAAATTTCTCGTATTTGCGACCGCTTTTGACGGTCGCAACTTTTTATTTTAATAGTTTTCGTGTATCTGCGACCGTTTTCCGACCACTATTCATTGATTTGCGATGGGTAAAATGCGGTCACAAAATTTGTGACTGTTTTGCGACCGAATCTAGGTTGGTCTTTAATTTTGTGGCTGCTTTGATTTTGGTCGCAAACCAGTCACTAGTTTTGCGACCGCTTTATGTGGGTCGCAATTTTGATCGCAATTGCCTAGTTTTCTAGTAGTGTGTGTGTATGTAGGGTTATGTAATACCCTAATGTCCGAACAACAACGGTTAGGGGCTGTTTGGTAGCCTCTGAATGGTCATTAAGAGGCTACCTCTTAATGGAACCATTAAGAATTTTGCCAATGAGAAGGTAGAAGAATGTGACATGTGATGATTTACCATTCAGACTTGAGGTTACCTCTTATTCATTCAGAGGTTTTAAACCATTAAGAGGTATCATCTGAATGGTCATTAAGAGGCTACCAATATAATGATCAAACAATATTTTATTCAATTCAATTTTTTTTTGCTATAATGATCAAATTATTAAAATGTGTGTATTGATGAAAATATAATGATCAAACAATATTTTATTCAATTCAATTTTTTTTTTGCTATACTCAATAGTATCTACAAACCAAGCACACCCAAATCATAGTTTTTATGCTATCTAGTGATATACATAGGTTTTCCTTTTCATAGTTCTCCAAATCGTAACACCAAAATGAAAGTGTGAACAAGATTGTTGAAATATTACAAAATAAAATGTGTGTATCAATAATTATCAAATGATCAAACAGTATTCTAATCACTTCAATTTAATTTAAACCTATACTCAATAGTATTTAAAAACCAAACACACCCTAAATTATGCATGATTCTGTTCCTGTGATTTCTTCTTAAATCGACCATTTTTATGTTGGCCAAGATCACATTAATAATACGAGATTTTGTGGAAACTCCTACCACTCTTTTGAATGTTATTAAGAACGAAAAACCAAGTGTGAAAATAACATCTAATACTTCCTGGGTAAATAATTAAATATAATGTGAAATTATTGAATTTTGATATGGCCAATATTGTTTTTGTTGATATGTTTATCTTTCATCCCAAAAAGATATAAGTACATAATAAGGCATAAAATTAGGCCTGTAAAAAAATCTTTTAAAGAAGGCAATACAGAGGCAATAAAGGGCTAATAACAACCGAGAATAGTTTCCTCCAATACTCCCTCTCAAGTTGGAGTATGCGGGTCACAAATGTCCAACTTGCCATGTAGCGATTGCAGTTGTCGAGACCCCAATGGCTTCGTGAATAAGTCCGCGATCTGAGATTTCGTGTCAATATGTAAAGGTTCCACTTCTCTTGATTCAACATGCTCCTTTACGAAGTAACAATCCATCTCCACGTGCTTTGTTCGTTCATGAAACACCGGGTTATGGGCTATGTGTTTGATAACCATATTGTCGCAAAATAACTGGGTTGGATTATCTTGTTCGACACCAAGATCCTTTAAAAGCCATCATAACCAGAGAATTTCACTAACAGTGACCGCCATGGCCCGGTATTCAGCTTCCGCCGAAGAGCGGGATACAACTGATTGTTTCTTTGACTTCCATGAGATGGGCGCCCCACCTAGAAGTAAGAGATAACCAGTTCTTGACCGTCTTGTATCCCGGCAACCGAGCCAATCTGAGTCGGTATAACCTACGAGGTTGATTCCACCTTCTTTGGAGAGGAGGATTCTGTTGGAAATTTGTGAAAATAGCACTTTTCACAAATATAGGAAAATGATTTTTTTCCTATTTTGGACTAGAAATAAATATAAGAAAATGAGTGGGTGGGTTTTATATATTTATTTGTGGGTTTGTGTTCTATTTTGGAAGAGCTTCGCAATGAACTAAATCACGTCCAAAACCAAGCTAAGATGAATGAGATATCGATGCTCAAAGTTTGGTGTTTGAAACATTGAATGTTGAAAAAAGTGGGAAACTGGCACCTTGTCCGACATAGGAGGAGAGATGAAACTTAAATGGGTATTTAAGCGGGAACTTTCCATCCTTATTGTTTCATGGAAGCACACACTAAGTGTACTCACGAAGGGTCCGGAGCACCCTAACTCGCACTCGCACACGCGGGCGCGCGTGGCGTGGGTGATGAGGCGCAATGTGGCGCTTTGAAGGCGCACATTGCACTTCTCATCGCCGCTTGAGAGCCGCCTTTATATTTTTGACCACGTGCGCGTGGTGGAGCACAGGGGCTACAAGGACCAGGTGGTGAGAGACGTGGCATGCAGGCGCATGACCCAGGTGGGTCCGCGCGCAGTGGCAGTCTAGCACGTCCGCGCGCGAGTACACGTGGCAAGTAGGCACACGGTTGCGCGCATGGAGCATGGGCACTGATGTGACGTGCGCGGCGCACCAAAGGGAGTCAATACGGCGCGACTGTGTGGCGTGCTCGTATAGGCTCACAGGTGACGTGGCACAGGCGTGCATGGAATTGAACCAGTGTGGCGCACACGTGCATGGAAGTGAGCCAAAATGGCACACGCGCGCAAGGGCGCGCACACCAGTGTGTCTTGTGCGCACGCAGGAACTTCCAGCAATTAATGCCAGTGCTTTTACATTTCAACATTTGAAACTGACGAGTCAATGGTTTTGACTGAGAATTAAATGGCGAATTAAAGTGCATTGAAGACGTTTAATGTAGTTTAATTCTCCCATTTAATTCATTTTTTTCAGTTTCGTCTTCAGACCTGCAGTATAAATAGGAGATCCCTGCTGCAGAACCACACACCGAAAATTCACAACAAACAATCTTCTCTCCTCTGAATTATCTCTTCCTCTTCTTCAAGCATTCAAGGTACACCTTCTGGTTGGAGTCAAGACCAGCAGTGCAACTGCTCACGCTGTTGTATCCTGGAAACATATGAGTTCTCCTGGGAGACTCGAAATTTGTTTTTAAGGGACCCGTGTCTAACACGACCCTCAGCGAAGAACTTCTTTATTTTTTCTGTAATTTTGTTCTTGTTTCTTTTATTTCAGTTTTAATATGTATTGTTATTACTGCTTTCTCATTTCAAGTTGTAATACATGTTAATAAAAGAATTTTCTTTATATTTTGCACGAACGGATTCCTACAGATTCCTTGTCCTGGTGTACCTTTCAAATACCTTAATACCCTTATTGCCGCCTCCATGTGGTTTGCTCGCGGGTCACTGACAAATTGGCTAAGAACATTGACTAGGTAGGTGATGTCTGGCCTAGTTGCTTGAAAATACAAAAGTCTACCCACAAGTCTGCGATATTAGCTAGCGTCAGCTCGAACTTCTTCATCTCTTCTTCCAAGCTTGACGTTTTGTTCCATGGGGAATGCACTTGGCCGAAAACCCATCATTCCACTGTCTTTGAGAATGTCAAGGACATATTTTTGTTGATTCAAAACTAGTCCTTTCCGAGTTCGTGTTACTTCTATCCCCAAGAAATACTTTAAAGGCCCCTTGATGCTGAATTCCTCATCGAGGAAAGATGTGGTTTCTTTGATTTTTTTACGTCATTCCCCGTGAGAATCACGTCATCTACGTATATAAGGGCCGCAATGAATGATTCTTTGGTCTTGACAGTGAATAAGGAGTGATCGGTGTCACACCCCAACCGATGGCGGAAACATCGGGGTGCAAGCACTATGCGTTCAGATTGCTCATGAGAATTCCATAACACTATTGTTACAATAAAATTTAAGTAGATTTCACATAATGTCTAGAATTCAACATCCCCAAAATATCATATTACAAAACCCAAATCATGATTGTTCAAATTGTTCAAAAGGCAAGATTTAACTAGGGTGACGTTTCTAGGCATTTCCCCTAGCTTGATTTCCATGTTCCATCTCGACCTATCAACCTGCAACATGTATTAAAATATCAATACAAAAGTATTGGCGAGTATACAAGTTTGATAATAGAATAATAGATTAAACAGCTCATATCCACAGTGTAAGTAATAAAAGAAATAGTTTTCAGCCGTGCTAGTGTTGAAGTCCACGCAGTGATAGCCCAAGTATCCCGATGCTTTGTTGTTTACCCAAGACTCAAGGTAAACTAGAATCCTCTTAACAATACCCCCCGAGAATAATGGGGGAGGTGCATCTCCTATAGCGCTACTATTGTTAAGGCGGAACTACACACTCTGGATGAAACGTCACATAGCACAAAGAATCAAGAATCACAAGTTTCACATAGGATAGAGTATAAGTTTCCAAAGATTCAAGTTTAAGTTTCATAGAATACATGTTACACCCCAAAAGTTAAAAGTAAAAGGGGATCGAGTATACTCACAGTGATTGCTTAACAGTCGCAACTATTATTGGATCAAAGGGAGCTCTTTTGAGACTAGCCTGATTAAATTACCATAGGATAAGAGTCGGGTAGAGTATCAAGGTTGAATAGAATGCTTAAGCAGGCCATGGATCGGCTGACTGTCCGTTCGGATGGTCAGTCGATCGGCTAGCCTAATGACTAATGGCTGCCCGATCGGACAGTTGTCCGATCGGCTAGCCTGATGTGATTAAATGGCTGCCTGATCGGTCGGTAGTCCGATCGGCTAGCCTATTGTGATTAGATTGCTGTCCGATCGGTCGGTAGTCTGATCGGCTAGCCTAATGTGATTAGATGGCTGTCCAATCGGTCGGTAGTCCGATCGGCTAGCCTAATGTGATTAAATGCCTGCCCGATCGGACGGTTGTCCGATCGGCTAGCGTGGAGGATGGCCGATCGAGTGTAATTAGTGGTCGCCCGATCGGATGGCTGTCCGATCGGCTGGCCCATTGTCCCCGTCTGCCAACTTTTGTAAAATTACTAAGCTTGAAAGTTATTGGTGACGTCACGTCACGTACTGAGGCAACATTAACTCACCGTTTAACAGCCGTTCTGACCGGTTGGGAACCACCCCAATTCAACCAGTTGTCTGTTAGCGACGGGTTTATGCCGGAATCCATCCCGTGACTATCTAAATCAGTGAACAATCCATTCTTAAACCAACTCTAGACCACCAATCAGTCTATAGCCCGTTCAGTCACATTTATCACCAAAGTAAATCATAAATTCGAAGAAAAGATGAAGATCAACCCAAGTTTTATATGAAAAAGTATAGATTTATCTTAGATTTAGTGTAAAAACGTGTGAAATATCTTAGATCTGAGCTAGATCTCGCTTAGAGTGACATCACCTGATAGCTTGTACAACCACCCCGATGACATCATCCTCAAGATCTCAGATCTGAGAGATTTCATGGTGAAAAGTGTGATTCCAGGTGAGGATCACGTAGAGAATGATGTGTAGAGTAAGAAAGTACAAGAATCTAGCTTGAAACATACCGAGATCGATGAGGAAATGGAGAAATAGCGCGCGCGTGCGTCTGGTTCGGTCAGAGCTGTCACATCACTTGAAATGGTGATGTGACAGCCTATTTATAGGTGAGGGGTGAAAGGAGGAAGGTTGGTTCGGTTCGGCTGGCTGTCCGATCGGCTGGTCAGCCTATAGGTGACTGTTCGATCGGCCGGCTAGCCGATCGGCCGGTCACTCTTGCCAGCCCAGCCTTCTCACGTTCAAGTTTATGATTCGTTTTTTCGCGTTATGTTAGGCATTGCGTTATATAGATTTCGTAAAGTATTTTATTATTTAGATTACATCATAAGCATGTAAGTCTCACGGTTTCATAGATTCCGCCAATGCCAAGGCTCCAGTCTCTCGTTTAACCAAGAATCAAGCTTCACGAGTCTAAGGAGTCAAGCACCAATTTAAGTTTCAAGGGTCAACAGTCACCGTTGCTCAAGAATCAAGTGTCTAAGTATCAAGAGTCCAAGGATCAAGTATCAATAATAAGAATCTAGTTTTCATAGTATAAAGGATCAAGTATCTAGTTTAATCATGAAGATTCAAGTATCTAGATTAAGCATCATGGGTCAAGCATCAAGAGTCTAGTATCTGTATCAAGTCTCATAGTTTACGTTTCAAGAATCGAGCATCTAGATTAAAGAATCAAGTATCATAGTGTTAAGCATCAATTATCAATAGGTTTCACACCAAAACTTTTCAAAGTATCAACATTACATAACCACAAGGACTAAGATCAACAATTTGCAGGAGTTCAGGGACTGATCTTGCCAACTGCCTAAAGTTTAGGGATGCTGGGCGTTACAGTCTCCCCTCCTTTAGGAGATTTCGTCCCCGAAATCTTAGAAGAAGGCTGTTCAAAGAGATGCGGGTACTTGGCCTTCATATCACTTTTCAACTCCTAAGTAAATTCAGCGCCACGCTTTCCTTCCCATCGAACCTTAACAATGGGGATTTTGCTGCGCCTCAAAAGCTTGACAGTCTGATCCATGATTTCGACCGGTTTCTCCACAAACTGTACAACTTCGTTTATTTGCAAGTCTTCCAGAGGAACTTGCAGTCCCTCATCAGCTAGACATTTTCGCAGATTGGACACGTGGAACACTGGATGCACGTTGTTTAGCTCTTGTGGCAAGTCGAGTTGGTATGCTACCTTGCCGATCCTTTCAAGTATCATGAAAGGACCCACATAGCGAGGCGCAAGCTTTCCCCTCTGCCCAAAACGAACTACTCCCTTCCAGGGAGATACCTTGAGTAAAACTCGGTCACCAGTAGCAAATTCCAAAGGCTTCCGCCTATTATCAGCATAGCTCTTTTGTCTGTTCCTATCCTTGATCAAGTTATCACGCGTCTGAAGAATTTTATCCGTTGCCTCTTGAACAATTTCTGGGCCGGTGAACTGCTTTTCCCCAACCTCATGCCAGCTGAGAGGAGATCGGCATTTTCACCCATATAAAGCTTCGAAAGGAGCCATCTGAATACTGGAATGATAGCTATTGTTGTAAGAGAATTCTATCAATGGTAAATGTACATCCCAGTTACCACCAAAGTCATTGACACAAGAACGAAGCATATCCTCGAGGGTCTGAATAGTACGCTCGGTCTGACCATCCGTCTGAGGATGAAAGGCCGTGCTAAGATTCAAGTGTGTACCCATAGCGGATTGAAACGTTTGCCAAAGACATGAAGTAAAATGACCATCACGGTCCGAGATTATGTCAAGAGGTACGCCATGACGGCTTATGATCTCATCGGTATAGATTCGAGCAAGTCTCCTTACTTTGTAATCCTCACGGATAGGAAGAAAATGAGCAGATTTGGTCAGTCGATCAATAATCACCCAGATACTATCGTGACCTTTAGAGGTACGGGGTAGTTTGGTAATAAAGTCCATAGCAATGCTATCCCATTTCCAAACAGGGATTTTTGGTTGCTCCAAGAGTCCCGAAGGACGCTGATGTTCATCCTTTACCTTCGAGCAGGTAAGGCACTTAGATACATAGACAACAATGTCCCTCTTCATGCTAGGCCACCAATAAGTTGTACGCAGATCCTAGTACATCTTGTCGGCACCTGGATGGATAGAGTAACGGGATTTGTGAGCCTCAGTCAAAATGAGCTCGCGGAGATTATCGCGATCTGGCACCCAGATGCGATTGAGGTAGTATTGGAGTCCATCGGGTTTTGTTACCAATTGGTCAATGCGGGCACCATGGACTTCCTCGATTATACTACCTTCGTTGGCTGATGAATACTGAGCTTCTCGAATACAAGCATGGAGGTCAATGGAGATTCGGATAGACTTCACATGAGTCTTACGACTAAGAGTGTCGGCCACTACGTTCGCCTTGCCAGGATGATAGCGAATTTCGCAGTCGTAGTCGTTAAGTAATTCCACCCAACGTCTCTGTCGCATGTTCAGCTCTTTTTGGTCAGAGATATGCTGAAGGCTCCTATGTTCGGTGAAGACCACACACTTCGTACCATACAGGTAGTGTCGCCAGATCTTTAACGCAAAGATGACTGCGCCAAGCTCCAGGTCGTGGGTAGTGTAGTTTTTCTCATGTACCTTAAGCTGACGAGAAGCATAAGCAATAACCTTGTCCCGTTGCATGAGCACACAGCCCAACCCACGGTTCGAGGCATCACAATATACCACAAAATCGTCGTTGCCATCAGGTAGAGTCAACACAGGGGCATTACACAAAAGATTCTTAAGGGTTTGGAAGGAGTTTTCTTGCTCAGGACCCCAAACAAAAGGCCTCTCCTTTTGGGTTAGCGTAGTAAGAGGAACAGCGATTTTCGAAAAAATTTACGATGAATCGGCGATAATAGCCCGCCAATCCTAGAAAAGAAACAATCTCAGACACTGATTTAGGCGTACACCAATTCTTCACTGCCTCAACCTTCGAAGGATCAACATGAATACCCTGTCTACTAACAATATGACCAAGAAATTGCACTTCGTCGATCCAAAACTCACACTTAGAAAATTTAGCATACAAACGTTCACCACGTAAAAGTTCAAGCATAAGACGTAGATGGCGAGCATGATCGGCTTTAGACTTCGAATAAATGAGAATATCATCGATAAATACAATAACAAAACGATCCAGGTAGGGTTTACAGACACGGTTCATAAGGTCCATGAACACCAGAGGTGCGTTGGTCAGGCCAAAAGCATGACTACGAACTCGTAGTGCCCATATCGTGTACGGAACGCGGTTTTAGGGATATCATCTTCAAGAACGCGTAGCTGATGATACCCAGAATGCAGGTCAATTTTAGAGAAACATGACGCGCCTTGTAGCTGGTCAAATAGGTCATCAATACAGGGTAACAGATAACGATTCTTCACGGTAAGCTTATTAAGTTCTCGGTAATCGATACACATACGAAATGAACCATCCTTCTTCTTGACAAACAGAACGGGAGCACCCCACGGGGAGGTACTTGGACGAATAAAACCTTTGTCGAGCAACTCTTGTAGCTGGCTGGATAACTCTTGCATCTATGATGGCGCAAGACGGTAAGGAGCCCTGGCGACAGGATTCGCACCGGGTATGAGATTAATACGAAAGTCAACAGATCTGGGAGGAGGAAGACCAGGAAGATCTTCAGGAAAGACATCAGTGAAGTCACACACCACTAGAACATCGCTTATGTTCTTCCCCTTGCCTTTTTATTCCACCACGTGGGCCAAGAATGCAGGGTTCTGCTTACGTAAGCTTCTGTTCGCTTGTGTGCATGACATCAATCTCAGTCCTTTCGAAGGTCGGTCTCCATAGATGTGTAGAAGATCACCAGACGGAAGGGGAAGACGGACAAGTTTTTTGTGACACGCAATTTCGGCATGGTTCTTACGCAACCAATCCATGCCGATAATGACATCAAAACTACCCAACCGCATGGGTATAAGATCAATAGCGAATACGTGATCGTTAAGAATCAGGGAACAATCGCGCATGATAGAATTCACAAGGATCGACTTACCGTTGGCGACCTCAACCGAGAATGACTCTGGTAACTTAGAGCGTGTACAATTTATCAAAGACTCAAATTCCACGGACACAAAGCTTTTATCGGCACCAGTATCAAATATAATCGAAGCATAAAGGTTATTAATAAGGAACATACCATTGACAACGCCATTGTCATTATGAGCCTGATTTGCGTTAAGGTTGAACGCCCGTCCACGAGCGGCTGGCTGCTGGTCCTGGTTCAGCTGAGGACACTGGTTACGGAGGTGGGTAGTATCTCCACACTTGTAGCATGCATGAACAGCATTGACTGGCCTAGGGTTCTGCAGAGGTGCTGGAGGGGCAGGTAGCGCTGCCTGAGCTGGGGCTTGCTGAGCTTGCGGTGCAGGGTTAGCTTGATGACAGTAGGGAGTCGTGTGACCATAGCGATTACAGTTGGTGCACAGACGACAGGCAGAAGTAGCAGGATGATGGTAGTTGCAAGTTGCACACTTGGGATCCGGCCTAGTGTATTGCTTCTTAGCTTCGGGAGCAGCAGGGTTAGCAGCAGCAGTAGTAGGAGCAGGTTTAGCCACAGGGTTTGCAGCAGGAGTAATGGCATTACAACCCGAACCCTGAGCTTTCCGTTTCTTGTTCTTGCTGCCACTAGGCTGTTGAGTGACTTGATTAGCAAACTTTGAAGGGGCAGGGGTAGCAAACTGTTTATCACGCAAGCGGTTGTTGTTCAAACTTGCTGCCAGACGATAGACTTCTTCGATAGTTTCTAACTGAGCTGCTTCGATAGAATCACGCATTGCAGATGGTAGGCCATTGATGTACTTGGTTATCATCCGCTTAAGAATCGAAACCAAGTGAGGGACGATAAGACTTAGCTGCTTAAAACGAGTAGTATAAGCCAGGTTGTCATCACCCACTTGTTTTAGATGCCAAAATTCTTCTTCAAGGTTCAACTGCTCATGGGGAGGGCAGAACTCAAGCATCATGAGTTCACGCACCTCAGCCCATGGAAGAGCATATGCTTCTTCATTTGAACGGATGTTTCTCTCATTTGACCACCACTCCAGTGCTCTGCCCTGAAACATTCCAGTCGCACTCCTAGTTTTCAGATGATCTGGGCACTCGCTGTTAATGAAGGTAACTTCGATGCTGTCGAACCACTCGAGCATAGCAGTCACCCCATCACTGCCCGTGAAAGACTTAGGGTTGCAAGAGATGAAATGTTTGTCGTTAAACTTAGCAGGCTTTTGCTTTTCAGCCTTGGAGTCCGCAGAGGACGGCGGAGTGTTTGATCCTTGAAGCTCGGTGAAGATCTTTGGCATGACGCGAGCAAACTTGTCAGCCATGAATGCCATCATCTTTTTCTGAGACTTCTCTCTGGATCTCCTGAGAGCGTCAGATGTTCTACGAGCAGACATCTACAGATCCAACGAACGGGATCGTATAAGTCCAAATTACGAATTCCTCACAACATAGATTACTCACACGATAGACTTAAGAATCTAGATTGAACCATCTCCAAAATTCACATCCTTCACATGGCACGTTGTACGAAGTTTGGTTAACATGCCAAAAACGCTTATATATAGGAAGTACCAGCGGCGTATCCACCACGCTTCGGACATGTCGCCTGCCCTCGTACTCGGTGTCATGCTACGTGTCATATTCATTACATATCGTCATCATTATCATCATACATTCACATAGGTTAATAGATTACCGTAGATTACTCATAGATCACTCAATTATATCACATAGAATGCTCAGAACAAATAGTCGTAGAATGCCCAGATAGATTAACATGAATCATCTCATAAACTGACATAGATTACATTGATAGATTTATCATAGCTTGCTCAAGTAGGTAGTTTAACATAGGCTAACCAAGTAAATGATCATAGATTAAACCAACAGACCAATGCAGTTTAACATGGATTAGCTCAAAATAGCTTAACGTGCTAGATTACCATAGATTAACATAATAGATCAACCATAGATCATGCTAGAATTCTCTTAGACTGCATAGACTTTCTGTAGATTACATAGGCGTTCCAGAGATCACATAGACGTTCCACAACGATCTGCAAACACTAAATCTCGCATGGCACTTGGTACGGAAGTTGGTAATATGTCGGAAGCACTTATATATAGGAAGTACCAGCTGCGTATCCACCATGCTTCAGACACACCACTTCTGTCCCGTACTTCCATGTCATCATAGCGTTTCACACCACCACAACGCATCATATCATAGATGATTCAATGTTTACCACATAGAGTACACATAGAATAAAGCTTCGTAAATTTAGCTTGATCTGAGATTAGAATTTACGTTTTAGGTTGCGGACAACGTGCAGGCTTTGCGTGAAAATGTTTTACAAATAAACGAAGAATTAAGTTCAAAACCTTATATAGATAAAACCATATTTATAAAATCGAGGTAACATAAAAACGGGATAGGCTTATAAAACATGGGATTGTTCCGGGTAGAGGAACGGCGAATAACCAAAGTGATTCGAACCCCTTTCGAATTGAGGTAACGCGCCTTGACTTACTTAGACCAATACGTCATCGATGTTAGGCCTCCGATATTCGTCCTTTTAGTCATTCTACATACTCAATTGTTTGGCAGTTACGAGACTTTGGCGAGACATCAAATCATTAAGGAGTGGGACTAGTTATCAAGGTCTGAGTTTCACCTCTAACTTGACAACATCGTACCCCAAAAGGTTGTCGGCTCTTATCCGCAGACAAGACCTTCTAGAATAATATGGAGATTTCCCATCAAGTTTCGGATGTCACTCCTATCCTGTGGGCAAATCTCGTGCAAGGTATGGACACCGTATAACAGCGTGTTCATAGTATAAAGTGTACATTGTATCAGCCTTAGGAAAGGCATGTAAGTTTAGCAGGAATAATGAGCTAGGAAGCATGTTCGGTAGAATGCATAAGTCTTAAACATCAAATAAGAGTCAAGATTCATAGAACTATAGACTAGGGCACGATTTCTTACTTATCCTAATTCCCTATAGTTATGGCTCTGATACCAATCTGTCCCACCCCAACCGATGGCGGAAACATCGGGGTATGAGCACTATGCATTCAGATTGCTCATGAGAATTCCATAACACTATTGTTACAATAAAATTTAAGTAGATTTCATGCATAATGTCTAGAATTCAACATCCCCAAAATATCATATTACAAAACCCAAATCATGATTGTTCAAATTGTTCAAAAGGCAAGATTTAACTAGGGTGAAGGTTCTAGGCATTTCCCCTAGCTTGATTTCCATGTTCCATCTCGACCTATCAACCTGCAACATGTATTAAAATATCAATACAAAAGTATTGGCGAGTATACAAGTTTAATAATAGAATAATAGATTAAACAGCTCATATCCACAGTGTAAGTAATAAAAGAAATAGCTTTCAGCCATGCTAGTGTTGAAGTCCACGCAGTGATAGCCCAAGTATCCCGATGCTTTGTTGTTTACCCAAGACTCAAGGTAAACTAGAATCCTCTTAACAATACCCCCCGAGAATAATGGGGGAGGTGCATCTCCTATAGCGCTACTATTGTTAAGGCGGAACTACACACTCTGGATGAAACGTCACATAGCACAAAGAATCAAGGATCAAGAATCACAAGTTTCACATAGGATAGAGTATAAGTTTCCAAAGATTCAAGTTTAAGTTTCATAGAATACATGTTACACCCCAAATGTTAAAAGTAAAAGGGGGATCGAGTATACTCACAGTGATTGCTTAACAGTCGCAACTGTTATTGGATCAAAGGGAGCTCTTTTGAGATTAGCCTGATTAAATTACCATAGGATAAGCGTCGGGAAGAGTATCGAGGTTGAATAGAATGCTTAAGCAGTCCTTGGATCGGCTGACTATCTGTTCGGATGGTCAGTCGATCGGCTAGCCTAATGACTAAAGGCTGCCTGATCGGACAGTAGTCCGATCGGCTAGCCTGATGTGATTAAATGGCTGCCCGATCGGTCGGTAGTCCGATCGGCTAGCCTATTGTGATTAGATGGCTGTCCGATCGGTCGGTAGTCCGATCGGCTAGCCTAATGTGATTAGATGGCTATCCGATCGGTCGGTAGTCAGATCGGCTAGCCTAATGTGATTAAATGCCTGCCCGATCGGACGGTTGTCCGATCGGCTAGCGTGGAGGATGGCCGATCGAGTGTAATTAGTGGTCGCCCGATCGGACGGCTGTCCGATCGGCTGGCCCATTGTCCCCGTCTGCCAACTTTTGTAAAATTACTAAGCTTGAAAGTTATTGGTGACGTCACGGCACGTATTGAGGCAACATTAACTCACTGTTTAACAACCGTTCTGACCGGTTGGGAACCACCCCAATTCAACCAGTTGTCTGTTAGCGACGGGTTTATGCCGGAATCCATCCCGTGACCGTCTAAATCAGTGAACAATCCGTTCTTAAACCAACTATAGACCACCAATCAGTCTACAGCCCGTTCAGTCACATTTATCACCAAAGTAAATCAGAAATTCGAAGAAAAGATGAAGATCAACCCAAGTTTTATATGAAAAAGTATAGATTTATCTTAGATTTAGTGTAAAAACGTGTGAAATATCTTAGATCTGAGCTAGATCTCGCTTAGAGTGACATCACCTGATAGCTTGTACAACCACCATGATGACATCATCCTCAAGTGTTGGGATTGAACCCTATCAGAGGAACAGATAATTAAAGCCAAAACTGGATCAGAACAGTGGATCAAGAATAAGCAGATGATTACAGATTAGTTCATGCAAATCTCTCCCCTTGAAAGTGGTTTCATATCTGCTGACCTCCTATCTGCTGATCTTACTAAGTGCTGACCTACAACTGCTGCTTTGCATCTACTGACCAATGTCAAAGACTGATGGAAGACCAAAGCTCTGCTGACTCAATCTACTGCCTTGAGTCAAGTACTGCTGATCCGGACAAGCACTGCTGGGTTCACAGCAGTGGAAGGATGCAGCAGCTGTTTAAGTGTCTTTTATGTAATGAATTGTAATAGCAGTAGTTAGTACATCAGTGTTTGTATAGATCAGAGGTTAGAGTTTGTTAGGAGGTTAGATGTCACTTTCATGGTGACGTCAGCTAAAGATGCTTAGTGGTTTGCAAGTGCCTATAAATAGTTCAGTACTTTGTACTGTTCTATTAGCTCTTTCACCACATCGTCTTCTTTGCACGAACAAACTACTGAGCTCTGGCTGAGGGGGAGTTTGCATTCTTACATCAATCATTGTAATCGTTGTTGAAACAAATTCAATCATTCGGTTCATTGTGTAAAGATGTTTGATTAAAAGTATTACTCCTGTTTGATTGTATGCAAAGTTTGTTTTCATCTTAATTCCGCTGCACAACTCTTTCATTTCCATCTTAATTTCAAACGAAAATACAATCAAAAAGAAACTCAGATCCAACAATTGGTATCAGAGCCTGGACAGTCAAATTTGATTTAACAATCATTTTGACGTAAATAGTTCAGTTCATAACAGTTGATACTGATCGTTTGTTCGTCCGTTGAAAAACAGAGCAAGGATTAATCACCATTAAAGTTGATTTCTCAGTGTCTGTAAAACAACAAGAATGACGTCACAATCTCAGGATGATAAAAACAACATCGGCTCGCTTTTTAAACCACCTATGCTAAAAAGAAATGAGTACAACATCTGGCAGAGGAGGATGGGTCACATCCTCGCTCAACAAAGCACAGGTTGTTGGAGGTCTGTCATTTATGGTCCCCATGTTCCTTCAGTGCCAAGCGCTGAAGATGCTAAAAAGTTCGTTCCAAAACCAGTTGAAAATTATACCGAAACCGACTTTCAAAAGATCGAACTAGATGCTAAAGCTTTTAGCATCATAGCATCAGCGCTGCCCAATGAGATATATGCTGGACTGTTACACTGTAACAGTGCCAAAGAATTATGGGACGCACTTAAGGAACAGTTTGGTGGAACTGAAGAAGTCATAGAAAGCAATAGGGAAATCCTGAACCAACAGTATGAAACATTTTGCTACGTTAAAGGTGAATCACTAACGCAACAATTTGAGCGTTTTAGTTGTCTCATCAGTGAACTGAGGCTTGTTAACACCACTTTTACAAACTCAACTCAAAATAGCAGGTTCCTCAGGTCACTGCCAGAAAAATGGGACACTATAGCTTTTGTCACCCGAAATTCATCTGAATTCAAGGATCTGACCTTGACCCAACTCCATGGTCGACTCCTGACCTACGAAAGGGAGTTGAACCAGAAAAGGAGGTTACAAGAGTCAGGAAAAGCTACCGATGATTACACTTTCGGTAATACTGCTCTTCTGGGTCAAGAAGAATCTGGGAGCAGTGGTAAGGATTAGGGTTATGATCACTTCATTGACATAACTGCTGGTGCAAATTTTAACAACCCTGATCCTCACTCTGCAAGTTATGCATTCACTGCTAACGAAAACCAGATGTCAGACAATTTAAGCTTTGAACTCAATGATTTACAACATTTTGATCCCACTGATTTAGAGGAAATGGACATCCTGCACCAACTGGCTTTGCTAAGTGTTAGAACTAGCAAGTTCTACAAAAGAACAGGGAGAAAATTCCCAGGTTTGCATGGGAATCTAAGGGTTGGGTTGGATAAATCAAAAATCAAGTGCTATAAGTGTAATAGGTTGGGACATTTCGCTAGGGAATGTAGGAGTCAAACCGCTGGTCCCATAATTACTCATCCTAGCTCAAATCCTCGACCTCAAAACCAAAACACTGTGCACTATGCCCAATATGCCCCAGCAGCACAAGTGAACACTGCTCACTATGCTGCTGCCCCTGTGCCAGTACATTATGTCCAAACTACTGTTCCACAAATCCAATATGTTCAAACCCCTGCTCCACAGGTACAAGTGCAATCTGCTGCACCTCAAACCACTGCTCCAGCAGCAGCACAACCAGATCAACAAAGTTTTTTCACTCAAGGGTTTGTTGACTGGAGCAGTATGCCTGATGATCTTAGTGATGAAAATTTTGCACTCTATGCTTCTAATGATTCTTCACATGATGAGTTTTGTTTAATGGCACTAGAGTCAATACAGGAGGGGGTTGAAGCTGAGGAGGAACAGCAGTGCTTTGAAACAGTGGAAGAGGTGATTGAAGCAGTGGTTACTGCAGTGGCTGATGAAATACTGTTGGGAGAAAGTTCAGGTACCCTGATTGAACCAATGACAGATCCATGGTCCATAGAGGACAAAGAAGAAGAGAAAGAAGAAAAGGCTGGTGAAAAGAAGGTAAAAGCTGATGATGATGAAGATCATCAATGTGATTGTGCAATGATGGCAGCTGCCAAGGTATCTCCTCAAGTTCTTGAAAAACTGTGTTCTGACAATTGCATAATTGCTTTTGCTAACATCAAAGAGGTGAATGAAAACCTTCGGGATAAAATCTTGTCTGATGAGGTCAAATTTGAAAGGTCTTTAAAAGAACTTAAAAACAAATTGACTGAAAAGGAAAAATAAATCAGCTGTCTAAAAGAAGAGCAAAGCATCACCAAAACCCAACTTCAAACTATGGTAGAAAAATACCAAAGTTGCAAAAAGGAGTTGGAATCCACCCAGATTACTTGTGAAAGATGGGTGGAATCCTGCAGAGGATATGAGGTGATGCTTGCTAAACAGATTGAAAGTAATGTGAAGTTTGGGGTTGGGTATAGAAAATATGATGATGAACACATTGCTTGTGAAAAATCTGTTCAAAACACTGATGTAACCACTGAGTTCATCCCCACAAACAAGAATGGCCAAGAAGTGAAAATCACTGACAAACTTGGTAACAAAATCACACTTGGCAGAACAAGGAGTTCCTCAACTTTTGAAGAACTTGAAAAACATCAGTTTAAACCTACCTGGTCTGACGAGTGTGATATTCTTGAAAATTTCAAGCCAATGGACTTTACATCAACTGATGGTGTTAAAGCTCCAAAAGCTAAAGTCATACCTCTCAAGGACATCCCAGCAGTGGTTAAAACCTCTGCTGCAAAGGAGTCTGAAAAGAGAAAGAAGAAAGAAAAAATTGACAACTTGTTTTGTGAATTCTGTGAAAAAAGGAATCATCTAACAAAAGACTGTTTCCACTTGAAAGCTTATGATTTAAACAAAACAAGTATCATTGTTTCAGCAGAAAGCTGCATTGTCTGTGGTAAAACAAACCACAAAACTCAAGCATGTGTGTACCTCAAAAACTTTGATGTGAAAAAGAACGAGTACATGGCTAAAACATCCTTGAGTCCATCATCATCATCCTCATCATCTGTCAAGTTCATCAAGAAACAACCACTGTTTGTGCCAGTTCAAACTTCTGTTACAAAACAGCTGAACCAAACATCTGTCAAAAGAGATGTTCAGGTTACTGATGCACCCCCTGCCAATCAGTTCAGAAAAGGCAGAGAAAAACAGTCTTACCAAAGGATTCCACACGTTTATGAGGCCTACAAAAGGCCCTCTAAACCCAAAGTGAACAGGCATCCTTTTGGCTATCAGCAGATGATTGGTCAGGACCCACAACAGTGGTTAAAGAAGAACTGTCCTAAAATAGTTCAAACCCCTGACCTAACAACTGTCCATCATTCTGCATCCATCCCAGACACTGTTGAGACCCCATCCAAAGCCTTGTTGGCTTTGGAGACCTTAATGAACTAATCCTTTTACTTCATGTGCAGGGAGCTTCTGCATGCTTTGATAGTCTGTGGTATGTAGATAGTGGAGGCTCCAGGCACATGACAGGATGTAAAGCCCTCCTCAAAGACTTTAAAATCCATGGAGGGGGTGATATATCCTTTGGGAATAATAGTAAAGGAAAAGTTCTGGGGTCGGGTACAGTGGAGTCTGGAAAAGTAAAATTTGAAAATGTCAATCTAATAGACAATCTAAAATTCAACCTTCTGAGTGTGTCCCAAATGAGTGACAAGGGTTTTGGGTCATTCTTCACAAAAGATTGTTGTAGGATTGTTGGACCAGAAATGGTCAAAAAGATTGAAGCAATAATCAAAACTGGTCAAACTAAACTTGTTGCTCAAAGAAGTGGCAATGTTTATGTTGTTGACATGTCAAAAGAGTGTCCCAGAGCTGATGCCTGTCTGTTCTCAGCTGCCTCTAACAAAGAGACAGAACTTTGGCACAGAAGGCTGGGACACACAAATCTTAAGACAATCACAGAAATTTCAAAAAATGGTTTGGTGAGAGGCCTACCACAAAAATTGTTTTCATGTCCTGAACATTGCATTTCCTTTTTAAAAGGAAAACAACATAAAAGTTCTTACAAGTCCATTGAAGAGTCCAAAACAACACAGTGTTTGCAAATGCTACACATGGATTTGTTTGGCCCAGTTCAAGTCATGAGCCTCAAAAAGAAAAGATATTGTTTGGTTATTGTTGATGACTTTTCTAGGTTCACATGGACTTTCTTTTTGCACTCAAAAGATGAAACTGCAGGCATTTTGCAAGACTTTGTAACACAGGTTGAAAAGCAATTTGACCTTCCAGTGAAAAGCTTCAGGAGTGACAATGGCACAGAATTCAAAAATAGGGAGTTGGATGCCTTCTGTGTGAAGAAAGGGATTGTAAGGCAGTACAGCATCCCAAGAACACCAGAGCAGAATGGGGTAGTGGAAAGGAAGAACATAACTCTGATTGAGGCTGCCAGAACCATGCTTGCAGATTCAGGTTTGCCATTAACTTTCTGGGCAGAGGCAGTAAACACTGCTTGCTATGTTCAGAACAGAGTTTTAATAAACCCCAGGCACAAAAAGACTGCCTATGAAATTCTGTATAAAATTAAACCACTGATCTCATATTTCAAAGTGTTTGGCTGCCCATGCTTTATTTTGAACTTAAAAGATTCCATTTCAAAATTTGCAGCCAAAATTGATTGTGGTTATCATCTGGGATACTCATCCACTGCCAAGGCCTACAAAGTGTTCAACACACGGACCAAGGCAGTGGAGGAGACTTTGAATGTTAAGTTCAATGAACTCTCATCAATGAAAATCCCAGCAAACCCTGCAGATCTGTTTGATCTTGAAAAATTCACTTTTGAAAATACTGCTGTCAAGACTAACAGTGCAGGTCCATCAGAGGATACAACACCAGACTATGGGTATGAAATCATCATCCCTCAAAGGTCTGCCACAAAGGGAAAAGCACCAGCTGTTCAAAACAGTTGTCAAAGCTCAACCACTGCTACCTCAATAGTTGTTGACCAAAGTAGCCCATCAACCACTGCTTCCACATCCTCAAACACTGCTGACAAAAGTCCTCAAACAGTGGATAAAAGTCAGCAGTTGTCCACTTCATTACCTCCTATACCACCACCTTTTGAAGCCACTGCTGGATCATCAAAGTCCCCAGCAGTGGTTAGCTCAGATGATACACATTTGCAACCTTCACCAACCAATGCCATCATACCATACCAAGGAGATTTAATCTTCTTGAGATCTCATCCACCTGATCAAATCATTGGCAACATAAATGAAAGGGTGCTCACAAGAAGCCAAACCCAAAACATTTGTCTTTTTGCTGGTTTTCTATCACTCCATCAGCCAGTCAAGTACCAAGAGGCACTGAAAGACAACAGCTGGGTAGAAGCCATGCAAGAGGAGCTCCAACAGTTTAAAAGACAACAAGTATGGGAGCTTGTACCACTGCCAGAAGAGGTTAGTCCCATTGGCACAAAGTGGGTCTTCAAGAACAAAACTGATGAAAGGGGTATTGTTGTCAAGAATAAAGCCAGGCTTGTGGTTCAAGGTTACAGACAGGAAGAGGGGATTGATTATGATGAAACATTTGCCCCTGTTGCAAGATTGGAAGCCATTAGACTGTTCCTGGCCTTTGCTGTCAACCACAATATGAAGGTGTTTCAAATGGATATCAAAAGTGCTTTCCTCTATGGTACAATTCAAGAAGAGGTGTATGTTTGTCAACCTACAGGTTTTGAGGATCCATTTTATCCAGATCATGTCTACAGGCTAAACAAAGCCTTGTATGGCCTGAAACAAGCACCAAGGGCCTGGTATGAAACTCTTTCCAACTTCCTACTCTCAAATGGTTTCAAAAGAGGTACCATTGATAAAACACTGTTTTTAAAATGGAGAGGGAAGGATTTAATGATTGTCCAGATTTATGTGGATGACATTATTTTTGGAAGCACATGTAATTCAATGTGTGAAGAGTTTAGAGAACTCATGACAGCTGAGTTTGAAATGAGTGCAATGGGTGAGCTGCAATGCTTTCTTGGTCTCCAAGTACAGCAACTACAAAATGGAACTTTCATTCATCAAAGCAAATATGCTAAAGAACTTTTAACCAAATTTGATATGAATGATTGTAAACCATGCAGCACACCCATGGCAACAAATAAGCTGGTCATGTCTGATGAAAAGGATGAGCTGATTGACCAAACACTTTATAGAAGCATGATTGGGTCTTTATTGTACCTAACTGCATCTAGACCAGACATTATGTTTGCAACATGTGTCTGTGCAAGAAGTCAATCAGCTCCCAGAAAATCAAATCTCATTGCTGTAAAAAGGATATTCAGATACATAAAAGGTGCTCCCACACTTGGTATCTGGTATCCAGCTAATGGGAACATCAAGCTTTCAGGTTTCTCAGACAGTGACTTTGCTGGATGTCACACCACAAGGAAGTCCACATCAGGAGGGTGCCAGTTTCTAGGTGATTGCTTAGTTTCATGGCAAAGCAAAAAGCAAGCAGCTGTTTCAACATCCACTGCTGAAGCTGAATACATTGCTGCTGCAAGCTGTACAGCCCAACTCCTGTGGCTTCAAAATCAGTTACTGGATTTTGGTATCACTGCCTTAAAGACACCACTCATGTTGGACAGTCAGGCAGCAGAAAATATCATCAAAAATCCAGTTTCCCACTCAACCACCAAACATATTGACATCAGACATCACTTTGTGAGGGATTGCTATGAAAAAGGTTTGATTTCTCTGCATCATGTCCCAACTAAAGACCAGCTGGCTGATGTGCTCACAAAAGCACTTGATACAGCCACTTTTGAAAGTTTGGTCTCTAGGATTGGGATGCTGAACATGGAATAACAAGCAACATCTTGTTTTTATATGAATAAAAGCAACAAAATGTTTTCAGAAAATCAAAATTCCATCCTTAAAAATAGCTAAAAATGAAAATTTTCATTAAAATCCTTAAAAGTCTGCCATTAACCACTGATTGTTCAAAAGTCTGCTTCTTTCAAAAATCTGTCCACTGCTGAAAGTCAACCCCTGCTCTCTCATTACTTTGATAAACTTTGTTGTTCAAAAGCAGTGTCTTATCCACTGATATGCTATCCACTGATAGTAAAAATCATCCACTGCTTTCATACCACTGCCTTCATCTGTCCTTATCACACAAGTACTGTCCTTCACTTTCAACAGGGGTTGTCACGTGGGCAGTACATATTGGTCAGACTTTTTGTAACGGCTGCCACCTCAGCATTCACTTTCTTCCCTATAAAATCCCCCACTCACCATCAAAACAGGGTTTTACTGTCGAATTGAATTCTTAAAAATTCTCTTCTCAAAACAGTTTTTCATCTCATCTTCCACAAATTTCTTCGATCAATCATCCTCAAAATGACTAAATCAAAGAAATCTGCAAAACCCTCATCCAAATCTTCATCGAAAACAGCCTCTCAAAAGGAAATCTCCACTAAAATTCCACACAAACCATCTCATAATCTTCTTGGTCTTCTTACAAAACCCAGTTCCACAAAGGAGTTCGATTCCATCATTGATATCATCACCGCCTCAAAGTACAAAACTTTGTTGACAGCGGATGCACCAATTTACTTGGCAACCCAAAGGGAGTTTTGGAAGAATGCAATCCTTGAAACACAAGGAGATGCTGTAATAGCCATTAACTCTACTTTAAAGGGAAAAGAAGTCAGGATTACACCACAAACAATTTCAGAGGTCTTTCAACTCGACGATCAAGAAGGTAAAATTACTTTCCCTAAAAACGAGTTAAAAAATGATTTTCTGGAAAGGGGGTACAATGCAGAGGTCAAAAAGGACACCTTAGAAAAAGGTTACTTTCCTCCTGCACCAAGATTTTTATTTCACACCCTTTTAAAATGTGTTTCAAACAAAACCACTTCTTTCAATGAGATACCATTAAAAATTCAAAAACTGGGATTTGCAATTCTTCAAGATGAAAATTTTAACTATTCCCAGGAAATTTTTAATGATTTGGTTAAAAATGTTGAAACAAAGGCATTCCTACTTTTTCCAAGATTTTTAAGTTACTATTTTGAAATGAAACTTGGAAAGAAGGATGCTGCTGCAATAAAACAAGGTGATTTCATTCAAACAAATTGCTTAACTGCTGAAACTTTTACAAGGATGTCTACACCTTGCAAAACACAAGCAGAGGTGCCTGAGCAGATTTTAGCAGTTACAACTGCTCCTCAGGTATCTGCTGCTGAGCCCACTGCTCAAGGTGATCAAAGCAGCAACACAACTGCTTTGAAACCTACACCTATTATCTCCAAAAAGCCAAAAAGAAAAACTCAAAACCCCACAAAACCCATCAAAAAGGCAACTCTGGAGGATGAGATACCAGAGCTCCTGCCTGTGACAACACAAATGTCACAAGAAACCACTGCTGCTACTTCCTCACAGCAGTTGGTACAAATATCTCAACCCATAACCACAACTCCTCCTGCTTCTTCACAAAAAGAACAGGTTGTACAAATAGGGTCTCCACATCATGATGCTCTGGAAACACTCGTTTCTATCATCCACAGCTCAATACCCGGGGCAACTCCACTTTCTACACCATCCTTCACATCCACAATTCCCTCACCAATAAAACCACTGTTGGATGCAATTGATTTGAACAAGGCATTAACCAGTCCTTCTCAATCACCTACTAATGAGAATATACCTCAACAACTGACTGGGTCTGATGTATCAATCTTTGCTAACCCACCAACACAACCTGAGGAGGTTACACCCCTTGAGTTACAAGTAACTCTTGGTGGTAATCCAAGTGAAGCAGCCACTACAAGTGTTACACCCACTGGGTTACATTTGGACAGTGGTTACATTAATAAGACTTCCTTGGAGGCAATTCCTTTTATAGCACCTCTGCCAACCACCAGTGGATTTATTTATCCTACTGGCAACATCAAAAGGTTGTCAAGTGTTGAAGGAAGAAGACCCCAGTACCAAGAAAAAGGGGCATCAGTGGTTAATGTTTGGAGTATACTCCCTATATCTACCACTGATAAAACCACTGCTAGTGGGAAATCAGATGATCCCATTAACTTGGGTGATGGTTTAAAGTACCAGAAATTGACGGATCACATTTAAAAACTTGATAACTCTGTTGCAGAACTCAAAGATATGCTACAACAGGTGTTACAAGTTCAGAAGGTACAATCAGCAGCTGTTCCACCTCAAGCACCTGCTCCACAAAGGGCACCTGCTACAAATGAGCTCTGGAAGTTATTTCAATCTTTTCTCCAACAACAAGCACAATTAGCAGATCAGCAACATGAAAAACATGTACAACAGCTGAGAAATGCAATGGAGTCAAGGTTCAAGAACACTAAGGCTGACTTAAAGGCTCTCAAAACTCAGATCTTGCACACCACTGGCACTGCTCCTCCACAAGTACGCTACATTTATCAACTCCCAGAAGATAATGCCAAAAAGGGGGAGAAAATGAAGGAGTGGAAACAGAAGGGTATAGAGGATGGTCTTTATCTTGAACCAGAAAATTCAAACATGACCAAAAAGATCCCTTTGCCAGATGGTAGTAAGAAAATTGATGTGACAATAAATGCACTAGCAGAAGCACTTGCAAGTGTAAAAAGGGATAGAGAGGCCAAAAGGAAAGCCAGGGTGGAGAGAATGGATCATCCAGAACAGGGTACTTCTGGGTCAAAGGATCATGAAAATCCTGTTGAGGAAAAGAAGAAGCCTACTAGAAAAGTGAGGCAACCCAAATCCATTCCAACCAGACGTTCAAAGTCTGCTCAAAAACCACCATACAAAACAGCTGATGCAACAGGAGTTACAAAAACTACTGCTTGCCAAACAGTTGTTCCATCAACACACACCACTTCAACACACACAACATCCACTGCTTTACCATCATTACCACCAAAAACAACGCCTGCTGACATACAGCAGAAGACAGCAGATGTTATAACATCTGTTGTAATGACAACAGTGGTTGAAACACCAGTTGTTTCAACAGCTGTTAGTCAATCACAATCCACTGCCACTACATCTACCACCACTGTTCCATTCAAAACATCATCAGTCTCTCCTAAACCAAAAAGGAGAAGGCTAATTTTAAAAGATGATGACACACCTCCATCACCAACATCTTCAAAATCCCTGTCAACTGTCACTATTCCAAAACCCATACCTCTCTCTTCAGCTCAAATTATAAAATCACTACCTCCTGCTGGTGTCTCATTTCCTCTGGAACTCATTGCAGTCAGAGAAGAAATCAAATCTTTTTATTATGAAGATGACCCAGCCAAAAGGAGTTTGCCATCAATTGCAAATTATCCCAGGCCTAACAACATTGAAGAATACTTGAAGCTCAAAGCCAAACAAGCAGAGGATATTGCAATAAAAAACAGAAAAGGGAAATCTGATAGAGAATTTCAACAAAACTATCAGTTTTTACTCTCACAGGTCAATGCTATGGAGCGTTTTGCTAAAAATGTATGTCAGAAAATCTCAGAAAGGGCAGATGAGTCCTTAAGAAAAGACTACATTGAAAACATCATGACCTACAAGAAATACAAGGGGGAGAAACACATGTACAAGAACTGGACCATTCCTGAGCTTGAAAAAGAAGCAGCCAGGATTCAAGACATGATCAAAAATAAGGTCAAGCAGACTCCTCCTGAAAAATTCAAACAATTTGAAGCTGAGAAGATGTTAGAGCTGAGGAGAATGAAAGAGGAGCTGATTATAGCTGATTATGGGTCAAAGAACTCTGTGACAAAGTGGGGAGAAGATAGAGTCAGGGCAACCTATAAAAGATTAGAGGAACTTAGAAAGAAAGATCCAAGAGTTCCACAAAAGCCTGACTATTCCAAAGCAGCGGTTTCAAAAAGACCACCAAAGCTGCAAGTCAAAAGAACCACTGCTCCAGCTGGTGCTGCCATCTACAAAAGAAGGAGCAAAAACCAGTTTAGCATGGAAACAATTCAAGATCTTTTAGCCGGAGATGCCATTGTAAAAGCTGGCACGGAAGTAATGATAAAAGAAGATCTTGAATTAGAACAATCTGCAAATGCTGCTCAGCCAGCTATGAACAGGCCAGCCTCACCAAATACTTCTGCAAATAAACATCTCCCAAGAAACCCACCAGGCTCAAAAATACAAAAGTGGGAAACTGACAAACAGACCTGCGTATTGACTTTGCTCAGGTCTGGTGGAGTAGTGGAGAAAATATCAAGGGAACAAGCTCTTGGCCTGAGTCTTGAAGATTTGCAGGATCTCCTTGATCTTCCACTTAGCAGGGATGATGAAGATACAGATGCCCTAGACTTTGAATTACAATTTAAAGGTCAGATAAGGGAGCTGTTGATGAGGCAATAAAGAATTCCACAAATAATGAAGAGTTTTGGCATTATCTGTTCCAGGGGGAGATTGTTGGGATTGAACCCTATCAGAGGAACAGATAATTAAAGCCAAAACTGGATCAGAACAGTGGATCAAGAATAAGCAGACGATTACAGATTAGTTCATGCAAATCTCTCCCCTTGAAAGTGGTTTCATATCTGCTGACCTCCTATCTGCTGATCTTACTAAGTGCTGACCTACAACTGCTGCTTTGCATCTACTGACCAATGTCAAAGACTGATGGAAGACCAAAGCTCTGCTGACTCAATCTACTGCCTTGAGTCAAGTACTGCTGATCCGGACAAGCACTGCTGGGTTCACAGCAGTGGAAGGATGCAGCAGCTGTTTAAGTGTCTTTTATGTAATGAATTGTAATAGCAGTAGTTAGTACATCAGTGTTTGTATAGATCAGAGGTTAGAGTTTGTTAGGAGGTTAGATGTCACTTTCATGGTGACGTCAGCTAAAGATGCTCAGTGGTTTGCAAGTGCCTATAAATAGTTCAGTACTTTGTACTGTTCTATTAGCTCTTTCACCACATCGTCTTCTTTGCACGAACAAACTACTGAGCTGGCTGAGGGGGAGTTTGCATTCTTACATCAATCATTGTAATCGTTGTTGAAACAGATTCAATCATTCGTTTCATTGTGTAAAGATGTTTGATTAAAAGTATTACTCCTGTTTGATTGTATGCAAAATTTGTTTTCATCTTAATTCCGCTGCACAACTCTTTCATTTCCATCTTAATTTCAAACGAAAATACAATCAAAAAGAAACTCAGATCCAACATCAAGATCTCAGATCTGAGAGATTTCATGGTGAAAAGTGTGATTCCAGGTGAGGATCACGTAGAGAATGACGTGTAGAGTAAGAAAGTACAAGAATCTAGCTTGAAACGTACCGAGATCGATGAGAAATGGAGAAATAGCGCGCGCGTGCGTCTGGTTCGGTCAGAGCTGTCACATCACTTGAAATGGTGATGTGACAGCCTATTTATAGGTGAGGGGTGAAAGGAGGAAGGTTGGTTCGGTTCGGCTGGCAGTCCGATCGGCTGGCTGTCCGATCGGCTGGTCAGCCTATAGGTGACTGTCCGATCGGCCGGCTAGCCGATCGGCTGGTCACTCTTGCCAACCCAGCCTTTTCACGTTCCAGTTTATGATTCGTTTTTCGCGTTATGTTAGGTGTTGCGTTATATAAATTTCGTAAAGTATTTTATTATTTAGATTACATCATAAGCACCGAAGTCTCATGGTTTCATAGATTCCGCCAATGCCAAGGCTCCAGTCTCTCGTTTAACCAAGAATCAACCTTCACGAGTCTAAGGAGTCAACCACCAATTTAAGTTTCAAGGGTCAAGAGTCAGCGTTGCTCAAGAATCAAGTGTCTAAGTATCAAGAGTCCAAGTATCAAGTATCAACAATAAAAATCTAGTTTTCATAGTATAAAGGATCAAGTATCTAGTTTAATCATGAAGATTCAAGTATCTAGATTAAGCATCAAGGGTCAAGCATCAAGAGTCTAGTATCTGTATCAAGTCTCATAGTTTACGTTTCAAGAATCGAGCATCTAGATTAAAGAATCAAGTATCATAGTGTTAAGCATCAATTATCAATAGGTTTCACACCAAAACTTTTCAAAGTATGAACATTACATAACCACAAGGACTAAGATCAACAATTTGCAGGAGTTCAGGGACTGATCTTGCCAACTGCCTAAAGTTTAGGGACGCTGGGCGTTATAATCGGCTCGAGATTGTTGAAAGCCGATCTGTTATAGAGTTGTGGTAAACTTTTGGTACCAATTCCTCGATGCTTGTTTCAAACCATAGAGCGATCGTTTGAGCCTGCACACTTTGTCTTCTCTTCCCTTCTTGAACCCTCGCGGTATTTTCATGTGTATTTCCTTGTCCAGCTCTCTGTGTAAAAAGGCATTGTTCACGTTGAGTTGGTTGATCACCCAATCCCTTTTTGTAGCCACCGTGAGTAGAGTTCGAACGGTAACAAGCTTAGCGACTGGTGCGAAGGTGTCATGAAAATCGACTCCCTCCATCTGTGTGAATCCCTTTGCAACCAATCTTGCCTTATAACTTTCTACTTCCCCATTTAGTTTATACTTTAGTTTGTACACCCATTTTGATCCTATGGCATGTTTTCCTTTTGGCAAGTCCTCAAGGGTCCATGTGCCATTTCGTTTAAGTGCTTGAATCTCCTGCTTCATGGCCTCTCTCCAGTTTGAATCCTGCACTGCTTCGTTAAACGTCTTCGGCTCATCATTGGAACTGATGGCCGCTAAGAAAGCTTTGTGTGTGTTAGAGAACTTTTCATAAGATATAAAATTAGTGATTGAGTGTACCGTGGAGGAGTTTTAATTTGAGACGGGTGGATCTTGATCTATGGATGGTGGGAGACGGACGATGTAATCGTTTAGACGCACGGGTCATGATCTATTTCTCTTTTCCATCGTTGGCACTAGTGCTGGTCCATGATTTTCTTCTTCATGATTATCAGTTTGGCCTACCTTATCTGCCATGATGTCCTCTATTTCTTCATTATGAAAATGGCCCCCTTCGTGATCTTGCATGGGGATATTCTCCTCATGGAAATGTGCATGGATTTCTCCTTGCTCATTAGTGCATGGTTCATCATGTATGGGATGATACCATGGAGGTAAGACAAGAATTTCTGGCTCATTTTCTTCAAAACGAGCATTCACTTTGTCATGTGGAAAAATATTTTCCAAGAATTTTACGTCCCTCGAAACTACAAGTTTGTTATTTTTGATGTCTAGGACTTTGTACCCTTTTGTTTCGAATGGGTATCCTAAAAATATGCCCGGCCTCCCTCTTACTTCAAACTTGTCACCCTTTGTTTTTGTGCTCTGATAGTAGGCGAGGCAACCAAAAACACTCATATGATCATATTTGGGCTTCCGGTTAAAGACTATTTCATAATGGGTTTTGTTACCGATGACTTTGGAAGGCAACTTATTTATGATGTAAGCTGCTGTGAGGATGCACTCCACCCCGTTTTGTTGCGGGATGTGCGGACAAGTGGTTTCCAATATTATTCCTTCTTGATTGTAAAAAAAGTCATTCGATTTGATGTGAACTCCCCCCAATGTTGCAGCGGATTCTTTTTACATTCATATTGAATTGAGTCTTGACCATTTTGTGAAAATTAACAAGACAATCACTAGCATCTGACTTGTGTTTTAAAAGATATATCCAAACTGATCGACTAAAATCGTCGACTATGGTCAAAATATATTTTGCTCATGTTAAGGAAGGTGTTCGGTACTTTCCCCATATATCACAATGCAAAAGCTCAAAACATTCTTTCATTTTAATGGAACTATCAATAAAAGGAAGTCTAGCAAATTTTGCTTTCACACACGAATCACAGATGTCATCATTTGTCTTTGAAGAAATAAAATTGAAATAAGAGAGTTTACTACGGGACGCATGTCCCAGACGTTGGTGCCAAAGATCACGTCCCACCATCATTGCCATCCTCTCGCTTCCCACCATCCGCATCCGATATAGGCCTTTCTCGCACCTACCCGTCCCAATCAATCTCCTTGGACTCAAGTCCTGCATGAAAAAAAATCCGGGAAAAATGTTATGGCACATCTGAGGTCTTTGGTCAATCGGCTAACATATAGTAAGTTGCAAGTGAATTCAGGAATATATAAGACGTTGCAAATCTTTGACCCATCTGGTAGGGTGCTTGACCCCCTTCCCTTAACAGGTACTGAAAAGCCATTAGGAATAAGTACAGGGACTTCTATTTTTTTTCTTTCTAAATCACCATGAAGTGTTAAGGCATTGGTTATGTACTCGGTACAACCCGAGTCCACAATCCAATTCGTACCTTCATCGAATATACGTGCCATGATTGCTATAGGCTGTGGAACTTCAACATTGCCTATACCTTTCCCGCTGAGCATGTGCATGAACTGTTTGTATTGTTCATTGCTCAAACCATGAATGGGGCTTGTCTTGTTTTGAATCGGCTCATTTGTTGTCGCACCTGTCTCAACATGACCGGCCTTAGGCTTTCCCTTTTCTCCTTTTCCTTTCCTAGGCCACCATTCCAGGTACCCAATCAGCTTGAAAGACCTGTCACGGTTATACCCGTTTTTATCATAAAAATTACAATGTTCCACTTCGTCATCAGCTGTCTTGTTGGTTTTAGAGGTAATTCCTTCCGGATCTCTTCAGCAGTTTTAACATATTTCACGCTAACCTTGATTTCCTTTTCCATGGCCGTGCATGGCGTCGCAACGAAGCCACAACATGTAATCGCCGTGTGCTTCTGCTGGTTTCGGTATGGTTCCATTGACAAAACCTATCTTGTTCTTTGCAAACAAGAAGGTTTCCATCTCCTGAACCCAATCGATGTAGTTAATATCGTTTAAAGGCTCATTCACGTGCATCTGCCTGGGGTAATCAGACGGGTGTAGATAATAAGGCGAGGTGTGATCGTTCCCAGCGCTGCTGGTGTTCTTCGAGCTGTCTACTTTGTCTTCGGCCATGTAGATAGTCGCCAAGAATAATTTGGTTTGGTGGGTTTTTTTTAAGGAATAGGCCCTCATGCCATATTGAATTTCGATATCGCCAATATTGTTTTCATTGATCTGTTTATTTTTCATCCCAAATAGATATAAATACATAATAAGGCATAAAATTAGGCCTGGAAAAAAGCTTTTAAAGAAGGCAATACAGAGGCAATAAAGGGCTAATAACAACCGAGAATAGTTTCCTCCAATAAAAATTTGTTGCAAGTTTCCTGTGTAGGTAATGCTAACCCATTTTGAGACAGAATGTTTTTGTAGCATCACATATGTACTCATCCTAAATTAGTCGTTAGTGTTGTTATATTAAGGTAAACTTTCTATGGGGTTTCACTTTCAGACATTGCACCATGGATCAAGATTTGAGATTGGAATTCCCTAAAGAACTTAGAGTTGTGGTCCATTGATGTCATTGTGTCATTGTGTCATCATTTCGCATGGAGAAGCTCACCTTCTACTCTGTTTTCTCCTTTCTATTTATTCCAGGTTAAGATTACACAAATTCTTCGACCGACCACATATTTACCTAACCACTAGAACAAATAAATGTAGAGAAAATGTTTTACTAGAGTAACATCAGCTAGTATATATATTATTGTTAGACATGTGTAGTTGTTAACACTCCATGGTCGTTTTGCGCCATGTGACAGCCCAATCAACAATGGGGCATTATGGGGCGTTTTATAAAATGGGTGTAGTGGGGATGTGGGGCATTATATTAAATGAGATGTAAGACCATATGTAATGGGGCTTTATAAGGGCGTGAAAGATTTTGATAATGCCCTTACACCATTACTCATGGGCATTATAGGGGCATGAAGAGTGAGAGACATTTCTAGAATAATGTCCAATAAGAAGGAAAAATAAGGAAACTAATAAATAAAAGGGCATTATGAAGTCTTAACCATTACATGAAACATTATGATGGTGATGTGGCAAAAAATGCCCCTTAAGGGGCATTAACCATTACCCATGGTCTAATATAATTAAATAAAACAAAAACCATCAAAAAATATTATTGGACAAAGAATATGAAGATGAAGGGTGATTGGACAAAGAAATGGAAGCAAGGCGTGGAATACACAACGCTCCAAACAAAATTTTGCAAAAAAAGCCCACGGGGGCCGTTGAAGGGGCGTGCTTGGGCGTGATTCATCAAAAAAACGCCCATTATGTATCCACTATGCATGGTCTTAGGCATAATAAACTCGTAAAAAGATCGACCTAATTCAATTCTATTCTGAAAAATGCAAATTGTCAAGAGTTGACTCTATATAATTAATGATTAGATTTAATTCAAATTTGATAATTTCCATTTGGCCTCACAAGCTATTGTTATTATTTTCTCTAATTACTTAGAGTTTCTATTATATACATTATATAATTTAATGTAGAGATCTGTTTATTTGAGATAAGAAAAAAAACTCAAAACAAATATTAACAGGTACAAAAGTCTAGCTTACAACAACAAAATATCGTTACATTGGTCATAGTGCATTCATCAAAAATAAAACAAATATAACTTTGTGTACATAAAAGTTACATTGTGACCCCCAGTTATAAAAGTCTGGTTCCGCGAGTACTGTAAACCAAATCGGAAGGAAAGAAAAATTAAAGAATTTAGCCTAGTTTTCCCGTCATTTCCTTTCTTTTCCTTCCTTAAATGAAACTCGGGAACACGACATGTTTTATTTTCCTTTCTTTTCCTTCCTTAAATGAAACTCTGGAACACAAAATATTTTTACTTTCTTTTTGTTTCCTTTCCTTTCCTTCCGTTAGTAAACTCTGGAACACAGTGTTAAAGTTCAAGTCTACAACGAGTATACATATGGTTGAATAGATTATGTACGCTTAAATTAACTTTTTATCATTTAAAATAGCTGTTCTGTAATTTTGTGAACTTGTTTATAAAAATATATTTTGATAAAAAAAAAATATAGAGATGAGTCTTTCAATAAAAGTCTCAACACCCGAAGTTTCACAAACAGTAAAAATCTTTATCGAGTATGATCATGGAGTTTTGTTTAATGTGAACACCAATTAAAAAATCTTTATCAAATACGATCGTGGAGTTTTGTTTAATATGAACACCAATTAAAAAATCTTTATCAAATATGATCATGGAGTTTAAAATGGTGTAGTTGAAAAAATTATTTATGTTTTTTTAATGTCAACGCCAATTAAAAAATCTTTATCAGATATGATCATGGAGTTTTTCTTTTTTTAAATGGTGTAGTTCAAAAAATTATTTATCTAAATGGCTACTTTGAAAAATATTTACTGAAATGGGTTTTTTCTTAAAACAAACTTTTTCTCACTCGTAATCCTATTGAGTAAAGTAATTTCTTTTCAAAAATATGTTATTTAACATGAGTTACAGAAAAAAATATAACTCAATTAAAAAACAGGTCGTAAGACTTTGAAAATTTTATTTAAATGTTATTTAAAATATTCATTAATATTAATATTTCCTATAACTATTTTTTAAAAACGTTGTTTTTATTGTTTCTCATATATTTTTTTGAACTTACATAACAATATTTTTCATAAATGTTATTAGTCGTTTTAAAATGTCACAAATATCATTCAATTTAGGGGTCTTAAACGGGCTAAGTTTTTGACGCGAAACAGACTCAACCAAATAAATTTTTGACATAAAGCACATATCAATAAGTCAAATAAAAAACGGGTTATACTAAACCAAACTCACGACTTTTACGTTAGGTTTGTGTCTTATCACATATTCAAAACCTTATCTTTCATGTTTTAACTTTTTTTTTTAATTTTTAATACTTTACATAATAAAAATAATTCATCTTAAATTTTTAAAAATATAAATATGATATCCTTACTAAAATGATGTTCTTAAGAATATTAAATTAAATCAATCAATTGTAACTCATATTATTTGATCATGCTAATTCATTGTCTTGGAAAGTACATATTCTAAAGTATTTAAAAATGTATTTAAAAGTCATATATAATATTTTGTTTTAAATTTGTTAAAAAACGTATTTGTAAGAAAACTAATAGAATATTTATGAAAGAATATAAACTTTTATATTGAAAAAACGCTTTAAAAAAGCAAAAGAAAACGTTTATATTAAAAAGAAATTAAAAAGCTTTTCATAAAATTTCATGATCCTACAGTATGTTTTTAGTTTATTTAGAAACTTATTTTTTTAACTCTTGTAAAAGGAACATTGTTTTTAATGGAAATTACTTTACCCAATAAGATTAGGAGTAAGAAAAATAAGTTTTTAAAAACACTAATTTTAGTAAATACTTTTCAAAATACCTATTTAGGCATTGGCGAAGGATAAAAGTTCTGGGGAGGACCCCCAGAACTTTTCGCTTAGTAGTGTTATATATGTAGTTTTCGTATAGAAATTTTTGGGTGTATACGTTTTCGACCCCCGGTTCTATAGAAATTTTTTGGTATATACGTTTTAGACCCCCCGGTCATTCGGGTCAAGCTTCGCCTAGGTAAATAATTTTTCCAACTACGGAAAAACTCCTAACAACTTGCAATAACATCCAATGCGCTCTTTTAGTTTATTCTAACAAAACAAGTGGACTTGGAAGATGTATGTATAGCTGTATGGGTAGCTCATGCGTATAAATAATGCATGTGTTGGGGCTACCTACAACATCTCTTCCTCTACCTCGTTCTTTTAACTAGGATAAAACAAAAAAATGGTATACTAATCTTTCTCCATAAACTATGAATGTTAGGCTAGGTATTTTATTGCCATTTCTGTTTTCACAGCTAAGGAATTCACTTTTTAATGCAGGCTGACCAGGGGGTACGTGTTGGACCATGGGGTGGCAGTGGTGGAGGTCCATGGGAATTCATACCTCATGGCAGGATTAGCCATATCAGTATCCGTAGCGGATCTGTTGTTGATGCCATCTACTTTTACTTTACAGATCCAAGTGGTAACAACTACCGGAGTCTTCACTTTGGCGGTCCTGGTGGCTTTCTTCATGAGGTGATCAGCTAATTAATTTGATTTGTGTATATATACATGAAACATAGTGCTATGTTTCTGAGTTATTTCAACAAATAGCATGCATATATAATGTGTACATGTATTCAGATTCCCTTGCCCATCGGTGAGGAGATCATCCGGATTAGTGGAAGATACGGAGTTTTCGACGGCACCACCGTGATTACATCATTGACTATTAAGACCCACAGAAATACCTATGGCCAATATGGCACAGATGGGGGGACTGATTTCTCCTTGCCTATAACTAAGGGCAGGATTATTGGATTCTATGGGATGCATGGTAGTTTACTCGACAATATTGGTGTCATACTTTGTCCCTAGAAGCTAGGGAACCATGGTGTCCATGCATATGGTGTTATACTCGACTCTCTTGATGCCTTGTAATAAAGAAGCTTAAGCTGTACGCAGCTAATTACTTAAGGTTTACTTGAGCTGTAGCTTCAATATATATTCGGTTTTATTTGGTGTGTCCTCAACATACGAGGATACAATGTCTGTTTGGTTGACAGGAATCCATAGGATTTCAAGGGAATTGGAATTTGAATTCCATTCCTTAGTGTGTTTGGTTGGACAAATTAGATGAAGGGAATTGGATTTCAATTCCAACAAAATCCCTTATCTAATTGAATTCAGATTCCTTCTAAATTTCAAAGGAAAGTTTAAAAAACCATGGGAATGTTTCCAAAGTTACGGAAATAACCCCTTGCCTCTTTTATTTTTGTCTAAAAACCAAAAAATAATAAAAAAATCAAAAAAATTCTAAAAAAATCAAAAAATAATAAAAAATCAAAAAAATTCTAAAAAATAAAAAAAATAATAAAAATCCAAAATATTCTAAAAAAATCAAAAAAATTCTAAAAAATAAAAAAAATAAAAAAAATAATAAAAAATCCAAAATATTCTAAAAAATCAAAAAAATAATAAAAAATCCAAAAAAAAAAAATATCCAAAAAATTCTAAAAATCAAAAAAATTATAAAAAATCAAAAAAATTCTAAAAAATTCTAAATATTATAAAAAATAATAAAAAATCCAATAAATTATAAAAAAATTCAAAAAAATCCAAAAAATAGAAAAAATCCAAAAAATTCTAAAAAATCAAAAAAATAATAAAAAAACAAAAAAAATTCTAAAAATTCTAAAAATGAAAAAAATTATAAAAAATCAAAAATTAAAAAAATAATAAAAAATCAAAAAAATTCTAAAAAATAAAAAAAAATGCAAAAGTTATAAAAAAACAAAAAAAATTCTAAAAAATCCAAAAAATAAAAAAAATCCAAAAAATATAAAAAATCAAAAAAATTATTAAAAATCAAAAAATAAATAAAAAATATAAAAAACCGAAAAATATTCTAAAAAACCAAAAAATAATTAAAAAAAATCTAAAAAAAAAAAAAATAATAAAAAATCCAAAAAATTCAAAAAATTAATTTTTTGAATTTTTTCGATTTTTTATACTTTTTTGGATTTTTTTATTATTTTTTAAATTTTTTTGGATTTTTTATTATTTTTTAGATTTTTTTGAATATTTTGAATTTTTCGGAATTTTTAGATTTTTTATTATTTTTTTTGATTTTTTAGAAATTTTTTTATTTTTATAATTTTTTTTAACTTTTTATTATTTTTTAGAATTTTCTTTGATATTTTAGAATTTTTTGGATTTTTTAATATTTTTTAGATTATTTTTTAGATTTTTTGGATTTTTTATTATTTTTTAGAATTTTTTGATTTTTTAGAAATTTTTTTGATTTTTTAGAATTTTTTGAACTTTTTTTTATTTTTTAGATTTTTTGAACTTTTTTTTATTTTTTTGAATTTTTTGAATTTTTCGGATTTTTTATTTTTTTTATATTTTTTTGTTTTTTTAGAAATTTTTTATTTTTATAATGTTTTTAACTTTTTATTATTTTTTAGAATTTTTTTTAGAATTTTTAGAATTTTTTTGATTTTTTAATATTTTTTAGATTTTTTTTGAATTTTTTAGATTTTTTGATTTTTTATTATTTTTTAGATTTTTTTTTATTTTTTATATTTTTTAGAATTTTTTAGAATTTTTTGGATTTTTTATTATTTTTTAGATTTTTTTGAATTTTTAGTATTTTTTGGATTTTTTATTATTTTTTGAATATTTTTGAATTTTTATAATTTTTTTGGATATTTTAGAATTTTTTTGAATTTTTATCTAAGATAGTTGTTTTTAAAACTTTTACCAATTGTTTATAACTAGGGGTAATTTTGTCTTTTTAGGTATTTTTAAATTCTAATTCCATTATTACATTTATCAACCAAACACATCCATGGATTTCAAAGGAATCCATCAAATTCCAATTCAAATTCCAATTCCCATAGGGATTCCAATTCCAATTCCTACACATTCCGCGAACCAAACGCCCCCTAAGTGTCCATGTTATAATTGTAATAAGCACACCAGTCGTGCACGTGCTGTATAATTAATGTATACTCGCAAAAGTTTATAAAAGTTTGTTCATTATGTTGAATCCCTAAGATATGAAGAGATGATAGAGACTCGTCATCGTCCAAGTCTTCACCGTGTGGTTCTCTACAAAAAATTACACTGTTAGCCTCGCCACGGAAGACCACGGAAGGGGGATCTGTGACCAAGCTCCGACGTGAGAATAAGAAATCTTACGGGGACAATAAATGTGATTCCGACACAATAAATTAGTTGGAATCGGTGGTGTGGATCGGAGGATTGAATGTTTGTATTCAATAAGGTTGAGAGAATGATTTCTTAGGGGACGTTTGGTTCACGGAATGATTTGGAATTGGAATTGGAATTTGTATAGGAATTAGAATTTGAAGGAATTGGATTTGGAATTTAAACATTCCAATTGTAATTGGAAATTGTTGGAATTGGAATCTTAATTCCATTTTTGTTGTGTTTGGTTGTCAAATGAGTTGGAATCCATCACCCCGGCACCCACAACCACCAGTTCGGGTCGAAACGGTTCGGATCGAAGCGGTTCGATTCGAAACGGTTTGCGTCGAAACGGTTCGATTCGAAACGGTACTGTTCGAAACGGCACTGGTCGAAACGGCACCGGTCGAAACGGTACGATTCGTAACAGTTCAGGTCGAAACGGTTCGCATCGAAACGGTTCGATTCGAAACGGTACGGGTCGAAACAGTACGGGTCAAAACGGTACTGGTCGAAATGGTACGATTTGAAAAGGTTCAGGTCTAAAAGGTTCGCATCGAAACGGTTCGATTCGAAACGGTACGGGTCGAAACAGTAGGGGTCAAAACGGTACGGGTTGAAACGGTTCGGTTCGAAACGGTACTGGTCGAAACGGTACAGGTCGAACGGTTCGATTCGAAATGGTACGGGTCGAAACGGTTCGGTTCGAAATGGTACCCTCGAAACGGTTCGATTCGAAACGGTACGGGTCAAAACCGTTCGCGTCAAAACGTTACGGGTCGAAACTGTTCGCGTCGAAACGATACGAGTCGAAACTGTTCGCGTTGAAACGGTACGGGTTGAAACGGTGTGGGTCGAAACGGATGAAGATTCAAATGAATGTACTTTAATTCCTTCACATATAGGAAGGATTTTGAATTCCTTTAGTTAAAGGAATTTGAAGGAATTCATGCCTAATTCCAATTCCAATTCCATTGTCAACCAAACACATGAAGATTGGAATTGGGATTCCAATTCCATCAAATTATGTGAACCAAACATGTTAAGTGATGGAATTCAAATTCCAATTCCCTTAAATTCCATTGAATTCCTGCGAACCAAACGCCCCCTTAGTATTCAATGTGGATTTTTAGGGTTTTTGAAGAGTTACCTTATCCTGATCTCTCCCCTGGCTTATATGGGGAGCTTGACTTATCAAATCGAGCCCACCTCTGTCAAGGACCGGTGGTCAAACAGCTGGGCAAAAGGAATATCCGGGCATAGTGCAGGTTTCTATCTCCTTGGGATTTTATAAGATTTTATCATTAAATGACCTGCTCTTATACCTAAGCAAGGTATATTTCCCATCCATGCATTAAATGCCAGAGAATAGTCACGTTGCTGGCCTTTATTCCGGATCACTAAGTTGGTATGCCGGTTTTCTACATGATGTCCTATTTTAACTCAGTCATTCATGCAGAGGTATTAAATCGATGATGAACTTGAGCCCAATTCCCATCCGGTTGTATTGGGCCTATAATTTAGCAACGATAGGAAGCTTAAATGAGGAGCCCAGGAATGGACATTCGTCGTCATGTCATCCGTAGTCCAGGCCCACTATATTTATGTGTGGGCCTGAACTGAGTTCCTCCCTTCAAGTGATGTCGTGGTTCCCTCCAATAAGCAGTTTCTTCTAGGGGTGTTCAGAAAAATCCGGATCCAAAACCGAATCTCAAATATCCTATATTTTCGGATATCCGAAAATCAGAAAATCCGAATTTTCGGATTCTGGTTCGGATATGAATTTTAAAAATTTTGGATAATTCGATTATCCGATATCTGAATTTTTTTTTATAAATATATATAGTATATGAGCATTATATTTAGTTTGAAATATAGTAAAAATAGTAAATAATAGGATTCAGATGTGGTTTTATAAATGTTTTTTGTTTTCAATATTAGAAATTTAGAAAATCGAATATAGGTTTAGTTTTTAATCTATGCACGAAACGTTTTTTATTTTTTTTTTATAAATTCGGATATCCGTTTGGATTCGGATATTAATATTCAGTATCCGAAATTTTCGGATATTCGAAAACTGGATAATTTGATCTTGAACACCCCTAGTTTCTTCAACGGCTCTCTCGTACATGTCATTCCAGAAGAATCCCGCATTCATCACTTTCACCACCACAGTTTTGGGTCACGAGTGCATGCCACATATTCACTCATGTATCTTTTGGATTACGTACACTACAAAAAAGCCATTTAGTGACATACAAAAAGTGCCATAAAAAAACAAAAAGGTGCCACTAAAGACCCTTGTAGGAATGGGTGGCACACAATAAAAGTGACGCTAGAAGCGCTGACGTTAAAGCCTTTTAGTGGCACTTTCTGGATGTGCCGCACAAAGTTTTTGGACTTTTAGTGGCACTTAAACTTTTGCCAAAATATAAAAAAAAAACTTTTGTGGCACAATTTTTGTGCCTCTAAAAAGTAATTATAGTCACATATCTATACTAGTTTTAGTGGCACATTTTTTTTGCTACGATATAAAAAACCTTTTATGGCACAAATATTGTGTTGGTGAAAACTGTTTCAATTTAAATATATCTATTATTTTTAGTGGCACATAATTTGCCATAAAATTACATTATTTACAATATAAAATATAAAATAAAAGATAAAATTGTAAATGTAAAATTCATAATATCATAACTTCAATAATAAGTTCGATTCAAAGCATATTTCAAATGTTAGGAAAACATCGTGAATAATTAACATATTCCAAATTCCAATTATTTAAAACAAGAAGTCTAAAAGTTCTTTTGGGTGAAAATTCCATTATCATAAAACTTAGCTCCAAAGTTTCTCATGATATCTGTCCTGCGATCATCAACCATATAAACAAGTATTAGTATTGATTCAAAAAATTCTAAAAGTTCTTTAAACTCATTGTTCTTGATTCAAAAGAAAAACGTGTACAAAAATGGCCTGAACACCTAACAATTAGACCAAAAACAAACATATAATACCATTTATAGTTGAATCGAGTACCTAACAATTAGACAAAAACCAACATAATACCTTAATTGCAATGTCAACAAAACTTTAAGATCAATTGTTGGACCGGTTTTGACTCCGAAACGATTGCGAAACGAACGTGAAACGTGCGGAATCCGTACACGAACGCGACCTAAACACACATGACGTAATATAACGTGATTCTTTGATAAAATCTGAAATTGTACAATCACTTGAATCACTTAGAGACTTTCTCTCTCTAGAACTAGAGCTCTTCAAATCTCTAAAATGGCAAAAGTTTCTAAACTAAACATAATCTCCCTATTTATAGGCCTTGACTATTAATGAGATTTCTCATTAATTACAATTATGCCACCTTGCCTTTTTTACTAGATATAACGCTATAAAGACTCGTTTTCTTCTGTTTCTCGCTACGGCTCGGATTGACGAAGGCTATAGACATAAATGCACTAACAGACTCCCCCTTGGATATTGCCGTAGTCAATCTCGATCATTGAGTCAAACTCGTAGCGTCTTCTTTTTCTATCTCTCTCTTTGAATCTTCTTGAACAGAATCCCGATGGATCTGTCTTCAGCTTCAGCTTCTCCTTTCTGTAGACTCTTTTCTTCATCAGGCTCCCCCTTTCGTCAAGCTTCCGTGCTTTGGGATCGACACCTTGCTTTCCGTATACAAGCTCCCCCTTGCTTTGAGCTCGTCTTCAGACTCCCCCTTAGTCTCAGCTTCCGGGATCGTAATCTGGAATCTCATCTGCAATCACTCAAGCATTTATAAGTAACAGCATTTCAAATTTCAGCTATCCAAGAATTGTAACCTGGCTTACTCAACATTCTAAACAAACAATTTTCATGAATTTGGCAGTTTCATCGAATCGAATCGGAAACTAGCTCTATAACAGTATAAGCATCCAAATCCCCCACAGTTAATCATCCAAGTCCAAACTAATGACCTTGGAGATATCACAAACTGTTTTGAAATTTTTGATTTTAATTCAAGTTTCAATTTAATGAACTTGTTTTATTTTCAGAAACACAATCAGCTTACTTAGATTTTGAAACTCAGCACTCAGACATCAGTTGTCGAAAATAAAGCAGAATCAAAAATCTTTTTGTATTTTCTAAAAATATAAAGCAATAAAGAAATATGTACAAACATATTTTCAAACAATATTTTTGTTTGAATATGCGTCAGAGGATCATATCAGTTTTTTGACAAGTCACAAGTACCGTTGAGCTTAAAATCACATTATGCATTAAACAATTCACTTAGATTGTCGATATACTGATCCACTTAAATTTTCATACAAACTTCAACTGATTCAGGATATGAATTAGGTGTCTTATGAACTTAGCTCATTCATGTGTCCCACCTCTTGAATATACTCCCGTATCCAGAATCCCAATAATCAGTCTTACAGGTGAGTATACTACAATGATATCTGTATATAAATTAGGTATGCGAGGGCCGAGGGATCTCAGGTCGATACTTCCGTATACACAGAGAGATATCAGCTTCGACTTTAAGGTGTGTCCCCTTTAGAGGATCTTTTTGCTTACAACAGCAGCGACTATCAATTTTATTGTTTCATCAGCATGCTGAGGGTTTAATGCTATGTTTCAAGCATTGCAGAAAGTATTATCCAAGGACTAGGTCAGAACTACCGTTCAGCAGAAGTCCCGGAATAATACCCCAGACATAATTGAGTATAAAGACCTAGTATATCAGATTATGAGACCTTTCAAACGAGATTTCAGGGGTTACCTATATATCCAAGTAGTGTTCCCCACGAAATAAGCAAGTTTGAATTTAGGTTTATATCCCGAAAAAGTTTACTAAATGTATAAAAATCTACCGACACATCCACGGTGAGATCGTTTAACACATTTAAACTTTCCATTTCTTTAGCGTACTGTAACTGTCTACTGATGTACTATCATTTCCTCTTTTTACGCAAAACTCAAATTTCTGAATTTTATCATGTTTTTGGCTTTTTCAAATTTTCAAATGTTTTTGTATTTTCTAACAACATTACTCCCCCTAAAATGTAAAACCATATAAAGAAAATTTGACAACCAACACTGATAGCTTTGTCTCGCCATCCATTTTTTGCATCTCATGCTCTGTTTTGCAGAAAATATAACATACCCCCATGATATACAACACATTGATTTTTATAGTTTGAAAACCGTTTTTCAATCTGGTGAAAGTAATCATGTTTGTTCAGCCGTGAGGGTTTCGGCATATTCAATCAGAACTCCCCCTTACAACAAACTATTTTCCCATAATGATTTCAAAACACTTAAGTTTGTTTTAATCAGAATGGTTTTTCCGGAAAAATTAGTTTGTTTACCCATCACTTGTGGGTTCGGGGTCATCTCATCACCTTGTTCTCTTTTAACCATTTTAAAAAATTTAACATTATTAGGACAAACACCACTAACACTTGTAGAAAATCAAGTACAACTTAATGTCCTTGATTAACCACTTGTAAGACGAAATATCACAGTTACCATCCTGTGAATTTCTCAAGAATGATGCCGATACCTGCTTCACACTTACCAACCTGGAAGCTCCGGCAAGTCAGGAATTCAACCAACAGATTTTGACACCCAAGCCTGACCAGCCTTAGGCGCATTTTGAGCTTTTCTCTTTTCTACATAAAATTCTTTTGCCCCTTTTACCTTTCCATCAGCCATCTTGCTAAAAATATGTTTAACATTGCTATTAAACATTTTTCCAGCATCAACACCTTTTGATTTTAGGTTTGCGGCTCGTAATGGTGGAAAGTTCTCATCATTCATTAATGGAACTGTCTCTTCCTTTTTTACCTCAACTTGTGGCTCATCTGATTTTGTGGAATCAGATTCATTGCCCGAACTTGGCTTGTCTGACTTTGATGAGCCAGATTCATCGCCAATCACTTTCTTTTTCCTTTTGTTTGTCCTCAGATTTGTATCTGAAGAATTCGATTTGCTTGGCTTTGCAGTCGAGTGAATCGATTCATCAGAACTTTTATTCGAACCACCCGGTGAACCTGAAGACAAAATCTTCTCCAAATACTCTCTCGCCTTCTTCCTCTTCTTCCTCAGTCTGTCTCTCTGCCCCTGTGAAAGCTTTACTTTCTTATCTTCCACTTTCTGTTCTTTGGGCTTGACAGTGACTGGTTTCTTTACCATTCTCTGAGATTCAACCCTTGATCTTCCCATCGATCTCCTTGGGCAATCTCTGGCAATGTGACCTTTGATCTGGCAGTTATAGCATCTTCTTGTTTCATAATTCCAATTCTGGCAGTTAACAGCAACGTGTCCTCTAATACCACAGGTATAGCACACTCTGTTATCATACCATTCACTTTTGTCAGTCCAAACCTTCAAATCATAACATTGTTTGGCTTGGTAATAATCATTTCTCCTCTTCAATGCTGGATTTGTCTTTTGAGCACTGTGGTCAAACCTGCACCACTTATTACCAACATTTTGTGAGTTTTCAATTTTAGATTTTTGTGATTTTTGATAATGATTGGATGACTTATCTGATGAGCTTTTATTTTCAATTTTAAAATTTTTCGAATTTTTAACTTTTTGTTTCTGCTCTACACTCTTCTTAACAGGTTTTTGTTTAGAACATTCACCTGTTTCAGCAGATTGCAAAACAGTATTTTTAAATTTTTCTTGTAAATCTAAAAATATTTTTCTTTTCTTTTCTTTTTCTATTTCATCATCAGCTTTGTCATCACAATCTTCAATTTTGACTTTGTCAAAATTTGTGACTTTGTCACTTATTGGAACAACGTTGATTGGTTTTGGACACACATATGATGCAGAAGTCACAAAACTTTTCAACTTGTTTTCTAAATCAGCAATTTTCTTTCTATTACCTTCGGCTTCATGCTCAAGTCGAATTATTTTATCAAGATGAGAATTTATCGCACATTGTTTTTCGAGATTATTTTTACCAAAAACATCTCTCTCATCTTCTAAAATCTTTAATTGACTTTTGAAATCATTTTCTAATTTTTTAAAATTTTCATTTTCTAATGACAAACTCTCAACATTCTTCAAAAGTTTGTCATTTTCAGATTTCAATTTTTCGCAGTTCAAGTGCAATTCCAGAATCTGTTCATCATAAACTTTCTTCCCATCTTTCAAAGCTTTGTTTTCCAATGTCAAATTCTCCGCATCACTCAAGAATTTGGCATTGTCTGCTCCAAGTTTATCACATTTTGAACACTTTTCATTCATCTTTTCAACATCAGCTTCTTTCATTGTTTCCATCCTAAATTTTCCTGCACAAAAGAGTTTAACGAAATCAAAAGGATTCATATTTTCATCAATATAACATTTCCTTTTAATATCATATTTCAGAATACTCTTTGTTGCAAGACACACACGAATTCTATTATCAATTTCAGTAATAACATCCAATTCCAATTTTTGTAAATTCTTTTCCATTTCGGTCAAAATTTCCTTCTTTTTCTTATATTCCTTACGAAACTCTGCATTAACCTCATTAAAGAACTGTTTTGGATAAAGTTCTTGAAAAAAATCTTCCCTTTTTAGCTCAACCAAGAATTTATCCCATTTAGCAGGTAATGCATTTGCCAATTTCGATATCTGTTCATCATTTGATATTATAATATTCTTGTTTCTCAAACTGTCCATTAAAATTTTAAACCGTATTTCCAACTCATCCAACGTTTCATCCTTTTGACACATGAAATGTTCATAACTTCTTATCCAAACATCCACATCTACATTTCTGTAACTACTATCCACAGTTCTCATATACCAACTATTTAAACTTTCAAGATACTCATTTTCCTTCTCATCAAACATTTTAAATGTACCTGCAAAATCAATCAACACTTAGAAAAAAAAATTCGAGATTTTTGAAAAACAGAACCACAAAAGTGAACCAATCTGTACACGTGACAGATAAGCGGACCAAACAGGTTCAGATAAGCGAACCAGAAAGTGTACTAATGAGCGAACCAGACAATGTCTGTTCGAGCGGACCAGACTTGTTCGTTCGAGCGGACCAGACTTGTTTGTTCGAGCGGACCAGACTTGTTCGTTCGAGCGGACCAGACTTGTTCGTTCGAGCGGACCAGACTTGTTCGTTCGAGCGGACCAGACTTGTTCGTTCGAGCGGACCAGACTTGTTCGTTCGAGCGGACCAGACTTGTTCGGATGAGCAGACCAGGTATTGTCCGAATGAGCGGACCAGATATTACTTGTACGTTGGAGCGGACCAGAAACGCGAACCTGCAACTTTTACGCGAAATCGGACTGAAAATCTTCGATTTCTCCTAAACGGTTAGGAATTTGGATCTGAAACTTGGTAGGGTTATAGATCAGGTATATACGCACAACATATCAAAAAATCAGACGATTTGGACCATAAAAACCCGTTCAATTTGACGAATTTCAGTAAAAACGTGAAAAATATGAAAAAGATGAAGAAATAGATGAAATCCGATCTGAATCTGATGAAATCACGATCGGAAATGTGTGTTGGATCAGTGCAATCGAGCTCCTGCTCTGATACCACTTGTTGGACCGGTTTTGACTTCGAAACGATTGCGAAACGAACGTGAAACGTGCGGAATCCGTACACGAACGCGACCTAAACACACATGACGTAATATAACGTGATTCTTTGATAAAATCTGAAATTGTACAATCACTTGAATCACTTAGAGACTTTCTCTCTCTAGTTTCTCTCTCTAGAACTAGAGCTCTTCAAATCTCTAAAATGGCAAAAGTTTCTAAACTAAACATAATCTCCCTATTTATAGGCCTTGACTATTAATGAGATTTCTCATTAATTACAATTATGCCACCTTGCCTTTTTTACTAGATATAACACTATAAAGACTCGTTTTCTTCTGTTTCTCGCTACGGCTCAGATTGACGAAGGCTATAGACATAAATGGACTAATATCAATTGTCCAAACGACTTTCTTTCCCTGTAAAAAAAAAAGTTTTGGCTAATCAATTTCATACCAATATTACAACAACATAATCATATTCATTTAATATTGCGAAATACTTATACTAAATATTTCAAAGGGAAAAAAGAAACAAACCTTCATACCTATGTAGCAGCCTATTACACTATCACCAACCAACTGCTGACACATGTATATTTTGCCACAAAACCTAATAAAACAACCCAATAATATATATAGTTAGGAAATACATTATGAGTAATCAAATGAAAACAAAGATTTGTAGTCGAAGAACTGGACTTAATCGCTCCAACTATGAAAGCTTTGTCGCTCGCATTTAGTTAATATTCATCTTTTAAACTATTTGATGTATAAAGAGGCATTTATGCATCTAAATCATTTATTTTTTTTCAATGATTTGCAACTGACAGAATAAATTATATACAGTCTCCATCCAAAACTATATTTAACTATTTTTTACTCAATTGTTAAAGTAAATGCATTATTTTCTTCAAATGACTGATATCGTTATGACCCGTTAGCCTGTTACCCCGCCTGACCGACCCGTTCATCATATACAGCCATATACCATCATAAACTTTGTTCGGTTTCTGAAAAACCGACACACTGGAACAGAAAGAAATAAACAAAATCAGAGGTCCGACTTACCTTGGTTCCTCGAATGTGGTCAAAGGTGAACGCATTATTGGGAACAACTCCAGCTCCGAGTACATACTGGGCCAGCCTTCACGCACCATCCGGCGCGTTAGCACATAGTGGGCAATCTAAAATAAAACTAAATGGAAAAAACATACCTTCAAGATTAGTGCAAGTATAACAGTATATCATCAAGAGATGTATACTTCAGTCCACATCTTTTTTAATTGCAAAGTTGGATTTTTATACAACAGCAAATCATGTATATGTACCTCAAAATGTATTTTCCCCGTAAATCACACTAAAGAACAACCTTATATTGAAGGACGCAGGACGCTCAAGCGATGCTTAAGTAGCAACGCAGGTCGCCAGCTTAATCAGGCAGGTAGTAGTGTAGTAGCACACCCTTGATTGGGCCAGCCAAATTTACTTGTGTAAATCATGTTACAGAATTAGGACCCTTGTTGAAGTAGGCCCCAAAACAAGGGCTTTACTTGCTTTGGGCTAGAGCCAGCCCTAACCATCAAATATGTTATCTGATGGGGCCCACTTAGATATTATAAGATCCTTGCATTGTCATCTAGTGTGTCAGCTTTTCTTCCTCAAACCGCTGGTGCTTCCTTTCTTTCAACTAGGTTCTTAGGTTTTAATAGTTGATTTTATTACAAGCGGAATTAGATATTTAAATATCGATGAAAAAAAATTATGTCTCGATTGATTATTTAATCATTGTTTGAAACCTTATTTATCCATATTCGAAATTAGATATTTAGTTGCATTCTTTATTATGATTATGATGATTTTAAAACTAATAATTTTTATTATTAATAAACTAGGTTAAAACCCCGTGTATTACATGGGTTGCATAAATATAATTTTATATAATAAATAATAAAAAGATATATTTTTAAAAAAATTCGTATATTGCATGTGTTGAATAAAGTATAATGTTATATATTAATACAATCAGTCATGAAGATTTATCTTTTAAAAATGAACATTATAATATTTACTTATTATATCATTTTACGTTGTTTTTTTTATTTTGCATAAATGTAGTTTTATATAATAAATAATAAAAAAGATATATCTTTAAAAAAACTCGTATATTGCACGTGTTTAATAAAATATAATGTCATATATTAACATATACAGTCGTTAAGATTTATCTTTTAAAAATGAACTTTAATGTACTATTTACTTATGATAATATTTTACTTTGTTAAATGTATTCTTAACTAATTTTTTGTTTAAAATTATTATTATTTAATATGATCATAATAAAAATAAACGTTTATATTCTTATATATATTTTTTTGTTTAAAATTATTATTATTATTATTATTATTATTAAATATGATTAAAATAAAAACAACTGTTTATCCTTATCTAAATATTTATTCTTATCTAATATTTTTGTTTAAATTTATTATTATTATTTAATATGATAGATAAATAGGAAAATAAGGTGAAAAAGCACCAGGAAGTGACACTTGTCCAAAAAAGATTTTTATTTATTAGTATAGAAAGATACACAAGAAGCAAAGAATAATTAATTTGTAACACATCAAAAACAAAATTAATTAATATTAATACAGATTTTAAAGTATAAAAATGTAGATCTATAACCAATAATTTTATAATTGGTATTTAAATAATCAATATGAGATATATATATATATATATAAACACACATTCATAATATATATATTTTTAGTTATTAGTCATGTAGGCTTAAAAAGTATAGACATTATAAAATGAAATATATTCCTTTATTGACAAATGTTCAAAGTAGAATCAGAACATACATCATCATTTCCATTAGTGTTCAAATAAATACGTATTAGACAATGTTTAGTAATATAAACAAACAATAGATGTATTTAAAATAAAGTTATTCATAGATATCAAAGTTGAAAAATGTCAAGCAAAAAATTTAAATAAACACTAACAAATAACTAATTCATGTCTTTATATTAAAAAATCAAAACGTCAAACAATGTTGATCCATTTAATGTTAATAGAATCTTTTATTTTAAAAGTTTATTTTACTTATTGTGTCAAAATTTAGAAATTGTTATATAATACCCGTTTTTTATTGAAAATTGTCTTGACATTAAAGAAATATTATCAGAATGAAATTCAAATTTTATGTAATTGAAATTAATTGACATAAATTATATCAAATTCTTTTAAATTTAATGATAAAAGAAATAAAAAATTATATCTTTTACTAACCTTCAAAAGTTCATTTAATTAATACAACTTTGATCATAACTACCAATATGATGTAAAAAAAGAAAATATTATTTCAGAGTAAAATAAAACAAAAATAACAATAAAAACGTTATTCGTCAACATGTATCAGGAATCAATAACATTACACATATATTGTTGTTCATTAAGAGATGTATATTTCGAAAATGAAAATCGACCAACTGGTTTTTCTATACGTATGTTATTTATTTATTATGAATTATGAATAAGTCATGAAAAATAAATATATGGTAAATGGTAACATCTGTGACAACTGGCACTTTCTGTTAATTTTCGTACAATTAAACAGTTATTCATATTATACAGCTATGTGTTTTGAACGTCAAAACTGCGTGATTACATGTCATACATCTAGAAATCTCGCAGAATACATTTTAGTGATGCATGTTATTCATTTTATTTGTCGCAACTCGAAACAGTTTAAGTGGCGCACCGAAACAACTAGTACACTTACCGTTTAGGCTAACAGTGCTGACACGGTTCCGATACTCAGCTAGACGACAGATTTAGGACTTAGATTTAAGTCGGGTAACAATGTTATACTAAATCCCAAGTGGGAAAAACAAGAGTTTATGTTAATACTTTCTGAAAATTATACAAGCGCTAAAAACTGTCCAAAACACACCATAAGTGACAATTTCAGCACATTTCAACGAGATTCAACATTTACTAGTTATTATAGTATCCAGAAATGATGTTAAACATCATCACCTACTTGAAAAACCTTGAAAGTATCATCTTGATACAAAAGTATATCATACCGTATAAATTACACAAGTAGGTATTTTAACGGATCGATAACGAAACGAACAACCGAACATAAACTAGACATAAAATATGAACTAGTTAACCATATTTTAATGTTACAAGCTAGTAAAGATCACTAAACACCTCATTACACATGAAAATCTCTAATACACTTAAACTCTTAACTAAACCTCTTGAATCCTAACCAAATTATCTAACTACCATTGAAACCCAACTAGACCCCCCCTCATCATATGGACGGACAAACATGGGGCCCACATGTCCCCATATTGTCTTCTAATGTTGGATGAGAAGTTGTTGGACAAAAGAGTTGTTTAGTGGATGTCTTATATGCATGATGTTATAACAAGACCTTAACCCAACATTTTCCCCATAACTTTCAAGCACCAAAAATTCAAATTATCTCTGTCGTCTTTTCTTCCTCACTCACGGCCACACCGCATCCAAATCACCTCCATCTTTTGATTAATTTACATGCAATCTAAGCTTATCCTAAGGTGTCTCAAGGCTAACTAAGCAGGTATCAAGGCTTGGAAGCTTAAGGACCTCTTCAAGGAGCTTTTATCCACCATCTTTGCATCATCTTCATCTTCTTGTTTTTCTTGTTACTTCCCTAGCCACAATTGCTAGTTGAGTCTCCTAATAAGGATGTACAAGTTAAACCTTCAAAAACCTTCACTTAAAAAAAAGAACACATGAACTAGTAACGTAATCTACAGAAGGCAAATATATTTTGAAGTTGTTATGAAGATGTTGTTGATTATTTTGTTATATGGATGGTATCCATCATATGTGCACTTGCTAGAAGTATAAAGCTAACAAGTATACACATGGATCTTACAAAATCCATGATGAACATGTTGATGAACTTGTTACACATGAAAAATGGATTTGTTAAAGTAGTTAAAAATGATAGGGTTATGGTTATGTTTATGAACTCTTAAAAAGATGGATGAACAAAGCTTCCAAAATTTATTTTCTACAAAGTTTGCAAAATAAGAAAAGTAAGGTTATGTTTGAAGTGGATGAACATGTTAAAATGTAGTTTTAAAATACATGTTTTTCTAAACTTTCAAGTTCATCATGGCATGAAAAATGCATTTTATGCATATGTTTAGACTTGTAAAATTTATTGTGGATGAATTGATGAACTTTGAATACATTAACACATGTTTTAAACATGGGAAAACTCCTAAATCTAGGGGAAACTATGGCCAGATTTTTACTAATAAAATGTTCAAGGACGTTAAACATGGCTTTCCCCTATTTTTATACAAAAATATAAGTTAAGAAATAGAGTTTTCTTAAAAGATTAAAACAAGTATAAATATATATATATAGGATTAGGATCATGTGTGAACAACTTTTTGAGAGTGAACTAAGTGAACTAATCTTGACCCTTGATCATTTTTTAGATTAAAAGGGTAAGATTGACATTAGCCAAATACTTTTAATTAGAATCCCTTAATTTTCTCCTCACTTAACTCTCTCTCTCTCTCTCTCATTTTTAATTATTTCTCTATTATTTTAATTATTAATTATAAGAGATTGAATGGCTAATTTTTTTTATATAAATTGTTATGTTCCTTTTAAAATTAAATATTAAACCTAATTAAATTGATTTTTAACATATGTGTATACAGGTTAGTATATACAAGACTTATACACTTGTGTATTATTACATCTTGTTTCCACGGGTCGCTATAAACCAGATTTATACACTTGTGTATTATTCAAGTACGTATGTGTATACGGGTCGGTATATACCAACGTATACACTTGAGTATTATTCAAGTACATAGTGTATACATGTCGAAATATACCAGACTTATACACTTGTGTATTACTACATATTGTTTCCACTATATATCTTTTCATCAAACATTGATCTAATACATATATGTATAGAGAATGTAATTAAATATTTTTAATTGTGTTCTAGATGGAACAATATTTGATAATGTTTGTATTTTTTTTTTAAATTATGTAATATTAAGTTAGGTAATATGTGAGCGAAAAAAAATATAAAGAATGTAATTAAATATTCTTTTAATTGGAAAGAGAAATCAGGAGAGAGAAAAAATTAATTAATTAAATGAAGATAGAAATATACAATTATACCCTTGTGTCTATTAAATTACATGTAAGTTACAAAAGATAATTACAATCTTGCCACTAAAGAAAAAATCTAGATCTACAAAATCAATGGTCAGGATAAGTTCATTTTGTTCACAAATAAATCATTGTTCACTCATGAACCCTACCCTATATATATATATATATATAGGGTTAGGATCGTGTGAGAAGCACTAGGCTAATTGAGAAACTTGAGAAACATTCTGGACCACACATTTTCCTTAAGCTTTTCGTAATATACACATATGTATAGTTTAAAATTGACGATATACACATGTGTATAATTCAATATTTGACAATATACATATATGTATATAGTTGATTTTAAACTATACATATGTGTATATTACGAAAAGCTTAGGGAAATGTGTGGTCCAGAATGCTTCTCAAGTTTCTCAAATAGGGTGGACTTCTCTTAGGATCCCTACCCTATATATATATATATATATATATATATATATATATTAAGGGAAGAATATATATATTTAGTGGTCACCAAGAACTATGTGTTTATGTGTATATTAAGTGTATTATGTAGTAATATACACTAAATAACCTAAATACTCCCAAGGAGTATAAATATAAAATACACCTAAAATACAATGGAAAATACTCACGTATATTATACACATGATGATAAAAAATGGGAGTATAGACAAAAATATCAAAATATACATTTGTTTGTAAATGCGTGTTTGATTAATCTTGTTCTTGCATTTGTCTCATGTAAGATACAAATCTCATTATGAAGAATTATATAGAAGAATTCTTGAAAAATTATATTGCACTTCTGTTGAAGAAATCCCAAGAAACGGAACAGAAGAAATATGGAACAACATGTGTCCCGACGAGCTTTTTGATATCAAGTCGACACTTTTTGGATTATTTTTAAAATATTTTGGTTGGAAACTTTTAGATGATTTATATATTTTATTAATTAAAAATATTTTCTTATGATGTTTAATAGGATAATTTGGTTTTTAGTAAATTTTTAATTGGATAATTTGGATTTTTATTATGATGTTTTGTATTTTCTTTTATAAATTTTTATTATTAAGTAGAGTCATTCAGAGCTCTGACCAAACAGATACATTTCATTTAACACAAAATGGTTCAGATGGGTAAATTAGCCATTTTACACAGTCATTCAGATGTCCAACAAAACAACACTTATTGGCTCAGAGTGTAACACCCCGACCCAGAATAGGGCTGACGTGTCACAATATCAGAGGTATTCAGAAACATAAGGCATACTTTCATTTAGTTTTAAAGTTGGAAATACATTACATAAGTCAACTTGAACTCGAAGGTCAAACAAATTTTATTTAAAGTTCAAAGTTAACGGACAACATTTGATTTATCCTAAAGCACGACTTAGCATCTTCAGATAGCATCCTATGATTTTATTCCACTCTCTCCGTACCATTGATTTTAGGTCGACCATTCCTAGCTACCGTGAGAGCATTGATTGATGTTTATGATGGTAAGCTAACATTTCGCGTAAAGGATGATATGGTCACCTTTGATATCAATAGGTCGATGACTCATCCTAGAGAGAACGTCGATACTCTCTACTTCGTTGACACCATCATGTCACATGTGGGTCGTTGCTTGAGTAAGGTTTGTGGGCGTGATGCTTCAGACACGTAGGTTCTGGACACGTTTATCCCGGAGGTTGAGATGACTACTACATCATATGGGGAGTCCGAGAGTCATTCTGAGGTTTTTGAGGTAGTTGAGAGGAAGGAGCCTGAGGAGAGGCCATCTGTGGAGAGTCCCCCATCCCTGGAGCTGAAAGATTTGCCATCTCATCTGGATTATGCCTTTCTGGATGAGGGTTCTCAGTTACCTGTCATCATCTCTTCAGAGTTGACAGAGGAGGAGAAGACGAAGTTGATGGGTGTGCTTAAGGCACACAAGCAGGCGATCGCGTGGAAGCTCGTTGACATAAAGGGTATTAACCCTTCGTTTTGCACACATAAGATTCTGATGGAGGATGAGTTTAAGCCCGTAGTTCAGCTGCAACGTCGACTGAACCCAAACATGCATGATGTGGTAAAGAAGGTGGTGATAAAATTGTTAGATGCAGGCCTCATTTACCCAATCTTTGATTCTGCACGGGTTAGTCCAGTTCAGGTGGTGCCTAAGAAAGGAGGCATGACAGTGGTTCCGAATGAGAGGAACGGGTTGATTCCCACTAGGACTGTTACAGGCTGGAGAGTCTGCATCGACTTTCGCAGACTTAATGACGCCACGAGCAAAGACCACTTTCCTCTTCCTTTCATTGACCAGATGTTGGAGCGTCTATCAGGGCAGCAGTTCTACAGCTTCCTAGATGGCTTCTTAGGTTATTTCCAAATCCCCATTGCACCGGAGGATCAGGAGAAAACCACTTTTACATGCCCGTACGGTACCTTTGCTTATCGTCGTATGCCTTTCGGGTTATGTAATGCTCCAGCCAGATTTCAGCGTTGTATGGTGGCGATATTTCATGATATGATCAAGGAATCGGTGGAGGTATTTATGGATGATTTTTCTATTTTTGGGAGTTCCTTTGATCTTTGTTTGCGAAATCTTGATCGTATGTTGGCTCGATGTGAGGAGACAAATTTGATGCTGAACTGGGAGAAATGCCACTTCATGGTGAAGGACGGCATAGTTTTGGGTCATAAGATTTCACGGGCGGGTATTGAGGTCGATAGAGCTAAAATTGACACGATTTCTAGACTTCCACCGCCAACTTCTATGAAGTCTATTCGTAGTTTTCTAGGCCACACGGGATTTTACCGACGGTTCATCCGTGATTTTTCTAAGATCGCGAGGCCTATGACCCGATTGTTGGAGAAGGATGTTCCTTTTGATTTTTCTGAGGAGTGTGTGAGGGCGTTTGAGTTTCTTAAGGAGAAATTAGTGAGTGCGCCGATTCTTATTGCTCCCGATTGGAGTCTTCCTTTTGAGATTATGTGTGACGTGAGCGATTTCGCGGTTGGAGCTATTCTAGGACAGCGTAGAGAGAAGCGATTTCATCCGATTTACTACGCAAGCAAGACTCTGAATGATGCCCAGGAGCATTATACCACCACTGAGAAAGAACTCCTTGCAGTGGTCTTTGCTCTTGGTAAATTTCGTTCCTACCTGGTTATTTCTAAAGTCGTCGTCTACACCGATCACGCGGAATTGAGGCATTTATTTGAGAAGAAAGATGCGAAACCACGCTTGATTCGGTGGATCCTACTCTTGCAGGAGTTTGATCTTGAGATTCGGGATAAGAAGGGAGTCGAAAACGCTGCAGCAGATCATTTGTCTAGACTTGAGAATCTCGAGAGTGATGAGGATGAGATTGGCGATAGTTTTCCTCATGAGACTTTGATGGTTGTGAAACCTGAGGATGAGGGAATGCCTTGGTGTGCTAATATAGTGAATTATTTAAAGGAGAAGGTGTTACAGCCGGAGATGTCTTTCCATCAGAGGAGGAAGCTGATAGCGGACTCGAAGTACTACTTCTGGGATGATCCACATCTTTTTCGTATTGGAGTTGATCAGGTTGTGAGGAGATGTATTGCTGGAGAGGAGCGTATGCAGGTTCTCAAGCATTGTCATGAGGGGCCTACCGGAGGACATTATGGAGCTTCTTACACAGCGAGGAAGATGTTGGATTCTGGATTCTATTGGCCGACAGTGTTTTGAGATGGTTAGGAGCTGTGATGCTTGTCAGAGAGTAGGTAATATCTCATCCCGAAATGAGATGCCCCAAAATCCTATGCAGGTAGTGGAGGTTTTTGATATATGGGGTATTGATTTCATGGGTCCGTTCCCGATGTCTCGAGGGAACCGATACATCCTCGTTGCTATATATTATGTGTCAAAATGGGTGGAGGCTCAAGCCTTGCCTAAAAATGATGCGAGGGTTGTAGTGAGATTTTTGAAGAAATTGTTTGCTCGCTTTGGTACCCCAAGGGCGCTTATCAGTGATAGTGGTACCCACTTTTGTAATGCTCAGATGGAGAAGGCATTGAAACGCTATGGTGTCACTCACCGGCTTTCAACTGCCTATCATCCACAGACGAGTGGGCAAGTGGAGAACACTAATCGGGGTATTAAGCGGATTTTGGAGAAACCTGTCGGACGGAATCGACTGGATTGGTCTGATAAGTTAGATGATGCATTATGGGCTTTCAGGACTGCATTTAAGACTCATATAGGTACTACACCTTTTAGGATGGTTTATGGGAAGGCTTGTCATCTACCGGTGGAGCTGGAACACCGCGTGTATTGGGCGTTAAGAGCAGTAAATCTGGATATGGATAGTGCAGGTAAACATCGGTTTCTTCAGTTGCATGAATTAGAGGTATTAAGAGATGAGGCATATATGAGATCACTAGGCTATAAGGAGAAGATGAAGAGGTTGCATGATAGTAAGTTGAGAGAAAATAAGGAGTTTAAACCGGGAGACAAAGTCCTTCTTTTTAATTCTAGATTAAGATTGTTTCCGGGTAAACTTAGGTCTAGGTGGTCAGGACCGTACATAGTTGTTCAGGATTTTTCATATGGTACGGTTGAGTTGAAGAGTGGGGATGGTAAGACGTTTAAGGTGAATGGCCATCGTCTAAAGCACTATATCGAGGGACCAGGAGAAGATAGATTGGTGGAGGAGCTTGACCTCCCATTAGTTGGTGCTTGAGAGTGAGTTGAGAGCTTGTTTGTAGAGTTTGTACATTCTAGTTGCTAATTTGTTTTTAATTTTGTACATTTTAGTCTTGTTGAGTCGGTCTTTTATTTTGAGTCAGTTTTACGCCTGAGTTTGTTTTTTCTATCATGTGCAGGTTTCTTTGACCCACCCGTACTCAATCTCCATTCGGGTGGTGATTTTGGAGCTGTAATCTTTTTGTAAAGGCAACCCAAGTGTACCAGTTTGTCAAAGATGATCGCGAATGGAATGCTTTACGATCATATTTGGTTGGAATGAAGACACGCACAGCTGGCACTGATTTTTATCCTAACCAGCTAAGTCTTTTCCAATTTTTGTGTATATTATTTTAGGTTTTTTTTCTTATTTGTTTTTAGTTAGTTTTCCATCCACATTGATGACAATGTGAGATTTAAGTGTGGGGATGGGAGACTACGTCTTTTAAGGTAGATTTGAGTCGAAAATTTTTTTAAAAAATAAATAAATAAAAAATTTGAAAATTTCAAAAAAAAAATGGAAAAAATAGAAAATGTTCCTGAAAATTTTGCAAATAAATGGAAAATGATAGAAAAATTGGGATTTTTGGTTTTCAAAATATTATACATATGAGATAAATATAGATAAAAGATTTATTTCCGGGATGTACTGGTAGGCCCAGCCAACTTAGAGGGTTCCCTAGATTGTTCTTAAGATCCTAATTTTAAATCATGAAATCTTGTAGGTTCTCATCTTAGGAGATATAGAAAAGCCGAAACTATTGATAGTATAAAAGGAACCACTATAAGTAAATAACTTATAAGTATTTTTAATTAAATTGGCACACCTTATCCTTTTTATGAGAATAAATCCGGATTCTGGTGGCGCCTAAAAAAAAATTCCATCATCCATCTATATGAGCGAAAAAAAATGTGTGAGGCTCATGGTGTTTTCTAATGGGATAGCGACTTGGTGATAATACCATCTGAGTTGAGAAAAGAAAAAATGGCTAAAGCTCATAATCATCATCCATCATTCTATCATAAATTTAATTTTAAATATATAAGGGTTATTTATATAAAGTGGTAGATTTTTAATCTTTTCCTTATAAGCTTGATATGGGATTAGGTGGATTTGTGGACCTTGAGTGTGACACCCTCAGATTGATTGTTAACTTGAACATAATGATAGCATGAAAGGGGCTTGATGAGTTGGAGGTTGGGTTTAGGTGGATAACAATACCGGTAATCGTGGTTATACGTGTTTATATCTTTTAATAAATTAATCAAAAATTTTTGAAATCAATTATCCTAGTTATGATTCCATTGCAAAGTTTTTTTTCTGGACGAAAAAAGTTCAAGTGTGGGGATATTTGATGTGTTGTAAAACACATACATTTATCTTATGTAAATTGTATTATTTTGTTTGTGTTGTGCTGATTAAAGTGTTGTTTTGATGATGTTCTCTATCCAGATGCTTATGTTTTCATGTTGTATCTATACTCCACTTTCAACCTTTTGTTATTCGCTTTTCAAAACCCTAATCATTATGATTCCTTATTTAATGTATCTTAACATCAATTATTCTTATGTGTATAGAAGGGTGGGAACGGATGTTGTCCAATCGGTTAAGTTGGCACTTGAAGAAACAGAGGAAAAGAGCTGATTAATCCAGAGATAGCAGCATCCTCATATCTGTCTGTGTTGGGTAAGGCGAGGAGAACAACCGACTTGCCAGAGATGTTGTATAACTGTAACACCTCGAAAATTCACGTCCTATAATGCGTAGACACGTGTCAAATGTTTAAACGTGTGAAAGAAATATTATAGAAGGACTAAAGTTGACAAACATGGAAAGTATGTGAAAATACGTATTCTAAGTGTCAACTGTGAATAAATATAATGTACATTAACCCTACACGATGCTCATACCTTCAAACGAATAAATCATGGATCATACGAAGCTAAAAGTGAGAGATTACAAACTACAGGGGTTAAATGTGTCAACATGTTTAAAGATATACCTCTGAGTGACCTTTTGACAAACCCGAAGCTTTGTAAATGTTAATTATGCTCACTAGAATGCACGATTTGAATTTCGTAAAGTTTCGTTAACGTATGAGAAAGTTATGATCGAATTCGTGTGCGAGGGGTTAAAGCGTCAACGTTGAAAGTTAGGCCTTTTCGGGTAACAATTAAGTTAACCGGGGACTTAACAAAGTGGGCATATGTCTTGAGGCCCTTATAGATCAATTACGAGGGCTCAAAATGCAATAAACAAGTGTCTATACAAGGTTTGAAGAGCCAAGGACCAATCTGCAATTAAATGAAAAATGTTTGGCTGATATATACATGCTCGCGTAGCGCGAGCCTGAAGACATGTGGCGTCGCGCTACGCGAGGCCTACATCTGGACAGAAATCGATTGTGTTTGATCCCTTGTCTGCCACAGCCAAGTTACTCCACTCTTGATCGATTTTTCACTTCTCACTTGGCCCCTAGACACCCCCTAAGCCTTAGAGACACATGTTGATGAGTTGTGGTGTGTCCTAGACCTTGTTGTCAAAGATTTGTGGTATGTAATTCACTATAAAAGGCCACCTTGTGCAACACAACTCCTCACACCTTCTTCTGCATTGTTTGATCATTCCTGGAGCTCTCAAGCAGGTCCATTTGATCTTAAGTCGTGCATAGGACTCTTGTAAGTCTTCTAGTTCTTCTTTGTTTGAGTTTAGCTTGGTTAATTAGCTAAAAGTCAAACCGTCGTAATTACGGTTTGACTTCGAGATTAGTCAATAATGGCTCAGTCATATCTCGAATTAAAAGTAGTTATAGGTTGGTATTTATGTGGGTAATAAAACCTCAAAAGGGTTTCCCCTGATCACCACCCTAACCAGGTCAAATGTCGGGTCAAACATATAATTAAAAAGTCAACAGGATGCTTAAAATGTCATTTATGCATAATTAGCTATCTAGATCATATACAACCTATTTGATCATTATTATAACTTAGTAATAAGTGTAAGAACATGTCCAAACATATTCAACCCGACTATTTCCTGTTTAGACCCGGTTCGGAACCGAAAGTCACATAGTTTGACTTTCACTTTGACTTTCAGTTCTGACCCGTTTAGGCATGTTTTAGAAATGCCTCAGAGCTTTAATTGGATTAGGATACATGTTAGAACAACCCTCTGCGATTATGCACCTTGGTTCACTAGTTATCCAATTAATATGCATATTTCCGTTAATTGCTCATATGTTGACCGTTATGCCCTTATTATCTTAAAACGTGATTTATGAAAATGTAAAAGTGTAGAAACCTTAGTTACTAATATATAAACTTGTATGCAAAGTTTGACATCAGTTTGACTTATAGATTAAGAGTTATGCTCAATATCGCAAAATTTAAGCTTTCTGTTAATAAAACGGCGTAATTAGCATATAGCCTAGTTAAGCCTACTTTTTGGTATCAAACTTAATACCCACTGATGTAATATATTATTTTGGGATTTTTAAAGATTTTTAATTAATTTTAGGCTGAGCATAACTAGTAGTCGTAGGCTTAATCCGGTAATTGTCGGTTTTGCCCTTACGGGCCATAAAATGAGTTTTACTTATCTAAACGACTCCAAACCTTTTGCTACTGATCAAATATGTTAAATAAATTATTTTAAGCTTGCTGGAAATATAAAAATATCAGATTTAAGTATAGAACCCGGAAATGGCCTTTAATCGCCATAATTAGCGTTTTTAACGCATGGTATGTCTTAGAATCATATTGGACATACCCGGGTTGATACCTACTGATATATGAGGCAAATTATGATATTTTAACAGTAAGCAAAGGTTGATTAACTCAGACTTCGTTTTTGAGCTTTCGGCTTATGTGAAATTACCAAAATACCCCTACGGGGCATAGTTTGGTTAAAGATGATAAAATTCACATATATGCTTTAGCCTACTGTTATAACTCATCAAAGTGAGTATGGTTGCTGTTTACATCAGACCTGTAACTCAGTTAAACATTTAAACTCTTTTACAACCTTTAAAATGACCAAACTACCCCTACGGGGCATAGTTTGTGTTTAAATTAGTTCGGGGCATAATGAAAGACATCCTACTGATGTCACAACATATTTGAAGCATATTAACTTAGGAAACCTGTATATGGCTCTTACGGATACCCGTTACGCTTATTTCGCGTTCGGTTCGGTTTATGTAACAAGTTTACATAAATTAGCCGATACGGGTCAAACCTTATCGGTTTTATCTCAAAATCCAGAATGTGAATAATAAAACCATATTAAACAAGTCTCCGAACTTGTCGGGTCTAAATCACATTCTATCCAGTCTTCGTTTAATCGTGCGTACGAACCGTATCTTTGAAACTAGCCGGTCTAAGCTTAAGCTTAATTAAAGACCCGTTAGGATTCTAATAGGTTATTAAAAACCTTCGTTCTAGATTAGGAGCCCAGTAAAAGCTATCTGTACTTGCTGATTTGATATACGGCTGGGATTGAATTTATATTTAGCTCAGGTAAATACTTTTAACTTATTTTCCCTATACGGGCTTGGGTTACGGTACATAGCGTACCGCTTGATCGGGCATCAAATCTCCACGCTTAGTGGGTAGTTGAATAATTTGATCGGCTCGTTTTAAACAGATTTGTTTACTTTACAGCCTTTGGGGGGGTTAATGACCATGTCCCGGATATCCCTGGCATCATCTTACGAGATTGGCCACGACCTGAGCACGGGGTGTAGGCGTACACCGTCCGTGTATAACTCATTATAGTGGTGTGTCTATTAATCTTTAACCCGGATACGTTCCGGGCTACTGAACGCATAAGTAACATGTAATTCGTTCACAAGATTATCATATTAAATAATTCTCCCAAGTTAAAAAGATTAATTTTGCCTCTGTGCATTTTAATCAATGTGTCAAGATATTTTGTGCCACGTGCATTCAAAACAATTTACAAACTCTTTTTCCAAAACGAGTCAGTTGAATGTATTTACCAGTGTAAACTGACGTATTTTCCAAAAAGGTTAAATGCAGGTACTATACGAAATTGGCTGGATATGTCTCCTTAGCATCAATAGAAGTCTCGCAAGCTTAAGATGCCTAAAAGTCTGTTGAACTATTGTTTCCATTTTATGTTCGATCCTTCTGTGGATAAACTTCCGAATATTGTGACAATTGATATTACAATAATAAATTCGGTTGTATCATACTTTAAATTGCTTCCGCTGTGCATATTGATATTGTGTTGTTTGACTATTACGTTGCCAACCATGACGTCACGATACTCCCCACCGGGCCCACCGGTGACACGTGGAAATCGGGGTGTGACAGGTTGGTATCAGAGCCAACACTGAGTGAATTAAACACTAGCCTTAGTGTTTAATCTCAGTTACACAATTGCACAATTCTAAACTTCTGAGTCTAGACTTAACTTAGGAATATTCTCAATCCTAATCTTGAAGTTTTGCTTCCAAATTTTTATATATTGGATACGTCGCCAAGCGAAGAAGCTGTAATAAGAATTCTCCACATCTGGAGCCTTGAAATGCTGAGCTTCGTACCGCGACCAGGATGAAACGTGCGACCAAGGAGAAAGCCTTCAAGAATTGAATGAAGAAGAAACTCCTTTGCTGAAGATCGTTTCCTCAATAGTCCTTATAAGGACATATTTACCTTTTCAGTCCCTTCAAGGAATACATTATTCCTTTTAAGTCCCGCTTAGGGCAACTTTATACTTTTATTTTTATATAATGGAATGATTAAGTTTAAACTTTCATTCTAAATAAGAAATATTAAATAAATGGAAAAATAATATTTCCTTTTTGCAAGATCTACCATTATAATAAAATGGCAAAATCTAAAAGGGCAAGACCTAGCTTCGGGTCATATTAAGACCGGCCAAGATGGCAGTTCCGTAATTTAGATTCAGATCCATATTTACACCTCAATTTAAAAATTGTTCTGCGTTAATTATAAATTAAGAATCTTAAGTGTGAAACCTAGCCTCGGGTCAATTATAAGACCGGGCCAAGATGGTAAGACCTGTTAAAAAGATTCAAATCATTAATTAAGAATCTTAAGTGTGAAACCTAGCCTTGGGTCAAATATAAGACCGGGCCAAGATGGTAAGACCTGTTTAAAAAGATTCAATTTCCTGTTAACATCTTAAAACATGTTAACACTCCTGGCAGATGTGATTCATTTAAAATCACACACGTCATTTTATATAGGATTCTTCAAAAGATTCCTAACCCAGTTTAATGATCCCTGAATCCTGGGTTTACGTCATCAATTAAGATGATCATATTTTAACCATACGTGGTAATATAGTGCCTACGGGCCTTGCTCATTTCTACATGAGCCAAAATACAGTGGTAGCTATGACTCCCTGTCAGATAAAGGTAATGAACTAGGTTCAAACCTCAAATGCTTTGATTCTCTGAAATCATGGCTTATAATTTAAAAATTGTCCTTGTGACTAGGCCTTTTGTGCTATTAAATAAAACTGTTATTGTTGCTTTGATTCTCTGAAATCATAAGCTTATAATTTATAAATGTCCATGTGACCAGGCCATTGGGTGCCACTAATAAAACTGTTAATGTTTTATAATTAGGATAAATTATAATAGAAATCCTAAATAAATATGATTAATAAATTAACCAAATATGGTCTCTGTTTACCATGGTTAATGAATTTCTCTAAGGGGCAATTCAGTAATAAACATCCCTTAGAAGGGAAGTGCCTACGGACTAGAGTTGATGTCCTCTGAGACTAAAGACAGTGGTAGCCTACAACTCCCTGTCAAGAAAAGGTAATGAACTTTGATTCAAACCTTAATGCCACGATTCTCTGAAATCATGGCTTATAAATTTAACTTGTCTACGTGACTAGGCCATTGGTGCTATTATTAACTTATGAATTAGGATTTGTGATAAAAATCCTGAATAAAATAAATATCCTTCCTTCTCTGTCAGTATGCAATTGAAGGGAATCTTAAAGGCGAAACCTAGCCTACGCGGCCAAGATGGTGAAACCTACTCAAGGGATTCAGATCCTTGTTAACACCTAGGAATGTGTTAGCACTCTTGACAAATGTGATTCGAGAAAATCACAACAGTCATCATTATATTGGATTCTTCCAATTCTCAAATCTAGCCTAGTGATCTAGGAATCATGGCTTATATCATCCTATAAGATGATCATAATATAAACATCCGTTAGTGATGAAGTGCCTACGGACTAAACTTGTTGTCCGATAAGACAACGACAGTGGTGGCCTTTGACCTCCTGTCTAAAATGTTGGACTATGTCCAAACATAATAGTCTAAATGATCAATGCGATCATGACTAATATCATCTAGTACGATGATCATATTATTTAACATCCTTTAGTGATGTCTTGCCTACGGGCTATAATATATTGTCCATTTGAGACATTGACATTGTTATCTTTATGATTCCTTGTCTAAGGTGGTGAGCTATGCTCAAGCCAAATAGTCAATATGATTAATGCAATCATGACTTATAGCACCTAATAGGATGAACCAATTATAAGCATCCATGAGTGATGTTTTCGCCTATGGGCCAAATTATACTGTCCATGTGTGACAAAGACATTGAGATCTTTACGATTCCCTGTCCAAGGTGGTGAGCTATGCTCAAGCCTAATAGTTCATATGATCAATACGATCATGAAAAAAAAATCATCAATACGATGATTAAAAATTTTAACATCCGTAATGATGTTTTGCCTAAGGGCTATATTATATCGTCCAACTGAGACAAGGCAATTGAAATTTTTGTGATTCTTTGCCAAGGGGGTGAGCTATACTCAAATCCCATAGTCTATACTCGTTGCGATCCTGACTAGTATCATCAGTATGATGATCATAATATTAACATCCCTCGCGATGAAATGCCTACGGGCTATACTTTATTCTAGAGTCGGTAAGACAAAGATAGTAGTGATCTTTATGATCCCCTGTTCAGAATGGTGTGATTATACCCCAAACCTAATAGTCAATATGATCGATGGGATCATGACTAATATCATTAGATACGATGGTTATATATAAACGTCCATTAGTGATGTTAATTGGCTTATTTTTTTCTACCAAAAGAATCGTCTATCAAGACGATGACAGTTGTAGTCTATGACTCCCTGTCCAAAGGTGAAGAACCACGTTCAAACCTTGAAGCCCTAATCTAAAAAGATTGCGGCTAATAAATTAAGGTTCTTGATGGTAGATCATCGAGTTATGTTTTAAAGTCATTCATGACAAGCCTATGTGCTATAATTTGTCATTCGTGACAAGCTAACATATTAAATGTTAACATCCCTGGTGACAGGCCTTAGTGCCATATCCTATAACGTCCTAGAGACAAGGCCATTTGTACCGTATCTAAATGTCATCACGACAAGGCCTTCGTGCCATATAATTACTTATGTCCTTCATGACTGTGCTTTATGCCATATTTTCTACGTCCCTCGCGACAGGCTTCTATGCCGTATATGTATATAAATATATATAACCGAAGTCATGAAAGGCTAGCCTTTGAGCTATTTATAATCGTCCTTGTGACAAAGACAGTTGTGACATTATGGTCCCCTGTCAAGCAAGTATTGGACTCGCTCCAAACTTTGAATGCCATTGATGGTCCTGTTGTGACCTAGGCTAAATATAATGGAATACGTTCAAAATAACCTTCACTATGAATGTTCGGAACAGAATAGCCCATGCGGTTTATGAATGCCATGACTAATTTAAGTCAGGTCATCAGGATGATGATTAATAATGGTTAAATCTTGGTGATTGGTACCAAGTTTCGAGTATGGAAAACTCGGATGAGGTAGACGACAGTCTCAACACTATTAAGGCAACGAAAGTTAATAAAACTACAAACGTAAACCTCAAAAATTAATGGAGTTAATCTCCAGACTGTGGTTGACGCAGCAGTTGGAAGGACCATGGAAAAGGTCATGAGACAATACAAAGAGCTGAATACTTCTCGCTCTAAATCTCATTCAAAACCATGTTAAATTACTCATGAGGAGAGCTATGTTCACACTTCAACTATGAAGGATAAACCAAAGAAGGAGGATAACTCCAAGAAATCTGAGAAAGAGAGCGAGTACAGGCTTAATAAAAAGCAACGAAAGTTCAGTAAGAAGCCTGTATACCTCTAAGACTGCTTCAGCATTATTAGATGGATGTTTTATATTCATTAGGAATTTTTTTCCGATGTCCTAGTTCCGGTAAAATATAAGGACTCAATATAGTGATAAAAATCGATTGATTGCCTCGAAAAAAAAAATCAAGGCCATATCATGGGTGATAAGAAGCAATTAATTATCAAGACTCCTTATGAGACAACTCTCATAATTACACGTATCCGTACGATTAATTAATATTAAACATAAAAAAAAATGGTGGAACTGGCCGTCCCCGGAATCGAACCTGGGTCTAGGCCGGCCGCACCCTTTCGCGCGCCTAGCCAACTGAGCTAGGTGCCTAGTTTGTGAAACTTCCATTATTGATTAAATATAAGCACTTGTGCAATAAACTTCCTTATCATTTATCAATGATAATTTCTGCTAAGTGTCCTGTTTTTAATACAGGCAATAATAAATCTTCATGAACCATAAACTTAGCAAAATTTTTATTATCATCCACAAGGTATAACTTACCAAGGAAACCATAGTAACCGATTCTTCTAGTATCGGCAAGGAATCCTTCCGAAAATCTAAGAGTACTCTTTCTTCGCATAGAGTACGACAACATATGTTATTTTAATTATTTTCTCATTGTTTTTCTATCGCCTGCGAATGCCAAACTATGTTTGACAAAAGTGTCATATGAGGATTGGCGTATCCTAGTGTGTCCCATAGATTATTTCCATGTCTGATCAGCATGGAGGTTTAATACATGGAACCCTAAGATATCCCAATGATCATATTGTACTAAAGTCGACTAGTAGTATTCAAAGAAGATATCCAAAAATGGAAATTTTTTTAAGTAAATGTTCCCGACTAAGGAATTCGTGGACTTATAACAAAAAGGTGTCACTTATTTGACACGAGTAATGGTGGATGAACTGGAGCCTGAGATATGGAAAATCTCTGTAGCCTCCTTGCAATCTTGATTATCTTCTCATAAGTTTTCCCTGCTTACCTCCGGGAAGGCAGGTAGAATTAAGATTGTATCCCGCTGTGGGCTGGAGTATTGTGAAAACTCCATATTGATTATGGAATAATCGAAACCTTGATTAAGTAGGTTTTAAAACATAGGCACATAAAGCCTGACTCAATATTCTGAGGGTTTTATGTTATTAAATAAGAAAGACGGTTCATATTGCTTATGCATACATTCCGCAACCCTAATTAGGCAACGATTAAGAATTGCCATCAGCTACCCAGGATCTAAGGGCAAACTATTGGTGGATAGGCTTGAAGAAGTCTGTGGCCACCTATGTAGCTAAATGCTTGACAAGTGCGCAAGTCAAAGCCGAGCATCAGAAACCATCAGGTTTGCTACAACAGCCTGAACTTCCTAAGTGGAAGTGGGAAATGGTAACTATGGATTTTATTACCAAGTTACCCAAGACAAGAAAAGGAAATGATACAATATGGGCTATAGTTGATGGACTGACTAAGTCAGCTCATTTCTTACCCATCAAGGAGACTTACAGCTCCGATGTGTTAGCCCAGTTATACGTTGATAAGATTGTAGCCTTACATGGCATACCTGTGGCTATTGTCTCTGATAGAGATACTAGATACACGTCACATTTCTGGAAGAGTTTCCAACAAATTTTGGGCACACGTTTGAACTATAGTGCAGCTTACCATCCTCAGATAGACGGTCAGAGTGAGCGTACTATTCAAACGTTGGAAGACATGCTACGTGCACGTGCAATCGATTTAGGCGGTAGTTGGGATAAGAACCTACCGTTAATCGAATTCTCCTACAACAATAGCTACCATACCAGCCTCAAGGCTGCGCCTTTTGAGGCATTATACGGTAGAAAGTGTAAATCGCCCGTTTGTTGGGCGGAAGTTGGAGATGTCCAGTTATCAGGACCAGAGATAGTGTTCGTGACGACGGACAAGATTGTCCAGATTCGTGACCGTCTCAAAGCTGCCCGGGATAGACAGAAGAGATATGCTGATCCTAAGCGTAAGGATTTTCACTTCGAAGTAGGTGACAAAGTCCTACTTAAAGTGTCACCCTGGAAGGGAGTGATGCGGTTAGGTAAGAAAGGAAAACTAAGCCCGAGATACATAGGACCTTTCGAGGTTATCAAACATGTCGGGTCAGCTGCCTATAAGTTAAACTTACCGGGAGAGCTCAGTGGAATTCACAAAGTGTTCCACATCTGCAATCTGAAGAAGTGTTTCGCTGAGGAATCACTGGTTATACCACATACAGATGTGCATATAGACGAGAGCTTAAAATTTGTTGAAAAACCTTTGTCGATTGAAGATCGACAGGTAACGAAGCTTCGAAGGAAGCATGTACCTATTGTGAAGGTCAAATGGGATGCCCGTAGAGGTCCCGAATTCACGTGGGAGGTTGAATCCACGATGAAAGAAAAGTACCCTTATTTATTTCAGTAAATCTCGGGTCGAGATTTATTTTAAGGGGGTGAGGATGTAACACCTCGAAAATTCACGTCCTATAATGCGTAGACACGTGTCAAATGTTTAAACGTGTGAAAGAAATATTATAGAAGGACTAAAGTTGACAAACATGGAAAGTATGTGAAAATACGTATTCTAGTGTCAACTGTGAATAAATATAATGTACATTAACCCTACACGATGCTCATACCTTCAAACGAATAAATCATGGATCATACGAAGCTAAAAGTGAGATATTACAAACTACAGGGGTTAAATGTGTCAACATGTTTAAAGATATACCTCTGAGTGACCTTTTGACAAACCCGAAGCTTTGTAAATGTTAATTATGCTCACTAGAATGCACGATTTGAATTTCGTAAAGTTTCGTTAACGTATGAGAAAGTTATGATCGAATTCGTGTGCGAGGGGTTAAAGCGTCAACGTTGAAAGTTAGGCCTTTTCGGGTAACAATTAAGTTAACCGGGGACTTAACAAAGTGGGCATATGTCTTGAGGCCCTTATAGATCAATTACGAGGGCTCAAAATGCAATAAACAAGTGTCTATACAAGGTTTGAAGAGCCAAGGACCAATCTGCAATTAAATGAAAAATGTTTGGCTGATATATACATGCTCGCGTAGCGCGAGCCTGAAGACATGTGGCGTCGCGCTACGCGAGGCCTACATCTGGACAGAAATCGATTGTGTTTGATCCCTTGTCTGCCACAGCCAAGTTACTCCACTCTTGATCGATTTTTCACTTCTCACTTGGCCCCTAGACACCCCCTAAGCCTTAGAGACACATGTTGATGAGTTGTGGTGTGTCCTAGACCTTGTTGTCAAAGATTCGTGGTATGTAATTCACTATAAAAGGCCACCTTGTGCAACACAACTCCTCACACCTTCTTCTGCATTGTTTGATCATTCCTGGAGCTCTCAAGCAGGTCCATTTGATCTTAAGTCGTGCATAGGACTCTTGTAAGTCTTCTAGTTCTTCTTTGTTTGAGTTTAGCTTGGTTAATTAGCTAAAAGTCAAACCATCGTAATTACGGTTTGACTTTGAGATTAGTCAATAATGGCTCAGTCATATCTCGAATTAAAAGTAGTTATAGGTTGGTATTTATGTGGGTAATAAAACCTCAAAAGGGTTTCCCCTGATCACCACCCTAACCAGGTCAAATGTCGGGTCAAACATATAATTAAAAAGTCAACAGGATGCTTAAAATGTCATTTATGCATAATTAGCTATCTAGATCATATACAACCTATTTGATCATTATTATAACTTAGTAATAAGTGTAAGAACATGTCCAAACATATTCAACCCGACTATTTCCTGTTTAGACCCGGTTCGGAACCGAAAGTCACATAGTTTGACTTTCACTTTGACTTTCAGTTCTGACCCGTTTAGGCATGTTTTAGAAATGCCTCAGAGCTTTAATTGGATTAGGATACATGTTAGAACAACCCTCTGCGATTATGCACCTTGGTTCACTAGTTATCCAATTAATATGCATATTTCCGTTAATTGCTCATATGTTGACCGTTATGCCCTTATTATCTTAAAACGTGATTTATGAAAATGTAAAAGTGTAGAAACCTTAGTTACTGATATATAAACTTGTATGCAAAGTTTGACATCAGTTTGACTTATAGATTAAGAGTTATGCTCAATATCGCAAAATTTAAGCTTTCTGTTAATAAAACGGCGTAATTAGCATATAGCCTAGTTAAGCCTACTTTTTGGTATCAAACTTAATACCCACTGATGTAATATATTATTTTGGGATTTTTAAAGATTTTTAATTAATTTTAGGCTGAGCATAACTAGTAGTCGTAGGCTTAATCCGGTAATTGTCGGTTTTGCCCTTACGGGCCATAAAATGAGTTTTACTTATCTAAACGACTCCAAACCTTTTGCTACTGATCAAATATGTTAAATAAATTATTTTAAGCTTGCTGGAAATATAAAAATATCAGATTTAAGTATAGAACCCGGAAATGGCCTTTAATCGCCATAATTAGCGTTTTTAACGCATGGTATGTCTTAGAATCATATTGGACATACCCGGGTTGATACCTACTGATATATGAGGCAAATTATGATATTTTAACAGTAAGCAAAGGTTGATTAACTCAGACTTCGTTTTTGAGCTTTCGGCTTATGTGAAATTACCAAAATACCCCTACGGGGCATAGTTTGGTTAAAGATGATAAAATTCACATATATGCTTTAGCCTACTGTTATAACTCATCAAAGTGAGTATGGTTGCTGTTTACATCAGACCTGTAACTCAGTTAAACATTTAAACTCTTTTACAACCTTTAAAATGACCAAACTACCCCTACGGGGCATAGTTTGTGTTTAAATTAGTTCGGGGCATAATGAAAGACATCCTACTGATGTCACAACATATTTGAAGCATATTAACTTAGGAAACCTGTATATGGCTCTTACGGATACCCGTTACGCTTATTTCGCGTTCGGTTCGGTTTATGTAACAAGTTTACATAAATTAGCCGATACGGGTCAAACCTTATCGGTTTTATCTCAAAATCCAGAATGTGAATAATAAACCCATATTAAACAAGTCTCCGAACTTGTCGGGTCTAAATCACATTCTATCCGGTCTTCGCTTAATCGTGCGTACGAACCGTATCTTTGAAACTAGCCGGTCTAAGCTTAAGCTTAATTAAAGACCCGTTAGGATTCTAATAGGTTATTAAAAACCTTCGTTCCAGATTAGGAGCCCAGTAAAAGCTATCTGTACTTGCTGATTTGATATACGGCTGGGATTGAATTTATATTTAGCTCAGGTAAATACTTTTAACTTATTTTCCCTATACGGGCTTGGGTTACGGTACATAGCGTACCGCTTGATCGGGCATCAAATCTCCACGCTTAGTGGGTAGTTGAATAATTTGATCGGCTCGTTTTAAACAGATTTTTTTACTTTACAGCCTTTGGGGGGTTAATGACCATGTCCCGGATATCCCTGGCATCATCTTACGAGATTGGCCACGACCTGAGCACGGGGTGTAGGCGTACACCGTCCGTGTATAACTCATTATAGTGGTGTGTCTATTAATCTTTAACCCGGATACGTTCCTGGCTACTGAACGCATAAGTAACATGTAATTCGTTCACAAGATTATCATATTAAATAATTCTCCCAAGTTAAAAAGATTAATTTTGCCTCTGTGCATTTTAATCAATGTGTCAAGATATTTTGTGCCACGTGCATTCAAAACAATTTACAAACTCTTTTTCCAAAATGAGTCAGTTGAATGTATTTACCAGTGTAAACTGACGTATTTTCCAAAAAGGCTAAATGCTGGTACTATACGAAATTGGCTGGATATGTCTCCTTAGCATCAATAGAAGTCTCGCAAGCTTAAGATGCCTAAAAGTCTGTTGAACTATTGTTTCCATTTTATGTTCGATCCTTCTGTGGATAAACTTCCGAATATTGTGACAATTGATATTACAATAATAAATTCGGTTGTATCATACTTTAAATTGCTTCCGCTGTGCATATTGATATTGTGTTGTTTGACTATTACGTTGCCAACCATGACGTCACGATACTCCCCACCGGGCCCACCGGTGACACGTGGAAATCGGGGTGTGACAATAACAGCCCCAATGCACTGTATTATTGTGTTTTTTGGGTGATTTCTTCGGTATTTTAGTTTCAAGGTTTGTCTACTCTAATTGGCATGTGTGAAAGTGTGTATTGTTTGTTGGCAAAGTAAGTCCACGTTTGAACATGGGTTGTTAAAAACTTAAAATGTTAATAGTCATAATAGAGCTCTCAAAATGTCGGAGTGCATAACATAGCTCAAATTTGGGATTTTGTTTTTTTAGGTTTGGGAACCTAATTTCATGTACAGGAAGGGTTGTTTGATGTTCATGTGGATCTTATATTGGTATTTAGCGTATTGAAAATCAAGTTTCTGTGTGACTACAACTACAAGTCATGTCTATATGTTATTTCATTTCTCATTTTTATACAAGTTTGTTAATTCATTAATATTAATTAAATTATATTATTGGTAGTGAATACATACAAGTTTTATTTTTCATGTCTTTTCAAGAGAATTTTTGTTTTGGAAGGCAGGGTATCCGGTGCTACAAGTCATAGGAGAGGTACGGCGAGGCCGAGTTTTGACGCTGATGATCTTATAAATTTGCTTCACGGATCGAATCCGGTTAAGCTTGAGTTTAATCGTTTGGAGAATGAAGATATAGATGATAAATGTTGCTTGTTAAATGATTTGATGGATTGATTGAATGTTGATGTTGTTTGTTATTTTTTTGTTTTGCAGATAAGGATAGATAATTGAGTGAATAACTAGCTGAGATCAAAGCGCTAGGCTATCTGAATGGCTGAGAGAATAAGTTGTTGAGGAGGTATTGCTTTTTAAACATCTTATTATTCTATATGTTCAATTGTTCGCTGATTAATTTGGACTTATTAGCCATAATTAATAATTAACTAGATGTTTTGCTTTAATTAAATTCATTCACATCAGGTATGGATGTCATGTTTTAATTTGTTAATCATTTGTTTCTTTGTTTTTTGTATAAGATAGGTGTTTTTCTAGAAGCTGGATTTTGAGTTTTACTAATAATATCAGTTTCAAGATTACTTTTGCAATTATTGTATCCATCAGAAGAATATACTAATGGTTGGATTTGCTATCTATCCCTCTTGGTCACCAATTTGGATGGTAGTGGTGTCAGATAATTTTGTTCTTATTTTTAGGGGTGTGGGTTTTGTTAGGATGTTCGTCATCTGTTTTTGCAGGTCTTGAAGAGAGAGGGGTAGAGAGAAATATGAGTGATTTTGGTTCCTTGCTTCCTTCAATCTAAATTGAAATCCGGCAATGACAAAACGATACTATTGAAGTACGTTTTTGTTCGTACCAAAAAACTTCTTCAACCCTTCTACAATGCTATTCGGCTCGATTTCTACTCCAATTTAAAATTTTCACACTCTTATGTCACATTTTTTTCATTTATGTAGCAAAGCATAAGTTTAACGTTTATGTTTTTTCTTCATGATATCTGCAAATATCCTTAGATTTTAATTAAAGTTGTCTTATTTATTTTGTTTATTTGATATTTTTTATGTTTATGGAATATTTGTTGTTATGGTTTTACTGCCGATTCCACCATTGTTATTATCCCGCTGATTCTACTTCTTAATCTCAAAACATTGTTGCGTGTTAGCGCCAAAAAACATGGTTGTGTTGCGATCTATTTGGGGTTCTAAATTGAAGCTCGCATTTGCAGCCACTGTCATGGGCGGCAGTGTTGGTGCCGCTAAAATTGCTGGACCCGGCCAGTGGCGGACCCAGGATTTTTTTCCTGGGGGTGCGGAAATTTTTTAAAGATTTTGGAAAATTGGTTTTTAATAAACCAACATTTGTCCTGTTGGTAAATAATAATCTTACCTGCGTAATTGGTTTACAATAATCCTACCTATCAACATGTTGGTACTCAATGAACTTCCGTTAATTTTTTTAACTGAAGTTAGTTTTTAAGTTTTATTTATTACACAAAGAGTCCATGTAGTTGTAATTTACTAGTTTTAACTATTTTATAAAACAAAAAAACCTCAAGGGACTGTAATTTACTAGTTTTAAAATAGTTAAAACTAGTAAATTACAACTACAGGGACTGTTTGTGTAATAAATAAAACTTAAAAACTAACTTCAGTTAAAAAAATTAACGGAAGTTCATTGAGTACCAACATGTTGATAGGTAGGATTATTGTATACCAATTACGTAGGTAAGATTATTATTTACCAACGGGACAAAGGTTGGTTTATTAAAAACCAATTTTCCAAAGATTTTAGACCCCTATCTATATAAAAAAATCGGTTCATAGCGGGTCGGATCGGGTCGGGTCATGTAAAACAAGTAAACACAAACAAACAAAGTTTCATAGCGGGTCGAATCAGATCGGGTCGGGTCCATTTCAATTTTCAAACAATCAAACCCTAGTTCCTAACTTCCTATCACATTAACAAACAAAAAAGCATCAACATTCAAATCATCCTTACTTCTATTTCTCTTAATCATTAAATAAAAGAACAAAAAAACTTATCTAAAACATACATTGGTCTTTAATTAGAAGAATCCGACGAAAAAAAGTGACTCAACCCCTTTCCTCTTGAGAAATCGCGACATAACTTCCCTACTCATTGATCTTTCCTAATCCTATCACATACAAAATAAACAAGGATCTTCAAGTGTTCAACCATAGCACATGTTCCTTAATTTTCAATTTAAAATTTTGAATTTCAAGCCCTAGTATTGTTATTTATCAACCAACAATCATATAATCAACAAAACCGTCAACGATTTGGGTTTTTTTTTTTTTTTTTTATTACGTGGACTGATTTTGTTTAACGAAACTAGTAGTTGGAATGGGGCTTAAATGGGTATTAAGTTATTGGGCTTTATAGATTGAATTTAAGTTTTATTAAAATAGGTTAGTGGGCTAACTTGTTTACATAATTTGATCGGGTTTCAATCTGTGTTCACAATTTTTTTATATAAATTCCTAACATTTTTTTCTAAGGGGTGCGGACGAAAATTTACAAGGGGTGCGGTCGTGATTTTTCACGAAAAATACCACTAATTTTTTTTTTCAAGGGGTGCGGCCGCCCACCCACCCCATAAAGTAGGTCCGCCCATGGACCCGGCGACCCTGCCACCACCCTCAAGCTCTGTGTAGTGATTCGTGTTTCTTCCTTTCTCGCCCGTGCCGCAACGCGGATGAGTGAATCTTCTAGTTTTTATAATTTAGAGATATTAGACATTTTATACAATTCCTTATTTCAAACTACGTCTAATATAAGGCATTAAATTCGTATGTTTTACTTCCATACACTACGATGTCTAAAAGTTACCTTATACATAATTATTCATATTTTTCTTGTAAGTGTATTTATAATAAGTTAACTATCTATGTTTTTCTTTAAAAAAAAAAAGTAAACATAGGTTTATTTATTAAACCAAGATAATATGTTCGATATAATAATCCGTTTTGGTTATGAATTAAGTGTGAAACTATGACTTAACAAATAAATTTGAGCCAATGGGTTAAAATAACATGAAGTGTTTGTAGCCTCGTACTAAAACATCATATACGAATGCCAAGATAATTATAAGTATTTTCTTTTAACTTTTATAAAAAATGAGTGGTTATCTAAATATAATAAAATGAACTTTACTTTATATGTGGTTATCTAAATATAATTTTGAGTATCTTATTATGACTTGCCTATATTTATCTCTATCTCGATACAATTTTTTTTTTAAATCGAGTTGTGAGTGGTAAAACATAAGTAGTCGAAGTACAAACGTACATGTTATCAAGACTAACTCACACTTAGTTTTTTATATATAAATTGGCGTTACCATTTTCGTTATTCTAATAAGAGTAAATTTCAAAGTTCGTCCTTTATGTATGTCTAATATATCAAAGTATGTCATTTGTCTTTAATAACCTCAGAAAACATCCTTAATGTTTGAAAAACCAATCAGGTTATGTCCTTTACCCTAAACCTTGTTTGTTTTCCCAGTTAAGTTAGGTCATGTGAGAAGCACATGAGGGTATATTGGTCATTTTACCCTAAATACTAAAATTGAAAACCCTAACCTCAGATCAAACCCCCAAGCACCCACCCTTTCTCTCCAAACACCCAAGCACCCACCCTTTCTCTCTTCACCTACAATTGAAAACCCTAACCTCCTCTCCATTTCCTTTTAACGCCTGTGCACACCACACCCCCCACATTCTCAGATTACTTCATCTCTTCCAAACACCCATGTCTCATTCATTTTTTTTAACACAGATCATGACCTCTACATACCAGATCAAACCTCATCATCATCTCTACACACACCACTCGAAGCACCTCCCCCTCTCGTTTCCGATGTCGGCAGCAGATGAAGACGCTCCGCCGTGAGCGGCGGTGGTGGTGACTATGTTCAGCGAAACCCCCCTCCTTCGTGCTTCTGACAACCCTCACCTCCCTATTCCTCGAGTCGGGTTGCCGGCTCCAACCGTTCTCGGTCACTCACGCACACCCAACCACCCGTCTCCAAAAACCAAGTCTAAACCATGGATTTCTCGATCTGCAAAACCCAAGTCTAAACCATGGATTTCTCGCAGTAAGAACCGGAGAATTGAGTCAAAATCGCCCAATCCGGAGCCATTAAACTGATGATTTCGCGTTCAGATGCATTGCGTATGATCTCAAAGTATCAATCTTTTTGTTGAAGTAATTGTAAAATTTTTGTGGGTTTGTTTTGTAAAATTGTGTGGGTTTACAGAGTAACAGATGTAAGATGGGTGGTGGGCGGCGGATGGTGGTTGTGGTTGGGTGGCGGTGGCCGGGTGGTGGTTGTGGCCGGGTGGCAGTGGCTAAAGTGGTGGTGAGTGAGAAGAGGGAAGGTTGTTTATGGTGGTGATGGTGTTGTTAGAGTGGTGTTTAGAGAGAGAATAGTGAATGAGAGAGATCTGTTCCTTTTTATGCCCAGAATTTAATATGGTGGTGATGGTGTTGTTAGAGTGGTGATGGTGGTGTTAGAGTGATGGTTAGAGAGAGAGAGAATAAGAGAAATCTGATTTGTTGATTTTTAATATTTTGTCTTTTTTTATTTTTTTTAATTATTAGAGTATAAATAAAGACTAATATACCCTCATGTGCTTCTCATGTGACCTGATTTAACTGGGAAAACAAACTAGGTTTAGGGTAAAGGACATAACCTGATTGGTTTTGCAAACATTAAGGATGTTTTCTGAGGTTATTAAAGACAAAGGACATACTTTGATATATTAGACATACATAAAGGACGAACTTTGAAATTTACTCTTCTAATAATATACCGTAAAAGTTCCGAATACACGCGACATGTTTTTTTGTCTTCGTTTCGCTAAAAGTTTTGTTCAAAATCAAATGGACCAATATAATTGATTTTGTTTGTTCCTTACTATGATTAACTGGACCGATATCATGCGAAACTTCAGTAGCATATATGGTATCTTTTTTATATAGTAAACTACGAGTATGAATACCATATTGGTACTGTGACGAACCCAACTTATACTGTTTGTTCTTTACCATGATGAATTGAACTAACACCGTGTGAACAACTTCGATAGTAATATAAAGTTTTTTTATATCGCAAACTATAGCGAGTATCGGTAACACGTCAATTCCAATCGAACAACATTAGTACCGACATCCGTACCATTGGAATCAATATTGATATTCGCTTCAGAAACCATTACTGAAATTCGTTTGTATGTTTGCGATTGATGTAAAATACGTGTCCACGTCCTTTTTGGCATACAATGACTTTATTTTTGGGTTTTGTCTTTCAATTGTTATACTGAGTGCCAATGTCCTACTGATACTGTAATAAATCAAACCGAGACTATCTGATTTTCCACCACAACGCGCGGGAGAATTCAACTAGTATGATACTATTTTATTTGTCTTCTTGATCTAAAATATATGTATAAACGGATTTTGTTGGCCCATTTGAATAACCACATTATAATTTTGCTAGAATTATATACAACACACATTCTTTTTTCTACAAGTAATTTATCTATTTACTATTTTGGACATAACATCCAGTATTATATATATATTGATTTCGAGGGATGATGAATAGTATCTTTATTTTTATAATAATATATAGTTTTTTATTATTTTATTATTTAATATATTATAATAATTTATTATTATATTTACTTTTAATAACATATTTTTTTTAAACATCTATTTTCTTTACCTTTTTTTAATAATTTTTTTCTTTTTAACATATATTCATTTATCGATTAATTTGATACTTCTTTAATAAGTTACGTTTATAACTTTTTTATAAAAACTTAAGTACATAGTTGTGTTTGATTTCTTTCCCTAACATTCCGTTATAAGTTTTGTTAAAACGAGGTTATACACCAAATAAAATATTTATTTGGTATCATAAAACGGTACGATAATGTCGGAAAGGAGAAAATAAATAGTAGAGGGTCTAATATGTAACTTGGTGTTCTATATAAGGCACCCTTCTTGTATCCTTTTGATTGATGTTCAATAGAATTCTCAAATACAACTCAAACCCTAATCACTGTGTTTGCTCTCTATACTAGACAACATGGTATCAGAGCAGCGTTTATGATCCATGAAAACTCTGTTCGTCAATCTCAAACCCGCAAAACCAAATCCAGAAATCGTTCTGTTCGTCAATCTCAAACCCACAAAAAAAACAACAAATCCAGAAATCGTTCAAATCGTTATGTTCGTCAATCTCAACAGCTCTTAAAACACGATTCAACCAGAAAACCCAATTCGAACCAGTTGATCCGAATCTCTGCTTTGTTTCGTTTTTTTGTTTTAAACCTTCAAAGACTTTCGAATCTGTTTGTGCCTTGTTTTTAATTCTTTATCAAACTGTCAAAGACTTCCGAAAAGAACAGTAAGGAGCAGCGAAGAACAAATCATTTTTTCCGTGTGTTTGATCTGTTTTGGGAAAATAGTCAAAGTGTTTTTTTTATTTTTTGGAAAGTTGTTGGTGGAGAATCTCTCAAAAATTAAACTTCGAAATCTGATCCTTCTTTTTTGGGATTTGATTTTTTGATTGGTTTAAAAATTTGGTGGAATTATTTAGAAAGGTGCAACCGACAACTTCATTGAATTGTGTGATTCATTGAATTGGAGTGTGAGCTGTCTTGTGCGATTCATCATCAACACACATCATCTTTGCATTGAAAGTCAACTTGTGCAACTAAATTACAAGAGTGCATGTGCAACAACTTCATCTTGTGCGATTGACGTCAATTTGTGCGATCCAACTTCAATTGTTCTTGTGCGATCGTAACCTTGTGCGATCGAAGTGATCTTGTGCGATCGAAAAAAAAAAGGGAAAAAAAATGAAAATCAATCGTGAAAAAAACAGTTCTTGGATATTCGATTCTGGTGCCACTGACACCATGACATTTGAACCGCTGGACATACAGTCAATGTCCAACCCTCAAAAAACTCAAATACATACCGCAAACAATGGAATGATGCAAGTAAAAGGAGGAGGGACTATTGAAATTTCCCCAACTATGAAATTATCAAATTGTCTCTATGTTCCATCATTATCACACAAACTGCTCTCCATTAGCCACATTACCAAAGAGCTGAATTGTACTGTACTAATGCACCCTAATTTTTGCCTTTTACAGGATATCAGGACGGGTGTGATTATTGGACGTGGTACTGAGCGCCACGGATTGTACTATGTGGATGAAGTGGCTCAACAGGGTACTGTGATGTTGGCACATGGAACCGAAAACCGGGAAGCCTGGCTATGGCATCGACGTTTGGGACACCCATCCAGAGGTTATTCACACCTTTTGTTTCCGAAACTCTTCCCTTCAAATGGAAAAACAGATTGTGAAACTTGTCTTCGTGCTAAAAGCCATCGACAACCGTTTAAACCTAGCAATACGAAAGTTGCTTCACCTTTTTCCCTAATCCATTCTGATGTGTGGGGTCCTGCTCCTGTGATGGGGGGGCAGGGTCTTCGGTACTTTATACTATTCGTGGATGATTGCACTCGCATGACATGGGTATATTTTTTGAAAAATAAAGCCGAAGTTTACGAAAAATTCATCACGTTTTATGCTATGATTCAAACTCAATTCCAAACTCAAATTCAAATCCTTCGATCTGACAATGGGGGAGAATTTGTCAATACATCCATGAAACAGTTCTTTAAAACCAAAGGACTAGTTCATCAAACCTCTTGTGCTCATACTCCCGAACAAAACGGTGTTTCCGAACGGAAAAACCGTATTATTCTTGAAATGACTCGAGCTCTTTTAATTGAATCCCAGGTTCCTAAATATTTCTGGCCAGAGGCGGTTACAACCTCGGTGTATCTTCTAAATCGGCTCCCCACAAAAGCTCTTAAATTTACAACTCCCTTAGATTGTCTATCTAAATCGGCCAGTATTCCCCATCCTCTTACACTTGAACCTCGAATCTTCGGGTGTACAACATTTGTTCATATACCAAAAACCAACCGAAACAAGCTTGGCCCATGTGCTGAGAAGTGTGTATTTGTCGGCTATGGGATTGATCAAATAGGTTACCGATGTTATAATCCAACAACTCGTCAAATGTTCACCACAATGAATGTTGACTTTCTCGAAACAAAATACTTTTATAACACCCAACTCAATGGTCAGGGGGAGAATGACAGTATAGACACTCTGAGTTGGTTAACCCAATTTCCCTCATCTGAAGAAGTAACAACAGAAAACCATCACAGTACTTCGAGTCCTTCAAAGACAGTCATACAATCTGAGGAGCACAGTACCACTGAAGAAAGTCCATCCAACGTGATACCAGAGGTAAGAAATACTGAGAGCCCTGAATGTTCTACATCTTATAACTATGAGATAACAGGGGAACACATAGAACCGACAACAACAGATCATATAGAACATGTTGATCCAGATGTTGAACAGGTTGAACCAGTTGTTGAACATGTTGAACCAGTTGTTGAACATGTTGAACCAGTTGCAGCAGAGACAACCGGAAAGTACTCTCTCCCTCCAAGAGAAAATAGAGGAGTTCCTCCTAAGAGATATTCCCCGGAAAAGGTGACTCCAAGGTCTAGGTATCCTGTGGCAAACTTTGTCACTGGAAACTTGTCTAAGGAAGCTAAAGTTTTTGCAGCTGCCTTATGTTCTGAACAAATGCCATCTACAACACAAGAAGCCTTGAAATCTGAAGAATGGAAAAAGGCCATGGAGACTGAAATGGAAGCTCTCAAGAAGAATAACACGTGGGAGAAATGCATTCTTCCTCCAGGAAAGAAACCGGTGGGATGTCGGTGGGTGTTTTCAGTCAAACACAGACCTGATGGAACGATTGAAAGATACAAAGCCCGGCTGGTTGCAAAAGGCTACACTCAGACTTATGGAATCGACTATTCTGAAACCTTCTCCCCAGTAGCCAAAATCGATACAATCAGAGTCCTGTTCTCTATAGCTGCCAATAAAGGTTGGCCTCTTCATCAATTTGATGTAAAAAATGCCTTTCTTCACGGGGAACTGAACGAGGAGGTCTATATGGATGCTCCACCCGGTTTCAATGAGAATTTCAAGGCTGGAGAAACATGTCGGTTGAAGAAATCTCTGTATGGGCTTAAGCAGTCTCCTAGAGCTTGGTTTGGGAGGTTTACCCTTGCTATGAAGAAATATGGCTTTAAACAAAGCAACTCAGATCATACCCTGTTTTTGAAACGTAGAGGCAGTCTTGTGACCTGCTTGATTATCTATGTCGATGACATGATTCTTACAGGAAACGATGAAGAGGAAATGTCAATGTTAAGAGATAAACTTTTTTCGGAATTCGAGATGAAAGACCTGGGAAGATTAAAGTACTTTCTTGGAATTGAAGTTCTAAGATCTAAACAAGGGATTTTTATCTGTCAAAGGAAATATGTCCTTGATCTGCTAGCTGAAACCGGAATGATTGAGTGCAGACCGGCTGACACCCCAATGGTAGTTAATCACGGCCTACACATGGAAGATGGAGCAGAACTAGCAGATAAGGAGAGATATCAGCGAATGGTGGGAAAATTGATATATCTCTCCCACACTCGTCCAGATATAGCTTATGCAGTAGGAGTGGTGAGTCAGTTTATGCACCAGCCCCAAGCAAGCCATATGGAAGCAGTATTAAGAATCATCAGGTATCTCAAGGGAACAGCAGGTCATGGTATATTGTTTAAATCAAATGGGCACTTAGAAATCCATGCTTATACAGACGCCGACTGGGCAGGGGATAAAGGAACGAGAAGGTCAACCTCAGGATACTTCACCATGGTTGGAGGAAATCTAGTTACCTGGAGAAGTAAAAAACAAAAGGTAGTCGCCCTATCTAGTGCAGAAGCTGAATTCCGAGGAGTTGCACGTGGCTTAGCAGAGATTCTGTGGATCCGCAAGCTCCTAACTGAGATTGGATTTCTTCCTACTACAACAACCAAGATCATGTGCGACAATAAAGCTGCTATACAGATCTCAGAAAATCCAGTCCAACATGATCGAACAAAACATGTGGAGGTAGATCGACATTTCATCAAGGAGAAATTAGAGGAAGGTATCATAGAGCTCCCGTATGTAGCATCGAAAGACCAACTCGCTGATATTCTAACAAAAGCAGTCAACGGAAACGCGTTTAGCAGTTGTTTGAGCAAGTTGAGTATTGGTGACCCCACTACTCAACTTGAGGGGGAGTGTCGGAAAGGAGAAAATAAATAGTAGAGGGTCTAATATGTAACTTGGTGTTCTATATAAGGCACCCTTCTTGTATCCTTTTGATTGATGTTCAATAGAATTCTCAAATACAACTCAAACCCTAATCACTGTGTTTGCTCTCTATACTAGACAACAGATAATAAATTAAATCGTTCTAATGGTTTGACTTTCTAAACAACATACTTTATTTTCAAATCACGTTTGTTTTACATTATCATTTACTCGGTTTCGACGCAACGCGCGATATGAAAAGCTAGTATCATATTATCAATAAGAATTTTGTCATTAATGCTATTACATATAGTTATTTTATTAGTTCTACTAATAACTATCATTATTATTATTTTCAGATGTTTCAGTTATTATTTAGTCATATTATATGTTCAGAAAAAAAAAATTGTATTCACCGCTTTTATTATCTAATTCTCATTTTTTTGTAAAAGCAGAAAATTTTAAATTTTCTGGTTATTTTACAGAGTCTTTTACCCACTCAGACCTCTTACTGATTCAGCACTTACTGGCTCGGAGGTTGACAAACACACAAATGTTTTAAATGTGATTTTCTAAAAATACGATTAAAAATACTCTTGGTAGATTGATATAATTACGTATGTAATTTTATTATATGTAGAAAGTTTAACATTAAAATTTTATAGTCTCCACAATAGAAACATGAAGAACCATGAAATCACTTTTTATTCCGCCATCATTATACTTGTGATCTATCTCTCCTTTTAGAAATGTTCATGTGTTGGTGTTCTTTTGGGATAGAAGTCATGTGAAGTAGTCATTTTCCATAATGAAAATATGTCCCTTTAACTAGAAAAAAAAAGGAATGCCTTATTTATATGAACTAGAGTCGTGAATGGCTAGAGTTATCGTTATCCTTCTCGTGAATACATTACTGCTATTCACATAGACTTAAAATATAAGTAGTGTCACAGGTTAGGGGGCCCGACCCCCAAACTTTTCGCTCAATAGTGTTATGTATGTAGTTTTCGTATAGAAATTTTTTAGTATATACGTTTTCGAATCCCCGGTTCTATAAATTTATTTGGGTATATACGTTTTCGACCTTCGTCGGAAATCTCAAGGTTCGCCACTGAATATAAGATTATGATTATATTATGTAGGTTTTATTAATATACTACAGAAAACAACACTACTAAAAATATGACTTTCATCAACAGATAGTCACCGGCTGAAATCCACTAGTAATTATCTATCGGTTCCACGAAATGAATAAAAAAAAACTTAATTGTCTTTGTGAAATTACCAACGGATGCCACTAAATCCAAAAAATAAATATATGATATATGTTGTCCGGGTTTGTTTTGGTAATCCGCCGGGTTTGTTCCGGATTTGATCATTGTATAAATACTGAAAGATAATGCAATGACAGCAGACTTTTAGGAAACATTCTTGCACAAGAAACCTAGAGAGAGAAACTCGACTATGTGTTATCATTGTGTATGTGACGGGTGATCATCTGAGAATACTGTATTCTTAGATCGTGTTCATCTATGATTTGTACTCCTTTTGGTTCTTAACCGACGCAGCAGTACGTTACGCGTGGTGGTTTCCGCACATCACGTGAGTTGTTTGTTCGAGCGAAAGATTTGTATTTGATAGAGAGGATGTAGGTGACCTTACAAATTATTTTGCTACCGTTTAACTTCAACTGTTATCAATGAATGATGGCCAATAAGCGGCTAGGGTAAATGATTATCAGTTATGTTTGTATAGACCAAGTGTAACGCCCCAAGACTTGAATCTTTAACCCGCTAATACGGTTTCCATATATTATGGAATAGAGTATAATAACTAGGATTAACTAACCTAGTTTATTAGTATTAAGTAATAGATGAAAACACGAACTAATGGCTTTTATAATAAAACCATAGTTGGAGGACTAACTGGGAACAACTAGTCTCTAATTGTTTTAAATACAAGAAAATAAAACATAACACACACTTGTATGAGTGTGTGTGTGTCGACCAGGAACAAGGAGAAAGAGGGAAGATCCCTAATTCTTCTAAATCTTCAAATAGAAAGGGGAATTCAGCTCAAATCTAATGCATGGACTCAAATTCATGATCATATAGACTTGCTACACATGAGGTAAGTTGTAGAAGTTAATTTGATGATCTTGTATGAAGTGGATTGTGATCAATCCACAAATTTGTATGAAATTGAGTATGAATATGTGTTAGCATCATCATACGGGACATGTGTTATGCATAATTTTGATTAACTTGATGTTTAAAGATGAAATGTAACAACCCGCTTTTTGGAAAGTCAAAGTACAAGACAAAGTCAAAGTCAAAGTAAGAAAAGATTGCTAATTGCAATCTATCACTCCTTGCTTAACTATTGATTGTACGTTAATGACTTGTAATTGAATCCTTTTATTATTTGCTTTAGTTGAATTATGTGGAGTATCTACTAATAATTGATGTTAATCGCATGTTTAATCACTAAGCGACTTACCGCTAATCGCATCGCTATCGCATTCGCAACTCGAATTATGTGTTCTGGATATTGTTTTACGTGCGTGTGCTATTATGTGTTACTTGTGCATGTTATGTTTATGTTGAGATGTTTAATCGTAATCGCAATCGCAATTCTATCGCAACGCAATCTAATCGCAAACGCTAAACGCAAGTAGTTATAGTGATTGTATGTTAGATATAGTAGTTAGGTTATTTATATGACTGATGGGTAATACTATCGCATCGCTCACTCGGAGCGCATCGCAACGCTCAACACGCAAATCGAAATGCCAAAACCCAACTCGTCGGACACTTGGATCGAATGGCCAACCGATCAAATGGCCATCTGATCGGATTGCCATCCGACTGGTGCACCATCTGACCCTTGCCCCTCCTTTTTATTTTTGACAACCTATAAATACTCCTCCTGTCACATCACAAGTGATGTGACAGCTCTCTCACTCGACCAGCATGCTCAAGCCTTTTTTCTCTCGATTTCTCGCGATTCTTGTAAGTTTTCAACTCAAATCTTGTACTTCTATGATCTACACGCACTCCATCATTTTCACATTTGAATCTTAAAGTTTAACCGTGAAATCAATGGATTTGAGGGGTTCTAGGATGATGTCATCATAGAGTTCTTATGAACTTCAAGATTTGGCTTCATTCCACCAAGAACAACTCAGATCTGAAGTATTTCCACGTGGTTTCACAACGATTTCGCATAGATCTAAACATTTCCAAAGTTAAAAGGATTGAAAGATGCTTTTCCAACTTTCTTTCAACTCTTTTACACTCAATGCACTCAAAACCGATAGAATCGGAGCTGATTCATGCCTCCTACTCTTCTCTAGTGATGTGCCAGTTTGAGATCTGAATCCTATCAACGAGACAACTGATTTCTGGTTAAACATGAAACCGCCCGTCACGAAATCTATCTGATCGGATTGGGGTGATTCCCGTTCGATCGGATAGCCTGGGTCTGATTGAGTTTTCGTTGTTTGACACGTTGTCATACCGTCTCGAACTTAATCATTTTCAACTTTCAAAGAACATCAGTTTCTAACGGATTGCCAACCGATCGGATTGCTATCCGATCGAGTGACCATCCTACTGTGAACTTGTTCTCACTAAGTGTCCTGCCAATCGGATCGCTATCCGATCGAATGACCTGAAAGGTAGAGATACTTCCATATTTTCAAAATGCTACAACGGAAACTTCAAAGCCATCATACACAAACACATCCTTGCCAAACGAATGTCAATCCGACCGAATGGCCATCCGATCGGATGACCATCCGAACAGATTGATATCCGATGGAATGACCATCCGATCGGATTGCTATCCGATCGGATTACCGTTCGACACTTGGTCACTTTTCACCGTTTTACGCACCGCTCTTCACTTATGCTATGGTTAACTATTCAGGCAAATCACTCTAGCGCTCCCTTCAATCCATTACTTCCATCGTTGTGAGTATACTCGATCCCTTTTTGCTTTATGCACTTTTGGGTGTTACATACATTACGTATTCTAAATCACATCGATACACAACGCAAACACTATTTATATGCTGACCGTTATTGCATGTTACGTGTTACTAGATGAATGCTTGTATGTTATGTTAACACAGTGATTGTTGCCTGACGCCTTAGCAACGATACTACTATTTGTTTGGACTCAGCACCTGTCGTGGACAGGGTTTGTTAAGGTCACCTCTTCACATGTCACAATGGTGATGTGTGTACTACTAGAAAATTGGGCAATTATGACCAAAATTTGCTACCAAAAAAAATGGTAGCAAATTTAGTCACCGATTTGCCACGAAAATGAAAATAAGTCTATTTATTATGATACGGTAGCAAAGTGGTTGCAATTTTTGCCACCTTTTTTTATTTTCGGTGGCAATTTGTGAGAAAAATACGTAAAACCATAAAAAATAAAAAGATATTTGTTAATTGTGACCATATTATCGGTGACAATGTGAAAATTCAAACAGGCCGGTTATTTTCCTAGTAGATCCACGTGCTTTAAAAGTCAATTAATTATATATAACCGGATAAAAGAACACACAAACACACGTCTCTCTCATCATCCACCTGGGTTTAGGGTTTCAAATAGAGGATTTCAATCGATCTGAAACCCTAATTCACCATCCAAAATGTCTCAAACTGGAAAATTAATGCCCAATCTGGACCAAAACAACACAAAATCCTCAATCTCACCGTCCTCCAGAGGATGGATCCGTACATCGAGGAGATCTTAATCACCGCTGCACACATCACCTTTTACGAGTTCAACGTCGACCTCAATCAATGGGTAAATTCATGTTTTTAGCTTTGATTATGGTTAATTATGGTCCCAATTTGAAATCTATTGGCTTTTTAGAATAAATTTTGGGTTTATACTATTAGGTTATGCTTTTGTTCTTATTTTGAATTGTTATTTGATTAATTGAGGCCTGATTGTGGTTGTGATAGAATATTTGAATGTTTTCAGAGTGTTTAGTGTTGTAGATGTTATTATTTGTTGTTTTGTTTTGGTAATGGTGGAGTTGAGGTGTTAGGAATTGTTGCAAAAGAAGAAATGGGATTGGATATTGATGTGAGATTAATGATTAAAGATGGACAGATCTGGATATGAAGTAAGAAGTAGGATCCATGACATACCTAGTTTAGTATGTAGATAAGCTGTAGTACTTTGAAACCGTCATATTGACACACGAATTGTGTTTTGCCGTTCGTCATGAAAGGAACGGTAATTGTGCTGCCTCATTTAGGGACTTAGCCACCAAATACGTGCTTTTCTGATAAACTCCCGAAATGTATTCCAAACTCATTGAAGAGTGTTTATGAGGTGTGATGAGCATGTACGTAAGTGACAGGTGCTTAGGATGTTTGCTTGCTGTTTAATGAAATCGAGCTATGATGGAGTCTAGAAACAAACTAAATAAAATCTGAGTTGTCGGAACGAATATTTGTCTTTGAGAACAATGTCTGTAATAACTGTTTGTATTTTATATGTTTATGGTATGGGACATGAACCTTTAATATATTATAACAAATACGTGCTCATGATGTTTAGGAGGTAACTAAGTATGGGTATTCCTTCTTTGCCGTTCGTCACCACATACGTGCTTTTCTGATAAACTCCCGAAATGTATTCCAAACTCATTGAAGAGTGTTTATGAGGTGTGATGAGCATGTACGTAAGTATATGAGGGAATGAAATAAGTCTAGAGGCATATATAAGTATGGATATGGATTTACCAGCATATTAGCAATGGAATCCATATGTAAGCACTTAGAAATGAGTACGCACGTAAGTTGATACGTATGAGATTTATTTATATGGATGTTTGTGACTAAGATATGTTAGTATAATTATACGAGAATGTAAGTGGTATGTAAGAACTTGTATGTATGTATGTAGGTATGTATGTGTGTAGGTATGTATGTGTGTATGAATATACGTATGAATGTATGTAAGCACGAAGTAGCATTTGTTGTTCATGAAAGAATGGGGCTTATATATATGTATACATGGCTTCAATACGTTTGAGTATTTACGTTACTGATAGTGTCCCTTGAGAATGAAATGAAAATGCAGGTATACTATTGTGTCCTTATGAAGATTCGATGATTTGGATGCAAGATTGTACTCGGAAAGATAATCGAAAAGATTAGCATGAATAGAAGAATGCGGGATGGTCATTTAATTGTGTATGTCTAGATTATGAATGATGTCACCAATTATTAATGATGCGCACGTATGTGGTGATTGCAGGTCGCACAGAATTAACATCATTGTGGGGACTAAGAGGTTGAAGATCGAGTCAAAGAGTAAGGACCGTACGGGAAGAGCGGTCTCGTAGCTTGTATTTAAGAATTACATTTAACGCGTTAATCAAGAATGAATGTTGTAAATCCTTTCAAGAAGCGTCTGACAAATTATAAATGAACCTTCAAGTATGTCATATAGACAATATGAGAAATAATTTTTGAGTCGGTATTTCCGCTACGTCTTTTATGGTCAAAATGTTCTAGGGTGTTACAAGTTGGTATTAGAGCCTAGGTTTGAGCGAAATCAAGTACAAAGAAGTAAGTACTTGAACTCAAACCCATGTGCTCGTGTGATTAGTAGCATGTACAACCCGAGACTCGATCAAGACCAAAAGGTAAAATCTAATACGAGTAAGTATGTGGGATGTTACTAACAATGATGAATGTTATAAGGTGAGCTTGTTGGACAATGAGGATGTTCCGCAGTCTTGGGCTAGCATGAAGGTTAAGGCAAATTATACGGCAGGCAAATGGACCCAGGTACAGAAATTTTAAATTTGGTAAGTTCCGGTATTTAGTATACCTTTAAATACGAGGGTGTAATCCTAGAAGGATTCAAATGAGTGTGGCACGAACTGAAGATTTGTTCTCTGGACATATGGTGATGATTCTCATGAAGACACGAGACTAAACTATGGATTACACGCCTGGTCGGTGTGCAAGAAGCATAGGACGCTCATGAGACCATGAGAATCATCACATGTATATCTGGTCGAATTGGGAAATAGGGGTCGTATGGGGATGGAAGGGTTCCAACGATTCTTTAAGAATCGAAATCAAACATAAGAAAAAAGGGTGGAAACACTACTTGAAACAGAATGTAGAGTGTTGCGTTGAGACATGACACATGATGTAGAATGTGGAATGTAGTGTTGGAACACAACACTTGAAGTTTAATGTAAAAGGCTGTTACGAAACATTATCATATGAAATGAGATGGAAAATGATACGATGAAAGAAAGAAATGTAGGAATGAAAATGTTTGAATCCGTGAAATGGGTTCAAATATGAAAGGAATGAAAAGTAGAATGAAATGTTTGAGTTCATAAGTAAGTACGGATCAAGCAATGTAAGAACGAATAATAGGAATGAAAAGTTTGAATCCTTAATTGAGTACTGATCAAACAAGTAAGAATAAACGATGAGAATGAAATGTTGAATTCATAAATAAGTTTAGACCAAACACGTAAATATTCTTTAAAACGGATAATATTCAAGTTATGTTTTAAATTTTGCATATATATATGTTGATATGCGAGAATGGTTAAAAGGACAACTGAGTCACGCGGGTCAAACGGTGATCGCCATTTAAACCCGGTATTTAATGTTTTGTCCTATCAATTTTTATGCTTATAGGTAAGCATAATATATAGGCATGCATTGCCATTAATTGGAAAGAAATAACCATCGCTAGGTATGGATAACGAGTCAATGGTTTTGACTCGCGCCAGGTATGTATTAAAGGTTATGCTTTCAGTAGGAGCTTATGGCTCGACTAAGGGGGACGTGTCAGAATTGGGTAATTGATAAAACACAGAGAGGAATGTATTACATTTGGACTTCTGAAAAGTTAAATAAATTTAAGTTGTTAATTATTAAGCAAGTAATACTAAAATAGCATGAGTATTTGATTCATTAAGTAAGTAAAACCGATGAAAGCTATTGTAGTAGCAAGAAACCTTAGTTGAAAGAAATAAGCTTCGAATAAGTTACATGTGAGGTATATTAGTAATTGACCCATGAGGGTCAAAATGAATGATGAGCTAGAATTCGAATGAATGACTTACGTAATTTAAAAGGAAGGAAAAAACTTTCACAAGAAAAGCTAAAGATAATGTCTTGTAAGTATGCTTGATTTGGAAGGAAGTACCAATGTGTAATTCAATGCACATACGATAAGTAAGAAGTGGCACTTGACTTTAAAAGGTCAAACTGCAAAAGTTCGTGACATAATTAACTAAATGAAAGATTTATATGTAAGAATTGAATGTGTAATATGGTATAGTATGCATGTAGGGAAATTGTCAAAGGGTTATAGGTGAATAACCATCCAAAGGTATGAATATTTAAGTCAAAAGAATTTCAAGAAATGTTCACAATGATCGTTGAGTGGTACTGTACCTGAATTATTGTAACTGTGGAAATTCTGATAGACGTTAGAAATACTAACTTGATGCTAGGATTGTTGGCCATGTTCATATGAACAAGACGTTGTTTAAAGGATGCACTTAGGTGGAAGCTTAACAAATGAATGGATACGATCAATCCAGGAATTGCATGACTCACAATGAATCAGGTCAATTCGGGTCGTAGGCCATTGAATTATGCAAAGAAATCAAGGTTAGTAAAATGTTTAGCTTTCGATTACGATTAAGGATTGGTATATCGAATGTTTAGCCTTAATAGGTGATATAAGAAGGAAATTATGTCATTAGGAGGACAATTCCAAAAATCCTTGAGTAAAAGTTTAGAGTATCGATTAAACACTCGTACGAGGCGCTCGTGCAACATACTTGCTTAGTAGGGTAAGTAGTGCGCAAAGGGAGCTAATAGTGAGGTGATATAAATGAGATGATTTGAGGCAAACTTTAAGGTATGCATGATATAAGTAACTATAGTAATCGTAGAATGATGCTTAATCCTCGTGTCAAGTACGAATAAGTAAGTATATATAAAAAAGGGGGTAATTTTGTTGTAGTATATATTAACTGGTCATTGAATGTTTATAGTATGGGTATGATAATATAATGACCCCTCATATGAATACGAAAATAAATAAATAGAAGGGATGTTAATAATGGAATGTTGGGATTTGTTTATGGTGATCAAAATGAAATATCATAGATGATATATGAATAGAATGAAATAAATCGATTTATTTTGAATAAGTAAAAACATGAATGTATTATGTTTAATCAGAAAAATGAAAAAAAGCCGTAAACTTAGATCTGTACGAGCAATAGAGTGATTAATGAACCGCTAGTGATGAAATGTGTTAGAAACTTGCGCTATAGAGTGAAAGCAACACTATTAAGAGCTCTGGATAGATTCCGAATTCTATGTGATGATGAATGTACTTTGCTAAGTTTAAGAATGTAGGGGCAATGCGTATAATTATGTTTATTTTGCAAGAAACTAGCATTATGCAATAAGGACGACACTAATAAAAACTTTGGTTCGGGTTCTTGGAATTAGAAGGTCGTCAAAGAGACGGGCTCGTGATCAAGTTGACTGGGCGGGAAGAAAAGATAGTTAATGTTAAGTATTAATGAACAAGGTTTCAGGGACGAAACCTCCTTTAAGGGGGGGGGGGTAGACTTGTAACGCCTTATACTTGAATCTTTAACCCGCTAATACGGTTTCCATATTATATGGACTAAAGTATAATAACTAGGATTAACTAACCTAGTTAATTAGTATTAAGTAATGGATGAAAACATGAACTAGTGGCTTTTATAATAAAACCATTGTTGGGGGACTAAATGGGAAGAACTAGAAACTAATTGTTTTAAATAAAAGAAAATAAAACACAACACACACTTGTATGTGTGTGTGTGTCGACCAGGAACAAGGAGAAATATGGAAGAATCCTAATTCTTCTAAATATTCAGATTGAAAGGGGAATTCAGCTCAAATCTAATGCATGGACTCAAATTCATGATCATCTAGACTTGCTACACATGAGGTAAGTTGTAGAAGTTAATTTGATGATCTTGTATGAAGTGGGTTGTGATCAATCCATGAATTTTTATGAAATTGAGTACGAATATGTGTTAGCATCATCATACGATTATGCATAATTTTAATTAACTTGATGTTTAAAGATGAAAACCCACTAGTTGGGTGATGAAGATGACATGGGTGTTTCACCATGTCTAAGTCTTGTTCAATTCATGATGTAGTGTATGGTATTAGATGGATTCTTGTTAAATGGATGGAGTATTTTATAGAATATGTATGATATTTGGTTATATTGATGAATGAAAGCAAGTATTAGGAGAATGAACATATGAACATATGCTTAAATAGTAGTACGCACAACAAGTGTTTGATGAAATGCATAAGTGAGATTATTATATAAGATTGGATGTAAATAACGGATGAATATGTATAGAATGTATACATGATGTAATTAGTTGTAAAATATCATGATAAGTATGTTCTTGGTGAAATTCCATATGTGAAAGTATTTAATGAGTGATTGGGTAGAAGTATAACTTAAGAGTTGTGTTATATGCTTGAGTGATGTAATGTAAACATATGAATTGTTGATCGTCTTAATCGCGATTAAGAAGTAGATGGGGAGCGTATGAGACTCTTAGAAAATAGTGAATTCGAATGATGTTGGTGTTAGTTATGAAGTAATGGAATTGCTAGTGTGGATGGAACGGATTATGAATGTATATGAGTATATAACTACTTGATTATGTAAAAGTGTATGTCATATAGTATGAGCATGAAGTGTGTATGTTGCTATTATAATTGTTTACCATTTTAAGATGCTTTCATGTTCACAATTTGAAAGTATATAAGTAAGATAGTTGACTTTTGAAAGTCGACATTGTATGAATATCATGAATTGGTCTTTGGACATGATTGCTAGAGTAGAGAGTTAATGTGTTATGTGCTAGATGATTTATGTGTTATGCATGATGATAATTGAGTAGCGTGGATTTGGAACAAGATGACTATTAGTGTATGTCTTATTTATGCGGCTTTTGACTAACGAAAGTCAATTAATGTATGAATGGAAAGAAAATGAATATTTGTATGTAAGCTCACATAAGCTAACCATGTTATGAAGGTAATGACATGTAAGGACGGAAACCTTGTCAATTGACTCGAGCATGGATGGCTAACGGGTCAAGAGGAAGCAAGCACATATATGGACGCTTAAGGTAACTGAATCTTGAGTTCACTTCTAAAATGATATTTGATGGTTGATATGATTTAATATAGGAAATCATGTAAGAAATTATTAGTAAGGGTAAGTACCAAAGTGAGTATTGATGAGGTAAGTTGTAAGAAGGTATCTATGTTTGGGATAACATGATAGAATTGAATGGGTCAAGAATATAGAAAGTAACATGGCATAATGTGGTAGTTAGTTTGATCATGGGGTTAAGCATTAAAAGGATTTGGGAGCTTGAATATGGTTAATATACGTCATGGGAACATGTAAAACGTGGATGAAAGAAGTTTGGGGGCCTAACGGTCGTTTACGAAAGTAAAAACTGAACAAAAGTGCGTTGAACTAGGCTCTACCATAGCTTATGGTATCCACCGTAAGCTACGGTAGGTGTTACTGGCACAATTGTCATCGTAAGGCAGTTTATTGTCACTGTGGCCACTTCAATCCCACCTTAAGCTACGGTGGTCACCGTAGGTTACGGCGGAGGCCAGATGCAAAAATGTGATTTCTTTTATCCCATCTTTTATACGGTGACATGAACCTCCTTATTCCCTAAGATTAATACAGGGAGATGATAAACTCCCGAAATGTATTCCAATCTCATTGAAGAGCGTTTATGAGGTGTGATGAGGGTGTACGTAAGTATATGAGGGAATGAAATAAGTCTAGTGGCATGTATAAGTATGGGTACTGATTTACCTACATGTTAGCAATGGAATCCATAGGTAAGCACGACTAGAAATGAGTACGCACGTAAGTTGATACGTACGAGATTTATTTATATGGGAGTAAATTACAAAAATCGTCCTTTGTGTTGACCCAAAATTGCAAACTATGTCCTTTATCTTCAAAAAGTACAAAAACCGTACTCGATGTTTGCAAACCTTTGCACATTATGTCCTTTAGCCCTAATCCGGTTAGTCTATATGGTTAAATATTACTAAATGGACCCCACATGAGGGTAAATTAGTCTTTTTACCTATTTATATTAGAAAAAAGTTATCTTAGTACATAACCTACCACCAACCTTGCACCAGCCACCACCACCACAACCTGCCACCAGCCCTACCCCACCCCCAGATCCCGATGTCGTCCACCAGAACCACCACATCACCTTTCCGGCAACAACTCTCGGCAGCTCCAATCAAAAATCAAATCTAGATCTCACACTTTATCCATATGGGTAGATGGTTGATTAGAGGGTGGAACACTATATTAAAAATGATAATGTCCGCTAGTTGAGAGTTCCATCTCAATCCCAAGATTCCTAACACAGAACCCAAAATAAAACTTTATTATCCCAATAATCATCTTCGATTTGTTCAACATTTTTCAATGAAATTGGTGGAGTTGGAATTTGGGTTGATGAAGACCCATCAAAACATACAGTAGGATATTCCTCAACATTAAACCCAACAGAAAGATAGCTTCAAAATCCACTTTGACCGATTGGTGTTGTGGGGCATTCAGATCTGGATCCACTAAAATGATTCCAAATGGGTAGGATATCAGATCTAGATCCGTGGGGTGTGTGCAGGTGGTCCGGTGAGGTGTATGGCGGTGGTGGTCGGTTTGGTGGTGGTGGTCCGGCAATTAGAGAGAGAGAGAGAGAGCTGGTGTTTGTGTTGTGTGAGAGAGAGAGAGAGAGGGGTGTTTATGTGTGTGTATGTATATATATATATATATATATATATATATATAATTTTGATTATTTATTTTAGTGTTTAGGCTCAAATGCCCAAAATACCCTCGCATGGGGTCAATTTAGTCAGATTTAATCATGAAAACTAACTAAGTTAGGGCTAAAGGACATAACGTGTAAGGGTTTGCAAACATTGAGTTCGTTTTTTGTACATTTTAAAGATAAAGGACACACTTTGCAATCTAGTGTTAACATAAAGGATGAGTTTTGTAATTTACTCTTTATATGGATGTTTGTGACTAAGATATGTTAGTATAATTATATGAGAATGTAAGTGGTATATAAGAACTTGTATGTATGTATGTATGTATGTATGTAGGCATGCATGCATGCATGCATGCATGTATGTATGTATGCATGTATGTATGTATGCATGTATGTATGCATACACGCGTGCACGCATGCACGCGTGTATGTGTGTATGAATGTACGTAAACACGAAGAAGGATTTATTGTTCATGAAAGAATGAGGCTTGTATATATGTATACATGACTTCAATACGTTTGAGTATTTACATTACTAATAGTGTGCCTTGAGAATGAAATGAAAATGCACGTATACTATTGTGTCCTTATGAAGATTCGATGATTTGGATGGATGATTGTACTCGGAAAGATAATCGAAAAGATTAGCATGAATAGAAGAATGCGGGATGGTCATTTAATTGCGTATGTCTAGATTATGAATGATGTCACCAATTATTAATGATGCGCATGTTGAAGTTTTACCATAAGATAATGAAGTGTAAGGGAAACTGATCGACATGTGGAAGGGAAATGGGTCGTATTATTGTCTAGAAGAAGAAACTTAAGAACGCCCGTCGGGTATCGGGTATACCCGTCCCAAATGTTTCGATTTTCGGGTATACCTGTCGAGCTCGGCTATTTTTGTCATCCCTATGCTTAGCATTAAAGTATCATTGGGTATTAAAAAAAATCATATAAAAATTCCATTTTGAATATGTTTCAACTTGAATATATATGTTGGTCAGTTTGATTGCATATATATACACGTATGCATAGAATAAAAATTCAAATTAGAAATCATAATAAATATCAGTTTGTAGGGTTTCTTGCATAGAATAAAAATTCAAATTAGAAATCATAATAAATATCAGTTTGTAGGGTTTCTTGTCGTTGATCATTATCTTCTGGTACCAATCGATCTCTAAATTACCAACACAAGGTTACGAGAGTCATGACTATCAAATTAGAATTCATAATACTACTTTCACATAATAATACAAACACAATGTTACCACTTCTAGCGGTTCTTCAAACCGAACCGTCGATTCTAACCGGAACCGAACCGGGTACCGCTTTACCCAAATTTAAGATTCGAAACCAGACTCTAATATAATAATACGGTATGGATCTAGCGGTTTCGGTATGGTTTCCCAGTTCTAGAGGTTTGGAACTTTAAAATGCTCTGCCCTATATCTAGTTTGTAAAAATAAATATATTTAAATCTTTTTGCTAAAATAACTACATAGATCGATAGAGATATCCATGGATACATTTCAATTCGTTGCAAAGGGACCCCCCACCCCCTATCTTAGTATTTCTATTTTGTTTTTCATTTACATATATGGTGGTCCAGAACGATGATTTATTTAACAAAATGTTAAAAGTCACGTTGGTTTTTTAATATATTTACTAATTTATAGACACGTACTAGGGTTAGGTTGGAATATTGTATATAGCTTTTTTTAAGACGTTGAGTGGTAAACTTGTATCCTTGTTATGTATATTATTATATTAGTCATGATCAAACTCAACTAATCACGTGTTTGATTAGTAATTACTAAATAATTATAATCAACATGGCTGCCACCATACAAGTAGACTTCCTTCTAGAAAGTGTCATTATTATAGAACTGTTGGTTCACACTGAAACCTAAAAGGTAAGGTACTCTTGTGTCCACATCCTTTTAGTTTAAGTGAATGAACATAAGTCATCCACATACATTTAACAATGTGTAGCAACTAGCCATAAGTAGATGAAGTGACACACTATATAGTAAATGACCCAAGTCACATATTCAAATATCCTTCTATTCATATCACTAAAATTTTCAACACAATCTTGTTATTTGTTATGGCTCCAGATAGAGATACCCTAGTGGCTTCCTACAATGCTAAAAATACTCCATTGAATCGCCAAAAGCCGTCAAGATTATCAACCGAAAGCATACAAAGAACAATATCGGATATCTCCTTTGAGCTAAGCAAAGAAGTAGATGATGTTGTTGATCAACTGAAGCTTACCTCTATTTCAGAAGTTGAAGATGCAAAGTGTGAGTGTTGTGGGATGAGTGAGGAGTGTACTCCGGAGTACATTGCGCAAGTACGCGAGAAGTTTTTGGGGAAACTAATTTGCGGGTTGTGTTCGGAGGCTGTGAAGGAAGAGATGGAGAAAAGTGGAGGGAAGATAGAGGAAGCATTGAGTGAACACACTAAGGATTGTGTGAGGTTTAATCGGTTTGACAGGACGAATCCAGTGTTGTTCCAAGCCGCGGCTATGAAGGAGATGTTGAAGAAAAGTGCAAGGTTAGATGGGAGTAGGGCTAAGTCTCTTAGCCCTAGAGATCATAAGAGAGGTTATGGAAATGTAAACAAGGGTGGACTTGCTAGGAGTTCAAGTTGCATACCTTCCATTACAAGGGAACTGAATGATCGAGATCGAGAGGTCCCTAATTGAACAACTCTAGCCTTGCCTGGCTCGGGGAAATCAAGGTTTCGTTTTTCTAGGGGCTCTAAAGATTTTATAAGCGTTTTTTGGAGATTTTTTTTGAAACATGTTTGACAAATAGGCGATTCGCTAACTTGGTTAGCAAACTCATGCAAGTCCGCTGAGGTGGCAAGTTCACTTGAGACTGCTGGTTTTGTCATCATCCAAGTTCACCTGTGAGAATAGCGAACTCAAAAGATTCCTTTGAGTTTGCTACCCATAATAGCGAACTGCCTATTTGTCAAATGTGCTTCAAAAACCTCCCGGACGCACTTATGAAATCTTTAAACCACCTAGTAATTGAAAAAATTGGCGACATCAAGCCGAGTTGTATATAGTTAAATACTATGTGTGATCTGCTACCTTCTGTGTTTGTGTATATTAATTAATAATTAGTTTGTGTTGAGTCAACGATGTGTATGTTCTCGTCGATTTTGGTTTCTGTTCTCTATAACATAATCCATGTTGTGACGGCCTGAATTAAACTAAAACAAATGGAGAAAAGTGTTGGTTTTTATATAGTCTTAGTTAGAAAGTTATCACATATAATAAAAATCAAATATAAGACTTTTAGCTAATTTCAATTGATTAAGAAATATCACCAAGGTTAATGGACTTTTATGCAAGACATTGTATGCAAGTGTTCACAAACAATATATGATTCATCTAATATAATATACCAAAGAGTTTATATAATCATTATACATATGAATGTGTTTATTCTAGCTTACAACCCAAATTTAATGTAAAATGTTACTCCATACTTGGAAAACAAGGTTACTTGTATTTTACAAACATGCCACAAGTATCTAAACATTTGCTTAATCAAGTCTAAAATAATGGGCACAAATTATAACCAATTCACATTTAGTTTATCCAATTTTTAGTTAGCATGCTATTCACAAGGGGTACATGCACTACTATCGAGCCGGGGGTCTCACTGGAAGCAGTCTCTCTATTTCTATTGGGTAGAGGGAAGACTGTCTACATCCTGTTGGGGTTAAACCCTTTTTGTTTGTTGATTACGATTTGCACAATGAAAAGAAATGAAAATGTACGAGAGATGATTGCAAAAGAAAACTGCATACATTCATTAAAATAAAGAGGACTCTTAAATAGACTCTTGACCCACTACTCATGACTCCATACTTTCAGTGGGTAATCCCATGTACTACCATACCCACTACTCCATAACTGTTGACAAAAACAAACTACCCATGACTTAACAAAACCACTAAAAACATAAAATAAACATGCTAAAATAAACTAGATGCTGGCCCATGATGCCTGACCCGTTAACTTTCTGACCCATATCTGTTGACCCAGTTTTGACCCATCAAGATTATCCAACACTCACCCCCATAATCTTGATGTCGGTTCTTTGCTACTTGCTTGCATTCTTTCTTGCTTCTTGCTTCTAATCAACATGCTTTCGTTGATTGATTTCTTGCTGACTTGCTTTCGAAACTTGTATTCTGAATCTTGCTGATCTTGCGTCTTACTTGCTGGCCTTGCTAATCTTGCAACGTTCTTACTTGATTCGAACCCACTCTTGCTTTCTTACTTCGAATCTTCTTGCTTGCTGACTTGCTTTAATGAACAGGCTACTTGCTACCTATTTTTTTCTTGCTTTCGAACCTTCATTCTTGCTCGGTTCAACTTCATCATCTTGCTATTCTTGCTTTAACCGGTTCACACAGATCCGACTAGAATCTTGCTCTTGCTTCTGATCGGGATCAGATACTTGCTCTTCTTTTACCGATGTGCCCGACATTCTTAATCAACAATCACCCCAGACGATTGTCTATCAACTGCTATGGATCACTGCTGCAAATTCCTATTTTTCACCTACACCGTACTCGACCCTTGACTTCTTTCTACCGGTTCCTATTTTTCAACCTCCGCTACTTCTTTCTTCTGATCACTGAATGTGATCAACCTTGCTTGCGGCTTTCTTTCTCCTTTCAGCGATACTCATTGCCACAAAACCACTATGCTTGTTGTGCTCCTTGGTGACTTTCCCCTTTTTTTTTTCTTCAGAAAACCAAATCACCTAGTCTGGCTGCTTGCTTCTTTTCTTTCTTCAATGGCGGCTGTTAATTAATCCAGGTGCTTGCTTTCTTTTATTTCAAAAAAAATCCCAGCCGTCTTTTTAGGTGTTTGCTTGCCTGCCTGCTTCTAATACGATTACTCCAAGAAAGAGAGTTGAGATGCTTACTTTTTTATTACAACTCCCCACCGTCTTCCACTTTTCCGTCCCCGATTTCCATGAATTTTAATTGTCGACCACCTCTACCACCGGCTTGCTAACACCACCGATCTCTGCTGCGCTCTTCGTATCACTCTTTTCACAGATCTACAGTTTAAAGGGACTGCACCCCCTTCTCCGAACACGACCCTCAAACCTGCGAACTGTCTGCACTCGAGCCCTAGGCTCTGATACCAATTGTTGGGGTTAAACCCTTTTTGTTTGTTGATTACGATTTGCACAATGAAAAGAAATGAAAATGTACGAGAGATGATTGCAAAAGAAAACTGCATACATTCATTAAAATAAAGAGGACTCTTAAATAGACTCTTGACCCACTACTCATGACTCCATACTTTCAGTAGGTAATCCCATGTACTACCATACCCACTACTCCATAACTGTTGACAAAAACAAACTACCCATGACTTAACAAAACCACTAAAAACATAAAATAAACATGCTAAAATAAACTAGATGCTGGCCCATGATGCCTGACCCGTTAACTTTCTGACCCATATCTGTTGACCCAGTTTTGACCCATCAAGATTATCCAACACATCCTACCCTCTTTAGACCCTACTTTAGCTTTGCTATTATACTGAGTATGATAATGATGATGCTATTCACACACATGAATTAAGAAAAAAAATTGTCGTTCAAAACGAAATTTGCTGGTTTATTCAATTTTTATGACTTCTTGTCCAATGACAAGTGGCCACCATATGGCACACTAATGTAATTGGTAGAGCATAACTAATAATTGAGCATATGGCCAAATTGGTCAATTGCATGACTAATTCAACAATGATTCTTCTAAATCACCCAATGAGATCCATTTGGGCTATGTATAAATCATAATCATGTAAGAGTGAATTTGAGATTTATTTATTCATTTTCATCTGACACGGCCGTATATTTCAAAATTTACCAAAATAAGATTGATAATTGCTATCATGTTTGATGTTTAAGATAGTTCATTAAGTTGACACATGACGAGATTTTAATACAAACTATAAAACATTAAAAGGGCTAAGGGGCTGTTTGTTTACCTTTTAATGGTTCAGACCTCTTACTGGTTCAGCACTTAATGGTTCAGACCAGTGGCGAAGCTTGAAAATTTTCACCGGGGGGTCGGAAGTTACCGGACCTAAAAGTATATACCTAAAAAAATTATTTTTTTTATAAAACCGAGGATCGAAAACGTATATACCTAAAAAATTCTATACGAAACGTACATACATAACACTACTGAGCGAAAAGTTCGGGGGGTCGGGCGCCCCCTCCGGCCCCTTCATAGCTGCGCCACTGGTTCAGACTACGAGCATATGTCTGAATGGTTCAGACATGTGCCTTTGAATGGTTAAGCATTATACAGTCTGAATGGTTAAGACCTCTAATCTGAATTGCTCAGACATTTGCCTCTGAACGGGTAAGCATTATAAAGGCTCTTTATGGTTCAGATCTCTTACTGGTTCAACACTTAATGGTTCAGACCTCTTACTAATTCAGCACTTAACCATTCAGATGTTGCCAAACAGCCCCTAAGACATGAATAAGCTTTTTTTTTTTTTTTTTTTTTTTTTTTGGGAACGGCAAGACATATGAATAAGCTAGTACGATTAAAACGATCCTAACTAAAATGTCAATCTTGAAAATCCATTCACGGTAAATATAATATCAATCATTTCATCTTCTTTGTAAATATAATATCAATCTTTTTTCTTGTTATAAAAAAAGTGGTAATGGTGCAAGGCCTTATTTATGTCAAGATGCCACCGTCTAGCAACATGCTCAAAAGCCAAAAATGGGTATTATCCAACATGGGCCTGGCCCAGACACCCAAACCATGGGCCTGTAAGCCCAATTAGTTGAAAAAAAGAACTACAATAGCATTTGGGCCTAAACGACCATCTTGACTTGTGGATTTGGTGCTATGATCAACACCATGTTTTTAGTAGACAAAAGCCCTTCCTATCGAATTTAAACATAGAAACAGAAGACCATATAAGAGTCGAGTCGCGATCGACATAGAAACAGAAGACCATTTAAGTATCAAGTCGCGATCGACAATTGGAGATATACTTCACTCGTCGAATGTGACAATTCTGGCTCCTCACAACAACAAAGAACTCCCAATGCTGCTAATTCTACCACTATCTAATGGTAAAAAGAATTTCTTCTCGGTGGTGATTGATTACCATTGAAAGATTATGGCTATAAAACATGCTACTCTTACTATATTGTTGAGGGGAGGAAGTTGTAATAAGAAAATGTATTTGGGGAGGAAGTTGTAAATAAAAATGTATATTTTTTTCAAAGACGTCTATTAATTAATGCATACTTTACAACTTACGGGGTAGAGGTAAAACTGTCTACATCTACTATCCTCAGACCCTACCTTAGCTTTGCTATTAGTGGGATTTATTGAGTATGATGATGATGATACTTTACAACTTACTTTTAGAGGTTTTTGTAATTTAAATGGATCTTCTAAGTTTAGTAAATCTAATTCTCTGGGTTTGTTTTCTTGATATTTAGACATCGGCCTATCGCTATTCCACAAGTCGTTTGGAAATTCCGGAATGAAAAGGGTATTGGCTCAAAGAAGCTTCGAAAGGACGTGATTGTTCATGACTTAAAGACTTCATTCGTTCATGTTGATTTGGGTTTCATATCGTAGTCTTCATGTAAACGTTAACCAGATTGACTAGCTTCGCCATCCATGTTTCCCATATACGTCCACTGTTCTAGTTTCTTGCTAGTTTTTTATTCTTTTTTCTAACTTCACTACAGTTAAGAAACGACATGAAATATAATTAAGCAATTTTTCCCAAATTTACGTGAGCATGTCGCCAACATTTGTCGCATCTGAACAAGTACCATTTGCTTTCAAAGTAACATGCAACTGGGCATTTGTTATCCATACATTATCAATGTTTAACCTTTTAATTATTTTAACCAAAGTATGATTAAAGTTTCAATATAGTGTTCATATTGGACCACTTCTCCCCTTAAATATGTTACACTAATCCCATGTAGATTTGATTACCAGAGATGGAGCCCCATTTAGTGGAAGTAATTTTACTTAACATCATGCTCACATCACATAGTTGTTAATTTCTCCTATTTTCTAAATTGTAGCTATTTGTGAGATATATATGAGTTGTTGAGTTTGTTGGAATGCAATACGAAGAATGAAATTGCAAATGATATTGATAAGACAAGTTTTGAAAAACAAAATTGTTTCAAATTTCAGCATTAACTAGGAATTACATCGAAATAGAACTCAAACGAGCAATAAACTGCGCTGTTACCCCTTGTTGCAAATCAATAGGTACTATGTAAGACGAGACGAAAATGAATATATACTCAAAGATAAAACCAAAATGTGAGTAAGTTTATTATACTATGAGGGCTATCAAGTAATATTATTGAAAGCCACTATTTATATACTATTACATACAATTTACCAAACATAAAATTTGAACAAAGTAACATGCCAATTAGTTTAACTAAAAAAAAATATATATATATTTTTAATGGAAAACAACATTTCATTCATCATCAAAGAATGTTTGGGACGAGTAAAACACTAGACCGAAACATTACAGACCATCACCCATAAAATCGCCTAAACAATCTCACGACTATTGCTCGCTATATTAAAACTCACCCAACTATTCCAATCTATATTGTTTCGTTTCGCCCTATTCTTCACCCTATAACTAAAATATTAAAACAACTAAAAATAGGTAAACTTTATACTTAAATGAATAAAACCGACAATCTACGATAAAATATTAAAATCTAGTTGTTAAAAACTTTTAAGGGTTATTCTTTTAGAAGTCATGTATCGTTTTCTTCACTATTTTGTATCCTTACCTATCTATATACGAGCCATTTGAGTTATCGACCCTCATCATGACACGTAGAGATGTTTTTAGGCAGTAAGATTATGTAAGAATAAACAAAGTTTTAAATCTACTTTCATATATACTTGAAGGTATAAAGCTCTTATATATGATCCGACAATGAAACGAAAAGAATCATATCATTGTGCAAACAAAAAATTCTTGATGCAATACCTTTTTTTTGAAGCAAACCAATGAAGATGTGTGGTTGTGAGATCTATATCATATGGGTAGAAGGTCATTTCATATAGTTTCTTTCCTACAACAAATCAGCATTCGACAACATTAAAAAGATAACATTCAAAACATGACTCTAAAGTCTCTAATCGTCACCTTTCTTTAGAGAAATGGAATGAGTTACGATGCATTCAACTTCTTACGATATGATGCCACTATAACTCAATTTTCATGTGTCAATTGTCAAGTCACATCTCGTATTGTGTAACATTAATATTGGTAAGAGTTGTAGAGGTGTGTAGAATTAATATCATTCTTTTTACATGCATGAGCCCACTCGAATTAAATTTAGTGAAAATTACGAAAATATACATACTTGATATTTTTTTTAGATAGAGAAGACTCTTTAGCTTTTCAAAACTAAAACAATCAATCAAAGTGCGATACGTAACCTTAGTCGACAATTAGCCGGACCTTCAGCCTGTACTTTTGGTCAAAAGGGGGGACTAGAGTGTAGAATTTTTAGAAGTGGGGTACCCTTAGCTGACTGAGCCATATTAGCCTGCCATAGCTTACACCCTCAGCTGGCACCTTTAGCCGGACAACCCTTACTGATACTTGTCTTGTTACTCATGCCGGCTTAGTCGAAAGTTTATAATATTGTTTAGCCGGCTAGTCGAGAAAGGGGTATCCCGCTTTGAAAAATCTAAAATTCAGTGACTACTGATTTGACCAAAAGTACCGGCTGAAGGTTTGGCTAAATGGTTGGCTAATTGTCAGCGAAGGTTACGTGTCACACTCTAATTAGTTGGCGTTGGTGTAGTTTTGAAAAATTGAAAACCCTTGTCTATTTTAGAAAATATTTGGTCAGCTATGTCTATTTTTAGGGGAGTTGCACTATAATAATCCCAATTATACGTCATTGACCATCGCTAGTCCCACGTTTGAATATTCTCCAAGCCAGTCCCACCTTTCACATATTTTTCTTACAATGGTCCCCTGCTAAAAAACACACTAACCAGTTAATAAATTGTTGATGTGGCAGCTGATTGTGCGATGATGTGTCAAAAACATGTTACGTGGCACAAGTTATATAGATTTTCCCTGATCCTTTACAACTTAAAGCCTTTAAAACCCACAAATCCTCTTTATCAAACCCTAAATTTTCCCTGATCCTTTTCACCTTAGAACGATGAAGTGTAGAACGATCATCAACATCAGCAAATCTAGCCGATTGTCAACCACCGTCCAAGACCAACAACAGGTATGCGACTATATGATTATCGACTTTAAACCTTTTAAACCATTTAATTGTAGTTAAAGATTTCACAAAATTAAATTGTAGTGGGATGACTGAATCGATGATTCTGTAAGCTTGGCATGGTGGCAAGCTTAACAACAAACCAAAAGTGCACTATGATGTGGTGAATCTGATATGTTCCAAGTTAAAGTAGATAAAATGTCATATTTTGAGCTTTTGGATTTTGTAATGGAGGTTCATACAAAAGTAAGGATTTTAAAATGTACTACTTAGTTCCTAGAATGAAGTTTGAAGATAGCCTTGTTAAGTTGAATAATGACAAAGATGTTAACGACATGATGGTGAAATTGGGGGATGACGTCAGGCATATTCACCATCTTTACTGCCAAAAGCCACATATTAGTGTTCCAAAAACTCGTCTGAGAACAAAGAAGGCCCAGCCTAGTAACACAGAAGCCCACACCAGTAACATAGAAGCCCAGCAAAACCCTACACACTCACAAGATTAGTCTTTTGTTGGCTTTAAAACTTTATGTGATAGTAGTTAACTTGTTTTAGTAATTACATATCTTGTGTTTTGTAGGCTTTCTGCCATTTTATAATGTAATGGTTATTATATAATGGTTAGTGCATGCCTTGTTATGGTTATGCTTATTGTGTAGCCAATTCTTAGTGACAAAGTGAAAGTGTATGTGTAGCTAATGGTTAGTAAATGTTATGCCGTTTGCCGTTTAATTAGATTCTATTCCATACCATTATATATGGTTATGGTTGTCGACATGCGAATATGGTCCAAATTGCCATTTGCCATTAATATGCACAAGTCAAATTGACAAAACACTACAATCTTGTTTAATTGGATTTCATTCCAATTCATAATAACATACAAAACGCTACAATCTTGTTTAATTGGTAACACTACAATCTTGTTTAATTGGATTTAATTCCAAATTGATAACATCAATTTGTAAAAAACCAAAATACAAAACCAAAAACTAGTGCTGCAATGAAATATGTTCTGCTTGTAACATCCAGACCAGCCTCTTTTCTCAACTTATTGTTCTCTTCCATAAGAACCATCTTCTCAATTTCTAGTGTCTTGTTAATTTCAACCAGATTATTGTTGCCTTCACCATACCAGTTAACATCAACATCTTCTTTCCAAACAAAGAACTTGCAATCCGATTTCTAACAAATTAAATCACAAAATGAGGAAGCTTTCAAGACATAATTATCGACATACAAACTAATTTTACTTACAGGCCATAAAAGGGCATCCATAAACTCCTTCCCTTGTCTAAAACTTCGAGAACCAGCAACTCGCTTCACTGCTACCATGTCATGATTACAATAAACATTCCCATTGGTCCCAATCCTATAGATTCTTGGTGTATTGTTTCGAGAGCATGAAGAAGACGAAGAAGAACTCATTGATATCCCCTAATTGAATTCGAGGCAGAGTTCTTGTGAACAAGGGGTTTTAGTTGATAAAAGGGGCTAGGGGATTTAAAAAGCGGAAAATCTATATAACTTATGCTACGTAACATGTTTTTGACACCTCATCGGATAATCATCTGCCACATCAGCAATTTTATTAACTGGGTTAGTGTTTTTTAACGGGGAGCCATTGTAGGAAAAATAGGTGAAAGGTGAGACTCACATGAGGAATATTCAAAGGTAGGATTGACAATAGCCAATGACTTCTATTACAGGCCAATTCCCCCTATGAATGTGATTACTAAAACAAGTTAACTATTACATAAAGCCTACAAAATACAAGATATGAACAACGTGGGACTGACAACGGTCAATGACGTCTAGTTGTAATGCTTTAAAATTATGCGTGGAGCAGCTATTATATTTTCCAAAACAATGTGATGAAGCCATAGATTTGGTGAGAAATTTTATAAGAAAAAGAAAACTTTTAACATGCTCTTCAATTATATATACACTAATACACTCATGATTGTAAAAATTATTAGACGCTACTCGGTCGATGGAGTTTTGACTAGCGATTTGTCAGAATTAGTCATGATTAATTAGGATTAATCGTATTGAGATTTTCATATTTAATTTTTGGTTTTATAAATATATATACACATATCATGTGATTTTTTCTAGGTAAAGAGGTTTTAACCTCTTCTCTACCCAATTTTTTAAGTGTATAAGATTAATCGCCGGAATTTACAAGTTCTGTCAGAATCTTGCTGAAATCGCTAATTTCAGGCTCACTAGAGCCGATTTCCAGTTGATTAGGACATACTAGCAATTGATTCATTGATTACCTAAAAATTAATCAGTTGTTGGACAACTAGCGACTAATTGCTGATTAATCCTTATTTTTTTCAACACTAAATAAACTATAATATAATTTTTTTTAAAACAAAAATTACATCTCTAATAAAAAAAAGCACTTGCGTGTTTGTGTGTTTTTATATAGGAAATTAGAAAGGACAAGAACATATAACATTTATGGTATCCGTATTACTACCTATAAGATGATAGCTCTCAAAGCCACTAATAATATACATGCCATCTTTAGTGCGCGAGTACTTTTGTGTTGATGGCCACACATGCGTATATATATATAGATGCATGTGCACGTGAACGATACATAATTATTTGTCCACCAAACTATTATATGAATGGATTGTTACAGCCTAAATCTTCAAATCTTTCTAGCTATATCAAACCACAATGAATATATTTTGTCTATTGGGCAATTTGTTTGCCAACGTGTTCATGCGAGGTGGTGGTCGATATGCGATGATATATTTCCCAAATCCCGCTAGACTTATACGCCGACGGACATGTCGTCGGGACTAGTGAAAAAATCTAAGATTTCAATTAGCCTATTGTAATCATCAGGGCCGGCTGAAGGGTGATTTAACTAAAGCATGTGCTTAGGCGACCATCTTTTTAATTAGGTCCCCCAATTTTAATACTGGGTCATTTCTAATATATGTAATTTGGGTAATAAAAATTGTATCTTTTTGTGAGTTCTGCATGATGTTTCTGTAAGTTTGTTTCAATTTCTAGGTAAATTAATAGATTGAATTTGATTACTTAGACCGTGGGGTATGGTGGGGCGTGGGTTGGGTGTTGGTTCAGTTCTGTTTATACATGAAGGAAAACATTAAAACATACTTGTTAGAGCAGACAGTGCGTTGGAGAATCCAGTAATGGAGTTCGACATGCTTGTCATCGTGATCTGGTTCCTCCTTAGGGTGCTGACTGATGATGGGGACTTAGAAAACCGAAAAGGGTATCGGCTTAGGAGAGGAGGTCGAATGATGATGTTATGACTAATGGGGTGTGTCTAATTGTGTAACTGAGTAACCCTTTAACCTCCACATAATTCTCCTTATATAAGCACCCAGGAGGAAACCTAATTAGTTAATAAGGGTAATATGGTCCATCAACAATTACCAACTAATTATTTAATAGGTTATTATATATTTTGATCTATATTATGTAAATGATTATAATGGCTATAGATTAAATATTAATACATAATATATTTAATCTTACATTCTCCCACTTAGCCGAGTAATCATTTACTATGAGTATTAGATAAGCCTGATCAGAAGTTAACACTCATTTTAGCCTTAAACAAGTACTATAGCAGAGAAATATAGCCGTTGAATCATTATGCGACTCAGGACCCCCATTAATCATACTATAGCCTTAATTTAAAACCTAATCGTCATGATCAAAATACGCATAAGCCCTTTGTTTGATTTGTAACTTTATTTGTCTATATTCCATTATACCGGTTGAACATATTCTAAGAGACATACAAAATCAAATTGAGGAAATTTCATTAACATAAAACATAAGCTAGTACAATATGCTTAAATAAGGTCTTTACTAAATCCCATATTCCAAACATGTTCTTCGTAAACCTTAGGAGGGAGACCTTTAGTCATCGGATCCGCAAGCATATCTTTAGTACTAATATACTCAATACAAAGATTATTTTCCTCAACTCGTTCACGTACAAACAGATATTTTGTATCGAGATATAAACCAGCTCCAGTCGAACTGTTACTGTTCGAGAAACTAACGGCAGCTGAATTATCACAATAAAGCTTCAATGGTCTAGAAATGGAATTAACAATTTTGAGTCCAGTGATCAGATTTCTAAGTAACATTCCATGACAGGCTGCGTTATAAACAGCAATATACTATGCCATCATTGTGGAAGTTGTGGTCAACTGTTGTTTATGACTCTTCCATGAGATAGGGCCGCCTGCTAACATAAAGATATAGCCCGAAGTGGATTTCTTGTCATCTTTGCATTTGGCAAAGTCAGAATCAGAATAGCCAACCACTTCTAAATGATCACTTATTCTATAAGTCAGTTTATAGTCTTTCATCCCTTGCAGATATCGAAGTACCTTCTTAGCTGCTTTCCAGTGATCTAGGCCAGGATTAGTCTGATAACGGCCTAGCATTCCAGCAATATAAGCGATATCTGGGCGAGTACAGACTTGAGCATACATCAGGCTCTCGACTACTGACGCATAAGGTATCTGGCTCATTTGCTCCTTCTCAATCTCTGTTGTCGGACACTGGAATGAACCGAAAACATCTCCCTTAACTACTGGAGCGACGGAGGGTTTGCACTGTTGCATGTTGGAACGTGTGAGGACACGATCTATGTAAGCCCTTTTGGGACAATCCTAAGATCCCTTTGTGTCTATCTCGGTGAATTTCGATGCCAATGACGTAAGAAGCATCTCCAAGATCCTTCATGTCGAAGTTATGCGAGAGTAACCGCTTCGACTCATGCAACATGTCTAAACTATCACTTGCCAATATAATATCATTTACGTAAAGGACAAGAATAGTAAAGTTGCTCCCACTCATCTTGAGGTAGGTGCATTGATCCACTTGATTCTTCATAAAACCTTGTTTCTTCATGACTTCATCAAACTTGAGGTACCACTGACGTGATGCTTGTTTTAACCCGTAAATGGATTTCTTCAACTTACAGACTAGATGCTCCTCACCTTCAGGTTTAAAGCATTCAGGCTGTTTCATGTAAACATCTTAGTCCAAATCTTCGTTAAGGAAAGCGGTTTTAACGTCCATCTGATGTAACTCCAAATCAAAATGAGCTACTAGGGCCATGACGATCCTTAATGAATCTTTACGAGAGACAGGTGAAAACGTCTCTTGATAATCAATTTCCTCTTTCTGAGTGTAGCCCTTTGCAACCAATCTCGCTTTGTAGCGTTCAACGTTACCATTCAGATCCAGTTTTGTTTTGAACACCCATTTACATCCTACGGGTTTGACACCGTTGGGTAATTCTACCAAATCCCAAACGTCATTTTTCTTCATGGATTCAAGCTCTTCAATCATTGCTTTATTCCATTCAGAAGACTAATCACTGCTAATGGCTTCATTATAAGAGATAGGATCATTGAGCTTTCTGGGATCCATTTCAGTCAGGTAGGTAACATAATCATCCCAATTAGTAGGCCTTCTTTGCCTAGATGACCTCCTGAGTGGATTATCGGGTTTAGCGTTTTCTTGGTTTTGAGCGTTTGATTTTCCTTCGTCATAAGGTATAATGGGTTCTGATTATAGAGGTGAATTTGCAGTTGGTGCAGTAGCTTCAGGTACAGTAGTTGCATTGGGTACAATAGGAGTAATCGAAGTAATGATAAGCGACGAGTCCCCCCCCCCCCCCGCGTCTTGTACTTTTTGCAATTTTTCGTAAGGGTTGGTACTGCTCCCACTGACCTTGAAATCCTCCAGGAACGCAGCACGCTTGGTTTCAACAATATGGGTGACATGAGAAGGACAATAGAAATGATAACCCTTAGAGTTCTCAGGATACTCGATAAAGAAACAGGTAACTGTTTTAGGGTCAAGTTTCCTTAGGAAAGGATTGTAAAGTTTTACTTCAGCAATGCAGCCCCATACTTTCATATATTTAAGACTCGATTTCCTTCCTGTCCAAAGTTCATAAGGAGTTTTAGGGACAGACTTAGAAAGAACTCTATTGAGTATATGAACAGCTGCTTTTAACGCTTCAGTCCAGAGAAATAATGGTAAATTAGTGTTGACTAACATACTGCGCACCATGTTCATAAGGGTACGGTTTCTTCTTTCAGCGACACCATTCTGCTGAGGTGTACCAGGCATGGTGTATTGATTCACAATCCCCTAGCCCTTACAAAACTCATAAAATGGACCAGGAGCTTGACCCACATCAGTATGTCTTCCATAATATTCACCGCCTCTATCTGATCTCACAACTTTAATCTGGCGTTCTAATTGCTTTTCAACTTCAGCCTTATAATCTTTAAAAGTTGTAAGAGATTCAGATTTCTCCTTAATTAGATACAAGTACATGTAACGAGAATAATCATCAATGAAAGTGATAAATGAAGTATGTCCTGTTATGCCAGCGATTTGGTAGGGACCACTAATGTCAGTATGAATGAGTTCTAATAAATTAGAGCTCCTAATGGCACCTTTCTTATTCGCTAATGTCATTTTACCTTTAAGACATTGGACACATGTTCCAAAATCAGAGAAATCGAGAGGAGGTAAGACTTCATCCTCTAAAAGACGATTTAATCGTTCTTTTGAAATGTGGCCTAAACGCTGATGCCACAACATGGATGAAGTTTCTAAGTCTCGCTTCTCTTTCATCTTTGTGAGTGATTCATTAATGTTATATGACAACAAAGATTTGGAAAAGTTATCTTCTAGTTCTAATCTATAGAGACCACCATCCAGAATACCAGTACCATAAAGAACAGAATCATAAAGGATAGAGAGTTTGCGATGACCATGGGAAATAATAAAACCATCCATGTCTAACTTTGGTCATGATACAAGGTTCCGAGTTACCTCAGGAACATATAAGGTATCATAAAGTTTAATACATAAACCAGTTTTCATAACTAATTGTAATGTTCCAATGGCCTTCACTTCTAATTCTCGATCATCCCCAACCTTAAGCGTTCTTTGGTTTCTTTCCAGCTTCCGGATTGTAAGGAATCCCTGAGTAGAATTGGTAACATGAACCATAGAACCAGAATCAAACCACCAAGAATTAGCAGGAACACTTAAATTATAGGACTCAAGTATCATAAAATAATCGTTACCTTTCTTAGCCAGCCACTCCTTAAAATCAGGGCATTCCTTCTGCATGTGTCCTGTCTTTTTACAGAACTTGTAGCGGATACTGCCTAAGGAGTTCTTAGAGCTGGAGAGTGCACTTGTATTGGGATTAGGCCTTTGGACTTTTGAAGCATCCTTCCTCTGATAATTGTTCTTCCTTTTCTTAGAATTGGAGGTAGTGAAGTTTGCAACATCAGTATGGCGATCCATCCTCATACGCTCTTCCTCCTGTACGCACATAGCGACCAGCTCACTCATCGTCCATTTGTCCTTCTGAGTGTTGTAATTGATCTTGAATGCTTCAAAGGACGAAGGAAGCGAAGTGATGATAAAATGAACAAGGAAACCATCACTGATCTCCATTTCCAGCCCCTTCAGCTTATTGGCCATGTCATTCATCATCATGATGTGTTCGCGAATGCCGCTCCTCCCATCATACTTAGTTGTCACCAGCTTGAGGATAAGGGTACTAGCGTGTGCTTTAGACGTCCCTTTGAACTGCGCCTCCACATGTTCCAAGTAGGTTTTAGCATCTTCGGAATCAGGAATGGCTCCCCTGATTGCATTACTGATGGACTGCTTCATAAACATGAGAGACATGCGGTTACACCTAGTTCATTTTCATGAACTATCTACTCAGCAGCAGTACTTGTAGCAGTAAGATCCGCTGGCTTATTCTCTCTTAGAGCATAATCGAAGTCCAGCAATCCAAGGGTAAGCATGAGAGCATCCTTCCATGCAGCAAAGTTATCACCAGTCAAAGGTGGAATCCCCTGATTGGGCGCTGATAGTGGAAATAAGATGAGCAAGTTATGATACTAAGGAAGAAGTCCTAATGTGATCTAAGGGCACGTTAAACTAACGCAGGCACAATTATTATGACCATTTTACGTTATGAAGCTGTGATATTGTCTATTACTAACATCAAAATAATAGACTTAGTTAAAATTCTACTTAAACGAAGACAAAACAGCTTTGGCCAGAAGTGTAATCATTTAAGCATATGTGCAAAGTGGTTGTAACAAATCAGCTTTGGCCAGAAATTGAGACAATCACTTTAGTTATGCACTTGTTGAGTATGCCATCTATGAATGAATTAAATCAGCTTTGGCCAGAAATTAAGACATTCATGCTTATGATGCACACACAACATAACTTTCGTAATACTTGAACGATAAGTAGATGTATCAAGTCAGCTTTGGCCAGAAATGATATATCAAAAACTCATTCAAGTTAAGCTATTTCGGTTTTGTAAAACATTATCTGATTCTGATTATTTAACTAAGTAATTACAAAACCAATTATTTAATAGCAAACCACCCGTTAGCTAAATCTTAGTTCACATTAAACAACCTAAAATAATGAGGTTTCGAGTTAGGTCTCGATCTCGAGTCAGTTATGAGGTCTCGAGTCGCAACCTTGTTGTCTCGAGTCGAAACCATAGTCTCGACTAATATATCTTATGAGATCTCGACTTATGATGAGGTCTCGAGTCGCAACGACGGTCTCGAGTTGTGAAGATTTAAGCCCTTAGTCGAATCCTCAGTGGTCTCGAGTTGACACGTTATGGTCTCGAGTCGAGACCTTTGTCTCGAGTTGTAAAGTTTTGAGAGCACTTATGATTTCGAGTCGATACCTTGTGGTCTCGAGTCGAGATCTTGGTCTCGAGTCGAAACCTGTTGGTCTCGAGTCCACTGTTGATAGCTGTTTATTGTGATAACATAACTGAAAATTCGAATTCTTAGGGATTTTGAGATATGGTTTCCTATTCTAATGCTGATCTGATTTTATCAAATATTTCGAAAAAATATAATCTGTTTATCTAATAACAGTTTTCGAAAATATTTAGAGGACAAAATCAGATCAAAACAGGAAAAAACACTCAATATCCGAATTATATTCCAAATCATATAGGAATCTTCGAATTTTCTATGAACATGTGATGAACCCTAAACATAAGAATAAAATTCTGGAACCCGAAACCTGAAACTTTTAAGGCTTTTCTAAAACAGATTTCGGTTATAAGATTACCCAGTTGACTTCGAATGAACATATAATTAACCTTTTACGAAAAACAATGATCTCGAGTCGTTCTCAATGACTCGAAACTGGCTGTTCATAAGATATTCAAAAAAAATTCCGTTTTCCAGATTTCTATCCCAGAATTGATGGATACGAAAACAGAACTGACTAATCAACATACGCCCTGATACCACATGTTGGTTCAGTTCTGTTTATACATGAAGGAAAACATTAAAACATACCTGTTAGAGCAGACAGTGCGTTGGAGAATCCAGTAATGGAGTTCGACATGCTTGTCATCGTGATCTGGTTCCTCCTTAGGGTGCTGACTGATGATGGGGACTTCGAAAACCGAAAAGGGTATCGGCTTAGGAGAGGAGATCGAATGATGATGTTATGACTAATGGGGTGTGTCTAATTGTGTAACTGAGTAACCCTTTAACCTCCACATAATTCTCCTTATATAAGCACCCAGGAGGAAACCTAATTAGTTAATAAGGGTAATATGGTCCATCAACAATTACCAACTACAAAAAAATTTATAAAAAATACAAAAAAATTTATAAAAAATCACACAACAATTATAAAAAAAACCTACAAGTTCATTAAAATTTAAAACATTACATAATCCTAAAAATTACTAAATAACAAACCTAAAGCGTTAAAAGAATTTCAAAAAGGTTGATCTTGTCGAACGCCTTTTTTTCCTTGCCTCGAAACTCTATGTTAGCCACCGCCACCCGGTCCTCGTGGCTTAACTCGGCATCGGGAACGGCTTCGTAGTAAGCTTGAAACGCTCGAGCTTGGGCCGTAGCTCGGCACGCGTTGAGGTTGTGGCGGTCCTTACCGAGGTTATGTCGGTAGGCTTGGAATGCTTCCACCCAATATTTTGTTTGGCCCGGTGGCCGACCCTTCATAGCGTCAACGACGCTTGTGACGAGAGCAATTTCCTCTTCATGAGTCCAAGATGCCATAGCGGGGTTGGGTTCGTGGGATGGGGTGGACCAGTGGGGTAGCGGTTCGAGAGAATTGGGTAGCCGGTGGGGTTGTTGGGTTCGTGGGATGGGGGGACCAGTGGGTTAGGGTTACAATATATAGGCCTTTGGGAAACCCGCGTGGCGGTTCGAGAAGATGGGGGGACCGTTTGAATTTTAAAATTCAAAATTTTAAAAACCGCTTGACATGGCGGGTGAGCCAATGAGATTCAGCCAACTAGCATGGCCAGACCGCCCCACGTCCGGCTTGAAAGCCAAGCCCCAAGGGCCACGCCCAAACCCAAGCCCACCCGGGGTGGTGGCTTAGGCGTTTTCCCCCAACCCACGCCCAAACCCCTGCCCCATACCCCACGGTCTTAGGTAAGTTAGGACTTAAGTGAGACTTGATAAATAGGTGTTGGATAATATATATATGTTCTTTATTACTTTATATAAGTTTGTCCTTATTAACTTTCATGTCGAACATAATTCGAAGGTATGATTCAACATGTCTAAAATGGTTTGAGGTAGATTTTATAACAATTATATTTAAAAAAAAAGGGTCTTGGATTTTTACAGTTGCTTAAGGCCCCTAAAATGGATGAGCTAGCTCTAATAATGACCAATAGTCACTTTAGACATGCCGACCACACCAGGGGCGCAATATGATACAAGGTGGGGGGGGGGGGGGGGATGAAAATGACGACAATGGGTACTTAGGTGATGAGGAGGTTGATCTTTATTTACCCGTTTGAAGATGACAACACATGCTGCTCAATATGAAGATAATTATGTAGTCTTAATTAAGATTGAAGAGCATGATGATGAGGAATATCATTCGCATCCTGAGATAAATTCTAATTTAATGGTGATCATTCGAAATTGATGGATTAGATAAAAACAACAATATTGTAGTCATGATAAATTCTTAGATCTGGTGTAAAATTTGATAAATGCAACTCTTTTAGTGAAAATATCATTAAAAGTGTACGTAACTTACACACGGATTATTAACCTGATACACATCAACGGATTATTAACCTTTACTAACTAGTGCTCTAAATTAACAATATTTATAACATTTAACCACACAAAAACACCAATGCTTCCAAGAAATATATGATTTTCTGCCACTTCCATTAAGTATACACATATAATTATAACCGTGCCACAAATGCGTAAATATTTGTGTATTGCAAATAAGGACGTACTTAGCATAGGTTGTGTCGCAAATGCGTATCTAAAATTTATACGAACTTCCAGCCAAATTCTTTTGTTGCAAAGTTTATGCTACGAAGGATTTTCGACAAAATCATTTTGTCACAAACTCGTCGCAAATGGGTGATTCGATTATTAAATTTTTTTTTCTCAACCAGTGTTGTAAAATCGGAACTAGTCGGTGATTAATCACTAGTTGGCCAGTAACTGAGTAATTTTTTGTTAATCAGTAGTCGGCTCTAGTCGGGCCTAGTCGGACCTAATCAGCCCTAATCGGACCTAGTCAGCCTTCCAAAAATCGGCGATTCCAACTTTATTCCAACCAGAAACCTGTAATTCTTGCCAAAACCTGTAATTTCGGTCAGTTTCCAATCAAACCATTTGAATTGCAGTAATTAATCTTGTATACTTAAAAAATGAGTTGAGGAGGGTTAAAACCTGTTTATTTAAAATATTTACCTATAAAAATGTGTATATGTATACATAAAACTGAAAATTACAAATAAAAATCTCAATCCGGTTAATGCTGATTAATCAAATTAATCGTTAGTCGATACATCACCTCTCGACTAGCGCCTAGCGGTTTTTACAACCTTGGTTTAAACTAATCATGACAGACTTATGAAGTATTACTCCATTTTTTTACGCTGAATAACAATTCATTTGTTTAGAAGAATTTAAATAATAATATTTAAAAAGGGTAAAGGAACAAGCGTGGGGCAAAAGGGAAGGGTGAAAAGCCCTAGAAAATGGAGATGGAAAAGCATGCTAGCAAGTGAAAGAGACTACACACTGTATATTCCTTCCTGGCCTTCTTCCTCCTAAGACTAAAGGGTATGAAGAGGATGGGCTTGGAGGGGATGAGCCGCCATGTCAGCGCCACGTCACCGGCTCGTGTGGGATAGGCCTCCTTCATATTTGAGGGGGATGGAGGATGAGGCTACCTCACCTTATTATTTTATAATTTTCTAACTTTTTATTTATTAACTTAATAAAAAATTTATAAAAGTTAAAAAATACAACATAAAACAACATAAATAAAGTCACTTCATAACATAAAAAAAAATTACATTTCCTAATAAAAACAAAAAAACATTACCGAAAAAAAAAAATTACATTTCCTAAAAATAAAAAAACAACCTACGACGTCCATTTTTTCTTCACCTCTTCTTTCATCCTCCGATAAACCTCGCGTTCATCCTCCGGAACCGAGTCGAGATCCAACCTCATGATCCTAAAATCCTCCGCTCGAGCATAGTCGGCCGACACGGTTTTCTTGTGAGAGTATTTTTCGGCCGCGAACTCTTTGAACGAACGGAATTCGTTTATCAACTCGTCCATTTTCGCCGATGCCTTCGGGCCGCCCCTCCACTCGAGCCGCCCCCTCCACTCGAGCCGGTCCCTTTGCGCTTTCCGGCCGCCTCTTTTTTTGCTTTGTCCCTCCCGGTGGGACGTTCCGACTCATGAATGGGCAACACGTCCTCGTCATCTTCCGGGTCATCGTTTATGTCGATTTGACAACGACCGGTGGAGCCTCCCGCACTATAACTTCCGGACTCGGAAGTTTTAGTCCGTTTGGCGGTTGCTACCTCATTTGGAATCAGCTTCCATTTTTGTTCTTTCCTTACTACGTTCCATGCTCGGAAGTGCGGGAAAGACTTTGCATTTTGAGAGTCCCACTTAGCGATAGCAAGGTTAAGAATGTCCGTCTCGTTACTCCCGCTAGGAGGACAAGTGTGAATTTGGTTATAAATTGCGTTAAAGTTATTGATGATCTTGCTCATTTTACGCCACTTGCCCGAGACGGCTTCTACATCACGATCCGAGCTATGCTCCATAATCTCATGAAATTTAGCCGTTGCCTTCTTCCAAAAACTATCACCCGTTTGATTGTTTCCTAAATTTTAAAAAATAATGCATTAGTAAAAATAAAAATTTAAAACTTTTAAAATTTAAATTAAAAATTTAAACTTTGGTTCATACCGACTATCGGGTTAGTAGAGGACTTAGAAAACGCCATTGCTAGCGCCTCCTCCTCTACTTTCGTCCAAGGTCTCCCCGGTTTTCTCGAACCGCTTTTTGGCGCGGTTTCGGGTACGTTTTCAACCTTCTTCCCCTTCCCCTTGTTTTTTTTTTCGGTTGAGCTCTTGCGGTGGCGATTCGGGGACGACTTCTTCATCATCATCATCATCGTCAAGTTGAACCGGTTGGGAAGTTGGCGGTTGCGATTGGAGTTGTTCAAACGAGTTGCGTTGCATGATTTGTTGTAGCGCTTGGTATTGTTGGAGTTGTTGAACTTGAGACATTTGTGAGAATGCGTTGGGTGTTTGTTGGAAACCCGAAAAAGGAAATTGCGGAGCCCCCCACGATTGATCCATACTCGGAGCGTAAGCGGGGGTCGAAAAAAAAGTTAGGTTGGTTCGGGTGGTAATTATTCGGGTTGGGGTTGTTTGGGTTGAAAGGATGCATGATTAGAGAAAAATGTATAAAAAATATGGAGTGTTTTTTATAAAAAAGGAAGATAATTGGAGAAGAATGGAAGTAGAATAGGATAGAATTGTATAAAAATGGATGAGATAGAGGGTATTTAAATTGAAAAATGATTTTTTTTTTTTTTTTAAGAAAAGTGCCGTTACAAACGGCTAGATTTTTGAAGTGGGGCCACGTCTCATTCGGCGCTGGGGAGTCGTTTGGGCCGAGCCGACCCTCAGGGGGCGGTGTGGGGGACCGGCGCCGGTCCTAGCCGGCCCCCATACCCTTTAGTCTAATTGCAATCCCCACCAAGACGATGACGATGGATTTATATATTATGATATGCACGAGCATCCATTATTAGTTCTGTACCACAAAAGCTATCCCCCTTTTTCCTCTCCCATGTATATCAACCGTTTCCAATATACATGTACACTCTTATCATAAACCCTAACATATATATAGATATATAACCCTTTTTCTTCACATAGTTTATTAAAAGTTTACGGGATAATAACCATAAATTAATTCAAAAACTTTACTAATCAAGTTTTTTTTAAGATCATCTCCAACTAGGCAAGTTTGGAACCCAAACTTTAATTCCAAACTCACACCACCATTGGAGGAGTTGGACTTTCATCGTCCAGTTTGGTTTAGTGGGGACCGCACACACATGAATTCTTTTTATTATTTGTTTTATAAAAGTAAGGTGTGATGTAAAGGTTTAGAATGACTTAGTGTTAGAGGAAAAAGTATGTTTCAAATGATGTGACGGGTTTGAAATTTGAACTTTTATCGATCACCTTTGGTGATGCTTTTAGTGTTAGGGTGTAAGGAGTGGTTAAACACTTTGGAATGGTAAACTAAAAAACTGACCAATCAGAGCGCGCCATGTCAATCAGGCAAAAGTGTTTAAACTTTGGTGAAAAGTGTTGGCAATGGTGTAAACACTTGGTGAAGTGGTAAACTATTTTTTTTTAAAGGAAAAAGTTGTGATTGGTTGAGATAGGAATGGACCCCACCCCACCACACACACAAACTCACTTCACCGCATCGGCCTTCAACCACCGAATTGGTAAACTTGAGAGTGGTAAACTATGTTGGCGGTGGTGTTTACCACTCGGTAAAGTGTTTAAACACCCTTTACCAATTACCACTCCGGACACCCTTACAAAAAAGTCAGTAAAAGTTCATAAAGTCACTCGGCATTTACTAGGTATTCTAGTCATACATGTTTAAATTTTTAAAGGGAAAATGGACTGTATCACCCTTAACTATGCAAAATTGGCCAATATCACGCTTAACTTTCAAGTTGGCTCCCACCACCCCCTACTCGACAAGTTGGCTCCCACCACCCCCTACTCGACAAGTTGGTGTCACTGTCACCCCTTCGTTAAGTAGCTACTAACTTGGTTATCCTACATGGCTAATTTTTGATGATGTTGTCTTGTTTTTGATGACGTGTCATGCCGAGGTGGCTAATTATTTTTAAAGAAATCTATATTTTAATTATAATTAATATATATAGTATATACATATAATATATAAAACAATATGTGTATACAATCAGATGAAGATCCCTCTCTCTCTACCTCTCTCTGTCTATATCTCCTTTTCCCTCCCCCCCTCAGACCCTCGCTCCACCAACAATAACTACCACCGCCCCACCATCACCGCCCACCACCGCCCCACCTGCCACTATCCAGTCATCCACCACCACCATTACCACTTACCAGCAACTTAAACTTCAACAACTTGACTTTATCCCCCGTCAGGAACTCGAACCCGGGAACCGAATGAGCAGAGACGCCATGGTTGATGATTGATCGGATTTTGTAACCGACCGTGGCATTTGATTAAATCTGGTGGGTTTGGAACCGACCGCGGCGGTGGAAAGTTAACATCTTGGTGGTGCTTTCAATTACTTGTCTGTCATTTGAGTCATGCTATAATGTTTGGAGCAAAAGTTAAGATCAGATCTTTCAATTTTTCATCACATTTAAACAGATCTGGATACATTCGTGCTTAATTTCTCAAAAAGGTGATGGTGTTTGCGTTTGATTTCCGGCGGTTGTTGTCGCCAGAAAAAGTGTCGGTGATGACTCGAGTTCGACCGGGTGGACGATGTTTCCGGTTCCGATACCGATTCTGGAGTTGATTTTGAGTTGAATCTCCGGCCAGTTGGCTTCCGCCATTTCGCCGGAAAAGTGATCGGCCGGTTGGCTTCCACCATAGGAAGGAGGTGGTGGCTGAGTTGATGGTGGCGGTGTTGAGAAGGGCGAAGGAGGGGAGGCCGCAGAGGGTGGTGGGGAAAGGGCGGTGGTGGGTGGTTGGTGAAGATGATGATGATGGTGGCGGTAGTGTTGCAGTTAGGGAGAGAGAGAGAGAAGATGGGGGTTGATGACTGATGTAGGGTTTTATAAAATAAATCTTTTAATCTTATATTTTTAATCAGATACAAAAGATAATACATAAGCCATGTCAGCAAGCCACGTGGGAAAAAGGCCATGTCAACATGCCACGCAGGCTTAAAAAACTAACTCAGTTAGTGTTTTTTTAACGAAGGGGTGACAGTGACACCAACTTATCGAGTAGGGGGTGGTGGGAGCCAACTTGAAAGTTGAGCGTGATATTGGCCAATTTTGCATAGTTAAGGGTGATACAGTCCATTTCCCTTTCTTAAACTTAAGTGAGACAAAATGTTAAATTTGAAGTAAGAGGTAACAGAAAAAAATCACTAAATACTAAATAGAGTTAAATCACTAAATACTAAATAGAGTTTCATAATTGTTAAAAATCTGGTAATTGTAAAACTATTAATCCCCAATTAATTAGAAACCAAGATTTATATAAGTTTCACACTTAAATTTTTGGTTTTTAGGGATTCATAAAAAATTACTTATAATTGAAACACCTAATATAAATGGATAAAAATTTGAGAAACTTTAGTGCAACACTTGAAAATTTAGGTTACCATGGTATAAAGTTACCCTTTTAATGGATCAAAACAATAAAACAGTTGGTTTATTTTAACAAAGAAACCTTGTAACTCTACTAGAAGACCGAGTGGTATTCTATGCCAAACTTCCGATGAAAAGGATTTTCTTAGAAAAACAATGGTTATAAACTTTTTCCAACATATTTCTAACAAAAAATTTCTACCGACACTTTTCCAACTCCGACGCAAAACTTTCCTATGAGTTTTCTACACTTTTTTCCCTACACATTTTTCACAACGCATTTCCTACATAGTATTTTATTATGTATTTTCGACATATTTTCCTATGTGTTTTCAAAACAATACTTTTCAACGCATTTCTGACAATATTTAGGTTCTATATTTTTTTTACATATTTCGTGACAAAAATAAGTTTTAAAAGATAAGAAAAAGTCTAAATGATCAATAATTCATTCATGCTCCCACAAGCCTCTTCAATCAGTAGCACCCACCAAATCTAATAATAATAATAATAATAATAATAATAATAACAACAACAACAACCATAAATGGCAGGGTTAGGGAAGTATGCTCACACGACACTAACATTTAATCTAGTTATAAGTGAAGCGGTGGCAATGGTTCCAATACTCCCTTGTCATGACACTTGTCTCGTAAACTCGAGGGTTAGGATTCTTGTTCCACGGCTAAGGAAATAGCTCACAGGTCATGCAGAGGTAAGTCTTTTCACTCATATTGTGCTTTACTAGGGTTGACATGGAAACTGTGGGTCCATGAGTAAGTTGGGTAACATTAGGGTTGGTCTTGATCTTCGTCATATGGGTTGTGTGGGTCTATTCGTTGTTCCATGGGTCTGGTTAGAAAGCTAGATAAGTAGCAAGTTCATGATGGTGGAATTTCAACAACAAGGCATTTGTTGTGTGAGTTGTGTTCATTGGTCTTGTTAGAGGGTCAGTTTCTATCTTATTGTTTATCTAGGGTGAACTGGGTTAGTTTCATTGCATGCAATTCTAGCAAATATTTTTCCGTTCCTGTAATAAGAAATATCTCGTAGACTAAGAGGTTGTTACACAATGCATGGCACCCATGTGAGTCATCGATCAACATTTGACAAATGTTCTTCCAAAAATCAATGCCAAGCTAGGGTTGTCTGCATTCTTTCTCAAGATTGATGGAGTTGCACCGGGGATCGTCACTTGTGGTGTAGACATCCAGTTTGGGCCTTTTTTTGTTACCGGACCAGGAATAGATGCGGGTTAGCTGAAACCTAAAGGGGTTGTGGATCAGGTCATATACAATATGCAAGGACGAATCTTTTTCAAACCTAGGCATCATACATGACTCGAGGACGAGTCTTTTTCAGCCAATGCCATTGATACTCTTGCATCATACCCCCCAAGTTTGAAAAACTCATCTCCGAGTGTTGTTAATGATCCAGTCTATTCCCACATAGCTACCATCCACCATTATATGCTCCCGGCCTAACAATAATAGTCCAATCCACACCAAACAAGCCAAGGCAGATGGTCCAACAAACAAGGTCTACAATTCCAATGATGAGCCATAGTGGAACTCTAATCGCTATGACAACAAATGGATAAACCCATGCTTAGTAGTAATCTTCATAAAAACATTAGTGAATAGTGATAATTAACTCGCATGAGTGCCATGCATTACGATGTAAAAATCTCCAGCTCTGTAAGACACTTCTATTTTTTGGGATGAAGGGTACTTGTCAAGATTGTATGCAATAGTACTAACCCACCCCCTGCATACATAATCATAAACACTTAAACCCATCCTCGACCATACTAAAAAATAAACCCTATATAACCAGAATCTCATGACCCATAGACTACTAGTGTACCCAAGATGGAACAAAAACTGTCTTGTTATTGAAATTTCACCCTAACGTTTTCCTGTTATTCTGACCAAAACCTCCGCATAAGCCAACCCAACCTAAACAACTCAAAGGATAAAGATCAGAGTTAACTTTACCACCTCCAAACCACCTAAAAACATAAACCCTTCCTAGAGAACCCCTTTTTCCTAATCGGAGGAACTCGTAACAAACTAAGGACATGCCAACGCTGACCACCCAACAAAGGTAAGAGCGATATAGACCATACTAAAAAATAACCCCTATATAACTAGAATTTCGTTACCCATAGACCACTAGTGTACCCAGGTTGGAACAACAACTATCTTATCGTTGAAATTTCACCATGAGGCTTTCCCGCTATTCCGATAAAAACCTCCGCATAAGCTAACCTGACCCGAACCAAACAACTCAAAGGATGAAGATCAGAGTTAACCTTACTTCCTCCAAACCACCTGACAAACAAACCGTTCCTAAAGAAACCCTTTTTACTAATCAGAGAAACAAACTCGTAACAAACCCACTGCATGCCTACGCCTACCACCCAACAAAGGTAAGAATGATGTAGACCAACACCCCAACCCTTGCAATGTCTTTATCAACATTGCCATGCCTACTGAGCCACGACTAAGAAATGATGAGCAACTACTATAACAAAAACCTTCCACGCTGACCTTAAAAATGGGTAATATGAGACAAAAAAGTATACATGTCGTTGCACTTGGTGTGACTTCATCTTCCTCCTCTTAAAACCATAACCCATAATTCTTGTAAACAACCCCTACACCTAGACAGGCTTGAAACCACCCTCATCTTATAAACCATCATCTAGAATTATCACATTGACTTTTGTCTTTAGTCATACCATTCAAGAAAACTCTTGTCGCGTCACTAATGTTGAAGGCGACTACGCCGATGCTTGATAAGACTCTCCAAACCCTACTATTTGTTTGGATGGGAGAAATGATAAGTGAACATGCACAAAGGTCAGGTTAATTTAAAATCCCGACCATAATCATTTTCAAATTGATGGATGGTGCGTCTCCAGGTGACCCATCACCTCCTCTAGATTAGATCAAGGATTCACTCCACGTGCTATAATCACGTGCCCCATTAAACTATCCCACATATTGGGGTCTTCCAATAAAATGAACCAGCTTAAAAAGGTTACCCTCATTCTTCGACTAGTTCAACCAAACTGGGCCAAAACGAGGTCTTCCCTCTTGTTGCTTACCCAGACTAACACAAGCCCAATAACTCAGTTTGCTTTTATCGACCTAAAATATTAGTCTCCTTCCTAACTCTTACATGGCCTGAACGATGTCGAAGGGCCAATAAAAATTGTATTTAAATAGTAATGGTAAGTAGGGTGTTGAGCCACTGAGAGTTAGTGGAAAGTGTTATTGTTTAAAATTACCGATTAAAATAGACGTGTATAATTAAATTTGATCTTTGATTTGCTTTGTTGGAACACGTTTGCAAATTAGCAAACAAACTTTAATTGATTTGAAATCAATTACTTAAATTTGATAACCTATTAGGTTTCAAGTTTAGAAGTGAGAAGTATAACCTTAATTGATTTACCAAGTTGAACGGTTACGTAGACATAACCACATGTGTTTTAACATTTTAAAGGATATTGGTGGATATGAAATCCAGCCGTGTTAACTTACTATCAAACCATTTTCTCCAAATCAAAACCCAAACAAGTCGTATTATGTAAATCTAACTTCAACACTCTTCAAAACTCAAAATCATGCATATAACATCTATTACCAAAAACAAATCAATAAAAATTACAGCATGATATGTTCAAAAAAAGGTAAAATAAATTGATTGGATAGTTCCTACTAGCTAAACCCTACACCTAGGATTGATAAGTGGTGGATTAGTCGCTCATGATTTGCTTTGATTATTGCATCCTGTTGAAATTAGGATTTGATCTAGGATGGGAATGATGAATAGAAGCTTTACAGTCACCAAGTTTTTTCCTTGGTTCATTCTCTAGCCTCTAAGATGTGTTAATTATAAAACCCTAACATTATCTCATAAATACATGGCTTAATTTGGGAAATCCAGACCTAATTCGTAAAAAAAATTAACATGTAACTAATCACAATTAACATGTACAATTCATCATTCTATCACAGCCAACCATGTTATTTTGTTGTGGCTTCCTCACTAGTTGTACCTTAATAGAAATCCAAGCCCACATGAACATTAAACATCAACGATGCTTAGACCCGTCATGAATTCTCTTGGGTTTTCTTGAACATGTGTATATAGTCCTAAAGTTTACCTCTTCTTTCCATATTTGACTAATCGTCTCAAATCCAATAGTACCTGACCCATTATGAACATGTGTTCCGGCACTGATTTCCCCATTCCATTATGTTAACCCATAAACCACCCTAGTAGCCATGCACATGGGCTTAGTTTCACTCGAACCGTAACTCCTCTTTAAGACCCTCAACCTTTTTCTTATGGCTAATACTGAATCCATAAACCATGAAATCCTACTCTCAAGTGATAAAAACATGGTGGTGTTGGATAGATATTGTTGCTAGTCTCCATAAGCTCCTCTTTCCTATGATCCTCATCTTGGATGGCCGACCCTGAATTGGCTTCTTGAACTTTGAAACCTTGTGATCAGTGCATAACTTAGGCACCACCTCATCATGCGAATTTGTGTAGTTCAATAGATTATTCTTTTCACAAGTCACTTGAAACAAGCTTAAATATTTACGCTTTTTTTATCAAGATAAAACTGACCAACTAAACACTAATAGAACCCTAATACTTATATTACACTTTAGATATAAACCAGAAACTGAATATTAGAAAAGTACATAATGAAACATCCATTTATCTTATGTGTAATAAACGTATAATATTCAAGAATAAGACGTCACCATCACGTTTAGGATCCTATAAGAATAAGGGTTTACAAAAACATTTTAACAGCAGCAGAAAAACTAATTACAAGTTAATGTTAAACCTAATATTCGACATTAACTCAATAATTATCTAACAATCCCTATTCGTGTCACATTCGAAAGTCGTGTAGGTTTGGTATTCGTGCTCGGCTTGACTCACCCGTCCGGAAGTCTCCTCTAGTTTAAACCTGCAAAAACCACCCCATTTGGGAGTGTATTGAGTAAGAAACTAGTTATTCCTCAATATCAACAAACAACATTAAACAACAGAATATCAGAGAACCCATCGTAACCTACGGCGGTTCAGCCGTAAGTTACGGCCTGCCATTTCTGCCCTGTTTACACATTTAGCCGTAACCTACGGCGGTTCACCCATAAATTATGGAAGTGTGTTTCTGCCCGAAACATGGTCTTCCACCGTAACTTACGGTGAAGAGCCATAAGTTACGGTCCGGTATGGCTGCATTTGTGTAATTTCATTGTTTTCTTCTAATTTTAGCCATCACATTTAAACCCTTTGGTTACTATCATACATACCAAGTTCCTTGAGGGCTTGCATCTCATTTCCTCTCGGCATTTTATTACCATAACTTTACCTAACATCTCATTACGATATATAGTTTTCATTTGGTTAAGCTTAGGATTAACACCTAATGCGACCCGTTTATCGTTTTGAGTCAAAAGACTCAAACCTTTCAAGTTTATCTTTTATCATGTTATTTTTAAATCATTCATGTTTATTTCCAATTCCTTAACCGGGATTAAAATTTGATTGATGTCCATTTTATATAAATCGCCAAAGTGGTGTTGAACCAATTTGACTCGTTTGGAACTTTGAACAATTGAGCCTATGCCTCCCACATGTTTAGTTAATTTCATACTTAGCTCATACAAATAAAGGCCGCTTTTTGTTTATAATTAAGCTTTGGGTCATTGAGGTCTTGATGACTCAAGATGATCCAATAGTTCCATTATACCATCCTCATTGCCCGGAGGGTGTTTTGGTCAATTTTAACATTCACCCAACAATGTAACTTTTTACACGTACCTGGCGGGGTTAAGGTTATGTCCCGTTATCATTACATTGCAATTCCATTTGATTACTTATGACAACGCGTGTCCTTATCAGGTTGCTCACACTAGAAGAAAAATCCTCTTTTCCCCCTCCTTTAGTGATTACACTTATTGTATTAAGGCAACGCTTGCCCTTGCCATTATACTTTCCTGTAAGTAATTTTCTTGACAAGACAAGCATTAAAATATCATGATCACATGGTGCTACTTCACCATATGACCCGTTTAACCCATATACTTTACACTTTCTAGAATTATCCTTTAGGTGTTTATACTCTACAACTTAAGGTTTGTTACCTAGAAATGATTCCACAACATTTACTCTTTTGACTCAATTATTTTACACCATAAGGTCATTTTTATCAAATTGATTTTACATCAATAAAACATATAATTCCACTTAACCTTAGTCATTTAACCCACTTCATGAACTTACCATTTAGAACCAACACAACCTTTTGTTGTTTGTCTTATAACACATTTTAATATGATTTTACAAGATTCGACCCACTTCATGGATTTCACCATTCGGGGTTCTATCCTTTTTCCATTCCTCACAGTTAAACAACTATTAGGCAACACAATTATTGTGTTTATAATCTAAGGGTGTAAGTAATACTTACAACTATTCTTTGAATGCATGACACATTCTTTTAAGTGAGTTCCATCCGAAATTCCTTAGCCCATAGGTTGTGGTTGTTACCTTGCCACCTGTTTGACCTGTTGACTTCCCAAACTTCAATGTACCTAGCTTGACATAAAGTCAACCTTCAAACATTTAAAATGCATAATGTAGATGTATTTCACATCAATTCATTATCACATATCCATCATCTAGCAATATGCATTTATATTTACATCAACAAACCATTCAATCAATTTCACAAAAAAAAAAAAACACATTTCAGTGCTGCCCTTTCCTGTGCAGCCTGTTCACATCCATTTTTAACATATTTAGATCCTGAATTATTCCAAGATGTTCAAATATCAACTATAGTATATTCAATTAGCTTTACAACCCAAAAAGAATCACCACAATCTGAGTTATGATTGATTTTATATGATTTTTATAAAATCAGGACAACAACTTGTTTTTAGTTCAAACAACATGCTGTCCTTTCAACCCAGCTACTGAATTCATCAGTTTTGACCCATTTAAAATCTGAACCAAGTCATCATGTTAACTAACGAAATGAAGATTACTCAGAGACCTTTTTAGGCATATAAAGTAGGCACCCATACGATTTTTCAGTGATTTACTATGAATTTTTAAAGTTCAGTTCTGTACCATATTTCTTACCAATGTATCCGTGTTCATCTTGCTCTAAGAGTTCTCTTAAGCATTTCATCGAATACTTGGCGGGTTTCGCATTCAAGATTAGTCTCTAACCTATCTCTTGAACACCTTACCCCAATTTTATCAACATATCATTACAAGCACACATATGTCCACAATTTCAGTTTCATAACTCATCAATTCATCACTTGAGCATCCCACCCATGGGTGGGGCTCCTAGTTGATAAACTCAACTGAAGTGGGTGATCATATATTATGAACTAACTATATCTAAGTGTCACACCTCAACCGATGGCGAAAACACCGGGGCGTGGCACTGAGCGAAACAGATTGTCCAAGAGATTCCATAACAACTATTAAATTACCAAATCTTTAATGTTAATATCCCATACTACTAACAGACATAGTAAAAACAGTCATTACAGATATAGTCTCAAAACAAATAAACTGTTCCGACAACTCAGATTTTATTGTGGGTTTCTAGACTTCCTACTTCGTTCATCACAGCAAGCAAAGCATCCTATCAACCTGTCACATACGTTAAAATAAAGTCAATACACATAGTGTAAAGGTGAGTACACAAGTTTGCATAGTATATAGTATAGCAAAAGCGTTTACGCATAACCAGCATGTATCATGTAACGGGTGAAGCAAGTAACTATCAGACTATGTTCACACTTAATCACGAGAGTGCGTTGTAGAGTATGCGCGACACATGTCCACCAGATACGAGAAGTAAAGTAATGTGATCTCTAGCAACCCCCATCCACGACATGTGCTGAGTCCAAACTATAGTACCATCGTTGATAGAGGCGATACCATGTAACACTGTCTAAGCATAGTAACAAGCATTCATAGATCACGTATAATATCCAGGACCGGTTAGCATTAAAAGTGTTGAGTTGTGTGTTGTTATGTTTTGATAGCGAACGTATGTAACACCCAAAAGTGCGTTAAAAGAAAATGGGTTCGAGTATACTCACAGTGCATCTTTAGCTAGTAAACATAGACTTGGATTGAAGGGAGCACGTGGAGATTAGCCTGAGCATAGCACAGTAGCGTAAGCGTTGAACAACGTGTAAACAGTGCGTTAGACGAGTTAAGCGTCGAATTGTGAGTCGATCGAATGGCTATCCAGACGGATGGTCATCCGGACGAATGACCATTCGGGCGGTTAGTCATTCGATTGGATGAGTGTGTTTGTAAATCGTTTTGAAACTTTTTAGGCTTTCGTTGTAGTATAAATCAAGTCATTCGATTGGATGGTCATCCGGACGGATGGCCAGTCAATCGGATGGCTATTCGTTCCAAAACTTGGTAATTTGAACTTTTCGTAAAATCGTTAAGTCTTGCAGTTGATGAAAGGGATAGGTCGCTCAGCCGGATAACCATTTGATTGGATGGTCATCCGATCGGATGGCTATTCGGCTGGCGTTCTTTTTGTTCGAAAACCTGCAAAACTTTCTAAGTAAAAGGTTTGGAGACGGCGTGATGACGTGTCGAACAACGGAAACATACCAAGGTCTAGCTCGTCCGATCGGATAGGAACCACCCCATTCGATCATACTCACTGTTCTTTTGATGAAGTCTCATCTTCAACCTGTTAATCGGTCATCTCTCCGGTGGAAACCCGTTTTCTGGCCGGCTCTCTACTAGAGAATGAGTGGAGAGTCTGAATGATCAAGGATTCCATCGGCTTTGTGTAGAATATTGAAGAAATTTTGAAAAAGAGATGAAAATGTTGAAGTCTGTTGAAAAATATTTAGATCTTGTTAAGATTCGTGTTGGATAGCGTGGAAATCCTTTAGATTTGAACCATTCTTGATGAGATGACGTCAAACAGCCAATTGCATAAGCAACCATGATGATGTCACCTTCAAGGAGCCCAAATCAGGTGATTTAATGGTGAAAACCACTTATTATCATGGAGAAGATGATGAAAGAGTGTGTAGTGATGATGGAAGTACAAGACTTAGGAAGAAATACTTACGAAATAGCCTTGAGAAAAGTGCTTGAAAGAGACTTGAGAACGTCTGGTCGGATAGAGCTGTCACATCAGTGAACAGTGATGTGACAGGTGGGTATTTATAGTGTGAGAGAGAGAGATAAGGAGGTGCAAGTGTGGGTCGGATGGCTAGTCGATCGGATGGCCATCCGATCGGATGGTCATCCGGTCGGAGGTCCATTCGATTGGTTGGTCATTCGACCGGCCGAGTTGCGTTTTGTTGTTTTTCGACTTCCGTTTCGTGCATTTAGCGTTGCGTTGCATTTAGTCGAGTTGCGAGTGAGTGTTTGAGCGTGTAAGCGTTGTGTTAATAATCACAATATGTTTAAACTAATAATCACATAATCTAACACATAAATACGTAAAAGGTAAATCTGCGTTTTAAGTCGCGTTGAGATTGTGTTGTGATAGAGTTGTGACTGCGTTTGCGAATACATCCCAAAACATGTATAAAGCACACACAAGTAAGCACATAATAACACCCACACATAGAACAATACCAATAACCACGTTTTGAGTTTGCGTTGTGATAGCGTTTAGTCATGCGATGTAACAATGTGATAAAGTGCGTTTATATAGTAGTAATCGTTATAAATAGCGTTAAGTGTGATAACTGCGTTTTGCATAAGCGTCGTAAATGCATAGTTTAAAACATAGTTTAAAAATAGATAACATATCGATTACCAAAATGGGTTGAACTATTATCGAATCTCGAGAATACAAGTCAATTAAGCAAGAATTGACAGATCTGGGTAATGTCATGTCTTGACTTTGACTTTGACTTGCCTTTCTGGGAAGTCGGGTTTCGTTAACTTGCAAATCTTCGAGAGGGACATGCAGGTTTTCTTCGGCTAGGCATCTCTTGAGGTTCGAGACGTGGAAAGTTGGATGTACGTTACTGAGTTCCTCCGGTAATTCGAGTTGGTAGGCCACTTTGCCAATTCTTTCCAGAGTCTTAAAGGGTCCAACGTATCGATGCACTAGCTTTCCTTTCTTGCCGAATTGGATCACTCCCTTCCAAGGTGAAACCTTTAGGAGTACGTGATCGCCAATTTCAAACTCAAGGGGCTTGCGACGTTTATCGGCATGACTCTTTTGACGACTCCGAGCTTTCAAGAGATTGTCTCGGATCTGGAGGATCTTGCCAGTCGTTTCTTGTAGCAACTCCGGACCGGTAATTTGAGCATCTTCGATCTCGTGCCATACAATAGGCGATCGACATTTTCTTCCATATAATGCCTTAAATGGTGCCATTTGAATGTTAGAGTGATAACTGTTGTTGTACGAGAATTCAACTAAAGGTAAATGCGAATCCCAATTACCACCAAAATCTATAACGCACGAACGAAGCATGTTTTCAAGGGTGCGAATTGTGCGCTCAGTCTGAGCGTCGGTTTGGGGATGGAAAGCGGTACTGAGATTAAGAGTAGTACCGAGAGCGGATTGAATAGTCTCCCAGAGATGCGAAGTAAATCGACCATCGCGGTCAGAAATGATGTCACGTGGTGTCCCATGTCGACAAATGACTTCGTCGGTATAGATTTGGGCTAATCGTTCAACCATAAAGTCTTCTTGTATCGGTAGGAAGTGAGCGGATTTCGTAAGACGATCAACGATAACCCAAATGCTATCGTGACCTGATGGCATGCGCAAAAGTTTTGCAAAAAATTCCATAGCTATACTCTCCCATTTCCACATCGGGATCTCGGGTTGTTCGAGTAATCCAGAGGGTCTTTGGTGTTCAGCCTTAACTTTTGAACAAGTTAGGCATTTCGATACATGGAGAGCGATACGCTTCTTCGTTCTTAGCCACCAATACCTGGCACGGAGGTCCTGGTACATCTTGTCGGCACCTGGATGAATGGAATATCGGGACTTGTGGGCTTCAGTCATCAAGATCTCACGGAGATTATGACGATCGGGAATCTAAATTCGGTCGAGATAGTGAAAAATACCATTCGGTTTATTCACTAGTTGATCTTTGTTTCCAAGAATCCTTTCTTCCTTCAATGTGCGTTCGGTAAAACAAGCGTGTTGAGCGTCGTGAATGAGAGCTTTGAGGTCGTGTTGGGCTTGAATATTACGAACGCTATGTAAATAGCTTCGTTGGCTAAGAGCATCGGCAACGACGTTTGCTTTGCCTGGATGGTAGCGTATCTCAAAGTCGTAGTCGTTGAGAAGTTCGACCCATCTGCGTTGGCGCATGTATAGTTCTCTCAGGTTCAAGATGTGTTGTAGGCTCCTATGGTCGGTGAAGACCGTACACTTGGTACCATAAAGGTAGTGTCGCCAAATCTTTAACGCAAAAACAAGTACACCAAGTTCGAGATCGTGGGTAGTGTAGTTCTTCTCATGGACTTTGAGCTGACAAGACGCGTACACGATAACCTTGTCTCGTTGCATCAGGACACAACCAAGACCTAGGTTAGAGGCATCGCAATAGATAATAAAGTCGTCGTTTCCATCGGGTAGCGCAAGTACATGAGCATTGCAAAGCATACGCTTAAGAGTTTGAAAGGCTTCCTCTTGTTCAGTTCCCCGAACAAAAGGGTTGTCTTTATGCGTTAGAGAGGTGAGAGGAACGACGATTTTAAAGAAATCAGCGATAAATCGTCCATAATAACCTGCCAATCCGAGGAAAGAACAAACTTCAGATGGGGTTTTTGGTGTAATCCAACTGTTAACTACTTCAATCTTCGCGGGATCGACGTGAATACCTTGACTATTGACGATGTGACCAAGAAACTAAACCTCCTCAAACCAAAATTCACACTTGGAGAATTTGGCATAGAGGCGATTTCCTTGTAAAAGTTCGAGAACTAAACAAAGATGCTGCGCGTGTTCAGTTTTCGATTTCAAATAGATAAGGATATCATCGATAAACACGATGACGAAGCGTTGAGAAAGGGTTTACACACGCGATTCATCAAATCCATGAAAACTATGGGTGCGTTGGTAAGACCGAAGAGCATAACAATGAATTCATAATGACCGTAGCGAGTGCGAAAGGTGGTTTTAGGGATATCTTCCTTCTGAATACGCAATTGATGATAGCCAGAGCGTAGATCGATTTTAGAAAAACACATAGCGCCTTGCAATTGATCAAAAAAATTGTCGATTCGGGGTAGAGGATAGCGATTCTTGATAGTAAGCTTATTGAGTTCCCTATAATCGATGCACATTCGGAACGATCCATCCTTTTTTTTCACGAAAAGGACAGGTGTGCCCTATGGAGACGTGCTAGGGCGTATAAAGCCTTTATCAAGTAATTCCTAGAGTTGACTGGAAAGTTCACGCATTTCAGACGGTGCGAGGCGATAAGGGGCTTTAGCGACAGGGATAGCTCCAGGAATGAGGTCGATATGAAAGTCAATATCGCGTGACGGTGGTAACCGGGTAAATCGTCAGGAAAGACATTAGGAAAATCACGAACCACAGGCACCTTTTCCGTTGCTTTCTTTTCCTTCTCCGCTACTATAATGTGAGCCAAGAAAGCCATGTATTCCTTTTGGAGATACTTGCTTGCTTGAGTGCACGACATAAGTTTAAGTTCTTTCGAAGATACTTCACCATAAACACAGAGTTGATCACCGTTTGAAAGAGAGAAACAGATCATCTTTTCGAAGCAAACGACTTTGGCACGGTTTTCACGAAGAAAATCCATGCCTACTATGATATCAAAACTACCAAGTTGCATTGGAATAAGATCGATAGGGAAAACGTGATTGTTGAGTTCAAGAGTACAATCACGGAGAACAGATTTGACGGTGATGGTTCTTCCGGTGGCAATCTCTACGTCGAACGTCATTGGGAGGTTAGCACGTTTATGGTTTAGGAGCTTTTTGAATTCAAATGACACAAAACAGTTATCGGCTCCAGTATCAAATAAACACGAAGCATAAATATCGTTAACAAGGAATGTACCATTGACAACATTGTTGTCAGTTTGAGCCTGGCGGACATTGATGTTGAAAGTTCGTCCGTGGGCGGCTTGTTGTGGCTGTTGTTGTTGTTGTTGTTGTTGCTGCTGTGGTGGTGGTTGCTTCTGCGGTTCTTGGTTCACAACTCGATTCGGGCAGACATTAGCAAAATGATTAGGGTCACCACAAGAGTAGCAAGCTCTTACATGAGCAGTGGGAGCAGGAGCTGCTTGATTACCCTGGATAGCAATAGGTTGAGCTAGTGGTGCTGGAGGAGCTTGAACTTGAGCTTGTTGACGTGGGCCTGAACGATAGTGAGTGGTGTAGGGCCCATAGATATTGCAGTTTGCACAGAAACGACAATTAACCCCAGCTGGGTGATGGTAGGTGCAAGTTGGGCACAGAGGATGAACACTAGTGTGCGCACGCTTAGCAGGCAGTGCGTTGGTGCTAGGAGCTTGGCGACTCTGGTTCTGGTTGGGTTGAACGGGAACAACGCTAAGAGGAGCCGTGGTAGTAGCATAGTTCTTGTTGTTGTTACCCTTGCGCTTGCGATTCTGGCATGAAGGTTTCGAGCCTTGAGTTGCTACGGTGTCGGTAGCGGGAGTAGCATTTGCTTGGTTCAGGGTCTTGGTTGAGGTTTGGAAATACCCAGCCAAGATTCGCTTATCGTTGATCTCAGCTGCGAGTTGGTAAGTCTCCTCAATAGTAGCAGGTTTAGCTGCCTGAACAAAGTCAGCTACACAGTCTGGAATGTATTTCTTGATTGTCATATCAGGCATTGCCACCTGGCTAAGACAGATGATACTGAGCTGCTTGAAGCAAGCGGTTAGTCCAGCGTTATCACCACCGTCTTGTTTAATACCCTAGAACTCGTTTTCCAGCTTCTGGAGTTCATGCGGGGGACATAATGGTTTCATCATGACTTCCTTCAGTTCCTCCCATGATAGGCCATAAGCTGTGTTATTTCCGCGCCTGTTGCGCTCAGCAGTCCAGAGCCCTAGACTGAAAAACTCCGGTAGCATTCACAGTGCGGAGTTCATCTGGGCATCCGCTTTGACGAAGGGTGACTTCAATGGAATCAAACCACTGGAACATAGCACTGGGTCCATCTTCACCAGTGAAGTCTTTAGGACCACAAGCGTTGAATTGCTTAAGCTGAAAGGCGTCTTGGGTGAATCACTCTTTGATTTGACAGATGATTTGTTGCTGACCTCGTTGATCTCACTGACGATCTGAGGTATGACTTTAGCCATTTCCTTGGCTACGAGAGAAGCGATGTGCTTATCATGTCTGCTCCTCTAAGCATTTCGAAAAGTGGGAGAGCCAAGGGAAGACATTGTCTACAGCAGACATCGTCACATGACTCAGAAGAGATTCGATTATATCGGGTTTAGGTAGTAGTATAGCGTTTTACCTTCATATTCATTATTATCATTAAAGCTCAGGAACACGTAGGCACATAAACACATAGGCACATAAGCACATAGTCCACATAAGCACATAGGAGCACATAAGCCACATAAGCACATATTTTGCACGTGTTCACCTTCCTATTTTGCACGTATTCACCTACATATTTTGCATGTATTCACCTATCTTTCAAAGCCGCGAAAGCGTTTAAGAGTTGCGATTAATAGCGAGTAGCATGAGCGAATAGCATGGGCGTACATAAGCAAGTACTGCCTCGAATGAGAGTTCTTAGTTGGTCTGCGATTTGTTAGCGGTTTGAGATGACGATAGCTGTGCACGGTTTGAAGAGCGGTGAAAACGAAAAGCGTAGATATCCAAAATCGAAACAAAAGAGCATATAAACATGTAAAAACCACTAGAGCATAAAATCAGCAATTGCGGGATTGAAAATAGAATGTCCTGGGTTCTATCGAAACATGTCTAACACCCAAAGTGATTCGACTATTCTCAACGAGTTCGAGTACACGCTTTGGCCTAATAGACTGTTCTCTCGATGTAACACAGCGATCGGCACCCATCCTTTTGGTTACTACGTGGCTCGGGTTGTTGGAATCCATCGAGACTTTGGTGAGAGGTTTGTAAAATCAATATAGAGAGTGGAACGAGTCGTTAAGATGCGGGTTTCACCCCTAACTTAACAACTCTGTTCCTAACAGTGTGGTAGAACCACAAGATAGAGATGGAGAACTTCGTCGAGATATGGATGTCACTCCTAACTCAACAAAGATTCCCGTGCTAAGAGTAAAATATGCGTAGAGTGAGTAATCGTCTCGAGAGTTCCTGGTTTTCACACCTAATCTCGATCCAGTCGCTCGATTGTGTTATACGAGTGTTTTCGAAAAATGTGTGTATTGTGTTAGCCTTAGGAAAGGCAATGTAGTATTCCAGCCTTAGGAAAGGCTGTTATTTGCACGAAGCTGTAGTATGCGGTGTTCGTGCAAAGTTGTAGTTTTAGCGAGAGTATCCAGAGTATGCTGTACGGGACCCTTACTGGGTTCGCACAAAGCGGTCAGTTGGTGCTTAGACTATAGACTAGGTCAATCCTAAGACATCGACCCGTCGTGTTTTGCATAATTCCCTATAGTTATGGCTCTGATACCAATCTGTCAAACCCCAACCGATGGCGGAAACATCAGGGCGTGGCACTGAGCGAAACATATTGTCCAAGAGATTCCATAACAACTATTAAATTACCAAATCTTTAATGTTAATATCCCATACTACTAACAGACATAGTAAAAATAGTCATTACAAATATAGTCTCAAAACAAATAAACTGTTCTGACGACTCAGATTTTATTGTGGGTTTCTAGACTTCCTACTTCGTTCATCACAGCAAGCAAAGCATCCTATCAACCTGTCACATACGTTAAAATAAAGTCAATACACATAGTGTAAAGGTGAGTACACAAGTTTGCATAGTATATAGTATAGTGAAAGCATTTACGCATAACCAGCATGTATCACGTAACGGGCGAAGCAAGTAACTATCAGACTATGTTTACACTTAATCATGAGACTGCGTTGTAGAGTATGCGCGACACGTGTCCAACATCCACGTGAAGTAAAGTAATGTGATCCCTAGCAACCCCCGTCCACGACATGTGCTGAGTCCAATCTATAGTACTATCGTTGCTAGAGGCGATACCGTGTAACACTGTCTAAGCATAGTAACATGCATTCATAGATCACGTATAACATGCGGGAGCAGTTAGCGTTAAAAGTGTTGCGTTGTGTGTTGTTGTGTTTTGATAACGAACGTATGTAACACCCAAGAGTGAGTTAAAAGAAAATGGGTTTGAGTACACTCACAGTGCGTGTTTAGCTAGTAAACACAGACTTGGATCGAAGGGAGTGCGTGGAGATTAGCCTGAGTGTGTTTGTAAATCGTTTTGAAAGTTTTGAGGTTTTCATTTTAGTATAAATCAAGTCATTCTATCAGACGGTCATCCGGATGGATGGCCAGTCGATCGGATGGCTATTCGTTCCAAAAGTTGGTAGTTTGAACTTTTCATAAAATCGTTAAGTCTTGCAGTTGATGAAAGGGATAGGTCACTCAGCTGGATAACCATTCGATCGGATGGCTATTCGGGTGGCTTCCTTTTTGTTCGAAAACCTACAAAACTTTCTAAGTAAAAGGTTTGGAGACGGCGTGATGACGTGTTGAACAACGGACACATACCAAGGTCCAGCTCATCCGATCAGATGGGAACCACCCCATTCGATCGTACTCACTGTTCTTTTGATGAAGTCTCATGTTCAACCTGTTAATCGGTCATCTCTCAGGTGAAAACCGGTTTTCAGGCCGGCTCTCTACTAGAGAATGAGTGGAGAGTCTGAATGAGCAAGGATTCCATCGGCTTTGTGTAGAATATTGAAGAAAAGTTTGAAAAAAAGATGAAAATGTTGAAATCTGTTGAAAAATGTTTAGATCTTGTTAAGATTCGTGTTGGATAGTGTGGAAATCCTTTAGATTTGAACCATTCTTGATGAGATGACGTCACACAGCCGATTGCATAAGCAACCGTGATGATGTCACCTTCAAGGAACCCAAATTAGGTGATTTCATGGTGAAAACCACTGATTTTCATGGATAAGATGATGAAGGAGCGTGTAGTGATGATGGAAGTACAAGACTTCGGAAGAAATACTTATGAAATAGCCTTGAGAAAAGTGCTTGAAAGAGACTTGAGAGTGTCTGGTCGGATAAAGCTGTCACATCAGTGAACAGTGATGTGACAGGCGGGTATTTATAGTGAGAGAGAGAGAGATAAGGCGGTGCAAGTGTGGGTCGGATGGCTAGTCGATCGAATGGCCATCCGATCGGATCGTCATCCAGTCGGAGGTCCATTCGATCAGTTGGTCATTCGACCAGCCGAGTTGTGTTTTGTTGTTTTCCGATTTCTGTTTCGTGCGTTAAGCGTTGGGTTGCGTTTAGTCGAGTTGCGAATGAGTGTTTGATCGTGTAAGCGTTGTGTTAATAACCACAATACCTTTAAACTAATAATCACATAATCTAACACATAAATACGTAAAAGGTAAATCTGCATTTTGAGTCGCGTTGAGATTGTGTTGCGATAGAATTGTGACTGCGATTGCGAATACGTCCCAGAACATATATAAAGCACACACAAGTAAGAACATAATAACACACACACATAGAACAATACCAATAGCCATGTTTCGAGTTTGCGTTGCGTTGTGATAGCGTTTAGTCATGCGATGTGACAATGCGATAAAGTGTGTTTATATAGTAGTAACCACTATATATAGCGTTAAGTGTGATGATGTGTGTAAAATGCAACATATAAATTACATCAAATAAGGCATAAAACTAACCCTTTTAAGTACTAATGTTGGAAAAAGAGTGTTTTTGTCTTCCTTTTGTATTTTCAGGATTAAATGAGCTCAAATTCACAAAAGAAGCAAAAAGACAGCTAAATCTAACATAAATACAAGAAAAGGAACATAAATGGACTGCCCGACCCCTCAACGTCATCTTCCCAAGCAAAATAGAGAAGGCAGAAGACTGAACACGCCCCGTGCTCAGCCAGCACGGGGCCGTGGCCAAGAAGCAGCAGAAAAGACAAACCTATAGAAGCTTCTATTGCCCACCACGGGCCGTGTCCAGTGAACACGGGGGCGTGGCGAAAGTACAGCAGGCGCATTAATTGTAATTGCGAATTACAATTAATGAAGAGAGAGAGTGTCAGACAGGCACGGGGGCGTGTCCAGCGGACACGGGGCCGTGCCCAGCCTTCTGTTCAGCCTATAAATAGGAGTGCTTGGTTTCATTTCAACTCATCCCTTGGCACACCACCTCTCTCACACTTCATCCACCACCCACCACCATCACAACACCATCATCCACCACCATCATCCATTGTCCATCGTAGAGTGTGTGAGTCGTCTCGGGATCCAAGATTGATCGTAAGAGTTCTTGACAATCAAGGCCATGTTTGCCTAAGTCTCTTACATCACTTGGTGAAGACAAAGTGTCTAGTATAATACTTTTTATTTCTAATCTTTTGCACTTTTTATTTGGTTTTGTATTAATGACTTTAATAACTAGTTACTTATGTTGAAGGTGATCTTTCCTTATCGTTTGTCCCTGGTGTCTTGGCATTATTTTACTGTCTATATAAAATAAAAAAATTTTCACCATTCATATCTCCACGGTCTATATGGAGGTATGTTGGCTACCTGGTCGGGGGTTAAGGGAACGGTTTGGTAAAGGTCTTGCCATTGTTCAGTGTTTAGAGGTCCTGCAATGGACCTGGGTCAAATTTAGTAGGACCTCCTTCAATGCTTCACGGTATTGGATGGCGGGGGTCCAAACTCTTTGATCCCCTCATAAGTTAACTACTATTAATACTATAACCCGGCTATTTAGGACTGTATCCCTGCTGACTCAGACTACTTAGTCGAGGGTAACGTCACCGCCAAAAGCGGGGCCTACCATAATTTGCATTAAAAACTTAATTAATTATCTTCCAATAATCCACCCTTTTAGGATTGTATCCTTGCTGACTCAAACTACTGGGGTGAGGGTAACGTCACCTTCAAAAGAGGGGCCTACTATAATAACTAAGATAATCTCTTAATTATGTGCAAAAGTGCGGAAATAATCAAAGGTTATACTAGATACGAGTCGGAACCAAGTGATTCATCTTGTCTATCTGTTTTTCTTTTTATTTTTATTTTCAGCATTTTAGTTAGTTTTTATTTTTTTCTTAGTTTAAAACATTTTTCTAACTTTTTATTTTGATTAGACGTTGAGGATAAACCGGTACTAAAAGCTCTTGTGTCCTTGGACGACCTCGGTATCTTGCCAACACTATACTATGCTCACGATGGGTGCACTTGCCCATATGTGTGTTTAGTGTTAGTAAAATATCGTGTTTTATAAATTTAAAACTTGGCTAAAATAAGTGTTAAAGGGGCTTAAAATATACACCTAATATATATAACACTTCACACGCATCAAGTTTTTGGCGCCGTTGCCGGGGACACAAGGATTTTAAGAAAGTTAGGAATCAACGGCCTAATCATTTTTTTATTTTTCCTTTTTAATTTTTTAGGATTTTCTTAGTTTTTCAGCTTCTGCAGAGCTCAGCACGGGCCGTGCCCGCTGAACACGCCCCCGTGCTAAATCATTGGAACTGACAATCCTGTTTTAAGTCAGACAGTAAGCTGAACACGGGGCCGTGCTCACTCAACACGCCCCCGTGCCCAAGATTCACTTACTGAAAACATAACCGTTAGATCCCGGCGGTTGGTAATTTCTGACATAAACATGAGTGATAGTAATTGTTTTTACTTTCGGCACTTTTATGGTACGTGGTGTCAATTATGTGGAGGCAAACATAAAGAATTAGAATGTTACTTTCTAAATTATAGGCCCCACTACATAGACCCACCGATTCCTTATAACCTTAAGAGGGGCGAAAGTAAAAATAAGCACTATTTCTCCCTCGAATGCGCCCAGCCAGATATTCTAGGAGAAATGCTCCTTGACGAGTTATTTCAACTAGAAGAGCTAATTCTGAATTGGTTAAAAGAGCTTAGGAAGGACGTTATTGATCCGCCCCAAGACGATGACCATGAAGAAATGTTGGAACCGCATTCCGACAACCTCGTTGCTCCCAAAAATACCTTCATACCTAGCAAAGACGTGGACGATAGTCGTCCCTGTGCCGATTGTGCCGTGAAGGACTCTCCATCGACTTCGTTTGATGCATACATAGACCTGAGCGATTCGGCATACACCTTCTTTAACGAGAGCTCGGAAAAGGGTTGGACTTGTCCACCTAGAATGAAAATAGGAATTACCCTCACCGACAACCTCATGCGTTCTCGCCTTAGTTTAGGACAATTAAGGTATCTTAGGCACTTTGGGGTTGTTCCAACCAATCAGGAGCCACCCGATACTAGTGAGTTCCTTAAAAAAACTAGACAACTTCATAAAACAGTCCCTCGACACGGGGCCGTGTCCAGCCAACACGCCCCCGTGTTCACCAAAAGATTCCCTTTGATCAGTACGTCAGAATACGGACAAACTGTGTCAGAACTCCACCTGCACACGGGGCCGTGTCCAGGATGCTGTCGTTTTCTATAAATGCAGCCAAGAATTCTGCACATTTGGACCAACTTGGGATAGAGATTTGAAGGAATCTTCTCTCAACTATCCTAGGTAAGTCTAAAAGAAGGTTCCAACAACCCATCTTGTCATTTCCTCTTTTAGCCATTTCCTTCTTCTCCATCTTTCTCCAAGAACTACCATTAAAAGTTTGAATTCTTCCAACTTTGTGGTAGGGATTAATGAGTTTTGTTCAAGGAATCTTGGTAAAAATATGTTATGTAACATTGTTTTAAGTTATTAATGTCTAAAAAGACCCCACAAGTTCAGAAAATAACTTAAAATTTCAAGTTTCCTTGCACCAAAATTCTGCAGAAAGATGAACACGGGGCCATGCTCAATGAGCACGGGGCCGTGTCCGGTCACTGTTTCATAAAATAAACTATTTTTCAGTTTATTTTTCGTAGGATGTCGAGTGAAAACAACGAAACATCTTCCGTGCATTCATCAAACAGCCGAAAAGGAAGGAGGCCCTCCGTTGAAGCTACACTTGTGCACTATGTGATAGCATTAAGGGAGGCTCTCGACGAAATGACATCAGTAGAGGAGGTCCTAATCGACCGTATTAACGATCTTACGGTGGGACTCGAAAGCAGCTTCCAAGAAATTAACCTCTTGCACCAGAGGTTAAATATTCTTGTAGCACCCCCGATGGAACCAGTCCTCCCTCAACAGGATTGGAACCTGGCACTCGGAATTAACAACCCTACCGGGTGGGAAGATTTGTCAGCGGAACCTTCCGTGGAACACCAACAAGAGATCCCGGTGGAAATCGAAACTCCTCAAACCAATGCCAATAAACCTTCTTTTCTCCTTCCAAGGGAGGTGGAGGAGTGGCTCGCCGACATGTGAGGAGAGCCGCACCCGGAAGAAGGAGTTCTAAAAGGCCTTGTCTAACCAAGATTAGTAGCTTCTTAGAAATTTTGCTAATTAAAATAAAGTAGAGGCTAGAACTCCATGGTTTATTATTTCTTTGTTTTCATATCTAGTTTAATATAAATTTAGGACTATGTAAGGTCTCTCTATGAATGCAATGAAATGATGGTTTTTAAAGTTTGGATGGTTCATAAGGAATAAAACACACTCATGGTGGTAAGGCATGAAAAGGGGAACGAGAAAAATGACCCCATGCACAAGAACAAGACAACCCGGCATTAATCTCTCCATTAAAGAAGGTTCAACACGGGCCGTGTCCAACCAACACGGCCCCGTGCTGAACCCCCTGCAGAAAAATGCCCAGTTCAGGTAACTGGACACGGGCCGTGTTCACCAGACACGCCCCCGTGTCCAGGCTTCTGTTTCTTTTCTTTAATTTTTGTTACTGGCACCTGAACACGGGGCCGTGTCCGGTCCCCACGGGGCCGTGTCCAGACTGCCAGTAACATAAATCTTTGCTTTTAACACCATTTTACACATCTAATCAACCTAAAAATTTATTTTTGGGACACATTGAGGACAATGTGTAATTTAAGTGTAGGGGGGGGATGCTAAAACATTGAAATTTTGCAAGTCCTAAATACAAGCCTTACACAAAACTCTATTGAAACCGCTAATCACCCCAAAAGTTTTTCAAAAATTTCATTTTTTTTACTTGTCTAGGTTTAACTCGGGAAATTCAAGTTCTCAAAAAGGTTATATTTTTACGAATTTACAACCGATAGCGTCGTGATAAAAAGAACCAACATAAGAAAATTATGAAAAGGCATAGCAAACTTAGTTAAAATTTGATTATATATACTTGATCACAGAAAAAAAACCCATCCCCACAAAAGTGAGTTTTGAGCCTTTATTGAGCATACAAATTTACATCTTTAGACTAAATGCTCATTTTTCGTTTCTTGTGTGAATAGCCGTTTGGTTCTTACGACTCTAGAACTTGCCATGACGATACGTTCCCGGTCCTTACCAACTTAAACCCAAGTAAGTAAATGATGGAGGCATTAGGACTAACCTTTTTATTTCTACACCATTATTTTTCTTTTTTTTACTACCTACCCAAAATCCCCCTAGTTAGCCCCTTTGAGCCTAAACCTTTTTTATTTCATAACCCAAACCAAACACCCTTTTACCCACCAAAACCTTTTTCATTTTTAACCCTTTGTTTTAGTAACAAGTTCGGTTTTTTTCGTATGGTCATTCAAAAAAAAATTGTGTTGATGATGAAGCCAAAGAAAATAAACAAACAAGTTCATCAAAAATAACTTTGTTTGAATAATAGCTTCATCAAAATAAAAGTTACAAAAATAGAAAGTCCTACGAAAACCGACACTTGTTACGATTTTTCACCCTTTTTCTACTAACCACTAACCACTAACCCAACCACCTACCTTTAACCCAAGCCTAACCCTTCACCCACAAAGTCCTCTTGATATTTACAAAGGTATAAAAGTTAAAAAGGAGGAGGATTGATTGCTTGGCAAGCCTATGGTAGGAGTAAGTTCCATACCGCTCTCGAGTGATTCACTAAAAATACACCTTCGGCCCAGTGTGAGTGATTTCTCCCGTGAGGTATGTGAACTTGTATATAAATGGAATTTTAAAAAGGCATGTTATGCCCAAATAAATAATTTCTCTTATGAAAAGTTTTAAATAAATCATGACGAATAGGATTGTAAATAAATAAAAATAAAACTACATAAAGAATCTTGGAAATCCCGACACTCTACGACAAGCCCAAAACCTTCTCTTCTACCCATTCCATTTGGGAGTGTAAGCCACATATTAAAGAGTTTTGCTTGAGGACAAGCAAAAGTTCAAGTGTGGGGGTATTTGATGTGTGTAAAATGCAACATATAAATTACATCAAATAAGGCATAAAACTAACCCTTTTTAAGTACTAATGTTGGAAAAAGAGTGTTTTTGTCTTCCTTTTGTATTTTCAGGATTAAATGAGCTCAAATTCACAAAAGAAGCAAAAAGACAGCTAGATCTAATATAAATACAAGAAAAGGAACATAAGTGGACTGCCCGACCCCTCACCTGAGCAGAACCAGATAGTAGAAGTTAACATGGGTGACATACAAATTCAAGAACAAAATGAGGTGGGTCAATTGTCAGACCGTGATAATTCTGGTTACGTTAACTTAGAGCAAACTCAAACGAAGAAGAATCCCGAGCTTCTACAACTTGAAGAATCTCCTGGTTCGAATCCCGTATTACACGGAAATGGAAAACGGGTTTGGACTAGATCACAGTTGAAGACGGTTTTAAAGAAAGATGCATTAGGAGGTAGCTCAGAGTTAACAGACTCTCTAGGTGATGCAAATATGTCAAAAGATAAGCCCGACATTGTTGAACGAAAAACAACAGGCAATGGAGATTATCGAAGTGAAGAGCGTGGTTGATATCGAACCACTACAGATATCAAGAAGTACAAGTTTGGATAAGCCGCTGATAGAATTCTTAAAGCCAACGTCTTCGAAGGTGATTTACCGGTTTCCTGATGATGAAACGACCGCTGCTACAAGTGCAACAGAAGTGCAGGTTCCTATTAGTTTGTAGCAAGATCAGCAGCCAGAAATGCTACCGCTTGTTGATGAACGGAAATACAAACGTCGTGGTAGGCATCCGAAGCATATGGAATCTGAGATATCAAAAGTCAAAAGCCAACAGTCACCTAATAAGTTGATTACTCAGTTTTCTGATGATGAACCGACCAATGCTCCAAGTTCAACAGAAGCGCAGGACTCGATTAGTTCTCAGCAAGATCAGCAGACAGAAAGCTACCGCTTGATGATAAACACATGTACAAGCGTCGAGGTAGGCGTCTGAAGCCTATGGAATCTAAGAAGTCAAAAGCTAAGGGTCAACAGTCAGATAAGAAGTTGAGTCCCGAGTTTCCTGCTGATGAACCAACTGCTGCTCCAAGTTCAATAGAAGTGCAGGATCCGATTGGTTCCCAGCAAGATCAGCAGCTAGAAAAGGTACCGCTTGACGATAAACCCGAGCACAAACGTCGTGGTAGGCCTCCAAAGCGTATGCAACCTGAGAAGTCAAAATTTAAAAGTCGACAGTTAGATAAGAAGTGCAAAGCTGGAAAGAAAAAGGGTCAACCTAATAACAAGGGTCATGTCAAGCATAAGATGACTAGGCGGAGCAACAGAGAGCCAAGTTAATAGGATAAAAGAGACCGAATCTTGAGTTTAATGTAGACAATGATTGATTGAAGAACCAGTAGATGCAACACAGAGTGTAACTGTTGATAAGTTATGTCATGTTAATGCACATGTGCATAGCTATAGTTATGCGCATGTGCATAGCTATAGTTATGCACATGTGCATATTTTGATAGATATGCTTACACGGAACAAGATAATAAGGTAACGTTGTGATCTATATGGATATGCACATGTGCATATTTTATGACAGAACAGGCTTACACAGAACATGTTGATTATGTATAGTTGTGTGATACATAGTTATGCACATGTGCATAGGATAATAAGGTAATGTTGTGATCTATATAGATATGCACATGTGCATATGTTCTGACAGAACAGGCTTACACAGAACATGTTGATTAGGTATAATTGTGTGATACATAGTTATGCACATGTGCATAGCTTGACAGAATATGATTAAACATAACAGGATAATAAACTAAATTTGTGATATATATAGTTATGCACATGTGCATAAATTGTTATAATAGGTTAATATGCACGTGTGCATATTTTGCAATAATAGTTTGACAAGGTAGATGACGTTGATGCATATGACTTTGAATAGGAGTCTCACCTATGCATCAATGATTTGTAATCGGTATTTAGTTTTATGTAGGTGTTTTTTGGTGTGTTATACAGTTTTGAGAACGTGTATTTCATCTTGGATTATGTTAATAAGGTATAGTTGTGTGATATATAGTTATGCACATGTGCATAGATTGTTATAATAGGTTAATATGCATGTGTGCATAGTTTGTCAACATAGGTTATTAAGGTATTTAATGTTTATTCACATGTATATAATGATGCATGTGTGCATATCTTATATGTCGATCATAAATTAATGTTGATACACATGCTCATTGTAGATCATCGATGGAACAAAATACATGGATTGACAGATGAAACAGTTAAGCAGATGTTAGAAGAAGAGGCGTTGAAGCAATAGGAATGATGGGGTGTGCTCAACAACTGGAAAAAGGAACAGATAATATGATGTTATCGATGTTATATGTGGATGATTCAAGGACATGAAACACGTAGTGTTTGTTTGTTTGTTTGTTTTTTTGGGCAGTAGTAAGCGGCTAACTGATGTGCTGTGTGTATATTTGGTTGACAGTAGTTGTATAGGATAAATTATGTATGGATACACATGTGCATTATTCAAAATTAGTAATCATATGTCGATGTATTATGTATATCAAATGATGTATTATGTATATTAAAGCAATGTATATACGTATCAAAGCGTGCTGGTATGTTGTTAAAAAATGTGTATGGGTGCACATTAGCATTATTAGAACACGTATATTGCGCGTGTGCATATTTTTATTCCGTATCAAATAACCATGTTAAGTTAAACATAAAACATGTATGCACATGTGCATTATTATGGTACGTTGGAGCTGCTGCTTGCATTCTCATTTCCATGACCTGCAGCTTGATCCTGGCCACCACCATCATCTTTCTCAATCTCCACATGTGGGAAGCTGCTCTCCAGCATCTCGTCGCCAATATCGACATCTTCTTCCCCTGATTCCTTCTTGTATTTCTTCATCCCCTCAACCTGAATTCAACACAACCATTCAAATAAAACAACAAGAAAGTCTTCCAGATTTACAACAAATGAAAAGCTTACATCATCAATGTCGACCGTTGCGATGTTTACTAAAATCGCTTGCCTTTTCGTCTTGCTCACTAGTTTCTTCCAGTTGGTGACAAACCAATCTAGCTCCCAGAGCATTTTTGTGTCCAAAGCCTCTATGTCAAGCTCTATTTCATCACCCTCTTGCGCCAACTGATCGTTCCTCTTACGTACGATCTGCAACAACTGTCGCATCTTCTCTGGTGGCATACTTTGCAGCCCTAACCCAAATTTATGTTTATCTTCCATGTTCATATCCCTCTTGTTCAGATCCTTGGCTCTGGGCTTGGGCAGCTTCGGCACAGTTCCTCGTGTCATAGTTGATGACGGTTTGATCTGTTTTGGTTCTGGTTCTGCAGCCTGCATTGGCGATGGCGTCCGCATAGGCGGCTGAACAACAGGTGGGATGATCGGTTTAGATGCAGTCGAGTGATTTTGCTTGTTTAAAACAGTAGCAACCGGGTCACTAAATTTCGGCTTCTTGGATCTCTCAGGCGTCTGTATATCGTCCCACGAACTTCTATCGAATTCATATACAGCAGAAAACTAATTCACACGCTGATTAGTAGGCAATTTCGCTTGAATCGGTCTAAAAATCATCTCGAAATAGGACAGTAGCTGATGAGCCATTCCATGAACCTCATCCGTCTTGGGGTTATAAAACATCGCATTCTCAAACACCAACCGAACATCGGAGGCAAAATCAAGTGGACTAGAATACATATTATTGGACAAATTCAACTTAACCAAACCCAAGTCCAGTAGTATAGGTTTATCTGTAAAATTCGACTTATTTTTCCGGCTGTAAACACCGTTTCCGGCTGCCACCGCTGTGAAATCCGGTGTGTTACGTGATTGCCGTCGTAAACACCGTGCCAACTGCAACCACCGTGAAATACGTGAACACCGACTATATATATGCGGTGAAAACCACCGTGTACGACTCTCCGCACCGTGAAACCGCCGTGAATGCCTCTCAGCCGATTGTGGAGACCATGAACTATTGAACTGCGGAAACCCTAAAATGGAAACAAAAGTGACATAAGGAAAAAAAGAACGCGTGTTTTTTTATAAAGATAATATAATTACAAAAATGCCATGTGTTCACACTGGTTCTCGCGGTTCTTGCAATAAAGGGTGGTTCTCGCATGATCTTCTCCATATATATATATATATATATATATATATATATATATATATATATATATATTGTATGTATAACTAATATTAATCTCAACCAAAGGAGTATACACTATACATCCGAACTCATTGTTTTTCTCGATTTGTATAGGTGGGTGTGAATACAAGTGTTCCCCTAGTGGGTTTCTTTTTGACTATAGATCATGTGAAGATTCATGACATTAAGATGTTAACCCCCCACCCCCCTAAATAAATAAATAAATATAATAATAATAATAATTATAATAATAATAACATATTCCATAGGGCTGTTCAAAAATCTCGCGGCTCGGAGTTCGCTCGAAACTCGCTCGGATTTAGCTCGGAAAAAGCTCGCTCGATATGGCTTGGTTTAAAAGTGAGCCGAGCCGGCTCGGCTTGGTTAGAAAGTGAGCCTAGCTCGGCTCAGCTCGTAACGAGCCGAGTTGGCTCGGTTTGGCTCGCTTTGTAGCTCGACTTGGTTTAGCTCGGATTATTTTACTTATAATAAATTTTAATTTTATATACATTATAATATATTACAAAAAAACTGATTACTATTTACATGTATATACGTTTGTAATTTGATATCTATAACATATTTGAAGGTTGATTACCATACTAATGAACTAATATTGCATTTATTTGAAATTAAAACTTATTTTGCATTGTTGAACTTGATTTTGGTTTGTAATGTATTTAGTTGAACTTATTTTGAATATATTATTTTAAAGTATTGAATAATATTTTATGTTACTGAATTTTAAAAGGTATATATTAATGTTTTTTTATAAAATCGAGCCAAATCAAGCCGAGCCAGCTTGGTTTAAAACCAAGCCGAGCCCGAGCTTAGATTTTCAGCTCGGTTTAAAAAACGAGCCGAGCCGAGCCAGCTCGGTTTATAATCGAGCCGAGCTTGGCCTGGCTCGGCTCGGCTCATGAACAACCCTAATATTCCACCTCTTTTAACTTTCATTTATTTTGTGATTTTTACCCTAACTTGGATTATTAGGAATGCTTTAAATCATAACATATTTAAAGTACTGGGTTAGATCAAATACAAAGTATGCTAAAAATAAGAAGTCGTACAAAAGGTATCAAACGGACCCCAGTTTACATCATTCAAGCGGCATTGAAATCGTCTCATTGAATATTACGATGTGAGATTTTAGGTTTTTTTTAGATATTTAGCTTATAGATTTTATACTTTTTTGTTTACATCATTGTGTCTTTTTAATTATTATTATTTCTTTTCTATATTTGCATTATTGTGTCTTTTGTGATTTATTGTTTCTTTTTTCTTTGACATTATGTTATATTTGTCGACGTTGTGTGATATTTTACTTGACATTGTGTAATATTTTACGATTAATTGTGTCTTTGTACACTTTTATGTGATTTAGAGAAACGCTTTCTGGAGATTCAAAGTCAATCATTTTGTTTGATATTAAGGAGGTAATAAAGCCAAGTTTGTTTCATGTTTTCGTGTCTTTAATATTCTCCTTTGATCAATATTTTCAAATAGCTCATCGCTTGTAACTATTTGATGATTAATATTAACCTTTTAAAATCAGAGCAAAATAAGTGAACTTCTTTTTTATTAACCCTACAATAAATCAATCACATTATTGTTCAGGAGTCATGACGTTTGCATAGAGTTTCCGTTGAGATATCCATCATGCAACATTCAATTATGATGATTTTAAGTTTGATAATTCAATCTAACAAACCAAAAAAGATAAGGAATAAAAAGTACTTTCCAACGTTTCAAGGGTTCCTTTTTCCCACTTTCCAAATTCAGTCAAAAGAGCATTTTGGTCTTATAATTCCGACAAAAAATCTTTAAACTTTCCTCCACATCTGTCCTTTTGCTTTTTGCTCTCCTTTCAACTCCTTCGTTGTTCAAACACAAAGTCCAAATGCCCACTTTGGTAATTATACCACATCGTGCCATCCCCTTGACTCCTTTTCTTGTAGCTCATCACTCTATATATACACTCATATTCTTAAACCCTTACACTCAAATCATATCAACCCCTCTCTACATGTTTAGATGCTTATGAATCTTCATCTTCCAAGTCCCTAATCATTATATTTGGTACGTTCTATCTTAGATTATATTGAGTTTTTATGTTTATGGTACGTTCTATATTTCTTCATCTATTCATTTGCTTATCGTTTTCGTATATCTGTTTGGATTCCCTGATTTTCTTTGCTTACATAATCAGTGATATTGTATGATAACAGTATTGTTCCATAAACGAGATTTTACTAGGTGCGTTAGTTTTTTTTCTTTTTTTTTTTCTATTTATCCTCACAAATAATTATGGTCTCATTTAGGTCCACGGTACGTACTTCCAATATTCTTTTTGTTGAATTGACTTATGATCTAGATCTAGAAAGCTAAAAAAGAATATGGTTAGGTATGTGTCTTTATATGTATGTATATCTTATGTAATTTATAATTTCTATTACCAAATTATACGGCTGCTACCTTATACTTCGTCATCTGTTTTGAAGAAATAATTTATAGGCTTTGATACTTCATCTGGCATGCAGAGTATGACAAGTTTAGGTTTTAAGATAGCGCCTAGTTGACAAAGTTTAAAAGCGATTTATTGATTGCTATGATCATTACATTTTGGTATCGTAATTATTTGTATGCATAATTAAGATATCTTAAGATTATAACTCATCATAACATTTATATGGTTATGATGGCTGATCTTCTAATATAGTCATTTGTAACATCTCTATAAAAGTGGTGAATGGTTTTCATATCAATTTGAGAAAGGGGTTATACATATTCTTCATCTTTTTTATTCGAACATGAACTTAAATAGATCATTTGCTTACAACGGGACAATTATAATATATCCTTCTTCCTGGCTTAGATTATTTAAGGCTAGTTCTAGTTCTCTTTGTATATCATTTTTTTTATATTGAAGATATGCTAATTAGAGATTCTAATAGATATCAAGATAAATTATTTATAACAACGTAAAAAAACAAACATGTATAGTATGGTGTATCAAGTTCTAGAGTTATTGTTACTCTAGAAATTTTCCAAATCTTTAAAATTAAGTTTGATTAGTTCCATGTTATCTATAGGGTGTTTAGGGTTTCACCACTATAGTTATCTTTTTTGTGTATTTAAATTAATGCATGGCTAACAATCATTGTGGTTTGTGTGCCTTTGATCACCTCTACTTTAATATTATGGAATAGTAAACACTGGATCCAATGACTTAGTTTAACATGTTTTGTCATTATAATGACAGAAAGTGATTGATCAAACTGTTGCTTAATTCCTGTGGTGGAGACACATCTTCTTTCACCAATTCAAGCCTTGCAGTTCTGATCATTCAGGTTCCAATTACAATGAAGACAAAAGTGAAAAACTCACAGGCAATATGCTTCATGTTCTTGTTTTTATTCTTCTCATTTAGCAATGGATTTGGATATTACAATGAGCATGAGTTACTTTTATCCACTAAAGCTTCCATCTTTGATCCTTTGAATTTCCTCTCCAACTGGAAGAACTCTTCATCTTTTTGTAGCTGGAATGGCGTTTCGTGTGATTCCAATTCAACCCATGTCACCAGAATCAATCTTTCCAGCAAGAACTTATCCGGAAAGATTTCGGAATCTTTATTCAAGATCTTACATGTTGAAACAATTGATCTTTCCAACAATCAACTCTCTGGTGGGATCCCAACAAACCTATTCTCTAGTTCTTCACTTGTTCATCTCAACTTAAGCAACAACAATCTAACAGGTTTGATCCCTAAAGCTTACACTCCAAAACTTGAGAAGTTAGATTTGTCAAACAACTTCCTTTCCGGTGCAATACCGGAGGAAATTGGATTGTTCTCCGAGCTACAATATCTAGATCTTGGTGGAAATACTTTAGTTGGCAAGATTCCAAAGCCTCTCACAAATCTAACAAAGTTACAAGATTTAACTTTGGCATCAAACCAACTAGTAGGTGATCTACCATCTGAATTAGGGTTTATGAAAAGCTTGAAGTTTATCTACTTGGGTTACAACAATTTCTCTGGTCGAATTCCAAGCGAAATCGGTGAGCTAACCTTGTTGAATCATCTCAATCTTGCTTTCAACAATCTCACCGGTGAAATCCCACCTTCACTTGGTAATCTTTCCGAACTTAACTACCTTTTCTTGTACTTCAACAAACTCACCGGTCCAATCCCTAAAACAATCTATAACCTCAAGAAACTAAAATCTCTTGATGTTAGTGATAATCTTTTGTCCGGTGAGATTCCAGAACTTGTTTCTAATTTTAGGGTTTTAGAAGTACTCCACTTGTTTTCCAATCAATTTTCTGGAAAAATACCAAAATCATTCACCATTTTGCGTCACCTCAAAGTACTTCAGTTGTGGTCTAATAAATTTTCCGGTGAGATTCCCGAGGATCTAGGGTTGTACAATAATCTTATAATTCTAGATCTCTCCACCAACAATCTCACCGGAAAAATACCGAAAACCCTTTGCAATTCCGGACATCTCCAAAAACTCATCCTATTTTCGAACTCGCTTGAAGGCGAACTTCCTAAAAGCTTGAGCCTTTGCAAGAGCTTAGAAAGGGTTCGTCTTCAAAACAACAAATTATCCGGTCAGTTGTCGCCTGAATTCATCGAATTACCGGTTGTTTACTTTCTTGATTTGTCAACAAACAATCTATCCGGTGAGATAAATAAATGGAAATGGAAAATGCCGAAGCTCCAAATGTTAAGTTTGTCAAGAAACAAATTTTCAGGAGAGTTACCAGATTCTTTTGGTAGTAACAAAATTGAGAATTTGGACTTGTCGGAAAATGAATTTTCCGGTAACATTCCTCCAAGCTTTGGGAAGTTTCCGGAGTTAATGGAACTGAAATTAAGCAAGAACAAGCTTTCAGGAAAAATACCCAAAGAGTTATCATCTTGCAAGAAGCTAGTGAACATCAACTTTAGTTACAATCATCTCACCGGTGGAATACCGGAAACCCTTTCAAGGCTGCCGGTTCTTGGAAATCTTGATTTGTCAATGAACCAACTTTCTGGAGAAGTTCCAGAAACTCTAGGGAATGTGGAGTCACTTGTGGAAGTGAATATATCTCACAACTATTTTCGCGGCGAGTTACCATCCACCGGAGTGTTTACGGCTATCAATTACTCGGCAGTGACCGGAAACAACCTTTGTGGGGGTGCCTCCGGCACCCATTTACCACCATGCAAGATGATTAATATTAAAAACTTTAATTGGTGGTTTTTTTGGATGGCTTTGGGTGTGGTTACATTTGCTTTTATTTCCATTATGGTTGTCTTGTATGTTAAAAAAAGAAATGAAGATCTCTACAAGACAACCAGAATGGAAAGCGAGATAGACGGAGGTGGGGAATGGGAGTTGCTATATTTCGAACAAAAAGCTTCGAAATTGCTAGCGATCGATGAAATTCTACAATCTTTGAGATGGCACAAGAATGTGATAGCAACTACATATATCCAATATTTCATCAAGGAATTCAATGGGATCAATCTTGATAACAATCTCTTAATCAAACTCAAAGATTTTGGCAAGATTCGGCATACGAATATCGCAAAACTAGTTGCGATTTGCAAGTCGGAAAAGGGGAGATTGATCTTGGTTCATGAATATGTTGAAGGGAAGAAGCTAAGTGAAATTATGGGAGAGTTAAGTTGGGAAAGCCGGGGGAAAATTGCGATAGGAATAGCGAAAGCGCTACGTTATTTGCATGGTTGTTGCTCACCGGCGCCGGTTGTTGTTGGCAATATGTCACCGGAAAATGTTATGGTGGTTGCTGGGAAAGATGAGGCCTGTGTAAAACTGAGTCTTCCGGATATGATATTTCCTGACATGAAGTGTTTGGTTTCTTCAGCCTATGTTGCACCAGGTAAATGTCAATTTTGGCCTCAATTACTCTGAAGAACTTTGCTATAATATTATAAAATCCTCATGGATCATTATTTCTATAAATATTATTTACTTGAAACAAATATAAACAACCATTTAAAACAAATAGTTTATCTATAATTGTCACTATTACCCAATAGTTTGTCTATAATTGTCACTATTACCCAATAGTTTGTTTTAGTTTGCTAACGGAGAGAGAGAAAGAAATGAAATTTTTTCTCCATTTGTTCTGAACTAGGTGTTGCCCCGCCCGTGTTGCGGGGCGATAGTCGAATAATGAGCGAGTGTTAGTTAGCTCATTGACACGAAAAACAATTAAATCGAGTAAACCAATTAAAACAAAACACTTTTATAGTTTTGATAAAAAAACTAAAAGAATGACAACATTGTAATTTTTAACTGAGGGAAAGTTGTATTTTTTGACTGTGGTAAAATCGTAATTTGCCAAAAGCTAAAGTAATGGCAGTACTGTAAATTTGTCCCAGGGGCAAAATTGTAAATTTTCACAGGGGCAAATTCGTAATTTTGAACTTGGGGTAACAACATAATATAAATTTGAACTAAGGGCACATGCGTAATTTTAAGCTGGAGGCAAAAGCACAAATTTATTTTGAACCGAGTGCAAAATCGTAATTTTAATTTGGGGGCAAAAACATAATTTTATTTTGAACTGAGAAAAAAACGTAATTTTAAAATGAGGGCGAAATCACAATTTTTTAACGGGGAAAAATCACATTTTTGAACAGAGGGCAAAATCGTAATTTTTAGCTGTGGCCAAAAATAACGTTTTATTTTGAACCGGGGGCGAAAAGGTAATTCTGAGCTGAGGGCAAAACCACAATTTTATTTTGAATGGAGGGAAAAATCGTAATTTTGAGCTGGGGACAAAAGCGTAATTTTATTTTGAGCTGTGGACAAAACCATAATTTTAAAGAGCGACAAAAACGTGATTTTAGAATGAATATAAAATAATAAACTGGTTGGTCCAATGGAAGAGTGCCAGGCAAAGTCGTAATTTTGAATTGAGGGCAAGATCGTAATTTTGAGATGTGGACAAAAAGTGTAATTTTATTTTGAGCTTTGGTCTAAAACGTAATTTTAAAATGGATATAAAACAATAAATGTGTTGGTCCAATGGGGGAGTCCCCCCCTACAAATGTATATGTAGTATAATAGCTGATTCTTTAACATGCCCTTCAAAGAATTATTTTTTTTCAAATTAGTAAATTTATAAAAGTAGCTCCAAGTCTCTAACAATAACAACTAAGAGAAAATGAAACTAAAAAATAATTTTACATATATATTATTAGGAATACTGACAGCTAATAAACATGAAACTAAATCTTTTCATAAAAAATCATGTTTCTTGGACGATTCAAAAGGGAATTATCTGGAAGTGAAAGAGATGTCATAGGAGCAAGACAGTGTAAATTAAGAAATTTATAATCCATCTATGTATATATTACTTTGGGAATTAGGTTAAGATTAGGGAATTAAAGAAGGTCTAGTGACAACAATAGGGTTATGTTCGTGGCATTATAGTATTAAACATTCTAATTATTGTGATAAGTAGTTGTAATTAACTAGAAAAGGTTCTATTCAATTTAAAAGGTTAGAGTCTCACTGTTACATAAAAATAGTATTTATGGGTACGTACTTTTACAAAATTATTTTTAATAAACCTTTGGCAGTAATCCATGCACATATGAATTGAAAAAGGTAAACAAAGCCCCAACAAAGTATCATGAATTTGTTTCCTTTTTGCTTTTACAACTGTGCACATCATAGATAGAAAGAGAAATTGTGTTTCGCTCCCTCCTCTCCCTTTCAAATTGATCAATTTTATTAATAAATTACACAAAATATGAATAAGATGTAAAATCTAAAACCAAAAAAAAAAAGCTATTTTCAAATATCATACTTTTTAAATTTGGAAATTCATTGTTCTTTGGTTCACACTACCCACCAAATGATATTTACAGTTAGCTTTTACATTTTATGTTAAGAAACTACAATACTCCACTTGACTTATAATTTAGTGTTTTCTTAAAAAGTAGTGCCATCTTTTAGGTATCTTATTAAATTCATGTGACACTGATATTCTTCCAAATTATGTTTACTGACATATATGTTTCAATATTTAAAATGCATACTTTAACAACCAATGAGGCCATGACCAAGTTTAATTTAGGGAGCAGTAGTTTATGTGTTATTATTCTCAAGCATTTGATTGTTAAAAACATTACTTGCCTTATTTCAGAGACAAAAGAGACTAAAGAGATAACCGAGAGTAGTGACATATACGGATTCGGCCTAATCCTAATCAAGCTACTTACAGGGAAAACTCCGGTTGATGCCGAGATTGGTTTGCATGAAAACGTAGTCGAGTGGGCACGATATTGCTACTCGGATTGTCACCTCGAAGCGTGGGTTGATCCATTAATTAAGGTGCATGCATTGAAAAACCCTAATCACATAGTAGAGATCATGTATCTTGCACTACAGTGCACTGCTCATGATATAGCTGCACGGCCATATGCTGAGGATGTAGTAAAAAGACTAGAATCTATTATGAGGTCAAGTACTTTATGTTTCTAGTTAAGTGTGTTTTTTATGATCTTGTATTTTGCTTTTATTTTACTTTATTCTTACTCTTTTAGCATGAAGTTTCCCTTTGAGTGGTAGTGAAGTGAATGTTTTATGTTGGATGTTGTCTTCATACTCCATTGATGAGTGTAATTATGAATGTGGATATGTGAAGGAATGTCAAATAGTTGGTTGCAATAATATAAGCTTATGAATTAGTTGACTATAATATATATATTGAGGAATTGTCTTACAAGAGTTATTAAAAAAACAAATGAACAACAAAACAAACCTATTCAGCAACACTATTCTTTTTTTATAATTATGTTGTGCGCAATGTCACAATCGATTCTTTTTTATAACATGTTGATGTCACGCGCAATGTCACATAAATTCAGTTATGTAGTTAAATTTGCGTGATATATGGAGGGATTTCTAAGACGCATGGAAAAAAAACAAGATTAAACTTTAACGATGCGTTCAACCTCACGAGATGAACAATCAAAACAAACTATTCATACTCGATATGCGCAGAAGCATGCCACCGGTTGAAATAGTAGCATGTATAAAGGAATTCTTAGGAGGATCAATATGTGTAGTAAAGATGTTCGTATCCAAATCGTTGAGGTATCTAACTAGTATCATGATGAACATTAGTTTACCTATATTTATAAGTAGATTCAGAAGGTGTGACGTTATAAAAGAGTCGCATGTATGTTACATTTCAACTTAGAATTTTCAGAGCGAAACGAGATATTGTTGAAATAGTTGGAAAAATAATAAGTCAGGCCGATGTGTTATCTAATAGTTATATATCTATTTGAAAGAAATAAGGCTGATATGAATTATTAGTTTCAAATTCGTTTAACCAAATAAAAAAAATTGTTTTTTCAATAATTGAAATACATCTTGAGAGAAACCACAATAGAAATAAGAGTAAATTTCAAAGTTCGTCCTTTATGTATGTCTAATATATCAAAGTATGTCATTTATCTTTAATATCTTCAAGAAACATACTTAATGTTTGAAAAACCATTCAGGTTATGTCCTTTACCCAAAACCTGGTTTGTTTTCCCAGTTAAGTCAGGTCAAGTGAGAGGCACATGAGGGTATTAATGTCATTCTACCTACCAATTAATATGCAATGTTATAAAAACCCTAAAACCTCACCATCTTCTTCTCCATCTTTCAAAGATGTCACAATTACAGCTTTTTTTCCGACAACACCCACCTACCAGCCCCCCCTCTTCTGTTGGCAAGACTGACCACCACCACCACTGTCGGGTGGTGGTGAGCGACGGATGGATCGGAAGATGGTGAGCAGAGGAGAGAGAGAGAACAATCGAGAAGAGAGAGAGAGAGGGAGAGAGCCGCCGCTCACGGCGGAGGCAGCGACGGAGTCCGGCGGCGGCAGTGGAGTCACGGCGGAGGTTGTGTTCTCCAGCTTGCCTGGTTTTCTGGTGAGAATCGGCAGCGGCTCGGTTCAGTTTCAGGTGTGGTCACTCTCATATTTCGGTTTCACTCTCGGTCCGGGTTTCGGGTTTTAGTCTGGTTCGCTTCAGAATCGGGTTCGGGGCAGAAATGGTCAACACCAGATGTGTGTCGTTTCTGTTCATGTCCAGTGATGGTTTCGGTTCAAGTGTGTAACAATTACAGGATTGCGATTAGTCCAAGATGTCACAACTACAGCTTTTTTCCCGCATTCACATAGCACCATTGTTGTTTTCTCTTGCACGATTGCGTATTTGAGGGTGACTTGCAGGGGGGACGAATTGGGGATTAGGGTTAGGTATGTGCAGCTGAATCTTTGAAAGATGGAGAAGAAGATGGGGAGGTTTTAGGGTTTTTATAACAGTGCATATTAATTGGTAGGTAGAATGACATTAATACCCTCATGTGCCTCTCACTTGACCTGACTTAACTGGGAAAACAAACCAGGTTTTGGGTAAAGGACATAACCTGAATAGTTTTTCAAACATTAAGTATGTTTCTTGAAGATATTAAAGATAAAGGACATACTTTGATATATTAGACATACATAAAGGACGAACTTTGAAATTTACTCTAGAAATAAATATGTTACAATAGAATAGCTATTCTGATCTAGAAAATAAATATCTATCACATATATACACACATTTTACAAAAGAATTTGAAGTTTACATATACAATTATGGACTTTAATATTTGAATAAGCAATCATGAAAGGAGATATATGTGACCACATACAGATCATAAATTTCTTCTTATTGATCACTGCTTTAGCTATTTTATCATAAAAATACATATATATTACCTTAGTCATGTATTCGATTATTTAGATAAGCCACGTTGACAAAGATATACAAGAATCTATCATGCATTATCAAAAATATAATATATATAGATATATATAGATATATATAACCTACACACTCCTACAACATTTTGTAGATATAATTTGTTTTTTTTTTCTTTCTAAAAATAACAGGTTATATAACATCTTTGTACGTTAAAATAATAAAATGTAACATGAACCGGGTTGGAAGTGGGAAATCATCTTCTATATCTTTAGATATTCATATGATTTTCCTTACACAGAACAAGGTTTTATAAGTTTGTCCACAGTAAAACGTAGTTGGTATAAAAAAAATTGGTACTCATGCTTTTTTTTAACTTTACTAGGTCAATGCACTCCCACATTTAGAGGTTGGGGGTACAAAAGAGTCGATGAAATGCTGTCAAAACAATCTTTAAAAACAACAAGGAATTTTGGAAGTTCACGGCTTCGATTGTTCTTCGTTGTTTTCATAGTGAGGCCGGGTTCGATTGCAATGCTTCAGTTGCAGATAGCAAGGTTTTCTGAAATGATTTTTCGTGAACTTTTTTTTTTTGCAAATCTTATCATCTTTTTAGAATTTCCAGCTATTACCAGCAGTTTCTCTCATGGAAGAGATTATTGTACAGTTTTTTTTATATTAATCCTTGGTTACTTTGTTTAACCTAATCAGAATTACACACGCACCATGTTGACGAGTTTTCTTTTGATAAAGAATAGAAGTGCACGTTAATTAAAAAATGCAAATGCTTTTTCTTTAAAGGAGACATGTACTTTCAATCTATGCCTTTTTAAGAATTCGCACATCAACTCAGAAGTATGTTGGTTCATTCATTTGTTAAACATGGGGTTTCAAAAGTGTAGTTCGTGTTATAAGTGGGTTGGTATAATCTACTTTGTGACCATTAATTATTTCATTTCATCATCACATCTCAAAAGAAGCCAAACTTCTTATATAGAAAACAATTTATTATCCTTTTATCATAACAATAAATAAAGGGAGGTAACTTGTACGTTGTTTAAATTCGTATACATATCAACACCTTTTTTTATAATAAGTTCTACTTTTTTTTATAATAAGTTCTATTGATAAACATACATTTGAACTGACTTCGCCTTTTCATTTTTTAAATTTCAATTTTGCCATACTTTTAATTAGATACGCCTTAAACCCGATAATTTTATTTTTCTTTTATAACTTTCGTTCAATGATTTTATTATTAAAACAAGAAATACGGTTGCGTTTAATATTTTTCTCAATATTTGAGTATAAAGTTGTATTCGAAATAGAAGTGTGATGCCGAACCAAATCTCGTCATCAAAATATCTGTTTTCAAGCTTTCCAAACTCTCGTCATTTGCATTCATTTTACAATTGCTTGATTTCATTTCCTTTAAACACAAAATCTCTTTTACATCAATTATATATTGATACAGGGCTCAAGAGATATTGTGTCTACAGACTAATATCCGGTATTTTATCACTGCTATATCACATAATTATACATATGCTTGCGTGGACGTACGTAGTTTAGTCCTTTGATATTTTACCATTTTATATGCTTGCGTGGACGTACGTAGTTTAGTCCTTTGATATTTTACCATTTTAAAACTAAGCTTGTGTATCTCTAATCAGCATTATTTATTATTGCTATTTGCTCACGTCACTCTTCATTGTTTTTCTTGAATCTATTGTTTATGGGTATAACATAACAAGTACCCATGAAAGTGTTTTGTATATACTAAAGGCTTTGTTCATTTGTACAACCCCTTACCCCACCCTCACCCAGGGGCGGACCTGGCTCTTGTCTAGGCGTAGCACGGGTTACGGCTCAACTTTTCACCGGTAGTGTAAAAATTTGTATGTTTTCGATTTTATACAAAAGACACCCATAAACAACTACGAGGACACTCCTCAAAAAAAAATTTACAACCCAATAATAAGCCAGCTGATGATGATGATATAAACCAATAATATGCCCAATTAGAAACTAAATAATAAGCTCAAATAACTCCATAATAGCAAGGGGTATTACTAAATAGTAAGCATAAACTGAATGTGCGGCAGCTGCTAATGTGCTTAAGGGGATATCAAAGGTCGGCTCGACGTCCAAAGGGATTGCTTGCTGTCGCTGATGATCATCTTCGAACAGAGACTTCACAGAAGAGTGAACAGACACAGACGAACATTATTGGCAGCACGGCAGCAGCACATCGAAGAGTGAACAGCCTCCTGTGAGTATTCTTAATTTATGTTCTTGTTTGATTAATTGATTGTTTGATTAGTTTTATTCTTGGTAGTTTTGATTAGGCCGTGGGAACATCTAGAGTGTTAATAATGACATGGCATGTTAACTAACATTGCAAACCACTTCCTCCTTGTGTTAAAGTGCATTAAATGAGTTATGTGTTAACATGTTAACCCAATGTTAAGAGATTAAAATAATTATTATTTTCTTTTTTAGACAAAAACTCAATGTTAAATGCATTAAATGAGTTATGAGTTAACATGTTAAACCATTTCCTTAGAGTGAGATAAAGTGAAATGAGGAAAAAAAGTTGACGTGTCACTTAGGTGGAGTTAAGTTAGGTTAAAGTATACCCAAATGTCTTACTTTTATTCTTGGTAGTTTGATTAAGAATTTACCAGTTTCTGCACGCTTGATTTCGTGATTCAAATGTAGTCAAAAGGTATGTATTATGTTCTGTAATTTATTTTATAATTTCATCTTTTAAGCAGCCGCTACATATTTTATTGTTAATAATTGTGTTGTATTTATGTTATAGAGAGTTAATTTTACTTTCAAAAATTAGTTTCACAACACATTGGTTGGTTTGGATTAACCCTAATTACACACAATATTTGCATAATTACACATTGGTGGTCGTGTATCGTTGCATGTTAAAAGTCTTTTGTATTTAAACCTTTCATTATATATATATATATAGGGGAAGGTTAAAATGAGAACCACCTCGAGTTGTAAGAACCAGCGAGAACCACCCCCGCGGGGGGCCGTTGACCACGATTTTTTTTTACAACTAGATGTGTATATTTTAACACCCTACGCAAAGTTTGGGTTTAAACGGCGCGCCCGAGGGGGTAGTTTTTTACGCCCAAAGTTTGGGTTTTTTTAATTTTTCTTTTTTTTAACCAAACTTTGGGCGTAAAAAACTACCCCCTCGGGCGCGCCGTTTAAACCCAAACTTTGCGTAGGGTGTTAAAATATACACATCTAGTTGTAAAAAAAAATCGTGGTCAACGGCCCCCCGCCGGGGTGGTTCTCGCGGGTTCTTACAAGTCGAGGTGGTTCTCGTTTTAACTTATTCCTATATATATATATATATATATATAGGGTTGGGCTAGACAAAAAACCCTATCTTTCTTAGAAAACTCTGGAAACTCAAAGCTCCCGACATTTTTTTTTTGAAAAAAATAACACATATAATATACATGTTTTTAAGACTTTTGCGCCAAAAAAATCAAAAAAGCGCCGAGTACTTTTTAAAAAAAAAAAATAAACAAGTTCCAAAAACTTCGTTAACTAACATGTGTTAGACAACAAATGCTGAAAGTTGCTGAAATTTGTTTTTTTTTTTTAAAAAAAAAAACCCTTCGGCGCTTTTTTGATTTTTTTGGCCCAAAAGTCTTAAAAACATGTATATTACATGTGTTATTTTTTTCAAAAAAAAAATGTCGGGAGCTTTGAGTTTCCCAGGTTTTCTACCTAAAGAGGGTTTTCTACCTAGCATATATATATATTAAGGTCCATTTTTGTTAGCCGCTCCGTTCCTTAAGGGCTCTCTAGTTAATCAGGAACAACCTCCCTAGGTTAAAGAAAAATTAAGGGCCCATTTTACAAGCCGTCCTGGGCTCTTGAATTCTCAAGGACGACCCGGGGTAAAAAAATAGGGATACCCCTGAATCTTTCTTCTAATTTCGTCACTGCCCTCACCCCACCCCACATATTTATTTGGACTCTAATGATGTCTATATGCGTGGTATAACGCATGAGGTATTATTTTTGTGTTAAAATAAAAGGTTGTGGAGAAGGGTTGGAAGCTATATGTTGCGTAATACATAACGAACATTTTAATCAAACAATACAAATAAACAATCGAAAATATAATAGATAACATATGTTTGTACAATATAAACCAAAAGATACAACAAAAACAAATGCGAAAAAGTACTACGATGACATGTCGTTATCGCTATTAGTATCGTCACTATTGTTAGCATGACCTGAAGTCTCTGCCTGCGTGCCTGACGGGTCCGCATCCGGATACACTCGTCGTGATGGCGGGTCTCATGGCGGCTGACCCATGAGGCGATACCTCTCGCACTTGCTCTCTAACAACCAGTCAACACAGTCCTCCACCCGTAGATCCCCTGATCGTGCAGAATCAAGAGTTGAATCTGGCACCCCTAACCATCCACAAGCCTCTGCAAGAGAGACATGGCGGAAAGTGGCAATCGCACCGCCTGAAAAAGCACGTTGAGGAAGCTGTAGCGACTATGGCGGATCTTGCAGGTCAACCAGAGGCTAGACCTCTATCTCAAGTCGGCCGCCCAGTTGCGCATCCGTGGTGGCTCAACAACATCATCCATGTCAACAGGTTGAGCCTGCAGTGGTGGCTGATGTACCAACGGCTCCGATATAAAAATCATGTCATCCTCCCCGACAAACAGGTATCCGATATCATCAAAGTTCACCGCTATCTTCATCCCCATCATCGTCCTCGTATCCAAAAAAGGTGAGGTGTCGGTGGTGGTAAGTGGTAACTCATCACGTAAGGGCTAACAGATAAAACGGCTCCGCCACTGCCTTTGGTAGTATGAGGCGAAGAACTCTGCCAGGTAGCGTTGGTGGGCACATGGCCTACCCGTGAATAAACAATATAAATAAAACAGGTTGGCACTCGTGACCCACTCCTTGTTCCTACCACGTCCAACGATGAACATGGCAATGCAACAGTGGATATTTCAAACCAGTGGGTTTCGAATAGTCGAGACCTGACCCTTCTTATCATAGTGACCACCACCAATCGTGGGCCACGAAGCAATCAGTTCGTCTGTGAACAGAGATGCGATCGTGGTGGTGTATAATTTAGTGACTAACTTTAGGTCATGGTATAAACCGGAGTGGATCACAAACTGACGCATCGACGTCTCCCATCGATGCCCAAAAAGACAGATGGATACTTTCGAAGGCGGTGGGACATTCGGATTATCCATATCCTAACCTGGCTGGTCATCCAGTCATTGAGTAAACTAGAACGTGGAAAGAAACTCCACCAGCATCAACCGATGAGACAGTTGAGCTGCAAGGTCATAAAATCGATCCCAGGGCGTATCCTACTCAATAAAACCCCTCACCCTCTACTCCGCCCCTACAGTCCATAAGGAATCCCCACACAACGCCCTTTGTCGTTCGACCCTCATATGTCGTAACTTCAAGAACCGTCGGCGGTCCTCTCTGCCTAGTGCATACTACATGTACTCGTACCGAGTATAATCACATGTGGCCATCTCATCGAATCCTGTCTGTATATCCCCTCCTAATCTGTCGACATATATACTACAAAAATATAATACGTATCAAATCTCGATAATCGTATTAAGTTATACTTGAAACTCGTCACGTCTATACATTAAACGTGTCAAGTCTCAAGCAACATGTCAAGTTATACAATAACGATCCATCTAAATCAACATGTCAAGTCTAAATTAATGGGTCATCTCGATCTTCTTATCAAGTTCTACAACAACGGCTATGTCTCAATCTACGTGTCGAGTTCTACAATAACGGGTCCATTTTGATCTATGTATCAAGTCTAAATTGAAGGGTCCATCTCGATCTACATGTCAAGTTTAAATTAACGAGTCTGTCTCGATCATGATCAACATCTCCGACTTTTTATCTATAATTTGATTAGTTATTTAAATTTTGAATTATTAATTTAAATTAATTATATTTAAACATAATATTTACGTGTCAAATCAAATATGAACATTTACAACTTGATAAACGTTACCCAACCCACCAACACCCACGCCCAAACTGTGACAACTGTCGAAAATATAGGTATTCGTACAATTAATTAATATTGATTAGTGCTTAATGACTGTGCTGAATTACAAATAACTGCTTTCTAATTTCTGCATCATACTTACATGTGCATCACATTTCATACTGTCACATCATTTTTACATACAAACTTTAGTGACATAAACGATGCACAAAGCACAGCTAGCACAGTTAGCGGAGAACTCAAAAAAATGCTGACGACGTTCAGTACATAGATAGACAGTGTTTTGAGACCCCGTAAAGGCCAGAGATAAGGTTCTACACTAGCATGGTGTGTAGGGAAGTAAGGACCATAAAACTGCTTCGCTAGGTGATAGTTTAAGTGCCGGGAAGTGCCTAAAACCCACTTAAAGTGCAGAATTCTGCATAAATTTGCATAAATCAGCAAAATTCAGCATTTCAACAAGCTTGTTACATGCAAAAATATGACAAAATGGTCCTGAATGCTTTCCTAAGTGTCGGGAATTAAAAGTGTCACAAAAGGGTACTTAAAGATCACTAAACGGAATAGTTTGACACTTTAACGAACCGGTATCTAACCAAACAACCGGACACTACCCGAAACACCAAAATTATACTAGAAGCATTGTTTTAATGTTTCTGAGCTAGTTATGATCCCCGAACACCCTAACACACCATATAACATAACATACACTTAAACACTAAACACTACACTTAAGATCTAACTAAATTACCTAACTTAACATTAAACCCCAACTAAATACCCCCCCCCCCCTCATATGGACGGTCACCTATGTGACCCCACCCCAAGATCTCCAAAGATCTTCCTTGATCCTAAATGATATGCTAGAGATTTTGTTATGTACTTAACAAAAATGTTACACAATGGTTAATAGCATTAGATGGTTATAAGAAGATCCATAAGCTCTCATCTCACACACACTTAACACACCACAACTCTCTCCCTCTCCTCCCTCTTCTCTCGGCCGAGAACCACAACACCACCACCACCACCTTGCATCCATTGTCCATCCATTCCATATAATCACTAAGGTGTTAGAAGGTGTTTAATGAAGCTTGGTGGTCTTGGATCTTGAAGGACCTCTCCTGATTGCTTTTATCCATCACATTTGTCATCTTCAACCCCTTGTGTTCTTCCCTAGCCTTGTGCTAGTAGTAAGGCCATTATGAACTCTTGTTACTTCATATATTGTTGGTTAAAAGATGATGAACAATGTTAAACTTGATGAACAGTAAAGAACATATTCATAAAACTCTAACATAAGCTTGTCATATGATGAACTCTTGATGAAACAATGTTGTTTAGTGTATGTATGATACTTGAATGTTGTTTTCTTGAGATTATGATGTTAATCATCATAAGGAGCTTGCTAGATTGTGATTAAACACATGATCTAGCAAGTGAGAGGATGATTATGTGACAAAACAAGATGATCATCCTCATATATAAGCATGAACTTGAAGAATAAAGTAATTTCATGAAACATAATAAACAAAGTGAGTTAGTAATCTTATGGATCTAAGATTTATGAATGGTTTTCCAAAAGAACCAAGTTCAAAATATGATTTTTAGAAGATCTTGGTTCTTACTTAAATATACACTATTTTTGGTGATAAAACAAGTGTAGAAACACTTGAGAAACAAGAAGATTTCACAAAGAAAAGTTTTTGTAAAATATGTTTACAGGTTGTAAACACCTAAACCTTCCAAGAATGAGATTTTTAAAGTAGTAAACGCACTTTAAGGGGTAACTAAACCTACTAAACACACCACCAAGTTACTACAAGTTTTTATGAAAGTTCAAGTTCATGATTATTATGTAGATAGCATTGTTTTAGCACTTGGTAAGTATAGATTGATTGTTGATTGTTTATGATGATTTTTGAAAAGAAAATGATAAGCTTTGATAGCATGGACACCTCTGTTTTTAGAGGAAACTATGGCGGAATTTTCTAAAAATATCAACACTTAGAAAAATATTTTCTAAACAAATATTGACAAGTGAGTTTTAACTACGGTTTTCAATATAAACTTTGCCATAGATTTTGTTACAAAAATACAAGTATTGGAGGTTGGTTTTTATAAATAAAAGAGTAAAATGCACAGATAGTCCCTGTGGTTTTGCAAAATAACACCTATAGTCCCCAGATTTTGGAAATTACATCGGTGCTCCCTGTGGTTTGACAGTTTGTTACTCGGATAGTCCCTGGAGTGGATGGCGGTTAGTTTTCTCCGTTTAGTGCATGTGAAATGACAAATTTACCCTTCATCTTCTTCACCTATAAAATAAAACAACCCCACCCACCCCCACCTTTCTCTCTGTTTCCCCCACCATTAACCACCACACACCTCCCACCTTCACCGTCTTCTCTCTTTCATATTCGCTCCACGAAACACGGTCGTTCCGTAAACCATTTCGTGATCGGCAGCCGTCCTTCGTTCCACCGTCTATTGCTTATTTCCGGATGCAACGCTGGTTAAGGACTAGTCAGCATGACAATAAAAAGTAAATGTCTAAACCTTATCGGAATGACCAATATCACCTAAAGCCTAAAGGAAGATGAGCCCAGAAAAAGGTAAAGCACTTCTAAATTAAGCGAATCAGGTCAAAATGGGTGAATCCATATTCAATGAGTCTTTATTTTATACCCAACATTCAACCCACCATTAACTATGACACATAGATGACTCATCCGATCAAAAGTTGTGAACTTTATCAGTTTATACATATCATGATACAATATGCATCACACCACAAATTCAACATTAAGAGAGATCCATACCTGTGAAGGAATCAAACTACAGCGTTTCAACATCACTACATGGATAACAGACTCCCAGAAGTTGCCATGTGCATTCCAACCATATCAACAAGGGGACTACTTTTGTCTAAACCTTATCAGCCCCATTACCCTCTTCTTACTTCTTCAAAAATCAATGATGATGTACGTGGGAGGTGGGTGGTGGTTAATGGTGGGGTAAAGAAAGGTGGGGGGGTGGCTGGGTGGGTGGGGGTGGGGTTGGGGTGGATTGTTTTGTTTTTATAGAGTGAAGAATGTGAAGGGTAAATTTGTCATTTCACATGCACTTAACGGAGAAAACTAACCGCCATCCACTCCAGGGACTATCCGAGTAACAAACTGTCAAACCACAGGGAGCACCAGTGTAATTTCCAAAATTTGGGGACTATAGGTGTTATTTTGCAAAACCACAGGGACTATCCGTGCATTTTACTCTAAATAAAAAAGAGTAAATATGTATTTAGAATATATATTTACACATTGTGTGTGATTATTTGTATACCTTGTGTATTAGTTATATTATTTTAGGATTTAAAGTAATATAACTTAACATATACCAAGAATTTACAATTCAAAATAATACCAAAAATCACAAGGAATAAATATATAAGTTACACACTTAATATTGTGAAACCGAACACAAGAACGTAACTTACAAAATATTCCGGAAAATACCGTTACAAATATATTTTTAGTAAATATTATTTTGGATACAAGAAATGAAAATATGATTTTTTTCAAAGTATATCATATTTGGAAAGTTAAAAATATATTTTCTTAGTACATTTAGAAGATATATGATTTTTGAGAAAAATATATATTTTCTTTAAATACATTATTTTTGGGACAAAATAAGTTATATATATATTTTCTATGTTAGACTTGAAAAAATATTATTTTGGGATTTCATATACAAGAATACGAAGATACATGTATGAGATATCCCCATCCTTGGGAAGGAAATACGAAGAATAAATACTTGAGAAGTAGTGTTACAGAAATATTGTTTAACAAATTATTCCAAAATTAAATATGATTTAAAGTTAAAATAATTATTATTTTAACAAGTAATTATAACTTGGAATAATATTGGAGACGTAAAAGAAACGTAACTCAAAAACGTTAACTCTAAGTCAAGGCACGGCCCGTTCGTCTAATAGACATAGTACATTGTAGGGAGTCGTGTTTGCTGAGAAGATTTGGGTTACAAGTACTGAAGACGCAAAACCGTGAGTTCATGTCCCCCTTTTCTTTTAACTGTTTTCAGTTTTATAACTTCGGGGGTGAAATACATGTTACAATTGTTTACTTTTTATACATGGTATTATTAGCTAAGGAGGGTTACTGCTTGATCATGTGAAAGGTGGGTATAACACTTAAGGCCATTAATCCTCGTCGTAGGACCGAGGGACATGAGTGATAGATCTATTTGGGTGTAGCGAGCCCACACCCATGAGGACCAGGGTGGCCATGTGGTGACTATGTCCACATACTAATGTCGTGGCAAAATTCCGCTAGGTTTGAGTTTTCCTGCACCATTTCACACATACCATTGGCCTTGCAAACCAATTGGTGATCTGTTTTTCCTTATTGCTACATACCAGGGACATACATACATACAGACATATTTTAAAGGTTTACTCATACACAAACACGTGAACTCGCTCAACTTTTGTTGATGTTTTCAAATTACATGTATTTCAGGGAACTAAGTGGATCTGGCAGGTGTTGCATGTTTTCAAGCTGCGTCATGAATAAAAGGTGTCATCCAAGGTCATTAGGGTTTAGGAGATGTATCTTATTCCTGGACGAGATACATGGTTCTAAACTCGGGTTTGTTTAAAGGTTTTTGTCGAGTCTTAGTGAACTCATGAATACAGGTTGTGGTTTGTAACTTAAATTTGGTGTCAACGTTTCAAAACAAGTATGTCGTGTTATTTTCCAACTTAAGTAATGGATGAACATCTTATGGTTTTTATCATATAGCGTTGTTATGATTGAATGATATGGTATTAAGAAAGTCACACCAATAACCACGCTTCTGCAAAAGTCAAGGTGTGACACAAACCACCACCACAACCGCCACTCTTGCCACCACTGAACCACCACCACAGCGTCACTACCACCATCACCACCCCTACCAATTACCAACGAAACACCCCCACACCATCGACATCCAGCACCATACCCATCAACCACATCTAAAATCCCCCCAAAACATACCTAAAACTAGAAAAAAAATATTTCCATGAAATATAAACATCAAAAAACAAGATTCTACTGAGCTTTCGTTGATTGAAGCGGCGTATAGCATTATACGATATAGAGAAAGTGATATGACGAAAGGAGAGGGAGAGAGTGTCTATGCATGTGTATATGTTTAAACGTGTTTAGTGTGTGTGTTTAATCTCATTCCCTCCTTTCCTTTTCAAGAGCTGAAAAGGGATATTTGGTCCTATACAACGCCTATAGCCCTATATGTGTCGTATATGTGTATTTTAAAATAATACATGTTATACTATGCGTATAATGTTATATGCATCGTATAACATGATACATTCTATACCATATGTATAATGCGAATAGGAAAATGTGTTTTTCGTAGAAAGTCTTGGAAGCGATCTGGTCCATCCGATTGGTGTGTTTAAGGGTTGAAATTAAATCAATGGCAATCTTGTAATATTTAACTTTAATTAATAGATTGTTTTAAATGAGTAGGGGCATTTTTCTCATTAACCGTGTTTTAAATCAATCAAAATAACCGTCAAGGATATCACATCTCCTTATTACACGTGAATTTCCCTCTCTCGCTCTCTCTCTAAACCCACAACGAAAACCCCTTAAATCATACCAAATATACCTAAAATCATGGATGAAGATAAGAGATTTTCCTTGTTCTATATACGTAAGATCAAGTGGTCATTGTATTCCGTGTTTTACTAGGTGATTAGGGTTCAATCGTGTTTTACATTGAAGTATTTGATGGTTGCAGGAAAGAGATTCAAAAAACAGGGGACTCTGAACAAGATGGATGGAAGCGACACAGTTACCGGAAGCAAAGGCAAAGTCGCCGGAACCGTAGGTGTGTGTTTGAAATAACAAATGTTTGTAGGATTACAGTTTATTGTAGATTAATGTGTTTTTAGTGCTTGTGTTTGGTAATGTGTTGATGTTGGTGTGTTTTACTATCATAGTGTATGGGTTGGGTACATCTGAAACGAAATGGTTGTTAAGTGTTTTATAATGTGTTTTACAGTGTGAATAGGTAGGTTTTATACTGAGGGAAATTGGGTTTGTGGATTGTGTTTTAAAATCTGTGTTTGTTACTGGGTTTTGATAACAAGTGTGTTTTATTGTGTTTCATGAAATGTGTTTTACCACTTCGATGTGTTTTAAGGTGTTACATGTGTCAGATTTAATAAAAATTGTGTTTTAGGTATGTTTATTTAGATCGGTTTTACAGTTATGCTTTGATTTGTTAACTTTTGAAAGCCTGATGAGCTGTGATTTATAAGGGTAATGTGTTTCATGAACTTATACCTGTGTGTTTTACAAATTATTTTTAGGTATGTTTATTTAGATTGGTTTTACAATTATGATTGATTTTTTAACTTTTGAAAGCCTATTGAACTGTGATTTATAAGGCTAATGTGGGGTTGTGAATTGTGTTTTATAAAGTTGGTGAAATTAAGAAGAAATTTCCATGAATGCTTAAAACAACTGTTTTTCAGTCAAACGGAGAAAGAGTGAGAGATTAAAAGGGAAATGGCTTTCAAAAAAACCCGAAAACAAACCTGACAAACCAATTAGGCTGGATGAATCAGACACAGAAGAAGCATCACCTATATAAGGTGCGGTTAGTTGTGGCGGTGAAGGGTGGGGGGTTACTAGTATAGTTAGCTGCATGACCAGTTGTGTTTTTTTTTGTTACTAACAGTTGAACCTGTTAACAAAACTACAAAAACGGTAGAGAACGAAGTAGACTGTGCACAACAACCACCTGCTGGCACACTTATGTCTGACATTGCAAATCTATTTCCGTACGTAATGGATAAAAATGTCGATTTACAGTCGGAACCCCTCCAAAATCGTGAAATGCCCATATGTAAGTTAGATGATCAAACGGCAAACCATATGTTTGTCGTGGTAAAACGCAATGCATAATAATAACATCAACTTTATGAGTTTTCTTTCAGCCGACGCGAGCAAGAAGGGTAGCGAAACCGGTAAGAAGCGAAAGGACAATAAATATGGAATCGAACCGAAACAAAAAAAAGGTTTCGTTTATATGAACAGTCAATAAACCTAAAGAAGTAGCACATGGTAAATTGAAATTATGAACTACTTTTATTTACTAAAAAGTCTGACTTGCTGATCGGCTTTATGTGTTGGTGTTTTGTCAGGTACCACGATAGAAGATTCTGATGATGATTTTGACAACCCACCTTGGAAAAAAAACGAGGTCGGGTGCTAGCCACCAACTTGTTGAAAAACCACACCGACCCCCAATTGCCAAGTCAATCAAAGACTCAAAAACACACAAGAGGTCAACAACGGTCAAAAATTACATACCACTTTCAGATGGGAAACTAACCGTGTGATTAGCTCTTAAGCACATGGGGGAGCTGGTGGAATCTTTCAACGAAAATCAACGGCAGGCTGTCAGAAACATAGGTTTCGGGTCAATACTTGGGTTTAAAATGGGTCTGATTCCCTCAAATCTGGGCTGGTGGTTGGTAAATAACTACCACCCTAAAACACGGGTCTGAATTGCGGTAGCCACCACATTCAAATATCGGAGGAATTGGTGAAGAATGTATTCGGCGTACCGAGAGGGGATGAAAAAATAAAGGAGGTTGAGAGAGCAGGGTCAGATTTTCATGAGGTTGTGGCGGAATGGAAAGAACAATTCGAAAACGCTCCTGCACGTTTAACGCCTGTTTAATTCAAGACATATATGAAGGGCCAACAAGCGAACGGGAGAATCTTTGTGTTAAACTTTTTGCTATTCTACAACACACTGCTAGGAGAGACAACTACCAATTCCTCAATTAATATGAGGTTTCTACCAGCCTTGCGTCGAGGGATGGATATCAGAAGTTTTAACTGGTGTGAATACATGATCAGGTGTCTGGATCGAACAGTGGAAGCATGGACACCAAAGGGCTGCTTTCTTGGTCCAATGCCTTTGCTAGTGGTACGTTCCAAATTCATATATAATTTTCTAATCACACACTTGGATTGTGCATGCAAACTCATGTGTTTGCTGTAAAACACATCAGACATCAGTTTGTTCTTCCTATTTACAGGCAGCGTTGATACGTGACCAAAAGAAATCCGAGGAAGATGTACCAAGAGCAGCTCATCTCTTTGAAGATATCACACAGGACGATATCGAGGCAGTCAACATAAAGTTGGACACGGTCAGGTTTGATCAAATGTTAGTGGAGGCATATGACTTGCATCCGGAACAAAGATATCCGTTTGCAAAAATGGCTGATGAAGAAGTTCAAGCAAAAGAAGTGAAAGCAGATGAGAAAGATGTAACCAAGAAAGTAATACACAATAGCAAATCTGATCCGGTAAAAAACAAAAAGACTGTTGTGAAGCTGGCCGGTAAAACGCATGATAAACCTACAGTCTCAGAGGTACCGAGAAAAAATCAAATTGAAAAAGAACGGGCGAAAACCGATCAGGTTGGGGAGAAGAAATCTGATGTTGAAGGTGGCCCGAAAATTGCGCCTGTTGTCGAAGAAATTCCCGTTAATGCGGGAAAAACGCAGACTTTGAAGAATACATGAACGTAGAAGTTGGTTCGGAAACAGTGCCTGTTTTCGATACATCCGATATAGAGAAATACTACATTGAAACCGGCGAGTGGGGGCAAACACAACAAACTCAGCCGGGGATTAACTCACCTATGGTATCTCCATGGATCGACACCACAAGCGAGCCAAAGTGACGAGGTACTCTCATAATTTTTCAATAATTCTATTAAACACAATATAATGTATAAGTGAACACATTTAAATACAAATAAGAAATACCTTAAAACACAATGTAACCCTTAAAACACAATCAGATTGCCAAAAAAACATTTCAGATTGGTAAAACACATTTCAGATTGGTAAAAACACAGATTTATTAAATGTGACACATGCAACACCTTAAAACACAATCAGATTGATAAAACACATTTCAGAATGCCAAAAAAACATTTCAGATTGGTAAAACACATTTCAGATTGGTAAAAAGACAAGGAACCTTCGATACACATTCTTATGAAGTGTGAGTCAGACAACACCTTAAAACACAATCAGATTATCATAAAATACAAAGGATTTGTTAAAACTCAACACTAAAACACAATGTGATGTAATTCGACACAAATATCATGTTGTTTCTTAATGCTAATGTGTAAAGTGTGAATGATGTAAATCAGGTGCATGCGGGAATGTTGGAAGTGTTCTTGAATCAATTCGATGAATGTGTGAAAAGGATAAACGACACTTTACAGAAGGTTTCCAATTGTACCCCGAAAGTGAGAAAATAAAAGAGATACACACAATGTGGACTGAGAAGCTGAAAAAGGTTGGATCCACATGTACGACATCTGGACAGCCACAAACTCCTACCGATAAAACACCAGAAAAAGAGGCAAATAAGGAGAATGTGGATCTGTCACAGTTGTCGCAGTGGACACCTTCATTGGTCGAAGAGATATGTAAGACGGTTGACAAGACAACCACACCGACGACTCAGCTTACAGTAGTGGAGCAGCCCGCACTCGTCGTCACACCGATCTCCCCAAAAACACAGGACGAATATGAATATTTGATTAGACGTGGCCAGCTTTTAGTCGAGTTGGACCCTTGAAAGTGGAAAGTAAGACCGCAAAGACAAACAGAGTTGACCGATGCTCTAAGGTCTCCATACGTGAAGCGGGCAGTAGATATTAGGGCGAAGCTTGACAACGCTGAGGTCTCCGTCAGCTCATACATGTTTTCAGCCTGGGGTTCAATGTGGTATGTTATAAAATTATCATTTATAATACCAATGTTTCTACAAAATATGTTAAGACACAATGTTTGAAAGTGAGTCGTCTGAAATTATTTTAACACATTGTTTAAAACTTGTTTGTATACGTTAGGGATACTGTGTTTAAAACTAAGAGAGGAGTGCCGGTGATGAGATCTCCGCTCGAATCATTAATGCCGGGAATGGAATTGCACATATTGGTAATAAGCGCATGGGCGGATTTGTTGAATTTTGAAGAAAAATTCAAGCAAAAGGGAAGCATCGCACGCCTGTTTGGTTCAGTAAATATGTTGGTAAGGCTGATCATAAAGACCTTGTAATATAAGTTTACTACTTTTGTAATATTGTTTCACACAATCACTTTAAAATGCAGAATGAAGAAGACTACAAAAAAAGTGCAAAATCGAGGTCAAAAACATTCGCAGAAAACATGGAACCGGTCTTAATTTCTGCTGATGTGAAAAAAGATACCTGACAGGTCGCTCATCTTTGTACCACTCTTACACGACGATCATTTCTATTGCGTATGTTTTAATTTGAGGGACATGAAGGTAGAGGTTTTGGACAACAATGCTAAGGATGTGTCGATGAAAGACAAATACAATGAACGGCCGGAAAAATTGGTACGCCCCTCTATATATAAACTACAAATGTCCTTAGTTACACAAATGCATGCCATCTGATTCCATATTTGTAAAACACAATTAACAAACTGCATGAATTTGTAAGTATCTTAAGTTCTCTCATAACCACTTAAAACACAATTCATGAGGACAAACATATCTTTTGACGCATGTTAGTAGTATAAAACTCAAAATGATGAGATAGTGCATAAAGTTCTATATATATAAAGTTTGATGTTAAAACACAATTGACACTGAATGATACATTATCAGCACTATTAATATTTTAAAACACAGTGTAATGTGACACTACATAATACCAATATTATGAACTTAAAACACACTTCATCAGAATTTTAAATTATTCCCTTTTTTAATAACGGGTATACGTAAACAAACCTATGCCACAATCTGTGCATGTACATGAATTTAGTTTAAAACACAATCTGATTAAATTGTTTATCATGCAGCGTGATGCTTTATCAGTGTACTTGGAAAAAATTGGGCATCCAGCGGGTGGGGTGATCGGTAAAGTTGAGCCGGTACGATTGGAGATGCCATGGCGTACAAAGCATAATGTAATCGATTGTAGCGTTTTCCTGATGCACCATATGGAAACATATAAGGGAGTAGCTGGAAAAGGTTGGGAATGCGGATTCTCAAACGAGTGCACTGATGCGGGTGAAATTACATACAAGCAGCGCAAAGAAATTGATGATCTCAGGCATAACTACATTACGAAGATGCTCCTAAGTGACGCAAACGAGTACAGAAGTTTTGTTGAAGCTGAAGTTGCTAAATATAAAAAGTTGTCGGCCGATGAAAAAAAGAGGATAGAAGCAGCAGCCTTCGACGCAATCAATGAAAGATTGGACAACTAACTTAAAATGGGATGTTTTCAAAAAAACTATAATAACACTTCGTTGGCGGTGGTTTGTTGAAGTAATATGGGATATGTTACAAAAACAGTTTTAACATTTTGTTGGTGGTGTTATATTTTGGAATTTTATATATTAGAATATGTTCAGTTATCTTTTTTTTTTAGTTTCCTGTCGATAAAAATGTCAACTAGAACAGTTTGAACCTCCTTAACAATGTGAAATTATATCGATAATGTTACTTTGTTTGGATCTACAAAAGACATACAGTTTGTATTAATGTATGTCCTCTTAAAACACAGCATATAGACATTATGAAAATAATGTGATCTAGAAACCAACCTATCTTTTTCATCAAGTCTCTAAAATGTAAACAAAGTTAAAACACATTTTAATAGCTTTAAAAGTTAAACTGTATACCAAAACCACGAACAATGCAAGCACCATATAAAACACCGGAGGCTATTTAAAAAACAAAGTTAACACTAAAACACAAAGTAAAAAGAACATAAATGTCCAACCCAACAAGTCTTAAAATCAACAAACAAAAATCCAAAACAAACACACGAGAAAATTAAAATAGAAAAATGAAAAGTTCAGCAAAACACTTAAATTTTTGATAAAAAAAGGTCCTACTCTGCCATGTCTTCATCATCCATATCTGCATCGTTTCCAGATGTGTAAAACACATCATCAGCATCGTTTGATCCAGGACCATCACCTTCAACAACTGTAGCAGCGTCACCTTCACCAATTGTAGCATCATTACCTTCAGCATTCTGCGAAGCGCCTGCCTCAGGCACAGCCACAGTGTATTTCCAACACGTTACTCTGTTATGACCATATTTTTTACATAATGAACATTAACGACGTTTACTTCCAGACTGACTTATAGCTCGCTCCTTTTGAGATTTGAGGCGTTTATGAGAACCACAACCCTTGAACCTGGTACCAACTGGAACACGGATAGTAGCCGTGCTCTCTGGAGCAACTCCCAGCAGTTCAGCAAATCGATTACGTCGTGTCTTGGGAGGTGCATTTATCTGAGCTTCATCAGCGAGTGACATAAACTGCTTGATATGATCACGAAAATTACACAACTGATCAAATTTTGAAATTAACTTGTTCACAACATACTCAGTTGCATGACTAATCTCACGAACACAACGGTTAACCTCCTCACTACGATCTGGATCACCACCATCCGTAAGAATGGACCCGGGGGAACTATTTGGAACAGCTCCACGCGTCCATCGCCTCAATATATATTGTTTCGAAAACTCCCTTACATCAAGAATCCGTAACACACAAAAAATGTGACTGCACAACAATCCAAACTACTCGAACCTGTTGCAGTTACACTTAACAGTAACATCCTCCTGGCGTATCATAACCTGTAACAATGATTGTCCATAAAACACAGTGCATAAAATCAGATGGATACTTAAAAGAAAAGTAGAATAATGTATAAATAACCAAAAACACAATATCACCTCAAAGAACGCAGAACATGGCTGAGCGAGATCCTTTGTAAAAAACTTAATGAAATCACCGACATGATCTAGGACACTAGTACAACGATGAATAGTGTCACGGCCTCCGACCCAGTTTCCTGGTTTGAATGACGCGAGACAGAAACCCATGGTATTAGTATTTAATTTGGCAGCGGAAATTTTAATAGGATCATTTAAAACTGAAAATACATAATTATTTTATTTCAAGTTTCAGGACAACCCCCGTAATTTACAATAAAGGAATTTCACCTGGAAATCCCCTGTTTACAGAAACATGTTTATTTATTTACTGAGCCACTTTAGCCAAGCTGGTAGTGCTACATGGCATATTTCCTTGTTCACGATAAATCACCTGAAAAATATTTAAAAAGATTTTATCAGCGGGGAAATACTGGCGAGTCATTCAATTTTCACAAAATGACACATTGTTACAATTTACAGCATTAAGAGTTTTCACATTTGCCCCTATCTTATAATTAGCTGGTTCAGTTGTCACTCGACCGGATCTATGACTGTGGACATATCACTAATTAGGCTCGCCCACCTAAAGTGATAAATCATTAGTAGTAATGTGCACATACCCCCACTTACTAGCAGTAATTAAAGATTAGCAAAGACTTAATCACTGCAAAGTATAACTAGAAAACATTTAGAGTTTTGCAAATAATTTAGTAAAAAGAGAATGACTCACATTGCAAGTTTAACTAGACAGAGTTTGCCTACTTATTAAGCCTGGTAACCTAGTTAAAATAACAATGCACACGAAACTAGGTCGGTAACTTAATACAACTTTTACGATAATTTCACGAAATCAAAACCCTCACGACGAATGACAAAGTATAGCCCGAATTCAGGCAGCACTTAAACATCCATCGGATCGGTTTCAATCGATCGGACATTGTATCGTAGCAGTGATCGAGTTATTACCCGGTGATTGTAGCGGCGTCTCGACACTTAAATACACTAATTTGAGCAGAATTTCACGTTTTTGAAGAAGTTTTACGAGCACAGGAGAACTGCCCATGCACGCACTATTTATAGCTGAAAATTAGGTTCTTCGCGGCCCGCGTAAACTCGAAGGGCAGCCTTCGCTGCCCGCGAGGTCCACCCTAGCTACGGCTAGGGCTGCCGTGTCATGGCCTAGGTCTGCCACGTGTCTGACACGTGGCCTTGATCGTTATCCGGAGTTTTGACAAGCTGTCGCGCCCCGCGAAGACTCTCCTTAAGTCTTACGCGGCCCGCGACAGTTTAATAAATTTGGATTTTCTTATTTTTTATAAAGATTTGGGTTTTAGGGGTCCGGTTTTTCACTTACGGAGTGTTTTAGGACATTTTCGTGCAGGTCCTTACATCCTCCCCACCTTATTTAAAATCTCGTCCTCGAGATTTACTGGAACAAGTAAGGGTATTTTCGCTTCATTTCTGATTCCAGTTCCCATGTGTACTCAGGTCCTCTTTTGAATCCCACTTGACTTTGACCAGTACCAATCTCTTATGTTTAAGGTGTTTGACCTTTCTATCTTCGATTTGGAGAGGTTTCTCAACAAATTTCAACTTTTCATTTACCTCTATATCTTTAAGAGGTACTACCAGGGATTCATCAGATAAACATTTCTTAAGATTAGATACATGAAACACATCATGTACCCCGGCTAACTCTTCTGGTAGTTGTAGGCGATAAGCAACTGGTCCTATTTGTTGGGTGACTGTGAACGGTCCTATGTACCTTGGACATAGCTTTCCTTTCTTACCAAACCGAACTACTCCTTTCCAAGGAGAAACTTTCAAGAGTACCTTGTCTCCCACTTGGAACTCTAACGGCTTACGTCGATTGTCTGCATAGCTCTTCTGGCAATCTTGAGCCGTTTTTAGTCTTTCCTTTATTTGAGTTATCTTGTCAATGGTTTCTTGTACGATCTTGGGACCTGATAATTGACTTTCTCCTATTTCTGCCCAGCATACAGGAGTTCGACACATTCGTCCATATAGTGCTTCGAACGGGGCAGTATTGATGCTTGCGTGATAACTATTGTTATTGGAGAATTCTATTAGTGGTAAATGGTCATCCCAATTTCCACCGAAGTCGATCACACATGCTCTGAGCATGTCTTCAAGGTTTTGGATCGTCCTTTCACTTTGTCAATCTGTTTGGGGATGGTATGCAGTACTTATATTCAAGCGTGTCCCCATGGCTTCTTGGAAACTCGTCCAAAAATGCGAAGTGAAACGACTATCCCTATCTGACACAATGGAGAGTGGAACTCCATGTAAGAATACTACCTCGTCTACGTATAATTTAGCTAATCTTTCCATGCTAAAAGTTTCCTTCATTGGCAGGAAATGAGCCGATTTGGTTAATCGATCTACAATTACCCAGATTGCATCGTTACCTTTCCTGGTCTTGGGTAGCTTAGTAACAAAGTCCATTGTTATTAGTTCCCATTTCCATACCGACATTTCTAACTGTTGAAGTAAACCTGAAGGTTTCTGGTGTTCTGCCTTAACTTGCGAACAAGTTAGACACTTAGAAACGTATCTGGCTATGTCCTTTTTCCTATCCACCAGAAGTTATTTCTTAAATCTTGATACATCTTGTTATTACCAGGATGCTTCGTATATCTAGATCTATGGGCTTCTTCTAAAATCTTGTCTCTTAAATCTCCTTGCTTAGGTATCCAAATCCTCTTCTTATGGAATCTCCAAATTCCATCAGTTCCTTGTTCTAATTCCTTTATCCGTCCTTTCATCCCTTTAGCATCATCCTTGATTGCTGTTTCCTGAACGTTCTTCAGTTGTTCCATTAAATATAATTGGAGGTTTAATTTAAGAGCACGAATTCGCCTTTTCTTTTCATGGAACTTACGACTCAGGGCGCCTGCTACTACATTCGCCTTTCCTTCGTGATATAGGATATCACAGTCGTAATCTCTTAAAATCTCCATCCATCTTCTTTGTCTCATGTTTAGTTCTTTTTGCCCAAATATGTATCTTAAGCTCTTATGATCTGTATAGACAGTAAACTTACTTCCGTACAGATAATATCTCCAAATCTTAAGGGAAAAAAATTATTGCTCCTAATTCTAAGTCATGAGTCGTATAATTTTCCTCGTGTTTTTTCAACTGCCTTGACGCATACGCAATTACCTTTTTGTGTTGCGTTAGCACACATCCAAACCCTAGCTTAGAAGAGTCGCAGAAGACTTCAAAATCTTCCGTTCCGTCTGGTAAGGCAAGAATTGGAGCATTTGTTAATCTTTGCTTTAAGATTCTAAAGGCCTCTTCTTGCTTAGGTCCCCATTCAAACTTAACTGTTTTACAGGTTAACTTAGTTAATGGAACAGCTATTTTAGAAAAGTCTCTTATGAAGCGCCTATAATATCCAGCTAAACCTAGAAAACTTCTAACTTCGGTAGCTGATTGCGGGACCTTCCAATTTGTGATCGCCTCTATCTTGGAGGGATCCACGTGAATGCCTTCGTGATTCACCATGGGTCCTAAAAATTGCACCTCTTGCAGCCAAAATTCGCAATTTGAAAATTTGGCGTAAAGCTTTTCCTTTCTTAACAAAGTTAAGAGTGCACGCAGGTGCTCACAATGTTCGTCCTGGCTTTTGGAATAAATAAGTATATCGTCGATGAAGACAATTACGAATTTGTAACACCCCGAAAATGTAAATCATTTATTTTAAATATAATTATAATGTCGGTAAAGAAACAAGTGAACTAACTAGGATTAAAAATAACATAGTTAGATAAAAGTCTTGTAGTGACTTATAAGTAGGTTAAAACACTAAAAACAAGAACTAAACGATAGTTGAGGGACCAAAAGTGTTTAAATTAAAACTACTTATAATAAAACATAAATTAAACTCAAAACACACACACTTGTGTGTGTGCCGAGTTCGATCAAAACACAGGGGGGCGACAAGGGTTCTTCAAAACCCTAACTTTCATAAATCTCATAAATTGAAGGCTCAAATCTGTTCCAAAACAAAATCCGAGCTAAGATTAGTGATCTCCGTTGCAAGGGGGTCATAAGGTATGTGAATTTTATATGAAAACCTCTACTTGAAATTCTGGATGAGTTTAGAAAATTTGAAATTCATTGTTGCATGAATGTTATAAGATGAGATAAGAATAGTGTTGGGTCTAGGAGTAAACCCTAGACAATTATATGTGAATTCATGCTTAATTTCTGAGAATATCATGAACACCATTGAAGGTGATTAGTTGGTTTTGGGGAACTGGATAAACACTAGGATTTAGGTGGTTATTCTAGTGTAATCGGGTTCATAGAAAGTAATTTCTGAAATATTGATGTTGAGATTTATATGTGATTTCCTGATTGATGCTAATTTTGGCCACACAACAAGTCACGAACTTAATAAGGAATTGTGTAAAATCCTGCCCTTAAAGTGTTTGTAAAAATGCCTCAAAGAAGGCTTAAAACTGGAATTCAAGTTGAAACGCATATTTGTAATGTTTTGGAAAACTATGCGATATATGTTCAGAAAAGAGTTCTAACCATGCTACGGTTGAACTCTATAGGAAAGGAAGCCAGAGCGTTTAGTGGACAAGTGTAACACCCCGAAAACGGGTTTGGTAATTAAACCACGTTAATAATAATGAACGGGTAAAATAGCGTTAGTGGTAAAATTTACCCGGTGAATATTAGGACTTAGACAAACAATCCTAATATTAGTTATAAAATTTAATAAATGCTGGAGAAAACAATGTTATAAGAAGCCCGAGTTAATGGGACTTAAAATAAAACGGGTTATGACTTCCCGAACCCATTAAGTTAACTAGGAATGTTTAACCTAGTTAGTAAGTGGGGAATATTGTTAGAAATAAGTAGGTTATGCCCAACTTAATTAACTAACCAAACATGAGGGACCAAAATGGGATAACCTGAAAATGGTTTTAATTAAACTAAATAAAATAACACAACACACACACAAGTGTGTGTGGTGCGTGTTCTGGTCGACCAAGAAAAGGCTCCCAGGAGCCAAAAACCCTAACTCAACAAGATCCAGCAAATTGAAGGTCAAATTTAGCCCGAATCGGATGCATGAACACATATTAATGATCACCTAGTCGAGGGGATCACAAGGTATGTTGAATTTTATGATTTAGTGATACTTTGAGATTATGATGAACAATCATAATCGAAATTCTGAAATCAATGTCGAATCTATGAGTGTTATTATGATGAAATCTTCGTTTAGAAACAAACCCTAGTTGAAAAACTTGATGAATTGGTGTCAACACTAGGGATTTGGTAATTACCTTATTATGTGCTAAGTGGGTTTATTTACAATATGATGAACACTCGGATTAGAATGTTAAATTGATGAATATTGATTGTTATGATACAAGTTCTTGATATAGTTCATGAACACTAGACATAGAGGTTAGATTTTTGATGTAAATCTTGGTGAAAATAATTAGTTATGAACTAGTTAGTAAATATGTAAAATTATGCACATTAGGTGTTTGTTAAAATGCCTAAATGAGAACTAAGTGTTGATAATGTGCCTAATTGAGTCTTGTGAACTTGATAGTGCAATCATAAGTGTTAATTGGTGATTTGACTTTTAAAAAGTCAAACCGACCATTAATAAGATCGAATGATAATTTTGATAGAAAATACGTAAGATGGAATAGTCATAATTAATGATGACTAATATAACCGTCTTACGAATTATGATTATAGTTTGACGCTTGACAAGCTAGGTGGAGGCTTGGAAAGGAAGCGGGTCGAACGAAGCAAGTATGAAGGAAAAGCGTAATTCGGATGCAAGGTAAGTATATCTTACACTAGTCAAATATTTCAGAATATCCTTTTGTCATGTTACGAAAAAGATAATTATGACGTAAGCCATAGTAGGCCAAAAAGTGTTATGAAATAGAATTATAAGTAAAGTGACCGCACGGTGTAAATCGGAGCGAGTCATATATACGAGGTGATAGTAAACGTCATCTCGCTAATATAATCGGTCAATTTGGCCAAACGGGTCAAAAGGTGTAGACACCACCTTTTGACAATATCGACTAATGATTTTGTCGAGTTATATGCTTACAGGAATAGATATCCAATGGGTACTCGCATATTTCTTAGTTAACAATTTCAAAGCAAGGTAGTAAAATCGGATTAATAAGTTGATCCGAGCCAGGTATGTATAATAGATCAACTCATCATTTAGAAGTTGAAGTTCTATGAGAGTTAGGTAAAGTAAAAAGGGAAATTCGGTTACCTTAGAAGGTAAACCGAAGGATTTAAATTATAGACAGAGTGTTTTGAAAACAAGATTTGGTTAAAAATGAGATTTTGGCCGTACATGGCTTAAGCAAGCCCTTCGTCGTAAAAGAAGAGTTAAAAATGGCCAAAACGCCCTTGTAGGTGAAATTAAGCAAGCAACCCTTAGAAGTTGCTTGAAAACAAGTTTTATAATCAAGTCAATACTTTGAATAAGTATGAAAAGCGATTTTAGGTTCGAAAGTGCTTAAATACCCTTAACGGGTCAAAATAAGCATACGAGCGAATACGGGTTTAAATGGTGTAATAAACCTATGATTAGAACCTAATATAGTAGGTAACATTAATTTGAAAAAGTGTAGGAGATATAGAATCAAATAGATACGTTTGTTTGATAAAACGCGTAAACGGGTTAAAATTCGGTAAAAAGGTAACGAGGCGAAGGCTTAGAAGTCTCAAAATTTATTAAGCCAAATGTCGGATTTTAACTCCATTTGATGGAGAATTAAATTACAAACACGTAGGAAGAAATGGTAGGTCAAACGGACACGCGGTTTGAAAGATACGGAAGTTTTCGTATCAGAAACGGCAAAATGGAAAGCTGGAATGCAGGGGCCACCGTAACTTACGGTGCCACCGTGAGTTACGGTGGGGCTGAACTTGTTACGGTGAAACACCCCTGAGTTACGGTGGGGGAATATCATTTCAGAGGCCACCGTAACTTACGGTGACACCGTAAGTTACGGTGGAGACCAGGTTGAAATTTTTGTTTTGATATCAAGAGATTAACGTTGGGATTTCTCCTTTCATATTTGTTACCGGACTCGTTTAAACACGTTTTAATCCTAGTATGACTAAAGCATTTCATGTTTATGAAATGTAGGTACATTTTGGATGCCGAAAGACGATCAAGCTCAATGAAGAACCGAACACGATAAAGACACATGCTTCCGCACAATGCCTCGTTGTAAATTTTTAACGACGAACCTGATCACGTTATGTAGAATAACTTATGATTTGTAAAAGTTTTAATAAAACCGTATTTCCGATGTATATGTGATCATTAATTACATGATTATTTTCCTAAAATATACGTTAAACCTTGATTTATAAGAACGGGTGTTACAAGTTGGTAATCAGAGCTCAAGGTTGTTGACAAAATGTGTTCGGTTCGAGGCTTGATCGCAAATCCGGCAAGTACATGTATAATATTAGTTTAGTATGCTAAAGTGTTGTAAACAACACATAGGGCTATCGTGTGATACACGTTACCCCAATTAAAATGATTGATATAGTTGATGAAAATACGTGCGTTGACGCGTATAGTGGAAAAAGCCTTGTATTATAATACGGGCGATTATTGAAGTTGACATTACTAACTCTTGTGAATGTTTTAATTGAAGGACACTCGGGTCTGAAGATGACGAGAGTTGAACGAATTACTGATATAATAGAAGAATGGTCCAAAGTATGAAAAGAGGACCATGCTCACCAAGGACCAAGTTGCGTAACAATCGTGAATAAAAGTAAAGGCAAGGAAAGCCCGTCAGGGTAAGCATTACCAGGTGCACATCTTAAATTTAGTTGCACAAATAGTAATATGCAACGAACAAGTAGAAATTGAAAGTTGCATTTGTAGATTAAAAACTTGGAAAAACCTGAATAGAAAATGTATTCGGGATATTGTTTCCAAGAGAAATAAATATAGGCATTACTTACATAGGGCGTGATGTGAAAACTATAAAAAGGTCATGCGTGTCATGTGTTAATCGCTTACTCTGGCCAAGTAAGTAGTGGCATATGATACCATGAACTTCTTATGGCGGACACGTTTACATCCGATGTAGTAAGGGCGGGGTGAATGGGACTAATTAAAAAGTACCCAAATGAATCAGATAAGCAAAATATTTGATAATAATGTAAACGCACAACCGAGTGACGGAAGCGTATTACATTAGGATAATGAGTCCGAGTGAAGGGACAAAGAAACATGTAAAATGATTTAGACAAGTATTGGGAGGGAGTGTACTTACACTCGAACCCAGAAAACGCAAGCATGTAAAATGATTTAGACAAGTATTGGGAGGGAGTGTACTTACACTCGAACCCAGAAGACGCAAGCATGTAAAATGATTTAGACAAGTATTGGGAGGGAGTGTACTTACACTCGAACCCAGAAAACGCAAGCATGTAAAATGATTTAGACAAGTATTGGGAGGGAGTGTACTTACACTCGAACCCGGAAAATGCAAATATGTCCCTTAACGGGTCGTTTTTGTAAAACGTCAAACTTAAGGACAAAGTCGGAATATAAAAATGAAGCGAGGCATTAATGCATACCGGGAGGGTTGCAATAATAACGACTTCGGTAAAACACCCGGTTGATGGGTAAGAATTAAACACATGCGTAAACCAAGAGACGTGAACGCGGGTTGAAAAAAAAATCAAAGGACTTGGATTACGAGTTATGACTATAAAATCTCGTATATAGAAATTGTGAGTAAATATGTTCAACTATTCGAAGTCGAATGGGTTGAATAAAGAATAAAGTTGATTGTTTATAAGTGATGGATTTCACGTTAATAGGTCAAACAGGTTGAATACAATATAACACCGAATGGCACAAATGAGCGCTAGCCAGATAAAGGTAGCGTTAAATGCAAAAGAATAATGAGCCCGGTAATGGGATATAACCAAATAAGAATATATGCAAATCAAATAATAGTAAGCATAAGAAGAACTGACGCATAAATGACATGAGAAGTCATAAAATCGGAAAATTGTCCGAAAGAAAACAATTATAGCCATGAAACTACAATTAAGGTTAACGGGACCTAAGCTTGAAACCAAATGATTCTTCGAACAAAAACAGGGTGCCTTGACACCAAACATGTATTTTAAGAATGACATGAGTAAGGAGTGATCTACGGGATCAACATAACCTTTAGGGTTATAAACAAATGAAAGATCTACGGGACTAAAACGACCCACGGGTCATGATTAGAAAGAAGTTATAAGGACTTCGCCCTAAAGAGGTGAAAGTCTAATCAAAATAGCCCATAAGGCTAAGTGATAAAAACCTATGGGTTAATTAGATAAAGCGAGGCAATCGGTTGAGAATCCCCGCATAAAACTAAGACTGTAAAAGAATAAATGATGGACTGTCAATATCCTGGTATGGATAATTGACAAAAGTTAAAGAGAAGATCCTAAAACTAAAACTTCGGTTTTAGTAAGAAATAACGTTTTTACAAACATAAATTCTGATAGGAATTTAAATAATAAGCATGAAAGATACAAGTCTTGACACTGATAGGCGCAAGACGATATATTCGAAAAGTGATATTTTCGAAAATGAAAGGTTGATACAAACTAAACACGATGTGACACGATCACGGTTAGGAAATGTAATGTGAAGTAAAATCACATTATAACCAAGCGATCGGTGAAAAGTAACGGGACTAATAAGTCTAGCTAGTAAGACCGGTTAAGGCCGGTAATTCAAAAAAAAAAATTGGTTTGCTAGTAAGCGGTGGATTCGGTATAACTAAACCGAATAAATGAATTTTAAAACAAAAGAAATTGTTGCTGAAAGTGAAAGATTTCACTAAAGACCTTTAAACGGGTCAAAGTAACGGATTCATAAGGAATTCAAAAGTATATGAAAGCGATGGATATCACTAAGTTAACTAAACTAGTGGAAATAACGAGATTACGTTATTTTGAAGTTACACTATGTCGTATGAGATATGTAGACAATTAGTAACCAAAAAGATGTTACCATACTTTTCGGGTAATACTAACGATTGGTTAAAAAGTATAAGTAATTTCTCGGGTAGAATGCATTGAGTTTAAACTCAATGAATTATGTAAGAAAAGGTTTCGAGGACGAAACCTCTTTAAGGGGGGTAGACTTGTAACACCCCGAAAACGGGTTTGGTAATTAAACCACGTTAATAATAATGAACGGGTAAAATAGCGTTAGTGGTAAAATTTACCCGGTGAATATTAGGACTTAGACAAACAATCCTAATATTAGTTATAAAATTTAATAAATGCTGGAGAAAACAATGTTATAAGAAGCCCGAGTTAATGGGACTTAAAATAAAACGGGTTATGACTTCTCGAACCCATTAAGTTAACTAGGAATGTTTAACCTAGTTAGTAAGTGGGGAATATTGTTAGAAATAAGTAGGTTATGCCCAACTTAATTAACTAACCAAACATGAGGGACCAAAATGGGATAACCTGAAAATGGTTTTAATTAAACTAAATAAAATAACACAACACACACACAAGTGTGTGTGGTGCGTGTTCTGGTCGACCAAGAAAAGGCTCCCAGGAGCCAAAAACCCTAACTCAACAAGATCCAGCAAATTGAAGGTCAAATTTAGCCCGAATCGGATGCATGAACACATATTAATGATCACCTAGTCGAGGGGATCACAAGGTATGTTGAATTTTATGATTTAGTGATACTTTGAGATTATGATGAACAATCATAATCGAAATTCTGAAATCAATGTCGAATCTATGAGTGTTATTATGATGAAATCTTCGTTTAGAAACAAACCCTAGTTGAAAAACTTGATGAATTGGTGTCAACACTAGGGATTTGGTAATTACCTTATTATGTGCTAAGTGGGTTTATTTACAATATGATGAACACTCGGATTAGAATGTTAAATTGATGAATATTGATTGTTATGATACAAGTTCTTGATATAGTTCATGAACACTAGACATAGAGGTTAGATTTTTGATGTAAATCTTGGTGAAAATAATTAGTTATGAACTAGTTAGTAAATATGTAAAATTATGCACATTAGGTGTTTGTTAAAATGCCTAAATGAGAACTAAGTGTTGATAATGTGCCTAATTGAGTCTTGTGAACTTGATAGTGCAATCATAAGTGTTAATTGGTGATTTGACTTTTAAAAAGTCAAACCGACCATTAATAAGATCGAATGATAATTTTGATAGAAAATACGTAAGATGGAATAGTCATAATTAATGATGACTAATATAACCGTCTTACGAATTATGATTATAGTTTGACGCTTGACAAGCTAGGTGGAGGCTTGGAAAGGAAGCGGGTCGAACGAAGCAAGTATGAAGGAAAAGCGTAATTCGGATGCAAGGTAAGTATATCTTACACTAGTCAAATATTTCAGAATATCCTTTTGTCATGTTACGAAAAAGATAATTATGACGTAAGCCATAGTAGGCCAAAAAGTGTTATGAAATAGAATTATAAGTAAAGTGACCGCACGGTGTAAATCGGAGCGAGTCATATATACGAGGTGATAGTAAACGTCATCTCGCTAATATAATCGGTCAATTTGGCCAAACGGGTCAAAAGGTGTAGACACCACCTTTTGACAATATCGACTAATGATTTTGTCGAGTTATATGCTTACAGGAATAGATATCCAATGGGTACTCGCATATTTCTTAGTTAACAATTTCAAAGCAAGGTAGTAAAATCGGATTAATAAGTTGATCCGAGCCAGGTATGTATAATAGATCAACTCATCATTTAGAAGTTGAAGTTCTATGAGAGTTAGGTAAAGTAAAAAGGGAAATTCGGTTACCTTAGAAGGTAAACCGAAGGATTTAAATTATAGACAGAGTGTTTTGAAAACAAGATTTGGTTAAAAATGAGATTTTGGCCGTACATGGCTTAAGCAAGCCCTTCGTCGTAAAAGAAGAGTTAAAAATGGCCAAAACGCCCTTGTAGGTGAAATTAAGCAAGCAACCCTTAGAAGTTGCTTGAAAACAAGTTTTATAATCAAGTCAATACTTTGAATAAGTATGAAAAGCGATTTTAGGTTCGAAAGTGCTTAAATACCCTTAACGGGTCAAAATAAGCATACGAGCGAATACGGGTTTAAATGGTGTAATAAACCTATGATTAGAACCTAGTATAGTAGGTAACATTAATTTGAAAAAGTGTAGGAGATATAGAATCAAATAGATACGTTTGTTTGATAAAATGCGTAAACGGGTTAAAATTCGGTAAAAAGGTAACGAGGCGAAGGCTTAGAAGTCTCAAAATTTATTAAGCCAAATGTCGGATTTTAACTCCATTTGATGGAGAATTAAATTACAAACACGTAGGAAGAAATGGTAGGTCAAACGGACACGCGGTTTGAAAGATACGGAAGTTTTCGTATCAGAAACGGCAAAATGGAAAGCTGGAATTCAGGGGCCACCGTAACTTACGGTGCCACCGTGAGTTACGGTGGGGCTGAACTTGTTAGGGTGAAACACCCCTGAGTTACGGTGGGGGAATATCATTTCAGAGGCCACCGTAACTTACGGTGACACCGTAAGTTACGGTGGAGACCAGGTTGAAATTTTTGTTTTGATATCAAGAGATTAACGTTGGGATTTCTCCTTTCATATTTGTTACCGGACTCGTTTAAACACGTTTTAATCCTAGTATGACTAAAGCATTTCATGTTTATGAAATGTAGGTACATTTTGGATGCCGAAAGACGATCAAGCTCAATGAAGAACCGAACACGATAAAGACACATGCTTCCGCACAATGCCTCGTTGTAAATTTTTAACGACGAACCTGATCACGTTATGTAGAATAACTTATGATTTGTAAAAGTTTTAATAAAATCGTATTTCCGATGTATATGTGATCATTAATTACATGATTATTTTCCTAAAATATACGTTAAACCTTGATTTATAAGAACGGGTGTTACAACAAGCCGGTGGTGACACGCGTTTGAAGGGTTTGCTTTGAAGGTACGTAACTCGATTCGTTACATTAAGTAAATTTGATATTCAAGTAATGTATAGTTGTGGTTTAGAATAGAGACTTGTGTTGATTAAGGTGGCAATGTTCACTACTTGAATTAATAGATTAAGATTGGATTAAGAAGCGTTTGGTAGTCGATATAAATGGAGGACTCCATAATTGAGCCAAACGGGTCGAATAATTGTGTAGTTAGTAGTGTTAGAGTTTGATAGTTAGTTTTTGGCGTCGACAATCACAAGTGCATGAAGCCATATGGTTGGTAATGAAATGCCGGTGATATTAATCCCCGGATATTGGGTAAGAGCGCCTTAAGGTCACTATCTCATTGGCATAAAAATTGGCATAAACTTGGTGGGTCGAATAATCACATAGTGATTTTAGTCAACCAGTCTGTAACCCGAATTTTTTGTATCATAAATGTATTAGGCACGTCGGCAATGAAATTACAAACGTATAGGAAAAATAATCACCTAAAACAGACCTACGGATCAAAAGTTATGGGCATTTGAAGTTAAAATTTGGAAATTTCGGAGCTGGCAGGAAATGCAGGTCAAAAACCTGCACCTGCTGGAAAACCAAGTCCCCCGCGCCACGCGACAGGATCCTTTGGATCTGGCGCGACACGCAACGAAATGAGGGGGTTCTGGCGCGACACGCGACTGGCCCAAAATTAAATTTATATTTTATTTTCAAAGGTATGATGCTAGAACTCATCTATATGCATTATATCAATGTCAAAACTAACATTTTAAGTGGTTTTGACGCTAGGTAATGATGGGGTCTTCTCGGATGGCGACCAAGCATGTTTTGAAGAACCGAACATGAACTTTTGAAGCTTCCGCATTAAATTAACTTTGTTTAGACAATGTTTATGATGTAAACAATTTACTAATCATGTTTTGAATGTTTAAACAAGTTTAATAGTTAACTAGTATGTGATGTAACACCCGTTCTTATAAATTAAGGTTTTACGTATCATTTACGAAAAACAATCATGTAATTAAGATTACATATGCATTGGAAAATTTCGGGTTTATTAAAACTTTTTACAACTTAAAAGTATACAACATATCATGTGTACGTTCGTCGTTTAACATAATAACGATACATAGTGCGGAAGCTTATTTCGTGATCGTGTTCGGTTCTTGCTCGTCGCTTGATCTTCATCCGTGCACTCTTGGCATTCACCTATGATCAAAACCAACTTAAAAGTTAGTTTTGATAGTCAAATATTAAGTTCAAACAAGTACAAGGGTTAAAAATGACAAAAATTAACAATTTTCGGAGTTAGGGGGCTAGACGTGACGCCAAGGGCCTAGGTGTCACGCCTAGCCCTGTTTTTCACAGCCTATGCCTTCAGTTGATGCTGTACATTCTCAGCTCAACCCGATTTCACGGAAACGGCCATAACTTCTTAGTTATTGATCCGTTTTACCCGATTCTTTTTGCTACGCGTCCGTAATTTAATTCTCCATCTTATGGAGTTAAAATCCAACATAAATAAATTTTGAGACTTTCAAGCCTTCGACTCGTTACCTTATTATCAAATTTTACCCGTTTATGCATTTTATCAAACAAACATATTTGTTTGATTCCTACATCACCTACACTTCTTCAAATTGATATTAACTACCATTTTAGGTTCTAATCACAAGTTTATTTCACAATTTAAACCCGTTTTCGCTCGTATGCTTATTTTGACCCGTTAAGGTTATTTAAGCACTTTCGAGCCTAAAATAGCTTTCGATTGCTTCTAGCATTCCATTACCACATTTCTTATCCTATAATCTCCCACCACAACTGTATTTAAGGTAGATTTAATGTGGTGATCAATATAAACCAAGTTTTACCTCTCGAATCGTCATTTTACAGCAAAAACTCAAATAGTGCTATATGGCTAATATAATACCTCTTTCAGCTTCTATACTTATTCTAAGTATTTACCTTGTCATAAAACTCGTTTCAAAACAACCTTTAAGGGTTGTGTGTCCCATTTAACCTAAAAGGGCGTTTTGGTCGATTTTAGTCCTTTTATGACGAAGGACTCTCTCTCAAATTATTTGACCAAAATAGCACTTTTAACTACAACATAATTATGCGTACCTGGCCCGGATCAACAAGTAGACCCGATTTATACCTCGTTTTCATTATCACACCATCAATGGTGACGCAATTATCCGATTTGCTAATCGGTCCTGTTAACATAAGACTTAACAACCACATTAGTCGATATTATCAAATGGTGTTATCACCACCATTCGACCCGTTTGGACTATATGCCCAACATTATCTATTTAATCAAAAACATCATTTTTGATCTCCAATTCATACATCCATCCCATCCCGGATTTTATTACCATACCCCTTTTTCTTTTACACTCTTTTCTTACAAATTGCAACCCATTTCGGCTTACGCCATGGGTATTCTTTTAACTTCGATTTACATTAGTCAACAGTTGAGCAATTTCCATTTTATCCTTTTTATCATTATTAGATTACACTACAAGGTAATCTTAACGGGAATTCATAATTTCTTAAATCATTACATGATTTATTTACCGTTTTGCCCTTTTTGCCATAAACCAAGGTTTTTATCATCTCTATATGTTCCGACTCGTATCGATCGCGTCGGAAATTCATATGTTCTATATTATCGTTATCGCATTTATATCGTATAGAATAAACAAGTATTCTACATAATTGTGTAAGTTTCACTTACCTTGCATCCCGAATACGCTTTTCCTTTATGCTTGACTCGTTTGACCCGCTTCCATCCCAAGCTTCACCTAGCTTGTTAAGCGCCAACTATCATTCATCATTCACAAGGTTGTTAGATTAGTCATTCTAAATCATAACTTTCACACCTTATGAATCTTTGACTACTTTTCTTATTGAACTAAATCATAAATCATGAGTTTAATTCTTATATCAAGACCCACTTCAAATCAAGTATGAACTCTTAACAATTCCCCATTTTGTTCAAGTAGTTCATGCATACAAGTTAGTATGGTGTTTATAAACACCAATACCACATCAATTTCATTAAATCATCCAAAAACCCATTTTTCAAGTCATGTATGATCAACACTCAAACTTGGAAATTGTTCAAGTATCTTGCATCAACTATCAACTATGATGATTTCTAGCATAAACATATCATCATCTTCACTACACAATCAAAACCCACTTAGCACATAAGAGGGTAATTATCGAATTCCTAGTTTTTGTACTAATTCTTCAAGTTTTCAACTAGGGTTTGTTTCTAAGCATGAATTTCATCCTAGTTTCACCTAAACATCGATCATTCAAGCTTGAATTTCGATTTTCACAAGTTCATCAGAAATCTCAACTTCATAAACATCAAAAATTTGACATACCTTACGATCCCCACGACTAGGTGATCGTTTCTATGTATTCATGCATCGATTTTGACCTTGAATCAGGCTTCAATTTGATAATTTGTTGAGTTCTAGGGTTTGAGCTCTTGGGAGCACCCTCCTGGTCGATCTCCAGACACGCACACACACACCTTAGGTGTGTGTTATGTTATTTTTTTTTTGTTTATAAAACCCTTTTTCAAGTTATCCAACTTCGGTCCCTCACGTTTTGGTTTGTTATTAAGTAGGCTACAGCCCACTTATTTCTAGTAAAAGTCCTTCTTATTAACTAGGTTAATTATCCCTAGTTAACTTAATGGGTTCGGGAAGTCATAACCCGTTTTATTTTAAGTCCCGTTAACTCGGGCTTCTTATAACATTGTTTTCTCAAGCATTTATTAAATTTTATAACTAATATTAGGATTGTTTGTCTAAGTCCTAATATTCACCGGGTAAATTTTACCACTAACGCTATTTTACCCGTTCATTATTATTAACGTGGTTTAATTACCAAACCCGTTTTCGTGGTGTTACAAGTCTACCCCCCTTAAAGAGGTTTCGTCCTCGAAACCTTTTCTTACATAATTCATTGAGTTTAAACTCAATGTATTTGAGCCGAGAAATCTTTTAAACATTACTTATACTTTTTAACCAATCGTTAGTATTACCCGAAAAGTACGGTAACATCTTTTTGGTTACTAATTGTCTACATATTTCATACGACATAGTGTAACTTCGAAATAACGTAATCTCGTTATTTCCACTAGTTTAGTTAACTTAGCGATATCCATCGCTTTCATATACTATCGAATTTCCTTATGAATCCGTTACTTTGACCCGTTTAAAGGTCTTTAGTGAAATCTTTCACCTTTAGCAACAATTTCTTTTGTTTTCAAATTCATTTATTCGGTTCAGTTATACCGAATCCACCGCTTACAAGCAACCAACTTACTTAAATGACCTTAACCTGTCTCACTAACTAGACTTATTAGTGCAGTTGCTTTTTACCGCTCGCTTGGTGATAATGTGATTCCACTTCACAATTCATTTCTTGACCGTGATCGTGTCACGTCATGTTTAATTTATATCAAACTTTCATTTTCGCAAATACCACTTTTTCGAATATATCGTCTTGCACCTATCGATGTTAAGACCCATACTCTTTGATATTTGTTATTTCCAAATTCGTCTTATAGTATTCATATTTGTTAAAACGTTGTTTCTTACTAAAACTGAATTTTAGTTTAACGTTTTTCCTTTTAACTATGTCAATTACTCATATTAAGGAAATTGACAACCTATAATTTATTCTTTTCCGTTCTCATTTTACGCGGGGAATCATAACTAGTTCCCTTGCTTTACTCTATTGACCTGTAGGTTCTTTCACTTAACCTCATAGGTTATTTCTTTAAATTTTTCACCTTTTTAAGGTGAGACATTAACAACTCGTTTCCTTCTCTTTATGACCCGAGGGTCTTTTTGGTCCCGTAGACCTTAACACTGTGTTTAATCCCGTAGGTTATGATGATCCCGTAGATCATCTTTTATTCTTGTCTATATTCAAATGTATATATACATACATAGCTTCAAGGAATCTCTTATTATGTTTGGAATCGTTTATTTTCGCTCTTGAACTTCAATTGACCTTGATCGTAGTCTAAGGCTTCATTTATTTACTTCCGGACTAATCCTCCGACTTTATGACTTCTGACGTTATTTACGCGTCAGTTTGTTCTACGCTTACCGTTTCCCGGTTCATACTTATACTTCTATACAACCCATTACCCGGGTTCTTTTATCTTAACGTTCTTAACCCCCATAACCCTTTACATAGGTTAGTTAACATCTCACACTTTTACTTATTCAGTCCGCGCCTACTTACATTAGCAAGCGTCATCATTTATTTAATTCGTTTGACTTGTTCGTGTGAAATTTCATCACTGGTGAACGTCAAATTTCATTCTTTGTTCGACCCATTCGACTTTTAACTAGTCGAACGTAATTTTTTATCAAAATTTATGTTTGCGAAAATTCTTGTCATCTTTTAGTCATGACTCATATTCCGAGTCTTTTGACTTTCTATTTCGCGTTCCTGTTTCTCAGTCTACGCATGCGTTTAAATCCTTACTCACCAACCGGGTGTTTTACCGAAGTCGTTATTATTGCAACCCTTACGGTATGCATTATAACTTCGTTTCGCTTTTATATTCCTACTTTGTTCTCAAATTTGGTGTTTTACAAAATCGGCCCGTTAAGAGTCATATTTGCATTCTCCGGGTTCGAGTGTAAGCACACCCCTCCCAATTGCATACCTTAATCTTTTTACATTAATCTTTGTCCCTTTACTCGGGCTCATCATCCTAATGTAATACGCTTCCGTCACCCGGCTGTGCGTTTACATTATTATCAAATATTTTGCTCATTTGACTCATTTAGGTACTTTTAAGTTAGTCCCATTCACCCCGCCCTTACTACATCGGATGTAAACGTGTCCGCCATAAGAAGTTCATGGTATCATATGCCACTACTTACTTGGCCAGAGTAAGCGATTAACACATGACCATTTTATAGTTTTCACATCACGCCCTATGTAAGTAACGCCTCTATTTGTTTCTCATGGAAACAATATCCCGAATACATTTTCTATTCAGGTTTTTCCAAGTTTTTAATCTACATATGCAACTTTCAATTTCTACTTATTTGTTGCATATTGCTATTTGTGCGATTATTTAAAATGTGCACCTGGTAATGTTTGCCCCGACGGGCGTTCCTTGCCATTAACCTTGTTCGCGGTCGTTACGCGATTTAGTCCTCGGTGAGCATGCTCCTCTTGTCATACTTCGGACCGTTCCATCATCATATCCACAATTCGTTTGACTCTCGTCGTCTTCAAACGTGAGTGTCCTTCAATTAAAACATTCACAAAAGTTAGTAACGTCAACTTCAATAATCGCCCGTATTATAATACAAGGCTTTTTCTACTATACGCGTCAACGCGCGTATTTTCGTCAACTATTTCAATCATTTTAATTGGGGTAACGTGTATCACACGATAGCCCTATGTGTTGTTTACAACACTTTAGCATGCTAAACTATTAACATACATGTACTTACCGGATTTGCGATCAAGCCTCGAACCGAACACCAATCTTTATTAAGAGCATAAGGTTTAAGTCCAAGCATAGTTTTCCCACCATACTTGAATCTCTTAAACCAAGGCTCTGATACCAACTTGTAACACCCGTTCTTATAAATTAAGGTTTTACGTATCATTTACGAAAAACAATCATGTAATTAAGATTACATATGCATTGGAAAATTTCGGGTTTATTAAAACTTTTTACAACTTAAAAGTATACAACATATCTTGTGTACGTTCGTCGTTTAACATAATAACGATACATAGTGCGGAAGCTTATTTCGTGATCGTGTTCGGTTCTTGCTCGTCGCTTGATCTTCATCCGTGCACTCTTGCCATTCACCTATGATCAAAACCAACTTAAAAGTTAGTTTTGATAGTCAAATATTAAGTTCAAACAAGTACAGGGGTTAAAAATGACAAAAATTAACAATTTTCGGAGTTAGGGGGCTAGACATGACGCCAAGGGCCTAGGTGTCACGCCTAGCCCTGTTTTTCACAGCCTATGCCTTCAGCTGATGCTGTACATTCTCAGCTCAACCCGATTTCACGGAAACGGCCATAACTTCTTCGTTATTGATCCGTTTTACCCGATTCTTTTTGCTACGCGTCCGTAATTTAATTCTCCATCTTATGGAGTTAAAATCCAACATAAATAAATTTTGAGACTTTCAAGCCTTCGACTCGTTACCTTATTATCAAATTTTACCCGTTTATGCATTTTATCAAACAAACATATTTGTTTGATTCCTACACTTCTTCAAATTGATATTAACTACCATTTTAGGTTCTAATCACAAGTTTATTTCACAATTTAAACCCGTTTTCGCTCGTATGCTTATTTTGACCCGTTAAGGGTATTTAAGCACTTTCGAGCCTAAAATAGCTTTCGATTGCTTCTAGCATTCCATTACCACATTTCTTATCCTATAATCTCCCACCACAACTGTATTTAAGGTAGATTTAATGTGGTGATCAATATAAACCAAGTTTTACCTCTCGAATCGTCATTTTACAGCAAAAACTCAAATAGTGCTATATGGCTAATATAATACCTCTTTCAGCTTCTATACTTATTCTAAGTATTTACCTGGTCATAAAACTCCTTTCCAAACAACCTTTAAGGGTTGTGTGTCCCATTTAGCCTAAAAGGGCGTTTTGGTCGATTTTAGTCCTTTTATGACGAAGGACTCTCTCTCAAATTATTTGACCAAAATAGCACTTTTAACTACAACATAATTATGCGTACCTGGCCCGGATCAACAAGTAGACCCGATTTATACCTCGTTTTCATTATCACACCATCAATGGTGACGCAATTATCCGATTTGCTAATCGGTCCTGTTAACATAAGACTTGACAACCACATTAGTCGATATTATCAAATGGGGTTATCACCACCATTCGACCCGTTTGGACTATATGCCCAACATTATCTATTTAATCAAAAACATCGTTTTTGATCTCCAATTCATACATCCATCCCATCCCGGATTTTATTACCATACCCCTTTTTCTTTTACACTCTTTTCTTACAAATTGCAACCCATTTCGGCTTACGCCATGGGTATTCTTTTAACTTCGATTTACATTAGTCAACTGTTGAGCAATTTCCATTTTATCCTTTTTATCATTATTAGATTACACTACAAGGTAATCTTAACGGGAATTCATAATTTCTTAAATCATTACATGATTTATTTACCGTTTTGCCCTTTTTGCCACAAACCAAGGTTTTTATCATCTCTATATGTTCCGACTCGTATCGATCGCGTCGGAAATTCATATGTTCTATATTATCGTTATCGCATCTATATCTTATAGAATAAACAAGTATTCTACATAATTGTGTAAGTTTCACTTACCTTGCATCCCGAATACGCTTTTCCTTTATGCTTGACTCGTTTGACCCGCTTCCATCCCAAGCTTCACCTAGCTTGTTAAGCGCCAACTATCATTCGTCATTCACAAGGTTATTAGATTAGTCATTCTAAATCATAACTTTCACACCTTATGAATCTTTGACTACTTTTCTTATTGAACTAAATCATAAATCATGAGTTTAATTCTTGTATCAAGACCCACTTCAAATCGAGTATGAACTCTTAACAATTCCCCATTTTGTTCAAGTAGTTCATTCATACAAGTTAGTATGGTGTTTATAAACACCAATACCACATCAATTTCATTAAATCATCCAAAAACCCATTTTTCAAGTCATGTATGATCAACACTCAAACTTGGAAATTGTTCAAGTATCTTGCATCAGCTATAAACTATGATAATTTCTAGCATAAACATATCATCATCTTCACTACACAATCAAAACCCACTTAGCACATAAGAGGGTAATTATCAAATTCCTAGTTTTAGTATTAATTCTTCAAGTTTTCAACTAGGGTTTGTTTCTAAGCATTGAATTTCATCCTAGTTTCACCCAAACATCAATCATTCAAGCTTGAATTTCGATTTTCACAAGTTCATCAGAAATCTCAACTTCATAAACATCAAAAATTTGACATACCTTCCGATCCGCACGACTAGGTGATCGTTTCTATGTATTCATGCATCGATTTTGACCTTGAATCAGGCTTCAATTTGATGATTTGTTGAGTTCTAGGGTTTGAGCTCTTGGGAGCACCCTCCTGGTCGATCTCCAGACACGCACACACACACCTTAGGTGTGTGTTATGTTATTTTTTTTTGTTTATAAAACCCTTTTTCAAGTTATCCAACTTCGGTCCCTCACGTTTTGGTTTGTTATTAAGTAGGCTACAACCCACTTATTTCTAGTAAAATTCCCTCTTATTAACTAGGTTAATTATCCCTAGTTAACTTAATGGGTTCGGGAAGTCATAACCCATTTTATTTTAAGTCCTGTTAACTCGGGCTTCCTATAACATTGTTTTCTCAAGCATTTATTAAATTTTATAACTAATATTAGGATTGTTTGTCTAAGTCCTAATATTCACCGGGTAAATTTTAACACTAACGCTATTTTACCCGTTCATTATTATTAACGTGGTTTAATTACCAAACCCGTTTTCGGGGTGTTACATGTGATCACTTTAAAACTTCGATTTTGTACTTGTGTTGAAGAAAAGTACCTTTATATAAAATCATGCATATTTTTTTTAAATTCGATTAGAAATTAGACGGTTGTTACAAGTTGGTAATCAGAGCTTAAGGTTGTAAACAAAGTGTTCGGTTCAAGCTTGATCGATTGTCCGGTAAGAATTAATTATTTATTTTAGTAGATCTTATCTTACGTAAGAAAAAGAGACGTGAATTAATGTGCACGGGAAGAGCGTGTTAACACACTCAAACCCGGAAAGTGCACTAAACGAGAACGGCCAAAGAAAGTTACGAACTTGGCTAAACCAAAGCAAATAAAGCTATGTTATAAATGAAATGTTTAATAATTGATGTAAACATTTCAGTTTCAAGATGACGGAAAGGAATGATAACGACCCGGTGCCGACAAGCACCGAACAAATGAAAGAGATAATTGCCGAAGAAGTGGGGAAGGCAATTGAGGGTAGTCTATCCGGTTTGATAGACAAAATTCAAAACACAGTGTTATCATTAGTCGAAGAACGAGTTAAAAGGTTGGAAGACAATGTCAACCTTATGAGAGAAAAATCTGGAGGACGTAAGGGATGTTCGTATAAGGAGTTTATGGCGTGTAAACCGCCAATTTATAACGGGGAGGTTGACCCGATAATATGCCAGAGATGGCTAAGTGATGTTGAAGGGGTGTTTGAAAGGACCCATTGTGATGTGAGCGGTTTTGTGGCTTACGGAACGGGTCAGTTGAGGGGTCAAGCCAAGGACTGGTGGGACAACAAAAAGAAAGAGATTGGAGCCGAAGCAGCAAGGGTCATGACATGGGACGAGTTTAAGGTACCATTCCTAAAACATCATAGTCCCAAGGCGGTCATCAACAGGATCAAGGAGGAGTTCATCTAGTTAAGACAAAAGGGTGAAACGATAGATAAAATCACGGGTATATACATGGATAAGCTGAGGTTCTGTGATGAGTTAGTGACTACGGAGGAGTAGAAAATATATTATTATTATAATATGTTAAGTGTTGAATATCGAGAGTTTATGACTCCTTCCAAGTACGAAACCCTCACAGAAATCATTAACACCGCACGGGAGCTGGAGATAGAGTTGAAGAAACAAATAGAGATGGGTGAACGAAGGGTAGTGGAAGTTAACCCGAGCCCTACAAAGAAGGCTCGAATGGCTGAGTCGGTGAAGAAGACGGATACGAAGGGTGGATCGCCGAGTTGCAAGGTGTGTGGAAAGGGGCACAAGGGTGAGTGTCGCTTCAAAGACAAATCGTGTCCCATATGTGCGAAGATGGGACACACCGCATCGTTATGTCCGAGAAAGGTTTCTGTGTGCTACAAGTGTTACTAACTGGGCCATAAAAAGTCTGAATGCCCGGACTTGGCTGGAAAGAAAGACACCAAAGAGTCTCCAACAGAAGCTTCAAAGGCGAAGACCATGTCCTTCCAACTAACACCGGCTGAAGCAAAAATAGAACCTGATGTGGTCTCAGGTATATTTGCAATAAACTTGATTCCTGCACGTGTATTATTTGACACGGGTGTGAATAAATCCTTTGTTTCACATGGATTTATTCGACATCCTTCATTTGTATTGACAAAATTATATGTGCCCTTAGAAGTTGAAATAGGGGATAACAAGAGTTTCATAGTGTGTGATGTCTGTCAAGGCTGTAAATTGAGTATTGATGATGAAGAATACTTGATAGATCTAATCCCGATGTCGATGGGAGAATTTCAAGTGGTTGTTGGGATGGATTGGTTATCCCGACACCACGCGAAAGTCGTGTGTTTCCGTAAAGAGATAAAACTAACATCTACGAGCGGAAAACACGTTACAATCTATGGCGAGAAAGGAGGCAATCTTATAATATTTTCGATGTTGAAAGCCCACAAGCTCATGAAGCATGGATGTAGAGCGTTTATGATATACGCGAATGAGCCCGAGAAAGAATCACCGAAGATTGGAGACGTACCGGTGGTACGTGACTTCAAAGATGTGTTTCCGGAAGATTTACTGGTGATACCGCCTGAACGGGAGGTAGAGTTCGGAATCAAATTGGTTCCGGGCACAAAACCCGTAGCTAAAACGTCGTACCGACTCGCGCCATCAGAATTACAAGAACTAATGTCGCAGATTCAAGACTTGCTTGATAAAGGATTTATAAGGCCGAGTGTGTCTCCTTGGGGCGCACCGGTACTATTCGTGAAAAAGAAGGACGGAAGCATGCGCATGTGTATCGATTATCAAGAGTTGAACAAATTCACGGTAAAGAACCGATACCCGCTTCCGAGAATAGATGATTTATTCAGCCAATTACAAGGTGCGAATTGGTTTTCAAAAATCGACCTTAGATCGGGATATCACCAATTAAAGGTCAAAGAAGTGGATGTACTAAAGACGGCTTTCCGCACGCGATACGGACATTATGAGTTCCTCGTGATGTCATTCGGGCTGACGAATGCACCCGCAGCTTTTATGGACCTCATGAACCGGGTTTGCAAGCCAATGTTGGACAAGTTGGTAATTGTGTTTATCGACGACATTCTGGTATACTCGAAAAGTGAAGCAGATCATGCGCATCATTTACAAGAAGTGTTAGAGATAATCAGACGAGAAAGGTTGTATGCAAAATTCTCAAGGTGCGCCTTTTGGTTACGAGAGGTGCAATTCCTCGGCCACATCATAAGTGCCGATGGGATATTGGTAGATCCGTCAAAGATAGAGGCCGTGTCGAAATTGAGCTCTCCGAAGAACCCTTCGGAAATTAGAAGTTTCTTAGGGCTTGCGGGATATTACAGGAGATTCATTCAAGATTTCTCCAAGATTGCTTCGCCGTTAACTAAATTAACTCGGAAAGAGGAGAGATTCATTTGGGGTGTTGAACAAGAAAGAGTGTTCCAAACGCTAAAAGAAAAGTTAACATAAGCTCCAGTATTAACGTTGCCGGACGGATTCGAAGACTTGGTAGTCTATTCGGATGCGTCACTTTCGGGGCTCGGATGTGTTTTAATGCAACGAGGCAAAGTGATAGCTTATGCCTCGAGGCAATTAAAGGTGCATGAAAAGAAATATCCCACGCACGATCTCAAACTGGCGGCGGTGGTGTTTGCGTTAAAAATATGGAGGCACTATTTATACGGGATAGAGTGCTCCATATTTACTGACCACAAGAGTTTAAAATACTTCTTCGATCAGAAGGAGTTAAATATGTGACAAAGGCGATGGTTAGAAACGGTAAAAGACTACGACTGCGAAATACATTACCACCCCGGAAGGGAAAATGTTGTGGCGGATGCCTTGAGCAGGAAAACGGACTATGTCCCAATACGAGTGTGGTCAATGCAGCTTGTTGTAACCTCGGGTTTACTTGAACGCATTCGGGAAGCACAAGCCGAGGCGATAAAAGAGGAAAACTTGAAAAGGGAAAGGATAGTCGGTCAATTGAAAGATTTGACGGATGGCAACAACGGGTTAAAGACTCGATTCGGAAGAATACGGGTCCCAAATTCGTGTGGAGTCAAGGCGCTCCTACTTGACGAAGCCCATAAATCCAGTTAGTCAATTCATCCGGGGGCAACCAAGATGTATAACGATTTAAAGCAAAACTATTGGTGGCCCGGAATGAAAAGAGATGTTGTAAAATATGTGGAGAAGTGTATGACGTGTTTGCAAGTCAAGGAAGAACACCAAAAGCCGTATGGTAAACTGCAATCGTTGGATATCCCAGTTTGGAAATGGGAACTGATCACAATGGACTTGTTGACCAAACTACCCAAAACCAACCGCGGTTTCGATGCTATATGGGTAGTTGTGGATAGATTGACGAAAAGTGCTCACTTCATTGCGATTCGTGAGACTTATACATCCGAAAAGATGTCAGAGGTATATACCAATGAAATAGTGGCACGCCACGGGGTACCGATATCTATTGTGTCCAACAGAGATACCCGGTTTACTTCGAACTTTTGGAGCGAATTCCAAGAATAAATGGGAACTAAATTGTTCATTAGCACCGCATACCATCCACAAACGGATGGACAAAGTGAAAGAACAATACAGACGTTGGAGGATATGTTACGGGCATGCATTATCGACTTCGGGGGTAGTTGTGATGTCTATCTACCATTGGTCGAATTTTCATATAATAACAGTTACAATGCAAGCATCGGTATGGCTCCGTACGAGATGCTTTACGGTAGAAAATGCCGAACCTCGGTGTGTTGGGGCGAGGTTGGTCCACGCGAGCTTGCAAATAAGGATATAGTCCGGATCACGAATGAGAAGATTGATTTGTTCCGAGCCCATTTGAAAGCGGCTCAGGATCGACAAAAATCATATGCAGACAAAAGAAGGAGACCAATCGAGTTTCAATTTGGTGACAAGGTTATGTTAAAGGTATCTCCATGGCAGGGGATTATTCGGTTCAGAAAAAGAGGAAAATTAAGCCCAAGGTTTATTGGGCCATTTAAAATCATCGAACGGGTTGGTAGGGTAGCATACCGTCACGAACTGCCCGAGGAGATGAGTGGGATACATAGCACATTCCACGTATCACATCTGCAGAAATGTCTAGCCGAAGAAATAGCTTACATCCATTATGATGACATTGAAGTGGATAATAGTCTTAACTACGCGGTGAAGCCGATTGCGATTCTAGATCGGAAAGTGAAAAGCTTGAGAAACAAAGTGATTAATCAAGTAAAGGTCAAATGGGAGCACAGAAAGGGCTTGGACACAACGTGGGAGTCCGAAAAAGAGATGCGGCGTCTCTACCCGACATTGTTTGGTACGTGTTTCCAGTTTCGTGGAGGAAACCCTTTTAAGGGGGGTGGATTGTAACACCCTGAAAATGTAAATCATTTATTTTAAATATAAATATAATGTTGGTAAATAAACAAGTGAACTACCTAGGATTAAAAATAACCTAGTTAGATAAAAGTCTTGTAGTGACTTATAAGTAGGTTAAAACACTAAAAACAAGAACTAAATGATAGTTGAGGGACCAAAAGTGTTTAAATTAAAACTAATTATAATAAAACATAAATTAAACTCAAAACACACACACTTGTGTGTGTGATGAGTTCGATCAAAACACAGGGGGGCGACCAGGGTTCTTCAAAACCCTAACTTTCATAAATCTAATAAATTGAAGGCTCAAATATGTTCCAAAACGAAATCCGAGCTAAGATTAGTGATCTCCATTGCAAGGGGGTCATAAGGTATGTGAATTTTATATGAAAACCTCGACTAGAAATTCTGGATGAGTTTAGAAAATTCGAAATTCATGGTTGCATGAATAATATATGATGAGATAAGAATAGTGTTGTGTCTAGGAGTAAACCCTAGACAACTATATGTGAATTCATGCTTAATTTCTGAGAATATCATGAACACCATTGAAGATGATTAGTGGGTTTTGGGGAACTTGATAAACACTAGGATTTTGGTGGTTATTTGAGTGTAATCTGGTTTATAGAAAGTAATCTCTGAAATATTAATGTTGAAATTTATATGTGATTGTCCGATTGATGTTAATTTTGGCCACACAACAAGTCACGAACTTGATAAGGAATTGTGTAAAATCCTACCCTTAAAGTGTTTATAAAAATGCCTCAAAGAATGCTTAAAACTGAATCACAAAATGGCAATCACAAAATGGCAATCTGAAAAATTAAGTATTTCTAAATACTTAATTGGCTTAAATCAGTGGCTCTGATACCACCTTTTTCTGTCACGGCCCCCGACCCAGTTTCCTGGTTCGAATGACGCGGGACAGAAACCCATGGTATTAGTATTTAATTTGGCAGCGGAAATTTTAATAGGATCATTTAAAACTGAAAATACCTAATTATTTTATTTCAAGTTTCGGGACAAACCCCGTAATTTACAATAAAGGAATTTCACCGGGAAATCCCCTGTTTACAGAAACATGTTTATTTATTTACTAAACCACTTTAGCCAAGCTGGTAGTGCTAGACGACACTTTTCCTTGTTCACATTAAATCACCTGAAACATGTTTAACAAGATTTTATCAGCGGGGATATACTGGCGAGTCATTCAATTTGCACAAAATGACACATTGTTACAATATACAGCATTAAGAGTTTTCACATTTGTCCCTATCTTATAATTAGCTGGTTCAGTTGTCACTCGACCGGATCTATGACTGTGGACATATCACTAATTAGGCTCGCCCAGCTAAAGTGATAAATCAGTAGTAGTAATGTGCACATACCCCCACTTACTGGCAGTAATTAAAGATTAGCAAAAACTTAATCACTGCAAAGTATAACTAGAAAACATTTAGAGTTTTGCAAATAATTTGGTAAAAAGAGAATGACTCACATTGCAAGTTTAACTGGACAGAGTTTGCCTACTGATTAAGCCTGGTAACCTAGTTAAAATAACAATGCACACGAAACTAGGTCAGTAACTTAATACAACATTTACGATAATTTCACGAAATCAAAACCCTCACGACGAATGACAAAGTATAGCCCGAATTTAGGCAGCACTTAAACATCCATCGGATCGGTTTCAATCGATCGGACATTGTATCGTAGCAGTGATCGAGTTATTACCCTGTGATCGCAGCGGCGTCTCGACACTTAAATACACTAATTTGAGCAGAATTTCACGTTTTTGAAGAAGTTTTACGAGCACAGGAGAACTACCCATGCACGCACTATTTATAGCTGAAAATTAGGTTCTTCGCGGCCCGCGTAAACTCGAAGGGCAACCTTCACGGCCCGTGAGGGCCACCCTAGCTACGGCTAGGGCTGCCGTGTCATGGCCTAGGTCTGCCATGTGTCTGACACGTGGCCTTGATCATTATCTAGAGTTTTGAAAAGCTGTCGCACACCGCGAAGACTCTCCTTAAGTCTTACGCGGCCCACGACAGATTAATAAATTTGGATTTTCTTAATTTTTCATAAAGATTGGGATTTTAGGGGTCCGGGTATTCACTTACAGAGTATTTTAGGACATTTTCGTGCAGGTCCTTTCAAATAGCATGTTGAATCTCAAGTTGAGCATCAAAAAATACAGTTCTGGTATATATCTGAACTGCTTGCTTCTCGATAACAAAATCACTCCACGGCGCAGGGTTGGTGTATCGAGTGTCATGATCGTTTTTTCGATGCTCGTGTCTTTGCGCTTCGATAGCTGTGTCGAAGTGGCTAAGAAATTCAACCAACCTGCACTTTGGATTACTAATCTTGCCAAAAAAGTGATTCTCACTTTCGGATCTAGATGACGTCCGCATAAGTCCAGACATTTCTTCTTCGCGATAGTAAGCTGGAATCCATGATTCACGGAGCTCGTATATATACGTCAGCCATTCATGGTCGGTTAAACCGAAATTATTTAAGATAGCTGCCCATTCAGTCTCAAACGCTTCGGGCAATAGAAAATCATTCTAAACAACTACAGACAATCTTTTCCTGAAATATGTATTTGAACATAGGGCAGCCCCGACCTAAAGCAACATTTTAGCATGTATGTTAAAAACAAAAATTAAAAACAGTAAAAATACACATTTAAAAAAAACATTGTCATAAAAAAACAGACCTTTGTAGTGAGTTTATCCATGATGTGCCACATACTTAACCGATGCCTCAACTCAGGCCAAACATCCGCTAGAGCCCTTTTCATCGCAGGGTCTTGGTCAGTAACGATTACGGGAGGCACGTACCCATATGCATTTTTGATCGCCTTAAGTAACCAACTATACGTCTCTGCCGTTTCAGAACCAAGAATTGCAGCACCAAGTGTGACGTTCCTATTGTGATTATCAATCCTAGTGAAAGGGACAAACATCATGTTATACCTACAGACAAAACAATTAGGGAATGACAAAAGATCATAATGTATTTATAACACAATAGGGTGTAAAACACAATGAATATATAAAAAATTAATCTCGTCGTTACTTGTTCCGCTTGTAGGTAGCATCAAATGATATAACGTCTCCAAACATATAATAATTCCTCTTCATATCCTTGTCAGCCCAAAAAATGCACTTCAACACACCTTCGTCCGTCGTTTCATATTCGCAAGAAAAGTTCGGTAAAAACTCTTTTTTCCTCATTAGTCGCTTGACAAACATTTCAGCATGAAACTCTCCGATGAACAGATTTAATTCTTTCTTGAAATTTTTGAAATCAACTTTCGTCGCACTGACTTTGTCGAACCCACCATACACTTCCTTCATAATGTTAAATGCACGAACAGGACCAATGTTGAGATTTGACATCTTATTTATCATCTCTTCGTGCGCACGATTAATACCCTTGTTTTCCTTGAGAATATGTAAATCTTCTTTGTGCACAAAATCATGGTTGTGCGCCTCTGTGAAATGATACAGCTCATACTTCTTGGCATCTTTCAGCTTTATTTTGATCGCCGCTTGGCATCCGGTCCTTTTGGATGGTACCCTACGTACCCACCTATCAGAAGGCTGTTCGGCTAAAGTATCGACCGGTTGAAACTCTTTGTGACCCTCTTTTGAACAAAAAAAATACTTATTTATAACAATACCACGATTCTCATGTTGTGTGCCCTTCCTAACAGTCCAACCTCTAGCTTCTGCATAAGCTTTGTAAAAGTTATACGCAACATCAACTGTGTCAAATAACATGCCCTCTGCTGGCGTCAACGAAGAGGGTGAATCTGGAATATATCTCTTTGTTCCCGAGTTAGAAGAAACTTGTTCAACACCATGTAATTGGTAATTGGGTGCATCTACAAAAAATGCATACACGTCATTAACATAAACTAAGAGGATTTACCAAACAAAAATAAAAACTATATAGATTTGAATCTTAAAACACATTTGAGGTAACAAGATAGAAAACCAAAAACTATTTTAAACACGTGAATAAAACACAAATACAAAACTGATTTCGAAACACTAACCCACACTGACCTTACATAAATGGGGTTTTATATAAATAACACCATAACAAAAACTACCATACCAAACCTATAAGATTTTTAAACACTTAACAAACAACTGATTTAATAAGCATAAAACACATTTATAAAACACAATGTAATGAAAACAAAAAAAAACCAACATAAAATAATTTTAAGATGAAAAAATTAAAACAAGCCAAAGTAAAAAACATACTGATCATGCTACCAAGTAATAAACTTATATAACACACCAAAACACAAAATTCTAACCTGAATGCTAAGAAACTAATAACCATGGGAAAAAAACAACATAATGCAAGTTAAAACACACCATTCAAGGAAACTATAAAAACATTGACTTCAACCTCAATAATTGTTAAAACACATTACAAATAAACAGTCCGATGGTTTCTCAGAAAGAGTTTAATAAACAAAACATAAAACTACAAATATGAAAGTTAAAACACACCATGCAATATCTAAAAAAAGGTGATCTTCAGATTACAAACCATCAGTCACCTTATGGAATCAATAAACATAAATACCTTAACCTCTATGAGTGTTAAAACACAACACCAAGCACAAGCTGATGGTTTTGCAGATAAATGACAAATATGGAAGTTAAAACACACCATGAAATATCTAAAAAAATGTGATCTTCAGATTACAAACCATCATTCACCTTATAGAATCAATAAACACAAATACCTCAACCTCTCTGACTGTTAAAACACAACACCAAGAACAAGCTGATGGTTTTCCAGATAAATGTTAATAATCAACACACAAGACTAGAATAGTAAAGAAAAAAATAACTGTAATTATCATCTCCACAATCAACAAGTGTGTTTGAAGCCATGATTTTTCACTCTGAAAAAATTATTGAATACGATTGATGCTGGTGAAGAAGTAAAGGATTGAAATAATTCTATTTAGATATATGTTTCATGATATTTTGAAGAGATTTGGATTCAAAAACAACCATAATCCCGAAAATCATGGACATAATCGGTTACATTAGAGATCATGCAATGTTAGTTAATGAAGATAAATTCCAAATATAAAATTAAAATGTGAAATTACATGTTTGCCCTTCAAGTTAAAATCCATCAATGACACATGTCCAATTATTATTGTTTCCCAGACTTTCTTGGAAAAATAGACTTTCTACACAACTCCTACTCTGTATAATGCTATACACGGCGTATAACATATTTTTAAAAATAAAATAACATAAATAACATTTTTTAAATATATTAATGTAAATAATAAATTTTAAAGATAAAATAATGTAAATAACAAATTTTTAAAAAAAAAATATTGTAAATAAATCATTTAAATATAAAATAAGGTAAATAACATAATGCTATGACTAAAACAATTCTAACAATTTCAATGAAAACCTAAAACAAGTTAATGTATTGTCTATGTTGATTTTTATTACTACCTACTAGCACCATGAACTGTGTTATACGAGGTGTTTACAGAGTCTCCTGTTCTATAACTTTGTCACTTGATTACATACTCCAACGTTCATTCCATACTGGCATCAAAAAATCTTCGACTAACTTAACCATGATAAAATGACGATAGTTCACAAAAGCAAACGATGTGATATGATGGTTAGGGTAAATGTTTGGACCATTCCATTGGGGGAAGTAAGTCTGACAACCGCCAATGCTTAAAGACTGAACAGTCACACCAAAGTTTTGAGCAATCAATAACCCCATGTAGGGCATCCACATCCAACGTTCATTTGGTGCAAGTATAACTTGCAGCCAATATATGCTTCTACATACTTCGTTGTAATACCCAGAAGGAACCTGTCAAAAATGTGATAAAGAAAACTCTAGAGAAAGTCACCTAAAAGATGCTCTTAAAATCTATTTAGCCCCGAATACAATTATGCAATTATACAAAATCAACTTTCCCTCTCTAAAATTTATTTATAGCCCCACTTTCTTTCTCTAAAGTGTGACAATGAAAACCCTACAGAAAGTCCTCTAATACATGCTCCTAGAATCTATTTACAGTACCTGATACAAGGGAGCCGCTAGAATGAGAACCACCACGAGTTATGAGAACCGCGAGAACCACGTGCCACGGAGGGGCGTTGACCACGATTTTTTTTTTACAACTAGATCCGTATATTTTAACAACATTCGTAAAAAAAAATTTCAAACGGCGCGCCCGAGGGGGTAGTTTTTTACACCCAAATTTTGGTGTTTTTATTATTTTTTTGTTTTTTCTTTTTTTTTTTACAAACTTTCGGTGTAAAAAACTACCCCCTCGGGCGCGCCGTTTGAAATTTTTTTTTTACGAATGTTGTTAAAATATACGGATCTAGTTGTAAAAAAAAATCGTGGTCAACGCCCCTCCGTGACACGTGGTTCTCGCGGTTCTCATAACTCGTGGTGGTTCTCATTCTAGCGGTCCCCCCTGATACAATTATAGATAATTAACTTTCTCTCTATAAAATCTATTTATAAAGCTACATTCTCTCTCTAAAATGTGACAATGAAAACCTTAGAAAAATCACCTAATACATGCTTCTGAAATCTATTTATAGCCCCTAATACAATTATGCAAAATCAACTCTCTCTCAAAAAAAAACTATTAATAGCCTACTTTCTCTCTCTAAAATGTGACAATGAATGCCCTAGAGCTTCTAAAATCTATTTATCAACTACACAATCTTAACTTATGTATTGCCACACAAAATTTATCTACATCATATATATTGACTAACACGTTCGCGACGGGAATGTCATACCTGATCGGTTTTAAACGAAATATCCGGGTTAGGTTCTTCCTCATAATCGTTAGCACATTCCCATGGTTGCGAAAGTCACTAGGCGCTCCCTAGTCGGAGTTGAGAGTACTCGGGAAGTACTTAGCCTAGGCGGAGAGTACTCGGGCCTCGGCAGCCTACCTTGTAGTGATTACTCGGCCCCCGAGACCTTGTTTTACAACAGTGCACCTTCCTCGTACTCGTTCATGTGTTGTTCTTTCATGTGTGAATGGTAAGTCCCATAGGAGTATTCCGGATAGCTTTGTGCTAAGTAAGATGGTTCAACTTCTTCTACGAAATCTTGAAAGAACTTAATGGTGAAACTTTGGTTAAAATAACGTCATCACATCATATAGATATTTTTTACCTGGTTCAAATCGGGCAACACTCCCCCGTTATCACAACGAACCACACTCACAACCTCCTTACCTCGTTCACCGTTGGGTCCGGAAACGCTTTCGAAGACCCATGACTCGTTTGAATATTCGCCAAAACATAGCTAACGTCCCAAGACGACATCATGATACAAAGATTTTTATCGAATTAATCTTGGTGTGAATTTTCCTTTGATTAAAATTCTCCCGTTGCATGGTTTTATAAGAATTTTCAAAACCTATACGACGCGTATAACACTATACCCTTTATTTCCAGAAAGTACACATCAGTCAAATCCTATACAACGCGTGCCCCGTACCTTATACGACACGTATAGCGCAATATGTGTCGTTTATGTTGCGCATTTAATGTAGGTTAAACCCTATACGACATGTTTAGTTTTATACTCGTAGAGGTACTTCGAGCTTCGCGGCGGAAATTCGATTGGTATCGTTCACTCCTTTAAGGTACCGACACTTGTTATGGTAATCGAAAGAAAAACCCAAGGCTAGAGTATTTTTGGATCAAAAGAATAAAAAAATAAACAAATAGATAAAAAAAAAACACCTTCTTATATCTAAATATAAAAACTTTCCAATAAAATTTATCTAGACTTAGATGAAGAAAACAAAGTAACTTTAAGATTTGAGATTTAGAACTAGACAAATGTAAAGAATACAAATTTAATAAATCAAAATAATATAACTATTTAAGTGTAAGTTTGGTAGATCTGGAGCACAAAAAAAAAGAATAAAGTAAGACAAACTAAAGGAGATGGCAAAAAGTGTAATTATTAGTATTCAAATTTTATCCAATTAATTTACTATTCATAAGATCCTTCGTTAATTGTTATATTATAGAATAGAATATAGAATTATAGAATACGTTGTACAGGAGTTACCATCACCCATGTTAAAAGCAATAGTAAGTATATGACACCGATTAAATATATACGATGAGAAAGAGTATACATCACCACTGTACAACATAAACTTTGTTTTCTTGAGTTAAATAATAAATTTGATCATACATAGATTTGACCGACTAGTTCCTGTACTTGGAATGCTTAGAATTTCAAACGTAAAAAAGAAAAAAAAGTTACTTTAACAGTTGAAAAATCAAGAGGTCAAAGAGTTCTATAACTTTTATCATATCTAACAGTGGACACCACCCTCCCACTTGTATTATAAAGCTTGCTGGGTGTCGAACAAAACAATTAGGGTAACATATTCCCAGCTCCTCAATTATAATATTTATTACACACAGAGATATACACACAAATACCTACATGTTGCGTATACATACGTACATGAGAATGTTCTCTCACATAACCTAATTTTCTTATTTAAATTATCACTGTCTTGAGAATTGTTTTTTAGGTGATCCACTAATTGAACCCCTCTAACAAAAAAAATTAATTTGTTAATTAAATCACGAATAATATGATTTTCCTTTATGAACTTGTAATATTTAATTTTTTTCTTTAAAACTAAACACAATATTATTTATGAACAGTTTAATATAAACGATTTTAAAAATCTAGTTCTTTTAAAAACAATGCATTTTATATAAAGAGAAAATTTTGAAAAACCCGGTTGTTAACTAAATTTATATAAGCATAAGAAGTTCAAAAAATACGAAAATATATAAAATTATGTATTTAGGTTTATTGAAAAAGTTAAATATTACAGGCTAGGCTGTTAGAGGAAAATCATATTATATGATTAATTAACTAAGTAAAAAAGTGTCTCCATGGTTCTAGCGCATTGCTAGTTGTTTCTAATAAAATCACCCGTTCAAAAAAACTATAAATAAAAAAGTAAAGAAAATTGCACATTTGCCAATATGAGGAGCAAATGTTTCTAAGATCCGTTAGTTCAACTAGCGGATTATCTAAAAGTCAACCAAATTTCTAAAATCTTCAAGTTTTCCAAACCACCTAAACAATAAAATCCTGTCTTGACGCACATAACATGTCAAAAAATTCTTGATGAAAGTTTTAACTCGTTGGGAGTAGGTCATATAGATTTTACTAAAGATGGTTCAAAGCTAAACATTAATGCATCTTACCAAGAATTCCAAGCAAGTTGGGACCATTGGAAGTGTGTTGAATAGTGCACGGATAACCTTTCAAAATCTTTATTTTATGTGGGGTATTGTTAATATTATTGAGATGTTTTCGAATAATAAGGTGATGCCCAAATATAAATATGTGATCATAAGGTGACACCCACATATAAATTGTAGCTCAATAATAAGGTGATACCCACGTATAAATATGTGATGATAGCATTCAGAAATGTTTATCTCATCGAGTAGATTTAACTGGTATTTTTGTGTATTCCCGACTAGAACTGAATGAAAATAATTATAATCAAGGTTATAAAAGTTAATGTACAAAATCATCATTCTTCATTAAAAGTTAGACATTATTAAATTCTCAAGGAATTAAAGTTATAATAATTTGTAAACTTACCTAAATATTAGTTGACGAGAATAAGGGGCTGTTTGGCAGCATCTGAATGGTTAAGTGCTGAACCAGTAAGAGGTCTGAACCATTAAGAGCCTGTATAATGCTTAACCGTTCAAAGGCAAATATCTGACCACTTCAGATTAGAGGTCTTAACCATTCAGACTCTGTATAAATTTTTACCATTCAAAGACAAATGTCTGAACCATTCAGACATCGGCTCGTGAAACAAACAGTCTGAACCATTAAGTGCTGAACCAGTAAGAGGTCTGAACCATTAAAAGCCTAATTAATAGGTAAACAAACAGCCCCTACGTACGTAACTATATAATGAAAAGCCTTAATAAATTATATGTAATAATTTAATGATTTACCTAACTACTAGATGAAGAGATTGACTAAATGTCTAAATATATATTAGAAAGCCATAACCCATAAGCATTCATAAAAAGTTAAAACATTGTATAACAATTCATACATTTTAAGACACTACAAATTTATTATCACTTACATTGTAAGACTTACGTCCTTAATTATTATTGTAGTTTTTTAAGTTGATCTGTCTTACTCAAGAAAATATGTTTTCCAAAAATCACAAACACAAATTGATTTTTTTTTTTTTTTTTTTTTTGTGGATTCATTACTTAATAAAAACAAGAAATAGACACCACAAAAAAACAAATGGAACATTACTATTTGATTCACGACTTATTATATAAAAAAACAAAGTAAAGTGTAGGGCATGAGTGTGTTCATTTACTTTTTTATATTTTACATGATGTTATTAGAATGTGAATTGAAAGTAGGATTTTGAAGGCGATTGAAGAACGAAAAGAGCTTTTGCATGGTCTCCAAGAACCAATAATTGACACATTTGAAGCTTTTAAGATAAAAAGGATTCAAGACTTCAAATCAAAATTCATGATTGTTTTTGCCACTAAATTTTGTAGGTCAGCTGATTTATATTTATGTGTTTATCCCCATCTTCAGGAATGGAATCTTCTAAACATTGTCAGCTCAAATCGGTCTCATCCTGCAAAAGTTGAAAAATATTATCATAATTGTTATTCGATCAAAATGTATGATGACGGCCAATAATGGTTGTCTTAACGGCATTGATATTTTAAAGTATAAAGTAACAAGACCCTAGACATTACATAGTACATTGCTATATTCCATAGACAAAGAGCCACACCCAAATGCTATCCCTCTAATTAACCAATAATAGGTTCAGAAATATTATTGTTACTTCTTAAAAAAACATTAAATATGTCGTGTGAAGGGGTAAGATCCCAAAAACCTCGCTTTGAGTACTTGGGACCATACCACAACCTCATCTTTTAACCTTCTTTAGACCTTGTGCGGTCGCGCACTAGTCCTACGAAAAGAACGTAGAAGAAAAACAGCAAGCAACACCTACACGCCAAAAGGAAATTAATGCATCCTTGTGTCTCTCTCCATAACAAACAGAGATAAAAATCCCAATAAGCACTCCCGCTTAAATAATACCCAGACTTGGATATTATTTAATTCACTGATACCACACGATAAAGAGTCACACTGGATTACGGCTGTAACCTTCTAAAAGACTCAATCGTGTACCACCAGGTGGTTATAACCGTCTGGCCACGTGTCATCATCCTGAGCTCCCCTGAAATCACGATGATGGCATGAAATTGATGAGAAATCTCCACTTACCCACTTTCCACGTGGCAATACCCCAGCCGTTGATCTAGATCGCGATCTGTGTGCTAACACACTTGATTAAGAAATTAACGGAGGGAAAAATAACCGCTTATGGAGTTATCATTTTCCGTCAACATTTCAATAACAGGTTTTCCCGCCCAAACTTCGGCTATAAATAGAAGAGTAATTCAGCTACAATCTTCAAGTTACATTCACTTCACTTATACTTCTTCTTCTTCAAATACCGATACTTATTCTCACGCCGGAGGGTGGTCACGGAGAGAACCCTCATTCTCCCCGTGGCGAGTCTAACGGTGTCTGTTTTGCAGTTATCGAGAAGAGAAGGAGATCTGTCGTCCCGGAACCGAGCGAGAAGAAACCAACCCTTTTATGCAGAACCTAACCCCCTGGTTTGTCTGATTCCGGTCATTTAACCAGTGTTTCTTCATTGGCGCCCACCGATTTCTCTGTTTCATCTGTTTTTTCTCGTTTCGATTCACTTTGTCGTTTCCATTTTTAAAATGAAAGAAACTTCGACCCATCGTCAAACTGGCCCTTGGCCAAACTTCGTTAACAATACCCAAGTTGAGGGAATCGTAGAAGAAGCGTCGGATGACAATGAGGTGCAATACACCGATAATCATCCGAACGGTCCTGTCACTCCAGGGGTACAGCCTGAAATCCCTGTAAGCTCAATTCTACCCCCAGGAGAGACTCCTATCTCCTGGTATGTCAGATCTCAGGGAGCGTTGAATGTTGTGTTGCACAACTCTGTGCACAAACTGCTCCTCCTACCCAATCACGAAGGCCTGTGTCCCGTGCTCGAGCACCATCGGTACCTCATGTTTCTCAGCATGATGGACCATCACAGGTTCAGGTAGAAGACACGGAGGTGTACTCTAGATCTCCAGCAAGGTACGAGTACACCCAATCTGAAAATCGAAGAAGAGAATATCATAATGAGTCCCACTCTCATAGAAGGCCATCAGTTCACTCCAGGTTGGGCCCATCACGGGACACCCACACCAGGGAGTATGATAGAACGTACCGTGAAGGAGACAGTGCAAGTGTGTTTAGTCGGTTACAACCAAATTACAACAAATGTAAACCCCGCGCGATTTACAATCCCGAAGCTGAACACGATTATAATCTAATCTACCGCCCTGCGGAAGCTGCAGAAAACTCCAAGTTCATCAGCGAAATTGCTCTGCCTCCATTAAAGAAAGCGAAACTCTCGTCCAACGTAGGCAAGTTTAATGGTATGACGGACCCAAATGACCATCTACGGGTCTTCACAAGCGCAGGATTAGTGGGAGGCTGGACTCTACCGATGTGGTGTCACCTCTTTATTCAAACCCTTACAGGCGCCGCAAGGCTCTGGTTTGACAACCTGCCTGTGGGAAAAATCACATCATGGGTAGACTTGCGCGAGAAGTTTTTGGTACCCTTCAGCCAACAAAGGTAGTCCATTCGCGATACGGCGGACGTAATGAATATCTGGCGACTCGATGACGAAAGTTTAGGAGATTTCATTACCCGTTACAACAAAGAAGTGCTCGAGATAGGAGACGTCCATGAGCACCTAATCAGAGCCCACTTCAAGTATGCCGTCAGATGTGGCGACAAGATAAAAGTCTTGTCTGGAACGGAGGGAATCCCAAAAAGCTGGGAGTTAATCGCGGCGGCTAAGGTCTATGCCCAGACGGAGAAAAATATCAGCACCAACAGACCGCCACCACCAAACAATCGCCCAACAGACTTGGGCCCGAGCAGCGGGAAAAAGTTTAAGAAAGGTTGGCGCGATTCGAGTTCAAGAAATAATTCGTCTGAAGATGCACGAGCTACCATCAACAAACTCGCTGCACAAAGAGAAGCTAAATAAGAAAACAGAGAGAGGCAATGGACTCCTCTGACCAAAACCCCAGCAGAGGTGCTAAGTACAGAGGACTACTAGTTCAAGGCACCACCACTTATGAAGAACAAACGCGGCCAAGACCCAAGTCAATACTGTGATTACCACAAGGACAACGGGCATACTACCAATAACTGTATCTCCTTGCGCACTGAAATCGAGAAAGCGCTTAAAAGCGGTGAGCTCACTCACCTCTTACAAAATGTGCGCAAAGAGACAAAACAGATTACTCGCGGAGAGGAGGGCCCGAGTAAAAAGGCGAAGAATTAAGTAGCAGGTCTATAGTTTCCTTGCAGATTGGACAAAACTCTATAGTTTATCAATTCTCAGCAAGGACTATAGTGTAAGTTAAGTCCCATGTAATTATTTTAATAGACTTTGTACGGCCTTTGCGCCTTATCCATGAATAACAAACAAAGTTTCTATTATTCTCGTATTTTTCTTACAAAGTGCATGCAATTCCTTTTGGTAAGCGCAAAAACATTATGGTAGATATAATACAAGTCTCTTGAGCGGTCAGCGATTACACACATCGCGCAAGACCTTACGTTCACACATGAGCTTTATACCACATTTATTCGCCTTACCTAATCAAAGTAATTGTATCCATGCAAAATATTGTAGATCAAAACACATATCATACTACTTCTGGCGCACCAACACGCCTTAAAAATTATTAAACTACACGGAAGTGTTTTAGTAAACGTTACTTGCGCGACAGCGCATTAACAAAAAGGGATACACAACCCAAAGAACTACAAGATAATTGTTCATACAACCACAAGAGAAAACCTACGCTAAGTCTTCATCTTCATCTTCTCCATCTGGGAAGATTTCCTTCAGTTGCGCTACATGATCTTCAGACTGCAATGCAACGTTTATAAGATCCATGACAGGGAGCTGTAAGTTGTTAAATTCTGTTTTCATAGCTGCAAGGGCGGCATCAGTGTTAACACCATGAGTAGCAAATCTACTAGTATCCCAATCAACCTTCAAAGCACTAACTACATGGTGCGAGCATTCCGCATATCCTTGAGCATATCCGTCATTTCGCGCGGCAATCTCCAAGCGCGCAACCGTTTTATCTAGCTCTTCAGAATTCAACACCGATTCAGTAACCTATAGAAACAGGAAAGAAAATAACGCAGAACATCTCCACAACAATTACAAACAGGAAGCAACTTACACTGGCGATTCCACGTTCCTTCAACCATATCATGTCACTTTTCGAAGGCTCAAGTTCGCTCTCCGCCGTGGCCCACGCCGTTTCAGAAATTTCTAGCTTTTCTTCCGTTTCAGCCAGACGCCGGGAAGTTTCGGCCTTCTCAGTGTTCGCAAGCTCCAGATCTTTTTTGAGTTGTTCCTTCTCAGATAGCAAAGACATAAGTTCTTCTACCTCCTTATCTCTAAGGGCAAGGGTAGCGCAGGTATGTACCCCTCGTTGTTCACTCCTTTCTCTATGAGACGCGCTTCATCTCGCGCGGCTTCAGTATCTGCCTTTTCCTGCTTCAGCTTTTCAATTCCCGCATCTTGTTTCTTCATTTTCTCAAGATCAGCCTTGAGATTGTTGATAACATTGCGGAGACCCATCTTCTCGGCATTATCTTTCTCACAAATCTTCTTCCAGTTCTTGCGCTCCTCGGAAAGAAGGGCAGCTTCGGCTTCTGCCTTTCTCTTCCAGCCCGCAACGGACCACTCTTCTAGGGGTGTTCAGAATTCGTTTCGAATTCGAAAAATTCGAAATTCGTTTAAATTCGATTCGATTATCAAGAATTCATTTCGATTATAAGAATTCGAATTCGATTCAATTCGAGTCAAGTAAATCGAATACGAATCGAATACGAATTTATAATTTCAAATTCGATTCGAAATTCGAATAAAAATTATACATTTTTAAATATTATTTTTATATATAATACACATATAACTTTTATTAGGCTATACTATAAATTATTTTCAAAATTTATTCCAAGTATTAAAATTACCCATTACCAAATCCACTGCATGGCCCATAACTAAAACCTAAATAACAAATTTATCAATAGATTTCTAACCGTAAATGTTAACTTATAATGTGAAGTGGTTATTCCCGACTTCTCGTTTTGAATTTTAGACTTATAGTACTTTATTTGGAACTTTTTAATTTGATATCGTGCTTTATGGCTACTTTAAAATTTATGTTTCATTTTGATAGTTATTTACATGTTTTTAAAGAATCTAAATCAAATCGAATTTATTCGAATTCGATTCGAATTCGAATTTTAATCGAATACAAATTGGGTTTTTTTTTCGAATACGAATTCGAATCGAATTCGGTAAGTTTTAATCGAATTCGAATCGAAAACGAATTCAAGGGAAAATAAAAATTATTTGAATAATTCGATTCGAATAATTCAAAAATTCGATATTCGAATCGGTGAACACCCCTACACTCTTTAGTTTTTCGATCAGTCTCAAATTTGGCCTGATCAGCTTCTAGTTTAGCCCTCAGTTGGGCAACACGGTTTTTGTCTTCAACAGCTTTCTTCTTGGATACCTTGAAGGCGGCCCACTCCTTATGCATGCTATGCCACTCACGCAGTATGCGGTGCGTAGTGGATGTATAAGAAGCAACCTCTTCAAGATACGCATGATAAGTTTGGTCATGAAGGTGTCCTTCCTAAAACTTAATCTCCCCAGGCGGAAAAGTCCCCTGTAACCAGTCTCGGCATACGCGCCAATCTGAGAAGGTGTCACCTTTCTTCAGATTCCAAACAGGGACATGAATTTCAGAAGCATTTTTCTCCGAATAAGTTCGATAATGGTAGTCCCCCAGTGTCTCATCTGGGCGGATTGGAGAGTTTGTATCAGTATCAGAAAATGAGCCTTGGTCCTCAATTGAGACCTTCTCAATATTCTCAGCCATGGAAGGAGAAGTTGTTACAGGGATCTAATCAGCAGTCTTCCCTTTCTCCAAATCCTGAGCAGCAAGTTCAGGAGTTTGTGGGTTACCAGCACCAGCATCCATAACCTCCGGGCTGGTGACCTTTCCTGCATCCACACCAACATCAACAGGCTTACCAGCCTCAAGAGTCTCAACCCTGACAGCTTTCTCCGCCTCATTCTCTAGAGTCTCAGTGTTCTTCAACTGATTAGCAACAAAGGCGCGCGAAGGAGAGGGTGGAATTTCTTCATTAACCACAGATGATGATTCTGTGTGTACAGGAGAATTTGTTTTTTCTGCAAAAAACACATAAAAATCAAAAACCATGCAAGGCGTGTAAAAGGAAAACAAAGAAACAAACACTTAGCAAAAACAGGTTCTGAAATAAAGGCATCAAGGTTGCCTCTTCTGGTAATTTTCTTCCTTCGGACCTTCTTCTCAGGCTGACCTTCAGCCTCAACATCAGCTTGTTTCCTTTTCCCCGCTTTCTTCCTCTACAAATGTTTCGGACTCGACTCTAAGTCGATAGGATCATCAGGGTTCGATGGAGGGATATCAGCAGTATCTTTTGGCTCCGGCTTCGGTCTTCTTAAAACTACAGGCGCAAGACCTTCCAATGAATCAGATACCACCACATAATCACACCAGGAGTCAGAGGAACGGTGCATACCTTTCTTTTCCCCTCCCACATTCTTGGCATTTGAAGGTTGAGCTTTCTCAGCGTCATTCTTCTTTGGTGCGGCACTAGTCGCAGGCGCACGTCTTTTCTTCTTAGTGCCTATGCCCAAATTTGACAGCTCGCCTACCATAAAGCGTAGAAGATAACTTAATTCAAAGAGCGCAAAAAACTGCAAGCAAATAACATCACGACAAAAAAACAACATACCAACAACAGCAACAGGTTGCGCATTCAAATCATCGTCCCGCGGAAGAGCAAAGTTTCTAACAATACGATGATACCAAAGCTCCTCATCAGGTTTTTTGGCAACTGTAGCCATCTTTCCATCTTATCTCTCAAACACGACAACATACAACGAGACAACTGCAAGGAATAAGAAGAAAAACCAAATTCAAAAAAAAAAAGAGAAGGACAAATCCCAAATCTTACTTTTGTCTCCTTCCATATACACCGGCTTGTCTTCCCGATTCATCCTCCAATTCAGACTCATGCTAGCACCAACAAGGGCCTTCTCCAGCAAAGCAATAGACGAAACGTCCTTCAGATCCTGGTACCAATTTTCATCAACTGGAGTTTGAATAGTCTCTGTAGGGACATCCTCTTTTCCCCTGAACGTCATCTTCAACGGGATAACCCCTACCTTGATAAAGAAGAATTATTGTTTCCAATCATGAAACGATTTTGGAAGATGAAGCGATATCTTCTTCGTCGATGCCCTTTGTACAATGGAATAGAACCCTTGAGAGCAATGCATTTGATGAAAGACTCGAAATCGAGGAACTGTCGGTTCAATACGCATCGTCGGCAAACGAATTCAAAATGTCGAACCCTAACCATACCGATAGGGTGCATCTGGGAGATATGGAACTGATAATAGTTGAGAACATCAAGAAAGAATTTCGTTGTAGGTAATCGGAAATTGCCTGCCGAAAAGAAATCCCAAAACAAAGTTATATACCCGGGCTGAGCATTCGCCGCCCTCTGACCCTCATCAGGGTATCGAGCACCCCAATTTTCCGAAAACCTAAAATTCTGAATCAGACCATCGAGCGTCGCCCTGGACCACTTCAGCGGTGGAAGTTCGGCAGCCATTTCTTCAGTGGAGTATTCGTGATGATCTCCGGTTGACATAAGAAAGGAAAATTGCAAGTTCTTCCTAAATAACTGACAAAGAAGACGAAGAAGAAAGGGGGTTTTTCAAGAAAGTAATGATTACCGAAAATAGGTAACTAAAAACACTTATATACTCACCGCCATAAATAGCATAGATAACTGTGATAGCACCTTTTTCAGGATAGCACGGTTATCCAAGCGTCAGGAGCAAGTGGAAAGGAACACAAACGTGAGTCCACGCGCGCGTGTGAGACACGGTGGGTAACGTACAGCTGACAAGGACAGCCTGTCATACGTCAACAGTCATTAATGTACCCTTTCGTGCAAAAGTCAAGATTTTCAAAAATCAATAATCAATAAGCAAGAGTACCTTCTCCTAGAAGATGCTCCATTTTCGCGCCAAAAATTTTACAGCAAAAAGCAACTCTCTCATAGTCCAGTTCTCCACTTATTTCCATAAGAGCAATACTAGATTGGGGGGAATGGAAGGGGTAAGGTCCCAAAAACCTCGCTTTGAGTACTTGGGACCATACCAAAACCTCATCTTTTAACCTTCTTTAGACCTTGCGCGGCCGCGCACTCGTCCTACGAAAAGAACGTAGAAGAAAAACAGCAAGCAACACCTGGGCGCCAAAAGGAAATTAATGCATCCTTGTAGGATCGAATCGCGACCTGAATGAGTCGTTCGGAAGAGCTCTAGTCCGTTTCAGAGGCGGAAACAAAGAAACGGATGTGAAAACAGCTTGAATATCACTTTAAACCTCTTGTATATTGATTTTACAGCAATTACATTCAAGAGAAATACCGGCAGCACTTCGGTATCAAATCTGAAAAACGTTACAAATGAATAGACAACATGCCTATTTATACTATTCTAGGTTTAGCTTGAAGATGACATGACAGTTTCAAGCTAAACCCCCAATGACAGTTTCAAGCTAAACCCCTAATGACAGTTTCAAGCTAAACCCCCAATGACAGTTTCAAGCTAAACCCCCAATGACAGTTTCAAGCTAAACCCCCAATGACAGTTTCAAGCAACTAAGACTCGATATAAGACGAAGACGACAGATGTGTGCACCAACAGACTCCCCCTCAGATGTTGACGAGTCTTAAGTGTCGAGTCTTTACAATCTTCAGTCTTTATCAGTCTGTTCACTTTCTTCAAAATTCTCCATTGTAAGCATCCTCAATCAATCTCTTACTCTTTCTCGTAATCTTCAGGATCTAAATTTGTCTCTACAATCTTCAGACTCCCTCTCAATGTCCTCAGACTCCCCCTTTCACTAGGCTGGGATCGCAGTCTAGAATTCACTTTCCACAAGTTCTTAGATCGTAACGTGGCACTCATCTAACTCAGGTTTCGGAACCTGGCTAACCTGCACAACTCTACCCAAAAATAAGTTTTCTGATAACCATTTGTGGATAAGATTTTCAAATCTAATTTACAACTTGCAGGAATAATGTTTATATTGCAAAACCTTTTCTCATTTCATTTCAACAATCCTCAAACACTTTCACTCAAACCATTTGTTCATCATGTTTAGCACTCGGAATTTTGAACATCAGCTTTCCAACAACAGTTGTCGAAAAGGTTTTTGGATTTTTACAAAATTTATGCTAAAACACACTTAAAATCTTTTTGAATTTTTTACTGTAATGAAATGCAATAAAAAAATATTTACAGACAATATTTTTTGTGAGTTCGTGCAAGAGGATCATATCAGTTTATGAGATCAATCACCAACACCGTTAAGCTTTAAACAATATTGTTGCCCACTTAAACTCAATCTAAAAACTTTCGAAATGCTTACCGATACGTTAAGGTATATTAATATTGCACTAAATTCTTATGGACCCCACGATCTCAGCATATCCCCTCATCATGTAATACACTATCTCAAGCAATGCCTTTAAACTTTTATCAACTGTGATTTGTGCAAAAACAAAGCAGAATGTTTAAACATTAACAATCAGGTCGATACTTCCGTATACGCAGAGAAAGTCCAATGTTTAAACAAAATAAGAAAAATAAAACAAGTTGAAATTGTTTAGGCTTTAACCACCAGGTCGATACTTCCGTATATGCAGAGGAGGTCCAAAGCTTAAACGAAACACCAAAGAAAATAAAGCAGAACGTTTAGGCAACAACATCCAGGTCGATACTCACGTATACGCAGAGAATGTCCGATGCTTAAACAAAATAAAGAAATAAAACAAGTTTAAATCTTTTCAAAATGAAATGCACAATCACAGTGACTTTTCAGCAAAGTTGTGAAAGTTCACAAACTTAACCAGTTTTATGTCTTTCGACAATCAGCGATTACTGAGTAGGCACACAGTCAAGAAGGACAAAACTAAGTACTATGCTATCGACCATGTTTCCCACTAGAACTAGGCTTTTTTCATTTAGGTTTGTATCGTTATCGCAAATCTATTAGTCTAGCTGAGCCTATCGTCACATCCTTAGTGAGACCGTTTATCACATTTTAACTTTCCATTTCTTTTGCGTGTTATGACAGTCTACTGATGTACTATCATTTCCTCTTTTATGCAACAAAAACTCATTTTTCATTTTATCATGTTTTTGGCTTTTTCAAATTTTCTAATGTTTTTGGATTTTCTAAAATTTCTTACTCCCCCTAAAATGCAAACACATTTTAGGAAATTGAAAACAAACTGTACACAAACATGACAACTGATATCGAATTGCCTCAATTCTCCATCCACTTGACATAAACAATCAGAACTCCCCCTCACAACAAACTATTTTCCCATTATGATCTCAAAACACTTAAGTTTGTTTTAATCAAAATGGTTTTTCCGGAAAATTAATTTTGTTGATTTTGTAAAACCATTAGTAGGTTAGGGATTTGTTTCATCACATTGTTTTTCAACCACTTGTAGGAAATCAGATACAACTTAATGTCTCTGATTTACCACTTGTAAGATCAATCCAATCAAGCATTTTCAACCAATCATCATTTGTTGGTTGAATTCTCAAAGTGCCGATTCCTACTCCACACTTACCAACCTGGGAGTTCCGGCAATTCACACTTATACAAAAACAATTTTCATACACAATATAAGAATGATGCCGATTCATGCTCCACGATTACCAACTTGGGAGCTCCGGCAAGTCAGGTGTTTAGTCAAAGAAAATATCTACCCAAGCCTGACCAGCCTTGGGTGTTACCAAGTCATCATCACTCGGTTTCTTACCTTTCCTCTTCTTCTCGTAGAACTCTTTAACCCCTTTGACTTTTCGATCAATCATTTTACCAAAAATGTGTTTCACAGTGGGGTTAAAAGCCTTTTCAACATCAAAAACCTTTTTATCATCATAAAATTGGTTTGAAATCTCAACTTAACCAATTTTCTTTTTATAATTTTCAACCCGGAGTGATGGAAAATTCTCATCATCCACAATCAGAACTGATTTTTCACTTTTTACTTCAACCTGTGGCTCCTCTGATTTTGTGGAATCAGATTCATCTCCAGAACTATCAACCGTTTTCTTAACAACCCATTTCTGATTGTCAAGGTTTCCTCTTTTCTTATAAAATCTGTTTGAACATTCACCAATTTCAAAAATTGAATTTTTGAATAGTTTTTTTCTGTCAATTGGTGGTTCAAACTCAACCATTTTTTGCAAACCGACATAAGCATGTGGTATTTTATCCCAACCAACTAACACCTCGAATTCACTGTACTTTCATAATACACGATATATTTTTCAAATGAGAGCCAGATTCAAGCTAAAGCCAACACGTATTTCAAGCTAAAGTCAGATTAAGCTAAAGCCGACACTTATTTCAAGCTAAAGTCAGATTCAAGCTAAAGCCGATACTTATTTCAAGCTAAAGTCAGATGACATCAGCAAATACGAACCAATTTCAAGCTAAAGCTATGATTTTAACCAGTTTTAAGTCAATTTTAACGCTGAAATGTTCCAGGATTTGTTAATACATGATTACGCACAAGATGTGTGAATTTGAGCCGATTTTAACCGTGAAAAATTTTTAATTTTGTAAAAGAAGGTGTAGAAAACAGATTTTCAAGCTGAATATGGCAAGAACTCCTCGTCCTGAGCTCTGATACCACTTGTAGGATCGAATCGCGACCTGAATGAGTCGTTCGGAAGAGCTCTAGTCCGTTTCAGAGGTGGAAACAAAGAAACGGATGTGAAAACAGCTTGAATATCACTTTAAACCTCTTGTATATTGATTTTACAGCAATTACATTCAAGAGAAATACCGGCAGCACTTCGGTATCAAATCTGAAAAACGTTACAATTGAATAGACAACATGCCTATTTATACTATTCTAGGTTTAGCTTGAAGATGACATGACAGTTTCAAGCTAAACCCCCAATGACAGTTTCAAGCTAAACCCCCAATGATAGTTTCAAGCAACTAAGACTCGATATAAGACGAAGACGACAGGTGTGTGCACCAACAATCCTTGTACCTCTCTCCATAACAAACAGGGATAAAATCCCAATAAGCACTCCCGCTTAAAAAATACCCAGACTTGAATATTATTTACTTCACTGATACCACACGATAAAGAGTCACAATGGATTACGGCTATAACCTTCTAGAAGACTCAATCGTGCACCACCAGACGGTTATAACTGTCTGGCCACATGTCATCATCCCGAGCTCCCCTGAAATCACGATGATGGCATGAAATTGAAGAGAAATCTACACTTGCCCACTTTCCACGTGGCAATACCCCAGCCATTGATCTAGATCGCGATCCGTGTGCTCTCACACTTGATTAAGAAATTAACGGAGGGAAAAATAACCGCTTACGGAGTTAGCATTTTCCGTCAACATTTCAATAACAGGTTTTCCCACCCAAACTTCGGATATAAATAGGAGAGTAATTCAGGTACAATCTTCAAGTTACATTCACCTCACTTATACTTATTCTCACGCCGGAGGGTGGTCACAGAGAGAACCTCCATTCTCCCCGTGGCGAGTCTAACGATGTCTGTTTTGCAGTTATCGAGAAGAGAAGGAGATTTGTCATCCCGGAACCGAGCGAGAAGAAACCAACCCTTTTATGCAGAACCTAACCCCCTGGTTTATCTGATTCCGGTCATTTAACAAGTGTTTCTTCATCGTGTCACTCGATTACCCAAGTGTTAGATGTAACCATAGGTGGAACTAGCATTCAACGAGCCGTAAATTTCGTATAGGTAGTTTTTTTTTTTTTGGTTTTATATAGAGAATACACCTAAACAACTACGAGAATACTCCTGATAAAAAAAATATACTTTAGCCCAAAAGAATTAATAAACCTTTGAATATAAGCTCAGTTGTTATGTAAGCCCAAATCCCAACCCAAATAATATTTTAGCCCAAAACAAATAATAACCCTTTAAATATGGGGCGGGGGTGCGGCAACAGATTTGTGGAAACCAAACGTCGTACAAGGCAGAAACATCTGAACTCCATAACATCAGCAGCGACAAAGTGCAGAAATGATCAAAATTCGACAAAGTGTAACCTGTGTGAAACTGATAAAAAAATCGAACAAGCAATCAAGTAGAACTGATAATAATTTCGATTTTCAAACAGGTAGAAGCAGCAGTGCAGTCGCAGAACTGATCAAAATTCAAACCAACATCAACTGATCAAAATTCGCAGATTGTTTGTGAGTATTCTTTTCTTCTTGTGCTTTGATAGTTTGATTTCTTGGTTAGTTTGTGCTTCGATATTTTGAATTTTGCTTGGTTATTCAGAATTTTGGTGATGATGATATAACCCTGAATGAAACAACTCCGAATGTTGATAATGATAATATTGATGCGAGTCCGATCTAAAAATAAAAAATAAACCTAGCCCAATCTAAAACTTATTGCCAATATTAATTCATAAAGTCTAGCCCAAATGTGAAATGTTTAATATTGATTAGTTAAGCTAAATACTAATAACATTAAAAAACAACTTTATAAGATTTAAATCGGTAAAGCCTAAGGGCCTTTTTTGGCTCTCCGAGAGCACTTGGATTTTTAGGATCGGTCCCGCCCAGTAACATAGGTAAAAAACATTCTGGTCTATAAATGTACAATAAAAATATTGGGATACCACTGGATATTTCTTCTAGTCCCGCAACTGGATGTAACACCCCAAAAATGTAATAAACGGTATTGGATTTAAATTTTGAAAAAAAGCCTATCATGAAGAACATGAAAAGACCCTTGAGGGTAAGAGCATTCACATCCATTCCACCATATTTTCACCCTAAATTACACTAAAATACTACATGTATCTCTCTTTTTCAATTAAATAATATTTTTATACCTTTATCATTACATTTTCTCTCTCCTCCACTCACAACCACTTTCAAAATATATTAAAAAAATTATAGGGGGTGATCATTGTTCCCTCAAATATACAGATGACCAGTAACTTTCTCTCTCTCCTCCACCCACAACCACTTTTTATACTCTTTGTATTATAAAAACTCCCCACACAAACTTTGATGGAATGGATGTGAATGCTCTAAGATGGTTAAATTAAGAAAACCCTAATACGAAATGGAATACCAAGCCGCCTCCATCTATCTCTTTCCATCATTCCATTTTGAGGGCCATGGAAAGAGATAGAGATGGCAATGGGTCGGGTTTGGGTCGGGAATTGGTAATCTTATACACATAGCCGGTTATAAAATCGTATCTCATACCCGACCCAATACTTTTCGGGTATCGATTTACCCATTAGTTTGTTAAAAGATATACGTTGGGATTTCTAAATACATTTTGTACTATTATAATTATTATATAATTTTATTTATACAATAATTATGATAAATTAAAAATGTATATTACTTACATATAAGTTTTATCATAAATTAATAATAACTTTATAACACTTATAGTGTGACAACTGTAAAAAAATTTAGGTATCGGTACAATTAATTAATCATAATTAGTGCTTAATGACTGTGCTGAATTTACAATTAACTGCTTTCTGATTACTGCATTATATTTACCTGTGCATCACTTATTGCATAATGTCATTTCATTACTGCATGCAAACATATTGGCATAAAGAATGCATTAAGTACAGTTAGCAAAGTGAGCGGATAAATCAGGAAAATGCTGACAGAACTCAGCACGTAGTCAGACAGTGTTTTAAGACCCAGTATAAGCCAGAAACTAAGTACTGCACTAACATACTGTGTAGAAAAGTAAGGATCCCAAAACTGCCTTTCTAAGTGATAGTTTAAGTGCCGGAAAGTGACTAAAACTCACCCAAAGTGCTCAATTCAGCAAAATTCAGTAAAATTCAGCAAAAATCAGCATTTTAACAATCTAATTTCATGCAGAAATATGCTTAAATGGTCCTGACTGCTTTCCTAAGTGTCGGGAATTAAAAGTGTCACAAAAGGGTACATAAAGAACACTAAACCGTATAATTTAGCACTTTAACGAACCAGTATCTAACCGAACAACCGGACACTACCTGAAACATCAAAATTACCCTAGAAGCACTGTTTTAACATTACTAAGCTAGTTATGGTCCTCGAACACCATAACACCTCCTAAAAATATCTAATAACCAAATCATGTAACTAACACTTAAGATTGAACTAGATGGTAACTAACTAAGTTAACCCCTAATCTACTACCACCCCCCCCCCCCACCTAGTAATCGGCCATACAAGGGCCCCACACCAAGATTTGTTTTAATATTTAATTAGATCATGTTGTATCTTTAAGAGGCATATTATACATGAGGTAAGAGCATGAAATGGTTATAAGTAGTATACATGAGGAACTTGATCTCATATATCATACACACTAAACACACACAAACACTCCTCTTCCCCTTCCTCTTGTTCACGGCCGAAGACACCACCACACACCATCACCTTCATTCATCAAGTCTCATCCAATCCAAGAGCATATAAAGGTGCTAGAGATCATACAAGGAAGCTTGGTGGCCTTGGATCTTGAAGGACCTCTCTTATTTTCTTTTATCCTCTTTATTTCTTCACTTGAATCATCCCTAGCCTTGTGCTAGTTGTAAGAACATTGATCTATCTATTTCACATCTATTTTAAGTGGTTAATGATGAATCATGATCAAAAACATCAAGAACACTAAAGATCATAAGCATGAAGCATAAACATAAGCTTGTTTAATGAAGATATCTTGATGAATATAAGTTGTTATGCATGTTGATCTTTGATTGTTTGAAGAAATGATGTTGATCATCATATGATCTTGCTAGATCATGATTAAAAACATAATCTAGCAAGATGAGAGGATGAACTTGATGAAAGTGAATGGATTATCCTTATGAAAATCATGAACTTGCAAGAATACTTTGTTTTCTTGAAAAGTAGTGAACAAAGTAAGATGTTAAACATATAGATCTAAATATTTATGAATAATTTTTAAAGAAACCAAGTTAAAAATATAAGTTTCATTAAATCTTGGTTCTTACATAAACAAATCCTATTTTTAGTGGTTAAACAAGTGTAGAAACACTTGTGTAACAAGAAGATTTCATAAAGAAATATTTTTAGAAAATATGTTCTGAAGTTGTAAACATCTAACTTCTTTAAAATGAAGTTTTTAGAGAAGTAAACACATTTTAAAGGGTAACAAGACTTACTAAGAATACTAGTATGTTACTACAAATTTTTACAAATATTCAAGTTCATGAAGTAGTTGAAAATGCATGATTTTGGCAAGATTGGAAAGTAAAGGTTGTTAGTTGATAATTTTAAATTGATTGTGATGATTTTTACAAAAGAAAATGATATGCTTGAAAGCATGGAAACCTCCATTTTTAGAGGAAACTATGGAAAAAAAATTTAAAAATATAAACACTTAGAAAAATATTTTTAAACAAATATTTACAAGTATATTGTAAACCACAAATTGTTAAGTAAACTTTGCCATAATTTTTTGTTACAAAATACAAATATTGGAGGTTGGTTTTTATAAATAAAAGTGACTAAGTATGTATTTAGAAAGTATATAATTAGAAGACACATGTGTGTGATTATTTGTATACTTTGTGTATTAGTTATATTATTTTAGTACTTGAAATATTATAACTCACAAAATACCAAGAAATTACTATCCAAAATATTACCAAAGTACCAAAGAATAAATATACAAGCTTACACAAAAATTTTAGAGATTCGAACTATGAAATGAGACTTACAAAATACTCCGGAAAGATTTATTCACAAAAAGAATATTTTGGTAAATAATATTTTGGACACCAAAGAAGTAAAAATATAATTTTTGCAATTACTACAAGAATATATCATATTTTTGACAAGTATGAAATATATACTTTCTTGAAATTTTGGAAGATATGTTATTTTTTAAGAAATATATTTTCTAACACAAACATGAGATACAATACTTTTGGGAAAAATATACACTTTCTTAAATAAATGTGAACTATGTCATTTTTGAGAAAATGAGTTTATATATATATTTTCCAAGTGGACTTGAAAACAAATTATTTTTTGGAATTTATAAGGGAATACAAATATTTTTGCCAAAGAAAAATTATAAATAATTTTCTAAGTAATATTCCTTAAAGTATATATTTTGGAAATATATATATAGGATTCTTATTAAGGATACTATTCCGGAAAATTTAATACGAAATTAAGTATAAAGAATTCTTAATGAATACAATAAAAATACGTATCCTTGTACGTATAAACACACGCTGGAATACGACCCCAAAACATGGCAAAATGTACATGTATAAGATACCCCCATCCTTGGGAAGGAAATACAAGTGAAATACTAGGGAAGTATTTTTACGATTATATTGGTTAACGATTATTCCAAAAATTTATAAATATAATTTAAGTTAAAACATTAATTATTTTAACAAATAATTATGTGACTTAGAATAATATCGAAGACACAAAAGAAACGTAACTCAAGAACATTAATGCTAAGTCAAGGCACGGCCCGTTCATCTAATAGACATTAGTACGTTGTAGGTAGTCGTGTTCACCGAAGAATCTAGAGTTACGACAGCTGAAGACGCAAGACTGTGAATTCATGTCCCCCTTTTCTTTTAACTGTTTTCGTTTTAAAAACTTCGGGGGGTGAAGTACATGTTACAAATGATTACGATTACAAATTATTTGCAAATGAACTGAACTGCTAGATCATGTGAAAGGGTAGGCGTTAGCTTGAGACCATTAATCCTTTAGAAGGACCGAGGGGCATGAGTGATAGATCTGTTTGGGTGTTGCGAGCCCCACCCATGAGTCCACGAGTTGGCTCATGTGGTGACTATGTCGTTCCAGCCGGGAGGCCCAGTGCGAAATACGCAAAGGATTGAGCCTTCCTACACCAGTTCACACATGTTAATGTATTAGCTACACATTAATTGATTTGTTCATTTTCACAAACATACTTACAAATGATTCAAAGGTTTATTCACAAACACACACATGAACTCGCTCAACTTTTGTTGATGTTTTCAAAATACATGTATTTCAGGGAATTATAGGTGGATCTGGCGGGCGTTCGAAAGTTTCAAGTGTTGTAAGAATAAAAGATGTCATCCATGGTCTTGAGATTTGGTTTGGGTGTTCTATCCCGGTCAAGACACCACTCCCAAATCTCGGTTTTTATTTAAAGTCTTTTGATGAGTCCTTGTGAACTCTTAAACAATTTGCATGGGTTGTAAAATTTGAATTTGGAGTCTTGTTTAAACAATGATGTTTGTGATGATTTCGAATTTATTTAATGGATGACGATCTATGGTTTTATCATATAGATGTTGTTATGATTGAATGCGATGGTATTAAGAAAGTCACACCATAATCACGCTTCCGCAATATTCAGGGTGTGACAGCTTGGTATCAGAGCTTCGATTGTAGCGAACTAGGATTCCTTCTCGAGTCTAGACTACAATCATTTGGGCTCTCACGAAAATATTTTTACAACATGTTTTCATTGCATACACAAAACGCCCAGATCCAGGAAACAAATATTTTTACAAACAAAAGGCACGAAACACATTTTCAAAGTTTATGGTTATGGTTCAGTATGGGAGACTGGGTGGTTCAGTCTGGGAGACTGGGTGGTTCAGTCTGGGAGACTGGTTAGTAGTCTGAGAGACTGGTTAGTTTCGTCTAAGGGACTAGTTGGTTTAGTCTGGGAGACTGGGTGGTTCAGTCTGGGAGACTGGTTGGTAGTCTGAGAGACTAGTTAGTTTAGTCTAAGGGACTAGTTGGTTTAGTCTAGGAGACTAGGTGGTCTAGTCTGGGAGACTAGGAAGGATACATGATTACACTGATTTAACTGCATGCTAGATTATAGATGTTAATATATGTGCATATGTTGTGATTGTTTTGTTACAGACGCTATGTCTTCCTCTGAGAGTGGACTGTCTGACACTGTTGACCCCATGGCTATTGTCTCTGACGATGAGATTATCCCTGAGCCAGAGATCTTTACCTTGGATACCAAGAGTGACCCGGAGATGATGTCCGACGACGACGATTTTCAGCCATTTGCGCTGCCTGACTTTGGCGTTGATGTACCGCATGCTGATGGTATCCCCGAAGAGCATCCCTTTCTTATTCCTATTCCTGTCCAGGGCCATCTCATCCTCGGACATCCCGATGGTGAGCATGTCGTGGCTCTGATCCTCGCCCCTCTGCCTCTTGCGGCCTTTCCTTTAGAGGATTTTCCTTTTGATGACTTGTTTGATGATGATGTCGATCTTTTTGATGGTCCCCCTGATGATGCCCAGGGTGATGGAGTTGTAGCTGAGGATGCCATTGTTGTTCCACTTCTTGAGATCCCTGTTATTGAGATTTCTTCCGATCCTAGCTTACACTCTGTCTCAGACTCTTTTGCGTCTATGACTTCCTCCGCCTTACAGGCAGTTGGTTTGCGACGTTATGCCACTGATACCGATGACGATACAGCCATGTCAGCTGCACCGATTCCTCCACATGATGTTGAGCCTGGACTTGAGCTTGATTTTATTCCTATCGATCAACCTGTTGATGCACCTGCTGATCCTGAGCCGATACCCGCTCCTGAGCCTTTACCTGATTTTGATCCTATCCCTTTTGGCACACCTGACATTGCACCACTCATACCAGATCCGGTTCCTGCACCCAGTGACCCTCCTTTTATCGAGCCCGTTACTCCCCCACATGCACATACACCTGCTGACGTTGCTTCTTTTCATCCGGTTGAGTCAGATATTCACCACACTGACTTACCTATCACTTACTTGCAGGATATACCGGCACCCCGTCCAGGGGAAGGCCCTACTAGCCAGCAGCCTGGCCACGACCCTCGTGTCTCAGCAACTTTTTCTCACATGCCTCAGTATACATCTACTGCTCATTTTACTTCTTCACCACTGGATGAGCCATTTAGATGGTTCCCACCCTATACCATGCCAATTTTTGATCGCTACCATCCCTCACACTTTACTGGCTACACACGGGATGAGTTACTTCTGTCATTACAGCTTCAGTATGAGATCATGAGTCATAGAGTTTTGGAGCTTGAGACGATTCCACGTCCCCCACCTTGTTCATATCCGTCACCTTTTGCGACTCCACCTGCTCCTCTTTTGCCTTATCCAGATTTTGATGTTCGATTTCTTACCATGGAGCAGCAGATCAGTTATCTGTTGCGGCGCGTTTACGATCTTGAGGAGGAGCTTGCGCATGTGCGCAGCTTGCTTTTGTTCCTCCACCTCCTCCTCCACCACCATCAGCATAGCCGGTTTTTGGTTTTATGTAGGTAGCTTGCTTTTGATGAGAGCACCGCTCTTCAGCCTAGCTTACGAAGCCTTTTGGATACCACTTTTGGTTGTGTGACTTATGGTAGATTGATAGAAATTTTGGGCAAGGGTAGTGTGACCCTATGTTCCCTTTTGATACGATACATTTGTAGAACATGTAACTGTATTTATGGTCGATGATTAATGAAAGCTCAATCGCAATGTTCTCATTATATACGTTGTTGAAATGCATGTTGTGCTGTGATTGAGATGTTATATGCTTGCTTACTTGATAGATGCTATTACGTATACATACTATATACTTATTATACTATTTAAGGCCTGACCAATGCCATCTTCTTTATAGAAGATGCCTCCTCGGAGAAACAATCAGTTGCCCACAACAAAGGCAGAATTGCAAGAACGGATTTCACAAGCAATCGCACAACATGAGGCCTTCGCTCTGAGCACAGCGAAGGTACCTCAGGAAATAACCCACCTCACGGTAATGTTTAAGTCATTAAGGACACATTACGTTACGTTTGGACTTTCCATGTGCGTTTGCTAACGTTTTCTGTGAATGATGTTGCTTGTACAGGTTGTACTTACAAGCAGTTTCTTAACTGTAAGCCTCTGAACTTTAACGGCACTGAAGGTGCTGTAGCTTTCGTCAGATGGGCGGAGAAAACCGAATCTGTGTTGCGGATGAGCAAGTGTGTGCCAGAGCACCAGGTCACCTACATTTCTGGACTCTTCCTAGACGGAGCTCTATCGTGGTGGAACCTAAAGTTCAAACCCTAGGTGAGGCTGCAGCATATGGTTTGACATGGGATGAGATGAAAGAACTGATGCGCAAGAAGTACTACTCGAGGGCTGAGATTCAGAAGCTGGAAACTGAGTTCTGGAATCTTAAGATGGATGGACCTAAGATTGCTGAATACCTGCAAAGATTTCATGACTTATCTCGCGTTGTCCCCTACATGGTTGAACCAGAGTTCAAGAGAATCGAGCGTTTCATTTGGGGATTGGCACCCCAAATCATGAGCATGGTGACGACATCGAAGCCTCCAACAATCACTGAGGCCATTGATTTGAGTGTGGAATTGACTGAAGAAGCGATTAGGCTGAACAAGTTCTCAACTTCTGATGGAAAGAAGAAGGAGACTCACGTCGAGTCATCAGGAGAGAACAAGAGGAAGTTCTCCAACTTCAAGAAAGGAACCTAAGGAAGCAGTAGTGGTACCAACAAGAAAAGAGATGCTAACCCACCAGCAGAGGTCAGAACTGGTGTTGCAAGTTCAGAAAGCAAGGGGAAAGGTAACATGGGCACCCTGCCCAAGTGTGATATTTGTCAACACCATCACACGGGGCGATGTAGGTATGGGAAATGTGAGAATTGTGGCAAGGTAGGACATGCCAGGGAGGCATGCTGGTATGGTGCTGGACGAAGAAACGGTGGATCCGGTGGGAATGGTAATGGAAACCGAGCTGGAAACGGTAATGGGAATCAGACTGGGAACCGCAATCAAGAAGGAAATGGTGGTAATGCGAATCGTGGTGGTACTGGAAATCAAGCTGGGAATGGAAACCGCGGAGCAACAAACAACCAGGGTGGAAATGTAAATGGAAACGGAAATGGTAGAGGCCAAGGTTGTTTTGGATGTAGAGACATCGGGCATTTCAAGCGAGATTGCCCAAAGAACAACCAAGCTCAAGACAGAGTCTTCAACATTGGAGCTAGGGAAGCTCGTCAAGATCCGAACGCAGTCACTGGTACGTTCCTTATCAACCATCATTTTGCATCTGTATTATTTGATACCGGTGCCGATTATAGCTTCGTATCCATAGAATTTAAGAATGTACTTGGGTTAGTTGCCAGTAAGCTAAATATTCCGTACTCGATAGAACTAGCCAATGGAAAGCTAGTAGAAGCGAATGAAGTCATTAGAGGTTGTGTGATAGAACTCGGAGAGCATGAGTTTACGCTTGATCTCCTACCAGTTGAGTTGGGAAGATTTGACGTAGTAGTTGGAATGGATTGGTTATCAAGTAACCAAGCTGAGATCATATGTCATGAGAAGATAATCTGTATTCCGTTGGAGAATGACGAGATGATTGTAGTGCACGGAGAGAAGCACGATACTCCACTGAGGATTATCAGCTGTTTGAAGGCCCGAAAATCCATACAGAAGGGATGTGTTACCTTTTTGGCTCACATTGTTGATAAGGAAGCTGAAGAACCGAAGTTGGAAGATATCCCTGTGGTAAGGGAGTATCCTGAAGTCTTCCCCGAAGACTTGCCAGGGTTGCCACCGCAACGGCAAGTCGAATTCCATATTGACTTAGTTCTAGGCGTCGCGCCTGTAGCCAAGGCACCTTAACGACTTGCACCCTCATAAATGCAAGAGTTGTCGACGCAGCTCAAGGAGCTTTTGGACAAGGGATTCATTAGACCAAGCTTCTCGCCTTGGGGAGCTCCAGTTTTGTTTGTTAAGAAGAAGGACGGTAGTTTCCGTGTGTGCATTGACTACCGAGAGCTAAACAAGTTAACCATCAAGAATCGGTATCCTTTACCGAGGATTGTTGATCTCTTCGATCAACTGCAAGGTTCGAGTTACTACTCCAAGATCGATCTTCGATCAGGTTATCACCAGTTGCGGATTCAAGAAGAGAGTATTCCAAAGACTGCCTTCAGAACTCGTTATGGACATTATGAGTTTCTGGTGATGCCGTTTGGTCTGACAAACGCGCCAGTAGTTCTTATGGATTTGATGAACCGAGTTTGCAAGCCGTATCTCGATAAATTCATGATTGTATTTATCGATGATATTCTGATCTATTCGCGAACAAAGGAAGAGCATGAGCAACACCTTAAAGCCATTCTAGAGCTGCTCAAGAAGGAGAAACTATATGCAAAGTCATGGAGTGCCTATCTCGATTATATCTGATAGAGATGGAAGATTTGTGTCAAGGATTTGGCAATCTTTCCAGGAAGCGTTTAGTTCACAGCTAAATTTGAGTACTGCCTTTCACCCACAAACGGACGGCCAAAGTGAGAGAATGATTCAGACGCTTGAAGATATGTTACGAGCTTGTGTAATGGACTTGGGTGGCAGTTGGGACACTCACCTGCCTTTGGTTGAGTTCTCCTATAATAACAGCTACCATACAAGCATTCAAGCTGCACCGTTTGAAGCTCTCTACGGACGAAAGTGTCGATCGCCGTTGTGCTGGGCAGATGCAGGAGATAGACAGCTGGTTGGTCCTGAATTGGTTCAAGAAACGAGAGATAAGATAATGCAGATCCGAGAGCGCATTAAGGCGGCTCGTGATCGACAAAAGAGCTATGCGGACCAAAGAAGGAAACCTTTGGAATTTGAAGTGGGAGATATGGTCCTATTGAAAGTTTCACCTTGGAAAGGTGTGGCACGCTTTGGAAAGCGTGGGAAGTTAAACCCACGATATATTGGACCGTTCAAAATCCTGGAAAGGATTGGTACTGTAGCATATAGGTTGGAACTGCCTGCAGAACTTAATTCCGTTCATGATACATTCCATGTATCTAACCTGAAGAAAAGCCCAACACAAGAAACGGTGGTTATTCCTGCTGACGAAGTTCACATTGACGACACACTCCACTTCACCGAAGAACCTATTGAGGTTACCGATTGGAAAGTCAACAAAACTCGAAGGAGTAGTGTTAAACTGGTCAGGTTAGATGGAACACGTGTCACAGCCCAGAGTTTACTTGGGAGCGTGAGGAGCGCATGAAAGCAAAGTACCCACATTTATTCCCCAACACCCCTGCAGCTAGTAGTAGAGCTTAAAATTTCAGGACGAAATTTTCTTAACAGGGGGAGAATGTGACAACTGTCAAAAATTCAGGTATCCGTACAATTAGTTAATCATGATTTGTGCTTAATGACTGTGCTGAATTTACAATTAACTGCTTTCTGATTACTGCATTATATTTACCTGTGCATCACTTATTGCATAATGTCATTTCATTACTGCAAGCAAACATATTGGCATAAAGAATGCATTAAGTACATTTAGCACAGTGAGCGGATAAATCAGGAAAATGCTGACAGAACTCAGCACGTAGGCAGAAAGTGTTTTGAGACCCAGTATAAGCCAGAAACTAAGTACTGCACTAGCATAGTGTGTAGGAAAGTAAGGATCCCAAAACTGTCTTTCTAAGTGATAGTTTAAGTGCCGGAAAGTGCCTAAAACTCACCCAAAGTGCTGAATTCACCAAAATTCAGCATTTTAACAATCTAATTTCATGCAGAAATATGCTTAAATGGTCCTAAATGCTTTCCTAAGTGTCGGGAATAAAAAGTGTCACAAAAGGGTACATAAAGAACACTAAATCGTATAATTTAGCACTTTAACGAACCAGTATCTAACCGAACAACCGGACACTACCCGAAACATCAAAATTACCCTAGAAGCACTGTTTTAACATTACTAAGCTAGTTATGGTCCTCGAACACCATAACACCTCCTAAAAATATCTAATAACCAAATCATGTAACTAACACGTAAGATTGAACTAGATGGTAACTAACTAAGTTAACCCCTAATCTACTACCCCCCCCCCCCCACCTAGTAATCGGCCATACAAGGGCCCCACACCAAGATTTGTTTTAATATTTAATTAGATCATGTTGTATCTTTAAGAGGCATATTATACATGAGGTAAGAGCATGAAATGGTTATAAGTAGTATACAAGAGGAACTTGATCTCATATCTCACACACACAAACACTCTTCTTCCCCTTCCTCTTGTTCACGGCCGAAGACACCACCACACACCATCACCTTCATTCATCAAGTCTCATCCAATCCAAGAGCATACAAAGGTGCTAGAGATCATACAAGGAAGTTTGGTGGCCTTGGATCTTGAAGGACCTCTCTTATTTTCTTTTATCCTCTCCATTTCTTCACTTGAATCATCTCTAGCCTTGTGCTAGTGGTAAGAACCTTGATCTATCTATTTCATATCTATTTTAAGTGGTTAATGATTAATCATGATCAAAAACATCAAGAACACTAAAGATCACAAGCATGAAGCATAAACATAAGCTTGTTTAATGAAGATATCTTGATGAATATAAGTTGTTATGCATGTTGATCTTTGATTGTTTGTAGAAATGATGTTGATCATCATATGATCTTGCTAGATCATGATTAAAAACATAATCTAGCAAGATGAGAGGATGAACTTGATGAAAGTGAATGGATCATCCTTATGAAAATCATGAACTTGAAAGAATAGTTTGTTTTCTTGAAAGAATACTTTGTTTTCTTGAAAAGAAAATGATATGCTTGAAAGCATGTAAACCTCCATTTTTAGGGGAAACTATGGCAAAATTTTCTAAAAAATATAAACACTTTGAAAAATATTTTTAAACAAATATTTACAAGTATTGGTAAAAATATAAACACTTAGAAAAATATTTGTAAAGCACAAATTTTGCCATAATTTTTTGTTACAAAATACAAATATTGGAGGTTGGTTTTTATAAATAAAAGTGACTAAGTATGTATTTAGAAAGTATATAATTAGAAGACACATGTGTGTGATTATTTGTATACTTTGTTTATTAGTTATATTATTTTAGGACTTGAAATATTATAACTCACAAAATACCAAGAAATTACTATCCAAAATATTACCAAAATTCCAAAGAATAAATATACAAGCTTACACAAAAATATTGGAGAATCGAACTATGAAATGAGACTTACAAAATATTCCGGAAAGATTTATTCACAAAAAGAATATTTTGGTAAATAATATTTTGGACACCAAAGAAGTAAAAATATAATTTTTGCAATTACTACAAGAATATATCATATTTTTGACAAGTATGAAATATATACTTTCTTGAAATTTTGGAAGATATGTTATTTTTAAGAAATATATTTTCTTACACAAACATGAGATACAATACTTTTGGAAAAAATATACACTTTCTTAAATAAATGTGAAGTATATCATTTTTGAGAAAAATGAGTTTATATATATATATTTTCCAAGTGGACTTGAAAACATATTTTTTTTGGGAATTTATAAGGGAATACAAATATTTTTGCCAAAGAAAAATTATAAATAATTTTCTAAGTAATATTCCTTAAAGTATATATTTTAGAAATATATATATAGGATTCTTATTAAGGTTACTATTCCGGAAAATTTAATACGAAATTAAGTATAAAGAATTCTTAATGAATACAATAAAAATACGTATCCTTGTACGTATAAACACACACCGGAATACGACCCCAAAACATGGCAAAATGTACATGTATAACATACCCCCATCCCTGGGAAGGAAATACAAGTGAAAATACTTGGGAAGTATTATTACGATAATATTGGTTAACGATTATTCCAAAAATTTATAAATATGATTTAAGTTAAAACATTAATTATTTTAACAAATAATTATGTGACTTGGAATAATATCGAAGACACAAAAGAAACGTAACTCAAGAACATTAATGTTAAGTCAAGGCATGGCCCGTTCGTCTAATAGACATTAGTACGTTGTAGGTAGTCGTGTTCGCCGAAGAAGCTAGAGTTACGATTGCTGAAGACACAAGACTGTGAGTTCATGTCCCCCTTTTCTTTTAACTGTTTTTGTTTTAAAAACTTCGGGGGTGAAGTACATGTTACAAATGATTACGATTACAAATGATTTACAAATGAAATGAACTGCCAGATCATGTGAAAGGGTAGGCGTTAGCTTGAGACCATTAATCCTTTAGAAGGACCGATGGGCATGAATGATATATCTATTTGGGTGTTGCAAGCCCCACCCATGAGTCCGCGAGTTGGCTCATGTGGTGACTATGTCGTTCCAGCCGGGAGACCCGGTGTGAAATACGCAAAGTATTGAGCCTTCATACACCGGTTCACACATGTTAGTGTATTAGCTACACAATAATTGATCTGTTCATTTTCACAAACATACTTACAAATGATTCAAAGGTTTATTCACAAACACACACATGAACTCGCTCAACTTTTGTTGATGTTTTCAAAATACATGTATTTCAGGGAATTAAATGTGGATCTGGTGGGCGTTTGAAAGTTTAAAGTGTTGTAAGAATAAAAGATGTCATCCATGGTCTTGAGATTTGGTTCGGGTGTCCTATCCTGGTCAAGACACCACTCCCAAATCTCGGTTTTTATTTAAAGTCTTTTGATGAGTCCTTGTGAACTCTTAAACAATTTGCATGGGCTGTAAAATTTGAATTTGGAGTCTTGTTTAAACAATGATATTTGTGATGTTTTCGAATTTATTTAATGGATGACGATCTATGGTTTTATCATATAGATGTTGTTATGATTGAATGCGATGGTATTAAGAAAGTGACACCATAATCACGCTTCCGCAATATTCAGGGTGTGACATATACACTTACATGTATATAGTTCACAACATACAAAATATAAATACTATTATCAAATGCATATACTAAAAGTAAATTTATTTTTTCACATTATGAACATACTAAAATAAATCAACAATAGACAAATGTTAATGGAATATAAAAATAAAAATTCAAAAAAAATCAGGTATATAGTTCAGGTAAACGGGTATGTGGTTTCAGGTAATCGGGTCGGCTATCACCTAATCCCATACCCGACCCATACCCGCGAAATTTTTTTAAAACTAATCTCATACCCGGTCCCATACCCGTCGGGTATCGAGTATACCCGTCCCATTTATGTCGGGTTACAGATATATACATCGGGCTCGAGTCTTTTTGTCATCCCTAGAAAGAGACACTACTAGTGAGAGAAATCTCCATTTCTGGTTCAAATCCTCCAAGTTGATTCACACTATGCATCTAAAGGAAGCATGATGAGGTGCAAGTTATCATCCACGAGTGTTCACACGGTTGTTACAAGCAAAAAGGGGGAAAACATCAAGATGTTAGCTCGGATTCGAACATGACAGTTTAAGAGTATGCTTCATGGTAAAGTTTGTGTTTTCGCGAAAAGCTTGGTATGGGAACATGATAGATGTGTATAGGGGTGTGCAAAAAACCAAATTAACTGAACCCTAACCGAATTAACCGACAAAACCAAACCGAAAAACCGAACCAAATCAAAAACCGGTGGGTCGGTTAATGGTTTTTTTGAAAACCGAAAGTAACGGATCGGTTATGGTTATCAATGTTTCCATAACCACCATAACCGAATGGACATGTAATAAATATTTGTTGGATTTAGGACTTTTCACCAGTTTTTTTAATATTTAATGTTTTTGATTAAAAAAAATCGTGTTTATTGATTATTTCATATCGTTTTGCGGTTCTGATTGAATGTTTATTTGAATTTATGGAGTATATCAGATCACTTTATTTTAATATTTGGTAATAATCGGTATTAATATTATAGATTATATGTATTTTTTAATACTTTGTAATACACTAATATGTACAAATATGCAATAACAATTTATTGCATGTTAAAAAACATTGAGCTATTTTTAGCTAGCCTAAATACACGGTTAACCCCCACAACCGACCCGCTATAACTATCAAAACCGATTAACCATAACTGCCATAACCGATCGGTTATGGTTATCCATTAACCGATATAGCGGTTATGGTTTTAGGCTAAAACCGACCCATGCACACCCCTAGACGTGTATATATATGTGTTTACAGTCCTGCACCATCATAGCCGCCATTGCAGGTAGGGGTTCTGTGTGAAAAAGATTATGGGCCTCGCGAAAAAAGAATAGTATTCGCACAAGTAGTTTACGATAATAGTATAGTATTTGAATGAATAGTTTTCTTGTACATATAGTTTTCACAACTCTGTTATTGAAAATAGTAATTGCAAATAGTGTTTGCAAATAATTTGTGAATAGTGTTTGCAAATAATATTTGCGGGTAGTTATTGTGAATAATATTTGCGAATAGTATTTGTGAATAGGTATTGCGAATAGTAGTTGCAAATGGAAAGTATTAGCATGGTCAAATATTTGCATAGATAGTTTTGGCAAGGATTGATGTGAAAAGTTGGCCATTTCACATACAAGCATTTGCTCAGATTTGTCATATTGCCCTGGAATTTAAAGAGAGTCAATACATCAAGCTCATAGTATTTATAGCTAGTTTTACAGGTTCTATACCCCTCTTTATAGACTATTTTGGGCGGTGTACATAATGGATAACATTTTAGAACATTGTATGATTTTTTTAAGAATATAATTGAAAATAAAATAATTGTTTGGATTTTAGCCTTATAAGTGTCCAGAACACTTAAACATGTAAAGAGGACTCCATTTACAGGGCCGGCTCTAGGTCTGGCAAACCCGTGCTGACGCTCGAGGCCCAAATTGTCAAAGGGCTCAAAAAGTCTTTATAAGCTTGTACATATTTATTAAACTATATATGTAGTATATTCATCCGTTTATTATGCAAAAAAAAAATATTGGTGGTTTTGTGACAAAAACCATCTCAAAATAATGTAAAGGTTTCAAGTTCTAGTATTTGCTCCATTAGTAAGTTTTTATTTTTGTAATTCATTTACCCTTAACCATAGTTTTCGGCCCAATTCTTTTCGTCGCCCGAGGACTAAATTTTTTCGAGAGTTTTCGGGGACGGCTCTTTTAGTCTAAAGTTAACACTCCACAAACACACAGGACTATATGTCTAAAGTTAACATTTCTTTAAGATGCAACCCTGACACAAATAGAGGGGACTCAATGTCTAAAGTTAACATTTCTCCAAGATGCAACCGTGACATGTCTAAGGCCACACGGGGCACTTACGTTATTTACCGTGATACAATTGTATCACGCGTTGAAGTTCATAAATCTCACCCCCACCTCCATATATAACGCGTTATATTTTCAACGAAATCGATTTTCGTTATTTTTATAACGCCGTGATAGTTTTATTTGTGAGTGTAATTGTTGGTTGGGGGAAAATTGTTGGGTGTGGTGGTGAGTGATGACCACCCCCACTAAAAAAGGTTGTGAGTGATGGAAAAATGGTTGCTGATATGGCGGAACATGATTGGATATTGTGAGTGATGGAAAAATGGTCACTAGTGACCACCCCTAAAGAGGACCCAATTTAGTCAAAGCTCGGATTCCACAAAATACACCGTAAATTTGTAGTGGAATTGCCACTCAACCAAATTCTCTTATCCTCACTACAAAAACTCGAATAAAATGACATGTTTCCGTGCTACAAAAAGTTGGATTATAAGACAAGATACATTTATGTCTTGTCTTATAATCCCACTGCAAAGACCTTGATGCCATTCCATCGGACCAACTGCGGACAACTTGATCACACCAATGCCTCTTGAGATAACATACGGAACTTTCATATGAAATTATAATGCTTGCCTTGGCGACGACTACAATTACTTTCATTATGTTTGTGTTTAAAAATTGTAACCAAAACCATCACTTTCATTATATTGGTGTTGAAAATTATAACCAAAACCATCACATCAAACCATCGTTAATCATTTATTTCACTAATCATTTTCTAACTACTATCCAACATATGATTTTTCATCATTCGTTATCAACATGGAGATTTTGACTAGGCTCAGTCCAGATATTTTCAAACAGGCCTATTAACTATGGGCTTCAATCTGGGCTGGGCTTGGCATTAAGACAACCATAAAGTATAAACGTTAATAATAAGGGAAATACAATAACTTTGTAACTTTTTCATAAATATTTTATTACTTTATATAGTTTGTTATATTTTCAGGTGATGGTATAATGTTTATTTTTCTAAAACTATTTCATCATGCCCTGTGTTTAAACAAGGGCTTTTGTGTGATGGGTCCAAAACCATACACTTTTTTAAAAATAAAATAGTAAAATAATATTGAACTATAATATAAATATCTTATGTCTTAAAACAAAATAAACGAAAATAATAACCATGGATTCTAAAAAGTGGCTAGTTGCCAGTGGCGGACCCAGGATTTTTGGACAATGGGGTCTAAAAAAAAACAAAAAAAAAACGAAGAAACAGGTATCAAACCCATGACCTTTTGTGTGTAAACAAGGGGTTTTACCACTGCACTAGGCTCACTTTCATTATTATGGGGTCCAACTAAATTATTTTATGGGGTCCATAGACAATTTTATATACCATTTCTACTATTTTTTTTAAAAAAGATTGGGGTCTGAGGACCCCGTTCCTCGTAACGTAGGTCCGCCCCTGCTAGTTGCAGAGCCGGTCCTAAAGATTCAAAGTGCCTTGTACGAGCCGAAAAAAAGCTCTTAGACCCTAACAAATTAGATGAGCTATATTTTTTTTAACAGTGAATAACATTATAGCAATAAACATAGAAATATTATTGTATTAGAATGGCATACCGTAATAGCTAACAGATGAATCGTAAACTGTCCTAGTATTCTTGATAGCAAATTGTTTGATCACCTATACGCAGTATAAACTATCTTAGATTTCGTTCTCCATAGCTATCATCGTCAATCCATTCAATTAAGGCTTAGTATTCAACAAAACATCCAATTTAGGGCTCAACAAAACACGCAATTCTAACAATTAACAAATAACGAATGATCGATTAGGGCACAACATTCAACAAAGCACTAATTTTAGGGCTCAACAAGACACCAAATCTTTAAGGACCGTTTATTCGTCTTTAAAAATAACAACTTTACTGATTAAAAGACATTACATTTAACAACATGCATAAAAGCTTTTAACAAAATTTGGGCATGACCCGTCCATAAGACGAGCATACCCCTGTTAAGATTATAATCAAAACTAAATACAAGACTACGGTTTGTTTGACAACATACTACTAAAACCAAAACAACAAGTTTTGAAAAGTATGACTACTAACAAAGTTATGCAAAATAAACAAGCGTTTGACACAAAACATTAAAGCAAACTAGCGGAAGCGATTGGCATGACATATCAAGAACACGTGCTCGCTCCAATTCACCAATTCTCCAAGTCGCCTAAGATGAGGATTTACCTACATTCACAACAAACTTTAAAAAGTTAATCATAATACTTGATTCGCTTACAACAACATCAATATAATTCCATTCGTTTATACTCTTTCATTTCTCTTACGCTTACGGTTACCCAACTAGTTAGATTGGCATATACTCTCATAATGAGATGCAATGGTACACTTACGACCCGGTAACATCGGGTTGAATGCCTTCAGCATAAATTCTTCGTTCTATCCGTTAAATGGATTGAACTTCATACATTCCTTATTGCATTCATGTCCACCCGTTCTAAACGGTTGGTATCATATTCTTACTCGACTTGTTCAATTCGAACCGGTCGACTTGCATAGCTTATCGTAATCTTCGTTAGCATAATCAAACCCACAAGGAGTTTGTTGTTCATTTACTAATAACCATATTCATTATAACTCGGATTGTTCATCATAATTATTAACAAAATTTAAGAAAGGTTTTGTATGCACGGAACATACCTCGGTCTTGCGTGCCTTCCGTTTTCCTAGTGCTTGTACCTTCTTCCTTCACGCCTACATTACAACATTCATTCATTCATTTAGTTCATCTACTTCATTCTACCATTTTTCCAAGTTACTCATAAATTCATCTCTTAAGCATTTCATCAAACACTTGGTAGGCATCATAATTAAGGTATAAGGTACAAGTCTCTAAAGCACATCTTTACTAGTTCATCATCACCCAACATTCATGTTTATTCTAATTTTGCATAATTAATTCCTCCTACATCAATTTATCTAACATTCAAGCATTACAAACTAGATCATATATCAAGATAACATACAATCACAATCCTTATGATCTTCTTAATCATAACACAATTTCACAAAGTGGGTTTTCACTACAATCTTTCATGCAACCTAAAATCACACATGATTCTTGTTCTAGGAGGCAATTCTAACTCAAATTTCCCATATATGGTACAAGAAATCGAGATTGGTTGAACCCCTCATTCTATAATTCGTGATTTCAGAAAATTAAGCTTACCACTTCAATAATCGAGTTTAGATGAGTGTAAATCGGAGTTCATGCATTGGATTATCCTTGAATTTCCACTTCAATTTGCTGAATTTGGAGAACAAGGGTTTCACCTTGTTCCCCTCCTGCTTGATCGATCCAACCCACGCACAGAATGTGTGTTTGTGGGTTTACCCATTATAAATCCTTATTTATTAGAACTTTACACATTACCCCCTCCTAAGTTGATAAGTATTTAATTCAAGCATTATTTCAAAATTTTAACTTATTTCATATCATAACCCATCAACTAGGTTACTTTTTGTTCATTTTCATTTATTTTAATTAATAACCGGTTTTTGGGGCGTTACAAAATCTTAACAATTAATCAATTAGAGCTCAACATTCGACAAAACACTCAATTTAGAGCTTAACAAAACACTCAATTATAAAAATTAACTATTATCAATTAGGGCAAAATTATAGAAATCAATTTAACAATTATCAGTTAGGGCAAAATTTATAGAAATCAATTAAGTGAAAAAAACAAAACATACCGTACTTCTTGGTGGTCAACACAGGTTCGGGGGTGGTGGGTGGCTGGTGGTCGACGATCGTTGGTAATGGTAGTGGTCGGTGGGCTGTAGGTTGGGGCTGGGCCGCGTATATTGTTGTCATCGCCCTTGTTTCTTTTTTTTAATTGATGTTAAACGTTATTATTATTCTATATTGGGGAAAGTGATTATGAACCTGTCACACACATAAGCTTAGATGTGAAACCCCCAAAACTACGTCGTTTTGTTTGAAATCCCTAAAATTTTAAATTAAAACATACCATTTTTCGTCTTCCTTCCTTTCTTTCTTTTTTTTTAACCCCAGTGTAGCTACAAAATTCAAACATATTTCAGAACTGCATGAACATCATGACATCTTTAATTGATTCAGGAGATATAGCCTAATAATATCTTAGAGGTGGTATAAGACTTAGGAACCATTAGGTCCTGGGTTCGAATCTCACAAGGGAATTAATCCTTCAAACAAAGAAACTCATTCGATATGAGACTAATGAGTATGCCTAATTCTAGTTCTACTAATCCATGTTCTGTTGGAAACAATTTTTTATTTGACAAACCCATTTTCTATTTACCTATTATTACAATATTTATAAAATTTACATTCTTAAATCATTGTATTGTTTTGTCTTATGAACACTTATCTTAGGAAGGATGTTAAAATCAAAATCACTGTACTCAAACAAAAATTGATCATACACAACTTGAACTTGCAATAAACAAACAGAAAACATACATCCAAACATGTTTGTGATACCCATGCATGTATTAGGAGCATATTGGAATGCAATCTTAACTTCAAGTCTGACTAGTAATTAGTGGCGGAACTAGAACATTAACTCAGAGGTATCCTAAAAAAAAATTTCACCGTGCAATCGTACAATATTAAAAAAACGACAATAAATAAATAGAGTAAAACAAATATCTAATAGATTTGTCCTCTTCTTTTTTTCATAGCTTGAAATCGTTTCCATCACATTGTCGTTTTTTACTTCACGTAAAAAATCCTTTTCGACCGCACAAACTATAGCATTGTTCAAAAATTCCGGGCCCATTCGATTGCGTAAATCCGTCTTGACAAGCTTCAATTTCGAAAAACATCTTTCAACGGTTGTTGTTGCAACCGATAAAAGCAAAGCTAGCTTCACTACCCGATAAACTGAAGGAAAAGAACTATGCGTTCCCGTTTCAACCATAACACGCGCAAGATCACTTATTCTATTCAAGTTTGCAAATTTATTACCATCACTTATAGTGTGACGAAATGAGCAATTGAGATTTGGGCTTATTATTTTCAATTGATTGGTATCCTCGTAGTTGTGTCGTGCATTAAAACTTCAAGGCAATTGGGCAATTATTTACAATCTTTTATTATTTTGGGCTAAAATATTGGACAATTAGGCTTATTATTTACAATCTTCAATTGATTTGGACTAAAATATTGGGCAATTGAGATTTGGGCTTATTATTTTCAGTTGATTTGGGCTTACATACTCTTTTTTAGGGGTGTCCTTGTAGTTGTGTAGGGGTATCATTGGTATAAAAACCGGAAAAAAAAAATTTACACTACCGATAAAAAGTTGAGCCGTAGCCCATGCTACTGCTCGGACAACATAAGGTCCGCCCCTGCCAGTAATTATGCTTAACACTAAAAAGCAGTGGCGGAACCAGAACAATTTAGTTAGAGGGTCATCATAAGTTTATATTCTATATTGGTTCAAATTAGGGGGTCCATCTCTAAGTTTGTTCTTCAAAAATTCAAAATTTATAAACAAAAATTCAAAAAGTTCCGGTGACCGGAGGGTCAACGGACCCTCTTGACCCCCTCTGCTAAAAAGGTACGCATTCAAGACGTGAGAGCACTATCAAAAAAAAAAAAATTTATCGTGGACTCACTATGTTAATTACTCTCTTCGTATAGATATGTTTTGACTTGTATACATTTAGAAAGTATCAATTTTGATGGTGATTAATCTTTAGGGGTCAAGTTATTCTACAAAGACTTCTAATTGTAAGAAGTGTAAGAAGGATTTATAGAGTAACAAGTGTCCAATAACCTAAAACTAAACCCACTACATCACCACCAAAAACCTAAACACCCACCCCCGCCCCACCACCACCCAAAAACCTAAACCCCCCCCCCCCCCCCCCAAAAAAAACCCTAAACCCCCCCACCCCAGTAATTATGCTTAACACTAAAAAGCAGTGGCGGAACCAGAACAATTTAGTTAGGGGGTCATCATAAGTTTATATTCTATATTGGTTCAAATTAGGGGGTCCATCTCTAAGTTTGTTCTTCAAAAATTCAAAATTTATAAACAAAAATTCAAAAAGTTCCGGTGACCGGAGGGTCAACGGACCCTCTTGACCCCCTCTGCTAAAAAGGTACGCATTCAAGACGTGAGAGCACTATCAAAAAAAAAAAAAAAAATTATCGTGGACTCACTATGTTAATTACTCTCTTCGTATAGATATGTTTTGACTTGTATACATTTAGAAAGTATCAATTTAGATGGTGATCATTAATCTTTATGGGTCAAGTTATTCTACAAAGACTTCTAATTGTAAGAAGTGTAAGAAAGATTTATAGAGTGACAAGTGTCCAATAACCTAAAACTAAACCCACTACATCACCACCAAAAACCTAAACACCCACCCCCGCCCCACCACCACCCAAAAACCTAAACCCCCCCCCCCCCCCACCCAAAAACCTAAACCCCCCCACCCCAGTAATTATGCTTAACACTAAAAAGCAGTGGCGTAACCAGAACAATTTAGTTAGGGGGTCATCATAAGTTTATATTCTATATTGGTTCAAATTAGGAGGTCCATCTCTAAGTTTGTTCTTCAAAAATTCAAAATTTATAAACAAAAATTCAAAAAGTTCCGGTGACCGGAGGGTCAACGGACCCTCTTGACCCCCTCTGCTAAAAAGGTACGCATTCAAGACGTGAGAGCACTATCAAAAAAAAAAAAAATTTATCGTGGACTCACTATGTTAATTACTCTCTTCGTATAGATATGTTTTGACTTGTATACATTTAGAAAGTATCAATTTAGATGGTGATTAATCTTTAGGGGTCAAGTTATTCTACAAAGACTTCTAATTGTAAGAAGTGTAAGAAGGATTTATAGAGTTACAAGTGTCCAATAACCTAAAACTAAACCCACTACATCACCACCAAAAACCTAAACACCCACCCCCGCCCCACCACCACCCAAAAACCTAAACCCTCCCCCCCCCCCCCCCACCCAAAAACCTAAACCCCCCACCCCCACCCCCGCAAAAAAAAAAAAAAAAAAAAAAACTATAACTCACCAAAAAAACCCCCAAAAAACCTAACCCCCCCCCACCCCCACCACCACCCAAAAACCTAAACCCCCACCCCCCACCCCCTCGGCAAAAAAAAAAAAAAAAAAATTTTTTTTTTGGTGGGTGAGGTGGTGGGGGGGGGGGGGGGGTTGGTGGTGGTGGATGTTTAAGTTTTTTTTTTTTTTTTTTTTTAGTGGGTTTTTTTGTGTAGTGGGTTTTTTAGGTTATTGGACACTTGTCACTCTATAAATTCTTTTTACACTTCTTACAATTAGGATCTTTTGTATTTGATCCTAATCCTAATCTTTAGTATATTAGATAAGCTAGACCAACATCTTTCCACCAACAGAAAAACTAAGTAAATGGGTCACATGGATTTTATGCAATGCATAAATTGTATTTGTAATATTATTAGGTCACTCGTTGGGGGTGGCGACCCGCCACTTTACCACTATTTTAACTAAAAAACCACGACTATCACCTTTGGGGGTTAGTTCCTTAACGTCCTCATCACTCACTTCACCAACCCAATATATAGTCTTATATTTAGTTAAACCACAACATATAGCCTTACCTTTAATACATTAGCTATTACTTAGAAGATGCTAATTGAAAATTCCTAACATAACTATGTAAGTTAATCATCAAGACACTAGACACGTGATTAAACATGTAAACTCAATCACATTTTATTTTTAATCAAAGGAAAGTACATATATCCTCATCAATTTTCGAAATCTTGTAGGTAACAATGAGTTCATTACGCTCTACATTTCCCGTCTTTCTAATGTGGACCGAATTAGACACAAGTGACAATAACACCAAAATGCTATATCGCTTCAAAATACCTTGATGGTGTTAACATATTTGAACACATTGGTTCAAATATCATTAAAGACCCCAATGACTACTATGAACACAAGCCTTTTTTGTCAAAAAAAAAAAAAAAAAAAAGTTGCAAAGTATCTAAAGTTACTACATTCATGTGTCTTATGATTTACAACCGAAAACAAAGGCTCCTTCCTAGTCTTCAACTCCCCACTTCACCAACTTCCACGTGAGTTAGGCACGTGCATCCCACCCCAAATCACGTGACTGAAGCAACACATGTGCTATCACGTTCAAGAAAAGAAAAAACTAAACAAAATATACTAGAAATAGCATTTGCATAGACAAAGCATTCAATTTTAATTTTTTGTTTTTTCTATTTTATTTGCATAGACAAAGCATTCAATTTTAATATCACGATTTTGGCCACTGTCTTATATCACTTTTACCTTTTTAGCTCAAATTTTTTTTTAACATATGAGCCATCAACGTTTTTTTTTTAACTTTTTTGGCCCCTAACACTAACCCCATCCATTAAATGTTAGGAGCCAAAAGTGTTAGAAAAAAGACGTTAGCTGCTAAAAGCGTTAAAAAAAAGACGTTGTGAGCTCAGATGTTAAAAAAAAAAATTTGAGCTAAAAGGGTAAAAGTAATATAACCATAGGGAAAAAAATCGCAATTTACTCATTTTAATTTTTTGTTTTTGAGTAAAATGCACGGATAGTCCCTGTGGTTTGGTGAAATTTCACCTTTAGTCCCTAACTTTTCAAAATTACACTCTTAGTCCCTGTGGTTTGACAAGTTGTTACTCGGATAGTCCCCAAAGTGGATGAAGGTTACTCAGATAGTCCCTGTGGTTTGACAAGTTGTTACTCGGATAGCCCCTGTGGTTTGACAAGTTGTTACTCGGATAGTCCTGGTCATTTCACACCCGCTTAACCAGAAAAACTAACCTTCATCCGCTTTGGGGACTATCCGAGTAACAACTTGTCAAACCACAGGGACTAAGAGTGTAATTTTGAAAAATTGAGGACTAAAGGTGAAATTTCACCAAACCACAGGGACTATCCGTACATTTTACTCTTTGTTTTTTTATTTTGTTTAAATACAAAGCACCTCAAATTACCCAATAGGAGAATGCCACGTGGGTTGACCCACCGCTTATTGGCTTCTGAATCCCTCACATGCCTTGCTGAGTGCTGACAGACACTCCCCTCACCCGATGGGAGTCACGTGCTCTTTGGACTTTAAATTGTATTCGTTGATTTTTGCTTCACTCTTTTTTCAAACTTGTAGTTTAAGCGTTTAAAAGAATTAATATTATCTAAAGTTAGCGTGTACCCGTTTAGGACAACATAGTCTAATCAGAATAGGGTTAAGACCCTTTATTTAGGAATGTGTGAGATCTCTCTTACAACAATTTAAAGATTCTTACCGTTCAAAAAAATAAAGAGTGTTACGTTTTTAACCAGGGTTAATTAATATCGTAAAATAAACAAGTATACATTTTTTTTTCATTTAAAGTTTACATATATTTAAAGTTTATATATTTATTCTCTAAATTTCTTTAAAATATACTACATATTAATGATTTGCTTGAAAAATAATATATTAACCCATAAGGTAGTCAAAATTTAAGAAGTTAATGAAGTGTCGTGAAGTTTCTAAAATGTTAAGAGACTAGGGATGTTTATTGAATCGAATAAGTTGAACTTTGAGCTATTTGAATTTTGACTTTCAAAATTCTGTATTTTGAAGTCTCTTGAAATTCGACTTATTTGTTTCGCATAAGCTTATTTGAATTTGAGTCGAATTCAGGTTTATTCGACTTATTAGAATTAGAAAAAAATATGGAGAAACTAAAGTTACAAATAAGAAAAAAAGAACAAGATAACAAATTTCCTTAACTCTTTAGCAATCATACAGGGTAACACATACATAGAAAAAACAGCTCAAAAAACATAACTAAAGGTTAAAAACGGTAATAACAACGATGATAAACAGTATGAAAACATAATAAAACAGCAACCCGAAACAACAAATAAAATGAGTGTACACAAGTGCAAATATCATTTACTAATATTATATTAGCTTAAATTCTAGAGCCATTAAATGAATTAAAAATAATTAAGTGCAAAAACAAACTATAGAAACCCAACACAACTAAACAAATGTTATATATAATACATAATAAATAAATAAATGGGTTATTCGAATAGCTTCGAATAATAAAGATTCAAATTTGAATTTGAATTTGAATCGAATTCGAATTCTTTGTTTGATTCAAATATTTATTCGATTCGAATAATCAAAAATTTGAATCGAATTTCGAGTTATTCGAGTGTGATTCGAATAACCAACACCCCTATGTTGAGGTAAGTACTTCTTTTATTTGTAACATTTTATGAATTTATCTTTAAACTGGTCAGGATTTAAAATTGATAAGGTAGAAATTCATTTAACAAAATAATCTATATGACATTTACGTCAACAAAAGAAAATAGAATATACTCTTTATACATGTAACGATTGTACTAGTAAAAAATTATACGTGTATTCTTGTGGTATTATTCCTTTTAGTTATAAGATAAATATATTTTTAAATTATATGTAAAGTAGAAAAAACGTATATCAGATACATAGTTTTTAGTTTTTTATAAGAGAAATCACTGAGAATTATAATTGTTGTTGGTGTACAAAACTCTATATAGTCATGTTAGAAAGAAATTTCATTTAAATAATGTAATTTTCTGATATACAAACTATTGATTCATACTATTATATTTATATAGATATGTATCATGTTAATAAAAAATTCCTGTTTAAAAAAAAAAAGAACAAAACCTTAAAACAAACATGCTATAGCTTTTATTCGCTCTATTTACCATTTTAAATTGTTAAATAAATCTAATTTCATTTCATCTATATTAAAAGTATATATTAATTATATAGTTTTTTATATTATTATTTAGTGACGGAGAGAGTAAATGCAAATTGCAAAGGACAATTACCAATGAGGAGGTGAGTACTACAAGAATTATTCGACATCACTCCTAGGGATCGTTCCATTCACCTTTGGCCCCACTATGGTCTGATGTAGGCAGATAATCCAACGCGGCATTAATACATGTTTGTAAGAAAGTAGTTTTTCCCCGCGTTGCGGGGCAATAATCCGAATATTTCTCTCTCATAAAATGTATGTCTGTGTTTCGGTTACTTGTACATACTACTTATAACATGATCTAAAAAAATATTACACCGAGTCAATAAATTAAAACAAAAACACTACCATACTTTTACTAAAAAAAAACTAAAACAATGGAAAGACTATAATTTTAAATTGAGAGCAAAATTGAATTTTTTCAGGACAAATGAGCATGTACCAGGCATGTCTGAACGAATAAAAATTACACCTATGCCCGCCCGTGTTGCAGGGCGTTAAATCAAATATTTCTTAGTTTCATAACATGTATGCATGTATTTATACTACTTATAACACGATCTAAAAAAATACATCGAGACAACCAATTAAACGAAAACACTACCATAATTTTGCTAAAAAAATTAAAATAATAACAGGTCTGTAATTTTGAGCTGGGGGTAATACTAATTTGTCAGGACCAATGAGCGAGTGTTAGACAACTGTTTGACACAATAAGAGTCAAACAAGCAAAATAAAACAGTACTATAGTTTTGCAAAAAAAAAAAGTAAAACGATGGCAAGATCATAATTTTTAACTGGGGGAGAAATCGTAAATTTTGAAATTGGAGCAAAATCATAATTTTGAACAAAGGGCAAAATCGTAAAAATATTTTGAACTGGGGCGAAATCATAATTTTAAACTGAGTGCAAAATCATAATTTTGAGCTATGGGGGAAAACATAATTTTATTTTGAACTGTGGGAAAAAACGTAATTTTGAGTTGGGCGCAAAATCGTAATTTCGAGCTAGGGGCAAAAACATATTTTTATTTTGAAGGGGGGCAAAAGCGTAACTTTAGACGGATGGCGAAAGTGTAAATTTAAATTGGGAGTAGAATTAGAAATAGGTTTTTGAACTGAGGGGAAAAGCGTAAATTTTGAGTCAGGGCGAAAATGTAATTTTATTTTGAATTAGGGGCAAAAACGTAATTTTAAACAAATGACGAAACCGTAATTTTAGGTTGGGAATAAAATTAAATTAAGAATGGATGGTTCAATAGGGAAGTGTCAGACAAGCTGCCTGACACTATTCCCTCAAACTCATTTTTGTATATGTAGGATAATTATCTTCTCTAGATATATATATTAGTTATAAATTATAAAATACCAATAAGGTGGTGGTGGAGCGGTAAGTGAGAGATTTGGTGTTTTAAGTTTGATTACTGCACTCTCCATTATTTTTTGCGGCACCTGGTGATGATGGGAGACTAAACGAATAGGCGGAGATCGCTAGTTCGATCCTTGAACTGAGTGGGTTTTATCCCACCGCACTGTCGTGCCATCGGGCGAGCGTTTACGGGATTCGGCCCTAGGTGATGGTTTTTCCCAGTTTGGAGACGAGTGTATCCCGATATGGTGAATTTCGTCAGTAGCTCATTTGCAGAATTCGTTGGCCGTTAAAAAAAGTTATAAATTATAAAATATAACAGTAAGCATTAAATACGGTTGGTGATTTATATTTTAGTGTTATTATTATTTTATATTTTCATGTCTTAATTACTTTAACATTATTGACTATTTTTTTTCTAAAATGTTATAAAAAGAACTACAAAATATGATCCATATAATTAATTGTATGCACAAAAAGTTCTAGATTCTGTTTTTATACCTATTAATGACATTAAATACGGTGTTAACCGTATTAAAACACCGTTTAAACACTGTTGAGTGACTCACCTTTTCTAAATTGCCGGTCCCAAACAGAATCTAGAACACACCAGGCCTGAGGTGAAAGATGGTGCAGCCTTAAAAAAAGGAGTGACTTGGGCAGGGGTGGTGGCTGGCAAGAAGATACAGCAGGAGGAACAAATTGGACTCAACTTTGCAAATGAGTCAAAAGCCTATAGTAACTGGAGAGGAAAAGCTGTGCTGGGTGAACTACAAGAGCTGGAACAGATTAGAAAAATAAAAGAAATGAGGAAGCAGCTTGGTCTCAGGAATGACCAAGTGAGATATATCGGAGGTCTAAATGTGCTTATCGTCTTTGATACAGAGGAACACATGGATTTCTTAACGTCAAAAAATGAAGAAATATGGAATATTTGGTTCAAAAGCAAGAAAATATGGAATGGGGAGTATATTTCGTTTCAAAGAATCGCTTGGCTAAAAATCAGGGGTGTTCCGATGCAATTATGGATTGATGGCGTTTTTAATTGTATCGGTGAAAAATTCGGGAGGGTGGTAAGACCATCTGTTGCAGATGAAAATGATCTTTGCTTCAACTACGACTCGGTTGGTGTTCTGGTTAATCATGGGGCTACGATAAGTGAAAAAATCTCAATTAGGTGGAAGCATCTTCTGTATGAAGTCTGGGTCACGGAATCCAACCAATTCTGGGATCCGGATTTTGTTACGAAATTAGATACATATGATACCCCAGGAAAACCGACTCCACGAACCTATTCCAATGAAGAACAGTCACCGGCAAAGATGGAGTCAGGTGATGAAACAATAGGTGAACCAGTGTCGGCAGAAAACTCGCCGGAAATTGACGTATGCATGGATGTAGGAAGACGGAACGACGAAATCAAAGAAAACGAGGAGCCGTTAAAGTCAGTTGAAGAGTTACCGTTGAATAATGAGAGTTCCGAGGTAAACATTTTAAAAACGGTAGTTAATAAAGGCGGTGATGTAGTAAACGAGGCAAATGAAGGAAATAAAATAGATGAGGTGAACATTGAGGTAAATAACGGGCCCAATAATCAAGCTGGGAGCTCCAGTGGGCCAAAAGTAGAAACCCACAAGAAAAAGAAAAGGATTAACTTAATAGAAGCCCGTAATGCAAGCCTTAGGCCCAATGCGGATATTGGCAAAGGCAGGTTACCAGATCTTAACATTGAGTTGTCCGACGAATCAAGAATAAGGTCAAAAAGGAGAAATATAATTAAAAGAGGCAGGGTTCACAGAAGAAGGAACAAGATTAAAATAAGGGTAGCAGAGGAAGATATAGTAGACTTGGAACAACGTGAAGGGGGTCTGGAAGACGATCTTGAATCTGATTGGGAGGAGAGTTCAAACCAGGAGGAGACACAATCAGGTACGGAAGTGTTAGAAACACAGGCAGAAAACGACCAGAATAGGAAGGAAAAGGAGGTTATCGAGGAGGAAATTAGGGCTACAATGAAGTTTGGGGAAAAAATTGGGATTGATTTGTCAAAAGCAGAAAACTTGGTAAAGGAAGTTACTGTAGAAGAACAGGAGGATGCAGGGATACAATGAATTTCGGATCTCTAAACATCAAAGGTGCGGGTGGTGCTGGGAAAGCGGCAGGAGTAAGAGCTCTTTTATCAAAATTTAACCTTTCGTTTATAGCCATACAAGAGACTCAGTTCAGGAATCTACCGGATAGTAGGATTAGAAAGTTTTGGAATAACTCAGAGTTCGACTACTCTAAAGTTGATGCGGACGGGAGATCGGGAGGATTATTATCATTGTGGAATCCAGGTTTGTTCAAAAAAGAATTGGAAATAAAGAAACAAAACTACCTATTAGTAAAGGGCAGAGTAGTTGGGGACAACATTGATTTGGTTATCGTTAACGTTTATGGCTCCACGATTTTAGCAAACAGGAGGAGAATGTGGGATGAACTGTTAGCCATAAAAAGCGAAGTAGATGGATACTGGATTTTGATAGGTGACTTTAATGAAGTCAGGATACCAGAAGACAGATTGAACTCAGCTTTTGACGCAAACGGAGCCATACGTTTTAACAACTTTATAAGCAGTGGAGGCTTTCAGGAGTACAATATGGGGGGTATGAAATACACTTTCTTATCAGGAGATGGCTCTAATTTAAGTAAGCTTGATAGAGCTCTGGTTTGTGGTAACTTTATGATGAAATGGCCGAATGCTAACTTATTGGCATTAAATAGGGAAATCTCAGACCACAGCCCTATTATATTAACGACAGTAAATAATAGCTTCGGACCATCCCCGTTTAGACTATTCAACAGTTGGTTCACAATGAACGGGTTCGATGAGGCGGTGAGAAAAGGTTTGGAAAGTTTGTTTGAGTCAAGGTTTAAAGATGAAGTGTTGGCCGAGAAACTAAAGGCAGTAAGAGATGAACTTAAAGCATGGCGTAAACGGAAAAAAGAAGAGGATGAAAAGGAATTGGTGATAGCACAAAACAAGTTGAAACTTCTGGATGGGCAAGCCGAAAGTAGATCACTAACTGTACCAGAATTGGCATCTTGGCAGGATTGTAAGAAAAGAATAAAAGAATGGCACGATGTTCAGGCAATGGATATGCAGCAGAAGGCTCGATCACGCTGGGTGGAATTAGGAGACGAGAACACTAGCTATTTCCATGCTATTGTAAACAGTCATGTGGCAAGAAACAGAATCAATGGTTTATGGATAGAAGGGGAGTGGGTTACGGACCCAGTTATCATAAAGAAGCAATTCATGAAGGCTTTCCAAGTAAAATTCAAAGAGCCAGTAAGCACCAGACCTAGAATCGGTCCGGATGGATTCAAACAGTTAAGTCCTGATCAAGCAAATCACATTACAGCTACGTTTACTATGGAGGAAGTTCGAAAGGCTGTCTGGGAGTGTGGTGTAAATAAGGCCCCTGGGCCTGATGGTATTACGTTCAACCTAATAAAAACTTATTGGGAAGAGCTTAAGGAACCGATAATGCAGGCCATGGCACAGTTCTTCACACATGGATCAATTCACCATTCTTGCAGAGCATCGTTCATCGCAATCATACCGAAGGTAACTGATCCTATGACTTTTTCTGATTTTAGACCGATATCACTAATTGGTGTGGTAAATAAAATCATATCGAAAGTTTTAGCGAATAGAATGAAAGGGGTTATAAAAAGTGTGGTATCGAATGTCCAATCGGATTTTGTGTCTGAAAGGAATATCGTAGATGGCCCCTTGGTAATTAACGAAGTAGTTGGGTGGGCGAAAAAGACTAAACGTAAGATTTTTGTGTTCAAAGCGGATATAGAAAAAGCTTACGATACGCTAAATTGGAAATTCTTAATATCTATATTAACACATATGGGATTTCCACCAAAATGGAGAAATTGGGTTATGGGGATCCTATTTGCCGGGAGAGGTTCGGTACTAGTAGACGGATCCCCAACGGGTGAGTTCCAGTATAAGAGGGGTTTAAGACAAGGGGACCCTTTATCCCCTTTCTTATTTATTGTGGCTATGGAAGCACTACACGTCATGATGGAAAGGGCGAAAAATATAAATGAATATTCGGGCATAAAACTACCTAATAATGGCCCATACTTAACCCATATGTTATTTGCGGATGATTCAATATTTTTGGGGGAATGGGAGGAAAACAATGTAAAAAATCTAAGAAGACTACTTAGAATTTTTTATCTTTTATCGGGATTAAAAGTTAACCCACGTAAAAGCCAAATATATGGTGTCGGTACTACCGAAGGGGAAGTCACATACATGGCATCGTTTTTTATGTGCAAAGCCGGGAAACTGCCATTTATCTATCTCGGGTTGAAAGTGGGTGCAAACATGAATAGAGTAACACACTGGAAGGAGATAATAGAAACTTTTAACAAGAGGTTATCTAGTTGGAAGGCCAGGCACTTATCCTTTGCGGGTAGGGTAACTTTGGTAAAAGCAGTTCTTGGTAGCCTGCCAAACTATTATCTGTCTCTTTATAAGTGCCCGGTATCTGTGTTGAAGACACTGGAAGGGATTAGAAGGAAATTCCTGTGGGGAGGGTGCAGTGTGAATAACAAAATCAGGTGGGTTAGATGGGAAAGAGTGGTAGCATCAAGGGATTTCGGCGGACTTGGCATCGGTAACATAAGAGACTTGAATCTGGCCTTATTGCTAAAGTGGTGGTGGAGACTAAAAATGGAACCAGATAGTGTATGGGCAAGAACCATAAACTCATTACACCAAAGTAAAAGAATCGTAGCATCAGTTCCAGTTAAAAAATCACTAGCAGGAGTATGGAGAAACATTGGGGAGATAGACAAAGAATTCCTAAAGAATAATGTGGTCGTAAATTCAAAGTTAAGAAGTAAAGTTGGGCAGGGGGAAAGGACGATGTTCTGGGCAGACGTATGGATTGGGAATGAACCTTTAAGTAAACAATTCCCAAACTTGTATCAGCTAGCATCAAATAAGAAGTCTAGAGTCAAGGATTGTTATCGATTGAACAGTGGGAATGTCGTGTGGGATTGGGCGTGGACGAGGGTGCCGAATAGTGAAGAAGAAAAAAGTGAGATGAAGGAACTGGTGAACAGGTTACAACAGAGGCCAATTTCATCAAATGAAGATATATGGTTTTGGAGCGGGTCCGAGCAATATGATTTCCAGGTAAAGGAGGTAAGACGATCACTAACCCAGCAGGTGGATCTAAACGAATCTGTATTCAGCTTCTTTTGGAACAATTGGACAACAAAGAAGAGCTTAATGTTTGTTTGGAGAGCTATAGAGGAAAAAATCCCAACAACCTCGGCTTTAGCACGCAGAGGCATGAATGTGACTGGAACAATATGTAAAACGTGTGGGGCAGCCGAGGAAACAGCGGGCCACATTCTGTTACAGTGCAACTTTGCGAAGCGGGTTTGGGAAGAAACGACAAAGTGGTTGAGGATACCTATGGTCAATACCGAAGGGAACCTAAAGGAGATGTTAACAGATCTGAATGAGGTACGATGCTGCAGAAAGAGGAGGAAAGCGATGCATGCTATAGCTATTTGTCACACCCCTAATTTCCACGTGTCACCGGTGGGCCCGGTGGGGGTATCGTGACGTAGTTGGTATCATCATAGACAAACAACACAATATAATAATGCACAGCGGAAGCAAAAGATAGATTCGTTTCAACTTTAAATAGAAATGTAATATTAATTATCACAAGTAGTCGAAACGGATCCACAGGCGGATCGAAAAATAAAATAGGATAATTGTTCAACAGTTTAATGTCGCCCAAGCTGTGTGACTTATTGTGGACGCTCTAGAAGCCTGCCAGCCTATTTCGTATAGTACCTGCACTTAATCTTTTGGGAAAAATACGTCAGTTTACACTGGTAAATACAATTCGACTGACTCATTTTGAAAAGGTTGAAAATTGATTTAAATGCACAAGGCACAAAACATTTTTATTAACTTGGGTCAATTATTTAATATAATAATCATGTGAACGAATTACATGTTACTTGCGTTCAGTGGCCCGGATCTAGTCTGGGCTAAAGATCAATGGACACACCACATAAGCGAGTTATACACTGACGGGTGCACGCCTACACCCCGTGCTCTGGTCGTGGCCATCTCGTAAGATGATGCCAAGGATATCCGGGACATGGTCATTAACCCCCCAAAGGCTTAAAGTAAGCAAGACTGTTTAAACGAGCCGCACAAATTATTCAAACTAAACACCCAAGGGTGTAGGATTTAACGCTCGATCAAGCGGTATTCTATATACCGTAACCCAAGCCCGTATAGGGAAAATAAGCCAAAGAGTATTTACCTGCGTATAGTATCAATCACAATCAAGAAAATGCAAGTATCTTTTACTGGTGCTCCTAATCTGGAACAAAGGTTTATAATAACCTATTAGATTTCTAACGGGTCTTTATTTAAGCCTAAGCCTAGACCGGTTAGTTTTAATGACGATACGGTTCACGCACGATTAAGCGAAGACCGGATGGAATGTGAATTTGACCCGACAAGTTTGAAGACTTGTATAATATGGGTTTACTAAGCACATTCTGGATTTTGAGACAAAAAGGATAATGTTTGACCCGTTTCGGCCAATTTATGCAAACTAGTTACATAAACCGAACCGAACGCGAAAAGTGTGTTACGGGTATCCAAAGGAGTCATATGCAAGTTCCCTGAGTTAATATGCTCTAAATATGATATAATATCAGTAAGTTATTTTCTATTATGCCCCAAATGGATTTAAACACGGTTTATGCCCCATAAGGGCATTTTGGTCATTTAAAAGTTTACAAAAGAGTTTATTTATGATTCTGAGTTACAAGTCTGGTCCATACAGTAATTATATTTAATTTTACATAATATAACAGTAGGGTATGACCCGTAAGTGAAAATTATCATTTAAAACAAAACTATGCACCATAGGGGCATTTTGGTAATTTCACAAGGGCTAAAAATGCCAAAACTGGAAATCTGAGTTTATAATATTGTACTTACTGTTTTTATATGAAAATATGCTAATTACGTCAGTAGGTATAAGTCTTATATGTTTGACATGGTTGTAGCATATACTTATGCGTTAAAAATGACTAAAAAGGCGAATTAGAGCCGTTTCCGGGTTTGTAAAAGAAAGCTGAGATTTTTATACTTCCAGAAGGTTCAACATACTTTATTTAATAAATAAAATCAGTAGGAAGTGGTTTGGGGTCAATCGGATTTATAAAACTCGTTTTATGGCCAAAAGGGCAATTTCGGTATTTACCGAATTAAGCTTAGAGACCTATGATACAATCAGCCAAAAATTAAATAAAAATCTTTAAAAATCTCAAAATATTATATAACATCAGTGTATAAAAAGTTTGATACCAAAAAGTGGGTCAAAATAGTCTATGCGCTAATTACGCCATTTATGTAACATAAAGCTATAGTTTTACGATATCGGCCATAACTCAAAATCTGGACCACCAACTGATCTCACATTTTCGGTGCAAGTTTATAATTTAGTAATAAAGATTTCTACTTTTTCACTTTTCCAAAAATCACGTTTTATATCAAAAAGGGCAAAATAGTCAACTTTAAGCGTAACTCGGAAACATGCATACTAATCGGTTAAGCATAGACTCAAGTTATAAAAATTCCAGAGAGTTAAACTAAAATAAAAATGGTCAAAAATATGCTCTAATGCAGATCTTAACATGCATGTACGAATTAGAACCGATAGTCAAAGAAAAAGTCAATTTAGGAGACTTTCGGTTCCGATTCGGGTTTAATACAGAAAATTGTCGAGTTGATCAAGTTGAAACATGTTCTTACACTATTTATAAAGTTATTTTGATGATCAAACAGGTTGCATGTAGCCTACATTACTGATTATGCTTAAATTTGCGAAAACATATTCTGTTGACTTTTTATGAAGAACTTTGACTCGACAATTAGCATGCTTAGAGTGTGAATCTGAACATACCCTTTTAGGGGTTTGTTATATTCATAAATACCAACTTGTTGGTACCTTTGATTCGAGATATGACTGAGCACATTTCGTTTAATTGCAAAGTCAAACTACATTTACGATATGTTTGACTTTTAGTAAGAACACTAAGCTAGAATGGAATAGAGGATGTTATAAATACTTACAAAGGTCCTAAGTGAGCTTAGAGAGTACTAGGAAGTGGTCTTCACGTTCAGGGAGCTCCAGAGAAGGTCTTGGGAATTCTTGAAGTTTCAAGTGTCTTTGGTTTTGCAACAATGGTGCTCTTTGAAACAAGTTTGATCTGAATTATGGCTATTGCAGGGGTTATAAGAGGTGAATAAAGGTCCCCATAATGCATGTAAGCTGATTGGTGCATCCTATAATCGATCACAGCTGTATTTGAGTCGGTTTAAAGGCTGCAACAGGCAGCTGTAGGTTAACAGCGCCCAGATACGAACCTAGCGCACCGTTACGCTCCTTATGTAGCGGTGCGCTAGACCTTGTCCGCTGCAAAAATTTGATACGCACCTAGCGCACCGTTACGCTACTTATGTAGCGGTGCGCTAGCCCTCGGCTGACGACAAATGTTTGCTTTCTTCCGAGCTTTGACCATGCAATACTTTAAATCTCTGAATTCCATGAACTTTATTCAGTAATGGGACCAGGTTACCAGCCATTGCATGTCATGGCATGTTCTTACACTTCTTGGCAACATGTGGAATGTTTAATTTGACGGAATTTCCTAAGGACTTGCATTGGATTCCAAATTTTAGGTTGTAACCATTTATTTGCTAAGATAACCAGATTATTTAAGTATAATATAGATGCGGATAAAATATATCCGGGTTAGGGATTTATTAATAGGTCGCTCAGAGGTATAAATTAACATGTCGACATTTAAATCCTACCGTACATCTTTGTCTGGCTTTGTATTTACAACACGTTTGCACAATATGACACGTGTCTCTATATTATTTGACGTAAAATTTCCGAGGTGTTACACTATTCAAGTAATGTGGAATTTGTGGAAAGCCAGAAACGAGAAAATCTTCGGTGACGGACACAACACGGTACAAAAGCTGATGACAATCATAAAGGAGGCAACCTATCAAGGAATGAGGATGAGGTCAAAATACAAAAGCTTTACGCGACAAGAGTGGTGGGATTTTAACGTAATTTGGTAGTTAAGTAAGGTGTAATTTTTAAGTTTTTGTTTTGTTCTCTGTTTTATTTTTTGGACTGTTTGTATGCTAGCTCCTGGCTAGTAGTTTTGGTGGAGTAATAAAAGGTTTCGTTGGCCATTCAAAAAAAAAATCTAAAATGAAGCAAGTCGGTCGTTTTGATATCCAAACAATCCAATCTCATGGTTTAACTACTTAGCTAATTTGAGACCCGATTGTCTAACCTATATTATTCATATTATTTTTTGCATTTATGCAATATTTAGTTTGGATACGTCTCAATTTTTTCCGAAGTCATCCAAATCAGACTATAAATACCGCTACTAGTGTTACTCATGTGAAATAATATCTTTATATTTATTTTTAACTGCTATTATAATTGGTGTACTATTTAAAAAGAAAAGATGATAAAAAATAAATTTATTATTTTGTATTTTACTATTGACTATAATAATATTACAATCATTTTTAAACATATTCCTTTTATTTTATAACTTATAATATACAATATTTTATAAAGCTCCATATATACCGTTACGACATTATTATTTTTATCTACGTTCCAAACTTCCAATATAATAGCAAGTAACGGTATCATGCTAGTACCATTGTAACGCCCGTCTCAATTTATCAAGATTTTAATAAACTACACATTTTAATGCTAAAATGTGGCTTCACAAAACTTGTCATACCAACATTTCCATATGTTTACAACATTAAAAAAAACATATTTGTAAATGTTTACATAATTCACTTATAACAAAACAAATCAAGATTTGACGCGGAAGCTTCATTTAACGTGTGTTCGGTTCTTACTCTTCGCTTGATCTTCATCCGAGACTCTCAACATTCACCTATGATCAAAACCAACTTAGAAGTCAGTTTTGATAGTTAAATAACAAGTACAACAAGCTGGTAATTGGGTCAAATAATCAAAATAAACAACATTTTCAAGAATTCACCTCGTCGCCGCGCGCGACGGCAAAGTCCTTTGGCCGTGGCGCGACGCCACGGTCCCATTTTGACAGAATGTTTTGATGCTGGTGCTGCATATTCGCCCAGCTAAGTTTTAATCAAAACCAAACTTCAACATGGCATAACTTTTGATCTAGACCTCCGTTTTACGCGATTCTTTTTCCTACGCGTCCGTAATTAAATTACGGGCCCGTTTATCACCTTGATTTGCATAAAATCTGATTTATCCAGTATTGGCTCATAAATCCTTTAGGTGATTATTTAAGTATAATATAGATAACCAGATTGTTTAAGTATAATATAGATGCGGATAAAATATATCCGGGTTGGGGATTTATTAATAGGTCGCTCAGAGGTATAAATTAACATGTCGACATTTAAATCCTACCGTACATCTTTGTCTGGCTTTGTATTTACAACACGTTTGCACAATATGACACGTGTCTCTATATTATTTGACGTAAAATTTCCGAGGTGTTACATCCTCACCCCCTTAAAAGAAATCTCGACCTCGAGATTTACTGAAACAAATGAGGGTATCTTTCTTTCATCGTGGATTCTACCTCCCATGTATATTCGGGACCTCTACGGGCATCCCATTTGACCTTAACAATAGGTATGTGCTTCCTTCGAAGCTTCTTTACCTTTCGGTCTTCAATTGATAACGGCGTTTCCACAAATTTCAAACCTTCATCTATATGTACATCCGTATATGGTATAACCGGTGGTCCATCAGCGGAACACTTCTTCAAATTACAGATGTGAAACACATTATGGATAGCGCTAAGTTCTTCAGGCAAGTTTAACTTATAAGCAACTGACCCGACACGTTTGATTATCTCGAAAGGTCCTATGTATCTCGGGCTTAGCTTGCCTTTCTTACCAAATCGCATCACCCCCTTCCAGGGTGATACCTTAAGCAACACTTTTTCACCTACCTCGAAGTGAAAATCTTTGCGCTGTGGATCCGCATAACTTTTCTGCCTTTCCCTGGCAGCTCTCAATCGTTCGCGGATCTGGACGATCTTATCCGTCGTCTCGAAAACAATTTCTGGTCCTGACAGTTGGACTTCTCCAACTTCCGCCCAACAAATGGGTGATCTACACTTTCTACCGTATAAGGCCTCAAAAGGCGCAGCTTTTATGCTGGTGTGGTAGCTATTGTTGTAGGAGAATTCAATTAGTGGTAGGTTCTTGTCCCAACTACCACCTAAGTCGATCGCACATGCACGTAGCATGTCTTCCAACGTTTGAATAGTACGCTCGCTCTGACCGTCAGTCTGTGGATGATAAGCCGTACTAAAATTCAAACGAGTGCCCAATGATTGTTGGAAACTTTTCCAAAAATGTGACGTGTATCTAGTATCTCTATCCGAGATAATAGCTACAGGTATTCCATGCAAAGCTACAATCTTATCAACGTATAATTGAGCTAACATATCCGAGCTGTAGGTTTCTTTGATGGGTAGGAAATGTGCTGATTTCGTCAGTCTATCTACTATGACCCATATTGTATCATTTCCTTTTCTTGTCTTTGGTAACTTGGTGATGAAATCCATCGTCACCATTTCCCACTTCCATACGGGAATTTCAGGTTGTTGTAGCAAACCTGATGGTTTCTGATGCTCAGCTTTGACTTGCGCACAAGTCAAACATTTAGACTCATAAGCAGCTACAGACTTTTTCAAACCAATCCACCAGTAATTTGCTTTTAAATCCTGATACATCTTGTCTGCTCCAGGATGAACAGAATATTTGGAGCTGTGGGCTTCCTGGAGGATAACATCCCGAAGTCCTCCAAAAATTGGAACCCATATTCTTCCATTTAGTCTAAGCATTTCGTCCTTGTCATGGGACAACTGCTCCTCAGTTACTCCCAACTTTTCTTCAGGATAATTAGCTTCCAACACAGCTTCCTTTTGTGCAGCTAATATCCTTTGGTTCAAATCATTCTTGATTTCAATGCGCTTGGCATTGATTCTTATTGGTTTAATCCTTTCTTTTCTGCTCAAGGCGTCAGCAACTACATTCGCCTTGCCTGGATGGTACTTTATTTCACAATCGTAATCATTTAGGGTCTCCATCCAGCGTCTTTGCCTCATGTTTAGGTCCTTCTGATTAAACAAATGTTGAAGGCTCTTGTGATCTGAATAGATCACACACTTGGTTCCATACAGGTAATGCCTCCATAGCTTCAATGCAAATACAACAGCACCCAATTCCAAGTCATGGGTGGTGTAGTTCTTTTCGTGAATCTTTAGCTGTCGTGAAGCGTAGGCAATGACTTTTCCTTTCTGCATGAGCACACAGCCCATACCAGTGTGCGACGCATCACAATACACCACAAATTCATCTATACCATCGGGCAGTGTTAGTACTGGTGCATTGCTCAGCTTGTTCTTCAAAACATCGAAGGATTCCTGCTGCTTAGGGCCCCAATCAAACTTAACTTTCTTGCGTGTCAATGAAGTAAGGGGCGCAGCAATCCTTGAAAAGTTTTCGATGAATCGCCTATAGTATCCTGCTAAACCCAGGAAGCTACGAATTTCAGTAGGCGTCTTTGGCTCTTGCCAGTTCATCACTGCTTCTACTTTAGCGGGATCCACTTGGATACCACGCTCGCTCACAACATGTCCAAGGAATTGAACTTCTCGAAGCCAAAATTCGCCCTTCGAGAATTTGGCGTAGAGTTTCTCTTGGTGTAGGAGTTTGAGAATACAACGAAGGTGTTTCTCATGGTCAGCCTTGCTCTTTGAGTAGATAAGGATGTCGTCAATAAAGACTATGACGAATTTATCTAGATAAGGCTTGCAGACGCGGTTCATGAGATCCATGAACGCGGCTGGTGCGTTGGTGAGCCCAAAAGGCATCACTAGGAACTCGTAATGTCCATAACGAGTCCTAAACGCTGTCTTGTGTACATCTTCATCCTTGACTTTCAACTGATGATAGCCTGACCTTAAGTCGATCTTTGAGAAGTAGCTTGCCCCTTGTAACTGATCGAACAGATCGTCGATCCTGGGCAAAGGATACCTATTCTTGATGGTGACTTTATTGAGCTCACGATAATCGATGCACAGACGCATCGATCCATCCTTCTTCTTAACAAACAAAATAGGCGCTCCCCAGGGAGACGAGCTAGGTCTAATGAAACCTTTCGCCAACAGATCGTCTAACTGCGTTCTTAACTCCTTCATCTCCGTTGGAGCCAACCTATATGGTGCTCTTGCCACTGGTGCTGCACCCGGAATGATGTCGATTCGGAATTCCACTTGCCTATCTGGTGGTAAACCAGGTAGTTCTTCTGGGAACACTTCGGGGTATTCCGAAATGACAGGGATGTCTTCAATTTTCGGCTTAGGCTCATCTACAGTAACTCGCGCCATATAAATGACACAACCCTTCTGCATACATCTGGATGCCTTGAGCATGGACATTTGTTCAGGCAATCCATGCTGGGTATCTCCTTGGATAGTGAGTGACTCACCTGACGGAGTTTTCACTACCACTTGTTTTCTATTGCACACAATCTGGGCTTGGTTGTGCGATAACCAATCCATGCCTATTACTATGTCAAAACCAGCTAGTTTGAAAGGAAGTAAGGATAATGGAAACGAGTGATTCCTAATGGATATAACACATCCATCTAAAACGGTTGAAGCGGTTTCTACGGTTCCATCAGCTAACTCCACTTCATACTTCACACTTAAGGCTTTCACAGGTAATTTTAACAACTCACAAAACTTATTGTCTACAAAGGATTTATCTGCTCCAGAATCAAACAGGACTCTAGCAAAGATATCATTTACAAGGAACGTACCGGTAATCACGTTGTCGTCCTGAATAGCCTCTTTAGCATCCATCCTGAAGACCCTTGCATTGGTCTTCTTCCCGTCTTCGGCTTTCTTGGCATATTTTGGGCAGTTAGGCTTAATATGCCCTTTTTCGTTGTAGCCGAAACAGGTCGCGTCCTTTAGATTCTTACACTCCGACGTCTTATGATTTGTGGATTTGCAAATTCCACAGGGTCGCGGGCGAGATTGGGAGTTCGTCTCAAGTCGACATTTCCCAAAATGGTACCTCCTACAAGTCTTGCATTTGGGTTTTTCTCCTGATTGTTGCCCATTCTTCTTCGATCCCGACCCTTTCCTGTGGTCGTCATTCCCTCTGTGTCTCTTCTCTGACCTTCGTGAGGTATCATCCTCACGCTTTCTCTTGTTCTCGGCCTCTTTGCTTCTTAGCGATCTTAGTCGGACCGCGTCCATTGTGAGGGACAAAGAGAGGTCAGTTACTGACCTGAAAGTCGTTGGCCGAGAGGCCTTCACACTTGCCTTTATTGCGGGTTCTAACCCCCCGATAAAACGAGCGATTCTCCTTGGTTCAGGGGTTACAAGATATGGAACCAATCGAGACATCGTGTTGAAGCTCGTTAAGTAGGCTTGGCAGTCCAGGTTTGTCATTACCAATGATACAAAATCGGACTCTATCTTTTCCACCTCATGCTGTGGGCAGAAATTTTCCTTGATGAGAGCAACGAACTGCTCCCAGGTCGTGCTATACAATTGTACCTTTCCGGTGGCCTGGATCAGTGATCTCCACCATGCTAGGGCTTCGCCTTTAAAGGACTGGGACACGAACTTCACAATGTCCCTTTCAGCACATCCACTTATGTCTACCACTGTATCAATCTCATCCAACCAGGTTATGCAATCGACAGCTCCTTTTTCCCCAGTAAAGTCTCGGGGCTTACATGAGACAAAGTACTTGTATGTGCATCCTCTAGCAGGAGGCGCATCATTTCTCACAATCTTCTTAGAGGGGGTACTGTTCTGGTTGGAAGAGTGCCTGTCATTGTCTTTCTTGGGTTCCTCTTTGTTAGGTATAACCTTCATAGAGGGCGGCTTACTATGAGCCTCTGACTGAACCCTGGGTTTCGACTTGGGATGAGATGCAGATCGAGTCCTACTATGGGTCTCGTTGGATTCACTATACTGTCTGTTCATTGCTTCGACAACAGCTTCATTTACTAATGCTTTCAATTCGGCACCAGTTACTAGTATCTTCGTGTTATCAGGGTCGTTTGCTGGACGACTATTCATTTCTTCCGACTTAGTCATGTAGTCTTAAATGCTACATAAAACAAGGACAAAGTCTATTTAGAAATCTAACTACTATTATCGTTCCTGACGATTTATTAACCATGGTAATTAAAAGCCATATTAGTTAATTTGTTAAGTAGTTTCATTCAGGACTTTTTATCAATAATTTTATCCTAAAATGAAATATATATTGGCACAATAGGCCTAGTCACATAGAAAATCTCTAAATTATAGATTTAGATTTTTATAGGATTAAAGTTGAATAATCAAAACGAATCAATCCTTTCTTTGGCAGGGAGTCTATAAGCTACGACTGCCTTTCTGTTTTATATGACATTTATTATGACCCGTAGGTATTATGTCACTTTCAATTATATATAAAAATATAAATTGGATAATTTATTAAAAAGGGTGACATGTGTGATTTTTGCGAATCACATTAGTCAAGAATGTTAACATATTTACAGATGTTAACAGAGATTGAATCTTTTTAAGTAGGTTGTACCGTCTTGGCTAGGTTTATAATAATATAACAGCTAGGTTTTACCCTTTTAAGATTCTTATTATTAGAATGGTGAATTACAATAATAAATGCTATTTTCCATTTATTCTTTTATTATATTTATGCATATAATTTAAAAATGAAAAGCTGAAATTACCATTCTAATTTAAAATTTAAAGAGTACAAAATTTGCCCTAAACGGGACTTTGATAAATAACATGCCCACGCAGGGGCTAAACAAATAACAAACCCTCGCAGGGGTCGAAATAAAAGCTATGCCCACGCAGGGGCGGAAACAGAAGAAAATTACCCACGTAGGGGTAGAGTACATAAAGATATGTCCACGCAGGGACATGCCTATCACTAAGATAAATAAAGGATTTAGTAATCCTTCTTGCTCTTACCCTTGAGCAAGTCCACCACCTTCTGAAACCTTCCCCGGTTACGCCTCTCATTATTCTGCAACTCCTGTTGAAATTCCTGACGCACCCCTTGAATCTCCTGTATGATTTCCTGAACTTGGGGTGGCGACATTGTCGGCGCCTGAGGTGGTTGCTGATAGTACAACGGCTGAGGAGGCTGATAAAACGGAGGTTGGGGCGGTTGCGGCTGCTGATACTGTGGAGGCTGAAAAGGCTGCGACTGTTGATACCCATATGGTGGGTACCCATAAGTTGAGGGTCCTGTGGCCCATGGATCTCCGAAGGGAGTCTCTTGGTGGAAGGTGTAAGAGTTCGCTGCAACCCAGTATGGATCTTCCGTAAAGTTATACCCCGGGGGATACTGCTGCTCGAATGGGTTAAATGCTGCAGCATTAGTATAAGCAGGAATTGGGTCTCCAAAACCCAATGGTGGCTGAGGCTGTGGCTGTGGCTGTGGCGCGACTGGCGCCGTTGCTACTTCAGAGATGGGATGCGACGACTCTCCCGTCTCTGATTCTTCATGGACCGGCGAGTACCGGCTGCTGCTTGACTGTGGAGGGGTGCGAATACGCACTCCTCCTCGCGAGGACATCCTCGCGTTCGTTCCTCTCCTTCGCCTTGGGGGCGAGGGAGGATGAGTCGGAGGTGGTGGTGGCGGTGGAGTAACCGCCACAAATCTAGAATCCATAGATGGATCCTGCTGCTGCTCTGGCTGCTGCTCCGGCTGCTGCTGGTGGTGCAGGGGAGAGCTGTGGTAGGAAGGGTGGAGAGGAGAGTTGTGGTAACTGGGAGTGTACACCCAGTTGTGCTGCCTGAAGTTCTCCATGAAACTATCGGGACCATTGTAAGGTGATCCCAAAAATGGTGACCCATCAGATATCTCGATGGGATGGTTTGGTGTCCCTGAGGGTGGCATGGCGGGATCATCATCCTCCTCAACGTCCATCGGGTTGTCACCCGAAAAGTGGTCCTCCGGTCCAAGTGGGTTAAAACCCACTGGTTCTTGCATGTAATCATCAGGGTTGTACAGCCCCTGAAAGGTGGGTGATGTGTTGTCGAATGGCGATGAGGGTCCTAGAGGAATGTAGGACGACTGAGAGTGATGAGATGGTGAGGAGACTGGCCCAGTGAAGGACCTCCATAGGTTTTGGGCATCTGTGTTGTGTGTGCCCGAGGGTGTTCGCCGGTGCGAAGGCCCGGCTTCGTGATCATTGCGAGCTGCATGCTTTCCATTTCCTCCGCCTCTACCTCTCATTCTTGGCGGCATGATGACAACCTGTCACAAAGAACAAGTGATACAACAAAATATATAATTAAGACAAGGTTAGAAAATTTGAACGAACATTTGGAAATTTCCTAAGTTCTTTGTCTAGACTCGGGATTCGAGGAATGTGCAATTGTGTCACTGAGATTAAACACAAAAGGCTAGTGTTTAATTCACTCAGAGTTGGCTCTGATACCAACCTGTCACACCCCGATCTCCACGTGTCACCGGTGGGCCCGGTGTGGGGTAAGGTGACGTGGTTGGCGTCATCATAGACAAACAACACAATATAATAATGCACAGCGGAAGCAGAATAGATTCATTTCAACTTTAAATAGAAATGTAATATTAATTATCACAAGTAGTCGAAACGGATCCACAGGCGGATCGAAAAATAAAATAGGATAATTGTTCAACAGTTTAATGTCGCCCAAGCTGTGTGACTTATTGTGGACGCTCTAGAAGCCTGCCAGCCTATTTCGTATAGTACCTGCACTTAATCTTTTGGGAAAAATACGTCAGTTTACACTGGTAAATACAATTCGACTGACTCATTTTGAAAAGGTTGAAAATTGATTTAAATGCACAAGGCACAAAACATTTTTATTAACTTGGGTCAATTATTTAATATAATAATCATGTGAACGAATTACATGTTACTTGCGTTCAGTGGCCCGGATCTAGTCCGGGCTAAAGATCAATGGACACACCACATAAGCGAGTTATACACTGACGGGTGCACGCCTACACCCCGTGCTCTGGTCGTGGCCATCTCGTAAGATGATGCCAAGGATATCCGGGACATGGTCATTAACCCCCAAAGGCTTAAAGTAAGCAAGACTGTTTAAACGAGCCGCACAAATTATTCAAACTAAACACCCAAGGGTGTAGGATTTAACGCTCAATCAAGCGGTATTCTATATACCGTAACCCAAGCCCGTATAGGGAAAATAAGCCAAAGAGTATTTACCTGCGTATAGTATCAATCACAATCAAGAAAATGCAAGTATCTTTTACTGGTGCTCCTAATCTGGAACAAAGGTTTATAATAACCTATTAGATTTCTAACGGGTCTTTATTTAAGCCTAAGCCTAGACCGGTTAGTTTTAATGACGATACGGTTCACGCACGATTAAGCGAAGACCGGATGGAATGTGAATTTGACCCGACAAGTTTGAAGACTTGTATAATATGGGTTTACTAAGCACATTCTGGATTTTGAGACAAAAAGGATAATGTTTGACCCGTTTCGGCCAATTTATGCAAACTAGTTACATAAACCGAACCGAACGCGAAAAGTGTGTTACGGGTATCCAAAGGAGTCATATGCAAGTTCCCTGAGTTAATATGCTCTAAATATGATATAATATCAGTAAGTTATTTTCTATTATGCCCCAAATGGATTTAAACACGGTTTATGCCCCATAAGGGCATTTTGGTCATTTAAAAGTTTACAAAAGAGTTTATTTACGATTCTGAGTTACAAGTCTGGTCCATACAGTAATTATATTTAATTTTACATAATATAACAGTAGGGTATGACCCGTAAGTGAAAATTATCATTTAAAACAAAACTATGCACCATAGGGGCATTTTGGTAATTTCACAAGGGCTAAAAATGCCAAAACTGGAAATCTGAGTTTATAATATTGTACTTACTGTTTTTATATGAAAATATGCTAATTACGTCAGTAGGTATAAGTCTTATATGTTTGACATGGTTGTAGCATATACTTATGCGTTAAAAATGCCTAAAAAGGCGAATTAGAGCCGTTTCCGGGTTTGTAAAAGAAAGCTGAGATTTTTATACTTCCAGAAGGTTCAACATACTTTATTTAATAAATAAAATCAGTAGGAAGTGGTTTGGGGTCAATCGGATTTATAAAACTCGTTTTATGGCCAAAAGGGCAATTTCGGTATTTACCGAATTAAGCTTAGAGACCTATGATACGATCAGCCAAAAATTAAATAAAAATCTTTAAAAATCTCAAAATATTATATAACATCAGTGTATAAAAAGTTTGATACCAAAAAGTGGGTCAAAATAGTCTATGCGCTAATTACGCCATTTATGTAACATAAAGCTATAGTTTTACGATATCGGCCATAACTCAAAATCTGGACCACCAACTGATCTCACATTTTCGGTGCAAGTTTATAATTTAGTAATAAAGATTTCTACTTTTTCACTTTTCCAAAAATCACGTTTTATATCAAAAAGGGCAAAATAGTCAACTTTAAGCGTAACTCGGAAACATGCATACTAATCGGTTAAGCATAGACTCAAGTTATAAAAATTCCAGAGAGTTAAACTAAAATAAAAATGGTCAAAAATATGCTCTAATGCAGATCTTAACATGCATGTACGAATTAGAACCGATAGTCAAAGAAAAAGTCAATTTAGGAGACTTTCGGTTCCGATTCGGGTTTAATACAGAAAATTGTCGAGTTGATCAAGTTGAAACATGTTCTTACACTATTTATAAAGTTATTTTGATGATCAAACAGGTTGCATGTAGCCTACATTACTGATTATGCTTAAATTTGCGAAAACATATTCTGTTGACTTTTTATGAAGAACTTTGACTCGACAATTAGCATGCTTAGAGTGTGAATCTGAACATACCCTTTTAGGGGTTTGTTATATTCATAAATACCAACTTGTTGGTACCTTTGATTCGAGATATGACTGAGCACATTTCGTTTAATTGCAAAGTCAAACTACATTTACGATATGTTTGACTTTTAGTAAGAACACTAAGCTAGAATGGAATAGAGGATGTTATAAATACTTACAAAGGTCCTAAGTGAGCTTAGAGAGTACTAGGAAGTGGTCTTCACGTTCAGGGAGCTCCAGAGAAGGTCTTGGGAATTCTTGAAGTTTCAAGTGTCTTTGGTTTTGCAACAATGGTGCTCTTTGAAACAAGTTTGATCTGAATTATGGCTATTGCAGGGGTTATAAGAGGTGAATAAAGGTCCCCATAATGCATGTAAGCTGATTGGTGCATCCTATAATCGATCACAGCTGTATTTGAGTCGGTTTAAAGGCTGCAACAGGCAGCTGTAGGTTAACAGCGCCCAGATACGAACCTAGCGCACCGTTACGCTCCTTATGTAGCGGTGCGCTAGACCTTGTCCGCTGCAAAAATTTGATACGCACCTAGCGCACCGTTACGCTACTTATGTAGCGGTGCGCTAGCCCTCGGCTGACGACAAATGTTTGCTTTCTTCCGAGCTTTGACCATGCAATACTTTAAATCTCTGAATTCCATGAACTTTATTCAGTAATGGGACCAGGTTACCAGCCATTGCATGTCATGGCATGTTCTTACACTTCTTGGCAACATGTGGAATGTTTAATTTGACGGAATTTCCTAAGGACTTGCATTGGATTCCAAATTTTAGGTTGTAACCATTTATTTGCTAAGATAACCAGATTATTTAAGTATAATATAGATGCGGATAAAATATATCCGGGTTAGGGATTTATTAATAGGTCGCTCAGAGGTATAAATTAACATGTCGACATTTAAATCCTACCGTACATCTTTGTCTGGCTTTGTATTTACAACACGTTTGCACAATATGACACGTGTCTCTATATTATTTGACGTAAAATTTCCGAGGTGTTACACTATTCAAGTAATGTGGAATTTGTGGAAAGCCAGAAACGAGAAAATCTTCGGTGACGGACACAACACGGTACAAAAGCTGATGACAATCATAAAGGAGGCAACCTATCAAGGAATGAGGATGAGGTCAAAATACAAAAGCTTTACGCGACAAGAGTGGTGGGATTTTAACGTAATTTGGTAGTTAAGTAAGGTGTAATTTTTAAGTTTTTGTTTTGTTCTCTGTTTTGTTTTTTGGACTGTTTGTATGCTAGCTCCTGGCTAGTAGTTTTGGTGGAGTAATAAAAGGTTTCGTTGGCCATTCAAAAAAAAAATCTAAAATGAAGCAAGTCGGTCGTTTTGATATCCAAACAATCCAATCTCATGGTTTAACTACTTAGCTAATTTGAGACCCGATTGTCTAACCTATATTATTCATATTATTTTTTGCATTTATGCAATATTTAGTTTGGATACGTCTCAATTTTTTCCGAAGTCATCCAAATCAGACTATAAATACCGCTACTAGTGTTACTCATGTGAAATAATATCTTTATATTTATTTTTAACTGCTATTATAATTGGTGTACTATTTAAAAAGAAAAGATGATAAAAAATAAATTTATTATTTTGTATTTTACTATTGACTATAATAATATTACAATCATTTTTAAACATATTCCTTTTATTTTATAACTTATAATATACAATATTTTATAAAGCTCCATATATACCGTTACGACATTATTATTTTTATCTACGTTCCAAACTTCCAATATAATAGCAAGTAACGGTATCATGCTAGTACCATTGTAACGCCCGTCTCAATTTATCAAGATTTTAATAAACTACACATTTTAATGCTAAAATGTGGCTTCACAAAACTTGTCATACCAACATTTCCATATGTTTACAACATTAAAAAAAACATATTTGTAAATGTTTACATAATTCACTTATAACAAAACAAATCAAGATTTGACGCGGAAGCTTCATTTAACGTGTGTTCGGTTCTTACTCTTCGCTTGATCTTCATCCGAGACTCTCAACATTCACCTATGATCAAAACCAACTTAGAAGTCAGTTTTGATAGTTAAATAACAAGTACAACAAGCTGGTAATTGGGTTAAATAATCAAAATAAACAACATTTTCAAGAATTCACCTCGTCGCCGCGCGCGACGGCAAAGTCCTTTGGCCGTGGCGCGACGCCACGGTCCCATTTTGACAGAATGTTTTGATGCTGGTGCTGCATATTCGCCCAGCTAAGTTTTAATCAAAACCAAACTTCAACATGGCATAACTTTTGATCTAGACCTCCGTTTTACGCGATTCTTTTTCCTACGCGTCCGTAATTAAATTACGGGCCCGTTTATCACCTTGATTTGCATAAAATCTGATTTATCCAGTATTGGCTCATAAATCCTTTAGGTGATTATTTAAGTATAATATAGATAACCAGATTGTTTAAGTATAATATAGATGCGGATAAAATATATCCGGGTTGGGGATTTATTAATAGGTCGCTCAGAGGTATAAATTAACATGTCGACATTTAAATCCTACCGTACATCTTTGTCTGGCTTTGTATTTACAACACGTTTGCACAATATGACACGTGTCTCTATATTATTTGACGTAAAATTTCCGAGGTGTTACATCCTCACCCCCTTAAAAGAAATCTCGACCTCGAGATTTACTGAAACAAATGAGGGTATCTTTCTTTCATCGTGGATTCTACCTCCCATGTATATTCGGGACCTCTACGGGCATCCCATTTGACCTTAACAATAGGTATGTGCTTCCTTCGAAGCTTCTTTACCTTTCGGTCTTCAATTGATAACGGCGTTTCCACAAATTTCAAACCTTCGTCTATATGTACATCCGTATATGGTATAACCGGTGGTCCATCAGCGGAACACTTCTTCAAATTACAGATGTGAAACACATTATGGATAGCGCTAAGTTCTTCAGGCAAGTTTAACTTATAAGCAACTGACCCGACACGTTTGATTATCTCGAAAGGTCCTATGTATCTCGGGCTTAGCTTGCCTTTCTTACCAAATCGCATCACCCCCTTCCAGGGTGATACCTTAAGCAACACTTTTTCACCTACCTCGAAGTGAAAATCTTTGCGCTGTGGATCCGCATAACTTTTCTGCCTTTCCCTGGCAGCTCTCAATCGTTCGCGGATCTGGACGATCTTATCCGTCGTCTCGAAAACAATTTCTGGTCCTGACAGTTGGACTTCTCCAACTTCCGCCCAACAAATGGGTGATCTACACTTTCTACCGTATAAGGCCTCAAAAGGCGCAGCTTTTATGCTGGTGTGGTAGCTATTGTTGTAGGAGAATTCAATTAGTGGTAGGTTCTTGTCCCAACTACCACCTAAGTCGATCGCACATGCACGTAGCATGTCTTCCAACGTTTGAATAGTACGCTCGCTCTGACCGTCAGTCTGTGGATGATAAGCCGTACTAAAATTCAAACGAGTGCCCAATGATTGTTGGAAACTTTTCCAAAAATGTGACGTGTATCTAGTATCTCTATCCGAGATAATAGCTACAGGTATTCCATGCAAAGCTACAATCTTATCAACGTATAATTGAGCTAACATATCCGAGCTGTAGGTTTCTTTGATGGGTAGGAAATGTGCTGATTTCGTCAGTCTATCTACTATGACCCATATTGTATCATTTCCTTTTCTTGTCTTTGGTAACTTGGTGATGAAATCCATCGTCACCATTTCCCACTTCCATACGGGAATTTCAGGTTGTTGTAGCAAACCTGATGGTTTCTGATGCTCAGCTTTGACTTGCGCACAAGTCAAACATTTAGACACATAAGCAGCTACAGACTTTTTCAAACCAATCCACCAGTAATTTGCTTTTAAATCCTGATACATCTTGTCTGCTCCAGGATGAACAGAATATTTGGAGCTGTGGGCTTCCTGGAGGATAACATCCCGAAGTCCTCCAAAAATTGGAACCCATATTCTTCCATTTAGTCTAAGCATTTCGTCCTTGTCATGGGACAACTGCTCCTCAGTTACTCCCAACTTTTCTTCAGGATAATTAGCTTCCAACACAGCTTCCTTTTGTGCAGCTAATATCCTTTGGTTCAAATCATTCTTGATTTCAATGCGCTTGGCATTGATTCTTATTGGTTTAATCCTTTCTTTTCTGCTCAAGGCGTCAGCAACTACATTCGCCTTGCCTGGATGGTACTTTATTTCACAATCGTAATCATTTAGGGTCTCCATCCAGCGTCTTTGCCTCATGTTTAGGTCCTTCTGATTAAACAAATGTTGAAGGCTCTTGTGATCTGAATAGATCACACACTTGGTTCCATACAGGTAATGCCTCCATAGCTTCAATGCAAATACAACAGCACCCAATTCCAAGTCATGGGTGGTGTAGTTCTTTTCGTGAATCTTTAGCTGTCGTGAAGCGTAGGCAATGACTTTTCCTTTCTGCATGAGCACACAGCCCATACCAGTGTGCGACGCATCACAATACACCACAAATTCATCTATACCATCGGGCAGTGTTAGTACTGGTGCATTGCTCAGCTTGTTCTTCAAAACATCGAAGGATTCCTGCTGCTTAGGGCCCCAATCAAACTTAACTTTCTTGCGTGTCAATGAAGTAAGGGGCGCAGCAATCCTTGAAAAGTTTTCGATGAATCGCCTATAGTATCCTGCTAAACCCAGGAAGCTACGAATTTCAGTAGGCGTCTTTGGCTCTTGCCAGTTCATCACTGCTTCTACTTTAGCGGGATCCACTTGGATACCACGCTCGCTCACAACATGTCCAAGGAATTGAACTTCTCGAAGCCAAAATTCGCACTTCGAGAATTTGGCGTAGAGTTTCTCTTGGTGTAGGAGTTTGAGAATACAACGAAGGTGTTTCTCATGGTCAGCCTTGCTCTTTGAGTAGATAAGGATGTCGTCAATAAAGACTATGACGAATTTATCTAGATAAGGCTTGCAGACGCGGTTCATGAGATCCATGAACGCGGCTGGTGCGTTGGTGAGCCCAAAAGGCATCACTAGGAACTCGTAATGTCCATAACGAGTCCTAAACGCTGTCTTGTGTACATCTTCATCCTTGACTTTCAACTGATGATAGCCTGACCTTAAGTCGATCTTTGAGAAGTAGCTTGCCCCTTGTAACTGATCGAACAGATCGTCGATCCTGGGCAAAGGATACCTATTCTTGATGGTGACTTTATTGAGCTCACGATAATCGATGCACAGACGCATCGATCCATCCTTCTTCTTAACAAACAAAATAGGCGCTCCCCAGGGAGACGAGCTAGGTCTAATGAAACCTTTCGCCAACAGATCGTCTAACTGCGTTCTTAACTCCTTCATCTCCGTTGGAGCCAACCTATATGGTGCTCTTGCCACTGGTGCTGCACCCGGAATGATGTCGATTCGGAATTCCACTTGCCTATCTGGTGGTAAACCAGGTAGTTCTTCTGGGAACACTTCGGGGTATTCCGAAATGACAGGGATGTCTTCAATTTTCGGCTTAGGCTCATCTACAGTAACTCGCGCCATATAAATGACACAACCCTTCTGCATACATCTGGATGCCTTGAGCATGGACATTTGTTCAGGCAATCCATGCTGGGTATCTCCTTGGATAGTGAGTGACTCACCTGACGGAGTTTTCACTACCACTTGTTTTCTATTGCACACAATCTGGGCTTGGTTGTGCGATAACCAATCCATGCCTATTACTATGTCAAAACCAGCTAGTTTGAAAGGAAGTAAGGATAATGGAAACGAGTGATTCCTAATGGATATAACACATCCATCTAAAACGGTTGAAGCGGTTTCTACGGTTCCATCAGCTAACTCCACTTCATACTTCACACTTAAGGCTTTCACAGGTAATTTTAACAACTCACAAAACTTATTGTCTACAAAGGATTTATCTGCTCCAGAATCAAACAGGACTCTAGCAAAGATATCATTTACAAGGAACGTACCGGTAATCACGTTGTCGTCCTGAATAGCCTCTTTAGCATCCATCCTGAAGACCCTTGCATTGGTCTTCTTCCCGTCTTCGGCTTTCTTGGCATATTTTGGGCAGTTAGGCTTAATATGCCCTTTTTCGTTGCAGCCGAAACAGGTCGCGTCCTTTAGATTCTTACACTCCGACGTCTTATGATTTGTGGATTTGCAAATTCCACAGGGTCGCGGGCGAGATTGGGAGTTCGTCTCAAGTCGACATTTCCCAAAATGGTACCTCCTACAAGTCTTGCATTTGGGTTTTTCTCCTGATTGTTGCCCATTCTTCTTCGATCCCGACCCTTTCCTGTGGTCGTCATTCCCTCTGTGTCTCTTCTCTGACCTTCGTGAGGTATCATCCTCACGCTTTCTCTTGTTCTCGGCCTCTTTGCTTCTTAGCGATCTTAGTCGGACCGCGTCCATTGTGAGGGACAAAGAGAGGTCAGTTACTGACCTGAAAGTCGTTGGCCGAGAGGCCTTCACACTTGCCTTTATTGCGGGTTCTAACCCCCCGATAAAACGAGCGATTCTCCTTGGTTCAGGGGTTACAAGATATGGAACCAATCGAGACATCGTGTTGAAGCTCGTTAAACAACCTCTAAGGGTCGTTTTCCCGGTTTACCCATCAAGGCCCCTTTTGGTCAATTTTTAATCCTTCATTTCACAATGAAGGACTTTTGTTATTTATTTGACCAAGATGTACGTTAACCACAATCATATTTATACGTACCTGGCTCGGGTCAACCTATTGACCCGTTTCGATACCTTGCCTCCATAATATGCTAATTCGTAGCATTTTTTATCCGTAAACCATTCTTATCCTGTAAGCATAAGACTTGGCAAGTACTTATTAGTCGACATTTGTCAATTGGCGCTAAAATGTCACCCTTTGACCCATTTGGTCTAAACGACCAAACAATTTGCGTTTGTATTTAGAATGGTATATATCTATATTTACCATTTCGTTATTTAACCCATTTCGGGTTACACCGTAGGGTGTCTTATAGCTTTAACTTATGTTTGTCGACACGCGATTAAATGACCATTTTATCCCTATCCTTATTATGAGTTACCCTATAAGGTAACATCTCAAGATTCATTGTATGTTCATCATTTCGCGGCTATATTACCATTTACCCTTGTTTACCATTCATCATGATTTTATTAATTTTGTATATGTTCCGACTCGTATCAATCGCGTCGGAATCCATATTTCCAATATTATCATTATCGAGTTTATAGCTTATAGAATAATTAAGTTTTCTACAAAAAGGTGTAAGTTTTACTTACCTTAAATTCCGATTATGCTTTTCTACGCGTATTAGTTCCGTTTGACCCGCTTTCTCCCCAAGCTTCACCTAGCTTGTTAAGCGCCAACTATCATTCATCATTCACAAGGTGGTTAGTTTAATCATAACTTAATACGATTATTCCACCTCACGCATTTTATATCCAAAATTATCATTCATCGCATTGTAGGTCAGTTTGACTTTTTAAAAGTCAAATACCCATTAGTACATGAATTGCACATTTAAGTTCATCAACTAGTTTAGGCATTTTCAAATGACCCGGTAGGCATTCTTTTAAGCCATCGTTTTTAACTAATCTTTTAACCGAGTTATTACATTTCTAACACCTTATCTTGTTCAAGCGATTATCAAGACTAATTTATTCATTCGTTTCGCAAGAACTAAGGGTTTCTCATATACGAGTGAAACCCGTTTTATCATATCACTAGTGTTCACCCGAACACCTAATATAATCAAGTTCTATCTATCAATTAGTAGATAACATGATCTCATACACCTAGTTTCATGAACATATCTACCGAATTTCTTCATAATGTTTAAAACCCCATTTCAACCATGTATGAACAATTACTCAAACTTACATTTTGTTCGAGTATCTTGATTTCATTATTCAATATGATGATTCTAAACACAAATTTAACCTTAACTTCATCATATTATCAAAACCCACATAGGTAGGTGTGGTAATTCAACCTAACACTTAAATCATAGCAATTTATTCTAAATCTTCACTTAGGGCTTGTTCCTAAGTAATCATACATCTCAAATTCAGCCATAACTTCTATGATTCATACCGAATTCGCACCTTGTGATGTTAATAAATTTTCACAACTTCATCAATATCAAAAATTCGACATACCTTACGATCCCCTAGTTTGGGTGATTGTTAATTCGCGTTCATGCATTGATTTGAGGCTAGAATCGACCTTCAATTTGTTGAATTTGGTTGAGTTAGGGTTTTGGCTCCTTGGAGCCATTCCTAGTCGATTCTAGAACACGCACCACACACACTCTTGTGTGTGTGTTGTGTTGTTTTATTTAGTTTTATAAAATCATTTTCAAGTTACCCTATTTTGGTCCCTCATGTTTTGTTAGTTATTAATTAGGTCGCAACCTAATTATTTTTAACAATATTCCCACTAATTAACTAGGTTAAATATTCCTAGTTAATTTAGTGGGTTCGGGGAATTTATGACTGGGTTTATTTTAAGTTTCGTTAACTCGGGCCTCTTATAAACTTATTTCCTTAAAACTTTGATTCGTTTGTATTTAATATTAGGATTATTTATTTAAATCCGAATATTTAACGGGTTATTTTTACCACTAACGGTATTTTACCCGTTCTTTACTAGTAACGAGGTTTGATTACCAAACTCGTTTTCGGGGTGTTACAACCATAATGATCCGAACTTTACCAACCAAACAACATCAGTACCGATCTTAATATCAACGAAACCAGTATCACTATTCATTTTCATTGTTTTCGTTCGATATAAGATATTTTTTTCTTGTTCTGTCACTATAAAGAACGCCAGCACCTTAACAAACTGAAACGATACTAACCAAATTCCCGTCAGATAGTGTGGGTAAACTCAAATAATCTTAATAGTTAATATATTATCGGAACTCGTATCGCTATTCATTTTCACTATTTTCGATCCATGTAAGATATTTTATTCTCGTTCTTTCACTGTAACAAGTGTCGGCACCCTAACAAAATGAAACGATACTTACCAAATTCCCGTCACATGGCATGATAAACGCAAATAATCTTAAATTATCTTAAATAATCTTACTAGTTAATATTAATTTTTTTTTAACGGTGACTTTCTTTTTGAGTGACCCAATGTCACACCACCTAAACGGCAACTCAAGCCAATATCTGCCTAGACTACGTTGCCTTAACCGGGTTCGCGTTGGGTTGGTCAGAGTTGGTTACAGTGTTTACCTAGAAACCGTACTTCCTCCACACGAGATGTCTCACTGAAGTAACAGCCGGATAGTTAATATTTATACATATTATACAAAAGTGTTCATGAATAGTAATATAACAAATATATATTATTATATATTTTTTTATAATATTTTATTATTATAAATCATTTTAGTCATATATTGTTTATAATCTATAATTTTTAAAGATACGATAGTTTGTAAATTAATGTCGTTTACCATTTTTCGTTTATTCTAATACTATAGTTTAATGATTTATTAAACTTTGTATAGTGTTACGGCATGCTTAGAATTTTTTTATCTGTGTTTCGATAAAAGCTTTTTTCAAAATTGAACGAGTCACTTACATTTGTTTTTTTTTTGTTCTTTACCGTGACAAACCGAATCGATACTATCCGAACAACTTTGGTAGCAGTAGAGAGTACCTCTTTTATATCATAAGCTATAGCAAGTGTCGGTGACGAACAAAACTGATATTGTTCGAACAACATCAACATTGGTACCACATCGATTTCAATCAAACATCGGTACCGATATTTGTACTTCGATATTCATTATTTTTAGTTTTTGATCCATATAAAATATGTATCAATATTCTTTTAGGCATATCATGACATTAATTTTTGGGTTTATCTTACAGTTGCTATACAAAGTGCCGATTACGGCATTGATGCCTTATTGAATCAAATCGATATTGGTCGACTTCCCGCCACAACGCACGGGGGAAGTCCACTAGTCTATATATTAAAAAGCGAATGCAATAAACAGTACTTTTAGTATATTATAATATAATAAAATATTATATACAGCTTTTTAATAGTTTTATTATTTTAATATTATAATCATTGTTATTTTCTTTACTTTTTAAGTTTAATAAGTTTTGTGTTAACCAGTACTTGTATCGAAAATACGAGTTTCTTATCGGTATATGAAGGTAAAAACCAGCATCAGCCTGGTACATGAAACGCCAAAAGTTGGTACCGGATTGAGTTTGAAGTCTTTTAGTTCGAGAAATTTGGTACTGCTACCCAGTACCATTTGCTCATCCCTGATCACGGGTAGCGTACGAACAACAACGGTCTCGTACAACTTTTTTTTTGTTTCAGTGGTAGGGATGAGCTCGGTGCCAACTGATACCCCGGTTACGGTATCGGTATATGAAGGTAAAAACCGGTAGCGAACCGGTACCAGGAACGCCAAACGTCAGTACCGAACTGATACTTAAGATCTTTCGGTTCAGGAAATTCGGTACCGGCACCCATTACTATTTGCTCATCTCTGACTACGGGTTTCTACTGAACAACATCATTACCATACAACTTTTTAGTTGATCTCCTTTCGGTTATTTTTTAGTGTTTTTTTTCTATATTTTCTTTTTATTCTTAGAATATAGTTGAACCAAAACACCTATTTTTCTTTCGAGTGATCGTGTGATAACTTTTTGTTCTCATTCATTCAAGATATAATATGACTGAACCTATTACGGAATCTAATTAGTTAAAATGAAAGTAAAAGTTTTATAAGATTACCGTTCGCTCTAAAATAGATTCGAAAAAAAAAGCGGTTCCGTGTGCAATGCGCTCGTAGTGATTTCAAACACATATAAACACCGATTAAATAACAAAAAAAAGTTCGCCGTAACGCGACGACAGTTTTAACAACTAGTTACTATTATTATATAAATGACATGTTGTGATATATTATTATGTATGTATGTATATAAAATAATAATAACCTTCGTCAAAAAACTTTCCATATTTTTAGGTGTCCGCCATCCCCCTTCAAACGCAAATAAATCTCTCTTCTCTCTACCCTCACCTCTCTTCACTCCTCAACTCTCTCCTCCTCCACACACTTTCTCTCTCTATAACTCTCCCTTTTTCTACGTTCATTTCACCATTTCCTTTCCTTCCATTCCCACAAATGGAAACCACTCCTGATCATTTCTTCCATACTCAATTCACTCCCGAAAAACAATTCATCATTGACGACCTCCTCAATTTCCCCACCGACGACACCACCGCGCCTCTCGACGAGGCGTATGATGTCGTCGGTGACATCGCCAATGCCGGTACCTCCACCGACTCGTCGGCCGTCACTACGGCCGCTGACTCCTCCGGCGATGGTGGTCGCCGGAGCGTCACTGACGCTCAGTTTTCTCATGACCTTGGTGTCCCGGTAATATGTTGTTTTTTTTTTCATTAATTGTGTGTTTTTACTTTTTAGTTTTTTACTACACTGCATTAGTCACTTGTACCGTACAATTCACTAATGCACATCAGTCCCATGCTTTAAATTTTTCTTTTTCTTATTTTATTATTAAAATTAAAAAAATTTCAACATTTTGAGTTACTCATTAATTGGTTTATAGTTTTTTTTTCTTTTTCTTTTAACGTCGAATTAACCTATCTGGTTCTAAATACTTCTTTGACTGCGTTATGCATGATTTGAACTCTCTATCTCGTTAGACACGTTACTGCGTTAGTCGCTTGTACCGTGCAATTAACTAATGCACATTAGTCCCCATGCTTTATTTTTTATTTTTTTTAAAGTTTTTTTATTAGATTTTGAGTAGTCATTAATTAGTTTAAAGTATAATATAATTTAATTTTAGTTTTAAAGTAACATTAATTATCAATTGAAGTATTTTTTACTTTTCATAATAAAAGAGTTATATATTTAGTTTATGTGTACAATAAAAGTTGTGAATTATTATATTATATTATAATTATATTATAATATATTCATAATGTTATTGTTTCCACAGTATGAGGATATGGCTCAGCTAGAATGGTTGTCAAATTTTGTGGAGGATTCATTTTCATCTGAAGACATGGAGAAGCTTCAACTGATTTCTGGAGTGAAACCGCGACCCGGTGATGCATACGAGACCTCGAAATTCCAGCACGACGCTGATAACCGAACCAATAACGCGAAGTTTAACACTGAAATGACGGTCCAATCAAAGGCGCGCACCAAGCGTTCTCGTGCTGCACCGTGTAATTGGACTTCTCGACTCATTGTTTTGTCTCAACCATCTAATGGTCCCGCTAGCACGATTTCCTCGGAGTCCGAGTCCGACATTGTCTCGAGTTCAATTGTTAAGAAAGCGCCTCCCAAGAAAAAGGAAGTGTATGACAATGAGTCTCATAATGGAGAGGGGCGGAAGTGTCTCCACTGTGCCACTGATAAAACCCCTCAATGGCGTACTGGACCATTAGGTCCAAAAACGCTTTGTAACGCATGTGGGGTTCGCTACAAGTCTGGTAGACTAGTCCCTGAGTATAGGCCTGCTGCGAGCCCCACATTTGTTCTTACAAAACACTCGAATTCGCATCGTAAAGTACTTGAGCTAAGGAGGCAAAAAGAGATGCAAACTTCACATCAACAACCATTCTTTCATCATCAAAATATGATGTTTGATGTATCCAAAGGGGATGAGTACTTAATCCACCAACATGTTGGTCCGGATTATCGACAATTAATATAATTAATTTGATTAATGGCGGTTCAGTTGAGAAAAAAAAAAGTTATTTTTCATAATTTTTTTTCTAGTTTTTGAAAATTAATCTAGTCATTGTTTGAATTTTCAAACCAAAATTTCATAGGGTTAAGATTGAGCTTATGAACTTTAGATGCTTGTAATTTCAGTTGAATTTTCATTGCCAAATTTTGGCTAATTCTTGAATCAATTTTGCATTTTAGTGTTGCAATTTCTCCTTTTTTATGTTTCATTTTATGGCTTATATTTAATTAAAAAAGTTGTCATTTGAAATAAATCAAACTAATATAGGCAAATAATCTTTGCTCTTTTGTTTCACTTTTTTGTGTTTCATCTTTACTACACATGCAATACTGTTGTATAATATACAATATATATAGTACTAGACACTGTATTATGTAATTTGCATTAGTCTGCAGCATAAAACAGACATAAGACAAAAAAAATAAAATAAATAAACAGGTCTAATCTTGTAGGCTGTAACATAGTTTGTTAAAGGGTAATTCTATACACTAACCCCTATAATTTTATTTTCATATCTCTAGTGTATACGGGTCGGCCGTATAACCTTATACGGCCCGTATAAAATGTTTTTGCACATAAATAAGTGCAGTGGATTTTTTTTTACATGTATACGGACAGTATAACCGTATACGAGCCGTATACAATTGTATACGAGCAATATAATGTTATACGTCCAAATGTATACGAGCAATATAATGTTATACGTCCAAATGTATACGGGCAAGAGAAATTAGTGGAACTCGATATATACAAGCCGTATAACATTATACGGCTCGTATAAACATATGACCAAATTTTTTTCACATAGTTTATACGGGTCGTATAAGGTTATACGACCCGTATAGAATAAAAAGTCAACTGACAAAAGCTGCTGGTATAAGCTTTGTCAGTTGACTTTATCATATACGGGCCGTATAAGGTTATACGGCCCGTATACTCCATGTAAGAATAAGATTTTACCATGTGGGATTATTAACTCCCTTGTTAAACCAAAAATTATTATTTTAAAACCTGTTATTAACAATTTGGTCCTATATTTCAATCATTTTAGAAATTCTAAGTAGACTCAAGAGTTTTATTTCTTGACATATTATAGATAATTTCTATATAACATGTTTTTACAAATGTCCTGCTAACGTTAGCTAGCTATCTGCGTCTGTAGAGTTTTTTGAGTAGCTATGTACATATTTTTTTTACTTATATGACGTGTTATGATTACGGAGTTGGGTCACATTAGAAACAATCTCTCTGTCCCTTAAAAGAGAGACAACTCTTGCTTATACCTCACTCTCCTTAGACCTTAACCGATAATTTCGATATAAGTGAAATTCTACTGGATATCTTGTTGTTGATATATTTTACAAAATTTATTAGGACCAACAAAGGTAAATTAGGATAAACAAAATTTTCTGATTATATAGGATAAATGTAAATTAGGATAAACAAATTTGTTTAAAGAAAATTAAACAAATTAAATATATTTCATGTCAGTAAAATAATAGTATTATCAACCTTGCAATTAAGGGTGGAGGGTATAGTCAATCACCTTAGGGTGTTTGAGTGAAATCCTACCCAATAATATTATGTCATGTCACTAGGTATAGTCAAACACCCCTCAATTAAAAAAAAAAAAACTAGATTGGTCTCTCTCCTCTCCTCTCAATCACACTCAATCCAATTCGGTGAAAGTTCATCGATTTTTGTTGCCTCTCTCTTGGTCACCGCACATGTTCAAACACACGATATAGTCACCGATCGGTGACATACCCTCCCCGCTCAAGTCCCCGATGATTATACTCTCCACCCTAATATTATAGTTGTTTGGTTAAGCTATATGATAAATATGATTTTGTAATAAGGCCATATTTTTCTAATGAATTATCCTTTAATCATAAAGTTAGTCACGTGACCATGTGCACAACTTTAATTTAATTTTGGTAAATTTAATTAAAGTAAATTAAAGATAGAAAATGTGATCATGTGCCTTACTCCATCAACCTAAAAGATGAAAAGAATTTATGGCTTTAACCCGAACAGTATCCAATGGGTGTCGTCGTAATTAAGCTCATATTTACATGTTTAACAACCAATTATCGATATTATGCATCTTAAAAAATAGCACATTTTATTATTAAATTCCTGGGATATTTTAATAACACATAATTATGCAATGAAAGTAATAAATTAAAAGGTTACATGTTTAATCCATAAACTTCACATGTACTCTACCTGGATTGGTGAATAACACAAAGTTTAGTGGTTAATCTAAATGAAAAATAAAATTGTTGAATATCCATTTTCATACCAAACTCACCAAGAGCATTTATCCATTGATAGCACACATTACACATATATGGATATATACTACACACAATTTCTTGTTTCCTTTTTCCTACCTGTTTTGTTAATTTCAAAACTTAAGCAAAACTTGTATCTTTCTAATGAAGAAAATCACATGTGTTATTCAATACTTCATAATTTGTAAATTATTACATTAACTAGGCTTGTTGAAGTCGCGTGTTACGGCGAAACGGAGCAAAACGATAATGTAAAACAAACGTTATTTTAAAATGAATATGGTTTTTCGAAAGCCAAACCGTTAATCGATGCAGTTCATCATTGTATTCTTTTACGATATGAAATAAATACTCTGTTCCGAATACAAATTCAATTTTAGCAATATTTAATGTAATGTCGAGAGAAAAAAAGAAGCAAAACTACATACTTAAGTAGTTAAGTTTTTAGAAAAAGTTAACGAACTTAAATAGTGAACACTAGTGAACTAATCATAGGCCTTGATTATCAATACACCAGTGTATAACAAGTGTAAATCAATGGCCATAATTTGATAATGAAAATACACTAGTGTATTTTACGATTTGATGATGTAAATCAACTGTCAGGATTTGTTCACTCAGTTCACAAATACGCTAGTGTTCACTCTAAAACCTCACTCACCTAAGCTATTAAAGAAAAAGTTGGCAATTTTTAGAAAATGTTAACGAACTTAAGTTATTAAATAATCTATTCTGAACAAAAATTCGATTTTAGCAATATTTATTCTGAAATGTCGAGAGAAAAATACAAGCAAAACTACGTACTTAAGTTTTTAGAAAAAGTTAACGAACTTAAATTATTAAAGAAATATCAAATTAAATGATAAAGGTTACATGATTAAAAAAAAGGAAAAAATATTTGGAAAAAGAAAAAGGAATTATTAAATAAAGGAAATATGATTTAAAAAAACAATGATTTAGAAAAAAAAAATATTTATAAAAACGTGAAGGGCCATGTACCAATGATATATATAATTAAATATAAAAGAAATATGATTTAAAAAAAAAACAATAAAAACGTGAAGGCCATGTACCAAGGATATATATAATTAAATATAAAGGAAATATGATTTAAAAAAATTAATTTAGAAAAAAAACTATTTATAAAAACATGAAGGGCCATGTACCAATAATATATATAAAACTAGGTTATAATCCCGTGTATTACACGGGTTAAATAAATGAATGTTATATAATAAATAATAAAATAATATATTTTTTAAAACCCCCTTTATTGCACTGGTTGAATAAATGTAATTTTATATATTAAATAATAAAAAGTTATAGCTGTAAGAACCATATGTATTGGAGATGTTTAATAAATTTAATTTTATATACCAAATAATAATGAAGTTATATTTTAAAGTCATTTGTATTACATGGGTTGAATAAATGTAATATTTTTTACCAAATAATAAAAAAAGTGATATCTTTAAAAACACTCGTGTATTACATGGGTTGAAAAAATATTATTTTATAAAAAATAATAAGAAAATTATATTTAAGAAAACTAATGGATATACTCGGTATGCGATAGATATGGTTATTACGGAGATAATTATTGAAAAGAAGACACAGTGGTCAAACATGTTATTCAAGAAGCAAATAAGCGGCCATTTAAATGATAAAATATATATTATATTAAAAACCGTAATAAATCTAATTATGTAAATAAAGTAATATAGAAAGTTCTATACAATTTGTTTAAAAATTATGTAATAAAATCAATATAATAACTTTTTTAATATTGAAAATGAAAATAAATAATATATTATCACAAAGTTTGGTTTTGGTGATAAATAATTTGGCTATTTAAAAATCTCTTAAATTAACAATTTAAAGGATAATATTTTATTAGAAAAATAGAAGTATTTTATTCGACTTTTAAAGTAGGGTAAGATTTAATACTAACTTTTTTATTTAGTTAATATAAGATAGAAAAAAATATGATTGAATAGTTGAGGTAAAAGGAAACTAAAAATTGTATAAGATAGAAAAAAAATATGATTGAATAGTTGGGGTAAAAGGAAACTAAATAATAATATTTAGTTGGGGTAAAAAAATAGATTAAACTAAATAATATTTAGTTATAGAATTATCTATAATTAATTTGAAGAGATTAAACTAAATAATAATTATCCATTAGAGATTAAACTAAATAATATTTAGTATGTGGGTTATCTATAATTAATTAGAAGAGATTAAACTAAATAATAATTATCCATAAGAGACATGACCTAATATGATGGCAAGTGTCACTCAAATGATTTCTTTTATTATATAGTACAAGTAGTAAAACCCGTGTGCAAACACGGGTGGTTTTTAGAAAATCATGCATAAGACGTTTTAATAGAAAGTATAGATATTGTACCAAAACTTGTTATCTATTATATATAATAGACAACTATAAACATAGATCATATCCTTAACATTCGATGTACAAAGTATTTCACCAAAAGAAAAAAAAATTAAAAGACATGAATAATTGTCGTTACAACTCTTCAATTTCAATTGAAAACCTACACCGGCACCGTTTTGTCCTTACAAAACTGTCTACATCCGAACCCGTATCATTTATAAAACACACATGCTCATGGTCTTCTTCAAACAATGGTTGTAACACAACGTCAGATTGACCAATATCTTCATTTGTGTGGTCAGCCATTTGTTTCTGTATATACTCACTTGTATGATGAAATGCATCTTCATCGGTCATTTGTTTCTGTATATCCTCACTTGTATGATGAAATGGATCTTCATCGGCCATTTGTTTCTGTATATCCTCACTTGTATGATGAAATGCATCTTCATCGGCTATTTGTTTCAGTTATGTCCCAAATATATTAATAGCAATACAACAAAAAAGGTTTCAATTGATAAACTAAAAAGTAATACAATTTTGCATAAACAAAACTTCTAGCTGTAGTAAACAACTAAATGTATGAAAGTAGAAAACTAATTTATCTAATAGTCAAACCACTGTTTGAACAAAGTCTGTTTGAGCAAAAGTCTGTTTTGAACAAAGTCTGTTTGACCAAAGTCTGTTTTAACCAAAGTCTGTTTGACCAAGGTCAACCACTGTTTGACCAATGTCAAAGCGCTGTATGACCAAAGTCTGTTTGACCAAAGTCAAACCACTGTTTGCAAAAAAAAGGCAACCACTGTTTTCTGCACAAAACACTGTTTTAACCCAACAGTGGTTTCAAACATCTGTTTTCATCCATCTGTTGACCAAAGTCAACAGATGCATCAACCACTGTATCAACAGATGTATCAACTATGTTAAAACAGTGTTCTTCGCTCGCTTGTAGATTACAAATACTGGGTGAATGTGATTTATTATGTAATGTGTCGCAGAAACCCGTCTTTTCACTACAATTAAGCGCCAAATTAAAAGGAATCAACATGCTTAAAAAATTCTAAGATTTTATAGTTTTTAACTCTCTCAAAAAATTACATCAGTTTGTAATATTTATCCCAAAAGAACCATCCAAAAGTATTAGTTCCCACAAAAACCTACCAGAAGTAGATTAGTTTGCAACTGATTTAAGGTTCCATTATGATCATAATATTATGTAGCATAACCCTCTGAGGTTATATTACATGATCATAATAGTAATCTGAGGTTATATTACAACTCAAAAAAGTTCAGCGAACGTTGATCAAAATAAGCAAAAGATGTCACACCCCTTTCTAAGGCGGAAGCACGAGGTGTGATCTTGAAAGGTTCTCATTGCATACGAACAGTAAACATACTACACGATCATAAAAACAAACTGCAATATGGCATTGACATTAAATATTCAAAACAAAATTTAAGTTAAGTGTTTACATCACACGATAGATAATTGTTCAAAAGTTTACAACTTTATTTCAACAACACACATCAAGGTTTTGATCATTATATCACCACATGAGATGGAATATAACAACCAAATCCCACAAAAGAGGCATTGGAGTCTTGACACGACATAACTAAAACATAAACAACATCCTTGAGCAGGAGTGAGACCGCACGTACATCCACTTTAGTTACCTAAAATACATGTAAGTTTTAGAAAATCGTCAACATAATGTTAGTGTGAATTCATGCAGTTTTGTGTAAAACATTTAAGTGTTCCTTGTAGAAAACATGGTATGTAATTGTACTTGAAAAAGTATTTCTGTAAATGTAAGGAATACGAGATCGCTAATGGTTCACGAGGCCACTAACATATGTAACGACATAGGAAGCATCCAAACCATAGGCATTTTACTTGTCGATTCACGACTAGAAACACAAAAGCACTCTCGGTAAAAGTGCGGCCAAGAGTGTGGCTGCCTGAAACCCATTAGATCTAACCTTTTGTTCCGTGGTCTATGTGTATAGTTGATTAATGGTGCTTCTGGCACCCTATACGTCACATGATCTATGTGTCATTCCTTAGTTTTGTATTCTACATACCATAGTACATGTATTTTTCCCAAGTTTAGAAAACAAGTAAAAGTTTAAAGTGGGGATATGAACTCACAATTTTGCGTATCCTGCGTCGTAAACTTCACCGGGTTTGCTTAGAGCGTGTCGTATCACTACCTACACACGTACTATGTTTTATTAGACGGCTAGGTCATGTAACGACTCTTAGTCTTATTTGTTTATTAAGACTTATTTTTGAGTTACATCTTTGATGTACATTATATAATTCCAAAGTGTATAATTATTACTAGTTAAAATAATAACATTTTAACTTAAATTATATTTATCCAATTATTTGGAATATTGTTAAAGTGAAATATTTTCAACTTGATTTATTATATATTTCCACATATGTATTTTTCTCAAGCATAGGTATACTTGTATTTGTGTATATTCATACTTGTGTATTTTGCCAAGTATTGGTGGTATATTCTGGTATGCAATTATACGCATGAGGATACATATTTTCTTGTATTCATTAAGTATTTTATACTTAAATTTGTGATTATTTTTCTGGAACATTATTTTTAGACAACTAAAAATCACCAATTTATATTCTCAAAATATAAATATTTTGAGAGGGTTTTTATAGGAAATTATCTATAAATTTATTTTGGCAAAAATAAATATATTCCCATATAAATCTCAAAAATAATATATATTTTTAAGATTAGCTTTAGAAAATATATATTTCTAGTTTTCACCCAAAATATTATATTTTAACTTGTTTAAGGAAATATATATTTTTTCTCCATCCAAAATAATATATTTTCTATTTGACAAAAATATGATATACTTTGTAATACTTGTAAAAATTCATATCTTGCCATTTCATTGGTTTCAAAAATACCATTCGTCACATTTGTTAAGTTGCGAATTTATTTCCGGAATATATATACTTATAGTCCATAAGTCCGTTTGTCCGATTGTCCAATATTCGGGTATAAATTATATATTTATTTTTCTTGAGATTTTGGTAGTATTTTGTATTCCAAATTTTGGTATTTTGGTGTGTCATATTATTTTCATGCTCCTAAAATAATATAACTAATACAATCAATATACAAATAACACACAATTTGTGACATCTAAATATATATTTTCCTAAATATATACTTAGTCATTTTAATTATAAAAAATCAATCTCCAATATTTGTAATTTTTGTAATAAAAATTATGGCAAATTTTTATATGAAAACCATGATCAAAATTTACTTGTAAACACTTGTTTAAAAATATTTTTCTAAGTGTTTAATTTCTACAAATTTTTTGCCATAGTTTTCCCTTAAAAATGGAGGTTTCCATGCTTAAAAGCATATAATTTTCTTTTAGAAATTCATCACCAATCATCAACAATTTACACATTACTTACCAAGAGCCAAAAATATGCACTTTGACAACATGTCATGAACTTGAAAGTTTGTAAAAATTTGTAGTAACTTCACATGTTGTTTAGTAAGTTTAGTTACCTCTAAAAACATGGTTTTTAGTTTATAAAACTCATTCTTGTGAATTTTGGTCCTTCACAAATTGTATGATGATTTTTCAAAAATAAATATTCTTGTGTTTTTCTTGTTACCAACACTTTTCTAGCTTTGATCTAACCCTTAATACATGATCACTTTCTTTAAAAATCATGATCATGTTAAATCTTGTAATAAACTTTGGTTTCTTGAAAATATTATCTTTGAAATCTTTGATTCTCAAGACATATAACTTGTAGACACAATCATCATACACTAAAACAAGTTCATATTCAAGTTCATGATTCACATAAAGGATGATCATCATGACTTTCTCAAGATCCATCCTTATACTTGCTAGCCATGTGTTTAATCATCATCTAGCAAGCTTCTTATGGTGATTTACACCATAAACACAAGAAATCAACAAACAAGTTTCACACATACACTAAAACAACTTTGATCTTCATGTTTTTAAGCTTTATGTTAGTGTTCATGCTTATGTTTCTTTGAGATTCTTGAGTTTAACATATTACATAACACTTTAACCACTAAGATTAGAAGTAAAAACAAGATCAAGAAGCTTACTACTAGCTCTAAGGCTAGGGAAGAAACAAAGATGAAGATGATGATGAAAAGTGATGGTTAATAGCTTCACAAAGAGGTCCTTCAAGTTCTAGCACCTCACACCTTCTTTGATAAGCTTCTTACACCTCTAGATCACCTTGGATTGCTAGGAAATGAAGTGAAAATGATGGATGTATGTGTGTGTGTTTGAGCCGAGACCAAAGGAAGAAGAGGGAAAGAGGATGAAGTTTGTTGAAGTGTTGGTAAGTTAAGAATGATAGTCTCTTGGTTTATAACACATGTCTTCCAACATGTAATTAACTAATGGTAATAATGTTCAAGATCAACATGGCATATCCATTAAACTACATAAAAGAAATCCCCATGTGGGACCCTTGTCTCAACCGTCCAAAGGGGGGGGGGGTGTTGGTTTCATTTCAAATGTTGGTTACAAGTTCTAGTTACTTGTTAAGTATTTAGTTTAGGGATTTAAGTGTTTAGTGATATTAGGATGTAATATGATGTTCGGTGACCATAACTAGCTTCGTAACACTAAAACAATGTTTCTAGTGAAAATTTGGTGTTTTGGGTAGTGTCCGGTTGTTCGTTTCGTTACGGTTCGTTAAAGTGCTAAATTGCGCAGTTTCACTAAGTATGAAGCACCTTTTGTGACAGTTTCAATTCCCGACACTTTGTAAGTTATTCTGGGCAAAAAAACATAAATTCTGCAAAATATATTGGTGTTAAAATGATGTTTATAGCTGAATTATTGTTGAATTTTGAAAAATTCAGCTTTTACAGTGAGTTCCGGGTGTCTTTTAATGCATAGTTTAGCTTCCGGAAAGTTTATATGTTAACCCTTGTATCCATACTTGGGTTTTAATGTATTTTAAGTGTTGGACCTACTCATAGGCCCTAATTCTATTGTCTGACTGCTTTCTGCAGAAATGTTGACATCGTGTGTCTTACCGGTGAGTTTACTAGTCTTTCTGACGCAACGCTTAAAGTAATGCCCAAAGCAATATTTGAAGTATAAAACATGCATGAATTTATATGTAAAGTAAGTAATCACATAATGTTGATGTTAAGCACATAATTGCAGATAATAAATAATAATTAAAATAGTACGGATATTACCGGTTTTGTGCCAGTTGTCACAAAAGATTGTGAAATGGTAAACGGATATTGAAAAACCGACTTTGGTAGAAGCCAACTGAGGCTCGTGGTGGCCTTTTAACTTGCTTAAATTCTCCATTAACGCAGCTTTTTCGTGTTCCACTTTGCTTAGGGTCCCGTTGGTTTGATTAAGCTCCGTTTGTAGCTTACTGTTGTATTGTTGTAAGTCCGTGTTGTACTCTTGTAATCTTTTGTACATATCATTGAGTGATATTATCTGTAAAACCGACAAAATTTACAATATCTCACATAAAGATACAAAATAATGGATTGTTATTAAAATTTAAAGATTCAGATCTAGTTTAATAATAACCTTCTATTTTCGCGCTTAAACACTCGCTTTGAGCTTTTTTGAGATCTTCAAAGAGGAAAGCTTGAGACATTTCGGCTGTCGTTCTAGCATTCTTCTCCGAATCATACCAGTTTTGTTCCGCTCTTACACTCCCCTAATTGGAAATTAAAATGACAGTGGTATGAAAGAACTCTACAGATGCATTAATCATCATTTGATAAATTCTTTAAGGGTTGATAACTTGGGCCAGCTATCGACTGGACAGTTCATTAGAATTGGAGAGGATTGCCTGAGTAACATGCGCATGGTTGAAATAAAAACTACAAAACCATACCATAATCATCATTTGATAACTTTTGTTTTAGATTTTTTAAATTCAAAACAATAATATGTCTCAAAGACTTGCAATCAAAACATCTGAACTATAATGGTGTATTTTTTGTAGTCTGTATTAAAAGTAAAATGGTTCAGACTTTTTTTTTCAGATTTCACCAAATTAGTTGTACTTTGTAATGTTTTTTCTTTTCAAAGTAAAATGTTGTCAAGTTTGAAAAACCTCTTTCAAACTAAAATATTGTCAAGTTTGAAAAACCTTGAATGAAAAACAAACCACAATTGTAAAGCCAAGAAGATCTGCTAAAAGCAAAGTTAATCTTTGCAATGGTGACCATTATTATCTCAATATCTGTTGTGAATCATCCAATAGATATGCAAAAACCTACATATATGACAACTATATAAAAATGAAGCTAAAATGAACAAAAATCCATTAAGAACTAATGGATACTCACCAAAGGAAGCTAAGGCTTTCTATTCCCAATTGCTTTCTTCAACATTTTCAGCAAAGAATCAGTTACATCAAGATGATAGGTACAACATCCTCTAAGGTTGTTGTCAAGTGTAAACCTCTAATTATTACCTAAATAATCAAAAGCACATTTGGGAACTTAAAATATAGTCTACTAATAATAAAGATATTTGTTAATTAGGATTTTAATATCTAAAGGTAATTTTCTTGAAGATCCCAACTTGTTATGCCAGCATAGTTCTTCAAAACACAAAACAAAGTCATAATGAAATTGAAAAGTTTTTTTTAGTACAAAAACGAAAGGTAAATTTTGATATTAACCACTAAAGTATTAAAAAAATTCAGTACAAAAGCAAAAAGTAAATATTTTGACAAATATGGATGAAAAAATAAATAAATAAATAAATAAATATAAAGACGAGTAAAAAATATGCTTGCAATTCATTCGCTTCTTGGTATGTATAGCTGGAAGCAACCGGCAGAAGTTGTCCACTACATTTGTAAGCTAATGAAGCAATACTGTTTTCAAACTTTGGCATCTGACATAACAGCAAGATCAAAATTGTGTCAAATCCTTTGAAAAACATTTTAAAATTGCATATTTAATTATTTAAAGCTCCTTTAGTGCCACTAAAACTTTAACTTTAGTTCATAAGAACGTATCATCGAATAAAGAAAATTACCTCAAAAACTCTTTTTTTTTTACTTTGATCATTCCATATGGTGACATAACCGTCATTGTCACCGGTGATAAAGGCACCATTAGTCCTGAACACACAAAAAAAAAATTAAAAAGAACAATGATATAAAGTTTTATGAAATTTCATGATTATTGAGTTGATAAACAAAGGCTTCATCACCTTCTTGAAAACCATTGAAACCATCTAGGGCACCAAATAGAAGCTTTAAATAAAAAAGGTAAATAAAAATTTCGAAATCATTGTTTACCTATGCAGATTTGATGGGCAATTTAGAACCAGAATTCCTCTTGAAATACTCCTTCACGAATCTCTTGGAATCATACTATCGGATCTTCTTGCGTGCCATTTTCTTTCCCTTAATACCCTGTTATCCAAAAAGAAAAAAACACAATAGATCTCAACTCAGATCGACATTACCTCTACATCAGATTCATAATAAAAATTCAAACTTTTGTTTGGAATTTTTTAGAGTGATGATGATTAATTTGAGAAATGTACCTGGTGACGAAAGGGTAGAGATGTTTCTAGAGAGAGAAAGTGGTGAATGAATATAGAGATTGATTGAAGAAGAAGGTATGTTATATATCTATATGGTTTAAATTTTGAATCTGGAGCCATAATTTTGAATTTTGAATTTTGAATGTGGGGCAGAACTTTTGAATTTTGAATGGTGAGCAGAGGTTTGAATGGTGGGCAAGGCTTTTAAAATTGAATGGTGAGCAGAGCTTTTAAAATTAAATGTATTTTAAAGTGATTTATATATTCCGATTTATGATGCTATAATGACATAAGAAAAGCCTTGTTGGACAGCTTCTATGGCTGCCAACTCAGCTTTTCTTATGTCACTGCATTTTCTCCTTTTATTGATAGTATAGATAGATGGTCAATGTCATTTTCTTAAAACTATTGATTTTGTTTCCATAAATGTTTTAGGATCCAGTCCATCCTTAGGGTTTAAGGGGGGTGGTAAACTATTCATCTAGGCAATCACGTAAAGCTACATCAACTCTCCTCTCTACTATCTGTTTTGCACTCAAACATAAGGGGTGCTCCCCACGCGGGGAGTCCATTTCTTTTTTTATTTTTACAAATTATACATTAATAATTAAAACATATTTTAAACAAAGTAAAATTACATTTAATTAAAAAAAGACATTACATTAAATTAAAATAAATAAAATTACATTATAAATAAAAAAAGACATTTTAAAACTATGAAAAAACATAAACCATAAAACTAAAACTAATTTTACTACTTGTTATCCGAATCCGCTAATAAGTGGGGGTAAATCTAGTCATTCAAGATGCTCACCGAGATCATGTTTTAGTCTCTAATGCGTATCTTCGTCAACGAGCTCATTAAAAACAATATCATCGAAAATGGGCTCGATTGGAAAATCCCAAATGTGTACCGCTGCTATCGCGTTTCCGTCGTGTTTTAGAATCATGTTATGTAAAATGATACACGTATATACGACATACTTAATCCTTTTTCACAGTTTTAGCACGCATTGGTCAATTAAGTAAACGCCATTTTGACTTTAAAATACCAAAAACCCTTTCCACGTTCTTTATTGCCGCCTCGTGTTGCCTCTTAAACTTCTTTTCATTTGGAAGGTTAAGATATGGAAATGATATCACAAACATGGACCAAGTAGGGTAGATTCCATCGGTAAGATAGTATCCACGTTTGTATAAGTGGTTGTTTACGTAAAATGGACATTTTGATGCAGTTCCATTTCGTTGAGTAAGAAATAATGGAGATTGCTAGAGCACATTGATGTTGTTTTCTGAACCTGGTGGACCACAAAAAGCATGTCAAATCCATAAATTTTGAGTGGCCACCACTTCGAGCATAATTATCGAGTACATGTGATCTCTTCTCATATATTGGCCTCACAACTCAGTGGGACAAATTCTCTAAACAAAATGTGTACAATCAAGGCAACCCAACATCTCAGGAATGTAATGTTTCTCCTCATGAGCTAGGTACAAAAATGCAACATCGTGGCTTATTGGTCTACATATGAACTCGGGAGCATATAAATTACATACCTTTTCGCAAAAAAAAAAAAAAATTCTAGGCATTCACGGGAAGTCTTTTCAGCCATATTTAAATACTCGTCGTTCTCGTGTGGAGGGTTACCAGTTGAAAGTTGTTTAATCGTCGATGTAACTTTTTTGCGACATTGTAAAACTCTTCTTCATTCTCCCATCCAAACCCTCTTGAAACCACGGGCTATTCTCTTTCATGCCGGTCACAATTTTTAAAAACAATTTTGACGTACGAAACATATGACAAAAATATCATCATTGTATTTCGCCTCCTCGACAAAATAATCTGCCATAAGAGTTTCGTGGCCTTTCTCTCGATCACGACGAACATATCTTTTTTTACTGGATGTGCCCGTGTCTTCTAGTTCGGCTTGCTTGATGAGATTTTTGAAAAAAATAAGCTATTATCGCTTGAAGATGAATCATTGTCACTAACGTTGGGTGGAATAAATAACGGTATTTCATCGGCCATTTTAAATAACGGGGGTAGAGATTAGTTTTGGATTTATGAGAGGAATGGTTTGGTGAGATTTAGGTTTCAATTGTGAGAGAAATGGTTGGTTTAAATAAAGATAACTGTCTATTTTTTTTATAATTCAACGGCATTATAGGCGTTAAGCTTCCAAAGGTTGAATTGTTCATAATTTTCATGCAGTGACTACTCAACGATTTTGTTTAATCACCAAGCTCAAGGGAGGGTCGGCGGCGGTGTGCCTGCGCGACAAACCCACTCACCGCCCCCTTCCTGTTTACTCCCCGTATACCCATATGTTGTTGGTTTAAGTCACACCCCTAAAATACCACTTTGCGGAGACACCGTAGGACGTGTGACGTACCAGGATCTAGCCACCAATCACATTGAACTCATAATAATATTTCAAATAAACTTTCATTTATTAATACAAAGCATTACATAACATTATTTATTAATCAGCGGAAGTATAATACAATCGTCATTAAGTTTCGTAACTCATGTGTATAAAAGCCATTAAACTTGTCTTGTGTTTCCTTGTAACTTGACCCATGACCACTCCAGCCTCCCAGACAGTAAGTTCCAACGATATAACCCTATAGACCTACAAGCATGCAGACAAGTGTGTCAGACAACGCTGGTGAGTTCAAAGTTTGTTAACGTGTTTAGTTACCAGTTACCAGATTAAAACGTTTCACAGATTCGATGTTGTTAATAACTCGATTACCGCCGATGGCTCCAGATTATTTGCCCTATACTCCAATGCCTCTATCAAAGCAATGGTCAAGACTGGGGTCATTAGTTCGCTCCCGACCTCCCCGGTGCTGTGTGAGAGTGCCAAACCTAAATAACGCTATTAACTAATACCCCGTTGCCTCCTCGGCAACAATCGGTAGAAGGGACATGATTGATAGATATGAGTGTATTAACCAACATCCCAATAACCCGACATTCCTTCCCGAAACGTTTACCAGATGTCCCTCCCCGGGACGCATGCTTGGAAAAAGAGTAGTGAACTCACCTTAGATTGCTCGGTTTGTTAAGTTACTTTACCCGTTCCTGAAGTTGATTGGATAGTTCTTGAAACTTTCCTGATATGAGACAGTAAGTGGTACTAGTAATAAGGACTGCTTCTGACATGATACCTATCTGATATTCCACCTGACGATGTGAAGGTAAACCTGATAATTCTCTTGGTAGCACATAGGGAGAAATCACGAACAATTGGTGGGTCCTCGATCCTCTTTTCCTTAGCCTTAACACCAGTAACTAGTGCTAACATAGCGGGGTAATCCTTCCGTGGACACTTCTGGCCTTCACTGCCGAAATGATGATAACCTTGGCATCACTCTGACGATTTAGGACAGACCACAATTCACCACCAGGGAGAGGGAGACTCGAAATTTTCTCCCCACAGTTTATATCTGCGCGATATCTTGATAACCAATCCACACTAACTACCGCATCGAAACTATCAAGAATAGCAGAAAGAAGGTCGATGTCGAACACTTGTCCCACAAGGTCGAGCTTGCATTCCAGCGAACATATGAGGTTTTAATTGTCTTGCCATCAGTCGATTCCATAACAAGTTCAGTTCCAAGAAACATCAGGGTTAAGCAGAATAGAGACGAAGCGATTAGCTACCCATACAAGCTACCATGTTGCTACAATGCTTGGCGTCGTCCACGCCATTCCTAAATGCCCTTCCACAAGCACCTCTACCGGTGTTGTTACGGTCACGTGGATTCCCAACACTGTCATCGTTCCCTTGGTTGTTGACATTTGACTTAATAACAGTCAATCCTTGTCAAAGTCACCTTTGATTCCATACGGTAGGCTACAATTACGAGTACCTTGGTGTCGCCGAGACTGTTGCCTCTAATGTCGTTGCTTGAAACGAAGCCCTACTATCTTTCACCAACAGGGTCTATTTTTTCACATTCTGTGCCACGTCCTAAGGCGCTACTCATTGTGCTGGCAGTTACATAATCCACACCATGGTCAGTTGTCATCGCTCATGTCCCGATTGATTCGTAAGAGTTAACTCCCATAAGTCGCTGGCTAGGGTTAAGGATTCGATTGAAGTCAATTTGCTGGTGTTCGTTGCCGGTAACCAGGGTCGTTCTAATACTGAGATCGGTGAGGTACCACGATCATCCTCTTGCCCCTCGATTTCGCATGTTGATCGAGTAATACACAGTATGTTGCTAGGGTGATGCAGAAGTGATCGCACTTACGGAATCTATGGCGTCAGTACACTGAGTTTCAACCAATGAAGAGGAGTGAGAAAGGTATCGACCAATCATTCGACGCTGCGACATCCAACTCAGGGACGTTCGTACAGGCACCTAACATTCTACCCAGCTTGCTAGCCGTTCGGATGGGTGTTCAGGTGATACTCGGTAGCATCGAGATTCGTAAGGATTCAGAGAGGAGTGAAAAGATCACGTTCGAGTAGGAGACAATTATTGCTATGACTCCTATGGATTTGCTACGTTTCTCATGACAGAATAACAGAACAGAACCCCTTTTCCACTCGTTAAGTCTCACTGGGACTCACATGCACCCCACATTATTATTATGTGTGCACCCATAATAATATTGCGATTTGCATGCTCACCTCAGTTCCTCCTAACTCATGTCAAATGGTTCCCCAACTCGAATGCTAAACAGAGGTTATCAAAGCGATAAGGTCACAAGAATCTATGGGCTACGACACACCAACTACGCATCATAAAGTAAACAAGCAATTCATGAGGTTATGCTATAGTGACGAGTGTGTGTCCGTATGCTACATCATAAATAAGTGTACACTAGCCATGCAATGTATACAACAGGTGAAAAGACGAACCTTGCAATCTGGAGCTGAGTGTCATGGTCATATTCTCGTTTTCACTACTGTTCGATTATAGTATGGTTTTATAAAAACGTTTTTAAAACCAAATTCACTATAACCAGTGGCTCTGATACCAAACTGTCACACCCCCAAAATACCACTTTGCGGAAACACCGCAGGACGTGTGACGTTCCAGGATCTAGCCACCAATCACATTGAACTCATAATAATATTTCAAATAAACTTTCATTTATTAATATAAAGCATTACATAACATTATTTATTAATCAGCGGAAGCATAATACAATCGTCATTAAGTTTCATAACTCATGTGTATAAAAGCCATTAAACTTGTCTTGTGTTTCCTTGTAACTTGACCCATGAGCACTCCAGCCTCCCAGACAGCAAGTTCCAACGATATAGCCCTATAGACCTGCAAGCATGCAGACAAGTGTGTCAGACGATGCTGGTGAGTTCAAAGTTTGTTAACGTGTTTAGTTACCGGTTACCAGATTAAAACGTTTCACATATTCGATGTTGTTAATAACTCGATTACCGCCAATGGCTCCAGATTATTTGCCCTATACTCCAATGCCTCTATCAAAGAAATGGTCAAGACTAGGGTCATTAGTTCACTCCCGACCTCCCCGGTGCGGTGTGTGGGTGCCAAACCTAAATAGCGCTATTAACTAATACCCCGTTGCCTCCCCGACAACAATCGGTAGAAGGGACTTGATTGATAGATATGGGTGTATTAACCAACATCATAAATACCAAAAACCCTTTCCACGTTCTTTATTGCCGCCTCGTGTTGCCTCTTAAACTTCTTTTCATTTAGAAGGTTAAGATATGGAAATGATATCACAAACTTGGACCAAGTAGGGTAGATTCCATCGGTAAGATAGTATCCACGTTTGTATAAGTGGTTGTTGACGTAAAATGGACATTTTGATGCAGTTCCATTTCGTTGAGTAAGAAATAATGGAGATTGCTAGAGCACATTGATGTTGTTTTCTGAACCTGTTGGACCACAAAAAGCATGTCAAATCCATAAATTTTGAGTGGCCACCACTTCGAGCATAATTATCGGGACATGTGATCTCCTCTCATATATTGGCCTCACAACTCTGTGGGACAAATTCTCTAAACAAAATGTGTACAATCAAGGCAACCCAACATCCTAGGAATGTAATGTTTCCCCTCATGAGCTAGGTACAAAAATGCAACATCGTGGCTTATTGGTCTACATATGAACTCGGGAGCATATAAATTACATACCTTTTCGCAAAAAAAAAATATTCTAGGCATTCACGGGAAGTCATTTCAGCCATATTTAAATACTCGTTGTTCTCGTGTGGAGGGTTACCGGTTGAAAGTTGTTTAATCGTCGATGTAACTTTTTTGCGACGTTGTAAAACTCTTCTTCATTCTCCCATCCAAACCCTCTTGAAACCACGGGCTATTCTCTTTCACGCCGGTCACAAAAATATCATCATTGTATTTCGCCTCCTCGACAAAATAATCTGCCATAAGAGTTTTGTGGCCTTTCTCTCGATCACGACGGACATATCTTTTTTTACTGGATGTGCCCGTGTCTTCTAGTTCGGCTTGCTTGATGAGATTTTTGAAAAAATTAAGCTATTATCGCTTGAAGATAAATCATTGTCACTAACGTTGGGTGGAATAAATAACGGTATTTCATCTGCCATTTTAAATAACAGGGGTAGAGATTAGTTTTGGATTTATGAGAGGAATGGTTTGGTGAGATTTAGGTTTCAATTGTGAGAGAAATGGTTGGTTTAAATAAAGATAACTATCTATTTTTTTTATAATTCAATGGCATTATAGGCGTTAAGCTTCCAAAGGTTGAATTGTTCATAATTTTCATGCAGTGACTACTCAACGATTTTGTTTAATCAGCAAGCTCAAGGGAGGGTCGGCGGCGGTGTGCCTGCGCGACAAACCCACTCACCGCCCCCATCCTGCTTACTCCCCGTATACCCATATGCTGTTGGTTTATGTCACACCCCTAAAATACCACTTTGCAGAGACACCGTACGACATGTGACGTACCAGGATCTAGCCACCAATCACATTGAACTCATAATAATATTTCAAATAAACTTTCATTTATTAATACAAAGCATTACATAACATTATTTATTAATCAGCGGAAGCATAATACAATCGTCATTAAGTTTCGTAACTCATGTGTATAAAAGCCATTAAACTTGTCTTGTGTTTCCTTCTAACTTGACCCATGACCACTCCAGCCACCCAGACAGCAAGCTCCAACTATATAACCCTATAGACCTACAAGCATGCAGACAAGTGTGTCAGACAACGCTGGTGAGTTCAAAGTTTGTTAACGTGTTTAGTTACCAGTTACCAGATTAAAACGTTTCATAGATTCGATGTTGTTAATAACTCGATTACCGCCGATGGCTCCAGATTATTTGCCCTATACTCCAATGCCTCTATCAAAGCAATGGTCAAGACTGGGGTCATTAGTTCGCTCCCGACCTCCCCGGTGCTGTGTGAGAGTGCCAAACCTAAATAACGCTATTAACTAATACCCCGTTGCCTCCCCGGCAACAATCGGTAGAAGGGACATGATTGATAGATATAAGTGTATTAACCAACATCCCAATAACCCGACATTCCTCCCCGAAACGTTTACCAGATGTCCCTCCCCGGGACGCATGCTTGGAAAAAGAGCAGTGAACTCACCTTAGATTGCTCGGTTTGTTAAGTTACTTTACCCGTTCCAAGTTGGTCAACCAAACCCTACCGTGGTTACCAAGGATAGCCAGTTTCGTAAACATATATCCAATTCGTGTATACATCAAGACACACGTAGTACCATTGTCACATAACACATAGCAAGCATTTGGATCTCAGGCATGTTTATAATCACCATTTCATGTTTCCAACAAGGGTTACTGGTAATGTAGGTCCCTATCCCGTGTGGATCGTAACAAGATTGATAATCAATCAAGGGTGCGGAATCCCCTTGATCAACCGAACAAACAGAAACAAGAATATCAAGATGAAGAACACGAAACAAATCACTTTCAATCCGGTCTTCTATTGATTATCCAACACAAAAGTTTACAATCAATTCAAGACCACTCGAAATCTCCTAGCCACTCTCTATAGATTTCTCTCTAACTCTCTCTTTCTCTAAGTGTCCACCAACTGTGGATCGTAACGAGATTGATAATCAATCAAGGGTGCAGAATCCCTTTGATTAATCTTTGAACACAGAAACAAGAATAAAGAAGATGAAGAACACGAAACAAATCACTTTCAATCCGGTCTTCTATTGATTATCCAACACAAAAGTTTACAATCAATTCAAGACCACTCGAAATCTCCTAGCCACTCTCTATAGATTTCTTTCTAACTCTCTCTTTCTCTAAGTGTCCACCAACTGGCTAAACCTAAACCCTAATGCTAAGCCTTGTTTATATAGGACAAGCTTTGCACCTGAGCTTTGGTCTGGGCTTGGCCATTCTCCTAGCCCATTAAAATAATTAACTCCCTAACCAATATGCTAAGCCCATTACAAAATATCCAAAGACTAAATAATCAAACTATTAAGCTGTTGTCACAGAATATGCACTAACAAGTAACATCAGTTTTTACAACCAATCAAGTGCACATTTTACATCTATCACCAGGTCACCGTACAACATGCAACTAATACACATTTCATTAGGCAAGTTGTAAACAGAGGTCATGTAACACAACAATCAATCTATAACTAATATTCAAGTCATACAAAGTTCACATCACATGTTTATGTTTTGTCAACCATCTAACTATTTCTGATCATTCATCATCCTACCCATATAATTACTCATACATCATGTCAATCCACTATCACTGTGCAACCTAGACAGATACGCATTTCAAACAATTGTGCGGCCTAGCTTTTAATGTGCGACTTATTAGCGATGCAGGCCACCCCGTGTGCAGCCCAATTACCGAGTAAGGCCCACTAGCCGCATCTCCACGAAAAAACCATATTTCCCCTAGTAGTGGTTCCGACGAAAACCACAATGATTCGCCACTGGCCAGTTGACGAAAGATGTTTTTCGTCAAAAGCTTAGTCGACGAAACATAATGTTCGCCGTCCTTGGTTTTTCGTCGCTGACTTCAACAGACAGTTATGGTTCTCCTAAACCCTAATCATGAGAGTTTCATATTATCGTGTAATCACCATCATTCGAATCATGCAAGTTCTAGTTCATCAGTCCACATAATCCTCACACAACTAACCATTACTAGCGATACTGGCAAAACTCATGAACACCATATCACAAGCACTGTTATATCAATTTTACGATGGACCTTCATGAGCCACATTCTAACTAATTCATTAACACAATACTAATCATTTAACCAAATTCTAAAGATCACTTTGGTTCAATTTGGTTTCTAATATAGAACTCTAAATCACTTTTGAATCTTAAACACATCAACATAATTCATCGTGTAAACACATAACCAAGATTAATAGCAAATATAAGTCAATTTAGCGATGAATCGCACTAACCGAATTGGATGATGAAGACGAGTACGTTCAGCACAAGGAGGCTTCGAACAGGAGTCATGGGGGGTTGCTGGCTTCGAGCGAAAGGAGACTTCGAACCGGTAACTGCCGTCGAGTGAGGGAGAGGGAGAGATAACATAGGGTTTCTAATTATCCTCACCGGTAACGAGTTACATGGGTTTTAACAAACACACATGAGTTGGGCCTGCTCTGGTCTGTGGGCCGAAAGCCCCTACTCGACGAAGAATGCCCATACATTGATGACGAAATACATGTTTCGCCATATATGTTTCGTCGGGCACAATGGTGATGAAATACATATTTCGCCAGGTCCCATCATTAAACAATTAGTAAGTCTTCGTAATCTTTCAATAGCCAATATCCTTGCACCATTAAATCCACTAACCATCCAAACACTAATTTTCGAACAATTACCCATTTCATAACATAAAACAATTTTTCAAAACGGAAATACTAAACAAGTGATACGTCGCTGAAAGAACTTGAAATCTCGGGTTGTCACATCATCCCCAACTTGAAAGAAATTTCATCCCGAAATTTGATAAGTAATCCCAAGCAGCACAGTGCTAAATCAGGATGACTGTGGATTTCCCCCAGGTGCCACATCATCCCCAACTTGAAAGGGAATTTCGTCCCGAAATTCACTAGTGACAGCAAAAGTTGATTCAACCGTCTGAACAATTGAGGATACCAGAGCTTTATCAGATCTTTGCGTTCCCGAGTGGACTCCGATCCACGTCTTGAGTTCCAATGAACTCTTGCGATCAGGATTTGACTATGCTAACGAATCTTGACGTCCTGGTCCATGATTTCAGTAGATTCCTCGACAACTGCAACTTGTCATTAACCTCAGACTCTAGTAAGGGTATCACAAGCATTTCGAGACAAACACTGCCTTAGATTCGAGACATAAATGATATCATCCACTTTACCTAATTCGTCGGGTAACTCTAGTTTATGAGCTGTGTCACCGATTGGTTCCAGATATCCGAATGTCCCAACGTATCGTAAACTAAGCGTGCCACGTTTTGCATAGCGTACCACACCCTCCCATGGTGAGGCTTTCAATTATAACACGTTTGCCTACAACAAACTCCCAGCGTTTCCTAAGCTTATCAGTTTTCCTGACGGTCACGCGCTGCCGCTGAACGATTTTCCAACCTGAACAATCTTCCCAAGTGGTTCGAGTACCAGTCCTGGACCTGTGATTAGGTCGTCACCCACTTTAGTCCAACAAGGAGATAGGCATTATCGTCCATACAATGCCTCAAACAGAGCTATCTGATTACTAGAATGGTAACTGCTGTGGTAGAACTTAACCAAAGGTTAGTATCCTTCCAATTCTTACTAAAGTCGATCACACACATGCTCACAGCACGTCCTTGAGTGTCCGGATGGTTCGTTTACTCTGACCATCTGTCCTATGGTGACAAGTAATGCTCATGCCTAGACGTGAGCCAAGAGTGCTATGTAGTGCCTGTCATAAATCAAGTATAGTTCAAAATCAGGGGTAACCTCGTGCCTAAAAGCCGCCTCTTAGAGGAGTATTCACAAGCTGTGATGTCTCATCAGTTTCCTTGATTGCAATAGAGTGTGCTGGTTATGTGAGACAATCAACGATCACTCAGGTGATATCGGTTCCGTTCTGAGATTTAGGTAGGCCAGTGACAATATCCACGACTGTCTGTTCCAACCTCCGAATAGGTGTTCTAATTACTGATGCAAACCAGAAGGTTTCTGATGTCCCACCTTGATTTTCGAACAAGTTAAATGTCGTTCACATGCTTTGCTGTGTAGGCCTTCAAGCCCAGTTGCCATTACATGATCCTTCAATCCTCGTATATTCCATCAAAATTCAGATGACTAGAATATCGAGGCTGATGTGCTTCGCTCAACACAAGTTCCCTACGATTGCCGTATAGTGGGATCCATATTTGTTCCATGAAGTAGCAGATATTGTCTGACTTGCCAAAAGTTGCTCTTCAATGCCCTGCATGGACCCAGCTTGAAAATTTCTTCCTTCAGTGCTTCGGGTTGAACAGGGCAACTCTGATCGGATAGGCTAGAGTCGATGGTGAGCTGCAAGCTCATACGCGTTTAGGTTCCGTAGTCAAAGTCATCCAAAAGTTCCATCCATCGATCCCATTAGCTGATTTAGCTCTTTCAAAACCAGGGTACATGGGAGGCTCTTGTGATCGGTCTAAATAGTACATTGGTATGGTCCAAGTAATGCCTCCAATTTACATCCAAAGACCACGTTTTTTACGGCATGTTGTGTGTCGTGCAGTTTCCCCTTCGTAACTCCATTACGTAAGTCATTGCCTTCTCGTGTTGCATCGGCGCGTATCTGGGACTCTGATTCGAACCATCATGGTATACCACTAAATCACCCGTACCCTTGGGTAAAGACAATACTCAGTGCATCGCAGAGTTGGGTTTCAGAAGCTGAAAAGACGTCCTCCTGTTTTGTCTCCTACGAACACACAACACCTTGCTGTGTTAAGAAGATTAGAGCTGCGCGATCTTCGAAAATCCCGTGATGAATCTGCGATAGTCTCTAGAGAGACCAAGAAATTGTTGTATCCCTGAAGGGGCCTTTGGTGCCGATCGAGTTCTAATAAAATGGATCTTAGCGAGATCCACGTGTACTCCCAATTTGTTGACTACATGACCAAGAAAGTGTAATTCTCAAATCCTGAAGTCACACTTAGGGAGACTTCGCGTGAAGTTGCTCCTCCCCTAGGAGCTCTAGGACAAAATACAGGTACCATTCATGGTCTTCCTTTCCCCTGGTGGTGATTCTAAACCTCGCTTATAAATGCGGTCGACGAATCTGGCGAAACGAGGTTGATGCATACTACTCGTGTGATCCCTGAGGCTGCTGGTGTGTTGGATATCTTAAATAATTTGAGCAGGAAATCGTAGTGGCCCTACTGAATCTGTAACGCTGTGTTAGGAATCATCCTCCCCCATGGTCTTCCATCAGATGACAGTCTGGTCTTAAGCCAGTTTCCGGATAGAGCCTTGATTATTTCAACGGGTCAAGCTGGTTGTCGATGCGAGACAGAGGGTGACGGTCTATGGTTGCCACCTTGCGGTAGTCTGTTCATCTACGAAAGGACCCGTCCTTCGTTTCCACTATAGAGCTCGTTTTCCCCAAAACGAGAAGCTAGATTCATAAACTCCCATCCTGTAGTTTCCTGAAGTTGATTGGATAGTTCTTGAAACTTTCCTGATATGAGACAGTAAGTGGTACTAGTAATAAGGACTGCTTCTGACATGATACCTATCTGATATTCCACCTGACGATGTGAAGGTAAACCTGATAATTCTCCTGGTAGCACATAGGGAGAAATCACGAACAATTGGTGGGTCCTCGATCCTCTTTTCCTTAGCCTTAACACCAGTAACGAGTGCTAACATAGCGGGGTAATCCTTCCGTGGACACTTCTGGCCTTCACTGCCGAAATGATGATAACCTTGGCATCACTCTGACGATTTAGGACAGACCACAATTCACCACCAGGGAGAGGGAGACTCGAAATTTTCTCCCCACAGTTTATATCTGCGCGATATCTTGATAACCAATCCACACTAACTACCGCATCGAAACTATCAAGAATAGCAGAAAGAAGGTCGATGTCGAACACTTGTCCCACAAGGTCGAGCTTGCATTCTAGCGAACATATGAGGTTTTAATTGTCTTGCCATCAGTCGATTCCATAACAAGTTCAGTTCCAAGAAACATCAGGGTTAAGCAGAATAGAGACGAAGCGATTAGCTACCCATACAAGCTACCATGTTGCTACAATGCTTGGCGTCGTCCACGCCATTCCTAAATGCCCTTCCACAAGCACCTCTACCGGTGTTGTTACGGTCACGTGGATTCCCAACACTGTCATCGTTCCCTTGGTTGTTGACATTTGACTTAATAACAGTCAATCCTTGTCAAAGTCACCTTTGATTCCATACGGTAGGCTACAATTACGAGTACCTTGGTGTCGCCGAGACTGTTGCCTCTAATGTCGTTGCTTGAAACGAAGCCCTACTATCTTTCACCAACAGGGTCTATTTTTTCACATTCTGTGCCACGTCCTAAGGCGCTACTCATTGTGCTGGCAGTTACACAATCCACACCATGGTCAGTTGTCATCGCTCATGTCCCGATTGATTCGTAAGAGTTAACTCCCATAAGTCGCTGGCTAGGGTTAAGGATTCGATTGAAGTCAATTTGCTGGTGTTCGTTGCCGGTAATCAAGGTCGTTCTAATACTGAGATCGGTGAGGTACCACGATCATCCTCTTGCCCCTCGATTTCGCATGTTGATCGAGTAATACACAGTATGTTGCTAGGGTGATGCAGAAGTGATCGCACTTACGGAATCTAAAGCGTCAGTACACTGAGTTTCAACCAATGAAGAGGAGTGAGAAAGGTATCGACCAATCATTCGACGCTGCGACATCCAACTCAGGGACGTTCGTACAGGCACCTAACATTCTACCCAGCTTGCTAGCCGTTCGGATGGGTGTTCAGGTGATACTCGGTAGCATCGAGATTCGTAAGGATTCAGAGAGGAGTGAAAAGATCACGTTCGAGTAGGAGACAATTATTGCTATGACTCCTATGGATTTGCTACGTTTCTCATGACAGAATAACAGAACAGAACCCCTTTTCCACTCGTTAAGTCTCACTGGGACTCACATGCACCCCAAATTATTATTATGTGTGCTCCCACAATAATATTGCGATTTGCATGCTCACCTCAGTTCCTCCTAACTCATGTCAAATGGTTCCCCAACTCGAATGCTAAACAGAGGTTATCAAAGCGATAAGGTCACAAGAATCTATGGGCTACGACACACCAACTACGCATCATAAAGTAAACAAGCAATTCATGAGGTTATGCTATAGTGACGAGTGTGTGTCCGTATGCTACATCATAAATAAGTGTACACTAGCCATGCAATGTATACAACAGGTGAAAAGACGAACCTTGCAATCTGGAGCTGAGTGTCATGGTCATATTCTCGTTTTCAGTACTGTTCGATTATAGTATGGTTTTATAAAAACGTTTTTAAAACCAAATTCACTATAACCAGTGGATCTGATACCAAACTGTCACACCCCCAAAATACCACTTTGCGGAAACACCGCAGGACATGTGACGTTCCAGGATCTAGCCACCAATCACATTGAACTCATAATAATATTTCAAATAAACTTTCATTTATTAATATAAAGCATTACATAACATTATTTATTAATCAGCGGAAGCATAATACAATCGTCATTAAGTTTCGTAACTCATGTGTATAAAAGCCATTAAACTTGTCTTGTGTTTCCTTGTAACTTGACCCATGAGCACTCCAGCCTCCTAGAGAGCAAGTTCCAACGATATAGCCCTATAGACCTGCAAGCATGCAGACAAGTGTGTCAGACGATGCTGGTGAGTTCAAAGTTTGTTAACGTGTTTAGTTACCGGTTACCAGATTAAAACGTTTCACATATTCGATGTTGTTAATAACTCGATTACCGCCAATGGCTCCAGATTATTTGCCCTATACTCCAATGCCTCTATCAAAGCAATGGTCAAGACTGGGGTCATTAGTTCACTCCCGACCTCCCCGGTGCGGTGTGAAGGTGCCAAACCTAAATAGCGCTATTAACTAATACCCCGTTGCCTCCCCGGCAACAATCGGTAGAAGGGACTTGATTGATAGATATGAGTGTATTAACCAAAATCATAATAACCCGACATTCCTCCCCGGAACGTTTACCAGATGTCCCTCCCCGGGACGCATGCTTGGAAAAAGAGCAGTGAACTCACCTTAGATTGCTCGATTTGTTAAGTTACTTTACCCGTTCCAAGTTGGTCAACCAAACCCTACCGTGGTTACCAATGATTGTCAGTTTCGTAAACACATATCCAATTCGCGTATACATCAAGACACACGTAGTACCATTGTCACATAACACATAGCAAGCATTTGGATCTCATGCACGTTTATAATCACCAATTCATGTTTCCAACAAGGGTTGCTAGTAACATCTGTTTTTACAACAAATCAAGTACACAGTTTACATCTATCACCAGGTCACCGTACAACATGCAACTAATACCCATTTCATTAGGCAAGTTGTAACCAGAGGTCATGTAACACAACAATCAATCTGTAACTAATATTCAAGTCATACAAAGTTCACATCACATGTTTATGTTTTGTCAACCATCTAACTGTTTCTGATCATTCATCATCCTACCCATATAATTACTCATACATCATGTCAATCCACTATCACTGTGTAACCTAGAAAGATACGCATTTCAAACAATTGTGCAGCCGAGCTTTTAATGTGCGACTTATTAGCGATGCAGGCCACCCCGTGTGCAGCCCAATTACTAAGTAAGGCCCACTAGTCGCATCTCCACGAAAAAACCATATTTCGTCTAATAGTGGTTCCGACGAAAACCACAATGATTCGCCACTGGCCAGTCGATGAAAGATGTTTTTCGTCAAAAGCTTAGTCGACGAAACATAATGTTCGCCGTCCTTGGTTTTTCGTCGCTGTCTTCAACAGACAGTTATGGTTCTCCTAAACCCTAATCATGAGAGTTTCATATTATCGTGTAATCACCATCATTCGAATCATGCAATTTCTAGTTCATCAGTCCACATAATCCTAACACAACTAACCATTACCATCGATACTGACAAAACTCATGAACACCATATCACAAGCACTGTTATATCAATTTTACGATGGACCTTCATGAGCCACATTCTAATAATTCATTAACACAATACCAATCATTTAACCACATTCTAAAGATCAATCAGGTTCAATTTGGTTTCTAATATAGAACTCTAAATCACTTTTGAATCTTAAACACATCAACATAATTCATCGTGTAAACACATAACCAAGATTAATAGCAAATATAAGTCAATTTAGCGATGAATCGCACTAACCGAATTGGATGATGAAGACGAGTACGTTCTGCACAAGGAGGCTTCGAACAGGAGTCATGGGGGGTTGTCGGCTTCGAGCGGAGGGAGACTTCTAACCGGTAACTGCCGTCGAGTGAGGGAGAGGGAGAGATAACGTAGGGTTTCTAATTATCCTCACCGGTTACGAGTTACATGGGTTTTAACAAACACACATGAGTTGGGCCTGCTCTGGTCTGTGGGCCGAAAGCCCCTACTCGACGAAGAATGCCCATACAATGATGACGAAATAAATGTTTTGTCGGGCACAATGGTGACGAAATACATATTTCGTCAGGTCCCATCATTAAACAATTAGTAAGTCTTCATAATCTTTCAATAGCCAATATCCTTGCACCATTAAATCCACTAACCATCCAAACACTAATTTTCGAACAATTACCCATTTCATAACATAAAACAATTTGTCAAAACGGAAATACTAAACAAGTGATACGTGGCTGAAAGAACTTGAAATCTCGGGTTGTCACATCATCCCCAACTTGAAAGAAATTTCGTCCTGAAATTTGATAAGTAATCCCAAGCAGCACAGTGCTAAATCAGGATGACTGTGGATTTTCCCTAGGTGCCACAGTTTACACTCATACCTGTCGTTTCAACATCGTCTATTTTGATTTATTAAGGAAGATCACAATCTTCATGTGAGAGGTATTATGCCATTTCACATTTTCACTCTAATTAATCAAGCTTTATTTCTCAATATATAAAATATATAAAACCAAACCATCTATCAGTTTACATTCTTAAACCTTAACACCCACTCTTAAACCTTTACGTTCTTAAACCTTAACACCCACTCTCTTCATAACTCAGCTTTTAGAGTTCATTATCTTCTTTAACGAGTCTAAGTGTTAGCGCCCGTGTTTATAAGGTGAGGTTCCTGTAAAAGTGACCTTTTCATAAGAAGTGTGAGAAGGCATAGAAGTAGGGCTGTTCATAAAGCTCGTGACTCGTAGCTCGGCTCGTAGCTCGCTCGAAAGAAGCTCGAGAAAAACTAGCTAAAAAAACTCAATTTGAGATAACCTGAACCAAGCTGGCTCATTTTGTAACCAAGCCCAGCTCGAGCTAAGCTTGGCTCGGCCCATGGCTCGGCTCGCTGGCTCGTTCTTAGGCTCGTTTAACTCCGACATAAAGCTCAAGCCAAGTTTAACCGCATGAATTAATTTCGAGCTTGAGCTCGACCCCACCCTGGCTCGACTCGGCTCGACTCGTTTACAGCCCTACATAGAAGTTGACATGTAAACATCATGTTTTGAACTTAGACATGATGTTTTGGGTTGTTTTGACAAGAGAACACTAACATAACAATTTAAGACACAATGCAATGAATTATAGGCTTAAAACTTAAAACACACTGCATAACGTTAAGAGTGTGTTTTAAGCGTTAAGCAGTGTGTTTTAATTGTGTTTTAAGTTTTAAGCCTAGAATTCACTGCATTGTGTTTTAAATTGTAATGTTTGGTGTTTTTCTTGCCAAAACAACATGTCTAAGTCCAAAACATTATACCTACATGTCAATTCAGATGCCTTTTCACACTTCTCACGAAAATTATCAGTTTTATAGGAACCTCAGACTATATATATAAACACATGTGACCACACATTGTTAATTGACATTAATTTATTTTGATGACAAGACATATATGCACAATATACATTTATAAATCATCACTACAATGTCTAAAAGAGCATACGATAAAATCAAATTTATAATAATTTTCAACTACTACATTTACAAGAGTCGGCACCGACAGGCAATAGTGCCGGCACTTCATTGGTTTGAATGGGCGGCGATTTCAATAGTGCCAGGCAGCTGCCTAGCACTCCCCTATTGGCCCAACAAATTTACGATTTTATCTCCCTTTAAAATTACGATTTTGCCATCAGTTAAAAATTATGTTTTTGCCCTCACTTAAAAATAAATTTATGCCTATGCTCCCAGCTAAATATCTCAATTTTGCCCCCGTTTAAAAATTACGATTTTGCCCCGTTTCAATTTACAGTTTTGCCATTAGTTTTTTTCCCTTAAAAATACAATTTCCCCATCAGTTCAAAATTATGTTTTTACCCCCACTTAAAAAAAAATTTGCACTTTTGCTCCCAACTAAAAATTCCAATTTTTCCCCCGCTTCAAAAATTACGATTTTGCCCTGTATAAATTTATACTTTTGCCATTAGCTTTTTTTCTCACAGCCAAGTAACAATTTTGCCCTCAAATTAAATTTACATTTCCCCCATCGTTTTTGTTTCTTTTCCTGGTGACATTACAAGTTTGCCCCCAGTGTAAAATTACAGTCGTGCCGGCAACTTCCTGGCACTCCCCCGTTGGTCCATTTAGTTTACGCTTTGTCCCCGAATTAAAATTATGATTTCGCCCTTAGTTAAAAATTACGTTTTTCCCATCGTTTTAATTTTTTACCAAAACTATAAACGTTTTTTTTAATTGGTTTACTCAATTTAATTTTTTTTCGTGTCAAGGAGTTGCCTAACACTAGCTCATTAGTCCTGAAAAATTACAGTTTTTCTCTCAGCCCAAAATTACGGTCTTATCATCGTTTTAGTTTTTTTTTTCTTAACAAAATTATAGTAGTCTTTTTTTAATTGGTTGATAATTATTCGGTCATCGCCCCGCAACGCGAGCGGTACATCTACTAGTTGAACATAAGCATTAGGTTGATGAATAGTGCAACCATGAAACAACTTTGCTATCACTAGCCAACTCAAACAAGACTTGAAGCAAAAGAACGTAACCACAAAAGGTATATAAACATAATACTTGTCTATTCTAATTGCATTTATGATAATTTTTTTATTTTTGTGTATATATTCAACCTAATCTAACTCGTCAATTTTATCACTTCTAAATTCTAATACGACATGCCCAACTAAACTCATTACTCATCCATTTTAGCACTTCTAACATGTGCCATGCTTATGGTTTTTAATTGTATCCATGGTACGGTGCGATATATCATCATCATCATCTATAATCTATAAAGAACGGTAATGGGGATAGGTTTTGTTTCGAATTCCAAACATACTACGTCACTACATGAATGTTAGTTGATGTGTGACTATTAATTTATTATAATTATCAACGTGTTAAGTGTTCGAGTTTTTCTATTCTTGAGTATGATTTAACACATTAGTCTTATTATTAATGATTTAACTTATGCTTTAAATGCATATTACATTGAAGTAAAGTGTTGCATAGTCGATTTCTATTTGGCATCAATTTTACACAAAAGGGATAAAATTGTCATTTATGGTTATTAAGATGTTCTATTACATGTAACAAAAAGAAATAGCATATTCTCATATAAGACTTACTCAAGATAACCATGATAACACTTGATGAACATGTGAAGAGAAAAAAACAAACATGCCCATAGTCATTGTGTCCTTTTCTATCATCACACCCTTACATCATTTTGAAGTACTTTTTCGTCTAGAAGAAAGTGAACCATTTGATATATATTTTGTATAATATAGCGGAGTGTATAAAAACAAGCTAGCAAGAACTAGCATCCAGAATACAACAAAATTTTGTATACAATTACAAAACTTACCATGGTTGATACAAAATCAACACAACATGTAACTGTTTAAAAGATTGTTCATTATCTTAATGAGTTAATTACATAGTTAGTCCCTGTGGTTTGCACAAAATAACATACTTAGATACTAATAGTTTAAAATCACATTCTAGGGTATTAACTTTTCATTTTGTAACGTTTGGAGGTATTAACTTCTAGGGTATTAACATAGTTAGTCACTGTCGTTTGCACAAAATAACATATTTAGGTACTAATAGAATGTGATTTTAAACTTACAAATAACGTTAATACCTCCAAACGTTACAAAATGAAAAGTTAATATCCTAGAATGTGATTTTAAACTATTAGTATCTACATATGTTACTTTATGCAAACCACAGGGACTAACTATGTAATTAACTCTTATCTTAATTGGCCTTGAAAAAGCGTAAATTCGAATAAGGTTAGTTTTGAAATCTAATCGGGTTATCATCCGAATTAAATTCCGAATTTGGTTTTCGAATTTGTAATTTTGGAACTAATTCAATCTTTTCTTGAATTTCAATAGTCAAGTTTCATTTGTAAAAATGTGTATATATATATTCTCATAATTTTAATATTGAATCAACCTGAATTCGAATTGAACTCAGTTAAAAATAAAAAAAAATCTTTGAAATTTGAATTCATCTAAAAAAGTTAAAATTAAAATAACTCAATTCAAATAATAGGAATGACCTGAAATTTAATATATTTATTCAAAGGTACGAAGTGACACTACTTTCATCTAAAATATTTTATTAAATTAGCCTTTTTTTACTGGAAAAACCTTACATTTACCCGCTCTCTATATCCATCAAATCAAGTATAAAACTGCTTGTATAAAAAGTTTAGCATCATTAACGACCAATTTAAAGATTTCAACATATGCCATTCGCGACGCCAATTAGACATCAAACACATTATATTGATCGCGACGGATCTTCATCACGGAAAAATTCCATCTCAGATCTACATGATGGTCTTTATCTTCGACCTCATTATTACAAAATAGGACAAGATAGTTTGATATGGTCGTATCCATTTATAAGTTAATAATATTATTAAATGCACAAAAAAATACTTAGTAGTACAAAATTATATAAGTTAATAATATTATTTAATACACAAGAAAATACTTAGTAGTACAAAACTATGAAAACTTGCGTTGCTTAACGACAATATTACGTGAAATAAATGATCATGTAAAAGTAAGTAATCTTTAAAAAGTATTAAAAATATTGTATTTTACGAGATAACCTAAATTTTAAAAAATTAACATATATATTATTAAAGTTGCATAGATTTCCGTGAAGGATTCCAAGGAACATGTAGAGAAAGTGGGAGGAGGAGGAGATGATGATGATGATGATGATGATATGAAGGGAAATTACAGAGAATGTTTATAGAATACAATATCGAGTATGTCACTCCTTTGGGGTAAAATCAACAAAAAACTTACTAAATTTATAATTATAACAAATTATTTGAAATAACATTAAAATAAAAAACATATACATATTCTTTATATCTTGATGGTGTCATTGAATTAACATTAAAATTAAAAAAACATATACATATTCTTTATATCTTGATGACTTGATGGTGTCATAGCATACATAAAGTAAATGTACAATACACTAAAGTCATATGGTGCTATTAAGGGGTGCTATAGCATAACGAAAAGTGCCTAATTTAAAAGAATCAGTTAAATCGTTACACCTCATTTTTACCTGTTTTCTTAAAAATACTAGATTATTTGGGGTGGTGTTGGATATGTACCAAATTTCATGTTTGAGAACGACATTCTTCATCGGCTTCATTGGGTAGTAGAAACTGATTTCACAAACTGAGCCACTTACGGCGGTGTTGCCAAACTACCAGACCAAACCGAATGGGGTACCCGAGGATGCCTCAAATATCCTAAGGGTGTTTATGATCCTCTTTAAAACCGGTGAAATTTATGAATCAGTTATCAGTTTAGTTTTATAATCGAGAGAGGTTTTTTTTTTTTCGTTCTCATTACGGTATTTGTTTTTTCAAATAAACTGAATGTTCTTGTTTACAAGTTGTTTTCATAACTATACGATATTGAGAACTAGAGTGATTAGTTTACTTGGTTCTAGAAGTTAAACAAACTCAATAATATTCTTTAATTTCTCTAGTCTTATAAATTTTCTCTTTACTTGTATAATTCTTTTTTTTTTTTTTTTTGTATTTTTACTCAAAGTTGCATTTTGTTAACATATAAATATTACCCTTTTATGAGAGAATAAAAATACATCCTGTGTCGTACATAATATGATGTACTTTTACTATACTAATAAATAAAAATCTTTTTTGGACACATGTCACTTCCTCGTGTTTTCTCATCTTATTATTCTGGTTATCTTTCATATTAAACAACAATAATTTTAAACAAAATATTAGATAACAATAAATATTTAGATAAGGATAAACGTTTGTTTTTATTGTGATCATATTAAATACTAATAATAATAATAGTAATTTTAAACAAAAAATTAGATAAGAATATGAACGTTTGTTTTAAATATGATCACAGTAAATAACAAGTTTTTTTTTAAAGATATATCTTTTTTTAATTATTATATAAGATTACATTTATGCAAAATAAGAAAAAACAAAGTAAAATGTTACAATAATAAATAGTACATCAACATTCATTTATAAAACATAAATCTTGATGAATATTTGTTTTAACATATGTCATTATAATATATTCAACATGTGTAATATACGATTTTTAAAGATATAATTTTTTTATTATTTAGTATATAAAATTATATTTATGCAACCCGTGTAATATACGAGGTTCTAACCTAGTTATGTTATATATAACTTTGAATACTAAAAATAATTCTTTTACATTTAACAAATCAAACGAAATTTCATTCATACTTGCCAAGTTACATCAAAACAAAGGGTAGACGGGCAACAAGCTGCGCCGCCCGTCTTAAATAAGTTAATCCATAAACAGCTGAAGATGCTCGTAGTACTACTGTATGCTAGATCCTAGACATCGCTGATCCATAGGCTGGTAAATAGTTATTAATTTATATGATTAATTAATATTAATAATAGATAAAGTACGAATATTGGAAATAATATAAATATATATACACTGTGCAAAACTATAAATATACGTAGCCTCTGCAAATAAATATATAAAAAATTATGAAATAATGCTGGGTTTTCTGCAAGCACCAGTAACCCCAAGCATCATTGCATGTTCATGGAGTACATAATGAGATAGGTAAAACACAAGAAAAGTAATTTAATATGTGATAATGACACACTTGAACAAATTGTTTCATACTAGCTTTCATTGTATACCAACCGATATAATTTGTCTAAAATTGCTAAATTAATTTTTTTTGAACGGCGAAAATTCCATGATTATAAAACGGGGGCCAGCAAGCTGTAAAACCCAAAAGTACAAAAAGACACGAAACAAAACAGGAAACAAAATACAAACGAAACAAAACTACACTACTTTATTATATCTCTTACATTGAAATCCTTCCATCTCTCCCATACCAAATCCTTCAGTTTTGCTCTTTCTTTGATCCATAGATACGATAGTTCTTTTATGTCGTCCACCGTATTTGTTATCGTTCCTTCCTTTCTATTAAACTCGACATCGTTTCTAGACTTCCAAATCTGCCACATAGATGACATAACAATGGCCTTGATCAGCGTCTTCCGTTCCCTCGATCCACTGAAAGCATCTATTCGTTCCAATACTTCTTCACATGACTCAATGTCTTCTTGTACCGGGAGCTTTAACCATAACATTATGTTCCACCAAATTGCCCGAGTCTTCAAGCAATTTATTAGAAGATGTTCCACCGTCTCCTCCTCGTTTTTGCATCTTGAACACGTCCGATCTCCCAATTGTATACCTCTCCGTGCTAATTCCACCTTTACCGCAATCCTTCTTTTCATCGCTCTCCGTACAAAAAGATTAACTTTTGGAGGAACCCATTTGTTCCAATGTTTCCATGGTGAATCTCTATTGTCTAGTTTGATTCTTCAAGGGCATCTCTTAATATTGCCACTGATATGTCTTCATTCTGTCTTAATTTCCATCTCCATACATCATCGCTGGCTCCAATCTTATATTCCTTCAATAAGTTTTCCAATTCTTCATATTGTTGCTTCTCTTGATCACTTCTCACCCCCACAGCCCCACTCCCAAACCCATTTTACTGCATTGTCTTCCACTCTTGCGCATTGGTCAACCTTTATTTGCTTATCCTTTGCTAGTGCATATATCGCTGGAAACCTATCTCTCAAAGACTGATTTTCCATCCAAGCATCTAACCAAAACCTCGTATTCTTCCCGTTACCTATCTTAACAACCAGATTTTTCTTTAGAGATAACTCTACGGCTTCAAAAGCTTTTTCAACGTTGCATATATCTTTCCAAGTCCCACTTAACCTGTTTTTTGATGGAATCATCAAGACTGAGTTTTGCTTCAGGTGAATACAATCTATAACTTTTGCCCAAAGAGCCCGATTATTTTGTTTATACTTCCACCACCACTTTGCTAAAAGTGCTAAATTTGTGCTTCGAATATCTCCGATTCCCAAACCCCCGTAGCCTTTTGCCTTGACAAGCTTATCCCAAGCTACCCATCTCATTTTGCATCTTCCGTTCTTATTACCCCATACAAAATCTCTTCTTATGGCTTCAAGTTCCGCAATCACTTTTTTTTGGTGCTAAAAAAATTGAGAAGTAGTAATTTGGTAGTGCTCCTAGTACGGCTTTTGCTAACACAATTCTCCCAGCCATAGAAAGGCATCTAGCCTTCCATGACGAAAGCTTTGAGTTAAATTTATCCACAATCGGTTTCCATTTTTTGACCCTCTTCATATTTGCTCTAATTGGGATACCCAAAAAGTTGAACGGCATACTCCAGCTTTGCAATTTAGATTTTTTGCCATTGTTTCAATGACTTCTTCTTGGATACCAACCCCAAAAAGACTACATTTCCCCAAGTTTACTTTAAGTCCCGAGCATAAATAGAAACATCTTAAAATTCTATTTAGATTTTTTATATTTGTTTCCGACCACTCTCCTAAGAATATTGCATCATCCGCGTAGCATAGATGTGAAATCATTGTTCCATCCCTTGGGAGAGTCACTCCTTTAAATAACCCCATCTTTATTGCCCTATTCATTATAACTGTTAAAATTTCATAGTTCCTATTGCAATTTAATCTTGGGCTCATTCTTGTTTATTTTTTCAGGCTTTCTTTATAATGGGCTTGTGCTGGGTTTTTTTGGTTTCAAGAGTTTTTGGGCTCAAAGGTGTTTCTCCAGGCTTCTGCAGAAGAGTTCGAGTCTTGCTTTAGGGTTCAAGTTGTCTTCCTTTGTCTCCTCTGTCGTATAGCTGTCTTTCCATATGGGTTTCCTCAATCAACGGTTGATTGCTAGTCATGATCTTTGCTGATTTCTTTGCCATGTTTCGTCGGTTTGCTGCTGCTATAAAAGGGCTCCCCAGCTACGTTCGTTTCACACATAAAATCTCCATTCGTCTCTTTATTTCTGAAATAGCTTCTAAGCTTTCTGTTCTTTGTATTGTTTGATTATATTTCCAGCAATTAACAACCATTTTTGAGTTGGTATCAGAGCTGTAGGCTCAATACTATTATTCTCAAAATTTCGTTCTTGGGCAGATTGGTTGATCTAATTGAGGGTTTCCGTTAAGGCTTTGATTTGGGAAAGTGAAAGCTGTGTTCGGCTCTGTTCTTGAAAAAAAAAGGTTTTCTGGTTGATTTTTTTCCCGCTGCCGTTAAAGAAACTCAAGGGACGTTCTGATTCTAGCTTCTGGAATAAGGTGATATTTTTCTATCTTGGATTTGTAACCCTATATTGGTTACGAATCTGTAATCTTACCCTTGGAATACCCTAACTTGGGCGCCTCGTTTGTAAGAAAATCTCGACTCTTTTATCTTTGTGTCTCTCAGTATTTTTATTTTCTAGTAAGCATTCTCTCGTTGTTTGTGTCTTGTGCTACATCGTTGTGTGCTATCTTAGCTTGTTCTATTGTTTGATATGCCTGAATCTGAACCTGATAGGCAGGGTAACATGTCTGAAACATTGGTTAGCAAAATTGATGCTAGTGACCCTCTTTACCTTCATGCTAGTGATTCTAGTAGTCTTACTATAGTGAGTATAAAACTTAAAGGCTCCGAAAATTACACTATTTGGTCCAACTCTATGAAACTCGCTCTACAAGTTAAAAATAAAATAGGGTTTATAGATGGGTCTTGTAAGCGATCAAATGACAATGATGTGCTAGCTAGGCAATGGGATAGATGTAACTCGGTTGTGATTACATGGATTCTTAATTCTGTGGCTGATGAATTATACATGGGTCAAGTTTATTCTAAACTTGCTTCTGAAATCTGGCAGGACTTAAAGGAAACGTATGATAAAATTGATGAATCGGTTATTTTTAGTCTATATCAAAAAATAAATTCTTTAAATCAAAATCGAGCTTCTGTTGCTGACTATTATCATAAACTTAATATTATGTGGAAACAATTCGATCAAATGGTTCAATTGCCTTCATGTTCCTGCCAGGCTTCAAAAGAGTTTAATGATTTCAACCATCTGATAAAACTTATGCAGTTTTTAATGGGTCTTGATGATGAGTATCAACAAGTTAGGACAAATCTTTTAACAAGTGATCCCCTTCCCTCTGTTAAATCTGCGTTTGCTACTATTTCAAGGGAAGAGTCTCATCAAAATTCAAAACTGTCTTCAAAAAATCAGGCACAAAACTTTGGATTTGTGGCTAAAACAAATCAGAATTTTGATAATAAGAAAAAATCTAATAGAGGTCCTAATCCTAACTTGAAGTGTACTCATTGTAATAAGATTGGTCACACGGTGGATAGATGTTTTGAAATTGTTGGGTATCCACCGAACTACAAATCTAAAGATGGTCAGGGAAACAAGTTCTCTAATTTTAATAGTCATATGTCTTCTAAACCTGCCCCTGACCCCTCTTCTTCTACTACTGCTCTAACACCTGAGCAAGTATCAAAGTTGTTAGGTTTGTTGAATGAAAAAACCGGGGAAAACTCTCAAGGTGCTAATATGGGAGGTAATATCTTTTGTTCTAATGTTTTTAAACGAGTTTTTGGTTTTTCTAATAATGCTTCTAGTTCTAACGAGTATAATTGGGTGATTGACTCTGGTGCGAATCAGCACATGGTTATGTCTGAAAAAGATATTTTTAACAAAATTGATGTTTCTGAATACAATATTAAAATTAAACACCCAAATGGCACTGATGCTACTGTAACCAAAATTGGTAACTTTAGATTGAGTGATAGGGTAATCTTGTATGATGTGCTTGTTGTGCCAGAGTATCATGTGAATCTTATGTATGTCCATAAACTAGCTAAAGATAACAAATTGCAAGTTATTTTTGATGAAACAAACTGTTATATTCAGGATTCTCACACAAAGAGCACCCTGGTGACTGGTAATCAAGTTGATGGTCTTTACTTTTGTGGTAATGCCTCTAAACCACTAACAATGTGTTTTAATAGTTATGACTCTATGAACCTATGGCACTCTAGGTTAGGACATCCATCTAATCCTGTTCTCGATATTCTTAAGGATAGTTTAAACCTAAAAATTATCAGGACCGATCATCCATGTGAAATCTGTCATAGAGCTAAACAACATAGAGACCCGTTTCCATTAAGTGAACATAAATCTATGGAAATAGGAGAACTTGTTCATCTAGACGTATGGGGGCCATATAGGATTCAAAGTAGAGAAGGATACAGATACTTCTTAACTATAGTGGATGATTATTCACGTGCTGTTTGGATTTTTTTATTAAAACATAAAAATGAAGTTTTTGAAAATGTGGAATTTTTCTTTAACTTAATAAAAAATCAATTTGGAAAAACTATTAAAACCTTTAGAAGCGATAATGGTACTGAATTTGTGAATGGTAAAATGCATAATTTTCTAAGTAAAAATGGAATCCTTCATCAAACCACATGTCCATACACTCCACAACAGAATGGAATAGTCGAAAGAAAGCATAGGCACCTATTAAACGTTGCTAGAGCTTTATTGTTTCAAGGGGGCCTACCCCTTAGTTTTTGGTCTGAGTGTATTCTAACTGCCACTTATCTTGTAAACAGGACACCCTCCTCCATATTAAATGGTAAGTCTCCGTATGAGTTAATTCATGGCTTCAAACCCTCTCTTAATCATCTTCGTAACTTCGGGTGTCTTTGTTTTAGTACCGTTCTAAATAACTCAGATAAATTCGAATTTCATGCTGAAAAATGTGTTTTTTTAGGATATTCAAATATAAAAAAAGGATATAAGTTGTGGAGTCTTGATCAAAATAAAATATTTTTCTCAAGGGATGTGAAATTTTATGAAAATATTTTTCCTTTTAAAGAAAATAAAAGTTTGGGTCAAAATGATTCTAGCTTCGATCTGAACTTAAATACTCTAAACTTTTTTAATCTATATGACACTGAAGGGTATGAGGATGATAAAAGACCCGATGATGATGGGAGGGTTATGAGTGACAATACTGGTAATGATCAGGAACCTCCAAGAAATGATAGAACTGAAGGTTATGCTACTGTACAACAACCTCATAGTTCGAGTCAGAATCTTGGAGAAACTGACACTTCTGGTAATATCAATGAAGAAGTCACACCTCCTGAGGGCACGGTTCAGCCTACAATAACTAGGAGATCTACCAGAAATGTGTCCGTTCCAAAAAAATTGCAAGATTACGTGGTAGAAGGAAAAGTCAAATATGGTCTTGAAAAAGTTGTTAATTATTCTAATTTGTCCATTGAAAACATGTGTTTTGCATCCGCTTTAAATAAGAGTGTTGAACCTAGGACATATGGTGAGGCTATCTTAGATCCAAATTGGGTTCGTGCTATGAATGAGGAGATGGAAGCCTTATTTAGAAATAACACATGGAACCTAGTTGAGCTACCCGCTGGTAGAAAACCTATAGGATGTAAGTGGGTCTACAAGATAAAGTATAGATCTACGGGTGAAATAGAACGATATAAAGCTAGGCTTGTTGCTAAGGGGTATAGTCAAAAGGAAGGAATTGATTTTGATGAGACATTCTCCCCTGTAGCTAAAATGGTTACCATCAGATGCATCATAAGTCTTGCTATTCAAAGAGATTGGCCTCTCTTTCAACTTGATATTAATAATGTTTTTTTGTATGGAGAACTAAATGAAGATGTCTATATGTGTCTCCCTGAAGGGTACTACTCAAAAAATGAAACAAAAGTTTGCAAATTAGAAAAATCCTTGTATGGGTTGAAACAAGCTCCACGTATGTGGAATGAAAAACTTGTTAGTGTCTTAAATGATCTTGGTTTTAAACAGAGTAAGTGTGATCACTCATTGTTCATCAAGTCCTCTGGTTCTATCTTTCTTGTCATCCTCGTGTATGTTGATGACATTGTCTTAACTGGAAATGATATAAACGAAATAAAAAAGGTTAAATCTCTGTTACAATCCAAATTTCTTATTAAAGATCTGGGTGAGTTAAAGTATTTTCTAGGCATTGAAGTCATTAAATCTGATTCTGGAATTTGTTTGTCTCAAAGGAAATACTGTACTGAGTTACTTGCAGAGTACGGTCTTACAGGGTGCAAACCCGTTGCTACTCCCATTGAACTCAATTACTCTGTCGTTAAATCTTGCATGAATAGTGAAACATTGTCGGATATAACCGGGTACCAAAGGCTAATAGGAAAGTTAATTTATTTATCTCATACCAGACCTGATATATCATATACTGTTCAATACTTAAGTCAGTTTATGCACAGCCCTTCCAAATGCCATCTACAAATTGCTTTACGATTATTGAGATATCTCAAGAACTCTCCAGGTAAAGGAATTCTTTTCTCAAAAAGTTCGTCTTTTGATCTTGTTTCATACTCCGACTCCGATTGGGGAAAATGTGTTGAATCCAGAAGGTCAGTTACCGGTTTTTGTATTTTTTTAGGAAGTTGTCTCGTTTCTTGGAAAAGTAAGAAGCAAGGAACCGTGTCTCGGTCATCTGCTGAAGCAGAATACCGTGCCATGTGCTCCGCCACATGTGAAGTCCTATGGCTAGTTAATATTTTAAAGGAACTTAAAGTTGAAATTAAACTCCCTGTTCCCTTGATTTGTGACAATTTTGCAGCGATTTCTATTGCTGCTAATCCTGTTTTTCATGACCGGACAAAACATTTTGAAATAGACTTATTTTTTCTCAGGGAAAAAATTACTTCTGGAGCTATTAAAATTCTGCCCACTGAATCTAAGGATCAATTGGCAGATATGTTTACCAAAGGATTACTAAATAATCAACACGACAAAATGTGTAAACTAATTAAAATGTTTGATGTTTTCGCCCATTAAATTGAGGAGGGGTGTTAAAATTTCATAGTTCCTATTGCAATTTAATCTTGGGCTCATTCTTGTTTATTTTTTCAGGCTTTCTTTATAATGGGCTTGTGCTGGGTTTTTTTGGTTTCAAGAGTTTTTGGGCTCAAAGGTGTTTCTCCAGGCTTCTGCAGAAGAGTTCGAGTCTTGCTTTAGGGTTCAAGTTGTCTTCCTTTGTCTCCTCTGTCGTATAGCTGTCTTTCCATATGGGTTTCCTCAATCAACGGTTGATTGCTAGTCATGATCTTTGTTGATTTCTTTGCCATGTTTCGTCGGTTTGCTGCTGCTATAAAAGGGCTCCCCAGCTACGTTCGTTTCACACAGAAAATCTCCATTCGTCTCTTTATTTCTGAAGTAGCTTCTAAGCTTTCTGTTCTTTGTATTGTTTGATTATATTTCCAGCAATTAACAACCATTTTTTAGTATAACGTCTAGGGCCTCAAGTGCTAAAATAAATAAAAAAAGGTGATAATGGGTCACCTTGTCTCAGCCCCCGAGACAAACCAAATTCAGCTGTTGGCGACCCATTTACCAGAACAGATGCTCTACCCGACCTAAAGCCTGCCCCAATCCATTTTCTCCATAAAAGCGGAAAATTCATGGCTTTTAAATTTGATAAAATAAACTTCCAATTAATGGAATCATACGCCTTTTCAAAGTCGACTTTAAAAATGAAAATTTGCTTTTTACAGCTTTTTGCCCACGCTAAGACCTCGTTAACAATTAACGGCCCCTCCAGGATGAACCTTCCTTCTATAAACCCCGTTTGTGTATTACTCACCAAATCCGGTATAACCGGTTTGATCCTTTTAGCAATAATTTTATATAACATGCCAATTAAAGAAATGGGCCTAAAGTGCTTGATTACTGTCGGATCACGTACCTTTGGGATAAGAGCTATGAAAGACGCATTACAACCCATCGGGATATATGGTCGGTCATGGAATTGCTTCAACATCCTTAAAACATAAGGTTCCAGATGCTCCCAATATTTCTTCATTAACTTAAAAGTTAACCCATCGGGTCCCGGTGCATTTTCCTCTCCACACGCCCAAACTGCTTCCTTGACTTCCTTCCTTGTAAAATTTTCTATGAGTTTTTTGCTTGTGTCGTCGTAAGTCTATTAAACCCTCTCTTATCCATGGATGGTCTATTCTTCAATGGTTCTTCGAACATCTCCATAAAAACCTTCTGGATACCTTCTTTTACTTCTTTCGGTTCGCTAACCATCCTTCCCTCTATTAACATTTTATTAAACCGATTCCTTGACTTACGACAATTTACCATTCTGTGAAAAAATCCTGAATTGTCATCCCCCAATCTTGCCCAGTTAACCTTTGCTCTTTGTTTTAGATCCGCTATCTTTTGTTACTTGTATTTCCTTATTACAAGTCTCCCTTTAACTCTTTCTTCCTTTTCTATTTCTTTCAGTCTCCGTTTTCAGCCATGTGTTCTATATCTTCCACCCTTTTCTTTGCTTCCACAACCTCTTTTTCCTTCTTTTCTTTTACCCTTCTACCCCATTCCTTAATCTTAATTTTTATGCTCTTTAATAAGGCCCCCATGTTCTTTATCCAATCCTCCCCATTAACTTGATCTTCTATGGTTTTTTTAACTATTTCGTCTATCCCTGTTTTCATTAACCAAGAATTATAAAGTCTTAAAGGAATCGGCCCGTAGTCCTTTGTTATGCATGTCAACAATAATGGGTTGTGATCCGATAGGTGCCTTGATAAAGCTTCTAATTTCGCGTTCGGCCACTTATTCATAAAAGCATCACACACCAATATACGATCTATCTTGCTCATACTTGAGCCATTCTTCGTCATAAAAGTGAATCTTGACCCATTCATTTGGTATTCCAGTAGTCCAGCTTCTGCTATAAATTTATTGAAAATCATTGCACTATTAGCATCAAACTTCGAATTGCTAAATTAATTAAAGACTACTTTGTATAATGGTATAAACTTATGTGCAAGTTATTTTCATGAACAATATCATTAATGTTGTGGGTATCTACTGTGGTAATAAATTAACCATTATACACATAAGTTTATAAAAAGATAAAAGTAGTCTTTAAACATATAGCCGTCAACATCGGCTCCCACTCGACGATCTTCACGGCCCTCCATTTCAAACATATAGCCGTTACAACGGCTATATTATTAAATAAAAAAAAATTTAACTTTAAATAAATACCCCTCATTTCATCCATTTCTATACCATTTTCTCAATACTTCTCTCATTCTTACCCACTTTTATAAAAAAAAACTCTCCATCTTTTTTATACAATCATGAATCCATTCAACCCGAACAACCCCAACCCGAACAATCCCAACCTGAACCAACCTAACTTTTTTTCGAATCCCGCTTACACTCCGACTATGGATCCTTCGTGGGTGTCTCCACAATTTACGTTTTCGGGTTTCCAACCTTCACACAAATGTCCCAAGTTCAACAAATGCAACAATACCAAGCACTCAAACAATTCATGCAACGCAACTCGGTTGAACAATTCCAATCGCAACCGCCAACTTCCCAACCGCAACCCCCGGTTCAACTTGACGATGATGATGAAGAAGTCGTCCCCGAATCGCCACCTAAAGAACTCAAGCGCAAAAAAAACATGGGGAAGGGGAAGGCGGTTGAAACCGAACCCGACACCGCAAAAAAAGCGGTTCGAGAGCAAAGCCGAGACAGTGGACAAAAGTAGAGGAGGAGGCACTAGCAATTGCGTTTGTTATTGTGACAACCGGTGATTTACGGCTTATAATTACGCCCAATTCAGAGCATTATGACATTATATTACCAGTGTGCATTTTAAAAATATACACATTAAGTAATACCATCCACCCATTTGAGACTTTATATACAATATACGTATAACTAAAGTATGTGAATAAAAACTACTACATATGAAGTGATATAGAGAAAGCAAACAATTCTCTTACTTTTCCTCACTCTCTCTTGTATATACTATACTTACACACAACTAAATTGTATATTTTGGTTTGCTTGAAGATCTACACAAGATCTCTATAAAGTCTTTCCAAAATCTCTATAAAATCTTCACAAGATTCACAAGATCTCTACAAGATCTCTACAAGATCTCAACCAAATCTCTATAAGACCCAACACTCAATCTTCACAAAATCCATAACACTACAAACTCTCTCAACACTCTCTCTCCTTGTCTGCATATTAATTTACACACACACAAACCACACTCATCTCTCAAAGAATCCTCTCCCTCTCTCTCTCTCGGTTATGCGACCAGGCAACAAACACAGAGAAGATCTACTTCTCTCTACCTCACCTCCACTCCCTCATTTCCCTCTCAAGTCAGCCGACCCCCCCTCTCATCCGTTTCCCCTTTCAGACGACTCCCACCAGCTGCCCACCCCGTCTTCTCTTATACCGCCGGCCACCGCCATCGTTTTGGTGGCGGCGGATATCAGCAGCATCAACACCACCACCACCACAGGCGGCGGTGCTGTGGTGGGTGGTGCCGGAGGTAGGTTCAAGCACGAGAGGAAGACCGAGAGGAGAATGAGACAGACGAGAAAGGAGAGAGAGAGAGAGAGAGTTGCGGACAGAGGTAGATGGCCAGAGATGACGAACACGGCGGCGGCAGCGGCGGTCGGAGACTCGGACCGGCGGTCCTTGACATTATCCGATGAGTTCACGGTAAGCCCCGTTCTTTTTTTCGCCTCCTGTCGGTTTTGATGTTGAAGGATAATAATTATTGCTGATTTGTTGAAGATGATGATGTTCTTAATCGGCTGATTTTTTTTCGGGTCAGTTCACGACCTGTTTCAAATCGGGTCTCCGGACACGGTTCGGCTCGGGTAACTGCTAGGAGTCTCGGGTTAGGTTACGGGTCAAGGTCAGTCGCGGTTCAGATGGGTTCGGGTCAGCAAGGTTGCAGACTTCATGTCGGGTTCTGGTTCAACAAGTTCAGCAAGTTCAGCGATTCGGGTTCGGGCTCGGTCAAGACTAGTCAGTGGACAAGCCTCGGGTTTCAGGTCAACAGTCAACAACGATCGGGTCTAGTCAGCATTGGTTCAACTCAGTTGACCCGGTCAACTCGGTCAAACCATTCGACGTTTCGACACTGATTTGGTAAAGATATACGGCGCGATTATTTCGTTATTTCTATAGTTTATATCACGTGATAACGAGCTCGAACCGACTGATTATAATATACATTTGATATATATCTGACAAAATTACATATAGTTTAATTGAATCTTGATTGAATATTGTTGAATTTTGATAAAATAACGACAACCTGTGTTGTCGGGGGCGTCCAAAAACAGAGGGAACTCTGCCCATTTTTCGAGAAAACCCGTAAACAAAACACGTTTTATTAGAAGAAGAAACTTTTTATCCGAGGAACTTTTATAAAGACAAATACAAATATAAAACTTTTTTTTCGACAACAACTTACAACTTACGAAAACAACGATACGGAAATTATTTCTACAACAAATAAATATAGTTATTATATTTATTTCAAAAATTAAACTTGAATCTTTATAGTATATATATATTTATTTCAAATACCAAACGACTCGAATTCTTGTATAAAAATAAATATAGTTATATATTTATTTTCGAACACAACAACTCGATGACAATTTTATAGAATAAATATAACTTTTTATATTTATTACAAACGCCTAAACGACACATTATATATATATATATATATATATATCAATGTACAAGTTTGTTATATGTTATTTTCATATAAACTTTTACACATACGACTTCTCAAGAAGACTAACGCAATGATAACGATATATTTATACATTTTTATATAAATATTTATTTATTTTTAAATCTCTCGAGGACTAAGTCTTTCCAAGAATTAATAGTTATACTGACAATAAACGAAGCTAAACGAATATAACTTAATCATTTTCATTAAGTTAACAACAAACCGTCGAATCGTTCGGTCAACGATTCGGTAAAACTCGGTGACACGTAGTTTAGTTACCGCTTTTGTTTAGAAACTTATAAGATATTCCGTGTTAGGAATATTGTAGAATGCACGCTAGTGAATCACATCTTGGAAACGACATCACGAAGTCATAATTAGCTAGCTTTGCACAGGAATATTCAGGTGAGTTCATAACCCCACCTTTTTACAGTTTTACATTTTTCTAAATGTTTTCGGTGTGGAAAGACATGCACATTTTGCAAAGCATACAAGGTTTTCAATAAACATGAATTACATATTTCAAAACCATTTTACAGACAAGTTTTAACGGACATAAATGGTTTACGAAAATCTTATGTTCCATACCGGTTTTTCAAGCAAGAGTATTTTTCGAAATGTGCATACACATGTATTCTAGTTTCTAAATTTCGGAGAAATACAAGTACAAAGAGGTACAACAAACTAAGGAATGATGCACAGATCACGTGGCGAATATGGTACTATAAGTACCATTAATCAACAATATACCTAGACCGCAGAACAAAATGTTAGATCTAATGGGTTTCAAGCAGCCACACTCTGGGCCACATGCTACCTGGAGTGCTTTTGTGTCTCTAGTCGTGAATCGACAAGTAAAAATGCCTAGGTTTGGTGGCTTCCTATGTCGTTACATATGTTAGTGGCCTCGCGAACCATTAGCGATCTCGTATTCCTTACATATACAGAACTCAGTTTCAATACGTCTTTACAAATTACATACCATGTTCTATATAAATTTAAAGCACAGGATTATGCATGCATGTTGTCAATGTTGGGGTGGACATTGACGGTTATACAAGTTTTACAAACACAAGAGTTTATAAAAGCAAGGTTTTTGCGAATATAATGCGTTATAAATATAGAGTTTCCATATAACATGATAAGAAAATGATTTTAAATTCGTTTTCTCAACAATATTTCAAAAACCGGTTATTCAAAAAGATTTATTTCAAATCTTTTCCCAAACAAACTATGAACTCGCTCAACTTTATGTTGATTTTTCGCATGTTTCTTTCTCAGGTTACTTTCTCAAATTATGGCACGGTTGGAATAGGTTACTTTCTCAAATTACTTTCTCATGCACCAGTTGATATCTCCCCGTTTCACCCACATGTGTCTGATATACACCGCACTGATCTGCCGGTCACGTTCCTACAGGATATCCCTCCACCCTGTCCAGGGGAAGGACCGTCTAGCCAGCCATCTGGTCATGTCCCACCTGTGTCAACAGCTTTTCCCTTCATGCCTCAGCTTTCACGTACTGCACCTTTTGCTTCTGCACCATCGGGCGAGCCACTTATTTGGTTTCCGCCCAACACGATGCCTGTTTCTGATCCATACCATCCCTTCCATTACACTGGTTACACGAGGGATGAGCTACTCCTATCCTTACAGCTCCAGCAGAAGATGTTGTGTCACAGAGTCAAGGATCTTGAGAGGATTCCGTGTCCTCCACCTTGCACTTGTCAGTCACCGTTCGCGACTCCACCCGCTCCTCTTCTGCCATACCCAGATTTTGATGTCCGTTTTCTTACTATAGAGCAGTAGGTTAGCTATCTGTTGCGTCGTGTTCATGCCCTCGATGAGGAGCTAGCGCATGTGCGCAGTTTGCTATTCGTTCCTCCACCACCTCCTCCTCCTCCTCCTCTACCATCTGCATAGCAGTTTTTGGTTTTATGCAGGTAGCATGCTTTTAGTGAGAGTGTAGCTATTGAGCCCAGATTGCACAGCCTTTTGAAAACCACTTTTGATTTTATGACTGTTGTAGTTGGATAGACGATTTGGACGAGGGTGATGTGACCCTGTAGTCCCTTTTGATGTATGGTACATTGTAGAACATGTAAAACTGTATTTGTGGTCATTGATATATGAAAGCTCAATCGCAGCATTCTCATTACATACATTGTTGAATTACTTGTTTGCGTTATGATTGGGATGTTATGTGTTTACTTGTGTTGATAAATGTTATTACATACACGTACTACATACTTATATACATAAGACCTGACCTATACAATCTTCTTTTAGAAGATGTCCCCACAGAGAGAAACACGATTGCCCACGACAGAGGCTGATCTACAAGAACAGATTTCACAAGCGATAGCACCGCACGAGGCCCTGCGCTCCGAACATAGCGGGGGTATCTCAGAAAACAATCCACCTCATGGCTGTACCTACTGGCAGTTCCTTAACTGCAAGCCTCCGAATTTCGACCGCACTGGAGGTGCCATAGCCTTTGTGAAATGGACCGAAAATATGGATTCTGTTTTTCGAATGAGCGGATGTACGCCAGAGCAACAAGTCCCATATGCGTCAGGATCGTTTCAAGATGGGGCCTGGTCATGGTGGAACTCTCAGATTCGAATAATGGGCAGACCTGCTACGGATGCTTTAACATGGGGTGAGCTGAAGGAAATGATGCGTAAGGAGTATTGTTCTCAGATGGCGATCCAGAAGCTGAAATTCGAATTTTGGAAGCTAAAGATGGAAGGTCCAAATGTGGCGGAGTACGTGCAAAAACTTCATGATCTGTCGCGGGTCGTTCCGTACCTAGTGGAACCAGAGTTGAAAAGGATGGAGCCATTCATCTGGGGACTGGTGCCTCAGATCCTGCGCTTAATGACGGTATCAGCTCCTCCAACAACCATCGATGCTGTCAAGTTAAGTGTGGCACTCAGTAAAGAAGCGATTAGACTGGAAGAGCTTTCAAACCCTGACGAGAACTAGGAAACTAAGGTAGAGCCATCCGGAAAGGACAAAAGGAAGCTCACTGACTTCCAGGAGGATACCCGAACGAACAAAGCCAAAAAGGGAAAGGAGTACATGGGTATCTGATGACGAGGGTAGCTCAAGACTAAATAAAATGATTAAATATGTAAACGCTCAAAAGGTTAAACGGTTCAATGGTTGAAAAGCTGTGAGTTGGGAAAAGCAATATAGAAACAGTAGCCGGTCACATCTGAAGATCGCTTCACCAACCCACAGCCGTAAAAGCAAAGCAGGTCTGCCAATGCACACTATTATCCGGGGGTCAAAAGCCTTCAACCCCCGAAAGGGGAAACCCTCCACTGCAAGCGAGGTTACTAGTACAATCCATTCCACTTCGGGAGATGTCTTCTCTTATAAAATGACACTTCATTTACTTCAGACATCATCTCCTGACCAGCTCTGATTCCTTAATCTCTGGTCATTCACGTCGAATGCTTGTTTCACACAAGTCATTCCCTTTCACATCCAACACACACATTCCCTTTGCTTCCACTTCCGAATCTGAATACAATTCAGAGAAGGATCCATAGCAAAGAACAACAATAAACTAGTAAACCTCCTTCCACGTCTCGCAAACGTGGGGGGACCCCACGACCTGCGTTAGGCAAAGTTGAACCCTTCAACCATTCTGCCTAGCCAGCCCAGCTACCACCGTTGGTCTTGTGTTTGTTGCATCAACAAGTTGGCGCCCACCGTGGGGCTACGCCGCTATTTCTTCTCCAAAAGACCTAGTGGTGTAGCTCTATTCACTTAAAATCACCATGTCTGAAAGTGGATCCCCGGAAGAAGTAAACCAGATCCCAAACGCTTCTACTCCAGGTAGTAGCCAAGCTCACGTGGCTATACCGACTTCTTTTTCAACTCCGGGGAGCACACCCGAGTTCCTCAATTTCAACACACCAACTCCGTCCAGATCCGGAGTTCCATCTCCCAATATCGGTGTCTCTGATGCCCCATCGTGTGTTGAACTCACCCCTGAAGGGGTTTCTAAGAATTTCCTTGTACTAAGGACTCTTCTCAACCAGCATGTGAACAAAGAAAGAGAAAAAGGGGTGAGGATTCGTTTAGACTATGACGAACCTGAGCCAACATTGTCTCCTGGACCACCCCCTCCTCTTTTTGCAACAAGAAGTGAGGCTGGTCCCAGTAACCTTTCAAACCCTCACCCTTATCTGTCCTCTATGACAAATCCTACAGTGCATCCTATCTTCTCTTCCCAACCAATTACTAGTGGTGCTCCCTTGGGGCATGAGCTGACTCTTGACCAGCTCCTTCAATCCCCAGTGACAAGCCATCCAGTATCCACTACAACTACATGGGAGCAAGCTCTGTCCGTGCTCCCCTTAGCACGAAGCGCTATTATGAGCGCTCCCCTCGGGTTAAACTGCTCCGCTGGCCCAGGAAGCCTTCAAGGCTTCAACCCCACGACCAACATGATGACCCAGATGATGGCCAACTTCCCATGGCAACACTTCATCAATCAAGTGCTTGCCACCCAGGGAAACAACGGCAATAGCAGTAATGTGGATGCAAGGACTGAAGAAGACTTGGCTAAACCATACAAGCCAAGTAACCTTTCATGCTTCTCAAGACAGATAGCCGACTATGATTTCCAGTCAAAGATCAAAATGCCGGCCCACATCAGGACATATGATGGAACTGAAGATCCTGAGGACCATCTTCAGATCTTCACCGGTGCAGCTCGGATAGAGAAATGGTCCAACGCTGAGTGTTGCCTAATGTTCATGCAAACTCTTGTTGGATCTGCCAGGATCTGGTTCAACGATTTACCTGCTCAAAGCGTTCGAAGCTTTGACGATCTCAGTAAGGGTTTCCTGGCCAATTTCTCCCAACAAAGACGATATGTCAAAGACGCAACAGTGATCTTTCAGATAAAACAACGTGATGATGAAAGCCTCCTTGCTTTCATCGAACGATACAAGAAGGAAGGTCTAACTTATGTAGGGGCCGATGAGAAAATGAGGGTGGCTGGCTTCATGAATGCCATCACCTCTAAGTACCTTACCAGGGATTTCAACAAATCTCTACCCAAAACCTTAGAAGAAGCTCTTGAAAGGGCTGAAGCCCACATCCGGGGAGAGGAGGCAGTAGACATTAAGGAGCAAAGGAAAAGAGGGTCCGACTGGAGAAGCAACAGTCCAGCCAGAAAAAGAGGGAACTTCAACTCCTATGACAGGCGGTCAAAGGGTTCAAACCCTCGAAGGTCTGAAGGTCGGAACCTTTCAAGCAGGGAAAAAGGCATAAGTTTCACACCCCTCACAAAAACCCCTCAAGAAATCCTTGCAACAGAAGAAGTTAAACAAAACTTTCGGCCTCCTAGACCTCTCCCCAAAAGCAGGAAAAACGAAAACTCCACTCAATACTGCGAGTTTCATGAAGAAAAAGGTCACCACACCAATGATTGCTTCCAGCTCAAGAAAAGAATAGAAGAAGCTGTTAAGTCCGGAGAACTCGCTCATTTGGTAAAGGGAGTCCGGGACAAAATGGCTGAAGGAAAGAGTAAGGAAGTCAACATGGTAGATTTCGATGGAAAGGTTCCTCACAAGAAGCAGAGGTTGGAAGCTTGGGAGCTTCAGTGTGTCTGTTTCCCCCTACGGAGAATGACCCTCTCCCTAGCCCTCTCGTGGTAGAAGCAACCGTGGGAACGTTGCAAACATGCAAGGCATACATAGACACGGGGGAAGCCACCGAAATTATGTTCGAAAAATTCTTCAATCAATTGAGCAATGAAGAGCGTTCAAGGCTTCAACCCTCTGGGACCTCCATAAAAGGTATCGCTGACATACCCCTCAAGCCTTTAGGGCAACTAACACTTAATGTTCGTTTTAGTGAAGGATCAAAAGAAAGAACCCAACCACTTACCTTTGTGGTCATCAACATCCCCTCAAGCTATGATGTGATCATCGGAAGACCAGGACAGTGTGCATTTTACATGACCGTGTCTGTTGGCCATGGCACAGTCAAATTTCCCACCAAAAGGGGCATAGCAACCCTTTAACCCTCTCAGGAAGCCTACATGGTTGAAGGTGAAAATTCAAACAGTGAAGAAGAGAGGCAAAGGTTGGTCATAAACCATAAATACCCTGAACAAAGGATAAGGGTCAACCCTAACCTTTCTCAAGAGACCCTTTCATACCTTGAAAAATTGCTAACACACTACAGTGATGTCTTCGCTTGGTGTCCTGAAGATATGACTGGGATCCCCCGGGATATTGCCGAGCACGAGTTGAGAATACCACCAGAGGTCAAGCCTGTGGTCCAGAAGAAAAGAAGCTTGGCACCTGAAAGAAGTCTGGCAGCCTGCCAAGAGGTTGAAAAGCTTGTGTCAGCCGGCATCCTCCGAGAAGTCAAGTACCAGTCATGGGTTGCAAACCCAGTTATGGTCAAGAAACCAGACAACTCTTGGAGGATGTGCATAGACTTCAAGGATCTTAACAAAGCTTGTCCTAAGGATTGCTATCCACTACCAGAAATTGACCTCAAAGTTGACTCCCTCACCGGATACTCGTTCAAATGCTTTCTTGATGCATACAAAGGTTATCACCAAATCCTCATGAAGGAAGAAGATGAGGAAAAAACAGCCTTTCACACGGACAAAGGAATCTTTTGCTATCAAAAGATGCCTTTCGGCCTAAAAAATGCAGGAGCAACCTATCAACGGCTCGTTGACAAAGCCTTCGAAAGCCAAATTGGCAAAAACATGGAGGCATATGTCGATGACCTGGTTATCAAAAGCAAGACGGAATACCAAATGCTCGATGATATTCAAGAAACTTTCAAGAACCTCAGAAAGGTTAACATGAAGCTTAATCCAGAAAAGTGTTCATTTGGATTCGAGGAAGGAAAATTTTTGGGCCACATTGTTGGAAAACAAAGCATCAAAGCCAACCCTAACAAAGTAAACGCCGTCCTTGAAACCAAGCCACCAAAGACTAAGAAGGAGGTTGAAAGCTTGAATGGGAAGCTTGCAGCCTTGAAGCGTTTTACCTCCAAGTTAGCCGAAAGATCTCTGCCCTTCTACAAAATACTCAAGAACTGCTCAGATAAAAAGGATTTCAAATGGACTGAAGAAGCTGATGAAGCTTTCAACCAGATGAAACAACATCTAGCTTCCCTACCAGACATTGCGGCACCAAAAACCGGGGAGTTAATATCGGTGTACCTCTCAATTACGGACGAGGCCATCAGTGCAGTCCTCACCATTGAGCGAGACAAGGCCCAGGTACCCGTTTATGTTTTCAGCAAAACTTTAAAATTAGCTGAAACGAAATACCCTCCCCTTGAAAAACTCGCCCTAGCTTTAGTTCAAACAGCTAGAAGGCTTCGAAGGTATTTTCAAGCACACCCCATACAAGTGGTCACCGACCAACCAATTAAGAGTGTGCTTGAAAAATCTGAAAACTCGGGGCGATTAGCCAAATGGGCCATAGAACTGGGTGAACATAACATCACCTATGTCCCAAGGAAAGCTATCAAGGCTCAAGTCTTGGCCGATTTTATTGTGGAAGTCCCAAACCAAACACTTACTGAAGTAAACACTGCCACCACTGAACCTTCCAACGCTGAAGCCTGGAAGCTTTTTACCGATGGGGCTTCAAGCGTTGAAGGGTCAGGGGCTGGATTAATTTTGATTAACCCAAAAGGTTTGGAGTTCACATATGCTCTTCGATTTGATTTTCAGACCACCAATAACGAGGCTGAATACGAAGCACTAATAGCCGGCCTAAGGCTGGCCAAAGAAATGAAGGTTGAAAAGCTTGAAGTGTTCACGGATTCGTTGCTGGTCTCAAGCCAAGTGAATGATAACTACATAGCTAAAGAGCCCAACATGAAAAAATACAGAGAAAAATCAAAGGAACTAATGAGTACCTTCCAAGCATGCAACATCAAACAAATCCCCAGATCTCAAAACAAAAAGGCCGATGCCCTAAGTAAGCTTGCATCTCTCACTTTTGCCCACCTCACCAAGAAGGTACTGGTAGAAGTATTGAAGGCCCCATCCATTAATGAATTGGAGGTTCAAGATGTGGTTACCGAAGAAGAACCAAACTGGATGACTCCCATAAGAAAGTTCCTCAAAAATGGTGAATTACCCAATGATCAAGTGGAAGCTAAAAGGGTTGAAATCAAGGCAAGACAATACATGCTGCAAGGAGAAACCCTTTACAAAAAGGGTTACCTTGCTCCCTTGCTAAGGTGTGTCGGCCCCGAGCAAAGCAGGTATTTGATCAAGGAAATTCATGAGGGAGTGTGTGGAGCTCACTTTGGAGCTAGGTCGGTAGTTGCAAAACTCATGAACCTCGGATATTTCTGGCCTTCAATGCATCGCGACACAGCCGAAGAATTGAAGAAATGTGATGCCTGCCAGATCCATGCACCAATCCCAAAAGGTCCCAAGCATGATTTAGTCCCAATAACCTCGGCTTGGCCATTCCATAAGTGGGGAATGGACATCGTTGGTCCATTTCCCCCAAGCAAAGGGGGAGTGAAATTCCTACTGGTGGCGGTAGACTATTTCACCAAGTGGCCCGAAGTCAAACCACTTGCCAAGATCAGTGGAAAGCAAGTCATTGACTTTGTCTGGGAAAACATCATTTGCCGTTATGGATTTCCAGGAGTACTTGTCACCGACAACGGAAGGCAATTTGCTGAGAAGCCTTTTAGCGTTTGGTGCAAAGAATACAAAATCGATCAGGTTTTCAGCTCAGTGGCTTATCCACAATCAAACGGGCAGGTCGAGAGAACAAATAGAAGCATAGTGGAAGGAATCAAGACAAGATTGGGAAGATATGAAAGCAACTGGCTTGAAGAATTGCCTAGTGTTCTATGGGCAATTAGAACAATGGAAAAAACAAGCCATAAGAAAACACCGTACAGCTTGGTATTTGGATCCGAAGCTGTGATCCCTGCCGAAATAGGAGTTGTAACCCAAAGAATTGTCAACATGGATCCCGAAGCAAACCAAAAAGAGACCATGTTGAATTTACAACTCCTAGAGGAAGCAAGAGATCAAGCCGCAATTCAAGAAGCCAAATACAAGCAACAGATGGAAGCTTACTACAACAAAAAAGTCAAAAACGAGCGTTTCAAGCCAGGGGACCTAGTCCTCAGAAACAACGAGGCCAGCAAGAAAGAAAATCAAGGAAAGCTTGGCCCAAAGTGGGAGGGTCCATACACCATCCTTGAAGCACACAAAGGTGGATCCTACAAGCTGGCTGATTCAGAAGGAAAAAAGCTCCCAAGACATTGGAACGGCAAAACCCTTAAAAGGTTCCATGTTTAAACAGAAAGTTTGGTTTGTATCAAAATGCATTTCAAGCAGGATTATGAATACCTTTTGTAAAAAGCAAAGATTGCTTTAATGAATGAAGTTGTTTTTATCAAACTTGTCTTTCTATCCCAAAATCAGGTTGAGAACCTAGCAAAAAACTCCATGGCAAGGGCCATGTAAGGGGATGAGCTCCCAGGCCACATCGCTCAATAGGTTCAAGGGTTGAATGAGCCTATATAAGGGGTGAGTTCCTAAATCAATACAACTCCATGAGACTTGTTAAGAAAAAACAAAATTGTCTCATAGACGGGTATAAGTAGCCTACACCAAGTGCTCCATAAGCTTTAGAAATATAGTTTACAAAAAGGCTAAACAACCAAAAGAAATAATTAAAAGGATAGGTGTCATCTCTTCTTGTTAAAAATGCCAAGGCTAAGTGTCTGCAACACTGAACCCTTTTAGGTATAAAAAACATAAGGGCAGCACAAACTCGACAAAGACAGTTACAAAAGAACAAGGCAAATCCAAAAGAACAAAGTCAATTGGACAAAAATCACAAAGGTACAAACCAAGCCAGGACGCAAAACCAAGAAGTCTGCAAGGCTTCAAGCCACCCGGGCAATACCTCGAAACCTTAAAGGCTTCAACTTATTGATAGACAGCCAAAAGGCTTCGACGGTTAAAAACCAAATGGACTGCCTTGACCAAAGAGGCACAAGCATAAAATCATAATAAAAGGAAAATAGTTAAAACATAACATCATATAAAAGAAAGCCCAAAAAAGACTTTCAAACATAAGTTAGAAGCAAGTCCTAGTAACTTGCAAGCTTAAACTACTGTTCCAATGGCCACAAAGGCCTTAAAACACAACCAACAGGAACCTTAAGGGTTCCTAATAACCTAATATCGTTCAAGTTAATATTACAAAACATAAATCGTTTTCAGTGCTAAGAAAGCTACGAATCAAGGGTCAACAGATTTGGAAACTCCAGAACCTTCGCCCATGGCCTTCTTTGTTTTCTTCAACTTTTTAGTCTTCACACGTCCATCACCACCAACCGCTGAAGCCCCCAAGCTTGCATCCTTAGGAACATCCGGCTGACCCGAAAGGGTATCGTCACTATCACCCGAATAAGACCTCTTCCTTGAAAGAGATCCCAGGATTTCAGCACAGACCTTCTCATTTAAGCCCTCCGGCTTCAAACCCTGCAACTCAACAAGAGGCTTACCAAAGCAACCAGAAACTTGATGGATGTAAGGATAAGTTAGCTTCTCCATTTGCTCAACGGAGCCTTTAAAAACATCAGAAGCCTCGGGCCGAAACAAAGGTGACTTCTCCAAAGGATGACCGGACTCATGGAGCTTATAACCTGCAATAAGACCTTGGTGCTTTCCTAAATTGAGTAGCTTAGTATAAACATCACCAAGGGAAGAGTTAAACTCTTTAGAGTGCAGCAGATAGGTAACTACTTGATGGAAACCCTGCTCAATAAGCCATTGGTTATCCACAGTAGCCTGAGCAACTAAAGCCTTCAACCTCTCCTTCTCCTTACCAAAAGCTTGTTGCTGAACAAACAAAGCTTCCCGGTCAGCCCTAAGTTTCAACCTATCAGCCTCGAAGCTCTTTTTCAAATTACCCATCTCAATCTCATGCATCCTTTTCAAATCACTAACCTTCTTGTCCCACGCCGCTTCCTTCTCGGCAAAACCAGTTATCTCCTTTTTCATCCCGGCCATGGAAGATTTCATTTTTTCCTTCTTCTTGGAAAACTCTTCATACTCCTGCATCCTTTGCCGAAAACGAGCAATGCCCTGAGGAAGCATGGCAGCAAGGTTGCAAGTACTCAAAATCATACGGGACAACATCAGGTCATCATCCATACCAGCAATAGTCTCGTGCACTGAGGGAGGAGCAATGTGACTCAGAACATCCTCACAAACAGCAGCATCTTTGAAACTGTCATCATTTTTCACCGACCAAGAAGGCACATAAATCCCTTCTGGATCCAACCCTTCAACGTCCCTGCCCGAAGATTCCTGAACAGGAGTGGCAACAACCTTCTTGCTGGAAACCTTTTTACCATGAACAACTAATTCCTTATCCTTCTCAGCACCCGCTTCAACACCTTGATCCTCCGAAACTTCAATGTCATCACTCAAATCCACCGGTTCAGTAGAAGTGGATTGAGGACCACCCTTCAACAACCGACGAGAAGATCGACGAGTTGAAGACTTGGGGACACTGGTCTTAGAAAAACCCTTGGCAGTAGCAGCACTAACGTAACCTGAGCCCTCAAACCTTTGATCAGCAGTTCTAACCACAACATTCTCACCAGGAACAGACGGAGCATCCTCAAAAACAACATCAGAAGTATCGTCGCTCTTAATAAAATCCAAAGCAGACATGACTGCAAAAAGCAAACAACATATAAGTCATAAGTTAAGAAAAGCATAAAGAAGGCAAAAAAGGAAAATGCATACCCATGCCACTCCTCATAAGAACCGGATCCCGATCAACATTCCCCCAAATTTTACTAACCCCTAACAGAACTAGTAAGTGCTCAGGAAAGGGACGAACCCTAGAAGGGCACTCCCGGATGGCATTAAGAAAAACATCATTCAAATCAGACTCGGAAGGTTCCGGATCATTGAGGACGGCATCCGGTTTCCTCCACACCATTTTAAATGGGAGAATAGCATCGGAAACCCAGAAAAAGCGGTCCTTCCAAGCCCCAAGGGTAGTAACCATCGACGAAATAAGGCAGGTATCAACTTTGGATATTTCGAAAGTAAACCAATCGCCATTCTTAGCCAAGCGAAAAAACCGGCGAAATAGTAAAAGAGAAGGATCATACCCAAGAGCATGACATAAAACCTCAAAATGCAAAACCCTAGCCATCCCCTTTGGATGAACTTGCCCAAAGGAAACCCTATAATACTCCAACAAGTTCAAAACAAAAAACGAAAAGGGATATCGAAGGTTTGAGAACTCAAAATGACTACAATAAAGGGCAATCGAACCAGAAGGCGGTTTATCAACGGGAACATCACAAGCAGGGGCAGTGGGGTTAAACTTCCTTTCAATACCATATTCCATACAAAATAAATCTATCTCCTCTTGTGTTAACCGGGAAAAAGATTTTGCTAAGTCCTTACGAGCACCCATTTTTTGAACGGAAAATGAAGAATGCAAGATGAAAAGGAAACCGGAACTAACCTTAGAGAAGGAGAGAAAATGGTAGAAACTTGGAAAAGATTATGAAACAAATGGATAAGTTTGGAAATACAAAATAAATATAAGCCTACAATAGGGGTAATAATGGCAAAACAGTAACTCCTGCGAAAACCGCCACCCTATCAACTGCCATACATCAATCAAATCAACTGTCAGTCATTTGAATTTCAAATTCAAAACATTAACTGCCTTCAACCTTTCAAGCCTTCAAGCAACGAACCCTCGAAACCTTCAGGCAATAAAATACGTACATAAAAGTCAGAAGTCTTTAGCTCATCACCCAAAAACCTCTGACTTGGGGGGCTGATGACGGGGGTAGATCAAGACTAAATAAAATGATTAAATATGTAAACGCTCAAAAGGTTAAACGGTTCAATGGTTGAAAAGCTGTGAGTTGGGAAAAGCAATATAGAAACAGTAGCCGGTCACATCTGAAGATCGCTTCACCAACCCACAGCCGCAAAAGCAAAGCAGGTCTGCCAATGCACACTATTATCCGGGGGTCAAAAGCCTTCAACCCCCGAAAGGGGAAACCCTCCACTGCAAGCGAGGTTACTAGTCCAATCCATTCCACTTCGGGAGATGCCTTCTCTTATAAAATGACACTTCATTTACTTCAGACATCATCTCCTGACCAGCTCCGATTCCTTAATCTCTGGTCATTCACGTCGAATGCTTGTTTCACACAAGTCATTCCCTTTCACATCCAACACACACATTCCCTTTGCTTCCACTTCCGAATCTGAATACAATTCAGAGAAGGATCCATAGCAAAGAACAACAATAAACTAGTAAACCTCCTTCCACGTCTCGCAAACGTGGGGGGACCCCACGACCTGCGTTAGGCAAAGTTGAACCCTTCAACCATTCTGCCTAGCCAGCCCAGCTACCACCGTTGGTCTTGTGTTTGTTGCATCAACAGTATCCTACCTAAGTGCGATGACTGCCCACTTCATCACGCTGGGTCATGTAGATATAAAAGAAGTGATGTCTGCGAAAAAGTAGGGAATGTCGAGGAGACGTGTCAGATCGGTACCGGACATAGGAGAGAAGGTCAAGATGGCGGCGGAAATCGCGGAGAAAACAGGAATAAACAAGAACAGGGCCAAGGTTGCGGTAGCGTAGGACATTTCCAGAGAGTTTATTTGGGGACTAAGCCGAGATGTGATAAGTGCAAGTTTCACCATGAAGGTCGATGCAAGAAGCCTTGGTGCGATAGGTGTGGAAGGAAAGGACACAACAAGTACGCCTGCCGAACGAAGTATCCCAAACAAAAAGGAAATAATAACGACAACCAAGACGGAAACAATGATGGTAGAACTCCAGGTTGCTTCAAATGCGGGGGCGTGGGGCACTTTAGGAAGGAATGCCTAAGGGTTGACCAGGACCGTGGAAGGGCGTGCAACATCGGAGCTCGTGAGGCATGCCAGGATCCAGATGTGATTACTGGTACGTTCTCTATCAACCAAAAATTTTGCACCTATGTTGTTTAACACTAGTGCCGACCATAGCTTCGTATCTCATGAATCTAGGAATATACTTGGTTTAGTAAAGGGGTAGGTTAGATAACCCATACCCGTTAGAACTAGCTAATAGGAAGCCTCGATGTGATAATTGGGATGGACCAGTTGTCGAACAATCAAGCGGAGATTGTTATCCGCATCCCGATGACGAACGACGAAGCAATCGTGATTCATAAAGCAGGATACGCCTCTACAAATTACTAGTGCTAGGAGGCACGAGAGTTTCACGCAAAGGATGTGTTGCCTTCTTGGATCATGTCATGGACAAAGACGCCAAAGACTTGGCTGAATTATTTCTTCAACGACAAGTCGAATTTCGCATCGATTTGATTCCAGGCGTCACACCTGCAGTCAATGCACCTTAGCGATTTACACCTTCAGAGATGCAAGGATTGTCAGTACAGCTTCAGTAGTTGATGGAGAAGGAAGTTAACAGACCATGTTTCCCATTTTAAGTAACCCCGGTCCTGCTCATCAAGGAGAAAGACGATGATTTTCAATTTGAGCATCAACCACCAGGAGCCGGACGAGCTAACCAACAAGAGTGAGTAATTCTTGATAAGGGTTAACGAATTATTTATTTAACTAACTGTGAGGACCCAACTACTATTTTAAGACTGATCGATGATTGAGTGTCATTATATGTGAATTCAGGAAGAAGGTATACCGGGAAATTGTGGGACAATAACTTGTTTTAAACTTACACAAAATTTTTTGTTTCCTGCGCAATGCGCAAAACCGTTTAACACAGAATACGAGATTTTGACGACCTAGAAAACATGTGCTTAACCCTTTGGGAACCCAGGTCAAAACTCGTAAAGGTGGTCACTTGGGAACCACACCTGTCAACTCAAGCAAACCCCATTATCCTGACGTATATGCTGTTTCAGTTAACCAAACAGAAAGTACTCAAATTTCTTTTGTTAAAATCTTCACCTTTGCTTCTAGCGAGTAGATGTTTGCATCTCTACTCCCCTTAATGTTAGTTGCATCGCGTTAATTTTCTTCGCTGAGAGCGAACACACATTTGCTTCGATACTTAGTCATTCCTTCACTTTAGCAAATACTCATCATTCCATTTCTTGGAAATCCATATGTTATGCATGAACCATTGGTTATGCATATGGTTCCGTTTCAAATAAACGCTTCATTGAAGTTCAAATATTATTCTGCTAAAGCTAACTATTGGTTTATGATTCGAATAACCTACATTATTGTAATTATTGGCTCCTTTGCTATTAAGTCAACACACTTTCTTGAAACTTCTTTGCTTTCAAGTTACATTCATGGTTTATCTTCGTAACCATGCTGAAATTCCCTTGTTGATACATACGTTTATTGTCAGAATACGCTGAAACCAAGCTCAATTGCTTGAACTTGTCCATTTCGCATATTCATTTCGAAACACCATATGATGTATTGAGAGCATCATATTCAAATATATTTTTACAGACGTTCCTTTTGTTCAAGTCGTAGTAGACTTGTTTGGTCTACGACTTCACTAAATCGTTTATTGATTTCAATACCTTACGATGATACTTTCACAAAATTGAAGCTTGCGCTAATTTGGTTACGCACCTCCTACACGGATTTAATTGTCTATTTATTTGCTCTAAATCCGTTTTGTTTATCACGATTAAAGCGGTCTCAACACAGTTGTGTGTTAAGACAATGGTACATAGGTTTATTTCATGTCACGGTGTACCTCCTAACGATTCTTTCATCGTCAATCAAATGCCTTGCGGTACTTATTACTCTTTCATCTTCGATCGGAAACAGCGGCTCTTTGATATTCTATATTCAATTAAAAGGTCCTACTATGCTGTTTGAATCAAATCCTCAGGACTGTTTCATTACACTTTCGTTTGATCTCAAGCACGGTGAACTTGTTCGGTCACCGCTATTATCGATATATGTAAATTACGACTCCTTATGGTGTCATTACAAATTTGTAGCTTGTGCTAATCATGGTCAACCGTCTCACACCAAACTACACATACCTTTGTTTGACTTGTCATTTAGACATTCCGAATGTAACTACGAACTAAGAAAATAATACACCAGATTCGCTTGTATTCCATTCGGTGTATTTTCGCAATTCAAGAATGTCAACACACTATTTGATCCACGTATTTGTTCAAAAGTTGACAGATCATTTTCATGTTACTATCACATTCGAGTTGTCGATTTTAAGTTCATATAGCGGATGCTATGGTTTGTGAAAAACTCGTTGGCATATTGTGACCAATTGTTTGGAAATCCATTGGTCGAAACTCCTTTGTTACACCCCTGTTAACTGAGTTACACTAGGTTATACATTTATACATCTCGTGTCCTTTGACATCAAATGCTAGAACACATACCTTTTAACCACTGGGTTCTTGTTGAAATGTATCCTTGGACTCACCTGATATGAATAAGATTTGATTCGATTTTGTAGTTATCTACCTCAGTATTATTCATATTCATACACGCATAATGAAACCCTAAGGAGTTAAGGTAGTACAAATTTCGAGGACGAAATTTTCTTAACAGGGGGAGAATGTGACAACTGTAAAAAATCCAGGTATCCGTACAATTAATTAATCTTGATTAGTGCTTAATAACTGTGCTGAATTACAACTAATTGCTTTCTGATTACTGTATCATACTTACGTGTGCATCACATATTGCATAATGTCACATCATATTTACATACAAACCATATTGACATACATGATGCACGAAGCACAGTTAGCGCAGTTAACGGATAAAACAGGAAAATGCTGACGAGGTTCAGTACATAGACAAACAGTGTTTTGAGACCCTGTATGAGCCAAAGACTAAGTTTCACACTAGTATAGTGTGTAGTAAAGTAAGGACCACAAAACTGCATTCCAAAGTGATAGTTTAAGTGCCGGGAAGTGCCTAAAACCCACTTAAAGTGCAGAATTTTGCATAAATCAGCAATTTAACAGGTTTGTAACATGTAAAAATATGGCAAAATGATCCTGAATGCTTTCCTAAGTGTCGGGAATTAAAAGTGTCACAAAAGGGTACCTAAAGATCACTAAACGGAATAGTATGACACTTTAACGAACCGGTATCCAACCGAATAACCGGACATTACCCGAAACACCAAAATTATACTAGAAACATTGTTTTAATGTTTCTGAGCTAGTTATGATCCCTGAACACCCTAACAAACTATATAACACAACATACACTTAAACACTAAACACTACACTTAAGATCTAACTAAATTACCTAACCTAACATTAAACCCCAACTAAATACCCCCCCCCCTGTAACAACCGTAAATTTATTTATTCGATTTCCGTAAATAATCACAAATTACAGAGTATTTATATTTAAATATTCATGCTCAAATACGGGTTTATTAAAACTTTACTAAACTTGAAAACAAAACAACATAATGTAATTTAATTCATCGTTTTAGAATAACAACGAAACAACTTGCGGAAGCTTCATTTAACGCGTGTTCGGTTCTTGCTCGACGCTTGATCTTCATCCGGGGGTCTCGACATTCATCTGTGTTCAAAACCAACTTAAAAATTAGTTTTGATAATTAAATATATATGGGTTGAATCATAGAATTAAAGAAAATTCAGGAAATCCCAAGATTAATCCCTTGATCCTAGAAGCAAGGATTCAAATCCGACCTCCACCGTAACATACGGTGGTCACCGTAAGTTATGGTGGCCCCTGATTTAATATGTTCCCACCGTAACTCAGTAGAGAACTGGCGTAATGATATCAGCTCCACCGTAACTTACGGTGGGCACCATAAGTTACGGTGGCCCCTGTATCAGCCCTTTCCAATTTTTGCCATTTTCGACACGAAAACTTTCGTATCTTTCAATCCGCATATCCGTTTGATCTCCCGTTTCTTCCTACATGATCGAAATTTAATTTTCCATCTCTTGGAGTTTAAATCCAACATTCAAACTAATAAAATCCTAAATTTTTAAGCATTCGGCTTATTATTAAAAATCCACATTTTGACCCGTTTAGGGGATTTGTATGCATTAAAGCATCAAATCCGCTCTTCTCTTTTAGCACCTCGCGTTCCAACATATAAACTGCTACTTATATTCTACCATGACTATTTTTGTGGTGGATTCCAACCTAAGGGACCCATAATCCCAATTTTACCCTTTTGTTAGTCATTTTACGGAAAAACCCAAACTTAGGCATTTGATCCACAAAAGGCTTATACCGATAACTTTTATGTCCGTCTATATCTAGCATGATCATATTACATGTACTTAAACAATCCCCAAAGGTTGTTTACCCGATTTACCAACCATGGGCGTTTTGGTCAACTTTAGTCCTTCAATTTACGACAAAGGACTTACACCGAATTTTGACCAAAATCGCACGTTTATCTATAATTTGTTTATGCGTACCTGGCTCGGGTCAACATGTGGACCCGTTTTAAAACCGTTTCTCTATAATATGCTAATTCATAGCCCATTCAACCTGCGAGCATGAGACTCGACATACACTTTTTAGTCATAACTTGTCAAATGGTATCAATATTATCATTTGACCCGGTTGGTCTAACTACCAAATGTTTTGCGCTTAATATTAAATGGTGTTTATCCACCATTTCATTAAATAACTATCCTTGGATTTCTAACCATTTAGTTATGTCGCCCTAACCCATTTCTTATGCTTTTATTCCAACATAGTTTATGTCCCTTGGCGTCGTTTAAAGCTTTGACTTTTATCATACATACGTGATTAAATTCACCGGTTTACCCTCTTTACTCTCTTAGGCTTACTTATAAAGTAGCCATTCAAAACTTGTTTTAAATATGTCACTTCAATGACTATTTTGCGTTTTTCACCCTTTTACCAATAGTAATAGTTTTTCATCATTTTGGTATGTTCCGTCCTGTATCAAATCGCATCGGGAACCGTACCTTGTATATTATCTTTATCATATAAACAACTTTTGAACAAGCACGTATGCTACAAAAAGGGTGTAAGTTCCACTTACCTCATATCCAAGTTACGCTTTTCTTTTCCTTCTTGATTCGTTTGACCCGTTTCTTTCCAAGCCTCCACATTGCTCGTTAAGGGTCAAACTATCGTCATCATTCAAAGGTGGTTAGATTAGTCATTAATAATCACGACTATTCCACCTTACGTGTTTTCTATGTCGAAACTATCGTTCGACCTCATTATTTATTAATTCAACTTATCAAAAGTTAATTACTTTTAATCACATGATTTACACAATTAAGTCTAATTCAACATGATGTTTATAACCCTTATCACTTCACATTTCATATAAATTGCCATATTATTCAAATGCGCATTTTATTCGGAATTTCAACGTTTAGCTTTCTCTTAGGCATTATGTCAAACACCTAGTGAGCATTCTTTTATAAAATTTAACAATCAAACTTATGGCTACCTATCTTGCCAGTTTTAACATCTTTTACTAGATAATCATCAAATTCATGGTTAAATGTCAAGATTAACTTCATCGAGTTCAAATAACACTAGTTTGACAATCATGATTCTAGTGTTTATCATGTTTCTACAAAACCCATTAAACACCCATAATGGATGATCATGAGCTTTATAATTTCAACACTAATTCAACTAGTTATTGACTAGGGTTTACTCCTAGACATCATACTACTTCAAGATTCATCCATGCATGACATATTTAAGCTCAATTTCAGTAATTCACAATTAACCTAGAATTCAAGATGAATCAAAACATCATAATTTTACATACATTATGATTCTTTCAACAAGGTGATCATGAATTTGTGCTTGAGATTCGATTTAGACTTGATTAGAGGCTTCAATTTGTGAATTTTGTGGGGATTTTAGGGTTTGAAGAAAACCCCTGTCGCCCCTTGCTTCTTTGATCGACCAAACACCCCCAAAGTGGGTGTTAGGTGTGTTTTAATTTTGTTTTATGTTATTAAGTTTCAAATTTAACAACATAAGCCCCTCAACTTTTGTTTGGTTTATAACTTGAATAATTTTGTTCTTTCACTTAATTACAAGACTTGTACTAGGTTATTTATTTCCTAGTTATTTATCTTGTTCAAAACCCGTTTTATTTTAAGTCCCGTTAAATCTCGAGCCTTTTATATACTTTGCTTTCTCAACGTATTTCCCATCCTTTTAATAAATATTAGATTTATTTATTTAAAATCCTAAAATTTAACGGGTAAGTTTTACCACTAACTGTATTTTACCCGTCCTTTAGTATTAATGTGGTTTGATTACCAAACCCGTTTACGGGGTGTTACAAGTCTACCCCCCTTAGAGAGGTTTCGTCCTCGAAACCTTTTCTTACATAATTCATTGAGTTTAAACTCAATGTATTTGATCCGAGAAATCTTTTAAACATTACTTATACTTTTAACCAATTGTTAGTATTACCAGATAAGTATGGTAACATCTCTTTGGTCACTAGTTGTCTACGTATCTCATACGACATAGTGCAACTCGAAATAACGTAATCTCGTTATTTCCACTAGTTTAGTTAACTTAGCGATATCCATCGCTTTCATATACTATCGAATTCTTTATGAATACGTTACTTTGACCCGTTTAAAGGTCTTTAGTGAAATCTTTCACTTTTAGCAACAAATTCTTTTGTTTTCAAATTTATTTATTCGATTCAGTTATACCGAATCTACCGCTTACATGCAAACCAAATTTCTTGATTTGAATTGCTGACCTTAACCGGTCTCACTAACTATACTTATTAGTCCAGTTATTTCTTCCGCTCGCTTGGTTATAATGTGATTCTACCTCACATTGCATTTCTTGACCGTGATCGTGTCTCATCATGTTGAATTCATATCAACCTTTTATTTTCGAAAACATCACTTTTTCGAATGTATCGTCTTGCGCTTATTAGTGTCAAGACTTGTATCCTTCATGCTTACTATTTAAATTCCTATCAGAATTTATATTTGTAAAAACGTTATTTCTTACTAAAACCAAAGTTTTAGTTTTAGGATCTTCTCTTTAACTTTTGTCAGAATTATGGATATTGACAGTCCATAATTTATTCTTTTACAGTCTTAGTTTTATGCGGGGATTCTCAACTGATTCCCTTGCTTTATCTAATTAACCCATAGGTTTTATTCACTTAGCCTTATGGGCTATTTTGATTAGACTTTCACCTCTTTAGGGCGAAGTCCTTATAATTTCTTTCTAATCATGATCTGTGGGTCGTTTTAGTCTCATAGACCTTTCATTTGTTTATAACCCTAAAGGTTATGTTGATTCCGTAGATCACTCCTTACTCATGTCATTCTTAAAATACATGTTTGGTGTCAAGGCACCCTGTTTTTTTTTCGAAGAATCATTTGGTTTCAAGCTTAGGTTCCGTTAACCTTGATTGTAGTTTCATGACTACAATTGTTTTCTTTCGGACAATTTTCCTACTAATGACTTCTCACGTCATTTATGCGTCAGTTCTTCTTATGCTTACTGTTATTTGATTTGCATATATTTTTATTTGGTTATGTCCCATTACCGGGCTCATTACTCTTTTGCATTTAACGCTACCTTTATCCCGCTTGCGTTTACTTATGTCGTTCGGCATGATATTATATTCAACCCGTTCAACTTTAAAATAGTTGAACATAATTTATTCAAAATTTCTATTTACATTATCTTGTCGACTTTTAGTTATGACTCAAAACCCGAGTCTTTTAACTTTCCATCCGAGTTCCCGTTTCTCGGTCTACGCATGTGTTAAATTCTTACCCATCAACCGGGTGTTGTACCAAAGTCATTATTATTGCAACCCTCCCGGTATGCATTAAAACCTCGCTTCATTTTTATATTCCGACTTTGTCCTCAAGTTTGACATTTTACAAAAACGGCCCGTTAAGAGGCATATTTGCATTTTCCGGGTTCGAGTGCAAGTACACTCCCTCCCAAAGCATATCCTAATCATTTTACATGTTTGCATTCTCTGGGTTCGAGTGTAAGTACACCCCCTCCCGGTGCATATCTTAATCATTTTACATGTTTCTTTGTCCCTCCTCTCGGGCTCATTTGATTCATTTGGGTACTTTTTAATTTGTCCCACTCACTCCGTCCTTACTACATCGGATGTAAGCATTTCCATCATAAAAAGTTCATGGTATCATGTGTTCACTACCTACTTGGCCAGAGTAGGCGATCAACACATGACATACATGACCCTTTTATAACTTTCACATCACACCCCATGTAAGTAACACCTCTATTTATTTCTCTTGGAAACAATATCCTGGATAGGTATTCTATTCAGGTTTTTTTTCAAGTTTTCAATCTACATATGCAACTATCAGTTTCTACGTATTTATTGCATATTTCTATTCATGCAATAATTTAAACGTGCACCTGGTAAATGCTTGCCCTAACGGGATTTCTTGCCATTACTTATTTGCAATCGTTGCGCGATTTATGTCCTTGATGAGTATGCTCTTCTTATCCTATCTCGGACCGTTCCATCATCATATCTACAATTCGTTCCACTCTCGTCATCTTTAGACGCGAGTGTCCTTCAATTAAAACATTCACAAGAGTTAGTAATGTCAACTTCAATAATCTCCAGTATTATAATACAAGGCTTTTCTACCACACGCGTCAACGCGCGTATTTTTATCAACCATATCAATCCTTTTAATCGGGGTAACGTGTACCACACGATAGCCCTATGTGTTGTTTACAACACTTTAGCATGCTAAACTATTAACATACATGTACTTACCGGATTTGCGATCAATCCTTGAACCGAACACCAATCTTTATCAAGAGCATAAGGTTTATGTCCAGGCATAGTTTTCCCACCATACTTGAATCTCTTAAACCAAGGCTCTGATACCAACTTGTAACAACCGTAAATTTATTTATTCGATTTCCGTAAATAATCACAAATTACAGAGTATTTATATTTAAATATTCATGCTCAAATACGGGTTTATTAAAACTTTATTAAACTTGAAAACAAAACAACATAATGTAATTTAACTCATCGTTTTAGAATAACGACGAAACAACTTGCGGAAGCTTCATTTAACGCGTGTTCGGTTCTTGTTCGACGCTTGATCTTCATCCGGGGGTCTCGACATTCATCTGTGTTCAAAACCAACTTAAAAGTTAGTTTTGATAATTAAATATATATGGGTTGAATCATAGATTTAAAGAAAATTCAGGAAATCCCAAGATTAATCCCTTGATCCTAGAAGCAAGGATTCAAATCCGACCTCCACCGTAACTTACGGTGGTCACCGTAATTACGGTGGCCCCTGATTTAATATGTTCCCACCGTAACTCAGTAGAGAACTGGCGTAATGATATCAGCTCCACCGTAACTTACGGTGGGCACCGTAACTTACGGTGGCCTCTGTATCAGCCCTTTCCAATTTTTGCCGTTTTCGACACGAAAACTTTCGTATCTTTCAATCCGCATATCTGTTTGATCTCCCGTTTCTTCCTACATGATCGAAATTTGATTTTCCATCTCTTGGAGTTTAAATCCAACATTCAAACTAATAAAATCCTAAATTTTTAAGCATTCGACTTATTATTAAAAATCCACATTTTGACCCGTTTAGGGGATTTGTATGCATTAAAGCATCAAATCCGCTCTTCTCTTTTAGCACCTCGCGTTCCAAAATATAAACTGCTACTTATATTCTACCATGACTATTTTTGTGGTGGATTCCAACCTAAGGGACCCATAATCCCAATTTTACCCTTTTGTTAGTCATTTTACGGAAAAACCCAAACTTAGGCATTTGATCCACAAAAGGCTTATACCGATAACTTTTATGTCCGTCTATATCTAGCATGATCATATTACATGTACTTAAACAATCCCCAAAGGGAACAACCCGATTTACCAACCATGGGCGTTTTGGTCAACTTTAGTCCTTCAATTTACGACAAAGGACTTACACCGAATTTTGACCAAAATCGCACGTTTATCTATAATTTATTTATGCGTACCTGGCTCGGGTCAACATGTGGACCCGTTTTAAGACCGTGTCTCTATAATATGCTAATTCATAGCCCATTCATCCTGCGAGCATGAGACACGACATACACTTTTTAGTCATAACTTGTCAAATGGTATCAATATTATCATTTGACCCGGTTGGTCTAACTACCAAATGTTTTGCGCTTAATATTAAATGGTGTTTATCCACCATTTCATTAAATAACTATCCTTGGATTTCTAACCATTTAGTTATGTCGCCCTAACCCATTTCTTATGCTTTTATTCCAACATAGTTTATGTCCCTTGGCGTCGTTTAAAGCTTTGACTTTTATCATTCATACGTGATTAAATTCACCGATTTACCCTCTTTACTCTCTTAGGCTTACTTATAAAGTAGCCATTCAAAACTTGTTTTAAATATGTCACTTCAATGACTATTTTGCGTTTTTCACCCTTTTACCAATAGTAATAGTTTGTCATCATTTTGGTATGTTCCGACCCGTATCAATTCGCATCGGGAACCATACCTTGTATATTATCTTTATCATATAAACAACTTTTGAACAAGCACGTATGCTACAAAAAGGGTGTAAGTTCCACTTACCTCATATCCAAGTTACGCTTTTCTTTTCCTTCTTGATTCGTTTGACCCGTTTCTTCCCAAGCCTCCACCTTGCTCGTTAAGTATCAAACTATCGTCATCATTCAAAGGTGGTTAGATTAGTCATTAATAATCACGACTACTCCACCTAACGTGTTTTCTATGTCGAAACTATCGTTCGACCTCATTATTTATTAATTCAACTTATCAAAAGTTAATTACTTTTAATCACATGATTTACACAATTAAGTCTAATTCAACATGATGTTTATAACTCTTATCACTTCACATTTCATATAAATTGCCATATTATTCAAATGCGCATTTTATTCGAAATTTCAACAATTAGCTTTCTCTTAGGCATTATGTCAAACACCTAGTGAGCATTCTTTTATAAAATTTAACAATCAAACTTATGGCTACCTATCTTGCCAATTTTAACATCTTTTACTAGATAATCATCAAATTCATGGTTAAATGTCAAGATTAACTTCATAGAGTTCAAATAACACTAGTTTGACAATCATGATTCTAGTGTTCATCATGTTTCTACAAAACCCATTAAACACCCATAATGGATGATCATGAGCTTTATAATTTCAACACTAATTCAACTAGTTATTGACTAGGGTTTACTCCTAGACATCATACTACTTCAAGATTCATCCATGCATGACATATTTAAGCTCAATTTCCATAATTCACAATTAACCTAGAATTCAAGATGAATCAAAACATCACAATTTTACATACCTTATGATCCTTTCAACTAGGTGATCATGAATTTGTGCTTGAGATTCGATTTAGACTTGATTAGAGGCTTCAATTTGTGAATTTTGTGAGGATTTTAGGGTTTGAAGAAAACCCCTGTCGCCCCTTGCTTCTTTGATCGACCAGACACCCCCAAAGTGGGTGTTTGGTGTGTTTTAATTTTGTTTTATGTTATTAAGTTTCAAATTTAACAACATAGGCCCCTCAACTTTTGTTTGGTTTATAACTTGAATAATTTTGTTCTTTCACTTAATTACAAGACTTGTACTTGGTTATTTATTTCCTAGTTATTTATCTTGTTCAAAACCCGTTTTATTTTAAGTCCCGTTAAATCTCGGGCCTTTTATATACTTTGCTTTCTCAACGTATTTCCCATCCTTTTAATAAATATTAGATTTATTTATTTAAAATCCTAAAATTTACCGGGTAAGTTTTACCACTAACTGTATTTTACCCGTCCTTTAGTATTAATGTGGTTTGATTACCAAACCCGTTTTCGGGGTGTTACAAGTCTACCCCCCTTAGAGAGGTTTCGTCCTCGAAACCTTTTCTTACATAATTCATTGAGTTTAAACTCAATGTATTTGATCCGAGAAATCTTTTAAACATTACTTATACTTTTAACCAATTGTTAGTATTACCAGATAAGTATGGTAACATCTTTTTGGTCACTAGTTGTCTACGTATCTCATACGACATAGTGCAACTCGAAATAACGTAATCTCGTTATTTCCACTAGTTTAGTTAACTTAGCGATATCCATCGCTTTCATCTACTATCGAATTCTTTATGAATACGTTACTTTGACCCGTTTAAAGGTCTTTAGTGAAATCTTTCACTTTTAGCAACAAATTCTTATGTTTTCAAATTTATTTATTCGGTTCAGTTATACCGAATCTACCGCTTACATGCAAACCAAATTTCTTGATTTGAATTGCTGACCTTAACCGGTCTCTCTAACTAGACTAATTAGTCCAGTTATTTCTACCGCTCGCTTGGTTATAATGTGATTCTACCTCACATTGCATTTCTTGACCGTGATCGTGTCTCATCATGTTTAATTCATATCAACCTTTTATTTTCGAAAACATCACTTTTTCGAATGTATCGTCTTGCGCTTATTGTCAAGACTTGTATCCTTCATGCTTACTATTTAAATTCCTATCAGAATTTATATTTGTAAAACATTATTTCTTACTAAAACCAAAGTTTTAGTTTTCGGATCTTCTCTTTAACTTTTGTCAGAATTATGGATATTGACAGTCCATAATTTATTCTTTTACAGTCTTAGTTTTATGCGGGGATTCTCAACTGATTCCCTTGCTTTATCTAATTAACCCGTAGGTTTTATTCACTTAGCCTAATGGGCTATTTTGATTAGACTTTCACCTCTTTAGGGCGATGTCCTTATAATTTCCTTCTAATCATGACCTGTGGGTCGTTTTAGTCTCGTAGACATTTCATTTGTTTATAACCCTAAAGGTTATGTTGATTCCGTAGATCACTCCTTACTCATGTCATTCTTAAAATACATGTTTGGTGTCAAGGCACCCTGTTTTTTTTTTCGAAGAATCATTTGGTTTCAAGCTTAGGTTCCGTTAACCTTGATTGTAGTTTCATGACTACAATTGTTTTCTTTCGGACAATTTTCCTACTTATGACTTCTCACGTCATTTATGCGTCAGTTCTTCTTATGCTTACTGTTATTTGATTTGCGTATATTTTTATTTGGTTATGTCCCATTACCGGGCTCATTACTCTTTTGCATTTAACGCTACCTTTATCCCGCTTGCGTTTACTTATGCCGTTCGGCATGATATTATATTCAACCCGTTCAACTTTAAAATAGTTGAACATAATTTTTCAAAATTTCTATTTACATTATCTTGTCGTCTTTTAGTTATGACTCAAAACCCGAGTCTTTTAACTTTCCATCCGAGTTCCCGTTTCTCGGTCTACGCATGTGTTAAATTCTTACCCATCAACCGGGTGTTGTACTGAAGTCGTTATTATTGCAACCCTCCCGGTATGCATTAAAACCTCGCTTCATTTTTATATTCCGACTTTGTCCTCAAGTTTGACGTTTTACAAAAACGGCCCGTTAAGAGGCATATTTGCATTTTCCGGGTTCGAGTGCAAGTACACTCCCTCCCAAAGCATATCCTAATCATTCTACATGTTTGCATTCTCCGGGTTCGAGTGTAAGTACACCCCCTCCCAGTGCATATCTTAATCATTTTACATGTTTCTTTGTTCCTCCTCTCGGGCTCATTTGATTCATTTGGGTACTTTTTAATTTGTCCCACTCACCCCGTCCTTACTACATCGGATGTAAGCATGTCCATCATAAAAAGTTCATGGTATCATGTGTTCACTACCTACTTGGCCGGAGTAGGCGATCAACACATGACATACATGACCCTTTTATAACTTTCACATCACACCCCATGTAAGTAACACCTCTTTTTATTTCTCTTGGAAATAATATCCTGGATAGGTATTCTATTCAGGTTTTTCCAAGTTTTCAATCTACATATGCAACTATCAGTTTCTACGTATTTGTTGCATATTTCTATTCATGCAATAATTTAAACGTGCACCTGGTAAATGCTTGCCCTAACGGGATTTCTTGCCATTACTTATTTGCAATCGTTGCGCGATTTAGGTCCTTGATGAGTATGCACTTCTTATCCTATCTCGGACCGTTCCATCATCATATCTACAATTCGTTCCATTCTCGTCATCTTTAGACGCGAGTGTCCTTCAATTAAAACATTCACAAGAGTTAGTAATGTCAACTTCAATAATCGCCCGTATTATAATACAAGGATTTTCTACCATACGCGTCAACGCGCATATTTTTATCAACCATATCAATCCTTTTAATTGGGGTAACGTGTATCACACGATAGCCCTATGTGTTGTTTACAACACTTTAGCATGCTAAACTATTAACATACATGTACTTACCGGATTTGCGATCAAGCCTCGAACCGAACACCAATCTTTATCAAGAGCATAAGGTTTAAGTCCAAGCATAGTTTTCCCACCATACTTGAATCTCTTAAACCAAGGCTCTGATACCAACTTGTAACAACCGTAAATTTATTTATTCGATTTCCGTAAATAATCACAAATTACAGAGTATTTATATTTAATATTCATGCTCAAATACGGGTTTATTAAAACTTTACTAAACCTGAAAACAAAACAACATAATGTAATTTAATTCATCGTTTTAGAATAACGACGAAACAACTTGCGGAAGCTTCATTTAACGCGTCTTCGGTTCTTGCTCGACACTTGATCTTCATCCGGGGGTCTCGACATTCATCTGTGTTCAAAACAAACTTAAAAGTTAGTTTTGATAATTAAATATATATGGGTTGAATCATAGAATTAAAGAAAATTCAGGAAATCCCAAGATTAATCCCTTGATCCTAGAAGCAAGGATTCAAATCCGACCTCCACCGTAACTTACGGTGGTCACCGTAAGTTACGGTGGCCCCTGATTTAATATGTTCCCACCGTAACTCAGTAGAGAACTGGCATAATGGTATCAGCTCCACCGTAACTTCCGGTGGGCACCGTAACTTACGGTGGCCCCTGTATCAGCCCTTTCCAATTTTTGCCATTTTCGACACAAAAACTTTCGTATCTTTCAATCCGCATATCCGTTTGATCTCCCGTTTCTTCCTACATGATCGAAATTTGATTTTCCATCTCTTGGAGTTTAAATCCAACAGTCAAACTAATAAAATCCTAAATTTTTAAGCATTCGGCTTATTATTAAAAATCCACATTTTGACCCGTTTAGGGGATTTGTATGCATTAAAGCATCAAATCCGCTCTTCTCTTTTAGCACCTCGCGTTCCAACATATAAACTGCTACTTATATTCTACCATGACTATTTTTGTGGTGGATTCCAACCTAAGGGACCCATAATCCCAATTTTACCCTTTTGTTGGTCATTTTACGGAAAAAATCAAACTTAGGCATTTGATCCACAAAAGGCTTATACCGATAAATTTTATGTCCGTCTATATCTAGCGTGATCATATTACATGTACTTAAACAATCCCCAAAGGGAACAACCCGATTTACCAACCATGGGCGTTTTGGTCAACTTTAGTCCTTCAATTTTCGAAAAAGGACTTACACCGAATTTTGACCAAAATCGTACGTTTATCTATAATTTATTTATGCGTACCTGGCTCGGGTCAACATGTGGACCCGTTTTAAGACCGTGTCTCTATAATATGCTAATTCATAGCCCATTCATCCTGCGAGCATGAGACTCGACATACACTTTTTAGTCATAACTTGTCAAATGGTATCAATATTATCATTTAACCCGGTTGGTCTAACTAGCAAATGTTTTGCGCTTAATATTAAATGGTGTTTATCCACCATTTCATTAAATAACTATCCTTGGATTTCTAACCATTTAGTTATGTCGCCCTAACCCATTTCTTATGCTTTTATTCCAACATAGTTTATGTCCCTTGGCGTCGTTTAAAGCTTTGACTTTTATCATACATACGTGATTAAATTCACTGGTTTACCCTCTTTACTTTCTTAGGCTTACTTATAAAGTAGCCATTCAAAACTTGTTTTAAATATGTCACTTCAATGACTATTTTGCGTTTTTCACCCTTTTACCAATAGTAATAGTTTTTCAACATTTTGGTATGTTCCGACCCGTATCAATTAGCATCGGGAAACATACCTTGTATATTATCTTTATCATATAAACAACTTTTGAACAAGCACGTATGCTACAAAAAGGGTGTAAGTTCCACTTACCTCATATCCAAGTTACGCTTTTCTTTTCCTTCTTGATTCGTTTGACCCGTTTCTTCCCAAGCCTCCACCTTGCTCGTTAAGTGTCAAACTATCGTCATCATTCAAAGGTGGTTAGATTAGTCATTATTAATCACGACTACTCCACCTTACGTGTTTTCTATGTCGAAACTATCGTTCGACCTCATTATTTATTAATTCAACTTATCAAAAGTTAATTACTTTTAATCACATGATTTACACCATTAAGTCTAACTCAACATGATGTTTATAACCCTTATCACTTCACATTTCATATTAATTGCCATATTATTCAAATGCGCATTTTATTCGAAATTTCAACATTTAGCTTTCTCTTAGGCATTATGTCAAACACCTAGTGAGCATTCTTTTATAAAATTTAACAATCAAACTTATGGCTACCTATCTTGCCAATTTTAACATCTTTTACTAGATAATCATCAAATTCATGGTTAAATGTCAAGATTAACTTCATAGAGTTCAAATAACACTAGTTTGACAATCATGATTCTAGTGTTCATCATGTTTCTACAAAACCCATTAAACACCCATAATGGATGATCATGAGCTTTATAATTTCAACACTAATTCAACTAGTTATTGACTAGGGTTTACTCCTAGACATCATACTACTTCAAGATTCATCCATTCATGACATATTTAAGCTCAATTTCAGTAATTCACAATTAACCTAGAATTCAAGATGAATCAAAACATCACAATTTTACATACCTTATGATCCTATCAATTAGGTGATCATGAATTTGTGCTTGAGATTCGATTTAGACTTGATTAGAGGCTTCAATTTGTGAATTTTGTGAGGATTTTAGGGTTTGAAGAAAACCCTTGTCGCCCCTTGCTTCTTTGATCGACCAGACACCCCCAAAGTGGGTGTTTGGTGTGTTTTAATTTTGTTTTATGTTATTAAGTTTCAAATTTAACAACATAGGCCCCTCAACTTTTGTTTGGTTTATAACTTGAATAATTTTGTTCTTTCACTTAATTACAAGACTTGTACTAGGTTATTTATTTCTTAGTTATTTATCTTGTTCAAAACCCGTTTTATTTTAAGTCCCGTTAAATCTCGGGCCTTTTATATACTTTGCTTTCTCAACGTATTTCCCATCCTTTTAATAAATATTAGATTTATTTATTTAAAATCCTAAAATTTACCGGGTAAGTTTTACCACTAACTGTATTTTACCCGTCCTTTAGTATTAATGTGGTTTGATTACCAAACCCGTTTTCGGGGTGTTACACCCCCCCCCCCTAAGTGGACGGTCACCCATGTGACCCCACCCCAAGATCTCCATAAATCTTCCTTTGATCTTGCTAATCTTCCTTAGATATGCTAAAGATCATGTAATGTACTATGAGAACATAAGACCCATTGGATAATAGAGTTAGTTGGTTATAAGAAGACTATGAGTTCTCACACTTCACACCACACTTCATCTCCTTCCTCCCTCTCCTCCATTCGGCCGAGAACAAGCACCCACCACCCCACCATCATCATTTCACTTCCAAGCAAACCATATACTCACAAAGGTGTAAGGAGCCATATAAGAAGGTTTGGTGGTCTTGGATCTTGAAGGACCTCTCCCGATTGCTTTTATCCCACCCATTTGTCATCTACAACATCAAGTGTTCTTCCCTAGCCTTGTGCTAGTAGTAAGGCCCTTATGAACTCTTGTTACTTCATATATTGTTGGTTAAAAGATGATGAACAATGTTAATCTTGTTGAACACTAAAGAACATATTCATAAAACTCTAACATAAGCTTGTCATATGATGAACTCTTGATGAAACAATGTTGTTTAGTGTATGTATGATACTTGATTGTTGTTTTCTTGAGATTATGATTTTAATCATCATAAGGAGCTTGCTAGATTGTGATTAAACACATGATCTAGCAAGTGAGAGGATGATTATGTGACAAAACAAGATGATCATCCTCATATATAAGCATGAACTTGAAGAATAAAGTGATTTCTTGAAAAATAATAAACAAAGTGAGTTAGTAATCTTATGGATCTAAGATTTATGAATGGTTTTCCAAAAGAACCAAGCTCAAAATGTGATTTTTAGAAGGTCTTGGTTCTTACTTAAATATACACTATTTTTGGTGATAAAACAAGTGTAGAAACACTTGAGAAACAAGAAGATTTCACAAAGAAACCTTTTTGTAAAATATGTTTACAAGTTGTAAACACTTAAACCTTCCAAGAATGAGATTTTTAAAGTAGTAAACGCACTTTAAGGGGTAACTAAACCTACTAAATACACTACCAAGTTACTACAAGTTTTTATGAAAGTTCAAGTTCATGATTATTATGTAGATAGCTTTGTTTTAGCACTTGGTAAGTATAGATTGATTGTTGATTGTTTATGATGATTTTTGAGAAGAAAATGATATGCTTTGATAGCATGGACACCTCTGTTTTTAGAGGAAACTATGGCGAAATTTTCTAAAAATATCAACACTTAGAAAAATATTTTCTAAACAAATATTGACAAGTGAGTTTTAACTACGGTTTTCAATATAAACTTTGCCATAGATTTTGTTACAAAAATACAAGTATTGGAGGTTGGTTTTTGTAAATAAAAATAACTAAATATGTATTTGAAGTATATATATTTAGAAGACACATTGTGTGTGATTATTTATATACCTTGTGTATTAGTTATATTATTTTAGGATTTAAAGTAATATAACTTAACAAAATACCAAGAACTTACAATCCAAAATAATACCAAAAATCACAAGGAATAAATATATAGGTTACACACTTAATATTCTGGAACCGAACGCAAGAACGTAACTTACAAAATATTCCAGAAAATACCGTTGTAAATATATTTTTGGTAAATAATGTTTTGGACATAAGAAAATGAAAATATGATTTTTGTAAATATTACCAAGTTATATCATATTTTGGACAAGAAGAAAATATATTGCTTTTGAAAGTTAAAATATATTTTCTTAGAATATTTAGAAGATATATGATTTTTGAGAAAAAATATATATTTTCTTGAAATACATTATTTTTGGGGCAAAATAAGTTATAAATATATTATCTAAAGTGAGACTTGAAAATATATTATTTTGGGATTACAAATACAAGAATACACGAAGATACATGTATGAGATACCCCCATCCTTGGGAAGGAAATACGAAAATAAATACTTGAGAAGTATTGTTACAAAAAAATTATTGTTAAACGATTATTCCAGAATTAAATATAATTTAAAGTTAAAATAATCATTATTTTAACAAGAAATTATAACTTGGAATAATATTGGAGACGTAAAAGAAACGTAACTCAAAAACGTAAATACTAAGGCAAGGCACGAGCCGTTCATCTAATAGACCCTAGTACATTGTAGGGAGTCGTGTTTGCTGAGGAGATTTGGGTTACAAGTACTGAAGACGCAAAACTGTGAGTTCATGTCCCCCTTTTCTTTTAACTGTTTTCAGTTTTATAACTTCGGGGGTGAAATACATGTTACAATTGTTTACAAACTTTTTATACATGGTATGATTAGCTAAGGAGGGTTACTGCTTGATCATGTGAAAGGTGGGTATAACACTTAAGGCCATTAATCCTCGTCGTAGGACCGAGGGACATGAGTGATAGATCTATTTGGGTGTAGCGAGCCCACACCCATGAGGACCAGGATGGCCCATGTGGTGACTATGTCCACATACTAATGCCGTGGCAAAATTCCGCTAGGTTTGAGTTTTCCTGCACCATTTCACACATACCATTGGCCTTGCAAACCAATTGGTGATCTGTTTTTCCTTATTGCTACATACCAGGGACATACATACATACAGAAATATTTTAAAGGTTTACTCATACACAAACACATGAACTCGCTCAACTTTTGTTGATGTTTTCAAATTATATGTATTTCAGGGAACTAAGTGGATCTGGCAGGTGTTTGCATTTTCAAGCTGCGTCGTGAATAAAAGGTGTCATCCAAGGTCATTAGGGTTTTGGAAACGTATCTTAATCCTGGACGAGATACGTGGTTCTAAACTCAGGTTTATTTAAAATCTTTTGTCGTGTCTTTGTGAACTCAGTGAAACATGTTGTGGTTTGTAACTTGAATTTGGTGTCAACGTTTCAGACAAGTGTGTTATGTTGTTTTCAAACTTAATTAATGGATGAACATCTTACAGTTTTTATCATATAGCGTTGTTATGATTGAATGCTATGGTATTAAGAAAGTCACACCAATAATCACGCTTCCGCAAAAGTCAGGGTGTGACAGCTTGGTATCGGCGTTCATTTTCTAGAAGTCTTAGCTTATTTGCTTCCGCTGTGCAATGAAGATACCAGTCCAGTCACGCCAGCTCTTATAATTTGGGGGTGTGACAGTTAAGTCCTCAACTTGCTCGATTGTCGGTATGAACCAAAGTTTATTTTTTTTTAATTTAAATTTAAAAAGATTTATTTTTTACTTTGACTAATGCATTTTTTTTAAATTTTGGGAACAATCAAACGGGTACTAGTTTTTGGAAGGCGACAACTGAAAGATTTAACGGGATTATGGGGCAAGGCCCGATGCGTGATATCGATTCTGTCTCGGGCAAGTGGCGGAAAATGAACAAGACCATCAACGAATTTTGCGGGTATTATAACCAAATTTACACTAATCCTCCTAGTGGGAGTAACGACGTGGACATTCTTAATCTTGCGATGGCTAAATCGGATTCTAAAAATTCGGCGCCTTTCCCACACCTCCGAGCATGGAACGTTTTAAAGAAAGAAAACAAATGGAAGCCGGTTCCAAATGAGGTCGCAACCGCCAAACGGAGTAAAACTTCCGAGTCCGGAAGTTATAGTGCGGGAGGCTCCACCGCTCGTTGTCAAATCGACATAAACGACGACCCGATATATGACGAGGATGTGTTGCCCGTTCACGAGTCGGAACGTCCCCCCGGAATGGACAAATAAAAAAAAGAGGCGGCCGGAAAGCGAAAAGGGGGCGGCTCGAGTGGAGGGGGCGGTTCGGGTGGAGGGGGCGGCTCGGGGGCGGCTTCGAAAATAGACGAGTTGATAACCGAATTCCGTTCGTTCAAAGAGTTCGCGGCCGAAAAATTTAGTCACAAGAAAACCGTGTCGGCCGACTATGCTCGAGCGGAGGATTTTAGGATTACGAGGTTGGATCTCGACTCGGTTCCGGAGGATGAACGCGAGGTTTATCGCAGGATGAAAGAAGAGGTTAAGAAAAAATGGACGTCGTAGGTTGTTTAGTTTTTTAATCGTATCGTAATTTTTTTTTCGTTTTTATGTTTTCCGTTTCTAGGATTAGTAATTTTTATTTTTAGGAAATGTAGTTTTTTTTATGTTATGAAATGAATTTAATTATGTTGTTTTATGTTTTTATTTTATTTAATTTTTATGAAGTTTTTATTAAGTTAACAAAAAAAACTTAGAAAATTATAAAATAATTAGATGAGGTAGGCTCATCCTCCACCCCCTCAAAATGCAAGGATGTCCATCCTCCACGGGATGGTGATGTGGCGCCTACGTGGCGGCCCATCCTCATGGGGATGGAGCTCTCCACAGCCTCTAGTCTTATCATTTGAAATCTATTTCTTAGGCTATAGGGTGTGGTCATCACTATCAAGGTCATCATGACCCTCCACATCAACGTCATGTCACACACTTCTAATCTATCATCTAAAACCACTACCCTAAGGGTGTAGTCATGACCCACTTCTTATTTTAATTTATTTTTGTGTAAAGGAAAATCAAATATTAAAAAAGGAAATGAGGCCCATGGTTGTCATGGTTGAATCCATGCCAACCATGGTGGATAAGACAAGAGGGTGGTATAGCAATCCATTAATGGTCCTATGTGGCATTAGTGACACAACCCATTCTCCCCACACCCTTTAGCCTTAATAAATAATAAGAGTTTGCACCAATAAGTTTTATCCTTATACGTCCATCTTTTATTTTAACAATAAATTTCTTTTATTTCTGCCGTCTATGGGACTTGAACTCAAGACCTTCTTCTTGCAACGTGTTTAAAGACTTTGTCTTTGCCAATAAACCACCAACCTATTTTTCGTTATACGTCCATCTAACCATATTATCAATATATGAGTTGATATGAGCATAACAAAATTCTCATGAGTTAATTTAACTATACTAAAAATATACATTTGGTCAAGTTAGCTCATAAGTACACAACTTAAAATTTGAAAAGACAGCCTACCTTCAATTGTAAATTTGATGACATACCTAAGTTTAAATTATAGAAGTTGTGTTGGAATTTTTTTTAAAGTGATGAATGGAAATTTAGTGAGATTATTAATATTAAATTCTATATATAGTGACAAACTATTGAGTAGAGTTATTTATGTCACTTGTTTAATTTTCTACTAGGCCTTTGGGTATACTTTAACCTAACTTAACTCCATCTAAGTGACACATCAACTTTTTTTTTCATTTCACTTTGTCTCACTCTAAGGAAATGGTTTAACATGTTAACACATAACTCATTTAATGCACTTTAACATTGGGTTTTGTCTAAAAAGAAAATAATAATTAATTTAATATCTTTAACATTGGGTTAACATGTTAACACATAACTCATTTAATGCACTTTAACACAAGGAGGGAGTGGTTTGCAATGTTAGTTAACATGCCACCCCATGGCCTTAGAATAATAAACTTTTCATGTGGTGTATTGATGACAACTCTTGAATAGAGTTTCTTTTATGACAATTGATTAAAGATTTTATGGCAAATTTAAGTCTCTAATTATGTTGAACTTTTCACCACCCATGACTCTTGCATACTTAGTAGGCTATGTGCCTCTTTTGATGGGGATAGATACAAGAAAGAGAGATGTATGCATGAAGAGTCCTTGGAGAAGAAGTACTTGATGACCCATATGTTGGGAACATATAGAGATAAGTTTATCTACACAATTCAACTACATTTCTATTCTTAGCTTCCAAAAGTTTCTAACACTATGATTTTACCCAGTGTAACCTCGGGCGCGTGGTCTTCTCCGACAGTACAGATTGCTTCGGCTGTTGTACCCTGGGAGACAGACACGTCGTCTTTAGTAGAGGCGTGAAATCTGTTTTAAGGGAAGCGTGTTGAACACGTGCCTCAGCCACAACCATCAACATTTGTTTGTTCTTTTTGTAGGAAATTAATGTACAAGAAGACGTGGTTCAAGACCTCGTTGAAGCATACACAAAGGATTGAAAACACAACAGACTATACAAGAAGATGCGGTTAAAGCTCTTGTTGAAGACCATAGTTTGAATCAATTTAAATACATATGTTGTATTATACGTTATATTCGTAAGGATTTATACACGGTACATGTACTATAATTTCCCAAATATGTAAAGAGGGTATCTTTACTATATTTTATCTTTATTTATATAATTTTTATTATTATCGTGACCCATGTCCTATAAGTTGTTCACTTAATCTTTTATGCTTAATATAGGGCCGGATTGTTGGTGCACTACATCTGTCGACTTCGTCTTGTATCGAGTCTTAGACTAGTTAGAATAGATCAGGGCACGTAGAACGAGAGAATGAGAGAGAGTTAGCAAGATTTCGCTTGAAGGAATTTGTATGTAAAGGATTTCGCTTGAAGCAGCTCAAGCGAAATCAACATGTTAAGATTTCGCTTGAGTGATGCTGAAGCGAAATCTCAAAGTCTATATATAGGGGTTCAGTGTCAAGCGAAATCAAGAGGTTGTCAGAAGTTGTATTTGAGTGATTCCATACCGAGGTGCTGCCGGTGTGAGAACTGATTGTATTCGTGTTCAAATATCAATATAATCAGTGTTAAAGTGAAGATTCAGCTGTTTTATAGTCAGATACTTGTTTTCCGCACCTGTATTTGATGGAATTCCTCTGAACCGACTCGTTTAGGTCGCGAACCCGGTCCTTACAATTGGTATCAGAGCTTAGGAGGAGGAGTTCTGCAAAATTCAGCCGAAATCGATCAAAATTTCTTACTTCTACACCTTCTTTCATCAGTTCAGAAATTTTACACGGTCAAAAACTATTCAATTTCTCACGGATTGTTTAAAAGTGCTAGATAACAAACCCTTGAAAGTTTCACAGCAAAATTCGACCTAAAAGTGATCAAAATCGACATTTGAATGGAGTTCGCTTGAACAGTTCAGTATTATTGGACGATTTCGCTTGAAACTTCAAGCGACACTTTACATTTCGCTTCAAACAAGAGTTCGTTTTCACTTCAAGATTTTCGCTTCAAGGTGTTCGCTTCAGGGTTCTTTTATTCAGGATCGCTTCAAAGCATTTCGCTTCAAGAACTTCGCTTGAGAGTTGTTCAGTTTAATTGTTTCGCTTGAAGGGTACCGCTTGAAAGATTATTTCGCTTGAAGAAAGTTCAGTTGACCAGTTCGCTTGAAAGCTACAAATTGACTATTTCGCTTGAAAGAATCTGTTATTGAAACATGGATAACGATTTCCACAACGCATTTGCAACATCACCTAGTTCATCTTCCATTGCTCAGAACATGAATTCAGAAAACGAAACGGGGACGACTCAGAAACCCCCGAAGCTTATGGGAATTGAAGAATACTACGGATGGAAAGATAGATTCGAAAACTGGGTGCAAGCAAATCATCTAAGATCATGGGAATGTATTCTGACAAAGTATACTCCACCACAAACCGAAATGCAGACTGAAAAACAGCTTTCAGATTTTAGTAAGGAAGAACGGGAAATATACCGAGCTGAAAAGATGATGATCAGTTTACTTCAACAGGCCATCAAAGAAGACATCTTCATACTACTTCAACATGACAAAACATCACAATCAATATGGGATGCTCTAAAAATTAAGGTTGAAGGCAGTACGAGTATGATTAAAAGCAAGAAGGCATTGCTTAAAAAGGAATTTGATTTGTTCACAAGTTTGCCCGGAGAAGATACGAAGAAACTCATTGAACGATATTGTCACTTAGTGAGAACAATGTCAATGATGAGCATTAAAAAGGAAAATGATGAATGGGTGGATAAACTTGCTGATGCGTTACCTCAGAAAGAGTGGGGAACTTATTTGATGATACTGAAGAATACTGGAGTTTATGATAGATTGTCGATCTCTCAGTTCATTGAAAAGATTGAAAGTCAGGATTTGGAACAGCAGAAGATTGCAAGGATGAATAATCCAAGTGGTCAACAGGATGTAAAGATGTATTACAAGGGTAGTGTTCCGACTTCAGAAGCTGAGAGAAGTCCGAAAATTCAGACTGCTTATAGTGTTGGAGACTCTACAGAAAAGACTGATCAAAACTCAAACAAAAGCAACAGTGGTTTCTCATTGTATCCGAGTGTTAATCCGAAAAGTTCATCAGAAAGTTTTCAATCTCAAAGCACATAGATGGGAAATGGTTGTGTGATTCAATGCAACATAGCTCTAAATCTTCCAGAAGGTCAAAGTTTTTCTGAAGACATTGCGAAAGCTCATATGGCATTACTTGGTTCCGTGCTTATCTCTTATGAAGGTTTAGTTGCTGGTCGAATTGGAAATCCTATGCTTACTAAAGAGGATTACGACCAAATAGATGCTGAAGAGATGGAACTAATGGATATCAAATGGTGTCTTGCAAGTGTTCTTAGACGTGCTGAAAAGTTCAAAACAATTACCGGGAGAAATGATTTTCTTGATGCTTGTGTTTCTACTTTAGGTTTTGATAAATCTAAAGTTACTTGTTTCAGGTGCAGGGAAAAAGGTCATTTTAAGAGGGAGTGCAAGAACAGAGAAGTTAGTGGTGTTCAGAATCCATTTGGAAAAGATGACTACTACCGGAAAGCTATTTATCAGCAAGTTGGTCAGACACAAGAATTACAGACGGCTCATGGTAGAAAGATTGAAGATTCAAAGAAAGGATGTTTGGTAAATTTCAACTGGAGCAACTACATTTCTTCTAACAGCACAGCATGTATAGTGGACCAAATTGATGAACAACTACCTGAAGGATTCAGCTGGGATATGTTTGTTGATGAAAAAGGGGATTTCAAAGCTTTCATTGCAAAGATTGTTAGAGAACCAGATTTGTTTGTTACTTGGATGAGATCAATTGGTGAAACAGTGAAAGATCAATCGAGTACATCTGAAGAAAGTTCAGAAAGTGTTGATTCTGAATCATTAAGTACAGATGAGAGTGTGCAAAATGATGATACTTCAGAAAAAGAAGTTGTTTTTGATCAAACACCATCTGATTCTGGTGTTTCAGATGCTGAGTCTGAAAAATCTGTAGAGTTTGATCAAACATCGATGGAGAGTAGCAGTGATGATGAAGAAGAGAAACATATTAATATTGCTAAAAAACATCTTTCTCCTGAAAGTTTTCATTTTTATTTTGCAGATCGCATGGAGAAACTGAAGGAGAAACAAACTGCAAAAGAACAACAACAAGATGAGAAAGTTGAAAATGTTGTTCAAACTGAAGAAGTTAAAAGTATGGATGAAGAAAAGGTGATTGAAACTGAGAAAGTAACTGGAGTAGAAAAAGTAATTGAAGTGGTAAAAACAATTGAGGTTGAGAAGATTGTTGAAGTTGAAAAGCCTTGCAAGAAATGTTTGGAAATTTGCAAGAGTTGTGAAGAAAAAGATGTTACACTGTTTGATAGAGAAAGACTGATAGAAAAGCTACTATCTGACATCAGTTATGTGAAAGAATCGTATAGTGTGTTGAACAGAACAGTGACAGGTCTTCAAACAACAAACTCTGAAAGAGAAAAAGCTTTAACGATGACGAATTCTACGTTAATGGCAAAGCAAAAGGCAATTAATCATTACATCGAGGAAAATGCTAATCTAAAGCAAGAGTTGGAAAAAGAAAAGATCGAGAATGAAAGGATCAGAAGGTTATTACTGAGTTATTCTTGTTCTGATTATGTTATTGATCGAGTTTATCCTACTGTTGCAGGTTTTGAAGCATTTCAGGATGAGAAGCAAAAGAATGAGACTGGTAAGAAATCGACTGTTAAATACAACAAGTGTCCGCCTCCTATCTGGGAAGGGTATTCTCCTAGAAAACCAAATGAGGAGCAAGTCGAAAAAGCAGTCAATATAAAGTTAAAATCCGAGACAACTGACGTTTTACCAGATAACATTGATATCACGTTTACCTCGTCTGATACTGATCATGAGTCTGAGTTAATCAAAAAGGTGGTCGATCAGGTGTTGGATACTGAGGAGGTGTCTGAGTCAAAGTTTGAGTCTGGGGGTTCAAGTTCGTCAGTCAACAGTTCAAAATCATCGGAAAAACGGTCTTACAGTAAAGAATTTTTGTTATCAAAGGCAAATTTGGATGATGAAACATTTGAAGTTGCATATACTTTAAATGATTCGGACAAATTATACTCTGACAAAGAGTTTCCGATTAGAAGTGTTCGTTTTGACATGATTAAAAAGGTTTTCAAAATGACGGAAATTAATTTTTCTGAAATTAAGGATATAAAATCTACTGAAAAACCTAAAAAATACTCTTCTAGAGTTCAACAAAGATTAAACAAGAAAAAAGGAAAAAAGAATTACAATTCTGATTCTAGTTTTCAAAAGAAAACAAATCAAAATTGTAGTTACAAAAAGAAAGGTCTTGGTTTTACTCCACCTGAAAATCGTAAAAATGAAAAATATGTTAGAGATTTTAAATCAAAAATGACATATGTTGCAGGAAAAAGCTATGAAGAGGAGTCAAATAGCTTATCAAATCAAGAGTTCCTTGCTGAAAGAAAAAGAACAGGAACTGGAGTTTTTCATCAAATTGGAGTTTTTCAATCAAAAGACACAAGAACTTGTTTTCAATGCCAAGTTGTTGGACACATCGCTCACAATTGTCCAAACAAAGTCAACAAAAAACAGGGAGTAACTGAAAAACTTAAAGAAAAAGAGGTTGTCAGAAGTTGTATTTGAGTGATTCCATACCGAGGTGCTGCCGGTGTGAGAACTGATTGTATTCGTGTTCAAATATCAATATAATCAGTGTTAAAGTGAAGATTCGGCTGTTTTATAGTCAGATACTTGTTTTCCGCACCTGTATTTGATGGAATTCCTCTGAACCGACTCGTTTAGGTCGCGAACCCGGTCCTTACAATTGGAAAACTTAAATTCTAAAACTTAAAAATTTTGAAACACCAACTACAAACTTCAAAAATTTTGAAAATTCAAAGAATGAAGTTGGTGAAAATTCTAAAAGATTGTACAAAAAGAGTGCAAAAGACAATCAAAAATGGATTGTTAAAAAATCAGATATACAATCTGGCGATGAATCTGATTCCACAAAATCTGAGGAGCTACAAGTTGAGGAAAAACATTCAGTGAATGATGTTGACATTCCATCACTGAACTTTGAAGAAATTAAACAAATGGTTGGTAAAGTGGAAATTTCAAATCAATTCTATTCTGATGAAAAGGAATTTGATATTGAGAAAGCTTTTAATGGAAATGTTAAGAAAATTTTTAAGAAAATGCTTGATGGAAAAGTAAAGGGGGTTAAAGATTTTTATGCAACTAAAAAGGCAACTTACAACCCTACTGCTCAGGAATTGGAAGCCACCAAGTCAACTAAGACTTGGGTGGAAGTTTGTTTTCCATGATAGTCTAAGGACTATGCCGGAGATCCCAAGTTTGTAATCGTGGATCAGGAATCGGCATCATTCTTGTTAAGATAGATTTTGTGAATGAATTTTATAATGAAAAATTTTGGCAAGTCATACTGCAGGAATCGCCGGAGCTTCCAGGTTGGTAAGTGCGAAGCAGGAATCGGCATTTTGATTGGTAAAATGGTGATGTAGACGTAACATTCCTACAAGTGATATTGTGTTCTATATGTGGTAATTTTTACAATTGATATAGATGGTGCATACTTGCAAGTGGTAAATCAAGGGCATTAATTTGTACTTGATCTGCTACAATTGGTTAAGAATAGACAATGTGATGAACCACACCCCGAATCTACAAATGTTTATATCATCAAAACTTATTTTCCGGAAAAATCATTTTGATTAAAACAAACTTAAGTGTTTTGAAATCTAAATGAGAAAATAGTTTTGTGATAAGAGGGAGTTCTGATTGTTTATGCCAAGTGAATGGCGATTTGATGCGATTCAATATCAGTTGTCAAGTTTATTGTACAGTTTGTCATATTTTCTGTATAGTTGTTTTCAAATTTCCTAAAATGTGTTTGCATTTTAGGGGGAGTAAATTTTTTAGAAAATCCAAAAACTTTTGAAAATTTGAAAAAGACAAAAACATGATAAAATTCAAAAATGAGTTTTGTTGCATATAGAGGAAATGATAGTACATCAGTGGACTATCACAACATGCTAAAGAAATGTAAAGTAAAAATGTGATAAACAATCTTACTGCGGATATGTCAGTAGGTTTTTGCACATTTAGTAGATTGTGACGAGATATAAACCTAAATTTCAAACTTGCTTGTTTTGTGGGTTAACACAAACTTGGATATATAGGTAACCCCTGAAATCTTGTTCGAAAGGTCCCTTATTCTGAGATACTAGGTCTTTATGCTCAGTGATATCTGGGGTATTATCCCGGGACTTCTGATTTTGCGGAAGCAATGGCCTAGTCCCCGGAGAATACTTTCTGCTTGCTTGAAAAATAGCACCACCCTCAGCTAAAAAATGATGAAACATTGAAAAATGCTAATCATGGCTGTTGTAATTCAAAAGATCCTCTAAAGGGGACACACCTAAAAGTCAACTAGGCTCTCTGCTGAACGGAAGTTCTGACCTGAGCTATCACGGTTGCATAATTTATTCCCCTGACAGATATCATCTGTGGTATACTCACTTGTAAGACTGAATATTGGGATCTGGATACGGGAGTATATTCAAGTAGTGGGACACACTAATAAGTTTAAGTTGCTTAAAACATTAATCTCGTATCTCGGATCAATTGAAATTTGTGTGAAAATTTAAGTGGACAAACATACTGACAATCTAGGTAAATTGTTTAGAACTTAATATGAAATGAAGCTTAACGGTGTTAGTGATCTGTCTCAGAAACTGATATGATCTTCTTGCACAAACTCACAAAAAATATTATTTGAAAAATTTCTTTATTGCATTCCTTTACAATCAAAAATTACAAAAAGATTTTTAGTGTGTTTTAGCATAAATTTTGAAAAAATACAAAAAGATTTTCGACAACTGATATTGGAAAGCTGATTGTCAAAGTTTCAAGTGCTAAACATGATGACTTGGTTGTAAGGGGGAGTGAATCTTAAAATATAAAAAGGTTTGTTAAAATTCTTACAATTGGTATTTTAAAAACCTACATTTGATTCATCATTGGTTTGAGATATGAGAGAGATTTATCTGATTATATCAGATTATTGGTGAAATTAAATTGTTAAATTTAGAAAATTTATTTCTGGGTTAAGATTGTTACAGGTGAGCCAGGTTAATTCATTCAAAGCTTACAAAAGTCAGACTCTGATCATGAATCTAAAGTTTGTTAGTTGCTGATGCTGATGAACTTAAGGAATCAAGAGATCTGATCAAGAGAATTAGATGAGATCCAGGCAATGATCTTGTAAACAACATTTGAGTCAGACATCGATCCTAAAGCAGATGTTGCTGAAGAACAAATGAATACCAGCAAATCGTGAGGGGGAGTCTGATAGAGAAAGGTGATTTTGGAAGAAGAAGAAGATAGAAAGAGAAAAGCCCAGAGACTGATCAAGAATGAAGATGTGAAGACACAGCATTGGTGTGACTCGATAATCGACTCGTCAACATCTGAGGGGGAGTCTGTTGGTGCACTACATCTGTCGACTTCGTCTTGTATCGAGTCTTAGACTAGTTAGAATAGATCAGGGCACGTAGAACGAGAGAATGAGAGAGAGTTAGCAAGATTTCGCTTGAAGGAATTTGTATGTAAAGGATTTCGCTTGAAGCAGCTCAAGCGAAATCAACATGTTAAGATTTCGCTTGAGTGATGCTGAAGCGAAATCTCAAAGTCTATATATAGGGGTTCAGTGTCAAGCGAAATCAAGAGGTTGTCAGAAGTTGTATTTGAGTGATTCCATACCGAGGTGCTGCCGGTGTGAGAACTGATTGTATTCGTGTTCAAATATCAATATAATCAGTGTTAAAGTGAAGATTCAGCTGTTTTATAGTCAGATACTTGTTTTCCGCACCTGTATTTGATGGAATTCCTCTGAACCGACTCGTTTAGGTCGCGAACCCGGTCCTTACACGGATCATTTACAAGACAATCTTAGCGTACAAAATATAGAGGACAACCCCAGGGTGACATTTCCCTTTTTAATTTAAGGTGGGGGGAGGGTATAATGGTCTTGTCACACCCTACGTCATAGCGGAAGGATCACGGAAATGGGGCGTCACCTTCGGTTACGTAGTCACTATTTACAAGAAACTAAACTTTCATTTAATTTCCATTCAAACACAAAAGTAATTGTCTAGTCACTATTACATTAATTTGTTTGAACTAATTCAACAAAAACAAAGACATGTAATAGTCGCTCAAAAGTAGTGTTCCTAAGGCTCGGTGCTAGTATCCTTTGCATGATTACTTACCTAAAAAACATGGTTAAAAGTGTCAACTAAAAGGGTTTGTGAGCTCGTAGGTTTATACATATATAAGCATGTAAAAACATGTGTGAGTATATCATACACAATTATTTATAACTACCATGAGTTATATAATCAAACCTTGACGTTACTTTGTCCTCAAACCAGTGTTTATCACAAACACATAATATGTTATGGATATCATGCATTCATTTACTATTCCGGATAGTTAGCGTGACCAGCCATGAAGAGCTTGTCAAACTAAATAGATCTATTTACAATATCCATAACTTTACTAGTTAATGGTTATACTAAATAGAGGACTTCCGAGGTAATGATACGTCTCATGTGGTTTTGTTTGTATGAACAAGGATGAAATTAAATCATAACTAAAAACATGCATTTCCCAAAAAAAAAAAAAAAAAACAGTTATAAAAACGGGGCCGCGTTACTCATTGTTCAGTAGTGCTTCTTGTAGTCGTGGAACAAGTATGTCACTAGTCTACCTACAAGTTATATGCACAAATAATATATCGGATCTAATCCTACTAAAACATGACTAGGACTTCCCCCTAAACAAGGTGCACACAGTGTTGATGAGGTTATTAATCATTATTTGTTTGTAAAACGAAACTGTTTAACGTTTATTTATCAAACTAGGGCTTTATACTTTAACTATTTAAAAGTATTTGTATTATCAAAGACTTGTCTTTAAAACAGCTTTGGGATGTAAGTGAATGTTTTGTAAAAAGTGTGACAAGTTTTAAGGCTTGTCGGTTATGTTCCCGACACTTGTCCGTGTTACCATTTATTACCGTACTTTCCCCCGTTTTTGGCCAGTATGGATCCAAACCATTAGGTTATTTTAAAAACTGTTTTTCAAAAACATCAAATACACTATTTGAACACAAAAAATCAGTAGATTTTTATTTCTATAATTTATAGGTGTCGGTTTTGAAATAAAAGTCGTTTTAAACACCCGTAAAGACTCTAAATTCATTAAACATACTTCCAAAGTTTAAATGATTTCACAAAATTCCATAAATCACTTTGGACCTTAAAAGTTTCTAGAAAAATAATTTTCTTTTATTTTTAGTATATTTGCTGATAAAATGCAATCAAAAGTCTTTAAAATGTAGATTTAAGCCATTAATCAAAACCATAGTGCTCCATTTCATTTTTACTTTATTTTTTACTTATTATTATTATTATTATTATTATTATTATTATCAATAATAATTGATGTAAAATATTGGAATTTTCTGGGTAGTCTAGGTATTTTATTTATTTTTTGTGCTTATTTAAGCTATTAAATTATTAAAAATAGCTAAACACTTCAAAAAATTTGATTTTTGGTCGACGATCCTCTTTTCACATCCCAAGTCCACCATAGGGTTTTCACCTTTATGGCTTACTTTTCGGTATAGATTTTTGTTTACTCATTCACACCAGGTTTTTGCCTAATTTTTCCTCATCAAACAACTATATTAGCCTTGCTTAAGTATCAAATAAATAGATTCATCAAAACATGATGAATCTAGACCTTATTGAATACATCTTGTAACCTAGGGCTTGTTTTCTGTCTATTTAATATACTTTTTTGTTCTTTAACTTTTTCAAGTTTATTTCTAGAAAATTTGTATATCTATAGCCCCAAAAACTTGTCGGTATTGGTAGTCTAAAAATCTTTCAAAAACAATACTTATTTTGCAAGATGTGGTATAAAATACTTGTTAGTTTTAGTGTGTTGAATGTTTTCTCATGTTTTAAAGTAAATCATTGAAGAACATCCTTACACATTTGTATGTTTTATGGATGATTGTTCTATCACAACATGATCTTATCATTTCCAACCATTAAAACTACTAGATTATCAAGTAAAACGTAACATGGAATCCTTCACACAAAGGTGTCCTCCATGGATGTTTTCTTGTATAGATTGAAGCATTACCAACTTCTTCAATCATTTGTAAGTTTGAGGATGTTTCAATCTTATTTAGATACCTTAGAAAAGATGAAGAAATGATGAAGATTACTTGGTAACTTTTGAGAGAATTCTAGAGAGTGTTTGATGTGTGTGTGTGTGTTTGGTTTCAGTTTAAGGAGAGAGCCGAGAGGGAGAGAGTGAGATGAGGGCGTGGCATTGGATGGTGGTGGTAATGACGCTCTTAAGGATTTGAAATGATCTTGTAGGTTGTACTCCATGTAAGTAAAATCATGGGCTATAAGGCCACGTGTATTAAGGAATCTAATGGCCTTATCTCTAACTAATCAAGGTTCTAAAATCCCTTAAAAATACATAGTGTATACATATAAATGGTATTTTATGGAAAATTAATCTAGTATAGTCACTAGTTAGTGTATTGTTTATTTTTAATCAATTGTTTAGTATTTTTTCCATCCCATAACACATTGTTTACTAATATAGATATTTAAGACCATACAAGTTGTAAAAGTCCATAATTACTAGTTTGATAGAATTCAATGTAATCGCAAAATTAGGGATTTGTTGTTTTGTAATCCGTAGATCACCGTTGTTTGTTATTTTAAGTCGTTCGTTGATCGTTTTAACTTGAATTATCCCAAATGTGTTCATTGGTGATAGTATTCTCTATCGGACATACTATATTCGTGCCCAGTCATGCATATGCAACACCCTCGTTACCGCTAAACTAAGTCTATATGATCTATATAATTATTGCACATAATTCGATCGTATGGATACTATCTTGTCTAAATAGGAGTTCTCACATACTCATCCAATTGAGGGAATTTCGTCCAGAAATTCAATTCGTGCTACTTGCTACAGGCCTTTATAGAGCTGGATATTTTAGTTTCATCTAGTCTTCGCTTTACCATGTAAACTCAGGTCCTCTTCTCGAGTTCCATCTCACTTTCACTATTCCGATTCTGTTCTGCTTATGATTCTTAACCTCTCTGTCCATGAATTCGATGGGTTCCTCCACAAAATGCATTTGGTCATCAATCTGGATTTCTTCCGATGGTATGACCGTAGTATCGTCAGATAAACACTTTTTGAGATTCGAAACATGGAAAGTGTAATGCACACTACTTAGTTCTATGGGTGACTTGAGGTTATATGCTACTGACCCGACCTTGGCCAATATTTTAAATGGTTCGATGTCTCTAGGGTTAAGGTTACCCCTTTTACTGAACCGTATCATTCCTTTCCAAGGTGATCGCTTTAATAGATCCTTGTCTCCGACTTGAAACTCTAATGGTTTTCGGTGTACACCCACATAGCTTTTCTGTTGGTTTCTTGCCTCTTTCAGTCTTTCCTTGATCTTAAAGATTTTTGTTGGTTCTCTTGTATGATCTCGGGTCTAGTGAGTTGGCTATCGCAAACTCTGTCCAACATACATGCTTCAAAAGGCAGGACATGTCATTCTCTTTAAATTAAGTAGGCTATTGCTATAATTTTCTTAGTGTTTAAAAGTTCTTATTTTACAAGCTGGTTACATGATAGTGTAACGTTATGCGATTATGTTCTAGTACGTAAGTAATTACATACCATATGTGCAACAAGTAACAAATGCTCAGTGTAACCCTACATCTGTAATCATGTACCATATATAATAAGTGCAATGTCCTGTGATTATGTATCGGTATGTAATTACATTATTATAATTTTTTTTTATTGCATAATGTTTTTTTTTTAACTAAAGTTCATGATTATACATTCAATATAATGAGAACTTAATTTCTTTTATGCGATTATGTGATTAGATATGTTATATAAGTCGTTACGTGATTATTGATGTAGTGTTACATTGAGCAATTTTTTTTACTGCTTGCACACATGATATGTGATATTTTTAATGGTTGCATGTTTCACTTTCCAGGTATTGAACCCATGACCTCCTCTTATTAAAACACCTTGAGGGTTTTCCATCCATTAAGCATTTGTTACTTTTTTTTGCACACATGGAACATGATTCTAGATTTAGGTATACATTGAGTATCTGGTACGTGATTTAGGTGTTCAAGGATTATTTGGTACGTGATTATATATGAAGTGTTATATTGAGAATTTGTTACCGTTTGCACACATGGTACATAATTTAGATATTTATTGATTATGTTCTAGTACGTAATTATGTACTAAAACATAAAGACGTAACGTTACAGAATCATGTAACTTTATAGCTTGTATAATAGTTTTTTTTTAAATTAAGAAAACTATAACAATATCCTACCACTACGCCAAAATAGGCTTTTAGCCACACATTTCCCAAAACACCCATGCCACACTTTTGACTAAATGTGTGGCTAAAGGCCATTTCTAACACTTGAAAAACTTCCAGCCCACGTTTCGTCACACATTTTACGTTTTCATGTGACCATTGTATAATAGCTCAAAACTTTTAGCCACACTTCAAGAAAAAACTATGACATTTATTAGTCATACGTAAAAAAGTGTGGCAAAATGTGATCTATGGCCATAGTATTTGTTGCATGTGACCAAAAACACATCTTTTCGAAACACTTAGCCACAATTTAAGAAAAAAATTATGTTCTTTATTAGTCACACGTAAAAAGTGTGGCCAAACGTGATCTACGACTAAAATAGGTTTTTATGGTGTGGCTATAAGCTACTGCATAATGGCCATTTATATTAGTTCGTGTGACAAAGAGTAGGTTTTATTAGCCATACATAAATTTTTATGTGTGGCCAAAAGTATGGTTCAGCTCTATCCTTTTTACTATGCCTACTCATCCCTTGCTTCGTCGACTTCGCCTAGCATTCTCAATTTCTGAAATTAAGAAATCAAGAACCCTAAGTTTATGGACGAAGATGATGTAAAATCTCTGTGTCTCCGAGGCCAGCGATTCAGGCGACGATTTCAATTGCTAAGAACCTAAAGATGGATCATTATTGGCTCGACTCAAGGTAATTGGATAACAATTATAAACGAACTAAAATCTCAGTTTAAGTTCGCTTCGATAGCTTAAACAAGCCAAAGATCGGCTAGAACTCGGCTCACCAATGTTTAGGTTATAAGTTCGCTCGTGAAAGTAGGCGACTTTTTTATGTAAAGCAAGGTATATGACTCGTTAACTAAACGAGTCATATTTTAGGCTCATTCGAATTTTTTAGCGTTCCTATCGAGTAATTATCGAGCCGTCCTGCCTTGTTTACACCCTAAAGTTAATACAAGCCATTAAAATTTATAATTCCCCCGAGTATTTCATAAATTTCAACCCATAAAAATTTATGATTCCCGCTAACTATTTCATCACTTTCACCCTCCCGCTTCTCCCAAAATATCTCAAATCCTAAAAATCTCAAACTTTCACTTTGCCCGCTTCACAGCAACATTTCGTCTCCTAGAGATCGGGGTTTCGTTTTTACTAGGTTAGGTTTCGCTATTCAAAAGGGGGTAGCGGTGCAGCTTGTTGCCCGCTTACCGGCTATCTTGGTGTAATTTGTTTGACCTTATATATAAAATAGACGACTTCTCAAAATCGATTCAAAATCCACAACTTTCACTTTATCTCTTCGGCTACTCATATATCTCTTCAGTTCTGCTTTGATTCAAGCTGTTCGCCATCTCAATTTCTAGGGTTTCAAGATGACCAGATTTGGTCAGCTTCACAGAAGACGGTTCAATTTTTGCCTGATTCAAACCCTATCTCATGTTGGTCACTTTGTAGTGATAGGGTTTGGATCGAATTTTTTGAGTCTCGCAGATAATGTTATCGATTATTTGATAGATTGATGGTAAACAGGGCTTTCCAGTTCAACCTATGGGTAAACAAATTCGTTCTCACCTACTTTAATTTTTTTACAGATCTACCAAACACCTTATTCGAAGGTAAATTATTCATCATTTATCCACTAATCACATAATTTTTGACATATTTTGTGAGCTAGGGTTTGAATTCAATTAAATTGTGATTTGGTTGAAATGTATGTTGTGTTTTGAGATCAGCAGTTTGAGTTGGAGGAAGAGATTATTGGATGGACGGTGATGAATGCGAACGGATTGGCTTCTAGCGGTTTCGATTAGAAGTTCTCTTATACGGCAGGGTGTGTTGTGCTGATGTCTGATGTTGATTTAGGGACTCACTCGCACTTTGTGGTTTCAAATTGGTCGCCAAAGCCTTTGAGATGTGTTGTTGTGTCTCAAGATGGAAGCTACATTGCAGCTGGTGACTAGACAGCCTTCTGAATCACAACCTTCTTCTGGTTCTTTCACTAATACAACTGCAAATGGTAGTAACATAGGTTGATTATCTATTTTTGTCATATCAAGTGCTGAAATGTCATTTTTACATAATTGTTACAAGGGCCATGCATTGTCACATTTACAGGACAAGATGCTAATGCTCCTGGTTCACGTCCACGTGTCACCCATGTGTCACAGTGTTGTACATGGGTCTTTCGGCTATGGGGACCAGAAAGTGCTTCGAATGGTGCAGCATTGATAAAGTTTTTTCGATTACAATTTAATGATGTGTGTTCATGTCTTCGTCATATGTAGAGGTTTTATGTCATCAGGGTGAATTGGGTGAATTGTCTGAAAAGGCCGACATACAGTTTCAGAGTTGTGGTTCTTAAGACATTTGTAACAGGAGACACTGATCTTACACTTTCATCCGAATTGCAATATCTCTCAGATTATGTAAGTCATTTGCATTCTTCTAAGTTGATTTACCGAATCAAACTAGATCTTATTTTAGTTTATGTAATCAAGTATATTGCACTAGTTATAAATGAAATCTATAGAAAATGGATAAACAAATGTTGGCAGGTCAACCAAATGTTACTCATTTTGACCCGTTTATCAACCGCCTATTTTGTTACCTATGTTTATTCTGAAACTGATGTTGTACGTGATGAATTTGATACAGGTCAGTCTAACGTCATTTTACTTGGCAAGGACCTAATCGACCAACATGCAGATAAAACATGTATGGATGCTTTTCTTGTTACTGTTGTATATATTAATATTGTCTTTTTAGAATAACTTATGTCTTATGATGAAGCGTGCGACTTTGTTTTGTGAAGGAGTTTTGATTAGCTAAGACAAAAGGACCAGCTAATGGCCAAAATGAAAACGGGAAGAGTTTTTCAAGGGATGAGAGAAGGTTACGTTACAAGTGCTTCTAGGAGTGATGTATGTTGAGACAAAAAGTGTTGTAGCAAGTGCTACTAGGATTGATGCAAGTTTATGTATTTAGTATTCAAATTGACAACTTATGTATGGATTTTGGTTTATTATTGTTAATATTATTAATTTTGTTTTTTTAAGGTTTGTTTATCTTTGCTATTGTTTTAATTCTACGAAAAATTGAAAATAAATTGCAAATTACACGAAAATGGCCATATAGCCACACCAATATATGTGACTATAAAATAGAAACGACCACACATACAGTAAATTCGTGTGACTGTTGATAGCATTTTGTCACACTTAATGTGCCATTTTCCTAATTACAACAACCTTTTTGTCACATTTTTTTAAAATTCATGTGGCTAAAACAAACTTTTTAGTGACTATATAATAGAAACAGACACACTTATGGTAAACTCATGTGACTATACAATAGAAACGACCACACTTAAATAAATTTATGTGGTCATCGATACCATTTAGTCACACTTAATGGACCATTTTGTTAATTACAACAATCTTTTTGCCACAGTTTTTTTAAAATTTATGTGGCTAAAACAAACTTTTTAGTGACTATATAATAGAAACGGCCACACTTACAGTGAATTCATGTGGCTATATAATACAGATGGCCACACTTAAAATAAATTCATGTGACCACTGATACCATTTAGTCATACTTAATGGACCATTTGCTTGATTACAACAACCTTTTTTGTCACAGTTTTTTAATATTAATGTGGCTAAAACAAACTTATTGGTGACTGTATAATAGAAATGGCCGCACTTATAGTAAATTCATGTGGCCGTTGCTACCCGTTTAGCCACACTTATTTGACAAAATGATTGATTTCAACAAAACCTTTTAGCCACAGTTTAAGTTGCTATGGCCACACATAAGTGAATGTGGCTGTATGATGCCTACGATGACTCGACCTTTGGTCACACTTGAGCTGGAAAAAAAAAAGTGTGGCGAAAGGCGTATGGTCACACTTTTTTTATGTGGCCGTAAGCCATTTTTGACGTAGTGTACTCAGATTAAAGAGAATGAAATCCTCGTTAATACGGTTTATTTTTTTTTTTAAATATTGACGTATGAAAAAAGTTATCGCCATTTGAAAGTTACCGAGAAAATAGGTTTATGAGTCAATAATATTGAATTTTCCTATTTTGCCTTTTTCCTCAATTGTTTCACTTGTTTGAGTCACGTGAATTCTATATTTGGGAACTATATAATATCAACAAGTGATCTTTCAAATTGACGGCCCAAATTATCCCCGAAGTTTTTTACGTTAAGATTGTCTTGTTCAATAACCTTCCCTACGTAATACATACATCCATTTCGCTTTTTGTGAGGTTTGTTGTCCTATAATGAAATTGACTTATTTAAAAAAAACTATTTTCTTTTTTCTGTAATATATGTATAACTGGTTTAACTTGTAACCACAATAGATATCCACAAATTAATGATACTAGTCAAATCCTCCGTGCGTTGCAACGGGTATTTAGACGGAATCGGTTTGATTTATTAGGGTATCGGTTTGGTATCAGCACCCGTATAACAACCAAACAATAAAACAAAAAAACAATCATAATATGACCAAAATGATATCAACACGTGTTTAACATTTTGTGAAAACGGTAAAAACGAATAATACTATCGGTTCCAATGTTATTTGGTCGGAATTGGGTCAGCCTATACAACAGTAGAGATGTTGGGAAAACCATAAGAACTAATACAGGTAACGATGTTGTTCGAACAATGTCCATTTGATTCGTTAGGGTAAAAAAATTGTATTTCAACCACTCGTTTGAAAATATCTTTTTATCAAAACTTGACAAAAAAATAAAAAAATAAAGACGTTGTAACAACCTTTGTAACAATTAAATATATGACATAGATGTAATATAAATAATTTTTTAAAGGAATATGTATGTGTTTTAAAAGTTTTTTAATAGAATATAATTTTAGTAAGATCTAAATGTTAAGCAAAAGACTTGAGTTAGTGATTTATTGTTGATAAAAAAAATAGAATAAAGAAAGTAACCTCCAAGAATTGAACATTGTGGTGAGAGTAAAGTAAGGAATAGCAGAAGGCCACAATTTCATTCAAGAACTATTCATAAAGCTTGGCTAATAATATATATATATATATATATATAATTGTTTATGAAAATAGCATAGCACATTAATATATTTAAATAAGCAAGTTTTTTTTGCATTAATACTGTACCTTGTGCTTTGGGAGTTTTAAAAAAAACTTGATTTTTTACTTTTAACCCAAGGGTTTTTAGATTTTGTAATTTTAACCCTACATAATTTTTTTTTTAACTTTAACCCAAAACAAAACTTGATTTTTTACTTTTTAACGCAAAGGTTTTTAGCTTTTGCAATTTTAACCCTACATAATTTGTTTTTTTTAACTTTAACTCAAAACTTTTCATTATTTGCAATTTAATTAACTTCATAACTTTTGTCACTCATACTTTTTATCTTTGGAAAATTTTCGTTTTACGTATAGTTCTAAATTTTTCGACTTAATACAACGCAACGTACGAGTGTGGTTCAACTTTTTTATGTTTTGTTTCAAATTTTGCAAGTTAACACGGTGGTTCAACGTTTTTACCTCTATTTTTTCATTTTCACAGGTTCGTCGCAACATGCAGATCCTAGGTCGAGTCAGTGTTGGTGGTCGATGACGGTTGTGTGACATTAGTACTATTTGACACCGTTTTACGGCCCGCCGCAACGCGGGGTGTGCTTTGGGGGTTTTTTAAAAAAAATTGATTTTTTTTTACTTTTCACCAAAAAGTATTTCATAAATTACTTTTAACCCAAAACTATTTATTTTTTTTAGTTTTAACCCAAAACTTTTTATCTTTTGCAATCTATCACAACTTTTTTTACTTTCAACTTTTGTCCTTTATAGTTTTCATTTTCCGCAAATTTTTCGTTTTATGCTTGGTTCCAAATTTTGTGACGTAACTCATCGCAACGTGCGTCTCTGGTTTAAGTTTTTTACGTTTCGTTCTAAATTTTGCAAGTTAACACGAATCAACGTGCGTGTGTGGATGAACGTTCTTACATCGTCTATTTTTTTTTCCCGTTTGACAGGTTTAACATAACGTACGGATCCTAAATCGACTTAGTTATAAGTAAAGAATCTCTGCCGCATTGCGACGGGTCTCAATTCTAGTTATTGATCAAATAAAAACCATCCATGATAACCCATTTTGGCTGGTTTCATTTTAAATATACTTTTTTAATAAATTATGGGAGTCTAATTTCACCAGTAAGTTATTAAATTTATGTTTAATTGGGCAGTTATACACCTTTAACCTTAACATAAGTTTTTACCGTCCATCTTACTACATTATCAATAAATGAGTTGATTTAAGCACCATAATCTATATGTGGGTTATTTAAATATATTAAATATAGAATTGGTAAATTTAAATTATATGTACATGGTTTAGAATTTGGAAATGTCATGTTACATTCTTTTTTCCCGATTACAAATTAGGTGAAAAACGTGAATCTACATAATAGAAAATATTCACTTAATCCGTTGTCCTTAAGTCTTGTTGTCGTATAGTTAATCGATTCATTAAAATAAATATGGTTGGTTTACAATTCCCTTGATGAATTCACTGCTACAATTTCCTTGATATTGTTACTTCTTTTATATATATTGTTAGAGCAAATTACAAATCATGGGTTGGTAGACGGGCAACAAGCTGCGCCGCCACCCCCTTTTGAATTGCAAATCCTACTCGGCTAAACACATAACTATGGCCTACAGACACTGTCGCATGCGCAAGTGCTGCCTTTTGAACCCGCTTCAAGAAACCGGTCGCCACAGGGGCCAGACAACCAAAGGTATCGAACGCGAAAGGAAGGAAGGCATGTTGATTATCTATGCAGGCCTGCTCGTGCTTGGATATTTTCCCCGCCTCAGCCTTCCGCGTCGCTTGCCCTGAAACAAAACCACTGCCCCTGAAACCGGCAAGAGGCGACACCCCCGTGAGATCAATGCAAGCATGCTTACCCCCGGACCATCCAAAAACCAGCACATCGGCTGGTCGAAGGGAAGACCTCCCCTCCTTCGGGTCCGTTAGGAAATTAACCGGAGCCTCTTTTTTAGCAGCGATACCAGCTCGCTTGAGAACGTCAAACAACACATCTCTAACCAGATCGTGTCTGTACTTGAAGCCAGGAAGCTCTTTGCAGTGAAGGGCATGTTCCCCGAAGCTATCAAGACACACCTTCCGACAAACAGGGCACGGTTCATCCTCAGGGTACAACGGTATCATCAAACGATATTTGAGGACAGACCGATATTCTACTGCCGACATACATTGCCCCAAGCCCTCGATCGGGATAACAGTAAGGAAATCTTGAGCGTGGGGGGCTCGTAAACAATCAAAAACAGCTTTTTGCCGAGGGGATAACCCGAAAACACCATTGATTTCCTTCACGGTTTTACCATAAAAAGAACTCGCCAAAATAGTTTGAGGTTCACGGGGGGCGGTGTCTTTATTAGCAAAACCGCCAAGGTCAACATCAGGAAGAACGGCTTGTAAACCATCCAACGCAGCCCTAAATTCCGAATCTAAATCACCCATACAACAAGCTCGCAGAATATGATCTTGAGGTTCCAAAGATTGCACTCTGGAGGCCACGAAGGCAAAAGACGAGACATCCCCCGCCGATAGTAATCCAAGCCCACCCTCCTTGATTGGCAAGGAAGCCAATCGCCATTGCAAGTCCCCAAAGAACGCCCCCCCGCCAACCACGATATCATCAATGGCTTGCCGAAGTCCTTCATCAAACAAAGTAACAGCCGCTCCAACATAAGAAGGTTGGCATGTGCGGAGACCAAAGATAAGCTTGGCAACTCCCATGCACGAACGCAGTAAAAGGAGTTCACATTGTGGATTCTTAAGTTGCGGGAGTACCCTCATGAGATCGACAGCCCGGGAGGCCCTCTTAACAGCCAGATCACTGATGAAGTCCCGATCACGGCTGACGGCACCCCCCAATAACTTGACTCCCAGCTTAGGCCTCCCAATATCCTCTGGGAACAACCCCGCAGCAAACTTCTCCCCATTGCATGATGGCCAGAACAATTCAGTCTTCCGAACATTTAGTTGGAGCCCCAAAGAAGGGCCTTCCCTTGAGATAACTTCTAAAGCCTTTGCCACTTCACGAATTAGTATTCTAGCCTGTAAACCTCGATATTAGTAAAAGAAAAATTAAGGAATATCGTTTTACAAATGGGATTCTTAAACTATATAATATAAAGATTTTGTAGGTTATCCTTAGGATAATAAAATACATATTAAACAAAAACAATGAAAGAACATGAGTTGTCAATCACATACAATCCTTGACCAATTTTCACCAAGAGTGTTTACCGTCCAGCTTAAGAGGCTTTTATTAAGTCTAAACCGCTAACTATGATTTTAGGAATGGTAACAGATCGGGTTGGATGAATTGGCATGACCTGTAGGTATTACCGATTTGACGATTTAACGACTCATTTTTTTAAAGTTTAAACTAACTTTGTATTTGAAATCAATAGTATGTATTAAACCAATTTCAAAATCAAACAACATGGCTAAAACCAACAAGGCTAAAACCACCAAAACCGAAAAGTGAACCAAAATGTTTATATCAAACGTGAAGCTGACTTGTTTTAATTTAAACAATTTGTTCAGTTTAAATAGTTTTTCAGTATTTCTGTTTTTCGGTATGTATTTATACATCTCTCTATCTTCATAAAAAAAACTACTTTGGTATCACAATATATTCCATGATTTTGTGTTCATGAATCATTATAAATGCACTGAAGATTTACAAATCTTACTTTCTACATTTATATGTATTTGAGATTATCAAAGAGAAAAAAGTGACAAAATTCTTGAAAGAATAAATAAACGAGTGGACGCCTTCAAAGTGAATATGTCAATTACTAAACACAGCAAATATATATAAGAGAAAAATACCATAACTATAAAAAAAAAACACCAAAAACTAACCTCTATCCGCTTCAGGGACTATCCGGTCACTAAATTGCAAAAGTTGAGGACCATAGCTGTAATTTTAGAAAGATAGGGAATAAAGGTGAAAAATGGACAAACCACATAGACTATCCGAACATTTTTCTCTATATATAATTAGTTCACGTACTTTATATGACTATGTAGATAATGAATTATCTCACATAGACAATAATGCATAAATATACTACAAACGCATTTATGAATTTCTTGTAATATTGTATACTAAATCAAGTATTAGTTTATACAAAGCTCTCACACTCATGCATAGATGTACACTTGACATTAAAAAAAGACTAACAAATCGTGTTTTAGCGGATTTAACAGGTTTCTGCCGGTACGAACAATAAAAGTTCTAAACATGAATATGACTCGTTTAACTACTTTATATTCGATATCTAAAGCTCGGTTGTATGCTTTATGTACTAAGAAGAAGAAATGATGTATTCTAACCTTCTAATTTTTATTTTTTATTTTTTTAATTGATAAACCACATAGTACACATTTCAGTAAACTGGTCTAATCATGTTTTATTGCCAACCCTTAACAACTCTAATCGTGTCTGGAAATACATGCATAAACAACTATAGGTAAACCGTTTATCCATAGTTTTTATGTTGTATTAAATAATATTTTACAGTTACAGACTTACAGCATTACAAATATATATATATATATATATATATAGAGAGAGAGAGAGAGAGAGAGAAAGAAAGGTTAACATACTTCACGGCTTATCATACTTCACGTATGAGACAATGGTAACCGTTGGATCAGGGGTATAATCACGCATGGGACCACATAATCACGCATGGGACCACATAATCACGCATGAGATCCAAAATCACGCAAGTTATTTTGGTCAAAAAAATAATTACGCATGTTATATATTTCGTGAAGTACGTTAATGTACGTTAAGGCGTGAAGTACATTATACTTTCTCTGTATATATATATATGTGACCAAATTTCATTTTATTTATTAGTTAAAACCCTTATATATATAAGGTGTAGAAGAAGAGAACCGTGAATACACCGAGTATTCACAATCGACAATCACACAGATTGAATGAAGAACACAAAGCTAGGGATTGTTTGCATAAGAAGTTTTTTTTTTCAAAATTTCACTATTTCATTGAATATCTGATGATTGCATACATCACAAAGCTTATATACAATCATATGTTCGCACATAGACCTTACAATGAAACCCTCAGTAATTAACAAATAAGTACTCACCACTATTTAAGTACTCACCACTAAATAGAAATTACAAGTTCGCACAGTAGAACAACAAGTACTCACCATATAAAACCACAAGTACTCACCATATAACACCACAAGTACTCATGAATAAGAACCCTTGTCTAAACTTGTGACACTTTTACAAGATCAGTCCTTCAATGTTGAAACTTCAGCAATATCCAACATTTATCAAACTTTGCTGCACTTACAGACTTCCCCTTGATTTATGCGGGATCTGCAAATCTTCAACGAGTCTTCGAGAAGCCGCTTCCCGCATTTATCATCCTGAAGTGCATTTACATGTAAATTTGAGCTGAGGACAAAATCGTAATTTTTCTAAGAGAAAAAAAACTTAACTAATAACAAAACTGTAAATTAAAAAAAAGCTAAAATCGTAATTTGACTAAAACAATTAGAAATCACCAGACATCTGCTAGACAGTATTTCCTTCATAGTAAATCTACTGTATATAATGTTGTTTGAGGAAAATGCATGGGCTTCCATGCATGGGGGATCATCACACGATCAATGCAAAGGACGATATGTCCCCCTTCTACATCTTTCTATTCTTTGTCTCAATGAAACACTCAAATATCTTCTTATAAATTTTATCAACTTTCTACATCTTTCTATTCTTTGTCTCAATGAAACACTCGAATATCTTCTTATAAATTTTATCAACTTAATTCCAAAAATCTCCTAATATTTTCCTCATTTATTTACAGGTTACTTATTGTCAACCCTTAACAACTCTAATCGTGTCTGGAAATACATGCATAAACAACTATATGTAAACCGTTTATCCATAGTTTTTATGTTGTATTAAATAATATTTTACAGTTACAGACTTACAGCATTACAAATATATATATATATATATATATAGAGAGAGAGAGAGAGAGAGAGAGAAAGAAAGGTTAACATACTTCACGGCTTATCATACTTCACGTAGGAGACAATGGTAACCGTTGGATCATGGGTATAATCACGCATGGGACCACATAATCACGCATGGGACCACATAATCACGCATGAGATCCAAAATCACGCAAGTTATTTTGGTCAAAAAAATAATTACGCATGTTATATATTTCGTGAAGTACGTTAAGGCGTGAAGTACATTATACTTTCTCTGTATATATATATGTGACCAAATTTCATTTTATTTATTAGTTAAAACCCTTATAATATAAGTAAATTAGCTTTTCCCCGTCCGCATTGCGGGGCATTAAGCCGATTATTTCTCTTTCATAACATGTACGTCTGTGTTTCGGTTACCTTACGTACTATTTATAACACGATCTCAAAAAAGTACACTGAGTCTACCAATTAAAAAAACTACCATAATTTTGCTAAAAAAAACTAAGACGATGGAAATACTATAATTTTACTCTGGGGGCAAAATTGTAACTTTTCAGGATAAATGAGCATGTGCCAGACACGAATAAAAATTACACCGAGTCAATCAATTAAAACAAAACTCCATCATAGTTTTGTAAAAAAAAAACTAAAACGATCGAATAACTGTAATATTACACTGGGGCAAAATCGTAATTTGTCAGGAAAATAAAAACAAAATCTATGGCAAAACTGTGATGTAAGGTCGTCTTCCTTCAACGAACACACGAACCGGACTGATCGAACACAAACGCGATGTGCGGAAACCACCGCGTGCCTCGTACCGCATCGTAGATCGTACATAAGGTGTAGAAGAAGAGAACCGTGAATACACCGAGTATTCACAATCGACAATCACACAGATTGAATGAAGAACACAAAGCTAGGGATTGTTTGCATAAGAAGTTTCTTTTTTCAAAATTTCACTATTTCATTGAATATCTGATGATTGCATACATCACAAAGCTTATATACAATCATATGTTTGCACATAGACCTTACAATGAAACCCTCAGTAATTAACAAATAAGTACTCACCACTATTTAAGTACTCACCACTAAATAGAAATTACAAGTTCGCACAGTAGAACAACAAGTACTCACCATATAAAACCACAAGTACTCACCATATAACACCACAAGTACTCATGAATAAGAACCCTTGTCTAAACTTGTGACACTTTTACAAGATCAGTCCTTCAATGTTGAAACTTCAGCAATATCCAACATTTATCAAACTTTGCTGCACTTACAGACTCCCCCTTGATTTATGCGGGATCTGCAAATCTTCAACGAGTCTTCGAGAAGCCGCTTCCCGCATTTATCATCCTGAAGTGCATTTACATGTAAATTTGAGCTGAGGACAAAATCGTAATTTTTCTAAGAGAAAAAAAAACTTAACTAATAACAAAACTGTAAATTTAAAAAAAGCTAAAATCGTAATTTGACTAAAACAATTAGAAATCACCAGACATCTGCTAGACAGTATTTCCTTCATAGTAAATCTACTGTATATAATGTTGTTTGAGGAAAATGCATGGGCTTCCATGCATGGGGGATCATCACACGATCAATGCAAAGGATGATATGTCCCCCTTCTACATCTTTCTATTCTTTGTCTCAATGAAACACTCAAATATCTTCTTATAAATTTTATCAACTTTCTACATCTTTCTATTCTTTGTCTCAATGAAACACTCGAATATCTTCTTATAAATTTTATCAACTTAATTCCAAAAATCTCCTAATATTTTCCTCATTTATTTACAGGTTACTTATTGTCAACCCTTAACAACTCTAATCGTGTCTGGAAATACATGCATAAACAACTATAGGTAAACCGTTTATCCATAGTTTTTATGTTGTATTAAATAATATTTTACAGTTACAGACTTACAGCATTACAAATATATATATATATATATATATATATATATATATATATATATAGAGAGAGAGAGAGAGAAAGAGAAAGAAAGGTTAACATACTTCACGGCTTATCATACTTCACGTAGGAGACAATGGTAACCGTTGGATCATGGGTATAATCACGCATGGGACCACATAATGTAGGTCCGGCTAGGGGAGGATCTAGTCGCCTAATCCTTGTGTACAAACCAACCCGGTTGTGCGGAATCCAACCGAGATAGCAAACCGAGATAGAACACGCAAATAATCAACACACAAGACTCAACGATTAACACCACTTGTATTAAACGTATGAAAAGTCCGGTTACAGCTCAATGTTTACAAATCAGTCCTGTAAACTCTCTCTAAGTGTGTGTGTTCTCTGCTAACTGTCATCTCCCGAAGTGAACACAACACACGGGTATTTATACCCAAACACAGCAGGTCTGGTCGAAGGATCAGACAGATGATCGAAGGATCATCTATCGACTAGAAACAGCTCGAAGGATCAGCATGTACCACGAAAGATGTGATCTTTCGTGGTCCATCCATCGAAGGTCCATCTTTCGAGCTCATCATCATCGAAGGATATAAGTGATCCTTCGATGACCATCCTTCGACTCAAACACATTACAACCAAAGTGTTGACTGTTTGGCCAAGTCAAACCAGGAGGATGGTTGACTTGGTCAAACTTACAAGACTAACAAAGACATCGTTTTGTATACAGACAAAGTACAGACACAAGTGCACCAACAAACTCCCCCTTGGCTGTAGCTTTGTCTTGATCTTCATTCTTGTAAGTCTCTCGTGTCTTCAAGTCTTTGACGTCTCTTTACGTCTTCAATGTTGGAGGATCTTTAAAGTCTTCACGTCTTGAAAGCAGAAAGTGTATCAACAAACTCCCCGTATCATGTAGGAAGTGTGTTGACAAACTCCCCCTTAACATAAGCTCCCCCTTGAGTTATGCTCGTGAATGACTTGATCTTTATGAAGTGAGATCCTTGTGGTGTTGATGATGGTCAGCGGCAACTCGATCATCTTCATCATTTGAGTGCCTTCACGTCGTGTCTTCATTCCGAAGCTTGTCATCGACCATGTTCTCCTAGCCTTTAGAATCTGCACATGCAAGAAATCTAAACGCGTAATGAGAACAACTGCTTGGAATATAGTAAACATAAACAAACGACACACATGTGACCATTGTTCAAACAAACACCGTCCGACAGTTTGAAAGTTTAAAATATTTTATCAATTTCAATTTTAACTTTCAAGACTTGCAAATATCGACCGTTTATGAAGTTTTAGTCATTTTCGGTTTTCGTTCAGGTTTCAGGTAACGAAGACTCGAGTTCCAACATCGTACAATCGAAAATAAAATAGAAATAAAATCTTTTTGGCTTTTATAAGATTTATATTAAAACACACATAAAATCTTTTTGGTATTTTTGAATATTTCAAAAGTAAAGACTGAAAGCAGTAAATAAATATTTACAGACATTCTTTTTGTGAGTTTCGAGGGTAAGAGAATCATATCAGTGTACGGTCATGCCAAAACACTCTCTCTGTTCAATTAGTTAACATTAAGATAAGCATCCTATAACAATTATCGGTATTGTTGTCCACATAAGCTCAACTTATCAGATGTAATCATGGCGAGGGGATACGTTAAGGTATAATTTATACTTACCGACCGGTGTTCATCCACATCACGACACATTCCCGTATCAAGGTATGCACGAAGGTTCATCTTACCGGTGAGTATACCGATTATCATCTGTTTGACCGTATATGATGTGAGATTCTCACTTATTTTGTTTGAAAACAAGCCCTATGTGATATAATCACTTATTGATGAGGAACTTGGTTTTCATATGCATGAGGGCACAGGAGCAAGTCCGTGAACAGGTCAGTACTTTCGTACAGCAGAGAGACGAACTTGACACCCGGAAAGAATTTGTGATATTTTATCACTTATTTGTTTGGACATGTGATTGTTTATCACTTATTGAGGTCGTATGCAGTATGTACACGTATGTATAGTATCATGGAAGATCTAGACTTGCGTCCCCGTTATATTTCGGTAAAAGATACAACCATGATACCCAGATGATAAGCAGCATAAAGACCGAATATCTCAGAACCTCGGCAATCTCTCAAACGAAATTTCGGTACTAAGACCATATGCCAATGAATGGTTCCCACCCAGTCCTCAGTCGATTTAAGATTTATATCACCCTGCACACTTTAAAATGATTGTGAGCCTACCGATACATCTTATATAGAGCTGCTTATCGTTTTTCATTTAAAGTTTAAAGAGGTTTGGACAGACCACTGATGTGCTATCATTTTCTCTTTTTCTCGCCAGGAAACTCATTTTTGATTTTCTATTGTTTTTGTGTTTTTGAAATTTTGCGATGTTTTTGGATTTTCAAATTTTGGATTTACTCCCCCTAAAATCAATAAACTAAGACAAATTTAAAACACAAAGATATTTACAAAAATGATTTTCCGATGTTGGTTTTACTCTTGCTTGACCTTAATGCCGTTTACCAATAATAAATAGTCAAATCTTGATTTGTCAAATGCTTTGGTAAAAAGGTCGGCACGTTGGTCATCGGTGTGGACGTAAGCAACATCGATTAGCCTTTTCTCAAAGCAATCACGTATGAAGTGATACTTAATTTCGATGTGCTTAGTCTTTGAGTGCTGCACAGGATTTTTAGTGATCTGTAATGCAGCAGAATTATCAACGTAAATAGGAGTAGTTAGGAATTCAAAACCGTAATCACGCATTTGTTGTTGTATCCACAGGACTTGGGAACAACAACTTGAGGCGGCAATGTATTCAGCTTCGCATGTTGATGTAGCGACGTACGTCTGCTTCTTGCACTGCCATGTGACTAGGCGATTTCCCAAAAACTGACATCCAGCCGTTGTGGATTTGCCGTCGATTTTGCATCCGCCAAAATCAGAATCACTGAATGCGATCAAGTCAAAGTTATTATCCCTAGGGTACCACAGACCGGTGTCAGGGTAACCCTTCAAATAACGAAAAATCCTTTTTACAGCTGCAAGATGTGAGGCCTTCGGGTTGACTTGATATCTGGCAAGCAGGCACGTTGGGTACATTATATCTGGTCTTGATGCTGTGAGGTACATAAGAGATCCGATCATCGCGCGGTAGAATGAGGGGCTAACATCTTGACCCTTCAAGTCTGGAGTAATTCCGTGATTTTGTGGCAATGGGGTACCAATGGGCGTTGCATCAGACATCTGGAACCGGCTCAAGATGTCACCAACATATTTAGTCTGATGGATGAATATCCCAGACTCTGTTTGTTGTACTTGTAGGCCCAAAAAGAAGGTCATTTCCCCCATAGCACTCATCTCGAATTTATCCTGCATAACACGCTCGAAATCCCTACACAAAACATCATTAGTAGAACCAAAAATAATATCATCAACGTATACCTGTACCAGTAGAAGATCTCCATCTTGTTCTTTGATGAAAAGAGTACAGTCGATAAGACCTCTGCGAAATCCATTCTCCAGCAGATAATTAGATAAGGTTGCGTACCAAGCTCGCGGTGCTTGATGTAGACCATATAGAGCTTTGTTGAGCAACCAAACCCGATCGGGATGGATAGGATCTTCAAAACCTGGAGGCTGTTCGACGTACACCTCTTCTTCCACCACACCATGTAAGAATGCACTTTTCACGTCCATCTGGTATACCTTGAAACCTTTGAATGAGGCATAAGCCAGAAAAATCCGAATGGCTTCTAGACGTGCAACAGGTGCATAGACTTCGTTGTAGTCGATTCCCTCAATCTGACGAAAACCTTGAACGACTAATCGTGCTTTGTTTCGGATAACGATCCCACGGTCATCCTTTTTGCATTTGAACACCCAACGGGTACCAATCCTCTTGTAACCAGCAGGTTTTTCTACGAGTTTCCAGACACCAAGCTTCTGGAATTGTTGCAGTTCTTCCTGCATCGCTTCAACCCATGAGCTATCTTTCAAAGCATCTTTCCAAGTTCTTGGTTCTTCCTGTGAGACATAACACGCGAAAGACCAATCATTCTGTTGACCAGATTCTCGGATAGTTGCATACAAGCCTGCATTGTTGTTGTTTCGCAACATGTTTCTTGTTTGAACGCCACTTTGTACATTTCCGATGATGTTTTGTTGAGGATGGGTATTGTGAATCCTTGTTTCTGGATTATCTTGAACTGGAATATTTGTACCCAGATTGTTGAGATTGAGATCAACAATCAATTCAAGGCCCGGAATTGACGAAGAGGATGATCCAGTAGCTTCAGCTGTTTTAGGGACATCCACTGGAGGTGTACCTTCTGAAGTACCATGTACTGCTGTTGTTGGTCCTTGATCTGCATCGAGAAATTCGTCATCCTCTGAAGATTCGTTCAATTCGGAAGCATCTTGAAAATCCTCATTGTCGAGAGCATTATTGTTCACTGAAGATGGTTCTTGATTGACAATAATGGGACGAACCAACGGTGAATCTGTTGCGTTGTCACTCTCGAAAAACATCCTTGCCGCAGCATTTTCTTCAACGGCTTCAACATTGATCGAATTGAAAAAGTCATCGTACTCAAACATCCAAGGCTGACCAGGATTTCTAACTGGTAAAGTGTGCCTTTGTACTCTGACTTCAGACCATTCCTCGACCCTTTTTGTCTCTAGATTCCAGACTCTTAAGTTTGGGGTGGAATACCCAAGAAAGTATCCCTCAATGGCTCTAGCCCCAAACTTTCCATTAGGATCGATTATTGTGCATGGAGCTCCAAACGGTTCAAGATATGACAAGTCAGGTTTCCGTTTGTTAATAAGCTCAAAGCAGGTCTTGTTGTGCCTTTTGACTGTAAGGACTCGGTTCAACGTATAGCATGCAGAAGACACAGCTTCAGTCCAGAATGGAATGGGTAGCTGCGATTCTACCAACATAGTCCTAGCAGTCTCGATCAATGTGCGGTTTTTACGTTCAGCGACGCCATTCTGTTGAGGAGTGTAAGCTGCACTAAATTCGTGAAGAATACCTTTTGAAGTGCAAAACTCCGCCATGGCATGATTTTTGAATTCAGTACCATTGTCGCTACGTATCCGCCTAACCTTCAAGTTGTAAAGATTCTCAATCTGAATGATCAAGTTTTTGATAATACCGAAGGTTTCACTCTTGTGTGCCATGAACGCCACCCAAGAAAATCTTGAATAATCATCAGTTATCACGAGGCAATATTGATCATTCCTAATGCTTTTGTGCTTGACAGGACCGAACAAATCCATGTGCAAACGTTCAAGAGGAACAACCACCGTGTTGACTTTCTTTGTAGGGTGTCGCTTCTTCGTTTGTTTTCCTTTTTGGCACGAAACACAGACGTCTTGAAGATGGAAGTTTTTAAGAGGAACACCATTCACCAATTCATTTGATACCAAATGATTCATATTGCGTAAGTGAATGTGACCCATTCGTCTGTGCCAAGAGATTGTGTCTTTTTCTGTGGCTTTGGAAACGAAACAAGTTGCTTGTGCAGACGTTGTGATAGCTTGGCTCATATCAAGGACATACAGATCATTTATCCTTGGAGCCGACAAGAGAATCCATTCTTTTGGAATTTTGAAGCCGGGTTTCAGCACATAACATCCATTAGCATCAAAGTGTACTGAGAACTGCTTGTCACAAATTTGAGAAACACTAAGAAGATTGTGATCAAGTTGTTGCACAAAGTTGATCTTGTCAAAGCTAACAACCCCGTTGGAAATCATTCCTTCACCAGTAATGTATCCGCCCTTATCTCCAGCAAAAGCAATATAACCTCCTCTAATAGATTTGACGTCGTAGAGAAGCTTCATGTCGCCTGTCATGTGCCTGGATGCCCCACTATCAACAATCCAATGACTACTGATAGTTCCTCCTGGAACACCCTGCACATAAACTCAATCGATTAGTTGGAGATGGGGACCCAAGCCATTGTGGTCTTGGGTCTTCCATTTTTATCAACAACAATAACTTCCACTTTTTGATGATTCGGAAATTGTGATGGTCCCCCTGATTCAATAACAGATTTTGGTTTCCAGGTCTGTTGAGTTTTACCAGTTTGATTGTTTGAAAATTTAACTTCGTGATTGTTTGAAGTTTTTGAACTTTCTGGTTTAACTGGAACAGATTGTTTTTGAACCACATCATTTTTAATCGCCTTTTCAATTTTCTTGACCTGTTGGCGTTTCTGTTTCTTTTCCCTTTCTCTTATGAGTCGAGGATCTTGCTTTACAGAAACAAATTGCTTGCGGTCAGTTGGGCCACGGGGATCATCAACCTTTGCTTTCAACTTATGAAGATACGGGCAATTTCGAATGATATGCCCGATTGTACCACATTCAAAACATGATCTTCGTTCAACAAACCCCGAAGTATCATGTGATCGTCTTGCCGATGATGAACTTTGTGATCTCGAGGTACTAGGTTTTGAACTATTCGGTTCATTCCTTTTCATTACTGTTACTTTCTGGACAAAATCTAAGTTAGATTGATTTGCAAACCTTTCAATTTTGTCCGTTCCCTTCGATTTCACAAAGTTCACATTCTTCTTCTTCTTCTGATTCAGCTTCTTTTGATTTTGAGTCGGTGCCTTACCATTTGTTTTGGTATGGTTTTGCTGTTTTGGCACTGTTGGTAATTTCTTGTTCCCAAACTGTTTTCTAACTTCAGCCTTTGGGATAGGAGGACACTGTGTGACTGTAACATGTGGTCCTGTCTTTCCCAAAAACTTACTTGTAGAATTTTCAAAGACTTAACTGATTAAAGATTGATTAACATTTTTAATAGGAAAATCTTTGTCTGAATAGATTTTATCATCACCAACAAGAGTGTACAGCAAATCCACACTCTCCGACTCTTTCTCAGACGAGGACTCAGTTGCAATAGTCTTAGCGGGTTTTGAAGGAGGATCACACAGAATGTGATTCTCAAGAGGTATGTCCTCATCTTTTATCACCGCATCAGACTTTGCTGAATCAGTATCATCGGATTCATCATCAGAAGAATCAGTATCCTCAATCACAACTGGAGGATCCTGATTTGGTTCAGCAGCTACAAAGGTATCTGCTGACACATCTGAATCTGACGATACTTCTTTCTTGTATCCGAGTCCTGTAGCAAATTCCTCAACGTCCAAAGGAACAGAGGGTTCAAAATGAGTTCTATACTCCTCATCAGGCAGTGCATCAAAGTTGTTTCTCACGGGTGGTGGACATTTCTTATAACCTATGCATGTGACATCCTTTTGCTCTTTCTGTACATCAATGATGTGATCCAACACATAGCTAGAACTCAAATAACTATCTAACTTGAGTCGGATCGCCTCACTTTCTGTTTTAACACAAGCCATTTCTTTTTGCATTACCTCAAGACGAGTTATATACAAATTAATGTCAGTTTGTTTTCTAGAAACCATTTTTGTCAACTCTGTTTTATCTTTCTTTAACGTTTCAATCATTGACTTAAATCCTTTTTCATGGTTTTCATAAAACATGTTGGCTTCAGTGCACTTAGAAAGATCAACTGTCAATTTCTGATTGTGAATAAATGTCACATCATATTTCTCTTGCAAAGCCTCATGCTTGCTTTGCAATTCACACCACTTATCATTCACTAAAACATGTTTGTCTTGCAATTCAAACAAACTAGCTTGTAAAGCATCGTGTTTGCCTTGCAACTCAGACATGTTTGCTTCCAAATCAGCACATCTAGCATGCAATCTATCACAATTATCACAGCTAACAGAAGTGGGTTCATCGACACATACCTGACTTGATGAACTGTCGACATTCGCCATAAAGGCTGAATGGAGAGAAGACGAAGAATAAGCAGCTTGATCCACCAAAATAGATCTTCTTTGAATTCCTGCTGCAGCTTCCTCCAATAGTTCATCAATATTTGCATCGACTGACGCAGCTGATGTGTCATCTTCCTGATCATTCCCTGAAGCGGATGACTCTTCATCTGAACTTCCACTATAACCGGAAGAGTCTTCATCTTCAGAAGATTCACTACCATTGGTGGAAGATTCTCCACCACTGGCGTGTTTAAGATCATTAACCACTTCAGCAAAACAAGCTGTTCCATCAGGTGCATCATTTCCCAACTGGATTGACCAATCACAACCTTCATCTACCTGAACCACAAGTGCCTGGTTGGCATTAGATGGTCCTGCTTGACTCTGGTTGTTGACAGGCACCAGTGTTCGTTCGTTGTTCCTTCCTTGGTTCTGATTTGTCCTGTTGCCTTGACCTCGGAAAGGATTCTGGTTCCCATGCTGAGATGGCCTTGTACATTCACGCTTGAAATGACCACGCTCACCACAATTGAAACACTTGACGGCCTGTTTATCGAACCCATACTTGGTGTCTTTCTTGCTTTCTAAGCTGGTTCGGCCTGTTCTTTCCATGAAATCCTTTGCTCGCCTAACAGCACTGGCAAAGGCCCACTTAATATCCATCATCTCCATCTCCTCTTTATCTATCTGCTGATAGTCTTCTTGTGTCAGATTAATATTACCAATCTGACCCTCCACTAATCCACAGTATGCGCTCACCACAGTGTTTAGCAGCTCCATATGTTCTTTTGCTACTTCAACACTGACTTTAGAAAAGCTTGAGGTGTCGAGCCGTACTGTATTTGGCTTTGATTGTTGACCAGCAGATGATGTACTTCCATAACAAGCTTGCTGTTGCTGTTGAGGAGGAAGTGGATTTCCGAATATATCAGTTGTTCTGATTTGCTGTTGCTGTTGTGGTGCTGGTTGAGGAGCTGGATTAAGCAGATTTCCAAACATATCTGTTGTTGGAGGAGGAGTGCCATACAAGCTCGTGCTAGACACAAATGTTGTTTGAATTGGAGCGTGTGAAGATGGTTTTGTAGAAGTGCTAGAAGTTCCATAATAAATCTCAGGATTTTGTGGCACTGCAACTCTTTTTGCCTTGAGAGTTTCTTCCTGATTCTTGTTTTCCAGGAGTTGAGCAAAATCACTGAAACTTGTTGTATCCAAAGTGCCATTGTACCTCATAATTTCTAAGAAATTATTCCATTGAGGTGGCAGTGCATCTGCAAACTTCTTCACTATCTCTGCTGAAGTCGTTACCACCCCAGTATTTGCCAATTCAGTTAGCAAATGAGTAAATCGACTTGTCAAATCTCCTAGAGATTCATTCTGCATACAAATAAAACCATCAAACTCTTTCTTCAGCAGTTCTTTTCTCAATTGTCGTGTCGCTTCATTTCCTACGCCCCTTGTCTTCAATGCGTCCCACAACCTCTTTGTCGTCTTGTAACTGACAAATTGATGATATATATCTTTACTTAAAGCCTGAGTGAGAATGGCGTATGCCTTCTTTTCCAGATCATAGACCTTCTTCTGATCTTCCGTAAGATCTGCAAACGTGGCAGCAGATGATGCGGCAACCTCTATTGTTTGATCGAAATCGGTAATGAACCGCAACCACAATTCTGTATTTTGACCAAGAACGTATGTATGAAATCTACCAAACCATCCCGGATATTCACTTAAGTGCATCAACTTTGGAGGCCTATTCAAACTTCCTGTTTCACTTTCGCTTAGCAAAATGCTTTGAACACTTGGAGCTTGATTTGATACAAATGCCCATTGACCGGTAGATGTAGCATTAGCTTGCGAACCCGAATCCGGAGCTGGAGTACCAAAATACATCTCTGCATTTACCGGAACACCCCACATCGAATTCATTTTTGATCAGCCGAAGGATACCTGTTCGAAAGACTTGAAAAACACAAACTGTTAAACACAAACAGACTAATGATCGAAAGATCAACACCTGTTCGAAAGATCAACAGGGTTCGAAAGATCACTGTTGAGTTTCGAACAATGTTTTTCGAAAGATTCTCCAACCGAAGGATCCTTATCTTTCGAAAAAGTACTGTAGACCGAAAGATGAACACGAAAGATGACTTCGAAAGATGACTTCGAAAGACTCCCCAATCGAAGGATCCTTGTCTTTCGAAAAGGAGCAGTAGACCGAAAGATATATGTTTCGAAAATATTCCTTGGACCGAAAGATAAGTCTCACACTTCGAAGGATGCTCGAAGGATGACTATCTGTCGAACCTCCTTTGGTCGAAAGATGATCTTTCGACTTCGAAGGATATCTTTCGAACTTGCTCTGACACAGTTGACAATGGTGACAGGTAGGTGAAAAGTTGACGGGTTGGTGAGAACTTTCGGCAGAAAGTATGTTCAGACCATATCTTTCAGGTCTGAACATGCAGGTTTTTCACCAACCGGGTAATGTCCAATATTATAATCAAAATACAACTTCCAACACACAAACACTTGGTAATTCAAAATTTTTAAAGATCAAAAAGGTGAAAACTACCAAGAACACTTAAGATATCGGTTGAAGATAAGAAGAACAAACCCAGAAATATGAATATTTCTGCAAACCGACAACAAACCGAAACCCGATTTTAACAAGTTTTTCCAGAAAATATAAACTTCAATCTCGAAAAACAGTAAGAAACACCTCGGTTTTAACAAGGATAAGAGCCAAGGCTCTGATACCACTTGTAGGTCCGGCTAGGGGAGGATCTAGTCGCCTAATCCTTGTGTACAAACCAACCCGGTTGTGCGGAATCCAACCGAGATAGCAAACCGAGATAGAACACGCAAATAATCAACACACAAGACTCAACGATTAACACCACTTGTATTAAACGTATGAAAAGTCCGGTTACAGCTCAATGTTTACAAATCAGTCCTGTAAACTCTCTCTAAGTGTGTGTGTTCTCTGCTAACTGTCATCTCCCGAAGTGAACACAACACACGGGTATTTATACCCAAACACAGCAGGTCTGGTCGAAGGATCAGACAGATGATCGAAGGATCATCTATCGACTAGAAACAGCTCGAAGGATCAGCATGTACCACGAAAGATGTGATCTTTCGTGGTCCATCCATCGAAGGTCCATCTTTCGAGCTCATCATCATCGAAGGATATAAGTGATCCTTCGATGACCATCCTTCGACTCAAACACATTACAACCAAAGTGTTGACTGTTTGGCCAAGTCAAACCAGGAGGATGGTTGACTTGGTCAAACTTACAAGACTAACAAAGACATCGTTTTGTATACAGACAAAGTACAGACACAAGTGCACCAACACATAATCACGCATGGGACCACATAATCACGCATGAGATCCAAAATCACGCAAGTTATTTTGGTCAAAAAAATAATTACGCATGTTATATATTTCGTGAAGTACGTTAATGTATGTTAAGGCGTGAAGTACATTATACTTTCTCTGTATATATATATATATATATATATATATATATATATATATATATATATATATATATATATATATATGTGACCAAATTTCATTTTATTTATTAGTTAAAACCCTTATAATATAAGTAAATTAGCTTTTCCCCGTCCGCAATGCGGGGCATTAAGCCGATTATTTCTCTTTCATAACATGTACGTCTGTGTTTCGGTTACCTTACGTACTATTTATAACACGATCTCAATAAAGTACACTGAGTCTACCAATTAAAAAAACTACCATAATTTTGCTAAAAAAAACTAAGACGATGGAAATACTATAATTTTACTCTGGGGGCAAAATTGTAACTTTTCAGGATAAATGAGCATGTGCCAGACACGAATAAAAATTACACCGAGTCAATCAATTAAAACAAAACTCCATCATAGTTTTGTAAAAAAAAAACTAAAACGATCGAATAACTGTAATATTACACTGGGGCAAAATCATAATTTGTCAGGAAAATAAAAACAAAATCTATGGCAAAACTGTGATGTAAGGTCGTCTTCCTTCAACGAACACACGAACCGGACTGATCGAACACAAACGCGATGTGCGGAAACCACCGCGTGCCTCGTACCGCATCGTAGATCGTACATAAGGTGTAGAAGAAGAGAACCGTGAATACACCGAGTATTCACAATCGACAATCACACAGATTGAATGAAGAACACAAAGCTAGGGATTGTTTGCATAAGAAGTTTTTTTTTTCAAAATTTCACTATTTCATTGAATATCTGATGATTGCATACATCACAAAGCTTATATACAATCATATGTTCGCACATAGACCTTACAATGAAACCCTCAGTAATTAACAAATAAGTACTCACCACTATTTAAGTACTCACCACTAAATAGAAATTACAAGTTCGCACAGTAGAACAACAAGTACTCACCATATAAAACCACAAGTACTCACCATATAACACCACAAGTACTCATGAATAAGAACCCTTGTCTAAACTTGTGACACTTTTACAAGATCAGTCCTTCAATGTTGAAACTTCAGCAATATCCAACATTTATCAAACTTTGCTGCACTTACAGACTCCCCCTTGATTTATGCGGGATCTGCAAATCTTCAACGAGTCTTCGAGAAGCCGCTTCCCGCATTTATCATCCTGAAGTGCATTTACATGTAAATTTGAGCTGAGGACAAAATCGTAATTTTTCTAAGAGAAAAAAAACTTAACTAATAACAAAACTGTAAATTTAAAAAAATCTAAAATCATAATTTGACTAAAACAATTAGAAATCACCAGACATCTGCTAGACAGTATTTCCTTCATAGTAAATCTACTGTATATAATGTTGTTTGAGGAAAATGCATGGGCTTCCATGCATGGGGGATCATCACACGATCAATGCAAAGGACGATATGTCCCCCTTCTACATCTTTCTATTCTTTGTCTCAATGAAACACTCAAATATCTTCTTATAAATTTTATCAACTTTCTACATCTTTCTATTCTTTGTCTCAATGAAACACTCGAATATCTTCTTATAAATTTTATCAACTTAATTCCAAAAATCTCCTAATATTTTCCTCATTTATTTACTTTTATATCTATTTCTTATAACCGGTTTATTTATCTTAATTTCTTATAAATTTTATCAACTTAATTCCAAAAATCTCCTAATTTTTCCTCATTTATTTACTTTTATATCTATATCTTATAATCGGTTTATTTATCTTAATAAGTAATTTAGCTTGTAATATCATATCATATAAGTAAATATAATATAATTGTAATTGAGAAAAAAAATCTAATTGTATTAAATAATTGTAATGTAATATCAAATTTAATGAGACAATTTAAAAGATAAAAAAGTTCGAATTCATAAAGTTTAAACATTAGTAAAATAATAACATTATAATACGTTTATAATACAAATGAATTTATTTAATTGATTAAAAATAGTGTTTATAAGTTTAATTAATATGATTTTAATGAAATGTTTGATAATCTTTTTATATATTAATAAACATGACTAATTAAAATGGGATTAAACAAATTACTTAAACCAACTCCTACGTATATACAAACGAGCAAGGCCGTCTGCGAGAGCTCGAGAACCCTAGGGGCCCTGTACGAATAGGAAAAAATGGGCCCCTGTATTTTCAAGTAATCACGTGTTAACATTAATAACAAATGACTCGAACCAAATGTTGTCATGTCTCGAACCAAAGACCTGTATATTGACAAGCAAGTGCATAACTATCAAAGCTACAACAATGCTAATATTCCATTTGGAAGTGTAAATACTTTATGTATAAATATGATGAAAGAAATCTTTTTTGGGACCTCAAAAATTTTGGGCCCTGTCAGTGGTACACTCTAGACATCCTCTAAGACGACCATGCAAACGAACTGACTAGCATGTGAGTTACTCACGATTAGCTCATTAAAAGATCGAATCAAGCCAAACATAAAGACGCCCGATCCTCTATTGAAGATCATTTAATAAAGTAGATCGAGTGCAAGTTTCACTTATTGAACTTGACTGGACTCATGAGCTTAGAGACACATCCTAATTGTATATCTTTAACAAAAAAAAATATACATTTAAATTATTGTATATATAGATATGAGATAAAATTTATAAATATTACTTTATATATAATATTCTAAAATATAAAAATATTCTACATGAATTAAAAAAAATATTAGTAAATAAGCCTGAGTCAACCATAATAACTAGTGACGTAATTAACTTCATCGGTGCCACTTATGGTATAGCCTAGTGGTCAAGAGAAATTATCTTTTGTGGGGAGATTAATGTTTAATCCTTGGAAGGGGTAAGTATTTAAGGGGTAGCCGTTAAAAAAAACTTCATCGGTACCATGCTACTTGTACCGATATGTGATAAAATTTATAAAATTTAAATTATTGACCTTGGAAGGTGTAAGTATTTAAATTATTGTATATGTAGATATGTGATAAAATTTATAAAATTTAAGGGGAAAATTAGCATAATAGGTCTTCTAAAAATACATCGGTGACACATGACAATTAGAGTATATGAGGAAAGAAAAACGGATGCATAAATGTCATCATCGTAGTTAATAGCTATTACTTTTTCTTTCTAAATAGAAAGACATAAAATTCAAAGATAGCTTAGAGGACCTTGGGCCATCTCAACTCCTAAGAGTCTTAGACCAATCATCTAAAGTGGGCTTAAAAGAAAGCCCAAAGTTTTAAAATAGATTTTAAATCCAATACTAGTTTAAATTAGAGGTGTACAAATCGAATTTTTGAGCCCAAACCAGTTCGGTTTCATTCATCAAATTGGTTTTTATCCGGTTCACTTTGGTTTTAATCGGCTTAACGGAGGATTGGTTTCTGAAAGGTTTCTCTCAAATTGGTTTCTAGAGAGGATTGGTTTCAGTTTAGGAACCGATTTTGATTTGTAATATAGAAAGAAAATAGTTAATACAATGATAGTATTTATAAGTGTATAAAACTAGCTATTTCATGTGTGTTGCATAGTAATGAAATTCACATAGACTTGTTTGTAATTTTTCTTAACAAATGTATCTTCACAACTCGATCACATGATTTGTCATAATGTAGCAGGTGATGGCAGAAACTAGCAATCCTAAATTCTACTTTTAATCTGTTGTTATTGTTTAAAAAGCCTAACGATAACAATGTTATCATAACGTTTTCAAACGAATTATGGACTTGTGACCACTGGCGGAGCTTCTTTGTCGTGTAAAATATTTTACCGAAAATTTCCGAAAAAAATATTTTTGTAGTGTAAAATATTGGATTTTTAAGAAACCGACCCCCACCAATTTGGGTTTTAAGAGTTCGGCCACTGCCGAGTTTTCGTTCAAGCTCCGACACTGCTTGTGACCTTTGTTTTTAAAAAAACTATACACTTTTGAGTTTTTGAGGCGAGGGGTGTACAAAAGGTAAATATGAGTCGAGCATGTTGTATATGGCAGATTTTGTGCAGGAGGAGGTTGTATATATATGTACCGTTTAGGTTGTACATAATTACTTTTATATCAAATAATATGGGTCAAGTTATTCTACAAAGGCTTCTAATTGTAAGAAGTCTAAGAAGGATTTATAGAGTGAAAAGTGTCCAATAACCTAAAACTAAACTCACTACATCACCACCAAAAACCTAAACACCCACCCCCACCCCACCACAACCCAAAAACCTAACCCCCCCCCCCACCCCCCGGCAAAAAAAAAAAAAAAAAAAAAACTATACCTCACCAAAAAAACCTAACCCCCCACCCCCCAAAACCTAAAAAAACTAAACACCCACCCCCACGGCAAAAAAAAAAAAATTTTTTTTTTTTGGGTGGGTGATGTGGGGGTGGGGGTTTAGGTTTTTGGTGGTGATGGATGTTTAAGGTTTTTTTTTTTTTTTTTTTTTTTTTTTTTTTTTTTTGTAGTGGGGTTTTTTTGTGTAGTGGGTTTTTTTAGGTTATTGGACACTTGTCACTCTATAAATCCTTCTTACACTTCTTACAATTAGGATCCTTTGTATTTGATCCTAATCCCAAATCATATATATAGAAATTATTTACATCTAAATTTGTGTGCATGATGAAAATCTATGAAAATTATTAAAAAGAAATTTATATAAATACCTTGTGTCTAGCTCACCCTCTGAAGACCCTACCACGTGGATGTATCTGACGTGTGCTTGTCAATGAAACGAGTTATATTAGTTATGTAGGCCGTGTTTAGGTTAACTCGTTTATTAGACGGACCGTATTCAAGTTGGCCTGTGTAATAATATGGGTTATATTAGTCGACCCAGAGCCTGATCATTCCATGTTGTGTACTTTTGAATTATATTACCATAAGAAAATTAATCAAGATAATTGAATATTAACACATATGTGAAATGATATCAACATTTTTCTTTATTAGCACATTGAAAATAAAAGGAATATCCAAATAAAGAATTATTTGGTTGTTAGCAAAGATAATTGATATTATTAATGTTATCAATTATCATTTTACAATTTCTCTATAATTTGATTTCATGACACTTTTTAAATGGTACTTACAATTTGTATACGAAATGTGTGTTATGTGTTTTCTTTTATCGAACATGTCAATATCCTGAAGCGGCTATGAGGTGCATTGTCGGTTCGAAATTGAACTATACGCGTTGTCGGGTCATCTAGTATCACGCACTTTTTTTAAGACTAGAAAAATAGAGGAAGCTTCGGTTCAATGGATGACGCTAACGTGAATCAACACTTCGTATTTGTTTATAGACTAAATTGCAGAAAACAACCTTTATGTATACCCAAAACTGCACTTTATACCTTTCACTATGAAATCCGCCAAAACCAACCTTTACGTTCATGTTTTGTTACACATCACAACCTTTACACCTAACCTAGTCAAAAAAGTCAGTTAAATGCAGTCACATGCCTTGCATGTGAGGGCATATATGTCTTTTCACAAGTCTTTTATTCAATGTATTATTTTAAATCAAATGCAACCCATCTCTCTCTCCTTTATATACTGCAGCCCCCTTTTTCTTAAACCCTAAATGCCATTTAGTAAATGGTACCGGTTTTTCTAGATTCTATCATTTTTTACTCCGATTTGTTATATGTTATGGTGTATAGGGTATAATCAATGGTATGTATTAATGGTAGAAATACTCAGAATTCCTTTGTTCTACTCTGCTTTCATTCGCTCACAACTTAGGTTGGAAGAGGATAGAATAGAATGTATATGGCTATACCAAGCTCTAGAAGCTTGCTTTAGGCAATATAAAGCCTTCTCTAATTTGTATGCTTATGTTTATGGCCTGTTACGGTATTGGGGATTTCTACTGAAGTTGGGGATTTCTACTGAAGTTGTACAGAAGTTGGATTTCTACTGAAGTTGGGGATTTATACGATGGGAACTGGGAACTAATTGAGGAAGATAATTACCGAACGCTTGCAGATGCTATTTTTGAATCACCAGATGACAAGGTATATCTTTCATTAAAGCTCCACGGTATTATTAATGAACTTCTGTTTTCGTTTTTCATCACATGGGTCACTATTTTGTCATAGTTGCATTTGATACTCTTTGTAGTAAGAGTATAACTAGGGCTGCAAACGAACCGAACGAAGTGTTCATTTGTTAAGAAATATATGTGTTCACGAATTGTTCATGAACACTTACCGAACAGGATTTTTGTTCTTATATCTGCTTAATTGTCTTCTTTAAGGTAAGGTTTCCCATTTAAGTTCTTATATCTGCTTAATTGTCTTCTTTAGATGCAGAAAAGCATTGCAGAAGGCTCTACGGCCTCTAACATGAACACCGTTACACACAAAAAGAGGCGTAAAATTATCCAGGTGGAAGATGACATGGAGCCTATAGCCGAACCAACACGTCCAGCTGTACAATCCGATAATTCTAATTCGTTAGTAAAGAGGAACTCAAAGTTTCACAATGATAATGACATAACCAGAGGTACATAGAAAATCAAGATTCCATTAATCGACGAAATTGGCTTAGAACCACCAAAGTTTCTCTACATACCGCAAAACATATCGTATCAGGAAGCATATGTACATTTTTCAACAGCCAGGATTTCCAATGGCGATTGCTGTTTAAAATGTACCGGTGATTGTCTTTCTAGGCGGGTCCCGTGTGCTTGCTCTCCGTGCACCACCATCATGTGCTTTTCCTCCGTATACCCAAAACAACAAACTTTCAATAGATGTATGTTGACTGATCAGTTATGTCTACAATCAAACCGATAACTTTGTATAAAAATTTAAGTAATTGGCATTATAGGTGAGGTGTAAAACAGAAATATCTGAGGAACCCAGATGGGGTTTATGTAAGAATCGATTAAGGATGGAACAATGTAGAATTAGTTTTCTTAATTTTATATAAACACAAGTTAATATTCTGTTTTTTTTTTAATTTATAAAAACACTAGTTTCATTGTTTCTGGGTTTGAAAGGATGGATTGGGGAAGACAATGTGGAAATGACAATAATACCCTCACATGCAAAGCATGTGAGGTGATTTAACCAAGAATATTAACAGAGTTTGTGTAAAGGTTGTGATGTGTAACAAAACATGAACGTAAAGGTTGGTTTTGGCGGATTTCATAGTGAAAGGTATAAAGTGCAGTTTTGGGTATACATAAAGGTTGTTTTCTGCAATTTAGTCTTGTTTATAACTACTATCAGTTATTATTAATATCCACCCATTTAACAAAATGTTAGGTGTACAATCTCATTAAAAAATAGTATGGTTGTTTTTGGGTGCTACTTTCTACACCCCCTATCTACTTTTTTCATCCCCCTCCTCTCACATACTTACAGGTGGGGCCTGCGTGGGACCGACAATTTTCCTCTCACAAGGGGGGGTGTAATCAGGAAGGAGGGGGGGTGCGTATAGAATGAGCCTTGTTTTTTTGTGAGGGCACGTGTAAACAAAGAAAACATAATTATATTTAATATAATAATTAAGTGTTCTAGTTTTCTTGGTAAGAGAAAATTCCACGAAATTAAAGTTTTCAACCAAATAAAGAATCTCTTGAAATCAAATAACAAAGTTGACAAAATATTATTATTTTTAATTAGGTGGCCCTGTGATAAGGAAAGGGGCAGAAACATTAGTTGCACAAAATATATGATATTGGAAATTAAATTGTTTTCACTCCTCGTGGAACATGTAAATACATATGTTGATCACGCATGTTAGCTATTGCTTTTCTACATTAAGTTCGATCTTAATTTTCTTTTATTTAATAAGATGGACTCTCCTCAGGACGCGATGCCATGGGTAGGCTTGTATATTGCTTTAGCATCTTTGATATGTACATTTGCAATGGCGGCCGATGCAATACAAGGTTTTTGGCAACGAAAATTCTGGTTTCCAAACAGATTTTTCACTCTCAATGCTACTACCATCACGCTTATAGCAATAGCAATGAAACTACCGGTGGATCTAACTACAGGCACATATGAAGGCACTCAAATTTATACCAAACAAAGAAGTAACGAATACACAAAGGTTAGCAGCCTCATTTTCTTGGTTACCATGTTAGCCAATTTACTTCCTTCTTTAGGAAGTATAAATGACAAAGATCTTCTAACGAACATAGTTGCCTTGGGTATACTCGTGATCACCATTATTGTAAATACAGTTATCCAAACTTTTACTCAGGTACACTTGTTATCCCTTAATGCAATTATTACCTCGATATTTACCCTTCTATGCCCATTTTCAATAGCTTTGACAGTTTCAGCGTCTAGAAAAAAAAATAGAACACCGGTACCAGGAGTCACAACTATTGGTATCATGTCACCAAGAAAAAAGGTTTTCCTACAAGGGACTCAAACGTTATGTTAAAACGTATTGGATGATGGCAGAAACTCATAACCCACAATTTGTAATTGCTTGCTCACCGGTTTCTTCTGCTTTTGGGTTCGTATGCCCAATCCTTGTTTTTACTACAATTGAAATGGTAGTCAGTATGAAACAACGTTGGTATGGTACTTCAGATTATAAGTGGTCACTCAAAATAATTTTTATGGTGCAAACAGTTGGGGCTGTAGTAGGTTGTATTGCACCATTTTTTAGATGTTTCACATTTGTCGGTCATTTCAATCTATCTAATAAATGGAGTAGAAACAATTTAAACGTGTTTCGAGTGGAGAAATATTGGATCCAAAGTCTTCAACAGTGGAAACGTAGCCATGTTCACTCACGTATTCCTGGTCGTCATTGCAAAGTAGTTTTCCATTACCTAAAAAATGCCTTCTTGAACCTTTGTATAACATTTCATATTGTGGTTTTGGTTATATGTAAAACAACATGTCTTGTTCCAAGAACTCTCCTCATCTTTCTCTCTTATTGTTGGTATTTCATCAAGTCATATTTAGAAAGGTTTAGAATGGTAGAAAATGAGAGCTCAGACATAGAAGAATATGCAAGGTATGTTGTACAAAATGAAGAGGATATGAATCTTTCAAAAAGAATATTAGGAAATACACTTTATTCTATAACACAACTCATGGATAAGTTTGAAAAGAATGGGCCAAAAAGTCTTATGAAGCTTTTAGATAAATCTGCAGGATTCAACGGAGTAATAGAGTTTGACAATGACCAAGTCCCACTTTTATATCAAGAAGAAACCCGCAATTGTTGGAGCCTTGTAGTAGTGACCTTGACAACAATTGCCATGGCCCTTCCTAACATTGCAAATAGTAATTTTAAGGAGCTACTTTCTAGCATGAGGGAAGGCTTTCAAATTGTAAGACATATTGAAGAATCTATTAATGTTGATGGCGACTCTATAAAGGCAATCAAAGCAGCCAGACGTGTATGGACAGAAATTGAAGTATATCGCACATGGCTACAAATCGACCTTCAAAAGAAGGCCCGTAAAGGAAAAACTTCAAAAGAGATTCTTAAAGGGTTGGGCGATGAAGCTGCAAAAATTGTAATACAACTTAAGAGCAGCAAAAAGCCAAGTATAGATCATTCGCCTTATAAGTTTATACTTGCAAGTTCCATGTACAGAATTAGCCAAACTATATTGCTGCACTGCAATGAGCAAGAATATTGGCCGAATGATGATGATCTTTTTGAATGGATATCAACTGTAATTGCTGATGTATTACTAGCTTGCTTTACTAACTTACCATGTGTCATTAAAATGATGTGTCATCACCATGCAATCGAGAAAAGAGGAGACAACATCCAAAATGCAGCCCAACTTCTTGGTAAATCTAGAAAAATCCTTAAGATCCTTAAAGCACGACAACTTCCTAACATTGATCATGATTCCATCGCATACATTGATAAGTGGCATGTACTATTCAAGAGTCAAATACCCGATGGAGGTCACATAACCGTTGGTGGTTCTTCAGCTAGGGTTCAAAGAGGTTCTTCTAGTTGTAATGAATCAGTCATAGTAACTATTTTGTAATAAGTGTGAGTGCTTTATTTTCCCATGCTTTGGTATATATGTCTCGAATAATCTACTTGTGAATTATACTTATGTATCATTACTATGGTTATTATATCTTGTATGATTAATGAATGGACCTAATAAGTTGTTAAGGTATCCCTTGCTCCTAATCGACCTGGCTCTCACATTTCTTACATTCAAACACTAAACATAGCATACAACACAGATAAAGGGCAAATGGATAGGAGATTAGCCCACATTAAAAGCAACCACCGAATGTTGCATTGCTACTAAATTTCCATTTCTAGCTACGGTTTGAACTCTCCATTGCTATTAAATTTGATTTCTTGAGTTTAAATGGAAACAACAATTGATTCTTCATCTTCATCTCTATAATTATAAAACCTTATTTAACCCACATTATTCCTTTTTTTTAGGCAATGGAACTTTTATTAACCAAAGCAACAAGACAACCAACACAGCAAGTTGTTGTGTCAGCCTATTACAGTGAATGAAAACACAAAAGAAAATGCAAAGGAAACATAATTCGCCTATAAATTCAAACCAAAACATCTCCAATTCTTTGAATGTTCCACTCGTGTTGCCTTTAAAAACCTTCACGTTTCTTGCAATCCAGATGCACCATACTGTTGCAGAAAATAGAACATGTATAACCCTTTTCTTTTTGGGTGTTACATCCATATCACTGACACTCTACAAACCATCATCCACCGAGTTCATTCCAATGTTTGATGGTAATTTTAGCCACCAAATTTGCCCCCACACTTCCTTTGCAACCTGACGGTGATTTAGAACATTATCTACAGATTCATCCACCAAATTAGAGTGTACATGTGATTGACTGCACCCGTATACTCATGCCTGCAAGTGCCATAGTCGAAGGTATTTTCCTCTCACGTGCCCTCCATACAAACATATTGACCTTAGGAATTACATAACCATTCCACTAGAAACTACTTGGTATCAGATTCAAATCGATTTGTTGTGATAAAGATTGCCTTACTGTTCTAACCGCAAACTCCTCATAATTCATAACTTATATAACATAAATGTGTTTAATAAAAACATAGCAAACACAATTCTTCATAGTAGTTGTCATCTTCATTGTCGTCTTCATCTTCATTGTAGTTATATTGAGAAACATGAAAAAAGGCTCATAGTGTCCATTATCAAAAACGCATTGGACTATTATCTTTTGTAAAGTAGGTCAAACTTCTATGTTTAGAAGGTAAAATCCGGATTTGATTCGGTTAGTAAAAATCGAGAAAAAATCCAGTGGGTAAAAATATAAAAAACCGGATTGGATCCAGCGGATTGTACCGGTTTAAAAAAAATACGGAGTCAACAACGAATCTTCGAATTATTTTTCGGATTGGTTTCAAATTCAGATTTTTTGTACACCTCTAATTAGAGGTGTGCAAAACCTGGCGCAAACCAGTTCGGGTTGAACAACCCAAGTACCCAAATCAGTTTTTTTTTGAGCGGGCCCAAATCGGTCTGAGTTGGAACTGGTTCTCAACTGAAAATCTCGAATCTATGTCAAATTACTCGGTTGGGTTGAGTCCAAACCAGGTTGGCCCAAATCGGATTTTTTTGGGTTATTCTATCGGGCTCTGAACCTGTTCATTGGGGATTGTTTTTTACAGTTGTCAATTTTTTTGTTATAGTTTTTTTTCCACATTTTTTATTTGTGAATACCATGTTTAGATGTTCCACAATATCATAAGTTAACGTGTTAAGAAAATGAACAAGTAGAATTAATAATTTATTTTGTTGATGCTTCTTCCTGATACAGTATTCTAACTTTCAATAACGTCTTTAATTAATAAAACTTTCAAACCACAATCACATGTTAGGTGGCCCTTTGAAAAAGAAAGGGAGAGACTAAAAATTCAAATGGAGTATTCTAGGGTCCAAAATGTCTATAAATCGACATTCAAGTAAAGATTTTTAGGTATAACCACTACGATTTCAGTATTAATGTTTAAGATGTTAATCTTGAATTAAGAAAATAAAGACTAAGACGGGGTTATTAGGTAACCAGTAACTACAATTTCAGTATTAATATTGTTTAATAAGATGCTAATCTTGAATTATAAGAAAATAAAGATTAAGACGAGTTATGGATAATTCTTAGTTAATTATTTATTTAGACATTTTTATATTTAAATTAGGGATATTTTTTGGTTTGATAGATTGGTTTATCTAGTTGGTTAATTTATTATATAAATTAAAGTTTGAGTTAGGGTTCAGTTAGTTTGTGAGTATCAAAAGAAAATAAGTTGAAAGTCAGGAGTGTTGTGGTACAAATCGAAAGTTAGAAGTGTTGTCGGTCAATTGGTGAAAGTTGTGTTATTTAAATCCAATACCCCAATAAGGTTTGAGTTGGGTTAGGATTAGAATGAGTTTAGTATAAACAGATGATTAGGTCTATTGTAATTGGTGTACTTTTTTATTTATATTGATTATAAAAGAGTCGAACAAGTTGTTCAATCTTATGTTTCTTATTTGTCCACGGGATCTGATTTTGTAACAAATATTACGAAGGTAAATTACGGTCATAACCGTAAAAAATTCAAAAAATATAGATTGCAAAATGGTGGTAATAACTATTTTTTGGCTTGTTAATTTTGTTTGCTAAGTGTTACAATATGAAGATTTATATGTATTTTGTACGTAAGTGTGAAAGAAAGTCGACATGTAAAATAGTAAATCTTTTTCGGTGCGTCATTTTGGTATATAATTTCGTTTTGGTTACTTTGAATTAACTATGTCGCTATCCCTCCAGAAGGGGCGTGAAAGAAACATTCAGCTTATCGTTCTTCCAGGAACTTCAAACAAAAATCTTTTAGAACTTTTTTTAGTACTTTAAAATATAACAAGCATTTTAAATTGGCTCTTGCTCAACCAAACGAAGCACAATCTTCATTTTTCCTCTTCTTTAGCATAATGGGTTGGCAATCTTCTGATGACGCCATGCCGTGGGTGGGCTTGTATACTGCTGTAGCATCTTTGATATGCACCATTGCTATGGCTCTCGACGCCATACATGCAGTCTGGCAATGGAAGCTCTGGTTTCCAAACAAGTTTTTCACTCTCAATGCTGCTACAATCACTCTTATTGCAATCGCTATGAAGCTACCGGTGGATCTTGATCCGTCTAGCAATTATGTTTATTCTATAAAGATTATTAGCATCTTTTTCTTGGTCACCATGTTAGCCAATTTTCTCCCTTCTTTAGGACTTATGGATGACAAAGAGCTTCTAATGAACACCGTCGCCTTGGCTATCCTCGTTATCACCATTGTTGTAAATATGGGGATCCAGTTTTATACTTTAGCATAATTCTATACAGCAATTCCTTTTATATTTCCTATTCTGTGGCCATTTTCAGTAGCTTTGTCCATTTCAACAATTAGAAAAAATCTAGAACATAGGTACAAGGAGTCGCAACAACTGGTTTTGAGTCATCAAGAGAAAATGTTTTCTTACAAGGAACTCAAACTCTATGTGAAAACATATTGGATGATGACAGAAACTCGTGACCCTCAATTTGTAATTGCTTGCTCACAGGTTTCTTCAGCTTTTGGGGTTATATGCTCGCTCTTTATTTTAGTTTTTGGTTTACATATTCGACCCACGATAAGTGATATACGATATATCAAGTTTGGAAATTCAGATTATAAGTGGTCATTGGCGATAATTCTTATGGTGCAATTTATTGGGGTTGTAGTAGGCAGTATCGCACCTATTTTTAGATGTTACACATATATGGGACATTACACTCTATCGAAGAAATGGAGCAAGAACCAGTTAAACGTGTTCAGGGTCGAAAAACATTGGATCCAAAGGTTTCAGAATTGGAAACGTCACCTTGTTCATTCACATATTCCAGGCCGCCATTGCAAAATACTTTCCCACAACATAAAAACACCATTTTGAACCTTTTTATGGTACTTCATATTTCGGTTTTGGTTATATGTAAAACAATATGTCTCATTCCAAGAGCTTTTCTAATCTTACTCTCTTTTAGTTGGTGTTTCTTCGAGTCCTATTTTAAAAGGTTTAAAAAGCGAGCAAACACGTCTAATAGCAACATGAGCTCTGAAATAGAAGAATATTCTAGTTATGTGGTACAAGTCGAGGAGGAAGCGAAGCTTTCAAAGAGAATATTAAGAAATATGCTGCATTCTATAACTCAGCTCCTAAATGAGTCTGAACAGAAAGAGCCACGTAACCTTTTGATGCTTTTAGAGAAGTCTGTTGGCTTTAACGGAGTGGTAGAGTTCGACAATGACCGAGTCCCACCTTTATATCCAGAAGAAACTCACTATTGTTGGAGCCTTGTTGTAGTGAAATTGACAGCAACTGCCATGGCTCTTCCAAACATTGAAAATGGTCATATCAAGGGGTTACTTTCCAGCGTGGGGGAAGGCCTCCAAATTGTAAAACATATCGAAGAATGTCTCAATGTAAATGGTGACTTAGTGAAGGCAAGAAAAGCAGCAAGACGCGTCTGGAGAGAACTTGAAGTATACCAAACATGGCTACAAATCGATCTTCAAAATAAGGCCCGTAAAGGGAAAACATCAAAGGAGATTCTTGAGTGGTTGGGTGACAAAGCAGCAAAAATTTCGATACACTTTAAGAGTAGCAAAAGGTCAAGTATAGATCACTCGCCTTGTAAGTTTATACTTGCAAGTTCCATGTATAGAATCAGCCAAACCATATTGCTTCACTGCAACGAAAAACTGTGGAATGGTGAAGAACTTCTTGAATGGATATCAACTACAATTGCAGATATAGTATCCGCTTGCTTTATTAACTTACCACGGGTGATAAAAATGAAGTGCCATCACCATGCAATAGAAAAAAAAGGAGACTGGATTCAAAATGCGGCTAAGCTTCTTGATAAATCTAAGAAGATCCTTAAGATCCTTAAAGCACGTCAACTTCCTAACATAGATGTAGACTCAATGGCATACATTGATAAGTGGTGTGTACTAACCATGAGTCCAATATCCAATGCTGGTGCTTCTTCGGCGGAGATTCAACCAAATTCATCAAGTTGTAATGAGTCGCTTATAGTAACTATTATGTAACAAGCATAGATAAGTTATTGTTCCAATGATTTGTCATATGCGTGTAGATTCATCCTACTTGTGATTATTGCTTTATATATAAATATATAATATCGTTATTGTAGTTCGTTTCTAATATCATACAAGGAGGGACCTAGATAGTCGAGTCAACTTGATGTAATGTTTCTCAAAATAATGACTAATAGGCCGAATTCACTTATTAAACTTCATTGTTTTGTTAAAAATACATCTAAGCCTAATTTGATAATCCTCATGCTCCTAGAAGTCTTGTGTAATTCTTAGATAAAATAGATAAAATCCAATTTAATGGGCTTTATCACATCACCTGGACCTTCTTCTTGGCTCTTGGAGATCTAGTGTTGAATACTACACTCCTGTTGAACTTGATTTCTCTAATTTTGTTGAAAACAACAAAAATTATAATATTATTATACATGATCATTAATAAATACCTAATACCAATATAGAATCAACGTAGCCTAGAAGCACACGTAAAAGGATTCTATTAACTTATTTAGACAACGAGCTACTTACAATAATAACGAATCTTCAACTTCGAGCATGAGTTCGTGATAAAAGGATGGGTTTTGATTCAACAAATTGTACCAAAATATTGCCCATCTACACGTGATCTAAATGATATGTTTCAAATTTGAGTTTATCTGCTGAATTTAATGTATGAATCATCCTAATTTCTGGTGAAAATGTAGTTTTTAATCTTGAGAAATTTTGACGCAGCGTCATCTTTTCGATAGCATAGAGCATATGAAAGCAGTGTTAGTAAAAATCGGGACTAGTCGGCGGGTCATTGAGTAAATTTTCATTAATCGGTAGTCGGCCCTGGTCGGCCGGGCAAAAATCGGCGATTCTGGCCAAAACCCATAAATTCCGGTTAGTTTCCAACCAAACCATGTAGATTTCTTAATCATGTATACTTAAAAAGTTAGGTCAAGTAGGGGTTAAAAACTTTGTACTTCAAATATTTACCTATAAAAATGTGTGTGTACGTATAAAACTGAATATTACTCATAAAAATGCAAATATGATTAATCCCGATTAATCCTGGTTAATCCTGATTAATCATATAATGTATATATGCGTGGGCGCTCGGGGGGCAAAAGTGAAAGTGCACTAATTTTAACGTTATTTTACTAATTTCGTGAAAATAACGTTAAAAGAGGGGGACGGTTAATCATGCATCATGTGGTGGCGTTGATAGCCAAAAGACAAAGGGGTGCATGCACTAATCGGCGTTTGTCTCAATTGCTGAGTGTTATGTGCCTTATGTCCAAGGCTTGATGCAAAACCACAATCGAGCCGGGGGTCTCATTGGAAGCAGCCTCTCTATTCCTACGGGGTAAAGGTAAGGCTGTCTACATCTCACCCTCCTCAGACCCTACCTTAGCTTTGCTATTGGTGGGATATACTGAGTATGATGATGATGATGATGATGAATCCTGATTAATCAGAAATTAGTACCGCACCGGCCGACTAGCGCCTAATGATTTTTAGAAAACCATGAATGAAAGTGCGTTTTGGTCGGACGGGCCATAAACATGAAGTTACATGATGAGTGAAAGTGCTTTTGATCCGTCTTACCACCCATATGTCTCTAGAATCAATCACATAAACTGCTCAATAATCATCTTGGTTTGTTGAGAATGATCACGATTTGATCCATTCTAAACATCAAAGAACTAGGATTGAAAACGGATTGAAATGAAAGATATATCAACAACGATTTCTTTATTGATCATAAGTTATAAGAGAAAAATCAAATTAAATAATATATTAAATATTATTAAATTTATTATATAAAATTCCTCCATGATCAGCTTCAAGCGATAGTCACCCTTGGGTGTAGCGCAACGTTCACTCTAAACCAAGACTTACTAAATAAACACTCAGTATCTAATAACTAAACCGTAAAATATCAAAACTTAATATGTGAGTTCGGTCATGGTGGCAAAAATTTTGGTCAGAACCCATACACAATAAACATGATGCCAAATGAAAGTGTGGGATTTCAAAAATGAAACCTAATCTTGACCCGATAATCGAATCCAAATCGAATCCAGATCGATCGGGTCAAAGTTTCTTGACCCGCATCGTTCTGTTGACTTATTTGGTGACGGGTATATCCACCTTTCTATTGTGCTAATAAATATTGAAATATGGTAAACTAAGGTGCACAAAAAAGGGGGTTTGGAACCGTACCTAATTTTGAAACCGTTTTGGATAAACCTGATTTGGAAAAACACATTTGGATATACCGGGTTTGGACCCATACCAAACCACAAGATTAAAATCTGTTTGTAACCCTATCCCTTGAAACTGATTTGAACCATGTAGAACTCAAACTAAAACGGGTTAAAACATAATCCTCCCCCCTTAAAAAAGGGTGGCACTGTATCGGTTCCCCCCTTAAAAACGGGTGGCATTGTACCGGTTTCAATATTAAAACCTGATTTTCATCTTTTTTGTTTAATCCGAACGGGTTTATGGGGAAAACCCAATTTGTGCACCTTTACTAGTAAGAAACCTACCCACATATCTGAGTCAAACAATGTGCTTGTTCACTTTAGAAAAGAAGATTAGTTTTGTTGTTCTTAATGACGTGTTTTCATTTTTTGTGGTTAGAGAAACTTCCGAGAAAATAAGTCATTAAACCAAAGAAAGTTTCTTTCAAAATTATAGACTTTGACAAAAGTATAACGCGTCAATTACGTTGTTAATCGTGTAATAAAAATCCTTCACAAATAAGTTGATTGTATGGATTTAAAAAAAAAAAAAAAGCTATCTCAGTTTAGTCTATTGTCTTTGTTATTTTTCTTCACAATTTAGAGCAATTTTTCTCCAACCATATTTCTCAAGTTTTTTTAGTCGGCTTGTTTTCAAGCACGGATGCATGTTTGGGTCTTTTTATGTTTAAAAGTATGATAATATCATAAAATGTAGGATATATTTTTGAATGGCAAATTTCTTCCTCCTTGTGAGACATGAACTCAAGATCTCTCTACTTAAGTGTTTTAAAAGGTTTTGTCTTGCTACTCAACCACCAACCCTAATGGTGATAAAGTGTACGATATAGAAGGATGAATTCCAACAATAAAAGCGTTTACTTTGGGTCAACCTTAGCTAAATAGCGCATTTACAACACTTTCAACCATATAGTGGAGAGTTCAAATGAGAAGAAATTTTTGTAAGAATAAAAAAGAAGAAATTTCAACCAATAAGAATGTTTCATTTTACTTAATTTAATTTTTGTATTTAATATTAGTGTAAGGGTATATTGGTAAACTTATATGGATCATTAAATGGCAGTCTTCCTTTTTAATAGTTAACTACATTAAATTTGTAACTTATTTTAAAAAAAAAACATATTTTTCAAAAAAAAATATATAATTTAAAGTGTAGCATAAATTACGACGTGTGTAGGATGAATTACATGCTGTGTAGGATAAATTTCAATATGTATACGATAAATTTCAAAACGTGTAGGATAAATTTTGATGTGTGTAAGCAAAAATTTAAGTGTGGAGGATGATAGTAGTCAAAGATAATAATAAATGATTTGAGAGAAAAACTATTTAATGTTTTACATTTTTACCCTTTGTTCTTTTTCTTATTAATTTAATTTTCTTCTCAAATGAACCTTCCTCTTCAACCATATTCACAAATTTTAGTACTTCTAAATACAGTGCACAAGTTAGATTTTTTTGGACGGCAAATATCATTCATTGCACAAATTAGATAGCAGGGCCTTTGATAACGAAATGGAAAGAAACATTTCACAAGCAAAACTGAAATAAAACTTTTGACACCTTCCTCGAACATGTAAACAAATATATTTTTAATATTTTTTTTATCTAATATATATACATACACACACCTATATATCAAGCATAACGACTCTTACACATCCAAATTAAGTTCATTCTTTATTATCTTTTGTCTAGTGAGATGCCTTGGCACTTTCCTGAGGATGCGATGCCATGGGTGGGGTTGTACATTGCTATAGCATCTTTGATTTGCACACTTGCTATGGCGGCCGATGTTGTCCATGGTTTTTGGAAATGGAAACTATGGTTTCCAAACAAATTTTTCACTCTCAATGCTACAACCATCACACTTATTGCAATAGCAATGAAACTGCCGGTAGATTTAACTACTGACAGGTCAGTTCTTTTCGCAGAGTATAGTACTGATTCCACAAAGATTATGGGCATCATTTTCTTGGTTACTATGTTAGCCAATTTACTTCCTTCATTAGGACTTATGGATGACAAAGAGCTTCTAACAAACATAGTGGCATTGGGTATCCTAATGATCACCATTATTGTAAATATATTTATCCAAATGTTTACTCAAGTGCGTTTATTAGCCTTTAGAGCAATTCCTTTACTCATATTTCCCATTCTATGGCCATTTTCAGTAGCTTTAACAGTTTCAACATCTAGAAAAATATTAGAACAACGTTATAAGGAGTCACAACAAATAGCTTCAAGTCATCAAGAGAAATTGTTTTCCTCTAAGGACCTAAGACGTTATGTTAAAATGGTTTGGATGATGACAGAAACTCGTAACCCCCAATTTGTAATCGCTTGCTCGCCAGTTTCTTGTGCTTTTGGGGTTATATGTGCATTCTTGGCTTTCGATTCAATTCAAAGGGTAATCTACATGAATAAATCCTGGTATGGTAATTCAGTTTATAAGTGGTCACTTGAGATCATTTTTTTTGTGCAAACAGTTGGGATAGTAGTAGGTAGTATTGCACCAATGTTTAGATGTTTCACATCTGTTGGTCATTACAATTTATCTATGAAATGGAGCAAAAACAATTTAAACCTTTTCCGAGTGGAGAAACATTGGATCCGAAGGCTTCAACAGTGGAAACGTAGCCATGTCCGTTCACATATTCCAGGTCAACATTGCAAAATAGTTTTCCATTACGCAAAAAACACCCTCTTAAACCTTTGCCTAACATTTCACATAATCGTTTTGGTTACATGTAAAACCATATGTCTTGTTCCACGAACTTTTCTCATATTACTCTCATGTTGTTGGTATTTCATCAAGTCTTTTTTTAAAAAGTTTCAAATGGTAGCAAATGAGAGCTCAGAAATAGAAGAATATGAAAGATATGTTGTACAAATTGAAGAGGATGCGAAACTTTCAAATAGAATATTAAGAAATACGCTCCATTCTATAACTCAACTCCTTGATGAGTTTGAAAAGGAGGAGCCAAAAAATCTTATGGAGCTTTTAAAAAAATCTAAAGGATTCAATGGAGTATTAGAGTTTGACAATAACCAACTCCCACCTTTATATCGAGAAGAAACCCATTATTGCTGGAGCCTTGTAGTAGTAACTTTGACAGCTATTGGGATGGCCTTACCTCAACATGCAAATAGCAATTTCATTGGGTTACTATCCGGCATGGGGGAAGGTCTCCAAATTGTTAGACATATCGAAGAATGTCTCAATGTAGATGGTGACTCAACAAATGGTAGAAAAGCAGCAAGACGTGTATGGACAGAAGTTGAATTATATCGCACTTGGCTGCAAATCAATCTTCAGAAAAAGGCCAATAAGGGAAAACCATCCAAGGAGATTCTTCAATGGTTGGGTGACGAAGCAGCAAAAGTTGTGATACAATATAATAGTATCAAAAGGACAAGTATAGACCACTCACCTTATAAGTATATCCTTGCACGTTCCATGTATAGAATCAGTCAGACAATATTGTTGCACTGCAATGAGCAAGAAAATTGGCCGAACGATGAAGAACTTTTTCAATGGATATCAGCTATAATTGCAGATGTATTGTTGGCTTGCTTTACTAACTTACCACGTGTTATAAAAATGAAGTGTCACCACAATGCAATAGAGAAAAGAGGAGACAACATTCGAATTGCAGCTCAACTTCTTGTTAAATCCAAAAAGATCCTTAAGATCCTTAAAGCACGTCAACTTCCTAACGTTGATCAAGACTCCATCGCATACATTGATAAGTGGCGTGCACTACTCAAGAGTCAAATACCCAATGCTGGTCACATAACCAGCGGTGGTGCTTCATCAGCTAGGATTCAAAGAGGTTCTTCAAGTTGTAATGAATCGGTCACAATAACTATCTTGTAATAAGTATAGGTGTATTTATATTCCCATGTTTTGGCATATATGTTTAGAATAATCTACTTGTTATTTCTACTTTGATTATTATTTCTTATGTGATTGATGAATGGACCTAATAAGTTGTTAAAGTATCCCGTGTATATAATCAACTTGGCTCTCACATATCATACATTCAAGCACAAAAAGAACATACGTCATAGACAAAGGGCAAATGCAAAGGAGAGTAGCCTGCAATGCTGTTAACTTTTTATGCTGCTGAATTTCGATTTATTGTGGTTAAACTTTAAAAGCAACGGTTATGGTCAGAACCCTTGTTTGGTCCAGGCCGCCGGAAGTCTAGCAGATTGTCAGCAAGTAAATTCACGTTAATTATCGAAATCTATGCTTATAGTTATTTATTTGATAAGAACAAAGTAAAAAACACTACAATCGGTACACATCGAATAGAAAAACGAATAAACAATTAGCACAGGTTTGATTACCGAAAGAGTTTACATCGTTAAAGACTTAGGAGATTGTTGATGCACTTTGTGGATGCGGCTCGGTTCGGTTCGACTATGTTCGGTTTGACTCGGTTCGGTTTGGCTCAAGACCGACGTCGCGACGTTCTTCCGTCGTACGAACCGAAAATTCACGATACGAGAACCAAGTTCATGCGAGATGACACCATCATGACATCATCATGATGATGTCACTTACACATGCAAATTGAACTTTCATACTTGCAACATGTCCCACGAAGAATCCATACATGAGGAGGATCTCTCCAATGAAGAATTGCTTTGGACGAAGAATGATGTCAACGAACCATCACCATGATGCTTTGGACAAAGAATGTATAAGGATTGTTCACCACGAAGAATGATTCTTCGTGGTGATTGATGGTTCGTTGGAAAGTCCACGAAGACTCCATTCTTCGTGGGCGTGATAAATGTTCGTGGCCCAGTAACCACTCTTTGTAGGGTTACTGGGTGTTGGGCCTATAAATACAGGCACTTGTTTTTCATTTAGGCAAGAACACAGAGAGCACACACCAGAGAGTTGAGAGTTTATTGTGTAATCTTGTACTGATACTTTTCTGGTTGATATATATTGAAGCTTTTAAACGTTGAATCTTTGTGTATTGTGTGTTCTTGATCTCGGTTTGCATACCCGTTTGGATTCCGCACAACCGGGTTTGTCGTATAACAAGGATAAGGTTACTAGATCCTCCGCTAGTGGACCTACAGAGATTAAGTGTGATCTCCCTCTCAAACTTGATTCAAACAAACACATAGAATGTACTATTTCTATAGGCCCCTCCCATTCGCTGAAACCTTCCTAGCAAATGGGAGTTCATTCGCTTCCACCAAACTAGCGAATGTCACAGTTGCATTCGTCTAATCCACACAAATTCACATATTCAACGTACGATTAATTAATCTAGCCTATTCGTACAACAACGGATAAAATTAAGCGCTAATAGATTCCCCTTTGGTCGTTGCTGGCGAATGCTTAATAACCTGCAATCTTCAGTCACTAATTTGTTGATGACAAATTCCCCCTTGAACGAAGCTTTTGAGTATGCAAAAAACTTCTACTAGAATCTTCCTGATGCAATCCAATCAACAAGAATAATTAGACAGACACTTAAACTAGATCGACTACCATCACCTCTACCTGGGCTAGCTTTATGTCAGATCAATCATTTCTAATAAGTGGCAAATGATAAAGGTTTGATATTTCAACTAAGAGCAACAGATCTTCAGCTTTATTACGAAGTCAAAGTGAATCTGCATAGTAAAGGCACAATGCTCTAGTAATACTGTTGGAATTAATCTTGATGTTACGGGTTATATACGGATCAAGTCGGTTACTGTTGATACATATTATGTGGACGCGAATCGGTTCAGTTCGACTCGGTTCGGTTTGGCTCGGTTAGGTTCGGCTCAAGCCCGACGTAGCGACATTCCTCCGTCGTGTGCCCCAGAGTTCGACATGCGAAGCACATGTTGACTAATATTTACAAATCTGAATATGAGACTTGATGTGTATGTACATTATAGCATGTTGGGCCATTTCCTTGGGCCTTAAATCCTTTGGGCCGAAACCTTTAATGTGTCTGCATACATGTGCGACGAAGACTCCCCACTACTAGAAAACTACATATTTTCTTACTAGAAAACTGAATATGCGACGAACACCCAATGTGACGAAGACCCCCCTGTGACAAAATCCCTGATTTCGATGATGATGGATTGCGTCAATGAGAGTTCGTCGAAGACCTGTTTTCGTCGATCATGATACTATATAATACATAGACACAGAACAGAAACCGGTACAAGTCTGAATAGATTTGAGAGCGAACACACTGTAAAACACACACACACTGAGAGTTTACAGAGACCATTTGTAAACACCGCATTGTAACCGTTTCATAGCATTAATACATTGAGTGTTAATCGTTGAATCTTGTGTTTTACGTGTTCGTAACTTGGTTTAACTTACCCGTTTGGATTCCGCACTCTAATCTATTGAGGAAGCCAAATTGTTATATGTTATAAAAGGATCAATGGAGGCAAATTCTTAAAAGTTGGGATCGTTGGAGGAAATTTTTTAAGGTGAGATTATTATCGGCCAACATGTGAAACTTTGGATTATTAAAATCCAATAACCCTATTACAGGGTTAAATGCCAGTTTAGTATCTGTGGTTTAGGCCATTTTGGCAGTTTAGTCCAAAGGTTTTATTTTTTACCTGTGGGGCCAAAAAGGTTTTACCGTTGCCATTTTAGTCTATTGGGTTAACTAGATCCATTTTTTCTGTTAACGAGAAAGGCAATTCGGTCATTTTATATGTAATTCAATTAACTAGAAGGGTAATTCGGCCATATAAAATGATTGAATTGCCCTTCTCATTAACAGAAAAAAAAATGGATGAAGTTAATCCAGTGGACTAGAATGGCAACGGTGAAACATTTTTGCAGCTACAGGCGAAAAATGAAACATTTAAATTACACTGACAAAATGGCCTAAACCATAAGGAATAGGGGCTAAAATGGCATTGTCTTCTTCAGTTCCTCTTCTTCTGCACATAAGTTACAGAAACCCTAATTTCTGGCCGTACAGATCAAATCATCATTTCACAAAGCAAGATACAACGATAAGGTTTTCTCGATCTACAAATCATGGCGGAAGTGATGTCAGTGGAAGCTATACGAACCGAAGCCACTCGTTTAAACATCGATCTCTCTGGAGTTGATTGGAACTCCATTCGTCTTCCTCCAGGTGAAGATTGCGGCTTTAGAAGGTATAGATACACTCATATATATCTCTGTTTCTTTCCGGTTTTCTTTCGTTTTCCACTGTGTGTATTCTAATAAACTGTCACACTTTGATTTGTGTTTATTGTCGTGAGCAAATTGAGTGTTTGTTTAGTGTATCTGTTGTATGTATATACATGTTTGAATGCGTATTGTATTGGTTTGAATGTGTATTGTATTGTTACCTGTTTGCATATGGAGTATTCAATTGCTCGATACATAATGTATTTAACCTAAGGGGCTGTTTGGCAACATCTGAATGGTTAAGTGCTCAACCAGTAAGAGGTCTAGTAAGAGGTCTGAACCATTAAGTGCTGAACCAGTAAAGGTCTTAACCATTAAGAGCTTGTATAATGCTTAACCGTTCAAAGACAAATGTCTGACCAATTCAGATTAGAGGTCTTAACCATTCAGACTCTGTATAAATCTTAACCATTCAGAGGCAAATGTCTGAACCATTCAGACATCTGCTCGTGAAACAAACAGTCTGAACCATTAAGTGCTGAACTAGTAAGAGGTCTGAACCATTAAGAGCCTCATTAAGAGGTGAACAAACAGCTCCTAAGAAATGTAAGAAACCGGGTCAAACGAACTCCGATTAAGCTCGTTCCAGCTGCGCTAGAGCCGGCTCGTTGAACCCTAAAATCTAGGGCTGGCAATTTCTAACTTGTTTTACGACACGATAAGACCTGTTTAAGAAAAAGTACACTATGTAATTTTATACTTTCATGAAAAAATAGTTAAATTTAGGAAGTTAAGCTCCACGGTCCACCATTCCTCCTTGGTACATTAAACATACAACTGTGTCATGGATATGAGATATAAAGTAGTTAAACACAATATTCATGTTTGATACTTGTGTTAATCGTGTCGTCTCTAACCTGATAAACACAATAGGACCTGTTTTGCCAGCCCTATTTGATTATTTGTTTTGTAAATCTGTTGGTTGTGTAATGAATCCTGATACTGAACACACTGCATGTGTTAAATATTGTTCAGTTCGCGAATGATTTGAATATTAGTTGTACATCTATTATCTTTATTGTTACATGTTTGCATACGGAGTATTCAATTGCTTAATGATGCTTTACTATATGTGTTTGTTATGATATTGAACTATGAGTTATGAATACCTATGTTTTGTCTACCAATTTGTTTTTCATTTGTGTACTTGGAATCTTCAGTGACGATGATGATCTTAATGAGGAGGATTCGTTGGAGTTTGATGCTGGCTTCGGGAATATTATTATTGTGGATAACTTGCCAGTTGTGCCTAGGTAAAAGTTCGAGAGGCTTGAAGGTGTAGTTCGTAAAATCTATAGCCAAATTGGAGTGATTAAGGAGAATGGACTTTGGATGCCTGTAGATGAAGACACCGGTAAGACCTGAGGTTATTGCTTCATCGAGTACAACACTCCTCAGGTGCTTTTTTCTCTTCAGACTTCAGCTGTTATATTATAAAACACCATAAATAATTTTTTTTTGTGAGTGTAGGAAGCTGAGCTTGCAAAGGAGAAGATCAATGGGTACATGCTAGACAGAGCACACATTTTTGCAGTCAATATGTTTGACGAAATTGACAAATTCATGAAAGTCCCAGACGAGTGGGCTCCACCTGAGAGCAGGCCTTATACACCCGGGGTATGTATCCGGAATTAGATTATTTTCTTTGCGTTGCATATTGTGTAGTTTGTTCCAATGTCATGTGACTAATGGACTTTTTAATATTTTTCATTAAGTTTTTTTTTTTCTAGAGAACTTTTTTGTATGCCTTATTGATAGTTCGAGCTTTACTTTTAAAAGTCGAACTTGGCTCGTTGGTAGTTTTTCAAACTCGAGCTCTGCCCAATTCCTAAACTCGAGGATACCTCTCATAATCGTCATTTACTCGCAGAAGAAGAAACGGTTATCGAAAATACAAAATGAATAAGACTCCAAACGGTTCCATTCTTCTACTTTAACAAGTTTATCTTTATTCCTTTTTGCATGCTTTTTAGTTTTCATCATCTACTACAGTCTTTGGACCAATTATCACTCTTAGATGAATAGATATATGTTAAATAAATGTTAGGGTTTCAAGAATAATCGATTAGAGTTGGTATAATCGATCAATGCATGTTTAACAACATACCTGTGATTATCGACATCAATAGGAGGAACAGAAGAAGCATATTTTGGACTCTTATGAAGGATTATTGAACAAAAGAACATGATTAAAAACTTTTACCCCATTGATAAAATTCGAAAGTTTCACACACAAAAAATAAAGAATACAAATTTTCAATTCAAGTCAGATATTTCATCAAACAGGTGGTGTGCATAAATGTTGTTCATGATGAAACTTTAATCCCACATCATAGAAAAAAAATTGAATAAAATGGGTGATTGAATCATGCAATGTAACATGAAAGAACTGTAAAAGGGTTGTAAAAGAGCAAATTCAATCCACATGTTCCAACCCAAACAACAAACCATTACAACAACCAAATAAAAAACACTAAAAACAAATTAAAGAAGGTACCTCAAGCACCATGACTGATGATTGTAGTGAACCGTAAGAACGATTAAGGAGTCAAATATTCCAAATGCAGGCAAATACAATTAAAAGCGTAAAGTTACAAATCTGAAACACAAATCATGTTTTTTTTTTAAAAAAACACTAAAAGATGAACAAATGAACGAACGATTCTTTTAAAACCCTAAAGCATACCTTGGATGATCAAACATGAGTGGAAGGAGATGGATTGAAGAAGAATCACGTTTACAGATTTATGGAAAGAATGATTTCCTCACAAATCACCTTGGAACCAAGATCAAGATGAACTTTGGTTTTAGGGTTGTAGAGAATGTCGAAGAGTGTGAAAGAAAAATAAGAAAAAAGACATATAAAGGATCCGTCATGCGTGACCCAAACTCATATTCCGACCCAAATACCCAACGGATCCCGCCTTCACAATGCGTAGAACTCATTCCCTCCCAAAATGACCATATACCTACATCCTAACATGCCACATCAGCAAAAAAGCTCCACCATCACATGCCAAATGGTCCAAATCATCTCATTTATTAATATATATAGATATGTAAGTGATATCATTATTGTTGAGTCAAGTTGATGTAATGTTTCTCAAAATAATGACTAATAGGCCGAAATCACCCTATTAAACTTCGTTGTTTTGTTAAAAACACATCTAAGCCTAATTTGATAATCCTAACGCTCCTAGAAGCCTTGTGTAATTCTTAGATAAAATAGACAAAATCCAATTTAATGGGCCCATTTATCACATCACCTAAACTTTCTTGTTGGCTCTTGGAGATCTAGTGTTGAATGCTGCACTCCTGTTGAACTTGATTTCTCTAATTTGGATGAAAACAACAAAAATTATAATATTATTATACATGATAATTAATAAATACCTAATATCAATATAGAATCAACGTAGCCTAGAAGCACACGTAAAAGGATCCTATTAACTTATTTAGACAACGAGTTACTTACAAAAATAACGAATCTTCAACTTCGAGCATGAGTTCGTGCTAAAAGGATGGGTTTTGATTCCACAAATTGTACCAAAATATTGCCCGTCTACATGTGATCTAATTTCTGCTGAAAACATAGTTTTTAATCTTGAGAAATTTTGACGCAGCATCATCTTTTCGATAGCATAGAGCATATGAAAGCAGTGTTGGGGACTAGTCGGCCAGTCATTGAGTAATTTTTTGTTAATCGGTAGTCGGCCCTCGTCGGCCAGCCAAAAAACGACGATTCTGGCCAAAACTTGTAAATTCCAGTCAGTTTTCAACTAAACCATGTAAATTTCTTAATCATGTATACTTAAAAAGTTAGGTCAAGTAGGGATTAAAACCTTTGTATTTAAAATATTTACCTATAAAAAAGTGTGTATATAAAACTGAATATTACACATAAAAATGCCAATATGATTAATCACAAACTATGCAGTTAATATCAGTGATATATCGGTGATATATCGGTCATATCGGTCTCTTAGTAAATTATCGGGGTCAAATATCGGTCAAAATATCGGTACCGATATTATCGGCGATATTTATCGATTTTTGACCGATATAAGCAATATATCACCGATATTTGACCGATATAACCGATATATCACCGATATTTGACCAATATAACCGATATATGACTGATATATCACTGAATTATTGGTGTTAAATTGCTATATATATAAATTCTGCATTATATTAAAATTACCGACATCCCACCGATATCTCACCGAGATAACCTATATTTCAAATATCGGTCCTTGACCGATATCCGGTATTTTACCGCATTAACTGCATAGATCACAAATTAGTACCCCATTGGCCGACTAACGCCTAACCATTTTTACAACCATGTATGAAAGTTTGTTTTGGTCGGACTGGGCCACAAACATGAAGTTACATGATGAGTGAAAGTGCTTTTGATCCGTCTTACCACCCATAAGTCTCTAGAATCAAACACGTAAACTGCTTAATAATCATCTTGGTTTGTTGAGAATGATCACGATTTGATCCATTCTTAATAGCAAAGAACTAAGATTGAAAAACGAGATTGAAATGAATGATATATCAACAACGATTTCTTTATTGATCATAAGTTATCAGAAAAAATCAAATTAAATAATATATTAAATATTATTAAAATTTTTATTAAATTCCTCCACGATCAGCTTCAAGCGATAGTCACACTTGGGTGTAGTGCGGCGTTCACTCTAAACCAAGACTTAGTAAATAAACACTCAATATCTAATAACTAAACCATCAAATATCAAAACTTAATATGTGAGTTCGGTCGTGGTGGCAAATTTTTTTTGTCAGAACCCATACACAATAAACATGACCCCAAATGAAAGTGTGGGATTTCAAACATGAAACCTAATCTTGACCTGATATTCGAATCCAGATCGGTCGGGTCAAAGTTTCTTGACCCGCGTCATTATGTTGACTTATTTGGTGACGGGTGTATCCACTTTTCTAAAAATGGGTCCATATAGTTGTGCAAATATTGAAATCTGGTAAACTAAGGTGCACAAAAAAGGGGGTTTGGAACCGTACCTAATTTCGAAACCGTTTTGGAAAAACGCGTTTGGAAAAACACATTTTGATATACCCGGTTTGGACCCATACCAAACCACAAGGTTAAAATCTGTTTGTAACTCTATACCTTGAAACCGATTTGAACCATGTAGAACCCAAACTAAAACGGGTTAAAACATAATCCTCCCCCCCTTAAAAAAAGGTGGCACTGTATCGGTTCCCCACTTAAAAACGGGTGGCACTGTACCGGTTTCAATATTAAAACCTGATTTTCATCTTTTTTGTTTAACCCGAACCGGTTTGTGGGGAAAACCCAATTTGTGCACCTTTACAAATAAGAAACCTACCCACATATTTGAGTCAAACAATGTGCTTGTTCACTTTAGAAAAGAAGATTAGTTTTGTCGTTCTTAATGACGTGTTTTCATTTTTTGTGGTTAGAGAAACTTCCGAGAAAATAAGTCATTAAACCAAAGAAAGTTTCTTTCAAAATTATAGACTTTGACAAAAGTATAACGCGTCAATTACGTTGTTAATCGTGTAATAAAAATCCTTCACAAATAAGTTGATTGTATGGATTTAAAAAAAAGAAAAAAAAAAGAAAAAAACCATCTCAGTTTAGTCTATTGTCTTTGTTATTTTTTTTCACAATTTAGAGCAATTTTTCTGCAACCATATTTCTCAAGTTTTTTTTAGTCGGCTTGTTTTCAAGCGCGCATGCATGTATGGGTCTTTTTATGTTTAAAAGTATGATAATATCATAAAATGCAGGATATATTTTTGAACGGCAAATTTCTTCCTCCTTGTGAGACATGAACTCAAGACCTCTCTACTTAAGTGTTTTAAAAGGTTTTTTCTTGCCACTCAACCACCAACCCTAATGGTGATAAAGTGTACGATATAGAAGGATGAATTCCAACAATAAAAGCGTTTACTTTGGGTCAACCTTAGCTAAATAGCGCATTCACAACACTTTCAACCATATTCATAAATTTTAGTACTTCTAGATACAGTGCACAAGTTAGATTTTTTTGGACGGCAAATATCATTCATTGCACAAATTAGATAGCGGGGCCTTTGATAACTAAATGGAAAGAAACATTTCACAAGCAAAACTGAAATAAAACTTTTGACACCTTCCTCGAACATGTAAACAAATATATTTTTAATCTTTTTCTATCTAATATATATACATACACACACCTATATATCAAGCATAACGACTCTTACACATCCAAATTAAGTTCATTCTTTATTTTCTTTTGTCTAGTGAGATGCCTTGGCACTTTCCTGAGGATGCGATGCCATGGGTGGGGTTGTACATTGCTATAGCATCTTTGATTTGCACACTTGCTATGGCGGCCGATGTTGTCCATGGTTTTTGGAAATGGAAACTATGGTTTCCAAACAAATTTTTCACTCTCAATGCTACAACCATCACACTTATTGCAATAGCAATGAAACTGCCGGTGGATTTAACTACTGACAGGTCAGTTTTTTTAGGAGATAATAATACTGATTTCACTAAGACCATGGGCATCACTTTCTTGGTTACTTTGTTAGCCAATTTACTTCCTTCTTTAGGACTCATGGATGACAAAGAGCTTCTAACAAACATAATGGCATTGGGTATCCTCATAATCACCATTATTGTAAATATATTTATCCAAGTGTTTACTAAAGTGCATTTATTAAACTTTATAGCAACTCCTTTAGTCATATTTCCCATTCTATGGCCATTTTCGGTAGCTTTGACGGTTTCAACATCTAGAATATTATTAGAACAACGTTATAAGGAGTCACAACAATTAGTTTCAAGTCATCAAGAGAATATATATTCCTCCAAGGACCTAAGACGTTATGTTAAAATGGTTTGGATTATGACAGAAACTTGTAACCCCCAATTTGTAATCGCTTGCTCACCAGTTTCTTGTGCTTTTGGGGTTATATGTGCATACTTGGTTTTGAATTCAATTCATGCGGTAACCACCATAAAAGGAAACTGGTATGGTAATTCAGTTTATAAGTGGTCACTTGAGATCATTTTTTTTGTGCAAACAGTTGGGGTTGTAGTAGGTAGTATTGCACCAATGTTTAGATGTTTCACATCTGTTGGTCATTACAATTTATCTATGAAATGGAGCAAAAACATTTTAAACCTTTTCCGAGTGGAGAAACATTGGACCCGAAGGCTTCAACAGTGGAAACGGAGCCATGTCCGTTCACATATTCCAGGTCGTCATTGCAAAATAGTTTTCCATTACGTAAAAAACACCCTCTTAAACCTTTGCATAACATTTCACATAATCGTTTTGGTTATATGTAAAACCATATGTCTTGTTCCAAGAACTTTTCTCATATTACTCTCATGTTGTTGGTATTTCATCAAGTCATTTTTAAAAAAGTTTCAAATGGTAGCAAATGAGAGCTCAGAAATTGAAGAATATGAAAGATATGTTATACAGATTGAAGAGGATGCTAAACTTTCAAATAGAATATTAAGAAATACGCTCCATTCTATAACTCAACTCCTTGATGAGTTTGAAAAGGAGGAGCCAAAAAATCTTATGGAGCTTTTAAAAAAATCTAAAGGATTCAATGGAGTACTAGAGTTTGACAATAACCAACTCCCACCTTTATATCCAGAAGAAACCCATTATTGTTGGAGCCTTGTAGTAGTAACTTTGACAGCTATTGGAATGGCCTTACCTCAACTTGCAAATAGTAATTTCATCTGGTTACTATCCAGCATAGGGGAAGGTCTACAAATTGTAAGACATATCGAAGAATGTCTCAATGTAGATGGTGACTCAACAAATGCTAGAAAAGCAGCAAGACGTGTATGGACAGAAGTTGAATTATATCGCACTTGGCTGCATATCAATCTTCAGAAAAAGGCCAATAAGGGAAAACCATCCAAGGATATTCTTCAATGGTTGGGTGACGAAGCAGCAAAAGTTGTGATACAATATAATAGTATCAAAAGGACAAGTATAGACCACTCACCTTATAAGTATATCCTTGCACGTTCCATGTATAGAATTAGTCAGACAATATTGTTGCACTGCAATGAGCAAGAAAATTGGCCGAATGATGAAGAACTTTTTCAATGGATATCAGCTATAATTGCAGATGTATTGTTGGCTTGCTTTACTAACTTACCACGTGTTATAAAAATGAAGTGTCACCACAACGTAATAGAGAAAAGAGGAGACAACATTCGAATTGCAGCTCAACTTCTTGTTAAATCCAAAAAGATCCTTAAGATCCTTAAAGCACGTCAGCTTCCTAACATTGATCAAGACTCCATCGCATACATTGATAAGTGGCGTGTACTACTCAAGAGTCAAATACCCAATGCTGGTCACATAACCAGTGGTGGTGCTTCATCAGCTAGGATTCTAAGAGGTTCTTCAAGTTGTAATGAATCGGTCACAATAACTATCTTGTAATAAGTATAGGTGTATTAATACTCCCATGCTTTGGCATATATGTTTAGAATAATCTACTTGTTATTTCTACTTCGATTATTATTACTTATGTGATTAATGAATGGACCTAATAAGTTGCTAAAGTATCCCGGGTTTGTAATCAACTTAGCTCTCACATTTCTTACATTCAAACACAAACAGAACATACGTCATAGACAAAGAGCAAATGCATAGGAGAGTAGCCTGCAATGGTGTTAACTTTTTATGCTGATGAATTTCGATTTGTTGTGGTTAAACTTTAAAAGCAACGGTTATGGTCAGAATCGTCATTTGGTCCAGGCCGCCGGAAGTCTAGCAGAGTGTCAGGCTGTAAATTCACGTTAATTATCGAAATTTATACTTATAGTAGAAAACACTATAATCAGTACACATCGAATAAAAAACGAATAAACAATTGGAACATATTCGATTACCGAAAGATTTTACATCATAAAAGACGTTGGAGATCACGTGTGATCTCCCTCTTAAACTTGTTTCAAACAAACACATAGAATGTACTATTTCTATAGGCCACTCCCATTCGCTGAAACCTTCCTAGCAAATGGGAGTTTATTCGCTTCCACCAAACTAGCGAATGTCACAGTTGCATTCGTCTAATCCACACAAATTCACATATTCAGCGTACAACTAATTAATCTAGCCTATCCGTACAACAACGAATACACTTATGCACTAATAGATTCCCGTTTGGTCGTTGCTGGCGAATGCTTAATAACCTGCAATCTTCAGTCACTAATTTGTTGATGACAAATTCCCCCTTGAACGAAGCTTTTGCAAAAGCTTCGACTAGAATCTTCCTGATGCAATCCAATCAACAAGAATAATTAGACAGACACTTAAACTTGATCGACTACCATCATCTCTACTTGGGCTAGCTTTATGTCCAATCAATCATTTCTAATAAGTGGCAAACGATAAAGGTTCGATATTTCAACCAATGTTGTAGAAGGCGCTAGGCGCTAGTAGGGCGGTGAGGTACCGCCTAGGGATTAATCGGATTGGACTTTTTAAGTATAATTTTACAAATTTTTATATATATATATAGATAACTTTATACTTTTTATTAATAAATTTACAAGTTTAGGAGATAACTTTATACTTTTTATTAATAAATTTAAAAGTTTAGGAACCATATGTAAACTAGTGAAAGATAGAGGGGGTTAAATGTTAAAATACCTAAAATTAAATGTTAAAATAGGTTTATAAGTAATATTTGGGCTGTAAAACAATGGGCCAGATTCAAAAATGGGTCAAATTTTGTGTTTAATTGGCTGTAAAACATGGACCGATTAGTCCGATTTTGACCGCCTGGGACCGATTTTGACCGCCTAAGACCGATTTGACCATATCCGCCTAATTGGACCGACTAGCTAAAAATTAGTCAGTAACTCACCGCCTAGCGCCTAGGCGCCGATTTCTGCAACATTGATTTCAACTAAGAGCAACAGATCTTCAGCTTTATTACGAATAAAACAATCGAAGTCAAAGTCAATCTTAACTTTTATCAAGAGATTTATTGATTGAATACTTGAATGAATAAATTACAATGAGGAGGACAACCATTATTTATACAACTTTACAAAATTTTAAATATAGAAAATAACTATCAGTGACCGGCAATTGTGAAGGAATGGAAATCAAAAAATTTGCCCCTCTAAATTGAAGGGAAATGATGTGTTGACCGCCAATCTGCTGATCCCATAAAATCTTCGTTTTCATTCTTCTTTTTGACACTCCCCTCAAGTTGAATAGTGGGATTTCCAAAATTCAACTTGCTCAGACACTTCTGTAAGGTTTTTTCGTTAACAGCTTTTGTTAAAATATCAGCAAGTTGGTCTTCTGACCGAACAAATGGAAGTGTAATGATCTCAGCTTCCAATTTTTCTTTAATGAAGTGTCGATCTACTTTTATATGTTTTGTTCGATCATGCAGCACTGGATTTTCTGAAATTTGAATGGCTGCTACATTATCACTCCAAATTTTGCTAGTCACTTGTGGAGGATACCCTATCTCTGTTAAGAGTCTTCAGATCCAAAGCACTTCGGTTAAACCCCTTGCAATCCCTCGAAACTCTGCTTCGGCACTTGAAAGAGCAACCACCTTTTGTTTCTTACTCCTCCACGTAACAAGATTTCCACCAACCAAAGTAAAGTAACCTGATGTGGATCTTTGGCCGCCTTTATCCCCGGCCTAATCTGCATCAGTGTATAATGGAGTTTCGAGGTGTCCATTTGGTTTGAACAAGACTCCATGTCCTGCCGTTCCCTTGAGATTCTGTTGGGATCGAACCCTATCAGAGGAACAGATAATTAAAGCCAAAACTGGATCAGAGCAGTGGATCCAGAATAAGCAGATGTTTACATACAAGTCTCTCCCCTTGAAAGTGATATCAACATCTGCTGACCTCCTATCTGCTGATCGTGCAAACTGCTGACCTACAACTGCTGCTCAAGTAAAGACATGATGAAAGACTAAAGCCCTGCTGATTCAATCTACTGTCTTGAGTCAAGCACTGCTGATCCGGACAAGTACTGTTGGGTTCACAGCAGTGGAAGGTTGCAGCAGCTGATCTATAGTATGTTTTGTAATGTAATGTAATAGCAGTAGTTAACATAGCAGTGTTTGTATAGATCAGGGGTTAGAGTTTGTTAGGAGGTTAGATGTCACTTTCATGGTGACGTCAGCATTAGATGCTCAGTGGTTTGCTAGTGCCTATAAATAGAACAGTGCTCTGTACTGTTCTATTAGCTCTTTGCATCATCGTCTTCTTTACACGAACAAACACTGAGCTCTGGCTGAGGGGGAGTTTGCATTCATTCATCAATCATTGTAATCGTTATTGAAATAAATTCAATCTTCCGATTCATTGAGAAAATATGTTTGATCAAAGTATTACTCTCGTTTGATTGTATGCAACGTTTGTTTTCATATTAATTCCACTGCACTCTCATCCATTTTCATCTTAATTACAAACACAAAATACAATCAGAATCAAACTCAGATCCAACAATTGGTATCAGAGCTTGGACAGTCAAATTTGAATTAACAATAATTTTGACATAAATAGTTCGGCTCATAATAGTTGATACTGATCGTTTGTTCGTTCGTTGAAAAACAGAGCAAGGATTAATCACCATTAAAGTTTATTTCTCAGTGTCTGTAAAACAACAAGAATAACGTCACAATCTCAGGATGATAAAAACAACATCGGCTCGCTTTTTAAACCACCTATGCTAAAAAGAAATGAGTACAACATCTGGCAGAGGAGGATGGGTCACATCCTCGCTCAACAAAGCATAGGTTGTTGGAGGTCTGTCGTCTTTGGTCCCCATGTTCCCACAGTGCCAAGCACTGAAGATGCTAAAAAGTTCATTCCAAAACCAGTTGAAAATTATACCGAAACCGACTATCAAAAGTTCGAACTAGATGCTAAAGCGTTTAGCATCATAGCATCAGCGCTGCCCAATGAGATATATACTGGACTGTTACACTGTAACAGTGCCAAAGAGTTATGGGACGCGCTTAAGGAACAGTTTGGGGGGACTGAAGAAGTCAGAGAAAACAATAGGGAAATCCTGAACCAACAGTACGAAACATTTTGTCATGTTAGAGGTGAATCACTGACGCAACAATTTGAGTGTTTCAGTTGTCTCATCAGTGAACTGAGGCTTGTTAACACCACTTTTACAAACTCAACTCAAAATAGCAGGTTCCTCAGGTCACTGCCAGAAAAATGGGACACTATAGCTTTTGTCACCCGAAACTCACCTGAGTTCAAGGATCTGACCTTGACCCAACTCCACGGTCGACTCCTGACCTACGAAAGGGAGTTGAACCAGAAAAGGAAGTTACAAGAGTCAGGAAAAGCCGTTGATGATTATACATTCGGTAACACTGCTCTTCTGGGTTAAGAAGAATCTGGGAGCAGTGGTAAGGATCAGGGTTATGATCACTTCATTGACATAACTGCTGGGGAAAATTTTAACAACCCTGATCCTCACTCTGCAGGTTATGCATTCACTGCAAATGAAAACCAGATGTCAGACAATCTAAGCTTTGAACTCAATGATTTACAACATTTTGATCCCACTGACTTAGAAGAGATGTATATTCTGCACCAGTTGGCTTTGCTAAGTGTTAGAATTAGCAAATTCTATAATAGAACAGGGAGAAAATTCCCAGGACTTCATGGGAATTTGAGGGTTGGGTTGGATAAATCGAAAATCAAGTGTTACAAGTGCAATAGGTTAGGGCACTTGCTAGGGAATGCAGAAGTCAAAACACTGGACCAATAGTTACTCACCCTAGCTCTAACCCTAGACCACAAAGTCAAAACACTGTGCACTATACCCAATATACCCCTGCAGCTCAAGTGAACACTGCTCACTATGCTGCTGCCCCTGTGCCGGTGCATTATGTCCAAACTACTGTCCCACAAATTCAGTACGTTCAAACCCCTGCTCCACAGGTACAAGTGCAACCTGTTGCACCTCAAACCACTGCTCCAGCAGCAGTACAACCAGATCAACAAAGCTTTTTCACTCAAGGGTTTGTTGACTGGAGCAGTATGCCTGATGACCTTAGTGATGAAAATTTTGCACTCTCTGCTTTTAATGAACCTTCTAATGATGAATTTTGTTTGATGGCATTAGAGTCAATAACAGAGGGGGTTGAAACTGAAGGTGAACAGCTAAGTGACGAAACAGTGGGTGAGGTGACTGAAGCAGTGGTTACTTTATGGCTGGTGAACTACTGCTGGGAGAAAGTTCAGGTACCCTAATTGAACCACTGACAGATCCATGGTCCGAAGAGAACAAGGAAGAAAAGAAAGAAGAAAAAGCAGGTGAGAAAGAAGAAAGAGCTGATGATGAAGAAAATCCTCAATGTGATTGTGCAATGATGGCTGCTGCCAAGGTATCACCTCAAGTTCTTGAAAAACTGTGTTCTGACAATTGCATTATTGCTTTTGCTAACATCAAAGAGGTGAATGAAAACCTTCGGGATAAAATCTTAACTGATGAAGTCAAATTTGAAAGATCTTTAAAAGAACTTAAAAACAAATTAACTGAAAAGGAAAAAGAGATCAGCAGTCTGAAAGAAGAACAAAGCATAACCAAAACTCAACTCCAAACTATGGTAGAAAAATACCAAGTTTACAAAAAGGAGTTGGAGTCCACCCAGATCACATGTGAGAGATGGGTGGAATCATGCAAAGGGTATGAGGTTATACTTGAAAAACAGATAAAAAGCAATGTGAAATTTGGGGTTGGTTATTGAAAACATGATGATGAAAACACTGCTTTTGGAAAATCTGTTCAAACCACTGATGTAATCACTGAGTTCATACCCACAAACAAGAATGGCCAAGAAGTGAAAATCACTGACAAACTTGGTAACAAAATCACACTTGACAGACCAATGGGATCCTATACTTTTGAGGAACTTGAAGATTATCAGTTTAAACCAAAATGGTCTGATGAGTGTGATATTCTTAAAAATTTCAAGCCAATGGACTTTACATCAACTGATGGTGTTAAAGCTCCAAAAGCTAAAGTCATTCCTCTCAAGGACATCCCACAGAGGTTAAAACCTCTGCTGCAAAGGAGTCCGAAAAGAGAAAGAAGAAAGAAAAAATTGACAACTTGTTTTGCGAATTCTGTGAGAAAAGGAATCATCTAACAAAAGACTGTTTCCACTTGAAAGCTTATGATTTAAACAGAACAAGTGTCATTGTTTCAGCTGAAAGTTGCATTGTTTGTGGTAAAACAAACCACAAGACTCAAGCATGTGTGTATCTCAAAAAATTTGATGTGAAAAAGAATGAGTACATTGCTAAAACATCCTTGAGTCCATCAGCATCATCATCTGTCAAATTCACCAAGAAACAACCACTGTTTGTGCAGTTCAAACAGCTGTCACAAAACAGCTGAACCAAACATCTGTCAAAAGAGATGTTCAGGTTACTGATGCACCCCCTGCCAATCAGTTCAGAAAAGGCAAGGAAAAACAGTCCTACCAAAGGATTCCACACGTTTATGAGGCCTACAAAAGGCCTTCTAAACCTAAAGTGAATAGGCATCCTTTTGGTTATCAACAGGTGATTGGTCAAGACCCCCAACAGTGGTTAGCAAGAAACAGTACTAAAACTGTCCAAACCCCTGACCTAACCACTTTCCATCAATCTGCATCCATCCCAGACACTATTGAGACCCCATCCAAAGCCCTGTTGGCTTTGGAGACCCTAATGAACTAATCCTTTTACTTCATGTGCAGAGAGCTTCTGCATGCTTTGATAGTCTTTGGTATGTAGATAGTGGAGGCTCCAGGCACATGACATGATGTAAAGCCCTCCTCAAAGACTTTAAAATCCATGGAGGGGGTGATATATCCTTTGGGAATAATAGTAAAGGGAAAGTTCTGGGGTCTTGTACAGTGCAGTCTGGAAATGTAAAATTTGAAAATGTCAATCTGATAGACAATCTAAAATTCAACCTTCTGAGTGTATCACAAATGAGTGACAAAGGGTTTGGGTCATTCTTCACAAAAGATTGTTGTAGGATTGTTGGACCAGAAATGGTCAAGAAGATTGAAGCAATAATAAAAAATGGTCAAACTAAACTTGTTGCTCAAAGAAGTGGCAATGTTTATGTTGTTGATATGTCAAAAGAGTGTCCCAGAGCTGATGCCTGTCTGTTCTCAGCTGCCTCTAACAAAGAGACAGAACTTTGGCACAGAAGGCTGGGACACACAAATCTTAAGACAATCACTGAAATTTCAAAAAATGGTTTGGTGAGAGGCCTACCACAAAAATTGTTTTCATGTCCTGAACATTGCATTTCCTGTTTAAAAGGAAAACAACATAAAAGTTCTTATAAGTCCATTGAAGAGTTCAAAACAACCCAGTGTTTGCAAATGCAACACATGGATTTGTTTGGCCCAGTTCAAGTCATGAGCCTCAAGAAGAAAAGATATTGTTTGGTTATTGTTGATGACTTTTCTAGGTTTACATGGACTTTCTTTTTACACTCAAAAGATGAGACTGCAGGAATTTTGCAAGACTTTGTGACATAGGTTGAAAAGCAATTTGACCTTCCAGTGAAAAGCTTCAGGAGTGACAATGGCACAAAATTTAAAAATAAGGAGTTGGATTCCTTCTGTGTGAAGAAAAGGGATTGTAAGGCAGTACAGCATCCCTAGAACACCAGAGCAAAATGGGGTTGTTGAAAGAAAGAACAGAACTTTGATTGAGGCTGCCAGAACCATGCTGGCTGATTCAGGTTTGCCATTAACTTTCTGGGCAGAGGCAGTAAACACTGCTTGCTATGTCCAGAACAGAGTTTTAATAAACCCCAGGCACAAAAAGACTGCTTATGAAATTCTGTATAAAATCAAATCACTGATCTCTTACTTTAAGGTGTTTGGCTGCCCATGCTTTATTTTCAACTTAAAAGATTCCATTTCAAAATTTGCAGCCAAAATTGATTGTGGTTATCATCTGGGATACTCAACCATTGCCAAGGCCTACAAAGTGTTTAATACACGGACCAAGGCAGTGGAGGAGACTTTGAATGTAAAGTTCAATGAACTTTCATCAATGAAAATCCCAGCAAATCCTGCAGATCTGTTTGATCTTGAAAAATTCACTTTTGAAAATACTGCTGTCAAGACTAACAGTGCAGGTCCATCAGAGGATACAACACCAGACTATGGGTATGAAATCATCATCCCTCAAAGGTCTGCCACAAAGGGAAAAGCCTCAGCTGTTCAAAACAGTTGTCAAAGCTCAACCACTGCTACCTCAACAATTGTTGACCAAAGTAGCCCATCAACCACTGCTTCCACATCCTCAAACACTGCTGACAAAAGTCCCCAAATAGTGGATAAAAGTCAGCAGATTTCCACTTCATTACCTCCTATTCCACCACCTTTTGAAGCCACTGCTGGATCATCAAAGTCCCCAGCAGTGGTTAGCTCAGATGATACACATTTGCAGCCTTCACCAACAAATGCCATCATACCATACCAAGGAGATTTAATCTTCTTGAGATCTCATCCACCTGATCAAATCATTGGCAACATCAATGAAGGGGTGCTCACAAGAAGCCAAACCCAAAACATTTGTCTTTTTGCTGGTTTTCTATCACTCCATCAGCCAGTCAAGTACCAAGAGGCACTGAAAGACAATAGCTGGGTAGAAGCCATGCAAGAGGAGCTCCAACAGTTTAAAAGACAACAAGTATGGGAGCTTGTACCACTGCCAGAAGAGGTTAGTCCCATTGGCACAAAGTGGGTCTTCAAGAACAAAACTGATGAAAGGGGCATTGTTGTCAAGAATAAAGCCAGGCTTGTGGTTCAAGGTTACAGACAGGAAGAGGGGATTGATTATGATGAAACATTCGCCCCTGTTGCAAGATTGGAAGCCATTAGACTGTTCCTGGCCTTTGCTGTCAACCACAACATGAAGGTGTTTCAAATGGATATCAAAAGTGCTTTCCTCTATGGTACAATTCAAGAAGAGGTATATGTTTGTCAACCTCCAGGTTTTGAGGATCCATTTTATCCTGATCATGTCTACAGGCTAAACAAAGCCTTGAATGGCCTGAAACAAGCACCAAGGGCCTGGTATGAAACTCTTTCCAACTTTCTACTCTCAAATGGTTTCAAAAGTGGTACCATTGATAAAACACTGTTTTTAAAATGGAGAGGGAAGGATTTAATGATTGTCCAGATTTATGTGGATGACATTATTTTTGGAAGCACATGTAACTCAATGTGTGAAGAGTTTAGAGAACTCATGACAGCTGAGTTTGAAATGAGTGCAATGGGTAAGCTGCAATGTTTTCTTGGTCTCCAAGTACAGCAAATGCAAAATGGAACCTTCATTCATCAAAGCAAATATGCTAAAGAACTTTTGACCAAATTTGATATGAATGATTGTAAACCATGCAGCACACCCATGGCAACAAATAAGCTGGTCATGTCTGATGAAAAAGATGAGCTGATTGACCAAACACTTTATAGAAGCATGATTGGGTCTTTATTGTACCTAACTGCATCTAGACCAGACATCATGTTTGCAACATGTGTCTGTGCAAGAAGTCAATCAGCTCCCAGAAAATCAAACCTCATTGCTGTAAAAAGGATCTTCAGATACATAAAAGGTGCTCCCACACTTGGTATCTGGTATCCAGCTAATGGGAATATCAAGCTTTCAGGCTTTTCAGACAGTGACTTTGCTGGATGTAACACTACAAGGAAGTCCACATCAGGAGGGTGCCAGTTTCTAGGTGATTGCTTAGTTTCATGGCAAAGCAGAAAGCAAGCAGCTGTTTCAACATCCACTGCTGAAGCTGAATACATTGCTGCTGCAAGATGTACAGCCCAACTCCTGTGGCTTCAAAATCAGTTGCTGGATTTTGGTATCACTGCCTTAAAGACACCACTCATGCTGGATAGCCAGGCAGCAGAAAATATTATCAAAAATCCAGTTTCTCATTCAACCACCAAACACATCGACATCAGACATCACTTTGTGAGGGATTGCTATGAAAAAGGTTTGATTTCTCTGCATCATGTCCCAACTAAAGACCAGTTGGCAGATGTGCTCACAAAAGCACTTGATACAGCCACTTTTGAAAGCTTGGTCTCTAGAATTGGGATGCTAAACATGGAATAACAAGCAAAATCTTGTTTTTCCATAAATAAAAGAACTAAAATGTTTTCAGAAAATCAAAAATCCATCCTTAAAAATAGCTAAAAATGAAGTTTTCGTTAAAATCCTTAAAAGTTTGCCATTAACCACTGTTTGTTCAAAAGTCTGCTCTGCTTCAAAGTCTGTCCACTGCTGAAAGCCATCCTCTGCTCTCTCATTTCCTTAATAAACTCTGTTGCTCAAAGGCAGTGTCTTATCCACTGATATACTATCCACTGATAGTGAAAATCATCCACTGCTTCCATTTTACCGTTGTAACCACTGCCTTCATCAGTAACTTTCATCAAAGTACCGTCCTTCATTTCCCCAGAGCTTGGCATGTGGGCAGTACATAGTGGTCAGTACTTTTGTAACTGCTGCCACGTCAGCCTTCACTTTTTCCTCTATAAAACCCCCCACTTCACATCAAAAACAGGGTTTTACTGTCGAATTGAATTCTTCAAAAATTCTCTTCTCAAAACAGTTTTTCATCTCATTTCTTCACAAATTTCTTCGATCATCATCTTCAAAATGACAAAATTGAAGCCATCTGCAAAACCCTCATCCAAATCTTCATCGAAAACAGCCTCTCAAAAGGCAATCTCCACTGAAATCCCATATAAACCATCTCACAATCTCCTGGGTCTTCTCACAAAACCAGGAACCACAAATGTTTTCGATTCCATCATTGACACCATGGCAAAATCAAAGTACAAAACTTTGTTCACCGCCGATGCACCAATCTATGTGGCGACCCAAAGAGAGTTCTGGAAGAATGCAATCCTTGAAAAACAAGGAGACACTGCAACCACCATACACTCTTCTATAAAGGGTAAAGCTGTCCAAATCACGCCACAATCCATTTCAGAGGTCTTTCAACTCGATGATCAGGAAGGTAAAACTTCTTTCACTAAAAACAAGTTACAAACTGACTTCATTGAGAGAGGGTATGAAGCCACAATGATGAAGAAACTTACCTTACAAAAAGGGTATTTTCCTTCTGCATCCAGATTTTTATTTCATACCCTCCTACTATGTGTTTCAAACAAAACCACTTCTTTCAATGAAATCCCTTTAAAGATTCAAAATCTGGTATATGCAATTCTTCAAGAAGAAAATTTTAACTATTCTAGGGAAATCTTTAAAGATTTGGTTAATAATGTTGAAACAAAATCATTCTTACTGTTTCCAAGGTTTTTAAGTTACTATTTTGAAAAGAAATTCAGTAAGGATCATTTAGCTGTAATAAACCAAGGTGATTATACTCAAATAAACAGTTTAACAACTGAAACTTTTTCAAGAATGTTAACACCTTGCAAAACACAAGCAGAGGTGCCTGAGCAGAATTTAGCAGTTACAACTGCTCCTCAGGTATCTGCTGCTGAGCCCACTGCTCAAGGTGATCAAAGCAGCAGACCAACTGTTTTGAAACCCACACCTACAATCCACAAAAAGCCACACAAAAAGAAAAATCAAAAACCCCCCAAACCCATCAAAAAGGCATCTCTGGAGGATGAGATACCAGAGCAAATGCTTGTGACAACACAAAAGTCACTAGAAACCACTGCTGCTACTTCCTCACAGCAGTTGGTACAAATATCTCAACCCATAACCAAAACTCCTCCTGCTTCTTCACAAAAAGAACAGGTTGTACAAATAGGGTCTCCACATCATGATGCTCTAGAAACACTCGTTTCCATCATCCACAACTCAATACCCGGGGCAAATCCTCTTTCTACACCAAACATCACATCCACAATTCCCACACCAACTAAACTACTGTTGGATGCAATTGATTTGAACCAGACACTCACCAGTCCTTCTCAATCACCTATTAATGAGAATATACCTCAACAACTGACTGGGTCTGATGTATCAATCCTTGCTAACCCACCAACACAACCTGAGGAGGTTACACCCCTTGAGTTACAAGTAACTCTTGGTGGTAATCCAAGTGAAGCAGCCACTACAACTGTTGAACCCACTGGTTTACAGTTGGACAGTGGTTACATTAATAAGACTTCCTTGGAGGCAATTCCTTACATAGCACCTCTGCCAACCACCAGTGGATTTATTTATCCTACTGGCAACATCAAAAGGTTGTCAAGTGTTGAAGGAAGAAGACCCCAGTACCAAGAAAAAGGGGCATCAGTGGTTAGTGTTTGGAGTACACTCCCTACCTCAACCACTGATAAAACCACTGATAGTGGGAAATCAGATGATCCCATTAAATTGGGTGATGATTTAAAATACCAGGATTTGACAGAACGAATTGAAAAGTTGGATACATCTGTTGCAGATCTTAAAAATATGCTACAACAGGTGTTGAAACACAAAAGATGCAATCCACTGTTATTCCATCTCAAGCATCTGCTCCACCACAAGCTTTTGCTACAAATGAGCTCTGGAACCTTTTCCAACCTTTTCTCCAACAACAAAAAGAAATGGCTGATCAGCAACATGAAATTCATGTCCAAAAGCTGAGAACCATTATGGAGTCTAGGTACAAGAATACTCAAGCAGATATTAAGACAATCAAGGCCCATTTATTGGAAACCACTGGCACTACTCCTCCAACAGTACTTTTCATTGATCAACTCCCAGAAGATAATGCCAAAAAGGGGGAGAAAATTCAGGAATGGAAGAAGAAACGAATAGATGATGGTCTCTACATTGAACCTGAAAGGGATGCTATGACCAGAAAAATTCCTGTGCCAGATGGTAGTAAAAAGGTTGATGCAACTCAAGAAGCACTTGATGAAGGAGTAGCAAGTGTTAAAAGAGATAAAATGGCAAAGGATATCTCAAGATGGAATGAGGAGAAAAGAGCTTTCATGGAACTGTATGAGCAAGGTTGTTCTGGATCAAAGGATTCTAAAACTCCGAAGACAAAAAGGAAACCTAAGTCCATCCCATCCAGATTTCCAAAGCCTCCAAAACCACCATCCAAAAGCCATCAGCATCAAACCTCCACCCAAACAGCTGTTGTAACTCCTGTTGTATCAACTACTGCTGGTACTTCAGTGGTTTCAACATCTGTTCTCACTTCAACACACACCACTACAACACACACCACAACCACTACTTTACCACCACTGTCACCATCAAAAACAAGCTCACCATCACTTTCACTTGCTGACAAAAAGCAGAAGACAACAGATGTTATAACATCTGTTGTAATGGCAACAGTGGTTGAAACACCAGTTGTTTCAACAACTGTTAGTCAATCACAAACCACTGCCACTCAATTTACCACCACTGTTCCATCTCAAACATTATCAGTCTCTCCTAAACCAAAAAGGAGAAGGCTAATTTTAAAAGATGATGACATATCTCCACCACCAATATCTTCAAAATCCCTGTCACTTGTCACAATTCCAAAACCCATACCTCTCTCTTCAGCTCAAATTTTAAAGCCATTATCTCCTGCTGGTGTCTCATTTCCTCTAGAACTCATTGCAGTTAGGGAAGAAATCAAATCCTTTTATTATGAGGATGACCCAGCCAAAAGGAGTTTGCCATCAATTGCAGGATATCCCAGGCCTAACAATATCGAAGATTACTTGAAACTCAAGGCCAGACAAGCAGAGGATATTGCAATCAAAAACAAAAAAGGAAAATCTGATAGGGAATTTCAGCAAAGCTATCAGTTTCTACTTACACAGGTCAGTGCAATGGAGCGATTTGCTAAAAATGTATGTCAGAAAATTTCAGAAAGGGCAGATGAGTCCTTGAGAAATGACTACATTGAGAACATCATGACCTACAAGAAATACAAGGGGGAGAAACACATGTACAAAAACTGGACCATTCCTGAGCTTGAAAAAGAAGCAGCCAGGATTCAAAAAATGATTAAAAATAAGGTCAAGCAGAATCCTCCTGAAAACTTTAAACAATTTGAAGCTGAGAAGATGTTAGAGTTGAGGAGAATGAAAGAGGAGCTAATTGCAGCTGATTATGGGTCAAAGAACTCTGTGACAAAGTGGGGAGAAGATAGGGTCAGGGCAACCGACAAAAGCTTAGAGGAACTTAGAAAGAAAGATCCAAAAGTTCCACAAAAGCCTGACTACTCAAAAGCAGAGGTCTCAAAAAGACCACCAAAGCTGCAAATCAAACGAACCACTGCTCCAGCTGGTGCTGCCATCTACAAAAGAAGGAGCCAAAACCAGTTTAGTGCAGAAACCATTCAAGATCTAAAAGCTGGAAATGCTATTGTAAAAGCAGGCCTTGAATTAATGATAAAAGAAGATCTTGAATTGGAACAATCTGCAAGTACTGCTCAACCAGTCATGAATAGGCCAGCCTCACCAAATACCTTTGCAAATAAACATCTCCCAAGAAACCCACCAGGCTCAAAAATACAAAAGTGGGAAACTGACAAACAGACCTGCGTATTGACTTTGCTCAGGTCTGGTGGAGAAGTGAAGAAAATATCAAGGGAACAAGCTCTTGGCCTGAGTCTTGAAGATTTGCAGGATCTCCTTGATCTTCCACTTAGCAGGGATGATGAAGACACAGATGCCCTAGACTTTGAACTACAATTTAAAGGTCAGATAAGGGAACCGTTGATGAGGCAATAAAGATTTCCACAATAATGAAGAGTTTTGGCATTATCTGTTCCAGGGGGAGATTGTTGGGATCGAACCCAATCAGAGGAACAGATAATTAAAGCCAAAACTGGATCAGAGCAATGGATCCAGAATAAGCAGATGTTTACATACAAGTGTCTCCCCTTGAAAGTGATTTCAACATCTGCTGACCTCCTATCTGCTGATCGTGCAAACTGCTGACCTACAACTGCTGCTCAAGTAAAGACCTGATGAAAGACTAAAGCCCTGCTGATTCAATCTACTGTCTTATGTCAAGCACTGCTGATCCGGACAAGTACTGCTGGGTTCACAGCAGTGGAAGGTTGCAGCAGCTGATCTATAGTCTGTTTTGTAATGTAATGTAATAGCAGTAGTTAACATAGCAGTGTTTGTATAGATCACGGGTTAGAGTTTGTTAGGAGGTTAGATGTCACTTTCATGGTGAGGTCAGCATTAGATGCTCAGTGGTTTGCTAGTGCCTATAAATAGAACAGTGTTCTGTACTGTTCTATTAGCTCTTTGCATATTCGTCTTCTTTACATGAACAAACACTGAGCTCTGGCTGAGGGGGAGTTTGCATTCATTCATCAATCATTGTAATCGTTATTGAAATAAATTCAATCTTCTGATTCATTGAGAAAAGATGTTTGATCAAAGTATTACTCTCGTTTGATTGTATGCAAAGTTTGTTTTCATATTAATTCCGCTGCACTCTCATCCATTTTCATCTTAATTACAAACACAAAATACAATCAGAGTCAAACTCAGATCCAACAGATACCTTATTATTCTTAAGACTGCTTCCATGTGATCCTTTTTGGGGTTGATGCATGAACTGACTGACTACTCCCAGAGCATATGCTATATCAGGTCGGGTGTGTGATAAGTAAATCAGTTTCTGTACGATTCGTTGGTATCTTCCTTTGTCAGCTAGGTCTGCTTTTTCCTCCATGTACAACTTCTGGTTTGCCATCATTGGAGTGTCTACTGGTTTACAACCAACCATGCCAGTTCCTGCTAACAGATCAAGAACATACTTCCTTTGTTTCATAAAGATCCCATGTTTTGACCTGAAAACTTCAATCCCAAAGGAAATATTTGAGTCTCCCTAGGTCTTTCATCTCAAATTCTGTGAACAAGTTCTTCTTTAGTTTGGATATTTCTTCTTTGTCATCCCTTATAATGATCATAACATCCACATAAATTATCAAACAGGTTGTAAGATTGCGTCTTCTTTTGAGAAACAATGTATGATCTGAATTACTTTGTGTGAACCCATAGTTTTTCATGGCTAGAGTGAATTTCCCAAACCATGCTCTGGGAGATTGTTTCAGACTATAGAGAGATTTTTTAGAAGATATACTTCCCTTTCCCCAAATTCGTCCGTGAATCCATGTGGAGCTTCCATATAGACTTCCTCTTTTAATTCTCCATGTAAGAAAGCATTGTTCACATCAAACTGGTGCAAGGGCCACTGTCACACCCCCAAAATACCACATGCGGAAACCCCGCTAGGCGTGTGACGTACCAGGATCTAGCCACCAATCACATTGAACTAATATCAAGATATTAAACAAAGTTTCCATTTATAATGATAAAACATTCATAAGCATAATCCAAGCTTAACATGTTCAGCGGAAGCAAATAGTAAATCATTGTTTAAATGTTTCAAAACCAAATGTATGTAAAATCACTAAGCAAGTCATGCATATCCAAGCAGTGCGACCCATGACTACTCCAGCAATCCCATATAGCAAGTTCCTAGTCCATATGTCACACCCTGGCTTTTGCGGAAGCGTGGATTTATTTGGTGTGACTTCTTAATACCACAGCAACAATCACAACAATGCTATATGATAGAATACGGATGTTAATCCATTAAAATAGTTGAAAATGCATAACATATTGTCTAAAAACGTTAACCACAATCGACGTTACAAAACATGACTAGTTTAAAGAGAATTCAAAAGACTCAACGATAAGCTACCAACGACACATGAATTGAGACATGCAACTCGTCCAGGAAAGAGTTACACTTCCCAAACCTACGACTCCGGATGACATCCTTATTTGGTACGCAGCTAATCATGCATCACTTGCCAGATCCAAACTAATTCCCTGAAATACATGTAGTTTAAAAAGTCAACAAAAGTTGAGCGAGTTCATGTGTAAGTGAGTATATAAAAGCCTTTAAAATGTCTGTAAAAGTAAAAGTCCCTGGTATGTAGCAATTAAGGAAACCCTGATCACCATTGGGTTGCAAAACCAATAGTATGTGTGAAATGATGCAGGAAGACTCAAACCTAGCAAATTTGTCTCCGGTATGAAGACATAGTCACCACTATGGGCCGCCCCGGCCTCATGGGTGTGGGCTCGCTACACCCAAATAGATCTATCACTTATGTCCCGTGGTCCTACTATGAGGATTAATGACCTTAAGTGTTGTGCCCACCACTCACATGATCGCGTAATAAAAACCCTCCTTAAGCTAATCATACCATAATAAAAGTCTGTAAAGGTCTGTAAATATCTGTAACATGTATTTCACCCCTGAAAAGTAAAACTGAAAATAGTTAAGAGAAAAGGGGGACATGAACTCACAGTAGTGCGTCTTGAACCGAATCTCAAAGTCTGACTGCTACACAACAACCTACACGTACTAATGTCTATTAGACGAACGGGCCGTGCCTTGGCTTAGAGTTTAATATTTAGAGTTGTGTTACTTATAGAGATTTGTGTGATAAATATTTGTTCGCTTAATGTTCTAGTAGATTATAGTCTTAGAAAGTAAGTATTTACTAAGTGTTATAATTTCCGAAAACTTTCGCCATGGCCTCCTCTGTAAATGGAGGTGTCCATGCATAAAACATATCATTTTCTTTTACAAATAACTCATAAAGTGTTCCCACATAGCCAACCCGATAAATCTACATGCAATACCCTAACTACGACTTTTCAGATTTATTACACAAAACATGACTGTTTTCGAGTATTTAAATAAAATAGTTATCCTTTTCCAAAAATTCTCAAAGTTTTACAGAAGGTCATATATAATCTACGATTTATTGTGTAAAAATGTCGGATATCAGTTCCTTACCAATTTTATATAAAAATTCTTTTACTCGACTGCAATCAGATTTGATGCTTTCTGATTGCAGTTTTACGGAAAAATTCACTAAAAATCAACCGTGAGTCGGATCGTCGAAAATCCAGTTGGAGGATCACAAAAACAACCGTGATTATCTACGGTAAAAATTTCATGAGCTGATTTTGCTCAGGTTTTAAGTTTGGACTCTGATTACGAAACACTTTTTCAGCAGAATTATTTCAGCTTTGAGCTGCTGTCCAAAAATAATACTTTAAAAATAGTAAACGGTCTCGAAAAATTGTGATTCCAGTTTCATTAGTTCAGGTATTCAGAATTACACAATTTAGACTCCAGAACTTAACTTTTTCGATTAAAAATGAATCCGGTACAGCCTGTTGAAGGGGCTGGAAAAATTCAATCAGCAAGCTGTTTTGGTGTAGGAGTGACTAACAATGCATAAACAAAGACCCTAACCAAGTTTTATCAATGTTTTAATGTTCAAACACTATGCATGCACTTACCAAGCTCAAACCAACCAGATTTCAATTTCAAACAAACTTTTTATGTATGGTTTTTAGGCAGAATTTTAAGTTCACATTTTAGTGTGCAAGCTTTGTGTGTGTCATGAACATTCAACAAATCGTAACAGGAATCAATGTGGAACAAGGGTATGAATGGACTTACTAATAGCACAAGGCTAGGGTTGGAATCTTAGTGCAAGGATGATGAAGAATGATGGTAAGAAAAACTTGAACAAGACTTCTTGGGAGCACTTCAACTTCACACTTCTATGGAGGATCTTCACAACTTGCAAGAGAGCTTTTAGTGGAAGAAGAAGGAGATGTGAAGGTGATGGTGGTGATTTTCGGTTATGAGAGAGGGGGGGGGTATATGGGCCGAAAATTAAGAGAGAGAGGGGAGAAGATTGGTTGTTGCCTTTGAAATGATGACCTTCCCTTGGAAATGTGCACTACTAGGAGTTAGGGTAATCATACCCATCCTATTGGCCAATGGAAGTGAGATTTGTCTTACACAAGATTTAAACAAAATATTCTCTAATTATTTGGGCAGATTTTCGGTTATGGGGGGGGGGGGGGGTAAGGTGTAAATTTTTGACAACTAATAGGTATTAACTTAGAAGGTTAAGGGTATTTCCAAGTGTAGTGGGTGTATGACATGTTTACATGGTGTATGGGGATTTTCGTGACCATAAATAATTTAAAATGATAAAATAATATTTCTGAAAATATTTTCGTGTCCCGGGTATTGTCTGGTTGTTCGGTTACGTAACGTTCCGTTAAAGCGTTTAACCGTACCGTAAAGTGTCTTTTGTGTATCTTTTTGTAACGAAAACATTCCTGGCACTTAGGAAAGTATACAGGACCACTCTGTTATATTTGTGTAAAATAAAATGCTGAATTTTATAAAAGAACGCGGAATTCTGTAGTTAACGCATGTTTTAGGCACTTACCGGCACTATATCTATCACTTTACGACGCAGACTTATGGTCCTCACTTCTCTATACTACAAACCAGTGTAGTACTCTATCCCTGGCATGAATGGCCATAATAATATTGTCTGTCTAAGTGCTGGTATTGTCAGCATTATTTCTGAATCAACCGTTCAGTGTGTCAACTGTGCTGAGTGCATCAAATATGTCACTAATGTAGGTATGTAATGGATGGAGTGACTGTATGAATATGATGCATGTATATATGATATAGAATCATAGAGCAGTTTAAATTATCAGTTGTAATTAAGCACAGTAATAAGCACGTAATTAAGATTAATTAATTTGTACAGTACCTGAAATTTTGAGGGTTGTCACATTCTCCCCCCGTTAAGAAAATTTCGTCCCGAAATTTTAGGTCCTACGCCTAGTTGCAGGGGTCTTAGGGAATAAATGTGGGTATTTGGCCTTCATGCCATCCTCACGTTCCCACGTGAATTCTGGCCCATGCCTAGCGTTCCATCGCACTTTGACGAGCTTGAACTTCTCCGGCGTGTCTTTTTAATCTTCCAATCAGTGACCTCAACAGGTTCTTCAACAAAGTGGAGTGTGTCGTCGATGTGAACTTCGTCAGCAGGAATGATGATGGTGTGTTGAGTTGGACTCCGTTTCAGGTTCGATACATGGAATGTATCATGAACGCCATTGAGTTCAGCAGGCAGGTCCAACTTGTAAGCTACAAGCCCAATCCTTTGAAGGATTTTGAAAGGGCCAATGTAACGCGGATTCAATTTCCCCCGCTTCCCAAAGCGCGTCACACCCTTCCAGGGTGAAACCTTTAACAACACCATATCCCCAACCTGATACTCCACGGACTTCCTGTCTAGATCTGCGTAGGCTTTCTGTCTGTCGCAAGCCGCCTCGATGCGTTTTCGAATTTGCGCAATCTTGTCTGTCGTCTCTTGGACGATTTCGGGACCAGCGAGCTGCCTATCACCTGCATCAGCCCAGCATAGTGGTGATCGGCACTTGCGTCCGTAAAGAGCTTCAAATGGTGCGGCTCTAATACTTGTGTGGTAGCTGTTGTTGTACGAAAATTCGACCAATGGTAAATGATTATCCCAGCTACCACCTAGATCCATTACACATGCTCTCAGCATGTCCTCCAATGTCTGAATAGTTCTTTCACTTTGGCCATCAGTCTGCGGATGAAATGCAGTGCTCAGATTCAACTGCGATCCAAAAGCTTCTTGGAAGGATTGCCAAATCCTTGATACAAACCTCCCATCTCTATCTGAGATAATTGAGAGAGGCACTCCATGACGCGCCACAATCTCACGCATGTAAATCTCCGCAAGTTTACTCGTGTTGTCTTTCTCTTTGATTGGCAAGAAGTGTGCAGACTTTGTTAGTCGGTCTACTATTACCCAGATCGTGTCATGGCCCTTGGGTGTCTTTGGTAGTTTCGTTATGAAGTCCATAGAAATTTGTTCCCATTTCCATTTGGGTATTTCAGGGTGCTGCAGGAGACCTGAAGGCTTTTGGTATTCGGCTTTTACCTTGGCGCATGTTAAGCATTTACTAACATATACCTGAACATCGCCTTTCATCCTTGGCCACCAATAGAAATCCTTAAGATCTTGGTACATTTTATCCGCTCCTGGATGAATCGAGTATCGCGACTTGTGAGCTTCATCGAAAATGACTTTTCTTAATCCGCCGAACAGGGGAACCCAAATTCGTTTCATGAAGCATAGAGTTCCTTCTTCGTTTGGTATCAACTGCTTCTCCATCCCACGGAGATATTCCTCCTCGATATTCCTTTCTTTGAGGGCTTCCCTCTGCGCGACACGAATGCGCAATGAGAGGTCTGTCTGGACGATCATCTCCAAAGCCCTAACCCTTATGGGCTTGATCCTTTCTTTTCGACTTAGGGCATCGGCGACCACATTCGCCTTCCCTGGGTGATACTTGATCTCACAATCGTAGTCGTTTAATAGTTCAACCCAACGCCTTTGCCTCATGTTAAGTTCCTTTTGATTGAATATGTGCTGCAGGCTCTTATGATCAGTGAAGATCGTACATCGTGTGCCGTATAAATAATGTCGCCAGATCTTTAATGCAAACACCACCGCGCCCAGTTCCAAATCATGGGTGGTGTAATTTTTCTCGTGTATCTTTAGTTGGCATGAGGCATAGGCTATAACTTTCTGGCGTTGCATCAACACGCAACCCAACCCTTGACGCGAGGCGTCACAATATACCACGAAGTCTTCCGTGCCTTCGGGTAGGGATAGAATGGGTGCGTCGCAAAGCTTGTTCTTCAATATCTGAAACGCTTCTTCCTGCTTGTCACCCCAATCAAACTTCTTATCTTTCTGCGTGAGTGCGGTCAGGGGTTGAGCTATTTTTGAGAAATCCTCAATAAACCTTCGGTAATAGCCAGCCAAACCTAAGAACTGTCGAATCTCAGTTGGCGTCTTGGGAGTCTCCCAATCCTTGATTGCCTCGATCTTTGTGGGATCAACATGAATTCCATTTCCATTTACCACGTGACCAAGAAACTGGACTTCGCGTAGCCAAAACTCACACTTTGAGAACTTAGCGTATAACTTCTCCTTCTTGAGTAGCTCTAGAATAGCTCTTAAGTGCTGTTCATGCTCGTCCCTTGTCTTTGAGTAGATTAGAATGTCATCGATAAACACGATCACAAACTTATCCAGGTACGGCTTGCAAACTCGGTTCATCAGGTCCATAAAAACTGCCGGTGCGTTTGTTAATCCAAATGGCATAACCAAGAACTCGTAATGTCCATAACGAGTCCTAAAGGCCGTCTTCGGGATACTTTCCTCTTGTATCCTTAGTTGGTGGTATCCTGAGCGAAGATCGATCTTTGAATAGAAGCTTGAACCTTGCAGTTGATCAAACAGGTCATCAATTCTCGGCAAAGGATAACGGTTCTTGATAGTCAACTTGTTAAGCTCGCGGTAGTCTATACACATACGAAAAATACCATCCTTCTTTTTAACGAACAGGACCGGAGCCCCCCCAAGGTGAGAAGCTTGGTCTGATGTATCCTTTATCTAATAGGTCCTGAAGTTGTGTCGACAATTCCTGCATTTCTGATGGAGCAAGTCTGTAGGGCGCCTTGGCTACAGGCGCGGCGCCTGGAACCTAGTCAATGTGGAACTCGACTTGCCGTTGTGGCGGCAATCCTGGCAAGTCTTCTGGGAAGACTTCAGGATATTCTCTTACAACTGGAATGTCTTCAATCCTTGGCTCAGCAGCTTCTTTATCCACGATGTGTGCCAAAAAGGCAACACACCCCTTCCGTAAACACTTTCTAGCCTTCAGACAGCTAATGATTCTCAGTGGCGTATCACGCTTCTCTCCGTGTACTACGATCGTCTCTTCATCCGTCATTGGGATGCGGATGGTCTTCTCATGACAAACGATCTCGGCCTTATTGCTCGATAACCAATCCATTCCCACTACTACGTCGAAGCTTCCCAACTCGACTGGTAGTAGATCTAGCTTAAATTCGTGTCCTCCCAGTTCTATGATGCATCCCCTGATGACTTCTCCCGTTTCAATTAATTTCCCATTCGCTAATTCGATCGAGTATGGAACGTCTAATTTACTAGTGGCCAACCCAAGTATATTCTTAAACTCTAATGATACGAAACTATAATCGGCACCAGTATCAAAAAGAACAGATGCAAAGCATTGGTTTATAGGGAACGTACCGGTGACAACGTTCGGATCTTGGCGCGCCTCCCTCGCACCAATGTTAAAGATTCGGCCTTGCGTCTGATTCAGCTTTGGGCAGTCTCTTTTGAAGTGCCCCGTGTCACCACAATTGAAGCATCCTGGCCCTCGACCATTTCCATTACCATTTCCACCTCGATTTCCGTTGGTTCCTCGATTTCCGGCTTGATTGGCGATATTCCCACGGTTACCATTTCCCCCGTTATTTCCTTGTGGCCGGTTTCCATTACCACGGTTGTTGTTATTGAAATTCCTTTGGCCACCCTGGCCCGATCCAACCTAGCATGTCTCCTTTAAATGACCCGTCCTCCCGCAGGACTCACATTTTCTAAATCGGCATGGACCGGGGTGATGGAACTGGCAAATACCACACTTGGGCAGAGTGCCCATGTAACCTTTTCCTCTGTTTTCATCACCGGTTTTGGCTCTGACCGGTGTGCTCGAATCACCCCTCTTGCTCACATTGCTTGTACTCTGCTTGAAGTTGGAAAACTTTCGTTTGTTATCGCCAGCTGACTCCGCGTGAGTCTCCTTCTTCTTGGTTTCAGAAATCGAGAACTTGTCCAACCTTACGGCCTCCTCCGTAAGTGCCACACTAACGTCAATTGCCTCCGTAATTGTTGCCGGCTTGGACGTGGTCACCATACTCAGAATTTGGGGTGCCAATCCCCAGATAAAGCGCTCGATCCTTTTGAATTCCGGTGTAACCATATAAGGTACCACAAGCGACAAGTCATGGAATCTCTGAACATATTCTGCGATTTTGGGACCGTCCATCTTTAGATGCCAGAACTCTGTTTCCAGTTTCTGGATCTCAGCTCTGGAGCAATACTTCCTGCGCATCAGCTCTTTCAGTTCAGCCCCCAAGTCATGGCGTATGCTGCAGCCTCTCCTAGGGTTTGAACTTGGAGATTCCACCATGAGAGGGCACCGTCAGTGAAGAGCCCAGAGATGTGTGTAACTTGTTGTCCCGGCGCACATTTGCTCATTCTTATTGTTGTTTCAGTCTTCTCGGTCCAGCGGGTAAAAGCCACGGCACCTCCAGTGCCATCGAAGTTTAGTGGCTTGCAATCTAAGAATTGCTTGAAAGTACATCCTGTACAAGCAATGTTATTATTAGTAGTCGCGTATGAATCATCCAAATATAGTGTAATGTGTCTCCTATGACTGATCATTACCATTCGGGGGGTTGTTGTTGTTGTTCGAGATGTTTCTACTTGTTTCTCCCTGAGAAGCAGCGTATTGCGCAATAGCAGCCGCGATGATCCCTTGTAGTTCCGCCTGGTTAGTTGGCATGCGTACTTCACGTCGTGGAGGCATTTTCTAGAGGATGTTTCACGTTGGTCAGGCCATAGTAGCATACAATCATATGTATATGTAGTAACATTCATTATTTACATAACATCTCATGTCATAACCATAACAACAAAAAAAATCAACAATGCATGAAATTTGAAGACTTACAACTTAAGTTTCATAAACAAAATCACCATTATAGTCTCACAATTACATCATGTGTCAAAATATATTAAGGGCTATATCCCCCTTGTCCGAGTGCAATAACCAATAAATCAAAAATCAAAACGTGGTCTCAAAAGGTCTTCATAATCATGGCTCGAGCACTGTCTTCTCACTAGTAGTAGCCTGTCTGTAGAAGATCTGGAATCCCTGTTGCCCCAAATATCCCTAAGCTGATGGTGGAGGAGGAGGTGGAAAATGAGAGAAAATCAATCGGCGCAACTGCACCAAGTCCTCCTCAAGTGCATAGGCAAATCGCAACACGAAAGCGACCTGTCGATCGAGAGGGAGGAACTGAATGTCTGGATCCTGAAACGATGGAAAGGAGGTGTGCAATGCGGGAAACTGGGCCTGACAGGGACAGTGAGGATGTGGAGCTCTCTCCAATCGCTGGACACATCGCCTCAAGGCGTCTCGCTGAAACTGTAGTGACGCGAGCGTGTCCTCTACAGAGAATCCATCATGGAAGTAAGGGTCGGATACATGCATGACATGGGGCGCTGACCATGGGGACGGTTCGCCCATCGGGGCTGAAACCGGGAGTGTAGTGTGTGTGGTAAACGCAAACTGCGAAGTGACATGGGGAAACTGGGTCACGAAGGGTGCAGAAAATGACACTGGTGGAACAAAATCTGGATAAGAGAGCTGCGGTAAGAGCTGGCTATCCTCTGGCATGAATGAGGTGTGGCCGAAAAGCTGACTCGACGATCCCTCCCCAGGTTGGGGCGGAGGGATGTCCTGAAGGAATGTGATAGGAAGGTCGGTACGATGGGTATCGGATGTGGATGGAGGAAACAAGGGAGCATCGAGTGGTGCAGCGAGGAGTGCGGGAGGGGGAGTGACTGGGACTACATACGGAGGGTAGTCATCCTCCTCAATCCACCCATTGCTGGAGTGGGCGTACCTCGGGTCCATGTGGGTAGCGAACGGTGCAAGGTCATCAAAAATATCCATGGGATCGGGTATGGGTGCTATACCTGGTATCTCCACGGCTGATGGTGCAACAACAGGGGTATCAGTGACAGTAACAGGGTCAGTGGCAAGAGCGGGCTCGGAAACGACTGGAGCGGGCTGATAATCAGCAAGTATGGCAGGAATCGGATCATCTGGATGAACAGGAGCCTCAGCAGGCTGCTCCAACTCCATCTCCTCATCAGCGTCCATGCGCGGAATGTAACCGAGTCCCAGCGGTGGGATATGAGAAGCTGTCGACTCGGAGGAATCTGGAGCAGACGAATCAGACTGAACCTCCCTATCGGAAAGCTCGACCATGGGAACAATAGGCTCAACAACTGGAACATCGACAACTGGAACGCCGTCCTCCACCGGGGCCCTACCATCCTGGTCTCCCTCCGGGGGACCCTCGATGGGTAGCACGACATCATCATCGGGTAACACGTCGAGAGGCTGTTCCTCAAAGGGAACTGCAGCAAAAGGAAGAGGAGCAGGGATCGGGACGAGGGGTAGATCCTCTCCTGGCGGGCCATCAGCTAAGGGCATGTCGCCGCCGAAGTCCGGTAGGGCGAAGGGCTGAAAGTCGTCTTCGTCAGTGCTCGTGTAGTCCGAAGTGAAAACTCCTGAGTCTGTGGCCATCTCGTCGTCGGAAGTAAAGGCCATCGGGTCGCTCGTATTAGATACTCCGCTGCCGGAAGATGCCATGGTGTCTGTAATACAACCACAACATATGCACACAAATAAGGTAAGCATGTAAACAAATAAAGAAGGAAATCATGTATGCATCCTAGTCTTTCCATATTATTCTCTAAACTGAACTCCCTAGCCTCTCAGACTACCCTGGTCTCTAAGACCAAATCTCCCAGTCTCTAAGACTAAATCTTTCCCAATCTCTAAGATTGAACTCCCTCAGTCTCTAAGACCGAAGTAAAAAAAAAAAATTTGAAAAGTGTATTTGTGCCTTTTGTTTGTAAAAATGTTTGTGCCCTGGATCTGGACTTTTAGCGTATGCAAATGTAAAAATGCTTGAAAACATTTTCGTGAGAGCCCTAGTGATCATAGTCTAGACTCGAGAATGAATCCAAGTTCGCTATGATCGAGGCTCGGATACCAAGCTGTCACACCCTGGCTTTTGCGGAAGCGTGGATTTATTTGGTGTGACTTCTTAATACCACAGCAACAATCACAACAATGCTACATGATAGAATACGGATGTTCATCCATTAAAATAGTTGAAAATGCATAACATATTGTCTAAAAACGTTAACCACAATCGACGTTACAAAACATGACTAGTTTAAAGAGAATTCAAAAGACTCAACGATAAGCTACCAACGACACATGAATTGAGACATGCAACTCGTCCAGGAAAGAATTACACTTCCCAAACCTACGACTCCGGATGACATCCTTATTTGGTACGCAGCTAATCATGCATCACTTGCCAGATCCAAACTAATTCCCTGAAATACATGTAGTTTAAAAAGTCAACAAAAGTTGAGCGAGTTCATGTGTAAGTGAGTATATAAAAGCCTTTAAAATGTCTGTAAAAGTAAAAGTCCCTGATATGTAGCAATTAAGGAAACCCTGATCACCATTGGGTTGCAAAACCAATAGTATGTGTGAAATGATGCAGGAAGACTCAAACCTAGCAAATTTGTCTCCGGTATGAAGACATAGTCACCACTATGGGCCGCCCCGGCCTCATGGGTGTGGGCTCGCTACACCCAAATAGATCTATCACTTATGTCCCGTGGTCCTACTATGAGGATTAATGACCTTAAGTGTTGTGCCCACCACTCACATGATCGCGTAATAAAAACCCTCCCTAAGCTAATCATACCATAATAAAAGTCTGTAAAGGTCTGTAAATATCTGTAACATGTATTTCACCCCCGAAAAGTAAAACTGAAAATAGTTAAGAGAAAAGGAGGACATGAACTCACAGTAATGCGTCTTGAACCGAATCTCAAAGTCTGACTGCTACACAACAACCTACATGTACTAATGTCTATTAGACGAACGGGCCGTGCCTTGGCTTAGAGTTTAATATTTAGAGTTGTGTTACTTATAGAGATTTGTGTGATAAATATTTGTTCGCTTAATGTTCTAGTAGATTATAGTCTTAGAAAGTAAGTATTTACTAAGTGTTATAATTTCTGAAAAAATTCGCCATGGCCTCCTCTGTAAATGGAGGTGTCCATGCATAAAACATATCATTTTATTTTACAAATAACTCATAAAATGTTCCCACATAGCCAACCCGATAAATCTACATGCAATACCGTAACTACGACTTTTCAGATTTAGTACACAAAACATGACTGTTTTCGAGTATTTAAATAAAATAGTTATCCTTTTCCAAAAATTCTCAAAGTTTTACAGAAGGTCATATATAATCCACGATTTATTGTGTAAAAATGTCGGATATCAGTTCCTTACCAATTTTATATAAAAATTCTTTTACTCGACTGCAATCAGATTTGATGCTTTCTGATTGCAGTTTTACGGAAAAATTCACTAAAAATCAACCGTGAGTCGGATCGTCGAAAATCCAGTTGGAGGGTCACAAAAACAACCGTGATTATCTACGGTAAAAATTTCATGAGCTAATTTTGCTCAGGTTTTAAGTTGGGACTCTGATTACGACACACTTTTTCAGCAGAATTATTTCAGCTTTGAGCTGCTGTCCAAAAATAATACTTTAAAAATAGTAACCGGTCTCAAAAAATTGTGATTCCAGTTTCATTAGTTCAGGTATTCAGAATTACACAATTTAGACTCCAGAACTTAACTTTTTCGATTAAAAATGAATCCGTTACAGCCTGTTGAAGGGGCTGGAAAAATTCAATCAGCAAGCTGTTTTGGTGTAGGAGTGACTAACAATGCATAAACAAAGACCCTAACCAAGTTTTATCAATGTTTTAATGTTCAAACACTATGCATGCATTTACCAAGCTCAAACCAACCAGATTTCAATTTCAAACAAACTTTTTATGTATGGTTTTTAGGCAGAATTTTAAGTTCACATTTTAGTGTGCAAGCTTTGTGTGTGTCATGAACATTCAACAAATCGTAACAAGAATCAATGTGGAACAAGGGTATGAATGGACTTACTAATAGCACAAGGCTAGGGTTGGAATCTTAGTGCAAGGATGATGAAGAATGATGGTAAGAAAAACTTGAACAAGACTTCTTGGGAGCACTTCAACTTCACACTTCTATGGAGGATCTTCACAACTTGCAAGAGAGCTTTTAGTGGAAGAAGATGGAGATGTGAAGGTGATGGTGGTGATTTTCGGTTATGAGAGAGGGGGGGGGGTATATGGGCCGAAAATTAAGAGAGAGAGGGGAGAAGATTGGTTGTTGCCTTTGAAATGATGACCTTCCCTTGGAAATGTGCACTACTAGGAGTTAGGGTAATCATACCCATCCCATTGGCCAATGGAAGTGAGATTTGTCTTACACAAGATTTAAACAAAATATTCTCTAATTATTTGGGCAGATTTTCGGTTATGGGGGGGGGGGTAAGGTGTAAATTTTTTACAACTAATAGGTATTAACTTAGAAGGTTAAGGGTATTTCCAAGTGTAGTGGGTGTATGACATGTTTACATGGTGTATGGGGATTTTCGTGACCATAAATAATTTAAAATGATAAAATAATATTTCTGAAAATATTTTCGTGTCCCGGGTATTGTCTGGTTGTTCGGTTACGTAACGTTCCGTTAAAGCGTTTAACCGTACCGTAAAGTGTCTTTTGTGTATCTTTTTGTAACGAAAACATTCCTGGCACTTAGGAAAGTATACAGGACCACTCTGTTATATTTGTGTAAAATAAAATGCTGAATTTTATAAAAGAACGCGGAATTCTGTAGTTAACGCATGTTTTAGGCACTTACCGGCACTATATCTATCACTTTACGACGCAGACTTATGGTCCTCACTTCTCTATACTACAAACCAGTGTAGTACTCCATCCCTGGCATGAATGGCCATAATAATATTGTCTGTCTAAGTGCTGGTATTGTCAGCATTATTTCTGAATCAACCGTTCAGTGTGTCAACTGTGCTGAGTGCATCAAATATGTCACTAATGTAGGTATGTAATGGATGGAGTGACTGTATGAATATGATGCATGTATATATGATATTGAATCATAGAGCAGTTTAAATTATCAGTTGTAATTAAGCACAGTAATAAGCACGTAATTAAGATTAATTAATTTGTACAGTACCTGAAATTTTGAGGGTTGTCACACCATAGTACCTAACGACCTGCGAGCATGCAACAAGTGTATCAGACAACGCTGGTGAGTTCATAGTTTTACGAAAACGTTAATTACCAAGTGATTAGTTCAGTTCATTGTTAATAATGTTGATAATAACTCGAGTACCGTACAAGATGACTTCCAGATTGTTTTGCCCGTCCCCAATTCCCCCTATCTAAGAATTGGTCATGATTAAGGTTATTAGTTCACGCCCGTCCTCTCAGGTACGGTATGAGGTTGCCAAGACTAATAGCGCTATCAACTAATACCCCGTTACCTCTCAGGTAACTATTCGGTATAAGATGGGACTTAAGGTGATAGGAAATGAGTGTATTATCTAACATTCCTGTTTTTACCCAAAAGACTTATTCCTCTCAGGAAGACCCATTGATTGTCCCACCCACCGGGACGCATGCTCAAGAGAAGTGAACTCACCTTAGATTTGCTCGGTATGTTAAGTTACCGTTCCAAGTTGGTCAACCCAAACCTTACCGTGGTTACCAATAACATCAGTTTCATTATCAATTAAAACACGTATTATCACAGATTGCATATATCATAAAAATCACCGTACACACGTAGCACATACCCAGTTCTTATACAAGTCCACATCCCATGTGGATGTCACATAACAACCCATAACAGGTGAGTGTTCTACTTACACAAGTCGAATCAGATTTCTCATTCTTAATCATCATGGTTATCAGGAAACACATAGTATTTTATAAACACAAGTATCCATCATCACATACATCATGATCTGTTTACTGTTCTGTCCATTTACTCATATGTCAAAGAATCCTAGCGACGAAGGACTATCCTTCGTCGAGATTGGGTTCGACGAAGGTTCTCATGGCGAAGGCTCATCCTTCATCGAGATAAGATGTGACGAAGTATTCATTCTTCGTCGAGGTGGGGTTTGGTGAAGAACCACAAGGTTCGTCAAGAATCAGTTCAACGAAGAACCAATTCTTCGGCGCACCCTTATCAGTTACAGTTTCCTTCTGTGTTTCCCTAACTTTCTCGTAACATCAGTCAACACATTTTTCAGCATGATTAGTGGATCAAACAACAGTTCATATAAACCCTAATTGCTGCTCATTAACAAAACTAATAGACCACAATATTAACATTGAAATACATTATCATAGATTCACATAATTTTAATCATATATAATCAGGATTCCAATCCAACCACTAACATCCTCATTCTCGTGCAAGTCAGATTATCACTTCCATTATAAATCAACAATCCCATCATGAATATGAACGTATTAAAATCATCAACCCTCATCATGCAAATTCTAGATTTGCAATATTATTAAGGAACCCTAATCTCACACAAAATCACAACATCAGAATCACAACACCAGAATTTCATCGAATAACAACGTTAGACACTAACCGTGATACCGAAGTGTTTAGATAAATCGAGATGGAAAGGCTTCGAGATTCCCTACTACCGTCGCACAGAGGATGGGAAGAGAGGACTTTAGGGTTTTGTGCTTACGTCTACTAATTATAAGAGGTTATACAAACAACATAACAGTTGGGCCGCGAACCACCCTAGGCCGAGGCCCTTTTCTGCGATGTCTCACTTGGCAAAGAATGATTCTTCGCCATGATGTGAGTATGACGAAGAGTCAACCTTCGTCGATGTTGGTTGTGACGAAGACCATTCTTCGTCGATGGGTGAGTGTGACGAAGACTACTCTTCGTCGAGTGTTTCTAAATCAAGATTAAACATAACTATAAACATTACACAATACTTACGTTTTTCATGCAACACTCAAACGTAGCAATACTTTAATCATTCAAATAAACTACACACGACACCACGTAAAACAAATTGTAAAAACAGGATTGTGAAAGAAGTGATGCGTATATGAAAGACCTTGAAATCTCGGGTTGTAACATCATCCCCAACTTGAAAGAAATTTCGTCCAAAAATTTTACAAGTAATCCAAAGCAGCAAGATGTTTAATCAGGATGACTGTGGATTTTCCTCGGGTGGCACATCATCCCCAACTTGAAAGGGAATTTCGTCCCGAAATTCACCAGTTGCATTAGATTTAGATTGGTCAGTTGGGAATAATTGAGGATACTTGAGCTTCATCTGATCCTCGCGTTCCCATGGGAACTCTGGTCCACGTCTTGAGTTCCAACGGACTCTCACGATTGGAATTCGACTATGCTTACAAACCTTGACTTCCCGATCCATGATTTCGATGGGTTCTTCGACAAACTGCATTTTTTGTCGATTTTCAGTTCCTGAAGTGGTGCCACAAGTGTTTCATCGGACAAACACTTCTTTAATTGAGAGACATGGAAGACATCATGAACGTTACCCAACTCAACAGGTAACTCGAGCTTGTAGTCCACTTTACCAATTCGTTCTAGAATTTTAATGGCCCAACATATGGCGGATTAAGCTTGCCGCGTTTCCCAAAGTGTACCACGCCCTTCCAGGGCAAGGCTTTCAGCATAACACGATCGCCTACAGCGAACTCCAAAGGTTTCCAACGCTTATTAGCGTAGCTTTTCTGACGGTCACGCGCCGCCTCCATATAATTTCTGATTTGGACAATCTTCTCTGAAGTTTCCAGTACAAGTTCCAGACCTGTGATCTGGCTGTCACCCACCTCAGCCCAACAAAGAGGGGAACGACATTTCCGCCCGTACAATGCTTCAAACGAAGCTGCCTGAATACTGGTATGGTAGCTGTTGTTATAAGAGAACTCTATCAACGGTAAGTGTTTCTCCCAGCCTTTGCCAAAATCGATCACACATGCTCGCAGCATGTCTACAAGTGTCTAAATGGTTCGTTTACTTTGACCATCCGTCTGTGGGTGATAAGCAGTACTCATGTCAAGACGTGAGCCGAATGATTTATGTATCGACTGCCATAAATCGGATATGAAACGCGGGTCGCGATCAGAGATAATAGAGGTTGGCACCCCGTGCCTAGAAACCACCTCTTTTAGGTAAACCGCAGCAAGTTGTGAGAACTTATCTGTTTCCTTGATTGCTAGAAAGTGCCCTGACTTTGTGAGATGGTCAACGATCACCTAGATGGTATCGTTTCCGTTTTGAGTTCTTGGCAAGCCAGTGATGAAATCCACAGCGATTTGCTCCCATTTCCACATGGGTATCTCTGGTTGCTGAAGTAGGCCTGAGGGTTTCTGATACTCTACCTTGACTTTCACACAAGTCAAACATTTACTCACATACATCGCGATGTGAGCCTTCATCTTCGGCCACCAGTACAACGCTTTTAGATCCTGATACATCTTATCAGAACCTGGGTGAACAGAGTATCGAGACTTGTGTAGTTCGTCCATCACGAGCTCTCTAAGATTGCCATACAAAGGAACCCATATCCGTTCCATAAAATAACAGATGCTGTCTGACCTCTCCACGAGTCATTTCTCCATGCCCTGCAAATATTCAGCTTCCAGGTTTTCCTCCTTTAATGCTTCGGTCTGAGCAGAACGGATCTGATCAGGTAAGTTAGATTGGATAGTGAGCTGCAGAGCGTGGACACGCTTGGGCTTTGTTTCCTTTCGACTAAGGACATCAGCTACGATGTTAGCTTTACCTGGGTGATATTTGATAGCACAATCATAGTCATTTAAGAGTTCTACCCACCGACGCTGTCACATGTTCAACTCTTTCTGATCGAAAATATGCTGGAGGCTCCTGTGATCGGTATAGATAGTGCATTTGGTACCGTACAGATAATGCCTCCAAGTCTTTAGCGCGAAAATCACGACCCCCAACTCCAAGTAGTGAGTTGTGTAATTCTGCTCATGAACCTTCAACTGCCGAGAAGTGTAAGCTATTACCTTCTCGCGTTGCATTAGCACACAACCGAGCCCCTGAATAGAAGCATCATAGTAAACTACGAAATCTTCGGTACCCTCAGGTAAAGACAAGATTGGTGCACTACAGATTTTCTGTTTCAAGAGTTGGAAAGCATCTTCCTGCTTCATTCCCCAAGAGTATATAACGCCTTTCTGTGTCAACGAGGTAAGAGGTTGAGCGATCTTTGAGAAATCCTTAATAAATCTGCGATAGTACCCAGCGAGACTGAGAAATTGTTGCACCTCCGAAGGATTCTTCGATGCCGCCCAGTTTCTGATAGCATCAATTTTTGTAGGATCCACGTGTATCCCCATTTCGTTAACAATGTGGCCGAGGAAGTGTACCTCTCGAATCCAGAAGTCACACTTAGAGAATTTCGCGTAGAGTTGCTCCTTCCTCAGGAACTCCAAGATAAGATGAAAGTGTCGCTCATGGTCCTCCTTTCTCTTAGAGTAGATCAAGATATCATCGATAAACACAATGACGAAATCATCGAGATACGGTTTGCACACGCGGTTCATGAGATCCATGAAAACCGCTGGTGCGTTTGTCAACCCGAATGGCATAACCAAAAACTCATAATGGCCATACCGCGTTCGAAAAGCTGGTTTTGGAACATCCTCCTCTCGAACTCTCACCTGATGATAGCCCGATCTTAAGTGGATCTTCGAGTAGAAACTTGACCCTTGCAACTGGTCAAACAGATCGTCGATACGTGGTAAAGGATAACGGTTCTTGACGGTTACCTTGTTAAGTTCACGGTAATCTATACACATTCGAAAGGACCCGTCTTTCTTCTTCACAAACAGAACTGGGGCTCACCAAGGCAAAGAACTGGGTTGGATAAAACCTCTATCCAACAGTTCTTGGAGTTGATTTGATAGCTCTTGCAACTCTTCCGGTGCAAGACGATAAGGAGCACGGGCAATCGGGGCTGCTCCTGGTGTAAGGTCAATATGAAATTCTACCTGAAGGAGTGGAGGTAAACCAGGAAGTTCTTCAGGAAAAACGTCAGAAAATTTCTGAACAACTGGTAAGTCCTCGATTTTTCTCTCTTCAGGCTGAGTATCGGTAACAAGCGCTAAAATAGCAAGGTAGCCCTTTTGTAAACACTTCTAAGCTTTCATGGTTGAGATGATGCCAACCACATCACCACTACGATGACCTTGGACCGACAAAGATTCTCCACTGGGGAGAGGGATACGCACAATTTTTTCCTTACAGAGAATTTCCGCTTGGTGCTTAAACATCCAATCCATACCAATGACCATATCAAAACTTCCAAGAGTAACGAGGAGTAGGTCAATGTCGAACACTTGACCCATAAGATCGAGTTTACACCCAAAAAGAACATGCGAGGCTTCAATCGATTTGCCATCAGCTAATTCTGTTAGTGCATTCATCTGTCGACTTCGTCTTACATCGAGTCTCGGGTTCGTTGTGGATTTGTTCAAGCATGATGTCATGATGACATCATCAAGATGACATCATCAATGACATCACCTCACAAGAAGACAAAGTAATATGCATGTTTTACGTGAAATTAGAATTGTTATAGTTTAAATGTGATTTCGCTCTTAGGGTTAGTATAGGTGATTTCGCTTATTCGTACATGGTGATTTCGCTTATTCGTACACAAGTGATTCCGCTTATTTGTCATAGGTGATTTCGCTTATTTGGACATCATGTCCATATGAGCGAAATCCAACCCTATATATAGGTGAAGGATGAGCGAAATCATTAGTAACTTCTTGTTTCCGGTAACGAATTGCTGTCGAAGTTCTGTTTGACTTGTAATCAGTGTAAAATCAATATACAAGGCAAGATTTAGTAGAACAAGCTGTTTGTCGTGTCCGTTTCTTGTTATTCCGCACCTGAAACGGATTAGAACACCTCCGATTGACTCGTTCGGGTCAGCACGCGATCCTACAAGTGGTATCAGAGCTCAGGACGAGGAGTTCTGCATATATCAGCTTGTTTTAATCTCTATTTCTATCTTCTACACTTTCTTTTACAAGTTCAGGAAGATTTCACGGTTAGAATTGGACCAAAATTTCACAGATTGTTTGAAATTAGACATAGACAAATCCTTGAAAGTCTGGAACTGAAATTCGAAGTAAAAATAGACCAAAATGCATTCCGAAGTGATTCCGCTTTTATGTACATTTGCTGATTTCGCCTTTATGACCACCTGATTTCGCTCATTTGTCACCCATAGACCTTTGATTTCACTTTTTGACCACAAGTTAACCCTGATTTCGCTTATGTGTCATACATACAACCTGATTTCGCTCATATGTACACCTAGAAATCTGATTTCGCTTATATGATCACCTAGACACCTGATTTCGCTTTTCTGAACACTTCATACTTAACACTTCTACACAATCAATATCAGTTGTAAAACTCTTCGGCCATCGAGTGGTGTGATATAAGTGTCAGTTTGCATGTGACAAGATTACCACGAGAATTGATGTCATTTTGTTAAAGTGTTTACCGATCCATGTGTTTTTAAAACAATAGTCAAAGTGTGCATGTGTTGTTGTCAGTTATGATAAAGAGTTCTGGCCCATGTGATCTTTAAGTGGGTTGTTGGGCTTTGCAAAAGTTGCATGTGATTGTCGGCAAAAGTGGTTTGATAATAACATAAAATTGTTTGGTCCAATCAGAATTAAGTAAACATTTAAACAGTTTGTCGTTCAAGTTCAAAAGCTCCAATCAGATTTCATGCAAACTTAAAGTTGTCGGACATCTATTCAAGTATTAAGAGGTTGTTTTTGGAAAAAGTGCATCGTGTCTTGTGTCAGTCTTCACAAGGTGATCAGTCTTCACGAGGTTGTCAGTAGTTAGTCGGTTCAATTAAGAAGTTTTCGAGGTGGTAAAATTTAAGTTGTTCAAGACATTTGAAAGTAAACAAATTTGTCGGCTAGTTGATATTTGTTTTGTTCCAAACTTGTGTCGATTCATTATAATTGTGTTGTGGGATTCAAGTTTCGGCCCAAATTGGAGTATATCTAAGCCCAAATTATTGTAATCCTATCAAAAGGTGTATCACAGCAGTTTAATTTCACAGCCCAATCAAGGTGTCTAATTACGAGTTAAAGGCCAATTTGAGTAAAGAAGTGTTTGCCAGAGTATATCAAATTTTCCGAAGACATGGAAGAGGAATTTTACAATGCTTTTGCGACACCAGTTGCACCTGTTACTGCTGCTGAGAATTTATACAGTGAGAATGAGACGGGTACTCATCAGAAACCACCAAAGTTGATGTATATCGAAGATATTCAGGGTTGGAAGAACCGTTTTAAGAATTGGGTTCAGGCTTACAGATTCGATGCTTGGTGTTCTTTACTGAAAGATTACGAGAAACCAAAGAATGAACATGGGTTGGAAAAGGGTTTCAATGATTTTACTGAAGCTGATAAGTTGAAATACACTAGTGAGAAGATGATGATCAGCATTTTACAGCAAGCAGTTAAAGAAGACATCTTTGTGTTACTTCAACATATGGAACTGCTAGATCGATCTGGGAAGCTTTACTTCAGAAATTCTGAGGGAGTGCTGATATGATCAAAAACAAAAAGGCCTTATTGAAGAAGTCGTTTGACATATTTACTGCATTTGATCATGAAACCACAAAGGAAACAATAGATAGATACTGTCATCTGGTTCTAGAAATGAAAAGATTGGATATTCAGAAAGATGATGATGAGTGGGTTGATAAGTTAGCAGACGCATTACCCCAACAGAAGTGGGGAACTTATCTGATGATTGTGAAACTCATGAGGAAGACTGAGAGTATGAACTTGGCACAGTTTATCCAGAAGATTGAGGAATAAGAGCTGGATATTCCAAAGACTGCTATAATGACGAATCCAAATGCCAAACAAGATGTCAGTTTATATTACAGAGGGTACAAGTTTGAGGCCACTCCCAGCCATAGTCCAAAGATTCAAACTGGTTTTAGTGCTGACAGTTCATCTGGAACAAAGAGTAGTAATGCGACTCAAAGTGGTGGATTTTCTTTATCATTTTCAAGTTTTGATCCAAATAGCGCAACATCAACTTCTCAACGACAAAATTCAACACATCTTCAGTGCAATGTTACATTGAACATTCAAAATGGTCAGAATTTGTCTCCGAAAGTTGCCAAGCAGCACATGGCATCACTGGTTACTATGTTAGAATCTTACGAAAGTTTGATCGTGGGAAGATTGGCAATCCGATGCTTACCAAAGAAGATTATGATCAGATTGATGCTGAAGAACTTGAAGTGATGGATATCAAATGGTGCTTAGCAAGTACTTGGAGGAGAGCTGAAAAGTTTCAAGAGATTACTGGTAGGGATGAATTTCGAGGAATGGCTACCTCTCCGTTGGGATTTGATAAATCAAAGGTTACCTATTTTCGTTGTAAAGGAAAAGGTCATTTTAAACGAGAGTGCAAAATTAAAGAAGCTACCGGGAATCAAGATAGAAACAATTATTATCATAAATCAATCTTCCATCAGACTACTCAACAACCTCAAATTGTACATGCTCATGCTACTGATGATGGAAAGAAGAAAGCTTTACTGATTCATCAAGATGATGAAAAAGTTGCAGAGGGATTTAGTTGGGATAAATACATTCCATCTGATTCAGGCTTTGTTGTTAGAATACTAGGTGAAGAGGCTAGTGAGAAAAGAATCCCGATATTTCCTGATCTTGGAAGCGATGTGGATACCGATGATGAGGAAGAACATCTTAACAAAGCTAGAAAAGGCATTGATCTAACTAGTTTTAATTTGTTTTTTGCAGATAAAATGGAGATGTTGTACCAGAAGAAGATGGCAAGATTGAGGAAAGAGCTGGAAGCAGCAAATATGCAAGCTGTTGAAAAGACAGACGCAGGAGAAGAAATTGTCGAAGTAGAGAAAGTTGTTGATAAGATTGTTGAGGTCGAAAAGATTGTTGAAATTGAAAAACTTGTCGAAGTTGAAAAGATTGTCGAGATTGAGAAAATCGTTGAAGTTGAAAAGATCGTTGAAGTTGAAAAGTTAGTTGAAAAACTTGTTGAAGTCGAAAAGATTGTTGAAAAGGTGGTTGAGATCACTAAACCTTGCGAGAAATATTCTGAATTCTGCAAAGTTTGTGAAGAAAAGAACAAAAAGATTGTTGAGTTGGAAAAGATTAAAGAAGATTTATTATCTGATGTGAAGTATGTGAAAGAGTCCTGTGATGTTCTAAACAGGACAGTTGATGGTCTGAAAAGGACAAATGCAGAAATTGAAAAAGCAAATGACAAAATGAGTGCAACTTTAATGACAAAGCAAAGTGTCATCAATGATTATATTGAAGATTGTGCTAATTTGAAGAAGGAGTTGGAACTTGAGAAAATTGAGAGTGAAAGGATTAAACGATTACTGTTGAGTTATACAACATGTGATTATCTGATTGATCGTGTTTATCCTACTGTTGCAGGTCTGGAAGCGTTCATGGATAAAAAGACTGAAGATACTGATACTGGTAAGAAACCAAGTGTCAAGTATAACAGATGTCCGCCACCGATCCATGAAACTTATTCTCCCAGGAATCCAAACGAAGAGAGTCTAAAAAAGGCAGTCAACATCAAGTTAAAGTCTGAAATTATTGATGAAGTACCAGACAATATTGATGTTACATTCACAGCGTCTGACACTGATCATGAGTCTGAGTTATTAAAGAAAGTTGTCGATCAGGTGTTGGATACGGATGAAGAGTCAAAACCGGAGTTTGAGTCTAAAAGTCCGAGTTCATCAGAAAAGAGTCCGAGTTCATCGGTTAACAGGGTTTACAATAGAGAATTCCTGTTATCAAAATCTAATTTGAATGACGGATCAATCAAAGTAGCTTATACTTTGTATGATTCAGACAAATTATATTCTGATGAGGAATTTCCAATAAGAAGTGTTAAAACTGAAATGATCAAACAGGTTTTCAAATTAACAGAAATTAATATTTCTGAAATAAAAGATGTAAATCTTGCTGAAAAACCTAAAAAGTACACTTCAAGAGTTCAACAAAGATTGAACAAGAAAAAGGGTTACGGTTATGATTCAGGTTTTCAAAAGAAAACAAACCATAATGGTAATCTCAAAAAGAAAGGTCTTGGCTTCAATTCTTCAGAAAATTATAAAAATCAGAAAACTTATAAACCAAAAACAAAATTTGTTTCAGGAGGAAGTTCAGAGGATGAACAGAAGAAACCGTTCTAGAAGCAGTCGAATCAGGAGTTTCTTGCAGAAGTGAAGAAGAATGTGAGAAGGTTTGCTGAAAGAGTTAACAGAAGAACTTGTTTCAAATGCCAAGAAGTTGGACATATAGCTTGGAATTTCCCCAAGACCAACTACCAAAAACAGGAAGTTTCTTCTAACTCTGTTCTGAGAAAGACTTGTGTTGATAAGAAAGAACAATCTGTGAAAAATGTTAAAAAGTAGAAAATTCTACTTCTGAGGAAGGAGAAAGTTCAAAACGGTTTTACAAAAGAAGAGGTGATTTGAGTAAACAAAAGTGGGTGGTTAAATCTGAGGGTAATTCTGACAATGAATCTGATTCCATAAAATCAGAGGAGTCATGTGTTGAGAAAAAGGTTGATAATTCCGTTCCTGAGTTGAACGAGGAAAACTTTCCGTTGTTGACAAAAAATTATTTGAAATCAAAAGGTAGGGTTGAGATTTCAGATCAATTCTTTACTGATAAGAAAGAATTTGATGCTGAAAAGGTGTTTAATGGAAATGTTAAACATATTTTTGGTAAGATGGTTACAGGAAAAGTGAAAGGTGCTAAAGAATTCTACAAATCAAAGTGCTGGTGGGACAGATGTGTTCCAGAATCTCCCAAGGATGGTCAGCCTTGGGGGAAAGTTTTTCCAAACTAAAAATATGACTTGCCGGAGCTCTCAGGTTGGTAAGAGTGGAGCAGGAATCGGCATCTTTCTTAGCAAATGATCCTACATGTGGTACAGTTGGTAAAGTACAGGTGGTATATTTAAATTGTTATATTTTGTTGTGCAAGTGGTTATAGTTGGTGAGTGAACCTGTAAGTGGTTGAAGAAGGTTTTCATTGACAAGTGGTTAATCAAGGTCATTAAGTTGAACTTGATTGGACCATACTTACAAATGGTATTTGATGAACAAAGTGATGAACCCCTATTTTTACAAGTGGTAAAATCAAGCAAATTTATTTTCCGGAAAAACCATTTGATTAAAACAAACTTAAGTGTTTTGAAATCACAATGGGAAAATAGTTTGTTGTGAGGGAGAGTTCTGATTGTTTATGCCAAGTGGATGGCGAATTAAAGCAATTTGATATCGGTTGTCACTTTATTGTATAGTTTGTTTTCAAATTTCCTAAAATGTGTTTGCATTTTAGGGGGAGTAAAAATTTTCAGAAAATCCAAAAACATTTGAAAATTTGAAAAAGTCAAAAACATGATAAAATCAAAAATGAGTTTTGTTGTCAAAAAGAGGAAATGATAGTACATCAGTGGACGATCACGGCATGCTAAAGAAATGGAAAGTTAAATAGTGATAAACGGTCTCACTGATGATGTGTCAGTAGGTTTTTGCACATTTAGTAGATTGTGACGAGATATAAACCTAAATTCAAACTTGCTTATTTCGTGGGTAACATCTCTCGGATATATGGGTAACCCCCGAAATCTCGTTTGAAAGATTCCTTTTTCTGATATACTAGGTCTTTATACTCAGTGATATCTGGGGTATTATTCCTGGACTTCTGCTGAATGGAAGTTCTGACCTAGTCCTCGAATAATACTTTCCGCAATGCTTGAAACATAGCATCACCCTCAGCATATATGATGAGACAATAAAATTGCTTAGCAATGCTGTTGTAAAAAAGATCCTCTAAAGGGGACACACCCAAAACTCGATTCGTGATCTCTCTGCTGAACGGTAGTTCTGACCTGAGCTCTCACGATCTCGATCATAATTTATTACCCTACAAATATCATTTGTGTCATATTTACCTCTAAGACTGAATATTGGGATCTGGATACGGGAGTATATTCTGAGGTGGGACACATGAATAAGTTTAAGTGCTTAAGACATTAATCTCGTATCTAGAAACAGTTGAACTCTGTGTAAGAATTTAAGTGGATCAGTATACTGACAATCTAAGTGAATCGTTTAGAACTTAAAATGAAATAAAGCTTAACGGTGTTGGTGATTTGTCTCAAAAACTGATATGATCCTCTTACACAAACTCACAAAAATATTGTATGTGAATATTTCTTTATTGCATTTCATTTCTGTTATATAAAAAATCCAAAAAGATTTCCAGTGTATTTTAGCATAAAAATTTTGAAAAATCCAAAAAGATTTTAGACAACTAATGTTGAAAAGCTGATTTTCAAAATTCCGAGTGCTGAACATGACGAACATGTTTGGGAAAGTATGTTTGAAGTTGTGAGAAATGGAAATGATATATATTTAAGTGGTTCATCAGAAATTGACTTGATAAATCATTTTGTTTGATACTTGGAAATGATGTATTCAGGGTTGTGTCTTCAAGAGTTTAGTGAAGTTTCTAAATTTGTTATATCTTATCTTTTATGAAACTTATGTTTTGGGTAGAGAATATGCAGGTGAATCAGGTTACGATACCTGAACCTGTAAAAGTCAGACTACAATCCCAGTACAAGTTGAGGGGGAGTCTGTTAGAGAAAAAGAGTCTGAAGATGCGAGAGCTAGGAGCCAAAGACCCTGAAAGAGAATTGGAGATAGGATAGAGCCAGTTAGAGTGAAGGAAGCACGAAGACTGATAAAGACTGAGATGAAAAGACTCGACACTTAAGACTCGTCAACATCTGAGGGGGAGTCTGTTAGTGCATTCATCTGTCGACTTCGTCTTACATCGAGTCTCGGGTTCGTTGTGGATTTGTTCAAGCATGATGTCATGATGAAATCATCAATGACATCACCTCACAAGAAGACAAAGTAATATGCATGTTTTATGTGAAATTAGAATTGTTATAGTTTAAATGTGATTTCGCTCTAAGGGTTAGTATAGGTGATTTCGCTTATTCGTACATGGTGATTTCGCTTATTCGTACACAAGTGATTCCGCTTATTTGTCATAGGCGATTTCACTTATTTGGACATCATGTCCATATGAGCGAAATCCCAACCCTATATATAGGTGAAGGATGAGCGAAATCATTAGTGACTTCTTGTTTCCGGTAACGAATTGCTGCCGAAGTGTCGTTTGACTTGTAATCAGTGTAAAATCAATATACAAGGCAAGATTTAGTAGAACAAGCTGTTTGTCGTGTCCATTTCTTGTTATTCCGCACCTGAAACGGATTAAAACACCTCCAATTGACTCGTTCGGGTCAGCACGCGACCCTACAAATTCTACTACGTGTGTGGTTACAAGAGGTGTAGGAGTTAACCCTAACTTATAACTGAACCCCAAAGACACATAACTCGAATCGGCACAAGAGTCGAATAAAACAGAAGCAAATAGATTGTTCACGGAAAACGTACCAGTCACAATGTTGCCATCATTCCTAGCTTCCCCAGTACCAATGGTAAACACCCTTCCACGCGCACCATTCCCACCGTTGTTCCCGTTGTTGTTGTCCCCAGTGTTATTATTGTTATTACCAACATTCTGATTCAGTTGAGGGCAATCCCGCCTGAAATGACCCTCGTCTCCACACTGAAAACACCCCTTATGATTTCCCTGATTCTGTTGAGGCTGCTGCCTCTCCTGTTGTTGCGGATGGTGTTGCTGTGGGGGTTGCTGCTGCTGCTGTCTTGGGTGTGGGGCCCTACAATCTCTAGCCATATGGCCCACCTTGTTGCACTTGTGACAGACTCGGGTGCATGGCCCACGATGATGAAAGTTGCACTTGTTACACTTGGGTTGCTTTCCTGCGTAAGAACCCTGATTCGAGTTGTTGCTCTGATTATGATTAGCTGAGGATGACTGGCTAAAACTGCGATTGTTGCCGGTGTCTGGCTTCTTCGGTGACTGATTTGGATTAGACACCTTGTCCACATCATTCGATTTACGTTTGCTGCCAGTGGCAGGAGTTGTAGTTGTGGCACTAGTAGTAGCAGAAACACGTGGTGGTAGCGAGCCACGCTTCACCTCCTGATCTGTGATCTTGTGGGCTAAGCGGATGATCTGAGGTAAGTTGTTGAGGTTCGCTACAGTAACCAAGCCCTTAACTTGCGGGGCTAATCCTTTGATGTACAGTTCGATTCTGCGAGGTGGTGGTCGAGATAAGTTAGGACACATATTCGCAAGTTCGTGAGATCGCTTCATGTACGCCTCGATCTCAGATCCTTCCATTTTCAGGCTGTAGTACTTGTTCTCCAGTTTCTGTACTTTATCACGAGGACAATACTCCTATCTCATCAACTCCTTAAAATCCTCCCATGTCGTTGCATTTGCCATCTCAATGCCCAGCAACTAGACTTGGGAATTCCACCAAGTAAAGGCACCATCCTCCAGGGTGCCCGTAGCATACTTCACTCTGTCCCCAGCTAGACAGTTACACATAGCGAACACAGATTCTGCCTTCTCAAACCAACGTAGTAGTCCCACAGCTCCTTCAATCCCACTGAACGTCTGTGGCTTACTGTTGGGATTGAACCCTACCAGAGGAACAGATAATGTAAAGTCAAAACCAGGTCACAACAGTGGATTCATAATAAGCAGCAGTTTACATTAAGCTTTCCCCTTGAAAGTGATTTATAACAACTGATGGTCTTTATCCGCTGTTCAGATACAACGACTGCTGGTCCTTCAACTGCTGATCAAAAACCCTGAAGTATCTAACACTGCTGGTCCTATCTACTGATGATAAAGCACTGCCTAGTCAAGGACTGATCAACCTTGAGTAAAGCACTGACATAAAGGGAGAGCAGCTGTTTAGTGATTTGTTTGTTTTATGTATAGTCAGTGGTTAGGTTAGCAGTGTTTGTGTAAGGACAGTAGATACAGGTTGTTAGGCTGTTAGACGTCGCTTTCATGGTGACGTCAGCTGAGATACCTCAGTGGTTTGGTTTGCCTATAAATGTAACAGTACCCTGTACTGTTACATTTGATTGACTGAGTGAGTTCTTCTCCTCATGTCTAATCCTTTCATCTTGTGTGCAACCAACCTTGGGGCATCAGGCTGAGGGGGAGTATAGTTTGTAAGCATGTCTGTAATCTTTTGCTTTGATTTGTAATCTTTTGACTCTATGTGGAATTGTTTATCAAACTATTTTCTCCCTTGATTGTGTTTACAAAGTTTGTTTTCATTTCCGCTGCACCTAACATGTTTTCATATTCATTGATCATTCATTTTAAACAAACAAACACTATCATGAGAGCCTCAGATCCTAACAATTGGTATCAGAGCTTGGACAGTCAAATTCGATCTAACAATCAATTTGACATAACAGTTCAGCTCAAAATTCATTGATACTAAGGTTGGTTGTATTTAGTTGAAAAACAGAGTATCGATTAAATCATGTTCAAAATGGTTATTCAAACACTCTGTAAATCAACCAAGATGTCATATGACACACAAATTTCACACAACAAGTAAATTCATGCACAAGACACTCATGGTTTCTAGATCTGAAAGCAATATCTGTTAAACCATGAGATTATTTTTATTTTCTAAATTGATTTAAACTGTTGATGTGTAATCTGTGATGTATTCATTAAATACTAGAGTACAAATCTCAGATTAACAAAACCTATGTTCATAAAAACGTTGTTGTTTTGTTAACACAAAAAGAGGGAAATGAAAACTTTAGTTATTTAGATCTTATGTGTTGAAAACAGGTTGAGTTCCTAAAAAGGACAAAATCAACTATGTTAAAATACATTAAGAAATTCACTAAAACTCAGAAGTGTGTTCATCTCAAAATTTCTGAAGTCAGAAGAAAAGAGTATAAACATAAAACACTGAAGAGTCAAAGTGTAGGGTAATAATGGTCATTAAGCAACTATGTGCATTCACCTGTTCAGAAAAGGGTTTTTGATTCCAGTGAATGAATTACAAAGAGGATCATGTTTGCAATCAACTGACAAAGAAAATGGTACCAAACAGTGGTCAAAATGTGTTCAAAGTTTTCCTACCACTATTGTCAAAACCACTGACCATTTTCAAAAACTTGAGAATGATATGATTATGTATTTTATTGAAATTATACCAGATCCTTTTTGATGTGTTCTCAGAAAATCCTTTAACCATTTTTTTTCAAAAGGATTTTCTCGAATAACCAGGATATATTGTTCATTTTTTGGAATAATATATTTGGAACTTTTGCTTGTTTTTGTTTAGCAATAGTTTCAGCTCCTGTCAGGTTGTAATACCTTATTTTTGTCGGTATCACTGTCCTCTTAAATGGGTCAAAAGGAAATGGTATATATATGTCAGGATCATGCCATACTCAGTTTTGCTCCTAAATCTTTATCAAAGATTGATTGCAAACTGTGCTTGAAATACTAGGGTACTCATGTTTTAATTGAATATTATACGAAAATGAGTTGCCTTAGCAAAAAGTTTTCATCATCTGGGGTACTAAACCACTGTTCTTCAAAATTGACATGTGGCAAAACCTTGAATGAACATTCTCAAAACTGTTGCTGGAATACCTGCTCTTCAGATATGTACCATTTACCCTAACCACTGTTTTGTTCCAACGTCTGATCTCTAAACACTGTCCACTGCTGAAAGTTATCCACTGATCCCTCATTTTCTTGAAAAGCACTGATGTTCAAAATCAGTGACCTATCCACTGATATGCTATCCACTGATAGTAAAACTCATCCACTGCCCACAATTTTTACCGTTGTAACCACTGATGCTTGATACGTCAGTGGTCCTTAAAACAACTGTTTTCCATACTTCATCCATTTCATCAGTGTTTGACACGTGGTCAGTTTTTAGCCCTCAGATCGTAATAACCGCTGCCACATCAGCGATCACTTTTTCCCTAAATAAAACCCTGCCCTAAACCCCCAAACAGGGTTTTACACTGTCGAATTGAATTCCAAAATTCTCTTCAGAAAGCAGTTTCCAACCCTTCTTCTCAAAATCTTCAAAATCATTCTTCATTCTTCTCCGCAAAAATGACGAAATCAAATTCGAAATCAAAATCAAAACCTAAATCACCACCACCCTCCAATGAGGTCGCTCAAACGACCGAAGAATCAATCGAAATACCATACAAACAATCTCACAACTATTTGGGTTTACTCAAAAAACCCACAAACAACCATACCTTCGATTCCATTCTCGACACCATATCTACATCAAAGTACAAAACTTTGTTGACAGTAGACGCCCCCATATATCTGCAAACCCAGAGAGAGTTCTGGAAAAATGCTACGCTTGAAAAACAAGATGATAAAGTAGTAGCCATTAACTCCTCGATACAGGGTACGGCAATTCAAATCACTCCACAATCACTATCAGAAATCTTCAAACTCGATGATCAGAAAGGTAAAGCTTCCTTTGACAAAAACGAGTTAAAAGCTGATTTTCTGAAAAGGGGCTATGCAGAACAGTCAAAGGTAGATACCCTACAAAAGGGTTATTTTCCATTTGCACCCAGATTTTTATTTCACACACTTTTGATGTGTGCGTCGAATAAAACAACATCTTTCAACGAAATACCATTGAAAATTCAATGCCTGGGTTATGCTATTTTGAATAATAAGGACTACAATTACTCCCAGGAGATTTTCAATGACATGGTAAAAAACGTTGAAAGTAAAGCATTTTTGTTGTTTCCAAGATTTTTGAGTTATTATTTTTTACAAAAATTTGATAAGAAAAATGAAAATTTACTTAAACAAGGTGTCTATTTCAAATAAAAAGCTTGACACCTGAAACATTCACTAGAATGTTGGCACCAATAAAAACAAAAGCAGGGGTGTCTGAGCAGAATTTAGCAGTTACAACTGCTCCTCAGACATCTGCTGCTGAGCCCACTGCTCCAGGTGATCAAGGCAACACTACCACTGCTTTGAAACCCACACCTGATATTACCAAAAAGACCAAAAGAAAAACATTCAGAAAACCCACCAAACCCAAAACAAAGGCAACTCTGGAAGATGAGATCCCAGAGGAATTGCCTGTGACAACACAAAAGTCACCACAAACCACTGCTGCTACTTCCTCACAGCAGTTGGTAGAAAGATCTCAACCCATGCCTAAAACTCCTCCTGCATCCTCACAAAAGGATCAGGTTGTATTCACAGGGACACCAAATTATGAAGCTCTAGATCCACTTGGCTCTATCTTCCACAGTCCTGATCCCAAGGACATGTCTCTTTCAACTCCCATCCCCTCACCAATAATAATGCTACAATCCATGCTACCTTTGTTGCATGCAGCTGCTATAGCTCAGACACAAACCAGTTCCTCTCTATCACCTGTCACTGAGAGTATACCCCCACAGGTGACTGGGTCTGATGCTACTACTCCTGCTATCCCAGCAACAATTGAGGAGGTTACACCCCCTGAGTTACAAGTAACTCTCGGTGGTAGTTCAAGTGGAGCAGCAACTACAACTGGTGGATCAACAGGTCTCCAGTTGGCCAGCTGTTTCATAAATCAGACTCCCTTGAAGGCAATTTCTTCCATAGCACCTCTGGAAATCACTAGTGAGGCTATCTTGTCCACTGGTATTATCAAAGGTTTATCAAGTGCTGAAGAAAGAAGTCCCCAGTTCCAAGAACAAGGGGCATCAATGGGTGATTTTTGGGATTCTGTTCCTAAGTCACACATTGATATAACCACTACTGGTGGGGATTCAGATGATCCTACTAAAGTAGGTGATGATTCAAAATATCTGGAATTGATGGGCAGAGTTGAAAAACTAGAAGAATCAGTTTCTGAAATAAAAGAGATGGTGCAAGAGATCTTAAAAGCTCAGAAAGCACAAGCCACTGCTGTTCCTGCTCAAGCACCCGCACAATATGCATTTGCTGAACATGAGCTTTGGAACATTTTTAAACCCATGCTTGAAAAACAGCAACAGATGGCTGATCAAAAGCATGCTACTCATGTACAAATGCTGACCAACATGGTGGAATCGAGATTTAAAGATACCCAAGCTGACATTAAAGCTATCAAGGCTCATCTCAATAGCACTCCTGGAAAGGTTCCCTCCACTATTCTTTTCATGGATAACCCCTTGCAGATAATGTCAAAAAGGGGGAGAAAATCAAGTTGAGAGTGAAAAAGAACAGTTAAGCGAAGATGACATTGCTAAAAGACTGGAGTTCTACTTCACAAAAGTAAAGCAGATAGAAGAGTTTGCACAAGACCTAAACAAAGAAAAGGCTGATAAAAAGAAAGAGTTAAGAAAACAATATCTAGCCTACATCATGAAAGAGAAATTCTATCCTGCTGAAGAACAACAGTTCAAAGAATGGCCAGTAGTAGCTCTTAAGCGTGAGGCAGAAAGGATTGAGAAAATTAAGAATGATCCTACGAAGAAGAGGAATGCTCCTAACTGGAAAAAAATATGAAAAGCTCATTGCTGACTTAACAGCTGAGTATAAAAGAAAGAAAAAGGAGCTGGTGGATGCAAAAATGGATACTGCTGAAGCCATATCAAAATGGTCAAAACAGCAGACCGATGAAGCTTGAACAGAAAATTGTTTCAAGCACCACAAAGAAGCGAGAACATATGATGAAGCTTGAACAGAAAATTGAAAACCTCATGACAATGTTAAAATCAGCAGACAGTTCTACTCTTGTGTCAAACCAAGTTGAAGGCAAACAGCAGACTGAAGAAGAGGTAATAGAAAAAGAAGCAGAGTATCTCAAGGGCGCCATCTTAAAAATGGGTCTGAATGAAGACAGCTCATCAAAGCTTCAAAACCTTTTTAAGAAGGTATTAAACAAACCTGCGTCTCCAAACACTGCAAAAGACAAGACAGAAGTTGAAAGACAAGAACTTATTGAACAAGAAACTGCAGAAGATATAGCTGCAGCAGACAAAGTCATTGAAGAAGCTTTCAAAGGAATGTCTGAAAGTCTGCTGGTGTTTTCAAGGCCATCATCCCTCAACTCATCTGCAAATAAGTCTCTCCCAAGAAACCCACTTGGCTTAAAAATACTAAAGTGGATGTCTGATCAAAAGACTCACGTATTGACCCTGGTCAGAGCCAATGGTGAAGTGAAGTACATATCAAGGAAAGAAGCACTAGGCCTTAGTGTTCAAGATTTGCAGGATCTCCTTGAACTTACACTGTGCAGGGATGAAGATGATATAAGTTTCAGAGACTTTGAAGAAGAATTTAAAAGACAAGCAAGGAATCTTTTGATGAGTAATAAAGATCCAGAATAATGACAGGTTTTGACATTATCTGTTCCGGGGGGAGATTGTTGGGATTGAACCCTACCAGAGGAACAGATAATGTAAAGTCAAAACCAGGTCACAACAGTGGATTCATAATAAGCAGCAGTTTACATTAAGCTTTCCCCTTGAAAGTGATTTATAACAACTGATGGTCTTTATCCGCTGTTTAGATACAACTACTGCTGGTCCTTCAACTGCTGATCAAAAACCCTGAAGTATCTAACACTGCTGGTCCTATCTACTGATGATAAAGCACTGCCCAGTCAAGGACTGATCAACCTTGAGTAAAGCACTGACATAAAGGGAGAGCAGCTGTTTAGTGATTTGTTTGTTTTATGTATAGTCAGTGGTTAGGTTAGCAGTGTTTGTGTAAGGACAGTAGATACAGGTTGTTAGGCTGTTAGACGTCGCTTTCATGGTGACGTCAGCTGAGATACCTCAGTGGTTTGGTTTGCCTATAAATGTAACAGTACCCTGTACTGTTACATTTGATTGACTGAGTGAGTTCTTCTCCTCATGTCTAATCCTTTCATCTTGTGTGCAACCAACCTTGGGGCATCAGGCTGAGGGGGAGTATAGTTTGTAAGCATGTCTGTAATCTTTTGCTTTGATTTGTAATCTTTTGACTCTATGTGAAGCAATTGTTTATCAAACTATTTTCTCCCTTGATTGTGTTTACAAAGTTTGTTTTCATTTCCGCTGCACCTAACATGTTTTCATATTCATTGATCATTCATTTTAAACAAACAAACACTATCATGAGAGCCTCAGATCCTAACACTTACAATCCATGAACATCTTAAATGTGCAAACAGGCGGATTGTTCTGATTAACATGTTAACCTAAAGATGAAAGAGAACACAACACACGGGTAAGATTCAAGTACGCGACACAAGGATAAAGAGTATTTGGCACATATTGTACCAGCCTGCTGAGCCGCCAAGGCTTCAGCCACACGAGTATAGATCAAATCGGTTAATTCAGCCTGGGTCATATTAATGTTGCCACGTCCACCGCCGCGGCCTCCACCACGTCCACCAGCTCGTCCACTCATGATTCTATATAAATCAAGTGGGAAAAGGTTAAAAGTCGAGTTTGAGTAGGAGTCAAGCATCGCTATGACTTCCACAGATTACTGAGTTCTATCATCACTTCAGATGACGGAGCAGAACCCCTTTCACACTCGTCATGCCTTACTGGGACTCACATGCACCCCACATTATTATTATGTGGCACCCATAATAACAATGCGATTTTCATGTTTATCTCAGCTCCTCCCAACTCGTGCTAAAAGGTTCCTCAATTTCAAGTAGCAAAACAAAAGACACCAAAACATAGATCATGAAGGTTTAGAGGAACGTCACACTATCAAACACATAACATAGGCTAGTAACACAGGAATTCATGTTGTAGTGCTAAGTGTGTGTTCACATGCAATGTCATACATAAATGTACACTAGATATGCTATGCAATAAGTAAACGAGAGACGAACCTTGTAATCTGGAGCTGAGTGTCATGGTTGATTTTCTGAACTGTTCGATTATAGTCTGGTTTTATAAAAAAGTTTTAAAACCTAGCTCACTATAACCAGTGGCTCTGATACCAAATTGTCACACACCCAAAATACCACATGCGGAAACCCCGCTAGGCGTGTGACGTACCAGGATCTAGCCACCAATCACATTGAACTAATATCAAGATATTAAACAAAGTTACCATTTATAATGATAAAACATTCATAAGCATAATCCAAATTTAACATGTTCAGCAGAAGCAAATGGTAAATCATTGTTTAAATGTTTCAAAACCAAATGTATGTAAAATCAGTAAGCAAGTCATGCATATCCAAGCAGTGCGACCCATGACTACTCCAGCAATCTCAGATAGCAACTTCCTAGTCCATAGTACCTAACGACCTGCGAGCATGCAACAAGTGTATCAGACAACGCTGGTGAGTTCATAGTTTTACGATAACGTTAATTGCCAAGTGATTAGTTCAGTTCATTGTTAATAATGTTGATAATAACTCGAGTATCGTACAAGATGGCTTCCAGATTGTTTTGCCCGTCCCCAATGCCCCCTATCTAAGCATTGGTCATTATTAAGGTCATTAGTTCACGCCCGTCCTCTCAGGTATGGTGTGAGGTTGCCAAGCCTAATAGCGCTATCAACTAATACCCCGTTACCTCTCAGGTAACTATTCAGTATAAGATGGGACTTAAGGTGACACACCCCAACCGATGGCGGAAACATCAGGATGAGACGAAAACTAGATTGCAAGAGACATCATAACACTATGTGACAATATAATTTAAATCCAATTCCATTAATGACTAAAATTTGAATACATTGTTTCAATTAAAGACAAATTGCAACAACATTGTTTATTATTGAATGAGTATCTAAGTCCATCCTATCTTGATTTCTTCCACGTCTTGTCTAACAACCTGCAACATGTATTAAAATAAAATCAACAAAAGTTGGCGAGTATACAAGTTTGAATACATAGCATAATAGTTTAATCGTTTAAAAACTCATATCCAACATGAACATTACAAAAATAGATTCAGCCATGCTAGTTCACGCAGTCCAAGTGATAGCCCAAGTTTCCAATGCGTTAAAGTGCCTGTCCCAAAGTTTCACGGGAGGTTAACATGTCTCATCCTAACAATACCCCTTGACTACAATTGGAGGAGGTGCATTACCCCTATAGCGCTACTATTGCTAAGGCGGAACTACACACAAGGATTAAACGTTCACATAGCACAAAATAGTCTCAAGTATCACAAGTTTCATGTTTAAATGGATAGAGTATGTTTCAAATAAGTTTCAAGTGTCACGTGTTTGCATATAGAATACATGTTGCATCCCAAAAGTGTTTAAAGCAAAAAGGGATCGAGTATACTCACATTGGTTGCGTATAGGAATCCCTTGAATTATCGCACGAGTAAAGATTGAGAAATCCAAGAGAACGAATCGGTTATCCTAAATATTATAATAACACATAACGAACTTGTTAATAGTTATGGGTTAACATAAATAATTCTAATATTTATGATTTGCATATTAGGTATTTATGTTATTATAATTTAACTCGTTATTAATATTAATATTATAAAATAAAATAAATAAAGAAAAATAAAAGAGTTAAATAAATTGCTAGTTACTTGAGTTCTAAATAATATTGAGGGATTTTATTAAAAGTAGAATGAATTATAAAAGAAAATTGGATTTTAAAAATTAACACTACAAACCTATAACAACGTATTGTCTTAAGTTATATAACTTTTAAGACTTTGGCTTTATTTTATTATGAACTATATTATAACAATAGAGCTATGTATTTGTTAACTGTGATTTAATAATGTTCTCAAACTATACTTCAAATGTGGTTAAAATAAAATGGTTAATTACATTCATCACACGTTCTATTAAAATAATAGTTAACTAGTACAATAGCTTAATACTTTAGGCAAACCTAAAAGTAATTTACTTTACAATCTACCAAACATCTTTCTCATTAAGATATAAATATTTCAATTATGAAATTGCAAAGCATTAGTAAGATAACCGGTTAAGAAAACAAAATAATAATATACTTCGGTGTTATAAAAATAATGAATTTTATTACGTTTAATCATATATACCTTGATTAAACAACAATGTGTTTTGTCATAATATATTATATCAAATAAACACTAAATGTAAAGAAAATAATTAGTTGAGTCTCTATTCAAAACCAACACATTCATATATCCCTTTTTTTAGATGAAATCAGTTCAATCCGCACCATCTCAAAACCATTTGACAGAGTTATGCTTGAAATGTTTCTAACCATTAATTAAACTTAAGTTTTATTAAAAAAAGAAAATAAATAAATAAAATACTTAAATAATTAAAAAAAAACAAAAGATCCATCCATCCCTACGTTTACAATGCTATGTTTCTTTTTTTTTTTTTTAATTCTATTTGGACATTTAGAAACTATCATCACCTTCAATTAACTAAAACAAGCCTACATTAGGGGTGTTCATCGAATCGAATATCGAATTTTCGAATTATTCTAATCGAATTGTTCGAATAATTTTTATTTTTCCTTGAATTCATATTCGATTCGAATTCGATTAAAACCTACCGAATTCGATTCGAATTCGTATTCGAATAAAAAACCCGATTCGTATTCGATTAAAAATTCGAATTCAAATCGAATTCGAATAAATTCGATTTAATTCAGATTCTTTAAAAACATGTAATAAACTTTCAAAATGAAACATAAATTTTAAGGCAGCCATAAAGCACGATATCACATTAAAAAGTTCCAAATAAAGTACCACAAGTCTAAAATTCAAAAACGAGAAGTCGGGAATAACCACTCCACATTACAAGTTAATATTGTTATGCTTAGAAATCTATTGATAGATTTGTTACTTAGGTTTTAATTATGAGTCATGTAGTGGGTTTGGTAATGGGTAATTTTAATAGTTGGAAAAAATTTGAAAATAATTTATAGTATAGCGTAATAAAAGTTATATTTGTATTATATATAAAAATAATAAATAAAAATGTATAATTTTTATTCGAATTTCGGATCGAATCGAATTTGAAATTATAAATTCGTATTCGATTTACTTGATTCGAATTGAATCGAATTCGAATTCTTATAATCGAAACGAATTCTTGATAATCGAATCGAATTTAAACGAATTTCGAATTTTTTTAATTCGAAACGAATTCTGCACACCCCTACTACATCAGTATCACAACAGTTTAAACAAATAAATAGAACAAAATGCATCAACAGAAGGTTTAAACAAAATTAACTGGAACAATAAAATGTATACCGCAAACGAGATGACGTGCTCAAGTTTATGCTTTCCGACGAACTGAACCACCACCACCGTTGGCGTCACCACTGCTGGCAACACCACCGCCGCCGCCTTGCATATACGCCGTCGTCGACCACCACCGCTGTCGGAGCCTCGTCATCATCCAATCATCATCGTCACATCACCGGCGAGGGGGGTCACCGGCTTTCCTTTCTTCGACTGTATGGTGCGGCTAACGCCGCTGTTTGAGGTGCGCCGCCACCCATGATGGTTGCCAGCCATTTATTGAGCCGAGAGGGAGAGAGATGCGAGTGGAGAGAGGAGGATGAGGAGGTAGGGTGGAGTGTGGTTGGTGAACGACCGACGCCGGTATAGTCATCGGAGTTCCGGCTCCGATCGCCGAAAATGGAAACGAGAGGGAGGAAGAAGAGAGGTGTCGGCTGGATTCTTTTAAAATTTAGGGTTTGGGTATGTTTTATGCTTTCAAGTAATTACACAAATAGTCCCTCAACTTTTAAGGAGTTAATTAAATAGTTAGATTAGCTTGGTTTACGTTAGATTTCCTATAACTAACTAGGTTATCTATATAACCTTTAAATTAATTAGATTAATTAATTAACTACTATATTGATTTTTTTAACCAAATAAATAATTAACTAAACAGATAATTAACCATATAAAAATCTTTCGACGATTATTTAATTCGCGAAAATTTCTATGGTTTCAAAGGTTAGGATTCGGATCTTTCAAAACGGGTCGGATTATGGGAATCTATTTTGATGGATGTTACAGTCTCCCCTACTTTAGGAGATTTCGTCCTCGAAATCTAAGAGGAAGACTTCTAAAGATTTAAAAGAAAGAAGATGAGACTTGATCAAAATGTTTGCTTAAGAAAATAGTTTTCATTAATGCAAGCATATAGTTTCACATAGCATATAAAAGGTTTAAAAGGTCTGCAAAACACTAAATTTCTCATGGCACGTTTTACGAAAGTTTGGTAACATGGTGAAAACACTTATATATAGGAAGTACCAGCGGCGTATCCTCCATGTTTTGACCATATTACGTCTGTCTCGTATTCGGTGTCATGTTACGTTCCGTGTATTACCATACGCAGTAGTACATTCTATGGTTCTCATACCCCATTACTATAATCCCGTGTGCACCTGTGATTATACTAATCGTCGCATGATCCGCATAGCTTGTACTAGTTGCGTATGAATCAAGGTATACGTAAATTCTAAAAATAATATTGCGTGTATAGAGATGTAGCATATAAGCACGTTTGCATTCCAAATAGTATAAGACCAACGTAAGCGAATCCCTCGGGTTTTGCCCGCGTATAGGTGCGAAAGTATAAATTTTCAGTAAAAAGCATGAGCATAGTATAAGTTTAAATGTGAACACGCACGAGAGCATAAACACAAAACGCATGTCAGGAGTATGAGTAAAAGTATAAGCATAACGTGTATGGAAAATGGGTATAAATGGGAGTACAATTTGAGCATATACAAATGAACGTGAGCACAAACATCAATCATATAAATGAGAGTATATATAAGTACGAGTCTAACATAAATTCGATAAATGCGAGTATAACTATGAATATAAGTGTAAACATAATTGTATTGGTATGAGTAAAATATATGGATGTGAATATAAGTTTAAGCATAGTTGTATAGGTATAAGTATAAGTAGGATATATGAGTGTAAACATGAATATGAATATTACCGTAAACGTAATTGTGAGTATAAGTATAATTGTATTAATATGAATATAAACTTGGACATAAGTATGACGTAAATATATAATTTGTGAACATGAGTATAATATAAAGTGTATGAATATGAATATGATTATGAAAATAAACATAAATGTGTAAGCATAAGATGTATAAATACGAATATGGATATGAGTGTAATAAGTAATGATTTTGTATATGGTATTAATCGTAATATACGAATTTAAGCATGTGAAAGGCCAAGAAGTTTTGAGTATGAAAACAAAATGAGGGGTATATGTGAATTTGTCGTGAGATATAAACTAAAACACGTAAGATGATGTGCATATATAAACTGGGTAAAACATGAAGTTAAAATAGATTGAGTTGTCCTGGAATGTAGAATCTAGTTTGTGAATGTAAAGAGGATATAAACATCTTTGGATTATGTGAAAGGGTACTTTGTAAAAAAATGCAAATTCTACTATGGTTTTTAAAAGAATTGATATAGTTGAAAATTATTGGTTTCTATGGAGTTTTTTTTTTTGGCCCACGTGTTTTGAATTTAATTGACGTATCGAGTGAGGTTTTGAAAAGTCCTAAGGATTAATAAGTTTGCACCATTTTAAATAACTTTGTATAAAAATTTTGAAGTTTATAGATTCTTGCGAAAAGTTGATCCTTAGGAAAAGGAATTTGATATATGAACTTACTGTTTGTTGAAAAACGTCTTTTAATAAGATGTTTTATTGAATTTTGAAAGAAGTTTTAGTGAATGTTTGAATAAAATTTGTAATGTTTTATAGACGTGTGCGAAAAAGGTTGATTGATTCCCAATTGAAAACAAAAAATTTCTAGTTTAATGTTGTGAGGTGAGCGTGTTTTAATAATTACATTGAATACTATATTTCGTGGGCCATGGATTTATTAGACCGACTAGGTTGATAAGTAGCACTTCGTGAAATTTTGAAAATCGATGTGTGAGCGTTTATGGAAAAAGTTAAGAATTTTGTGTGTGTTAGTGATACGAAATTAGATTGTAGGATAAGAAATTTGTTTATATAAACAATGCATTTTGAAATAATTAGGAATTTGACTAATGATGAACGATTGGGTATAAACATGATTATGTTTACATAATATAGTTTATTAAAAGGAAGTCTTGGTAACGATCACCTAGGTAAGGGAATCACCCGTAATCCGTTGGTGAGGTCGTTGTAAGATGAGAAAAGAAGCGGAGTTAATCGTCAAAGTAAGGAAATCACTCCTATCTTGATGATATGTCTCCACTCGTTGTTACAAAAGTGTAAATAAAATTACGTGAAATTATGCATGCTAATAGTGTATAATCGTATGAAAAGTAATAGTATAATGTGTGCGCAAAAATGAAATATCAAAAAATGGTTCAAAATTGACAAGAGAGAGTTTCATCATAAAAGATCGAGAATAATAAAGCGTAAGTTCAAAATAAAACTTGGGTGGTTCCAAACGGAACGTTGACTAACCAAAGTGGTCGAAAGATCTCTTGAAATTGAGAACCATGCTTTGGCCTAATTGGTGGTATACTCTCGCCGACAGGTCGGTTAACGATATTCACCCTTCCGGTTACTACATTCTCCAATTCAATCGAAAATTCGAGACTTGGCGGGATCTATAAAATCAAGGAGTGGGACTAGTCGACAAGGTGCGGGTTTCACCCCTAACTTGACGACTTCGTACCCTAAGTGTAGTTGACACTCGTCAGGTCAAATTAAATTTCGACACGTTGACGAGGGTCCACTAGAATTTAAATTTGAAATTTCCATTCAGATGTGGATTTCACTCCTAACTTAATGGTGAATTTCGTGCAAAAATTGAATCAAGCGGGATGAGAGTCGTTTACCAAATTGTGGGTTTCACACCTATCTTGGTAAACTCGTCTCGTTTGTATAATATGAGTGTTGTCGGATTTAGAATAATCAAGTAAAATGTATGAGGAAAAGTGTATGTTAAAGATTAGGCGAACAAGTATAAACATGTCAAGAATAACACATAAAGAATAGAACATTAAAACAAGCATCAACACATAATAGAACAAGCATTAGTCTAAAGGATAGCATGACAAGTGTTAACACATAAGTGACATATATGTTTAAAAGACTAAAGAGAGTAATTAAGAAACAAATAAAGTAGCATGCAAGTAGTTTCAAACAAAACATAATATTTAAGGCTCTAAAATTATAGACTAGGTAAAATCATTCCTACCTTTCCTAATTCCCTATAGTTATGGCTCTGATACCAATCTGTCACACCCCAACCGATGGCGGAAACATCAGAATGAGACGAAAACTAGATTGCAAGAGACATCATAACACTATGTGACAATATAATTTAAATCCAATTCCATTAATGACTAAAATTTGAATACATTGTTTCAATTAAAGACAAATTGCAACAACATTGTTTATTATTGAATGAGTATCTAAGTCCATCCTAACTAGATTTCTTCCTCGTCATGTCTAACAACCTGCAACATGTATTAAAATAAAATCAACAAAAGTTGGCGAGTATACAAGTTTGAATACATAGCATAATAGTTTAAGCGTTTAAAAACTCATATCCAACATGATCATTACAAAAATAGATTCAGCCATGCTAGTTCACGCAGTCCAAGTGATAGCCCAAGTTTCTAATGCGTTAAAGTGTCTGTCCCAAAGTTTCACGGGAGGTTAACATGTCTCATCCTAACAATACCCCTCGACTACAAATGGGGGAGGCGCATTACCCCTATAGCGCTACTATTGTTAAGGCGGAACTACACACAGGGATTAAACGTTCACAAAGCACAAAATAGTCTCAAGTATCACAAGTTTCATGTTTAAATGGATAGAGTATGTTTCAAATAAGTTTCAAGTGTCACGTGTTTGCATATAGAATACATGTTGCATCCCAAAAGTGTTTAAAGCAAAAAGGGATTGAGTATACTCACATTGGTTGCGTATAGGAATCCCTTGAATTATCGCATGAGTATAGACTGAGAAATCCAAGAGAACGAAACGGTTATCCTAAATATTATAATAACACATAACGAACTTGTTAATAGTTGTGGGTTAACATAAATAATTCTAATATTTATGATTTGCATATTAGGTATTTATGTTATTATAATTTAACTCGTTATTAATATTGAGTTAATTGCCCAGATAGTCCTTGTGGTTTGTCATTTTTCACCTTTAGTCCCCACCTTTTCAAAATAGCATGTATAGTCCCTGTGGTTTAACAAACTGTTACTCGGATAGTCCCTGTAATGGATGAACGTTAAATAATTCAGTTAAGTGGGTGTAAAATTACAAAAATACCCTTGGTCCATCTCTCACTTTACTCTCTCTCTCTCTACTCCCTCTCTCCTTTAAAAAGCCACCACCACTATCACCACTGTTATCACCACTTATATCATCCTTATACCAGACAAAATAGCAACCTCTGCAACTTCAGTTAATTGCCCGATCCATATTGAAAAGGGCACCCCACCGGTGGATGAGGAGACTTTCACTGATCAAGATTCACAACCGGTTTCTGCAAACTTAAAAAGATTCGAGTTTGACCCGACCCGGATGGAAAATGAATCCCCACCGGAGTTTGATTCGGATTTTGTGGAGACCCATGATGAAGAAACTGATAATTTTGACAGTTTGGATGAGGTTTACAGCAAGATTACCTGGACAAAGTCGGATACTTTACCAGCGTCCGTGAAGTTCCGGTGAAGTTACCGGCGAAGATGAAGAAATCAGCGAGTTTGAAGTCTGCATTTGCACATTTTGAGGAGGATAAGATTGTGGAGGCTCGCCGGCCGGCCACCGTGAGAGAGCGAAAGGCGACGGAGGATGATGACGTGGAAGTTGATGCTAAGGCTGATGATTTCATTAACAAGTTCAAGCATCAGGTGAAGTTGCAGAGGTTGGATTCTATTGTCAATTGAAGTTGCAGAGATGTGTCTGATGAGAGAGAGAGAGAGAGAGAGAGTAAAGTGAGAGATGGACCAAGGGTATTTTTGTAATTTTACACCACTTAACTGAATTATTTAATGCCCATCCATTACAGGGACTATCCGAGTAACAGTTTGTTAAACCACAGGGACTATACATGCTATTTTGAAAAGGTGGGGACTAAAGGTGAAAAATGGCAAAAACCACATGGACTATCCGGGCAATTAACTCTATTAATATTATAAAATAAAATAAATAAAGAAAAATAAAAGAGTTAAAATAAATTGCTAGTTACTTGAGTTCTAAATAATATTGAGGGATTTTATTAAAAGTAGAATGAATTATAAAAAAAAATTGGATTTTAAAAATTAACACTCAAAACCTATAACAACGTATTGTCTTAAGTTATATAACTTTAAGACTTTGGCTTTATTTTATTATGAACTATATAGTAACAATAGAGTTATATATTTGTTAACTGTGATTTAATAATGTTCTCAAAGTATACTTCAAATGTGGTTAAAATAAAATGGTCAATTACATTCATCACACGTTCTATTAAAATAATAATTAACTAGTACAATAGCTCAATACTTTAGGCAAACCTAAAAGTAATTTACTTTACAATCTACCAAACATCTTTCTCATTAAGATATAAATATTTCAATTATGAAATTGCAAAGCATTAGTAAGATAACCGGTTAAGAAAACAAAATAATAATATACTTCGGTGTTATAAAAATAATGGATTTTTATTACGTTTAATCATATATACGTTGATTAAATAACAATGTGTTTTGTCATAATATATTATATCAAATAAACACTAAATGTAAAGAAAATACTTAGTTGAGTCTCTATTCAAAACCAACACATTCATTTATCTCTTTTTTGTAGATGAAATCAGTTCAATCCGCACCTAACGAAATATTGGACAAATACAATCTCAAAACCATTTGACAGAGTTATGCTTGAAATGTTTCTAACCATTAATTAAACTTAAGTTTTATTAAAAAAAGAAAATAAATAAATAAAATACTTAAATAATTAAAAAAACAAAAGATCCATCCATCCCTACGTTTACATATGATGATGCTATGTTTCTTTTTTTTTTATATTCTATTTGGACATTTAGAAACTATCATCACCTTCATTTAACAAAATCAAGCCTACATCAGTATCACAACAGTTTAAACAAATAAATAGAACAAAATGCATCAACAGAAGGTTTAAACAATATTAACTGGAACAATAAAATGTATACCGAAAACGAGATGACGTGCTCAAGTTTATGCTTTCCGACGAACTGAACCACCACCACCGTTGGCGTCACCACTGCTGGCAACACCACCACCGCCGCCTTGCTTATACGCCGTCGTCGACCACCACCGCTGTCGGAGCCTCGTCATTATCCAATCATCATTGTCACATCACCGGCGAGGGGGTCACCGGCCTTCCTTTCTTCGACTGTATGGTGCGGCTAACGCCGCTGTTTGAGGTGCGCCGCCACCCATGATGGTGGCCAGCCATTTATTGAGCCGAGAGGGAGAGAGATGCGAGTGGAGAGAGGAGGATGAGGAGGTAGGGTGGAGTGTGGTTGGTGAATGACCGATGCCGGTAGAGTCATCGGAGTTCCGGCTCCGGTCGCCGAAAACGGAAACGAGAGGGAGGAAGAAGAGAGGTGTCGGCTGGATGCGAGTGGAGAGAGGAGGATGAGGAGGTATGCTTTCAAGTAATTACACAAATAGTCCCTCAACTTTTAAGGAGTTAATTAAATAGTTAGATTAGCTTGGTTTACGTTAGATTTCCTATAACTAACTAGGTTATCTATATAACCTTTAAATTAATTAGTTTAATTAATTAACTACTATATTGATTTTTTTAACCAAATAAATAATTAACTAAACAGATAATTAACCATATAAAAATCTTTTGACGATTATTATTCGCGAAAATTTCTGTGGTTTCAAAGGTTAGGATTCAGATCTTTCAAAACGGGTCGGATTTTGGGAATCTATTTTGATAGATGTTACATAAGGTGATAGGAAATGAGTGTATTATCTAACATTCCAGTTTTTACCCAAAAGACTTATTCCTCTCAGGAGTACCCATTGATTGTCCCACCCACCGGGACGCATGCTCAAGAGAAGTGAACTCACCTTAGATTTGCTCGGTATGTTAAGTTACCCGTCCAAATTGGTCAACCCAAACCCTACCGTGGTTACCAATAACACCAGTTTCATTATCAATTAAAACACGTATTATCACAGATTGCATATATCACAAAAATCACCGTACACACGTAGCACATACCCAGTTCTTATACAAGTCCACATCCCATGTGGATGTCACATAACAACCCATAACAGGTGAGTGTTCTACTTACACAAGTCGAATCAGATTTCTCATTCTTAATCATCATGGTTATCAGGCAACACATTGTATTTTATAAACACAAGTATCCATAATCACATACATCATGATCTGTTTACTGTTCTGTCCATTTACTCATATGGCGAAGAATCCTAGCGACGAAGGACTAGCCTTCGTCGAGATTGGGTTCGACGAAGGTTCTCATGGCGAAGGCTCATCCTTCGTCGAGATGAGATGTGACGAAGTATTCATTCTTCGTCGAGGTGGGGTTTGGCGAAGAACCACAAGGTTTGTCAAGAATCAGTTCAACGAAGAACCAATTCTTCGCCGCACCCTTATCAGTTACAGTTTCCTTCCGTGTTTCCCCAACTTTCTCGTAACATCAGTCAACACATTTTTCAGCATGTTTAGTGGATCAAACAACAGTTCATACAAACCCTAATCACTGCTCATCAACAAAACTAATAGACCACAATATTAACATTTAAATACATTATCATAGATTCACATAATTTTAATCATATATAATCAGGATTCCAATCCAACCACTAACATCCTCATTCTTGTGCAAGTAAGATTATCACTTCCATTATAAATCAACAATCCCGTCATGAATATGAACGTATTTAGATCATCAATCCTCATCATGCAAATTCTAGATTTGCAATATTATTAATGAACCCTAATCTCACACAAAATCACAACATCAGAATCACAACACCAGAATTTCATCGAATAACAACGTTAGACACTAACCGTGATACCGAAGTGTTTAGATAAATCGAAGACCATTCTTCGTTGATGGGTGAGTGTGACGAAGACTACTCTTGGTCGAGTGTTTCTAAATCAAGATTAAACATAATTATAAACATTACACAATACTTAAGTTTTTCATGCAACACTCAAACATAGCAATACTTTAATCATTCAGCTAAACTACACACGACACCACGTAAAACAAATTGTAAAAACAGGATTGTGAAACAAGTGATGCGTATAGGAAAGACCTTGAAATCTCGGGTTGTCACAGCCACCCTTTATTTGCAGCTACGGAACAAAGAACTCTGATCATATTCATTTTTGCAATTGGGGAAAAGGTCTCAGAGTAATCAATTCCGTATGTTTGTGTATAGCCTTTTGCTACCAGCCACGCTTTGTATCTTTCACTTGTACCATCGGGCTTGTATTTAATTGTAAAAACCCACCGACACCCGACAGCTTTCTTCCCGGGAGGCATGACACGTTTTTCCCATGTGTTATTTTTTGTGAGGGCCTTTATTTCCTCATCCATTGCGTTCTTCCATGGTTCTGACTTTAAGGCATGTTCTGTATTATCAGGGATCTCATCAGACTACATAGATGCAGCAAAGGCCTTAGCTTCCTCGGATAGGTTTCCTTTGGCTATGTTAGCCATTGGATACCTACTTCCTCTGGGCTCCTTTTCTGGGGACTATCTTTTCGGTGGGACTCCTCGATTTACTCTTGGTGGTAGTACATATCTTTCTGACGTTTCTTCTTGTGTAAGAGAGTCCTCTTGTTCTTGCACAAGTTCATTATGCTTTATTGGAGTATCTTTTTCAGTGATAAACATCTCGTCCTCTTGTTCTTGCACATGTTCATTATGCTCTACTGGAGTATCTTCTTGAGTGATAAACATCTCTTGTTCCTCTACATTCTCATCTTGCCCCGATGTGTTAGTTTCAATGGGATTGGGTATAGGAGAAGAATGAGTATTACTTACCTCAGGTATCAGGCCAGGAGCAGCTTAGATGACACTGATGTTTGAGTCTTTAGGTTGTGTGGAGAGATGAGACTCATCTGGGGTACTGTAGCTCCCTCCTTCTCCATATGCAACAAATCTCAACCAACTCAGTGTGTCAAGACATTCCCTCTCCCCCTGACTACTTAGGTTCAAGAAAATCACTATTCATAGTCGTGAACATGTGACGAGTTTTTTGGATTATAACAACGGTATCCTTTTTTAGTTATTCCATATCCAGCAAAGATACATTTTTCAGCACATGGATCAATTTTAGTTCTGTGTAATTTTGGTATGTGAACAAAAACGGTGCACCGAAAAATTCGTGGTTTAAGAGTAAGAACGGACGGAGGGTTAGTGTATTCTGTAAGGACTTGCAATGGGGTTTTTAATTTCAGAATGTGAGTGGGAAGTCGGTTAATGAGATACACAGCTGTAACGAGAGCTTTTGGCCAAAAAAACTTTGGAACTCGGGATTCTATTAGAAGGGCCCAAGTTATTTCTAATAGGATACGGTTTTTCCGTTCTGCGAAACCATTTTGTTCTGGAGTGTGGGGACAGGTGGTTTGATGGATTATCCCTTTGTTTTGGAAAAAAATATTTCATTTCGGAGTTAACAAATTCTCCTCCATTGTCGGATCTGAAGACCTGAATGTTTTTATGAAATTGGGTTTGGACCGTGGTGTAGAAAATGATAAATTTGTCAAGAACTTCATATTTATTTTTTAATGGATACACGCAGGTCATTCGTGTACAATCATCCATGAATATAGCGAAAAAACAAAAGTTCTGACCCCCAATAATTGGAGCAGGACCCCACACATCTGAGTGGATTAATGAAAACGGTGAGTCAACCCTTGTATTATTAGGTTTGAATGTTTTATGATGACTTTTGGCTAACACACAAGTTTCACAATGTGACTTACAATTGGAAGGGAATAACTTAGGAAATAGCATATCCAAATACCCAGTAGATGGATGCCCCAGTCTTCTATGCCATAGCCATGCTTTTGGTTTTGTCGTTACATGACAAAGCATTACAGCCCCATTTTGAGTCACCTCATCCACGTAATACAAACCTTGTCTCTCAGTGCCACACCCAATGATCGCTCCCGTCCTGATATCCTGTAAGATACAAAAAGTAGGTTGCATAAGAACTAAGCAATTTAACTCCTTTGTTACACGACTTATTGACAAGAGTTTGTGTGATAAGGCGGGTACATAGAGACAGTTTGAAAGCTTAAGTGTGGGTGAAATTTCAATAGTTCCACCATTTTTTACAATCATCTTCTCTCCATTTACCTTGTGTATAAATGACTTCATCGGCTTAGTTGATGTGGCAAAATCTGATAAATCATTAGTCATGGTATCTGTTGCTCCGCAACAAATATCCTTGACAATTCTTGTCTCATATTGTAATTTTGAGCCATACTAGCCGCACCACCACTAATGGATTCCCTTTTGCAATTTTTGAAACTCTCCTTTATGAAGTGAATAAAAGATGTGTTTTCTAATATTTTAGAAGCTTTAGGGGTTGTTTTGGAAATATTGAACAAATTAATTGGGGATTTCAAGACATAGGGTCTCTCATCCCCTGTACCTTCATTCATAAAAACCGAGTCACCTTTTTCATTACAAAAATCATCTCTTTTCTTAAGAGACGTCGCTGCCGCTGCCATCCATCCAAATCCAGTGGAATTTTTCTGGTCATTGCAGGTATCGGCGTTCTCTTTGCTGCTCCTGGTAACGGATGCTTTGTCTTTTTTCAGTCCAAAATTATTGGTGCCCTTTTTGAGGCCATCGGCCCACCAATCGGGGTAGCCGACAAGATGGATGTAGGATCGAGTTTTGACCCCAAACGAGTCGTTCAGAGGAGTTTTAATCTATTTCAGAGGCGGAAACAAAGAAATAGACTTCGAAACAGCTTGCAAATAACTTTAAACAACTTTCTGATTGATATAACACTAATTACAATCACAGGATAAACCAGCAGCACCTCGGTATCCAAATTAAGAACTGTTACAAATGATATCGCTTGAAACCTATTTATAGACAACTGATTTCGCTGGAACAGACTCAAGCGAAACCTCATCTCAAGCGAAATCAGCTATTTCGCTTTAACCTGACATGCCTTCTTCAAGCGGAATCCTGTTCTCTTGATCTTCGTGTCATTTGCAATGCTAGACTCGATATAAGACGAAGTCGACAGACGCATGCACCAACAGACTCCCCCTCGAATGTTGACGAGTCTTAAAGTGTCGAGTCTTCAACGTCTTCAGTCTTTATCAGTCTGAACGTGTAAGCATCCTCAAACTTTAGCTTTTTCTTCTTCTTCTTCTAGAATCAAAACCTAGCTCCTAGCTCTTTCCACAGGTGTCTTCAGACTCCCCCTTTTCGTTATGCTGGGATCGCAGTCTGGCTTTTGAAATCACATAGACCTCAGGTATCAGAACCTGGCACTCTATCTTCAGGTTGAAGATCGAAACCTGGCTACACCTGCACATTCTTAACCTAGAAGTAAATTTCACAAAATTAACATCTGACAAATTTATACTCTGCTTAATACTTGTAAATATATCTCTGATAAACCATTTGCAGGAATAAATCATTTTTCTTTTCAAAACACATTCTCCCAAACCATTTGTTCATCATGTTTAGCACTTGGAACTTTGAAAATCAGCTCTTCAATATCAGTTGTCGAAAATCTTTTTGGATTTTTCAAAATTTATGCTAAAACACACTTAAAATCTTTTTGGAATTTTTGAAAGTAAATGAAATGCAATAAAGAAATATTTACATACAATTTTTTTTTGTGAGTTTGTGTAAGAGGATCATATCAGTATATGAGACAAATCACCAACACCGTTAAGCTTTAAACATTTTAAGTTCTAAACGATTCACTTAGATTGTCAGTATATTGATCCAATTTAATTTTTCACACAAAGTTCAACTGTTTTGAGATACGAGATTAATGTCTTAAGCACTTAAACTTAAACGCGTGTCCCACCTCAGAATATACTCCTGTATCCAGATCCCAATATTCAGTCTTACAGGTGAGTATACCACAGATGATATCTGTAAGGGGTTAAATTGCGAAACCGTGAGAGCTCAGGTCAGAACTTCCGTTCAGCAGAGAGATGACGGCTCGACTTTTGGCGTGTCCCCTTTAGAGGATCTTTTTTTTACAACAGCCATGATTAGCATTTTTCAATGTTTTATCATTTTTTAGCTGAGGGCGGCGCCATGTTTCAAGCAAGCAGTAAAGTATTCTCTGGGGACTAGGCCATTGCTTCCGCAAAATCAGAAGTCCCGGGATAATACCCCAGATATCACTGAGTATAAAGACCTAGTATCTCAGAAAGAGGGACCTTTCAAACAAGATTTCGGGGGTTACCCATATATCCGAGAGATGTTTCCCCACGATATAAGCAAGTTTGAAATTTAGGTTTATATCTCGTCACAATTTACTAAATATGCAAAAACCTACTGGCACATCATCAGTGAGACCGTTTATCACGATTTAACTTTCCAATTCTTTAGCATGTTGTGATTGTCCACTGATGTACTATCATTTCCTCTTTTTCACAACAAAACTCATTTTGAATTTATCATGTTTTTGGCTTTTTCAAATTTTCAAATGTTTTTGGATTTTCTGAAATTTTTTACTCCCCCTAAAATGCAAATACATTTTAAGGATTTGAAAACAAACTGTACAAAAAACTGACAACTGATATCGAATCGCTTCAAATCGCCATCCACTTAGCATAAACAATCAGAACTCCCCCTCACAACAAACTATTTTCCCATTGTGATTTCAAAACACTTAAGTTTGTTTAAATCAAATGGTTTTTCCGGAAAATAAGTTTTGTTGATTTTATAAAATCAATTGTAGATTAGGGGATCAATTCATCACATTGTTTTCCAAAATACTACTTATAAGTATGGTCCAATCAAGTTCAACTTAATGACCTTGATTAACCATTTGAAGATGAAAACCTTCTTCAACCACATGTAATCTTACCAACCAACTATATCAAGAATGATGCCGATTCCTGCTCCACGCTTACCAACCTGGGAGCTCCGGCAAGTCAGATTTTTCAAGGAAAAAGAATTTCCACCCAAGTCTTACCAATCTTGGGTGATTTCAACTCTTGTTCAGTTGGGTTATAGGTTGCTTTCTTTGTCACATAAAAATCTTTAACCCCTTGAACTTCACCTTCAACCATTTTTCCAAAAATCTTCTTCACATTACCATTAAATGCTTTCTCGACATCAAATTCTTTCTTCTCAGAATAGAATTGATTCGAAATCTCAACCTTACCAACTTTTTGTTTAACATTTTCGTCTTTAAACTCAACTTGTAGCTCTTCTGACTTTGTGGAACCAAATTCATCGACAATTTTTACATCAGATTTTTTAACAACCCACATTTGGTTGTCTTTGGCTTTCTTTTTGTACAAATTTTTATTTGAACACTCACCAACTTCATAAGTTGAATTCTCAAAAATTTTGAATTTTTCAGTTGGTTGTTCAATATCGACAACTTTTTCTTTAAGTTTTTCAGATACTCCCTGTTTTTCCTTTGTATTCAACGAACAATTTGATGCAATGTGACCTGCTTCATTGCATTTAAAACAGGTTCGAGTATCCTTTCTGTGAAAAACTCTAGTTCCTATTTTCTTCTTTTCATCAAGAAACTCCTGGTTTGATTGTCTCCAGAAAGGTTTCTTCTGTTCTTCTTCTGCACTTCCTCCTGAAACAAATGTCATTTTTGATTTAAAATCTCGGACATATTTTTCATTTTTATAATTTTCTGGTGGAATAAAACCAAGTCCTTTTTTTGAAATTACCATTATGGTTTGGTTTCTTTTGAAAACCAGAACCAGAATTGTAACCCTTTTTCTTGTTTAAACGTTGTTGAACTCTTGAAGTGTATTTTTTAGGTTTTTCAGTAAGATTTAAATCTTTTATTTCAGAAATATTAATTTCTGTCATTTTAAAAACCTTTTTGATCATTTCAATTCGAACACTTCTTATTGGAAATTCCTCATCAGAATATAATTTGTCTGAATCAATCAATGTATATGCCACTTTGATTGCTTCGTCATTCAAATTAGATTTTGATAACAGGAATTCTTTATTGTAAACCCGTTTAACCGACGACTTTGAACTGTTGACCAACGAACTCGGACTTTTGACAGACGAACTTGAACTTTCAGACTCGAACTTTAACTCAGACTTTAATTCTGACTCCTCAACTGTATCCAACACCTGATCGACCACCTTTTTTAATAACTCAGATTCATGATCAGTGTCAGATGATGTAAAAATGACGTCAATGTTTTCTGGTAATTCATCGGTTATGTCGGACTTTAACTTTATATTGACTGCTTTTTCGACTTGTTCCTCATTCGGTTTTCTAGGCGAATATCCTTCCCAAATCGGAGGCGGACACTTGTTATAACTAACACTCTGTTTCTTACCAGTATCCTTCTTCTTTGGCTTCTCATCATCTTTAAATGCTTCAAAACCTGCAACAGTCGGGTAAATTCGATCAATCAGATAATCAGAACTAGAATAGCTTTGTAATAATCGTCTGATTCTCTCATTTTCAATCTTTTCTGTCTCCAACTCCCGCTGCAACTTTGCACATTCTTCAATGTAATGATTAATTGCCTTTTGCTTTATCATCATCACAGAATTCATCATAGTCAGTGCATTTTCTCTTTATGAATTAGTCTTTTGCAGACCAGTTACTGTTCTGTTTAGCACATCATACGACTCTTTCACGTAATTTAGATTGAACAACAATTTTTCTTTCATCTTTTCAAACTCAACCAATTTCTCATCTTTTTCTGCACATTTCTTGCAAGATTCCAAACACTTTGAGCAAGGCTTAATGACTTCCACAATCTTTTCAACTTCGATGACTTTCTTAACTTCAATCACTGGTTCAGTTTCAGTCACCTTCACAGCTTCAACTGTAACTTCTTCACTGTGAATAATCTCATCTTTTTGAGCAATAGTTTCAATCTTCATTTTCTTTTGTTCTTTTGCAGCTTGTTTCTCCTTCAGTTTCTCCAAGCGATCTGCAAAATAAAAATGAAAGCTTTCAGGAGAAATATGAGATTTTGCAACATTAATATGTCTTTCTTCTTCATCATCACTACTGTCATCAGTTAGTGATTGATCAAACTCTATTGACTTGTCAGAACTATCATCTGAAGAACCAGAATCAGATGGTGTTTGATCAAAAACAATTTCCCTTTCTGAACTATCATCTGAACTTTGTAAGTTTTCATTAGATCAAACAGACTTTTCTTCTTCATTCTTCACACTAACACCAATTGATTTCATCCATTCTGTAAACATATCTGGTTCTTTCACGATCTTAGCAATGAAAGCTTTAAACTCTCCTTTTTCATCCACAAACATATCCCACCTAAAACCTTCAGGTAACCTTTCATCATCTTGATTGATTAAACATGCTTTGTTGTCGGATGAAATGTATTTGTTCCAGTTAAAATCTTCTTGATTCACCAAACATGCTCTCTTTGAATCCTCTATCACTTTTCTACCATGAGCTACTTGTGGTTCTTGTTGTTGTTGTTGACCAACTTGTTGATATATGGCTTTCCGGTAGTAATCATCTTTTTCGAACGGATTCTTTGCTTCACTTGTTTCTCTATTCTTGCATTCTCTCTTAAAATGACCTTTCTCCCTGCACCGAAAACAAGTAACTTTAGATTTATCAAAAACTAAAGTAGAAACATGTGCATCAAGAAAATCATTTCTTCCAGTGATCAATTTGAACTTTTCTGCTCTTCTTAGGACACTAGTTAAACACCATTTGATGTCCATGAGCTCCATCTCTTCAACGTCTATCTGATCGTAATCATCCTTTGTCAGCATAGGATTCCCGATCCTCCCTGCAACCAAGCCTTCATAGGATAGTAGCACAGAACTAAGTAATGCCATGTGATCTTTTGCAACTTCTTCAGAGAAACTTTGACCCTCAGGAAGATTCAAAGCAATGTTGCATTGTATCACATAACCATTTCCACTTTTAGAACTTTGATGATGAAAGCTTGATGTTGTATCTTTTGGATTAACACTCGGATATAAAGAGAATCCACTGCTTTTGTTTGAACTTTGATCAACTTTTTCAGATGAATCTCCAGTACTAAACGCAGTTTGTATCTTCGGGCTTCTTTCAACTTCTTGAACACTGCCTTTGTAGTACATTTTTACATCTTGTTGACCACTCGGATTATTCATCCTCGCAATCTTTTGCTGTTCAAGATCTTGACCCTCAATCTTCTCAATGAATTGAGAAATTGTCAACCCATCATATACCCCAGTGTTCTTTAAGATCATCAAATAAGTACCCCATTCCTTTTGCGGTAAAGCGTCAGCTAACTTGTCGACCCATTCTTCACGATCTTTGGTTATACTTAGCATCGACATGGATCGCACCAAATGGCAATATCTTTCAATTAGCTTCTTTGTATCTTCCCCGGGCAAACTTGTGAATAGATCAAATTCTTTCTTAAGCAGTGCCTTTTTACTCTTAATCATGTTTTCACTTCCCTCAAACTTGATTCGAAGAGCATCCCAAATTGATTTTGAAGTCTTGTCATGTTGAAGTAGTACGAAAATGTCTTCTTTGATGGCTTGCTGAAGTAAACTAATCATCATCTTTTCAGCTTTGTACATGTCACGTTCTTGGTCACTAAATTCAGAAATCGTTTTTACTACTTGCAGATCAGTACATGGTAAAACATACTTCTTCAAAATACATTCCCAAGATCTCAAGTGGTTTGCTTGAACCCAATTCTCAAACCTATCTTTCCAACCATAATATTCCTCAATGCTCATTAGCTTCGGGGGTTTTTGTGTAGTTCCAGTTTCGTTTTCTAAGTTCATGTTTTGAGCAATGGTAGCTGGAGTAGTCGGAGATGTTGCAAACGCGTTGTAAAATTCTTCACTCATGATTCTATAAACTTTTTCTCAAACAGACAGTTTTATGCGAGATACCACCTTCAAGCGAAATAACCTGCACACAACTTCAAGCGAAATCAAACTTTTCAAACAAAATGTCAACTCAAGCGAAATAACAGATTGAAGCGAAATCAGATTTGTAATTTCAAGCGAAATCTAAATGAATTTCAAGCGGACCACTTTTTCAAGCGAAATCAACTGTATTTCAAGCGAAATCTCTTATTTCTCTTGAAATGAACACAATTTTTCAAGCGAAATCAGATGATTCGTTCAAGCGGAATATGGTTTTTAGTCCAATTTTATCAGATTTAGTCCGAATTTTAATCTGATTTTCTCAAGGATTTGTTAAAACACAATTCCGATTATGTTGTGAAAAATTCAGGTCATTTTAACCGTGAAAAGTTGTCCAATTGATAAAAGAAGGTGTAGATGTAAGAAAATAAGATGAACTCAGGCTAAAATCTGTATAACTCCTCCTCCTGAGCTCTGATACCAATTGTAGGATCGAGTTTTGACCCCAAACGAGTCGTTCAGATGAGTTTTAATCTATTTCAGAGGCGGAAACAAAGAAATAGACTTCAAAACAGCTTGCAAATCACTTTAAACAACTTTCTGATTGATATAACACTGATTACAATCACAGGATAAACCGGCAGCACCTCGGTATCCAAATTAAGAACTGTTACAAATGATATCGCTTGAAACCTATTTATAGACAACTGATTTCGCTTGAACAGACTCAAGCGAAACCTCATCTCAAGCGAAATCAGCTATTTCGCTTTAACCTGACATGCCTTCTTCAAGCGGAATCCTGTTCTCTCGATCTTCATGTCATTTGCAATGCTAGACTCGATACAAGACGAAGTCGACAGACGCATGCACCAACAATGGAAGCATTGTTCTTTGGTGTGTTTTGTCATACCGCAGTGGTCACACTTCGGGTGTGTTTTTTGATTGTTGGGTTTGAGGTTGGTTTAGAGATTATCAGATAGTTTTGGATTTTGGGGCTGTTGATTGACGCTGTTTTTCAACAGGTTTGTGAGTTGTAATGATAAATCGGAACCCGAGCTGCCGTCTCCGGACATGGTAGCTCAGATGGGTTATCAGTTTGAGAAAGGAGCGGAAAGAAAATCAAGAGGTATATGATGAGCAATCCTGCTCTGATACCGTCTTAACTTTTATCGAGAGATTTTATTGATTGAATACTTGAATGGATAAATTACAATGAGGAGGACAACCATTATTTATACAACTTTACAATGTTTTAAATATAGAAAACAACTATTAGTGGCAATTGTGAAGGAATGGAAACCAAAAAATTTGCCCCTCTAAATTAAAGGGAAATGATGCGTTGACCGCCAATCTGCTGATCCCAGAAAATCTTCGTTTTCATTCTTCTTTTTGACAGTCAATATGCATAGTAAAGGCACAATGCTCTAGTAATACAATTAGATCCCTTGTCATATCATTATTCCTGATGGCTAGTTCAGTTGGAATAAATCATTTGATCTAAGATCAAGTATGTAGCCCTCTGCATGAATAACAGTTGGTAATGCACTCTGATTCTAGCATTATTATTCTCTGACGGTTAGTTCAAAGAATAAATCATATGTTGAATACCAATTTTGTAGTATTTTCCATGAGAAGCGTCACAATAAACCCCTATCACGGTCTTGCCAATGATGAACAAATTGAATATCTGATATCCTATGCAAAACCAGCTTCACAAAGAATTGAACTTCAATTTGATGAACAAATTAAACCTCTAATATACTATGCAAAACCAGCTTCACAAAGACTAGAACTTCAATTTGATGAAGAAATTGAACCTCTAATATACTATGCAAAACCAACTTCACAAAGACTAGAACTTCAATTCAATGAACAAACTAAACTTGTTATATACTAGGAAAAACCAGATGATACAGTACCATCTGAAAGTGCAGTATCACCCGAAATTTCCAAGAATTAAATAATTTTTTAAAAATTTTTATTCTCCCTAATTCTTCGTAAATTCTTCTAACACAAAATCCTCAAATACGGAATTTTTCATGTTGGCCAATAATAGTACATCAACACGTAGGAACACAGACCATATGTCAATAGAAATCGTACTCTCTGGTTCGAGTGACTACACCACAGTCTTTAGAAAAAAAAAGTTACACATTTCCATCTTCACAAACTGATCCAACACACTACCAAACTACTCGAATTCGACACAGAAGACCAATGGGTAAAGTCTTGAAAAACATGTTACCAAAATTTTCCTCAACAGTCATCCTCTTATTACAAATTTCCAGAAAAAAATTGTTCAAGAAAACTTTTCGAAAATGCTCTTTTTTGAGGAAGATGATTGTATATTGGTCACAACACAGTTGAACACATCAAGTCAGATTAATTTAAAAATTTCCTCCTCTTTCTCGAAAACCATAAGGGACGACTGAACACATGTAGCGAACGTGGCTATTCTCTAAAATCATCTTAGCGAATGGAAGCAATTAGTTGACAAACGAGAGCTATTTGCTAAGATTCATACATGTGGCTATTCAATGTATCATGTTAGTGATAATCCACGTGAACGAACCTTAACTCCCAGCGAATGACCTTATTCGGTAAAGAAGCTAGACAGATGAGACGAATTCACTAAGCGATACTTAGCGAATAATCACCAATCTGAACTCCGATGTGAGTTATGATTTTTGGTGGTCTTTTTAGGCAACCACCACGTTAGAAAATCGGTAAACACCTGATTTCTTCGAATTACAACACAATTTTTGCATCAACTATTCGGAATCACAATCCTAACAAACCTATCCTATCAATTTTACAAAAAAAAAAAAAAAAAAAAAAAAAAAAAAAAAAAAAAAAACCACACTTTTCAAATCAAATTGATACCAAATTCAGTTCATGATGTTCATAACCCACTATATACAATTTTCAAAAGTTTTCATTAGATTCAATTACAAATCACGAACATGGTGACCTAATCGACGATAACTGTAGTTCTAATACCACTGCAAATTCACGTTTGGGATCGAATATATGTTTTATAGCGATTGATTTGATGCGAACAAAGTATGAAATAAATAGATTACAATCGGTACACAATCAAATAGAAAAACGGATAAAGAATTGGCAGATGTTCAATTACCGAAATAGTTTACATCGGGAAAGACTTGGGAGATCAAGTGTGATCTCCCTCTCAAACTTGTTTCAAACAAACACATGAAAGAATTGTTTATATAGGCCACTCCCATTTGCTGAAACCTTCCTAGCAAATGAGAATTCTTTCATTTCCACCAAACTAGGAATGGTTTCCATGCACTAGACACTACTAGCGAATGGCATAGTTTCATTCATCTAATCCACATAAATTCACATATTTAACGTACGACTAATCTGGCCTATTCATGACAAACACACTAATACACTAACTCAACCACCCCATTTCTTGCATAATGAGTATACTAACATCCACAAATTTATTAAGTCCAACATAGGTGGCCCTTGAAATTAGTTTGCCGAAAACTCTCGAAAAATTTAGGCCTCGGGCATAAAAGAGAATTGGGCTCAAAATCGTGGTTAAGGAGAAATGAATTAAAAAATAAAACTTTAATTAGTGTTGGAGCAAAAACTTGAATTTGAAACCTATACATCATCTTGAGATGGTTTTTTTTCACTACACTACCAACACTTTTTTTTACATGATAAACAGTTGAATATACTAAATATATAATTTAATAAATATATAAAAGTTTTTAAAAACTTTTCGGGTCATTTGAAAATTTGGGCCTCGGACGTCGGCACAGGTTGGCCGGCCCAAAAGCCGGCCCTGCCTTGAATAGGAAATGGGAAGACACAATGCACAAATAGGATGAAACTGGAAAAACAAAATATCATCACACTCTCCACGAAGTTGTAAACAAAATACCTTTGATATGGAAAAACATATCAAGCATGCATGTTGGATATTGGTATTATATTATATTATATTATATTATATATATATATATATATATATATATATATATTTATATATAGTGTGTGAGGTTCATTGGGAAACACTAAAAAAGTGGGGAACCGACTCAAACGAACTCCGATTAGACTCATTCCAGGGGCGTTGGAACCGGCTCGTCGAACCCTAACTAGGATCTCTTAACCCTAACAACCAAATCAAAACCCCTAAACCCTAAATATATTAGGGTTTGGCTTTTATGGTGTAGCTTTAGGGTTTAGCATTAGGGTTTAGCTTTAGGGTTTAGTTTTAGGGTTTAGAGTTTAGCTTTAGGGTTTAGGGTTTAGTTTTAGGGTTTAGCATTAGGGTTTAGCTTTAGGTTTAGCCTTTAGGGTTTAGCTTTTGGGTTTATAGTTTAGATTTTACGGTTTAGCTTAGGTTTTAGCATTATTTTTTAGCTTTAGGGTTTAGAGTTTAGGAGTTAGGATTTAGGGTTTAGGGTTAAGAGATCTTAGTTAGGGTTCGACGAGCCGGTTCCAACGCCGCTGGAATGAGTGCAATCGGAGTTCGTTTGAGTCGGTTCCCCACTGTTCCCCACTTTTTTAGTGTTCCCCAATGAACCTTCCCCTATATATATATATAATGTAAGTATCTATAGAAAACCCACTTTAATTTAGAAAACCCGGGAAACTCTAACCTCCCGATGTTTTTTTTTAAAAAAAAAATATACACATGTTATATACATGTTTTTAAGGTATTTGGGCAAAAAAAAAATCAAAAAAGCGCCGAGTAGATATTTTTAAAAAAAAATAAACAAGTTTTGGTGTAACACGTGTTAAAAATATGTCAGATGAATGTAACACGTGTTAGACCAAAACTTGTTTTTTTTTTTTTTTAAATATCTACTCGGCGCTTTTTTGATTTTTTTGGCCCATATACCTTAAAAACATGTATATAATATGTGTATATTTTTTTTTAAAAAAAAAAACATCGGGAGGTTAGAGTTTCTCGGGTTTTCTAAATTAAAGTGGGTTTTCTATACATCCTTCCCCTATATATATAGATATATATATATATATATATATATATATATATATATATATATATATATATATATATATATATATATATATATAGATAGAGTTAACGTACTATGATGAATAGTAAATTTATTTTTAAAATAATGTATAGCTTTTTATTATTATTTTATTTAATATATTATAATAGTTTATTATTATATTTACTTTTAACAACATATTTTTTCCCTTTTTTTCCTTTTATAAAACCGTATATTTCCTTTACTATTTTTTTAATAATTTCTTTTTTCTTTTTTTTAGAACATATATTAATTTATTAAATAATTTGATACTTCGTTAATAATTTATGTGTATAACTTTTTTCTAAAAACTTAAATACGTAGTTGTGCTTGATTTTTTCCCTTGACATTCCGTTATAAGTTTTGTAAAAAACGAAGTTGTACTCAAAATAAAGTATTCATTTGGTATCATAAAACGGTACAATGATAAATTAAACCGTTCTAATGGTTTGGTTTTCTAAACAACATGCTTTATTTTCAAATCACTTTTGTTTTACATTATTGTTTGCTCGGTTTCACCGCAACATGTGACGTAAAAAAAACTAGTATCAGATTAAGCACGATCACGGTTATTTCCAATTTATCCGAATGATTTTAAATTCTACTAATGACGTCATCTTATCATAATGATTTTAGAGTAAAATGCAATTTGCGTCCCTGTGGTATGTCCCAAACATCAACTTGAGCCCCGAAAAACAATTTTTTGCATTCTGAGCCCCTGTGGTATTCTTTTCATAACACTTTGAGTCCCTGCCGTCAGGTTGACTGTTAGAGGCAGGGGTAAGACCGTCTTTTTGCATATATTAATAACACTTTGCGTCCCTATGGTATGTGTGAAATATCAACCTGAGCCCCTAAATTCTTTTCTTGGTTTTTTGTTAAGAAATCTAATAATTAAATTTATACTATATTTAACAAATTATTAAAGCCTAAATTGTATATTAAATGTAAACTTTTTATACATACAATACAGAGACAAAACGTCATACCAACTTCGTAGAGTTGACGGAACTTACAGACTCGATAACAAAAGACCGTAACATACAATACAGAGACAAAACGTCATACGACCACAAGCAATTGTGGATTTTTACTGACGGGTGCACTTCGGGAAGCTGATCCAGATATGAATGAATATAACCCCAGTGTATCTAATTACATATCTGCCACTTGGGTTATATTCATTCATATGAATGAATATAACCCCAGTGGTAGATATGTAATTAGCGAGCTTTGGAATTTCAAGGAAAATCGAAGAGCTCCACTAGGGTTATATTCATTCATATCAATCACTTCCTTATGTGCACCGCATCTTCTAGGAGGTTGTCAAGTGTTCTCGCCTTCGTAGTTGGTGTTTTGCGTATCTTTACATCCGCAGCCATTCTGTACAACAAAACACATTCAAACCACAAGAATCTGTACAAACCAAACCAAAACACATTCTGTTGATACCCTAAACCCTAAACACACTCAAACCAAAACACATTCTGTACATCCGATCAGTTCTTAATACTCAGTTGATACCCTAAACCCTAAACACATTCAAACCAAAACACATTCTGTACAACAAAACAAAACACATTCAAACCAAAACACATTGCTACCCTAAACCCTAATCCATTCAAACCAACACTCTGTTTTGATGCATTTTGAACAAGAATCAAACCAAAAAATCCATTCAACCCTAAACCCACAAGAATCAAACCAAAAATCCATTCAACCCTAAACCCTAACCCCAAATAACACATTCAAATCATACCCAAAAATCCATACCCAAATAACTGTTATCATCGAATCAAAATGAGGAACATATTCAATCAAAATGAGGAACACGTCGAATCAATAACTGTTACCCAAATAACACATTCAAACACATTCAAAATGAGGAACCCAAAATCAACCCTCTGTTTTTCATAATCAACCCAAAATCATCGAATGGAACCCAAAATCAAACCCAAAAACATCGAATGGAACCCAAAATCAACGCTCTATTTTTCCACAATATAAACACATAAACACATCGAATGAAATCAACCCTCTGTTTTTTTCAAAATCAACCCAAATCATCGAATGTAACCTAAAATCAACCCAAAATCATCGAATGGGTTGATTAATATCAAACCCAGAATCATCGCTCTGTTTTTTCACAATATAAACACATAAACACATCGAATGACCAATATGAGGATGAAGATGAACCTGATCTGTTCGATGAAGATGAAGATGAAGATGATCTGTTCGATGTTCGATGAAGATGATGATGATCTTGGGAGTTGGGAGAGGAGAGCTGTTGATGATGATGATATTGGGAGTTGGGAGCGACTATTGATGATGATAATGAAACTGGTCTTCTTTAAGTGTAGATATTAAAGGGTGGGGGGTATTATGGACTTTTCACAACTGGCAAATGGTCAAACTGACGGAAGACTGACGGCAGGGACTCATACTGTTATGAAATGAATACCACAGGGGCTCAGAATGCAAAAAATTGTTTTTAGGGGCTCAAGTTGATGTTTGGGACATACCACAGGGACGCAAATTGCATTTTACTCATGATTTTAAATACTACTAAGGACATCATCCCATGGGTGGGCTTGTATTATGCAGAGGCGGCCCGACCTATACCTTTCTAGGCCCTTTTGAAAAAAATATTATTTTCCTTACGTCATAATAATAACTTATCAATATAACTATATTGGCTGGTTAATGAGTTTGAGCGCAAATTAATTAAATATTTTTAGTGACCCTCAACAATTCATAAGTTTCAAATTTTTATTGATAGCCATTTTGGCATTCAAGAAAAAAAAAACGATATAAAGACTCAATGAAAGCCCCAAACGGGTCAGATAGTGAGCGGTCAAGCGGGTCGATGATGTTAGATATAATCTTGACTTAAAGTTTTTATTTATTAGTATTTTTTTCATTGTAATTAAGTTTCATACCAATCAACAGAGCAAATTACATAAGAATAGCAGCTAAACAGGTAAACGGGCAACAAACTGTGTCGCCATCCCCTCCTGAATAGAAAACCCTAATCTACTAAAAACAAAGCCTTTCCCCTAAGTGGTCGAAAAGTTGCCGTGGACCACACGCTGAACTCTAGCCAAGAACCGAACCGCCTCTGGCGCCAAGGAGCCGAACGTGTCAAACGCCAACGGGACAAAGGCATGCTGATAATCCTCACAAGCTTTCGCGTGCTTTTCCACCTTCTTTGACTCTGTTTTCAGTACCGCTTGCTCTGCCACAAACCCATTTTCCTGGAACCCGGCTAGGGGGATGCACCTGTGAGATCGACATAAGCATGTTTCCCGCCCTCCCAACAAAAAACTAGCACGTCAGCCCCGGGTTCAAATAAAGAAAGGAAAATGGTGGATTTGACTGAGTTGAGTGAAATTGAAACGTTGGAAGTCCACGTTTCCTTAGTAGACAAGGTTGTTTTAGTCTTTGTTCGTGGGTGTTTGGGATTCCTTCTCAAAAATGACTTATTAACTTATATAAGTCATAAGTGAGAAGTTAAAAATTCTGACTTCTCAAAAATGACTTCTCAACACACAAAACCCTTCAAAATAAGCTAACCCAAACACTCAAAAAAATAACTTATTAACTTTTATAAGAGTGGAGGGTATAGTCAAACAACTTAGGGTGTTTGAGTGAAATCCTACCCAATAGTATTTTGCCATGTCAACTCCTCATTTTACTCCCCATTTTACACTCAATCACTAGGTATAATCAAATACCCCTCAATTAAAAAAAAAACATGATTGGTCTCTCCTCTCCTCTCAAACAAATCGGTGAACACTCACCGAAAATGGCAACCTCTCTCCAACTCAAACACCCAACTCAATCAAGTAGGGGTGGTCACCGATCAGTGACCCCCACTCACCGCACATGTCAAACACCCTTATACCCTCACCCTAAGTCAATAAGTCATAAGTTGCTCCAAAATAAGCTAACCCAAACACCCCTTCGACTCCACTTTTAGTGGTGGGGGTTACCTTATTTCCGTTGGGTTTTGTAGTTCATGTAAGGCTATTTATAGCTCTCACTTTATTGAATAAAATACACATCTTCTTTCCATTATTTACTTCAATATTCATGCTTCTATTCAGCAAATAAACATACGAACACACAGTAGTGCAAGCATTCACTTGGGCCTGAAACCAACAGATGAACTGCCAGCCAGGCCACTATTTACTTTCAATATTCCTGCTTCTATTCGTTGGTTTTTTTTGGAAGAAGGGTTTTCTGGCTCCAGCAATGATAAGTCTGCAATTTGAACTCCATTCTTATTGAAACATGAAGGGAAATTGTTCATTTTTGTGAGAGTTTAGAATAGGTTCACAATACTTGTTGATGAATGATACATTTGAGAAGGTGTAACTCACAATTGCAAACAACCATGGCCGAATTTATGTGTTTATGTAGATAAGAGAAAAAGGGAGATGAAATCTAGGGTTTATATTCTTTGTTTATAAAGGAAGAAGATGGTGATTTATTGATTATAAATATTGTTTTATTGATTATAAAACAATATTTAGAAGCAAAAAGACAAAAATACCTCCACTTAAGAATGTGAAATTTCAGGAAAATCCCTTCTAAACAGTACTTTTTAACCAACTTGGGCGTTTGAATGAAAATAAAAAAAAATGCAAAAAATGAAAGGCAATATGGCATAAAAAAATCATTTTGGATGAAATTGACAAAGATGCCCAAACCTTAGAGACGAGTTTGGCGGTTTACTCTTTGTAAAACTAGTATCCATAGTCTAATGTAAAAAAGATTTTATGGGTATTAAAATTAAATTAAATTAAATTAAAATACTATAAATATGCAATGTATTTGTGCTTGTGGTTGTTGTACCCTTGGCTTTGAGAGTTTTTCATAGTGGTGTGCACGGTTTGGTTATTTGCATTAACCGTAACCGTAACCAAAGTCATCGGTTTATTGGTTCGGTTAATTCGGTTAACCACAAAAGCGACGTTGTTTGGCCATCATCATCCGACGACGATGCATCTAAACTTCCGTCTGATGACCATCTCCCCTTCGTCCGACGTCCGACGACTAGCTCCCCTTCGTCTGATGAAAACCTGTCTTAACTCCGTCGATCACAATCCACTGCCACCGCTCCGCGGAGGATTCTGCCGGTGATCGCACAACGTTATTCAGAGCATTCTTCAGGTTATCACCGACCGACGTCGGTGAATGTTTCTGTTTGGTTGAAGAAAAAAACGAGCAGCTACTATGGAGCATTCTCCATGTTATCACCAATGCGGTGGTTAGTGGGGTGGGGTGTTGGTGGTTTCTGGTGGTGGAGGTGGTGGTGTCTAGTGTTTGGTGGAGGTGACGGCAAAGAGAGAGAATGTTAGAGAGAGAGAGAGAGAGAGAGAGTGAGTGATGCAACAAGAGGGGGTTGGGGTTTTACATAAAGAAATTTGTTTATTTTTTTATTTTTAATCAAATTAAAAAAAATAAATCTTTTACACATCACGATGCCATGACAGAAAAATACGGCCACATCAGCAAAAACCCTAACCAGGTTAATGTCTCATTATTTTGAGGGTAACATAACACACGAAGTGTTAAGTTAGGGGTGATCGGCGTCAAAGTGATAGTTGGAGGTGGCAACGGCCAAACGTCAATAGTTGAGAGTAATAAAATCCAATAACCCTTTAACAAATTATATATATATATATATATATATATATATATATATGGTAGGGTTCAGCTACAAAGTCTATTTTTTCTACAAAGTGTACAAAGTCATAAAACACCACAATTTTAGCCATAAAACACACTCAAAACCCACAAATAACAGAATGAAGATCACTAAAACACAATATCCAAACTCTAACAGTCCATGGAAACTTCAAACACACCATCATAGACCTATGAATATAAAACACAACATTATAATCAACATAAAACACACTAATGTTAGTCATTCGATAATCAAAGCCTTATCATTCAAAACACAACACAAAACCAAGTATAACGTTTTAGTAATCTTCATTTTGTTATTTATGGGTTTTGAATGTGTTCTATGGCTGAAATTGTGGTGTTTTATGACTTTGTACACTTTGTAGGAAAAATGGACTTTGTAGCCAACTCTTACCCTATATATATATATATATATATATAGGGTGGGGTTCTAGAGTGAACACTAGTGTATTTGCGAACTGAGTGAACAAATCCTGGCCATTGATCTACACACGTGTATGGCTAGGATTAGTTCACTCAGTTTGCAAGCTACGCTAGTGTTCACTCTTGAACCTAATCCTATATATATATAGAAGTGGGTTCAGGAGAAAACAACTAGAAGTGTGAAAACGATGAGAACGATTTTCAGTAATAAGATCTTTGTGATTTGTGTCTAAGATGACGCGGTGACATCTTTGTAAATAATGGGAACCTTAGAACTACAAGGAGGGGTAAAATTGGAAAAGCCAAACAAGGGTGCATATGCTAATCACATGTCATTTCCCCCTCATATTTAAACGCCTATAATTTTTTTGTACCTGATTATTTTTCTAAAAAAATTAAACCTGTAATTATTGTATTAATCTCATTTATTTCCTTTCCTAGTTTAGGCTCGTTTGTACATCTATATATTGTATCTTTATTATCAATAACAATTCGATTGATTGAGTCCTAATATTCTTAAGGCCAATTGGATTTTAACACCTGTAACTTTGAAGAATTGGCCGATAACACCCGCAACTAACACTTTGATCTGTGACACCCCAAACTTTTGATTTCGTGTGTCATTTCACCACTCAGTTAAAAACTCAGTAACTGAGTTAGTGTTCAATCCTAGGTGGCATCCTACCTGGCTTCATTAATGCAGATGTGGCACATTCATGGTTATAAAAGTCATCTTCTTCTTCGATACCCCTGCACAAAGAATTGGGAAACCCTAATTGGCTCTAACGCATGAATCGACCCAAATTCAAACCACAATTTGCTCATCACGAGTTCAGAGCTGTTCTTCAACTTATTGGCTGATCGACATGTCTACTTCTTCCAACTCTTCATGTAATACGAACCGAATCCCTAAAATATTTAAGGTGGACATGGATGGGAAGTTGTATTGTCATCACGAAATCAGAGCTGTTATTCGCGTAACGGGAAGGAGAAGTGTTCGATGTGGTGCTGAATTTTACTGTTGCTCACAATGGCCGGAAAGTCCTGTGTATTGAATTTAACATGTTTTTGAACTGACGACATGATGTTGGTTTGTAGCGAGACGACTGCAAGTTCTTTATGTGGAAAAAAGATTTCGACAAATTATTCGAAGTTCATTCAACTTGCAGCTCAAGTGCAGTTACAAGAAGTGATGCTATGACCGGCAATGAATATAATTTGCAATTGCGGAACAACTTGCTATCTCAAGAGAACAATATGTTGAAACGACAAATTTGTGCGAAAGAATTCATGTTGAAGCAGCAGTTTGTCTTTAGTTTGTTTGTAATCATTGGCATGTTGTTTTACGTAGTGTATCGAATATAACTTGTTTTTGATTGTACGTTCTTTGAACACATGAATGAATGAATGTAGTCTTTATTTCAAACACATGAATGGATTGAGTACCATATGTGCAGACCATTAGACCATTTGCAGACCAAAACCCATGTGACCAGAAGGGACTTTGACTTTGAAAACAAGTAAATAACTACCATTGTGCAGACCATTGAAACCACATGTGCAGACCAAAACAAGTGTCTAGAATGACCATATATCCAGACCAACAAGTGTGCAGACCATTTGAAACTGCCCTTTCAAACAACTACCATATATGGAGACCAAAACAAGTGTGCAGAATGACCATTCTACTCCTGTGACCATATATGCAGACCTGTTTAACATACAAGTGTGCAGAATGACCATTTTACCCCTTTGACCATATATGCAGACCTGTTTAACATACAAGTGTGCAGAATGACCTATGCAGACCTGTTTAACATACAAGTGTGCAGAATGACCATTCTACCCCTGTGACCATACATGTGCAGACCTGTTTAACATAGATATGCAGAACGACCATTCTACCCCTGTGACCATACATAGTCATAAGTTTACATAGTCATTACACAACCATTCAAAAGATTCAGCACAGCAGTCATAAGTTTACATAGTCTTAAGTTTACACAGTCATTACACAACCAACAAAAGATTAACCATTCATAACAGACTAACTAACTGCAGCCTTCTCTGTTGGCCTTCCCCTCTTAGTTGGCCTTCCCCTTTTACTTGCTTTTTTCCTTTCCAATTTCTGCTGCATTTTGAGAATCTGTTAACAGTAAACAAATTTAGGAAACAATAATATAATCAAGGCCTATAATCAATAAACCAACTGAATCTATTGAGTTCACCTTTAACTGTGCATTTTCTCTTGTTGTGACCTCTTTCTCCACAAATCCCACATGTCATTACCACCCCATGCTTAGTCAGTTTGCCTGGTTTCTTGGGATCCTCATGAGGGTCCCTCTTTCTGTTTTTCTTAGGCCTACCAGGTGCCTTTTTGATTGGAGGTGGATCCAACGGATAATCAACCTTGGGCCAAAACTTTTCACTAGGCAATGGTGGGATTAAGTACTCATAAGTTCTCATGTATGTTTCTTTGTGGTAACATGGGTCAACATAATCCTCAGCATTCTTATGCAAAAATCCAGCCACAGCACACACATGCTTATAAGGATACCCCCTTAATTGCCACTTTCTACATGTGCAGGTCTTATTTTCCAAGTCAACTGTAACATCATCAACATCTCTAACTTGAAAAACCTGATAAGATGAGGGGTATACCTCACACCTAAAGGCCGCATCTTTTGAGAAATCAAGTTTCTCCTGGATATTGGGGCAAATGAGCATATCTTTGGCTTCCATTTCAGTTCTTTTGATGACTAACCTACTCATGATTTGAACCCTAATGTCCTCTAGCATGTATATAATATGCTTTGACCTTGGAGTTATGATATAACCATTAAATGTTTCTGCCATGTTGTTTACTATGACATCACATTTAGTGTGAGTTTTCAAGTAGCACCTGTTAAAACTTTTGGGATCCTGCTTTAAGATTGCCTCTACTGCATCAGGGTTTATGGCCCTTATTTCATCAATGGCTTGGAGGTAATCAGGTTCACAGTATGCTCTTGCAGCTTTCCAATACAACTCCTTGAGCTCTTCATCCTTAAAATTCTTGTGCCAATTCGCATAGATGTGCCTTGCACAGTTTCTATGCTCTGCCCTTGGCCAAATAAGTGCCACAGCATTTAACAGACCCTGCACATAAATGATTATTAACCTTAGACATTACAGCAGAAGATAATTGTTCATTGTAAAATTTGTCAATGGCTACTACCTTTTGTTGATCTGAGATGAATGTCCATGCCTCACCACCATCACTTACACCCAAACACTTCGCGAGCTCTTCCATAAACCATTCCCAGCTATCGTTATTTTCACCATCTACAACTGCCCATGCCAATGGATACATCTGATCATTAGCATCTCTGCCAACTGCAGTTAACAACATCCCTCCTAGGAAGGTCTTTAGAAAACAACCATCTAGACACAAGACCTTCCTACATCCAGCTAGAAATCCCCTTTTCACACCATCAAAACACACAAAGAGTCTGAAAAAAGTTTCACATGTTGCTGTGGGATCTAAGTTAATGAAACCTGGTGGTGCTGTAACAAGCACAAAAGTTGATGTTGGGTTTACTTTTTTCAAAATCTCCATGTATGCACCAATTTTGCTATAATGATCCCTCATTGATCCATGAAGTTTCTTATGGGCACATGCTTTAGCCTTGTAGGCCAGCCACTTGGTGATTATGACTTTATACTTATGTTTCACAGCCAATATGATTTCCTTAGCCGACCAGTTGGGCTTGGATTTAAACACTTGCAGGAACTCATTAGCTATGAACATTGCAGTTAGCTGTCTATTCTTTACCATGTTTCTTTGGCAGGTATGTATATTCTTCACTCTCTTAACCAAGTAACACTCTTTCCCTTTATGAAGTGAACAATGTATAAAGAATGAACAACCTTTAACACAATTGACAACAATACTGCCACATGCAGTCTTTTCGCTCTTTGCAAGGTACAAGTTCCTACCATTAGCTACTGAGTACTGCCTCACTGCCTCTTTAAAGGCCTCCCTTGATGCAAACCTTATTCCCACCTTCCAAATAAATTTCTTTCAATTTGTATGTTCACCTACAGATGGGGCTGCTTCCTTGTACTTCTTGCCCCTGATATCATCATCCTCACTATCACCAGGTGTTAAAATGTCCCCATCAGATTCCTCGTAACTATTGTTTCCATCTACCCTTGCATCTTCAGTTTTATGCAAATTACCCTCTGTTTCATGCAAATTACCCTCTGTTTGTCTTTCATTTACTACCTCATCAAGCACTTTTTTTTTTGGCTTCCAAATCTATCTTGCTTGACTCTCTAAGTGCATGTTGTGACTGTATCCACTCAACATCCTCTCTGTCTGACTCTAATCCAAGTACATCATCCGCAGCTTCCTCTTCATCACTGGCCTCAACTAGTTCATCATAATCTTCATCATCAGAATTTGACTATTCATCTTCCACACTGAACTCACTATCTTCACTGTCCTCGTCTGCTTGCTTACCTATTGAGTTAGAGCTGCATCCAGGGGAAACCCTAGAAGATTGGGCTTTTAGTTTACTGGATTGGGCTTCAGGTTTACTGGGCTGGGTAACAGGTTTACTAGGCCTAGAACTAGAGTGGGCTTCAGGTGCACTCAATTGACAATTTTGAACAAATACTTCCATAAATGTTTAACTCCAACTAAAAACCTTCTTAACCAACTCCAACACATCTCTATCATTACGAAAATGCCTAATTTCACCATCATCCGCATCCAACCCATACATATGAAACTTCCTTGATTTATAGCATTTCGTTTCCAATGCATAATCTGATAGCTCAAAGTATGAAATGTGGTCTATATCAACTTTAATTAACCTAAAGCTAAATTAAAGTTACAGAAACATTTAGTGATCGATGATATACCGGATGATCGAAAAAGAATGTTCCGATATCGATTCAGATGAGCTTCCGGCTAGTTCCGGTGAACTGTAAGTCCGGCGAAGATACAGAGATGAACCAGGAGCGATTTAAGAAGTGTTTGTGTGTTTTGAAGGGTCAGTGAGGTTTGCGAGGGTTGCAGGAACTTATAAAAAGGTTTAATTGATTCAAAAACAATCGTAATCAGACAAAACAGATTCCCACTTAAATTTTTAAAATGATTTCCGATTTCGTAGACATAATTGCATGGTTTGGTGAAATTGAAAGCTTTGGACGGTTCAAGATGTCGAGGAGAACAAGCAAGTGTGATAATCGATCAGTGTGCATTGTCTGTTTGTGTTTTGGACCGATTTCCGGCGATACAAACGGTAATAACCGGTTTGAATCTAAGTTACAAGATCAGTCCCTGGTGTTTCTGAGTTAGTCATAACAGGTCCCTCATATTTAACCAAAGAGTCTAACTAAGTTAGTTGTTTAATAATGAATCAGATCCTTTATAAAATGTTTAATTGGGTTAATTAATCCGGTTAAATAACTTTGAAATTCGACAAGTATGGTCCCTGAACTTGTTAACTGAACTAGTTAACTGAGTTAGTGTTTAAACTTGAATTCCTTTTATAAATTTTAACCCGGTTAGGGTTTTTAACTGAAAATCAGTTTCAAAAATGACAAGAATAGTCCCTAGACTACAAGTTTGATAAAATGACCGAATGGTCCTTGGACTTTAAAATTTAAAAATATAAGTTTATTTATTTTATATAATATAAGTTTCTAAAATTACATTTTAGTCCCTAAACTTTTAAAAGTTTTAAAAACTTGTATTTTTATTTATAAAACTAGTAAAAAAAATGTCATAAAGGACCCTAAACTTTATAGTTTTCAAAAATTACACTTTTAACCCGAACTTATAAAATTTCAAAAATGACAATTTAGTCCCCGGACTTTTGTATTTTCTAAAAGTGACGGTTTTAGTCCTCGGACTTAAAAATCAGAGTTTTCGAGCAAGTTTCAAGGAATGACAATTTGGTCCCTAAACTTATACTTTCACATAATGACACGTTAGGTCCCTGTAACTAATGTAACCTTGTTTTTAAGCATGAAACTTATTTAAATTTGTAAATGTTCACATGTTTGGGCCGGTAAAACTTGTAAGAGTATAAGCAAGGCAAGAATCAAGCAAAAATGCATCTCAAAATGCGATGTGTGTATCAAACAAGTACATGTTTGAAAACAAAGGTTGTTACACTCATGATTTGAACCCTAATGTCCTCTAGCATGTATATAATATGCTTTGACCTTGGAGTTATGATATAACCATTAAATGTTTCTGCCATGTTGTTTACTATGACATCACATTTAGTGCGAGTTTTCAAGTAGCACCTGTTAAAACTTTTGGGATCCTGCTTTAAGATTGCCTCTACTGCATCAGGGTTTATGGCCCTCATTTCATCAATGGCTTGGAGGTAATCAGGTTCACAGTATGCTCTTGCAGCTTCCCAATACAACTCCTTGAGCTCCTCATCCTTAAAATTCTTGTGCCAATTCGCATAGATGTGCCTTGCACAGTTTCTATGTTCTGCCCTTGGCCAAATAAGTGCCACAGCATTTAACAGACCCTACACATAAATGATTATTAACCTTAGACATTACAGCAGAAGATAATTGTTCATTGTAAAATTTGTCAATGGCTACTACCTTTTGTTGATCTGAGATGAATGTCCATGCCTCACCACCATCACTTACACCCAAACACTTCGCGAGCTCTTCCATAAACCATTCCCAGCTATCGTTATTTTCACCATCTACAACTGCCCATGCTAATGGATACATCTGATCATTAGCATCTCTGCCAACTGCAGTTAACAACATCCCTCCTAGGAAGGTCTTTAGAAAACAACCATCTAGACACAAGACCTTCCTACATCCAGCTAGAAATCCCCTTTTCACACCATCAAAACACACAAAGAGTCTGAAAAAAGTTTCACATGTTGCTGTGGGATCTAAGTTAATGAAACCTGGTGGTGCTGTAACAAGCACAAAAGTTGATGTTGGGTTTACTTTTTTCAAAATCTCCATGTATGCACCAATTTTGCTATAATGATCCCTCATTGATCCATGAAGTTTCTTATGGGCACATGCTTTAGCCTTGTAGGCCAGCCACTTGGTGATTATGACTTTATACTTATGTTTCACAGCCAATATGATTTCCTTAGCCGACCAGTTAGGCTTGGATTTAAACACTTGCAGGAACTCATTAGCTATGAACATTGCAGTTAGCTGTCTATTCTTTACCATGTTTCTTTGGCAGGTATGTATATTCTTCACTCTCTTAACCAAGTAACACTCTTTCCCTTTATGAAGTGAACAATGTATAAAGAATGAACAACCTTTAACACAATTGACAACAATACGGCCACATGCAGTCTTTTCGCTCTTTGCAAGGTACAAGTTCCTACCATTAGCTACTGAGTACTGCCTCACTGCCTCTTTAAAGGCCTCCCTTGATGCAAACTTTATTCCCACCTTCCAAATAAATTTCTTCCAATTTGTATGTTCACCTACAGATGGGGCTGCTTCCTTGTACTTCTTGCCCCTGATATCAGCATCCTCACTATCACCAGGTGTTAAAATGTCCCCATCAGATTCCTCGTAACTATTGTTTCCATCTACCATTGCATCTTCAGTTTTATGCAAATTACCCTCTGTTTCATGCAAATTACCCTCTGTTTGTCTTTCATTTACTACCTCATCAAGCACTTTTTTTTTGGCTTCCAAATCTATCTTGCTTGACTCTCTAAGTGCATGTTGTGACTGTATCCATTCAACATCCTCTCTGTCTGACTCTAATCCAAGTACATCATCCGCAGCTTCCTCTTCATCACTGGCCTCAACTAGTTCATCATAATCTTCATCATCAGAATTTGACTCTTCATCTTCCACACTGAACTCACTATCTTCACTGTCCTCGTCTGCTTGCTTACCTATTGAGTTAGAGCTGCATCCAGGGGAAACCCTAGAAGATTGGGCTTTTAGTTTACTGGATTGGGCTTCAGGTTTACTGGGCTGGGTAACAGGGTTACTGGGCTGGGTAACAGGTTTACTAGTCCTAGAACTAGAGTGGGCTTCAGGTGCACTCAATTGACAATCTTGAACAAATACTTCCATAAATGTTTCACTCCAACTAAAAACCTTCTTAACCAACTCCAACACATCTCTATCATTACGAAAATGCCTAATTTCACCATCATACGCATCCAACCCATACATATGAAACTTCCTTGATTTATAGCATTTCGTTTCCAATGCATAATCTGATAGCTCAAAGTATGAAATGTGGTCTATATCAACTTTAATTAACCTAGATGCACCCCCAACATACTGTGGAACACCAAAACCTAACTCAATGTAACCACCATACCAAAGCATGACATCAATCGTTTCCCCCATTGCATAATCATGTGAAATCGTACCTTGATCAGAGTTTAAACTTGATGGATTGAGAAGCTAGGTCACGTCACCCTTGATCTTTCCCTCCAAAACGAACAGAACAACAATGCCAGGTTTCAAGGTTTTGGTTCTTATAACATGTGTTAGCCAAGTCACTCGTGCCATGTAGGATTAATGAAGCCATATAGGATGCCACCTAGGATTGAACACTAACTCAGTTACTGAGTTTTTAACTGAGTGGTGAAATGACACACGAAATCAAAAGTTTGGGGTGTCACAGATCAAAGTGTTAGTTGCGGGTGTTATCGGCCAATTCTTCAAAGTTACAGGTGTTAAAATCCAATTGGCCTATTCTTAATAAGCAGCGCATCAAACCACGTATTTATAGCCATGGTGATGCGTGATTATAGTAGTGTATCATAATGATAGGTGATCAATTTCAGCGCATCATGGCTAGGCATGACTTCCTTATTGCGATCATGATGATGTGATCATCATCACGCATACTATATACTTCTTAATTCCTGCCTCGCCTAACGAAAACTCTTTCCGGATTACATACATACAGACTCAAGACTCATACCTGTATATGATTTCTATGCTATGGCCACACCGAAAATGCACTAACAATCTTTTTGTTTCAGACACGTCCACCCAATTGAAAGTTCCAAGGAAAAGAATAAAAATATTAAAGATTCTTTTGTAGATTAGAAGAAAGTTGGATGAATATTTTAGTGAATATGATGTTAATTTATGTAGATTTATAAAGTTTAATATTTTTTTTTATTAAATGATTCCAATGGCTAGTGCACATTTCCCTAGATCCCCCAACGGTTATCTCCCCCCCCCCCCCCCCCCCAAAAAAAAAAAAAAAAAAAAAAAACTTGTATGATCTGCAGCATCCAGCACCTCAACACCCCTTAACGCCCTGTCTGTTGCGGGGTGTCGCGCCCATGCGGTCGACGTGGTGGGGCTTAACGCTCCCCACAACACATGTTCTAATTCTAAAGAAATTGAGTTATTGGGTCGAAACCCTTTTTAAGATGTAGGAGCATGAGTGAAAATAAAAAAGTTCGATGATTTTTCCTAAATTTTAGGGTTAGGAATCCAAATGTGAATGCTCTTTTAAAAGAAAAATAAAATAAAATAGGAGTTCAAAGCAGGGAACCAAAACCCTTGATTGACTTCCATGATCCTTGTGACAAACCAGATTTTTAGATTATGATATTAAATTTAACTTAGAATATTCGTAGCATTATAGATGTTTATTTATTTTGTAATCATAGTTAATGTTAAAAATGTAAATTAATACGAAATAAAAGTAAATAACTACCTCGGTTATTTTATTCTTCACACACGCACCTTTTGTGACCTAAGCTGCATCAGACAAAACACGAACACAAAGTAAACATGTTTACATTTCTTTTATTTCTTAAATATAACAATATCCTTGAAATGAACCGATATTGAACTAAGTAATCAACAATAAAAATTAAGGCAAAAGCTAGCACAAATTCATATTAATCACATAAGAAGAGATGTGAGATACAGAAAGAGAACAAGATGGGAAACTAGAGCAATTGACTCACGAGCTAATTCATACCCTACATCTCTCTCTACCCTTGATTATAACCTGAACCATCTATGATCCTCATTCAATCCATTTTACTTATTGGACCTTCACATATTTCTTGAACTTGGCTGCTGGTTTGGGTCGATGTTAGTTGTTATAGATGTTAGTTGGGCCTGGATCCATAGTGTTCATAACAATTCTAGGAGCCACTTCTCTCCTTAAAATATTTTGGAACTTCAAAAACCAAATATTTGCAATTTGTTTATTAATATTTTCATATCTTTCTAAAAATCTATATAACACACCGTATTTTTAACTGGGGGGCAAAAACGTAATTTGAAAGTGGATATAAAATAATCAACTGGTTGGTTCAATGGGTATTGCTCGCCGCCCATTTGAACCAATGGCAGAGAAACACTATTTCAAGGCAAAAACGTAATTTTAAAGTGTGTAAAATAATAAACTTATTGGTCCAATGGGGGAGGGGCGGCCACCCATTTGAACCAATGGCAAAGAGATACTATTCCTTGGCATGTGGTTTGTATATGTTGAAAATATTTTTTCTAAAAATCTATATAACACACGTTTGGTTAGCCATTTGAGAAAAGACTAGTAGTCATTAGCATAGCCGTTCCTAAGGATTTTAATGGGTAAATGAAAAAACACACTCTTTTATAAGTACATGTTATAGATGTCTATTATATTTTAGATCTGCTAACATGTCTAGACAGATATAAATACAGGTGACAGTATAGGCGGGATAGGTAAGAGGTCCAAACCTGTTTATGTTAAAATGGGTATTTTTCATGCGTGGCAAATGTGGCACTAAAACGTTTTTTATCCATTTTTAGATGTTATAGATATTTGTGTCATATATGATTATAAACATTAGTTTAGTAATAATTTGACTTTTTTTAATAGTAATGTGATTTACGAGGTTTCATTCATTTTATTGGTTACCATTTGATATATTCTTTTTAGTTAAATCTTAAGATATTTGCCATATAAGATAAGAGACATATCATAATCCATATCGATTACCCGTGTAGATTTCGTATAAATTGTTAGGTGGCATTTCTTTCATATGTTTCGTATAAATTGTTGACATTTCTTTAATATGGTTGTTCCCTTAAATTATATATACCTTTCACACTCTTCGCGTGGACTGTAAACACATGATTTTTATGGGATTTACGTCCTATTGTTGTTCCCTTAGATTATACATACCTTTCACACTCTTCGTATGGACTTTAGACTCATGGTCTTTTATGGGATTTATGGCTTGCAATAGTTGTGCGGCATTATTATATGATAACAATTGAGGTATGTTCTTAGGAACAATACCTCTTTTGTTTACTATAGTTTTTATCTTGTAGTGAAGTTTTTTTAGTAAAAATGGCTTATATGGTCTTCAAGTTTTGTCCTTTTTTTCCTTATGTTAAAGCTTTTTTTTTTTTATATAAATTCGAGTTTTTCTATATTTTGTGTTAGCTCGCAGTACAAGGTTACGTTTATATTTGCCTACGTTTTACATTACGTGACAGTATAAATTAACATTTTTGTTTGAAGATTTCTACCCTACCTTTTACGTCACGTGACGGCATAGATTAATGTTTTTGTTTTACCATTTTCTCCTTTTGTTGTCGTTTCTTTTTTTACTAACCGGTTGCTTTAAACAGATTTTTAAAGCGTTCGGTTTTTTAAACCGGTCTACGCTTATCTCTAAATAAAGCATTTCGACGTGTTTTTTTTATCCACGTTTAATCCAACCCGTTGTAATGTGTTGCTGTCGTGTTTATCTTTATATTTATGTTTTAAATTTTGTTTGAATAACTTGGTTTTGGTATACAACGAGTTAACTTTTCCGAGATTTTCGCATATACCGTTGTGTTGTTTTTTAATCGGCACGTTCAAAATTTCTTTATTTTTATCTACATTCCGAACCTGCTGCGGAGTGCGGGTGGTAAGTCCCTGGTTTGCAATAATTGAGCGCCTTAATTAGAGTTGTTCGTGGGGATTTGAGTGCCTCGGCCGAGCCGAAAAAAGGCCTTTGACATAACGAATTAAGTAAACTATTTTTTCTTAAACGACGAATAATGTTATAGCAATAAAGATAGAAAAATATAGGGTTGCTAAATTCATTGGTTTCTAATGTGTCAAATAATTTCAACTCCATATAAAGTTCATCACCATCAATATCTGATTTTGAGTTTTTTAGTATCTTATTTTTTAACTTTTTTATTATTAATTATATTAGTTAGATGTTTAGATAATGGATATGGTTCAAAATAAGACAAAGACCAATATGTTATAAGATTTTAGATATAGATAAAACATTCGGATCCAGTAAGTTGTATGATTAAGTTTTTATAGAGTGTCCAGTTACATTAGATAGATTTTTGGATAATGGATATGAATCAAATTAAGATAAGGAACCCAATATATTATAAGACTTTAGATACGGATAAAAATACATTTTTTGGGCTCAATATTGTAAGATTAAATTCTTATAAAGATTTTCAGTTTCACTTTTCTTAAACATATATATAAATATAAATTAGGCCCCCAAAAATCAGACCTCGGCCAGGGTCGGCCACCCCCTACTCTGGCCCTGGTCTTTAGCTCGAATAAATTATCTCATTTTTAGTGTTTTATCTTTCTCTAATTTGTATTATAGAGTTTATCTCAAAACCCGAAGAATTTTAGAAGATGATATCTCAAAACTTGAAGAAATTGATTGTGATGTTTGTTATATCATCGATGATAATGATGATGAACCAAGTGGTGTGAGGACAAATGAAGATATTATGAGCGCTCAAGAAGCGAAAGATGGGTCACTGCAACATTCTCAGCAATCTTTTTGTCACAGATCTTAATGTCAAATTCTTGTAGCAAAAGTAACCACCGTATCAACCTAGGTTTGGCATCCTGTTTGAATAGATACCGGAGGGCTGCATGATCTTTATACACAATGATCTTTGAAAGACAAGATAAGACCAAAACTTATTAAAAAACAGAGACCACAACCATGAGCTCTTTTCCATGGTGGTGTAGTGCTCCAGAGCATTGTTCAAGGTCTTGCTCAAATAATAGATCAGGTGAAACTGTTTATCTCTTCTTTAACCCAAGACAACCCCAACTGCGAAGTCACTCGCATCACACATCAGCTGAAATAGTGGAGTCCAATTGGGGGGGGGGGTACCATAATTAGGGCATTCACCAACTTCTCCTTTAACAGAAATTATAATTGTTGATACATAATGTTTGATGCCTGCATCATTAGTTTTTGTATTTTGTAATGTATGGCAGAGTTAACGTGTGTGTTTGATATTTTGTGTTTGTCTTTTTGATGCACAAGAGTGAAATACAGCACATGAGTTATTCACAACGCATCCGTCATGCTTAATGGTTTCATGCGCTAGTCCATGTCATGTCTGTATATCGGAAGTGTTAAGCGCCATTTTTAGTAGTTGTCACATTTGGGGCTTTTTTATTGGTGTCAAGTTGTAAGGTTGCCTAAATTCTGTGTGAAATATACGAAAAAGTTTACTTACCTTCTCTTGTTATAATCACATCTCATTTGTTGGATTCCGGACTTTAAATGACGATATAAGTAGATGATACATCAAGGAACAAGATCAAAAGAGAGACTTTCAAGTGGAATCACAGCATAGGCTCTTTCTATAAGTAATTGTACCAAACAATTGGACGAGTTTGACAAATTTGGACATTTTTGTACGTTTTTTTTTTTGTGAAATTTTGTACATTTGGATGGTTAAAATTGACTATAAATGAAGAATCATAATCCTAAAATATAGATACATCAAAACTAGTCAAAATTTACATGTGAAAATCATCAAAATTGCATAAACAACATGTTAAAATTTGCAATGAGCAGCTTAACTGCACATGACAAGACTACTCATGTCCTCATGCTCAGCACATAACGTGATAAGTAGTAGCATCATACGCTATTCGTGATACACTTGTTTTGGCCATACGCTACTTTAGTGATACATTGTATTTTCTTGGGAAGTGTGTCATACACAATTTTGAGTGATACACAAGGGTAAAGAGGTTATTTGTCACATGTTGCTTTGAGTGATACGTAGGGGTATTTTTGTCATTTGGTTATATGGTGTTTTTCTCAAAGTTGTGGGTATTTTTGTCTAAGTGTTGAAAGTCTTCAAGATGGGTGATTATCAAGCTTTCATGACTAAATCCGGGATAGTGCAAACCTTGAATCTAGATTACACGATGGGTACGGACAACAATGCACCGAAGTTACTGCATTTTGAAAGATATTTCACATTGGAAAGAGAGATTTGAAGGTTTTATTTTCAGGTAGAATACAAATTTGTTGATCACGATAGAGGCGGATTATATTTGATGGCCGGTTAATGAGAATATAAACACTTATGTTTTGACATCAAAGCTCGATGAGGGAGATAAGATTAAGTTGGGGTGGGAGAAAAAGATGTTCGACCAACTCCAACAGGCACTCACTGATAATATGCTACATATGTTCAAGAGCTAGAAAACTTCAAGATCTCTGTGGAATGTTCTGCATGATAAGTACTACGGTAAGACAGATATGATACAGAGCAATAAAGGACTTATAAAAAAATATGGAGATTTTCATGAGCACTACAAGAAAATGAAGCTAATGTAACCCCAGTAAAATGTTGCATTAGGCCTTGAAAAAGGTTGCAACAGGCCTAATGAAAACTTTTATTGTGGGCAAATTGGATTTAAATAATCCAACCTTTTTGGTATTCGCCAATAACAATCCTAACTGTATTTATTCCCGACTATAACAACCCTCAAAATTTTCCTAACAACACGTAATCGAAACCCCGAACTCGCACAACGAGTACCAGCACGAAAAACAAGAAAACCTGATTTTTTTCACCATTACGTGGTGCGACAAGACAGTCTTGAACTGTTGCATGGTGCGACGGGTCCAGATTCTCTAGATGCCACATGTTTCCATGTGGCAAGGCTAGATTCGCTGACTCAGCAACCCTAAACCCTAGCCACCTCCTTCGCGTGGCGCGACAGTGTCTTGTGTTCCCGTCGCATGGCGCGACGGCACCCCTTTTTAGCTGTATATAGAGCTAGGTTGGGACAGTTTCATTTGCAGCTTTGATTTCAAAATCGACCTCTCTGACCTTTATTTCTCTGTTTCCAAATCTCTGTCCTGATTCCTGTGTACGAAACCCTAATCGCTGAAATGATACCCTATCCGATTGATCTGAAACCCAAGCAACGAAAAGCTGAAGTTCCGCTTGAATGAGGTGATACGTTATACGTTGCGGTTTCGATCTTGTGATTACCGTTATAGTTTGATTTGGTTTCTCACACTAATACGTATTACAATTGTATCTAGGAACTAGAACTTACCCGGAGGCTTTAAGAAAACTTAGCGGTTAAGAAAACGTAGTGGCTAAGAAAACTTAATAGGTAAGAAAACCTTATAGCTAAGAAAACTTAACAGCTAAGTAAGATACTCAGTTAAACAACTGTGTAAGTTAATAAGTTAAACAACTAAGTAAGTTAAATAGTTAAACAACTAAGTAAGTCAATCAGTTAAACAACTAAATAAGTTAAACAGTTAAATAGCTAAGTAAACTCAAGAGGTAAAAAACTAAGTAAACTTAACAGGTAAGGTAACTTAATAGGTAAGTAAACTTAATGAGTAAGGAAACTTCCTAGCTAAGAAAAGAATCTGCCATGCCTATAACAGGGATACCATGGACTTCATTCTTGTTCATTCCTTCATTCTTTTCTCTCTCGACTTCTACTGCGTTGGTGTAATAAAACCATATATCGCCGATACGATACTTTGTCCGATCAGCCAGAAAACCATCCAACGAACGCCAAAGCTGTGCCTGAATAAGGCAAGACTTTGTGAATATACGTTGTGGTTTTGATATGGTGACCATCCTTAGGTTTGATTTGGTTTTACACTAATACGTATTATACTCTTTTAAAGTAGATGCTTAATTATTAGAAGACTCGGAACGATAAACTTACTATTAACCGAGATGCTTGGTTATCAGAAGGCTTAGAATCAGGAGGCCTGTTAAATTAGAACGATAGACCTACAAGGTGAGTCATTCTCTTCTATCAAATACTTTCCAAATCCTAAATGTTTTCCTATTGTTACTTATATTATAGTGATAAAGTCTTTATATTCTTACTGAAAACTACTATCAGTTTGAGGGCTTTTGTATACATTACTTGTAACACCCCGTGTTACGAAAGTCAAAGTCAAGATTGAAGTCAAAGGAAGAAAAGATTGCTAATTGCGATCTGTCACTCCTTGCTTAATTACTGATTTGACTTCTCTGACTTGTAATCGAATCTTTATTTATTCGATTTAGTTGTATTATGTGGAGTATCTGTGAATAATTGAAGTTTATCGCATGTTTTATCGCTTTATCGTTTATCACATCGCAATCGCATTCGTAACTCGAATTATGCGTTCTGGATATTGTTTTACGTGTGTGTGCTAATTATGAGTTACTTGTGCATGTTTACTTTATGTTTCGTGGTGATTAATCGAAACGCAATCGTAACTCTATCGCAACGCAATTGAATCGCAAACGTTAAACGCAATTTACTTAGGATGACTGTATGTTAGATATAGCGGGTTTTGATTGAGCTAATCGTAGTTATTGTCTAACACTAACGCATCGCACACTCGCTTAAACGCATCGCAACGCTCAACACTTGAAACGAAACGTCGAAACGCAACTTGTCGGAGCCACTCGATCATATGGCCATCCGATCGGATTGCCATCCGATCGGAGTGTCATCCGTTCGAGGTGCATCCTATCCGACCCTTACCCACCTTTCCCTTTTTGGCAACCGATAAATACCGTCCTGTCACATCATTTGTGATGTGACTGCTCCCTCTCTCGACCAGCACGCTCAAGGCCTTCTTTCTCTCGATTTCTCGCGATTCTTGTAAGTTTTCAACTCAAATCTTGTACTTCTATGATCTACACGCACTTCTTCATCTTTTTCACCTTTGAATCTTAACTTTTAACCGTGAAGTCAGTGGATTTGAGGTGTTCTAGGGTGATGTCATCATGGAGTTCTTATGAACTTCAAGATTTGGCTTCATTCCACCAAGAACAACTTAGATCTGAAAGATTTCCACATGAACAAACAATGTTTTCGCACATATCTAAACATTTTCAGAGTTAAAAAGATTGAAAGATGGTTTTCCAACTTTCTTTCAACTCTTTTACACTCAATGCACTCAAAACCGATAGAATTGGAGCTTATTTTGATCTTCTACTCATTCTTAGTGAAGTGTTGGTTCAAGATCTGATTTCTATCTAAGAGACAACCGATTTCGGGTTAGACATGAACAACCGTCACGAACAGTTAACTGATCAGACTAGGGTAATTCCTGTTCGATCGGATAACTTGGGTCATGATGGGGTTTCTGTTGTTTAGCACGTTGTCATACTGTCTCGATCAAACCGTAAAAACTTTCAAAATAATCGAGTGCCAAGACGATCAGATCGTTGGGATGGATTGTCGTCTGATCGGATTGCCATCCAATTGGATTGCCATCCAGTTGGATTGCCATCCGATCGAACAGACATCCGATCGGATTGCACTAGGTCTCAACACTTAAACAATTTTCAACATGTTCAATGCATAGTCAGTTCTAACGGATTGCCATCCGATCGGTAGACCATCTGATCGAGTGACAATCCTGTTGTGAACTTGTTTTCTAAGAAATACCTCGCCAAGCGGATCGCCATCCGATCGAACTGCCGTTCGATCGAATGACCTGAAAGGTAGAGATACTTCTCTGTTTTCAAAATGCTACAATGAAAACTTCAAAGCCATCATTCACAAACACATCCTTACTAAACAAGATGTCAATCCAACGGAATGGCCATCCGAACGGATTGACATCTGATCGAATGACCATCCAATCGGATTGCCATCCGATCGGATTGCCATCCGATTGGATTACCGTTCGACACTTGGTCACTTCTCACCGTTTTACGCGTCACTCATCGCTTATGCTATCGTTAACTGTTCAGGCTAATCTCTCAGCACTCCCTTCAATCCAAGGCAGTGTTTATTAACTTAAACGCTATCTGTGAGTATACTCGATCCCTTTTTGCTTTACACACTTTTGGGTGTTACATACGCTACTTATTCAAATCACTATCGACACACAATGCAAACACCATTTATACGCTGACCGTTATTGCATGTTACGTGTTATTCGATGAATGCTTGTATGTTATGTTAACACAGTGATTGTTGCCTGACACCTTAGCAACGATAGTACTATAGTTTGGACTCAGCACCTGTCATGGACAGGGGTTGTTAAGGGCTTTACTTCACGTGTCCCAGTGGGGATATGTGTTGCGCATTCTACAACTCGCAGTCATGTCTGTGCATATTTCTCTGTCGATAACCTACTAGCCTTCACTTTGTTACATGTTACATGCTGGTTATGCATAAACGATTTTCGAACTCTATTATACTATCAAACTTGTATGCTCACCTTTACACTATGTGTATTGACTTTATTTTAACATATGTGACAGGTGTTTGAGATGCTAGGATTTTGCTTGCTATTTGATGGAATCAAGCTTAGGAGAGTCTAGAAATCAACGAACAATTTATTTATTTAAATCTGAGTTGTCGAAACAGAACTATTCGTCTTTGACTTGTCTGTAATAACTATATTGCTTATTATGTCATGGTATGGGACGTTATGCTTAAATAATTGGTAATCGTAGTTGTTATGGAAACTCCAGGACAATCTGTTTTGCTCAGTGCCGCGCCCCGATGTTTCCGTCATCGGTTGGGGTGTGACATTACTTGCTATACTTTGCTATTTGGACAACGGGATAGCCAAATAGTGATATGACCACAGTCACAGGAACTGCCGAGTGACAAATACCTTTGGGTAGTTGTAAGATATAAACAAATGTAAAAACCCTTAATGTTGTAATTATAAGAAAATGTCTGCTTATACAAACGAATGAACTCACCAGTATTTCCCGCTAATCAAATATTTTTAAAAATGTTTCTGGTGATTTACAGTAAATCTGAATAAGAGTTGTTACGCGGCACCAAAAGGCTTAAAGGCGTGGCTTGTTTTATCATTTAAATTAAGAAACATTGTTTTATATTCTCGGGTTATTCCCTCTTAAAAGCTTTTCTGTAAGATGTGGGGTTTATCCCCATTTGAGATAAATAAATTCTGATGTTGATAAACTCTGATATTTTTCCTAACTCATGGCCCTGATGAAATTTCCGCTGCAATGTATTCAAAATAACCACCAGTACCACTTGACAGTTCACGACTCCTATCCAGGGTGTGGTCGGGGTTGTGATAGAAGGTGGTTTCAGAGCCACTAGTTTAAGAAAAATTGGTGTTGTGATAATACCTAAGCTTAAACGAAAGAGTTAGAAAATTGATATTAAATGGTAACACCCAGGATAGTATCTAGACTTTAACTTAAGGGAGAAGGCTTAATATAAGCTTCGTATAAGCTAATTACTTACATAGGTAAAGTGTGATGGGTGTTGGTATGCCATAGGATGATGCTTAGAACAATGTAAGTATGGTAAATAAGCAGTAACACTTAGCCACTGTTAGTTCATGTTTATCGGTACTACACAGTTCTGAAATATGATCCGTCATGTGAATGATAATTTCCTTACTCCCTGATGTAAGCTTTAATAAAAGTTACACCTTTAAATAAATTAAAAAAAATATTATTTATAGGCAATACGATGACAGTTACCTCTCCGGCAAGACTGTGTATGGTAGGATAGACTCTCCACCTTGTCCGAGTAAGATGAGGTAGCCTCTCTGGTAAGTCCGGGTAAAACGGGGTATATATGTTTATGTTAAAAAGTTACAAAATTCTCTAACAGTACCATGACTTGATGTCAGGCCTGTTCTTATAAGCCCAAGTGTTTTGGTCAAAAATTACCTAAGCAATTAAGTGATCAAATTAGTTAAGTGACGTAGTGTGCTAGAAATATGTGTGAAAAAATTGTTAACAAAATTAGATATGAAAACAGTTTCAGGATACGGCTCAGGATATAGAGCTGTATCTATGATCAAACAGTGAGCAAAAATGTAAAGGTGGACACGTGATGTACGAGGAAAGCCCTTGATCAATCTAGATCGCCGGCATAAAACCTCGGGAGCTGACAATCGCAGCTGCCTTGTTCTTCTATTGCTTCAAATATCAGGATACAGTGCAGGATATAGCGCAGATCAATGCTAAGTGGTACAACGATTACAAGTGTTGAGTGTTTGTGCGTGATAGAAAGAAAAAAGAAGTGTGAGTTCGAGAGTGGAGAGTCAAGTGTGTGTTCCTATTGATCTGGCCTCCTATTTATAGTTACAAGTAACAAACTAACTCTCCTATTATTCCGGGATACTGGGAATATTCCATTCTGAACGTTGGGGGCCTCTTTTAACTTGTTTTCCACGTGCTTATTAACTATAAAACCGGGTCTTCAGCTCATATGACCGTTACAACCTCAATAGCATTGACCATCATCCGATATTATCGCGGAATATGCCTTTCTTCTATTCTGACCGTTACAAGACCCATTCTTCCACCATCAACGTCCATTTTTCAACCACCTTGAGCGAATCTTCAGGTAGATCAAGTCCTTTAACGTTGGTACCTTGCTACAAAAGAAAATCGTTAGTAACTGCCAGGATACTTCCCCAGGATGTTACCAATATCCTGGTCTGATATCCTGATCGATACTGCCTCAGGATGTTACCAATATCCTGGTCCAGTATCCTGATCGTAAACAGCTAACATTAAATCAAGATATATTGTCAGGATATGGGCTCATAATTTCACCCATAACAATTGTCCCCAAAAATATAACTGTTGGATATCCTAATTCCAACAGATATATTTTTCAGTCATTCCAATACGTCCGGTAAGGATATCTGTTTTGAACATTCCTGCATATGTTTGGTTAATCAGCACATAATATGATAAGATTGAAATTGCTCCCTTTTCTGTAGACTTTGCTAAGGTCCCTGTTGTCTTCAATCTTGAGGAGCTTGACAGTTACTCCAAGCCTGTCCTGGTAAAAAAAGAATCATCTGTTGCCACCTGCTCTATGCCCTCCACTGTTGCTGCCGAAGGTTTCTCTCATGATGACCTTGGCTTCATGGAATCCATCGAGCCCATGAACTCCTTCCTTAATAAGGTAAATATCCAAATCCTGTATCCCGTACACATATACTGAATCTGTATCCTGGTTAGTTTGTCTTTAATGATACCTGTATTTTGCTTTGTAGGGTTTGAATCATCTGGTCGTCCTGTACTTAGAACAATTTATATTTCCTGCACTTAAGACAATACGATGGCCAAAGGTGGATGGGTCCTGAGTTTCAGGATGAAGCCTTTGGTCATCAATCAGTATGGTTTATTTTGAACAATATAACAGTTGAAGGCAAATGGGTTCTAGTGTTTTCAGGACGAAGCCTTCAACTGTTTATGTAAATATACTTTAAAAACTTAATTATGTTCTTGGTGGATGGGTCTCTTTTTGAGATGAAACCAAGAATATAATTAATAATAAACTAACCTTTTAACCTTACATGTTGTTATCTGTTATGCATTGCTTATTCTGAATTCCAATGTTCCAAACTTAGTGCAATTATTACTTTTTATGAAAATATCTTGATCAGTATACTCGCAAATATCCCATTAAGACTTCCGTCAAATAGGGTTCTTACAACTCAAACAATTTCGATAAAGTTTTCAAAGAAAAAGGATGGTTCATTTTTATTTTGCAAAGCTTGTTTTGATAACAGTAGTTTGACTTGAATATAGTTTCAATTTTCAATCCAAGTATCCTGAAGTATATCCTGAGAATACATCTTGAGAATATAACCTGAGAACATGTCCCGACCAGGATACTTATAAGTGTTATAGTTTCAGAAATTTAGACAATTTAGATAAGGTTTTTTAAAGAACAAAAATAGGAAAGATCATACCGAAACAGAAGACATCTCAATCCTTTCATTCCAGTCCTTTCGCAACCATTCCACCGAAGGTGTCCCCAGTCCAGGATACTTGGCGAATTATGCCCAAACTTGATCCTTTGAGTTCCTCACAATGCCTTAGTGGGATATAGTGTTGGCATAGGTTTCCTTCTTGCTCCAGCATAAATGTCCCCAGTAGGATATAGTATCAGCATACGTCATGTTCTATCACAGATGTCCCCTATCTGTGCAGGACCAGTATGTTGTACCAGGATATGATCCTTTAGCTATTCTTCAACCAGTTGTTTAAACTTAGCAATCTTTTTTCAAAAATTTATGTAGACTTGTAAATGATTATGATTTTTGAAAATATAGTTTAGGATTATCCAAAAACTTTGTATTGTATTGGGACTAAACCCATTTTCCAGGCATTTAAGCCGGAGTATAAGAACCTCAAGACTTGAAAAGGTGAAAACCTTTAAGTCTTTGAGTTTTGCTGGGGATTTTACCCACGTTTCGTGCGCTACAGGCGAGGGTGTGGAAACCCCAAAACTTAGAAAGGTGAAAACCTTTAAACCTGGGGAAAATCCCAAATTTTCATGCGCTACAGGCGGGAATGTATAAACTCCAAGACTTAGAAAGGTGAAAACCTTTAAACCTTAGAGAGTATGAAAATACCCTTTCGTGAGAGAGGGTGATCAATCCTCATATACCTTTAGGATTCAGGATATAGCCAACAGTAACGAAATTGTCAGCCACTTTTACATGGACTGGTCCCGCCACCTTGAACTATCCCTGAATAACTTGCGCTCCAGGCGGGGTGTTTAAACCCAATTCGGAAGAAAGGTGAGTACCTTTAAACCTGTGAAGGGATCAGGATCCCTTGTACGTGAGAGAGGGGGCCAATCCTCTAATCTTCCGAAGTATCTTGAGTGAGCATCCTGGAGCTATATCCTGAGCATATACTGCAAAACATCCTTACACTAAGGTGGGTGTTAGCTTGGCTAACACCCCTCCGATGCTTAAGTTAGTATTGGGTTTCAAAGAATAAATTAAACCAAACATATTTAAAAAAAAATAGAATTCATACCATCCTGAGTTAGAAATTAAATTCTAAACTCACTTGAAATAAAGCTTAAGGTGTATAGCATTCCAAGATCTCGGTAGCATATCCCCTTTCATATTCTTGAGTCTATATGCTCCTTTCCCTGCTTCTGATTCAACTTCATATGGTCCTACCCATTTTGGAGCTAGCTTGCCATCGGCAGGATTAGTGGTATTCTGAAAAGCCTTTCTTAACACCCAATCTCCAACTTTAAATCTTCTGGTCCTAATATTCTTGTTATATGTTCTGGATATTCTTTGTTGATATGCTGCCATCCTTAGCCTTGCTGCATCCCTTCTTTCATCTACAGTATCCAAATCCTGACATAAGGCTTCAGGATTCTGTTCAGGATCCTGTAGGGTAGATCTTGCAGTAGGTATTGTCATTTCCGTTGGAATCATTGCCTCCGCTTCAAATACCAAGGAAAATGGGGTTTGGCCGGTTGCATTCTTTACCGTTGTCCTATCAGCCCACAAAACAAAGAGTAATTCTTCTGCCCATCTTCCTTTTTTGGTTCCAAGCCTCTTCTTTAAGTTATTGACAATTATCTTGTTTGAGGATTCTGCTTGTCCATTCGCTTGAGGATGTACTGGAGTAGATGTTATCATTTTGATCCCCCAATTCTTGCAAAAGGCAGTAGTTCTTTTACTTATAAATTGAGAACCATTATCACAGATTATCTCGGCTGGTACTCCAAATCTGGTCAGGATATTTCTCTTTGTGAAGGATACAACTTCTTGATCCCTGACTTGGACAAATGCTTCGGCTTCAACCCACTTGGAGAAATAATCCGTCATTGCCAACATGAAAACCTTTCCTCCTGGAGCTTTTGGAAGCTTTCCCACTATATCCATACCCCACTTCATAAACGGCCAAGGGGAAATAATAGGATACAGCGGTTCAGCTGGCTGATGTAATATGTTACTATGTCTTTGACATGCGTCACATCTTCGAGCATATTCTGCGGCATCTTTCCTCATTGTCGGCCAATAATATCCTGTCCTTAATACCTTTGAGAATAATGACCTGCCCCCAGTATGGTTACCACAATCCCCTTCGTGTATATCTTGAAGTACTTCTTTGGCTTCAGGATCCTCCAAACACCTCAAATACGGTCCTGCAAGAGATTTCTTGTATAAAACATTATTCATAATAGTGAATCGTGATACCTTCATTCTAAATGCCTTAGGATTTTCATTTCCGGGGATGTGTCCTTCTTTGAGATATCTCACAATTGGAGCCGTCCAGGATTTAGGATCCTCTTCAGGATACTCTGCTCCAGGATCCTGAATAGCCGCTACTTCTTTACCCCGAGGATTCGTTGCAGGATACAAGACATGTATTATTGGTATTTGGGTTCCTTCTGGTATTCTGATCGATGATCCCAGATTTGCTAAGGCATCCGCTTCAGCATTATCCTCCCTCGGTACCTGTTCAAGTGTAAAAACATCGAAATATCCTGCTAATGTTTTGAGAATATCGAGATATTCGATTAATCTCTCACCCTTAACTGTATAGGATCCGTTAAAATGGTTAGTAATTAACAAGGAGTCAACATATACTTGCAAATTCTTGATACTCATATTCTTAGCCAATTCTAATCCTGCAATTAAAGCTTCATATTCTGCCTCATTATTAGTAGCAGGAAATTCACACCTAATGGCCTGGGGTAATATGTCCCCCTGTGGCGATTTTAGTAGTATACCTAAACCTACGCCTCTTATATTGGATGCACCATCAGTATATAACGTCCAGGATTTTGAAGATTCTCCTAACTGTTGAACTTCTAAGTCTACCTCGTCCTGAATGTCACTACTGAAATCAGCCACAAAGTCAGCTAAAGCCTGAGACTTTATGGCATTTCTAGGTTCATATACTAAATCATAAGCACTCAACTTCACTGACCACTTGGCCATCCTGCCTGACATCTCTGGTTTCCTAAGCACATTTTTGACAGGATAATTCGTTTTAACATAGATCCTATGTGTTTCAAAATAATGTCTAAGCTTTGTCGATGCCATGACTAGAGCTAATATCAATTTTTCTAAATGAGAATACCTAGTTTCAGCATCTAACAAACTTTTACTAACATAATAAACAGGATATTGCTGACCTTCATGGTCTTTTATAAGAACAGCACTTACAGCATTCCCTGATACAACGAGGTATAGGGATAGTGGTTCACCATTTTCAGGCTTCATCAATAGAGGTGCAATTGAGAGATATTGCTTCAAATCCTGCAAGGCTGCTTCATGCTTTGCTCCCCATTCAAATTTCTTATTCTTCTTGAGGATATCATAGAATTCCTTGCATTTTTCCGAGGATCTAGAAATAAATCTATTCAAAGCTGCTACTCGGCCTGTTAACCGTTGTACGTCCTTCATATTCGAGGGTGATTTTATATCCAGGATATCTTTAATCTGCTCCGGGCTTGCCTCTATCCCCCTTTTTGTCACCATATACCCAAGAAACTTTCCTGCCCCCACTCCGAAATGGCACTTAGCAGGATTTAGCTTCATGTTATACTGATCCAGGATATCGAATGCTCCTTTAATATCCTGGAGGTGATCCTGAGCTTTCTTTGATTTTACCACCATATCGTCAATGTACACCTCCATGGTGTCCCCCAGTTTGTCTTTGAACATCATGTTTACCAATCTTTGGTATGTTGCACCTGCATTTTTCAAACCAAAAGGCATAGCTGTATAACAATAAATACCTGTTGGTGTCATGAAGGCAGTATCCTCCTGGTCAGAAGGCTCCATTTGGATCTGTTGAAATCCTGAGGATGCGTCCATGAAGGTCAGCATTTCATGCCCGGCAGTGACATCTACCATTGCATCAATGTGGGGAAGAGGAAATGGGTCTTTAGGACAAGCTTTGTTCAAGTCTGAGTAGTCTACACAAACTCTCCATTTCCCATTTTTCTTCTGTACCACAACCACGTTTGCTAGCCACCTTGAGAACTTAACCTCTCTGATCATCCTGGACTTCAATAATCTCTCAACTTCCTCTTGGATAATCGTATTCTGCTCAGGAGCAAACTTCCTTCTTTTTTGCTGAACAGGCTTGAATGATTTATCAATTCCAAGCTTGTGAGTGATAATGTCTTTGGATATGCCTGTCATATCCTCATGCTTCCATGCAAACGTCGACATCCTGCACTTCAAAAAGTTAGCTAACTGTTCTTCAATATCCCGAGGGATATTGGTTCCTACGAGCACCGAGATATCAGGATTATCCTGATCCAGGATAATTTTCTTCACATCCTGCTCCGAATCCTCCACAATATCCTGGGCCCGCATCTTTAATTGCTATGCTGTACTAGGCTTGGTTGAGGATTTCATCGAGGATGAGTAGCATTCTTTCGCCTCCTGCTGATCACTATCAACTTTGACAACTCCCCAAGGGGTAGGGATCTTGATGCATTGGTGATACGTTGATGGCACAGCCTTCATATCGTGAATCCATGGTCTTCCCAGTATGATGTTATAGCAGGATAGAGAATCCATCACACAAAAATGTTGTATCGAGTTGACTCCTTCAACGTATACTGGTAACTTTATCTCTCCCACTGTGTTTCTAGCCTCTCCACTGAACCCAACAAGCACGGTAGACTTTGAAGTGATATCCATTGGAGATACATTCATTCTCTTCAGAGTCTCAAGTTGGATTATGTTAACGGAGCTGCCATTATCAACCAATATCCTGCGTACAAAATGGTTAGCCACATATAATGTTATTACCAGAGCATCATGGTGAGGATCCTGGATAGTATCCCTGTCATCAGCATCAAACGTGATCACTTTGTCAGTTGTAAGCGTAGTCATCCTGACAGGTCTGTCTCCCCTTTCGGCCTTAGCTTCTTTTGCATGCCTCTTTGACGCCGAATACGAAGTCCCACAAATGTCGGATCCTCCCGAAATGAAGTTGATTATCTTGGCATCCGTGGGAGGTGATACTGCTCGCTCAGGATCCTTCCCGGGATCCTGCCCTTTATTCTTCTTTTTTCCCAGCAAGTCTTTCAAATACCCCTTGCTTAATAGGTAACTTATCTCTTTCCTTAAAGCAATGCAATCCTCGGTCATATGTCCGAAGTCTTCGTGGAAGGCACACCATTTGGATTTATCCTTCCAATCAGCTTTCTGCTGGTTCTTTCGAGGCCACCTAGCTTTGTCCCCTAAGCCCTGCATGGTATACATTAATTCGGGTATATTAACAGAAAAGCAGTATTCAGATAAGTCAGGATATTCTTCAGGATCCTCGTCTTCAACAGCATTCACTTTCTTGTTATCATTTCTGCCGTATGGCCTGGAGCGATATGGATTATACGTGGTCTCCGATTTCCTGTTAGTTGATTCATAGGTTGAGGTAGAGTTCATCCTCTCCTGGATCTTCCTATCATCTTCCAGACGGATATATCTCAAAGCCCTGTTACGAGCTTCGTCGAGATTCCTGCAGGGATTCATTACAAGATCCTGATAAAACTGAGAATCCTTTTGTAATCCCATCTTAAAAGCTTGCACAGCTGTTGCAACATCAAGATGTGGGATATCCAAGGATTCTCGACTGAATTTGTTCACATAATCCCTCAAGGATTCCTGAGGCCCTTGACTTATCCTGTAAAGATCACTGGTTAGTTTCTCAAAACTCCGACTACAAGAAAATTGACTGTTAAATAAATTAACCAAATGAGCAAACGAAGTAATTGAGTGAGGAGGAACGTTTAACAACCATTTTAAGGCTGATCCTGTTAGAGTAGAACCAAATCCCTTGCACAAGCATGCTTCCTTGAGCTCCGGAGGGATAGGGTTAATCTCCAATCTTTCCCTATACTGAGCAATATGCTCTTCAGGATCCGTAGTCCCATCATACAGCTTCATGTTGGGAGTCTGAAATCTTTTTGGGATTTCAGCATCACAGATGGGGTATGCAAAGCGAGATATCCTGTGGCTATCTTGGGATACTTCCGGAATTGGTTGGACCACTCCAGGCACACTGGATATCATGTCCTTCAATTTCTGCAGCTCCCTGGTAAATGTTGACGTCATACCTGCATCCTGCAAAGAGCCATTATTGTTAGTAGCAAGAATATCATTATTTGACACGTTACCGTTCTGAGGATTTTTGGCCATATCCTGAAGCATATCCTGAACTTCTCACAGTCAATATTCTGACCGAAGAGGGTATCTCAGGGGTATGATTCTGAGAATGGCTTGGGACGATATTCCCCCTATTATCCTCAGTGTAAACTGCGGAACTGAAGTTCAAAGCCCTGGGTTGTATAGGAGTGACAGTTTCTTCAGCGGGTCTACTCGAGCTAGCTTTTAAGAGTTGTATTTCTCTTAATAGGATTTGGTTAGTCTCCTGTTGCTGCCTCATTTGTTCCTGCACACTTCCAAATAAAGTCAAAATTTCATCATTAGAGGCTAAAACAGGAGCAGATCCCTGGACACTCCAAGTAGGGATTACATCTTGAGGTTGTGAAGAAAACGGCATCCTTGGAGGAGGTGGTGGAAGCACCGAACCAGTGGTAGCAGAGGTTGTAGCAGACATAGTGGAAGAGCTCATGTTTGATCTTGAGGCCATTGTAAACAAAGTGGCAAAAAGTTTAGAAATAGAAAACCGATTAATGATTTTGCAAAGATTTTTAGTAAAAGTAGCACCACTTGCCCCACGGTGGGCGCCAAATTGTTTTGGTCAAAAATTACCTAAGCAATTAAGTGATCAAATTAGTTAAGTGAGGTAGTGTGCTAGAAATATGTGTGAAAAATGTGTTAACAAAATTAGATATGAAAACAGTTTCAGGATACGGCTCAGGATATAGAGCTGTATCTATGATCAAACAATGAGCAAAAATGTAAAGGTGGACACGTGATGTACGAGGAAAGCCCTTGATCAATCTAGATCGCCGGCATAAAACCTCGGGAGCTGACAATCGCAGCTGCCTTGTTCTTCTATTACTTCAAATATCAGGATACAGTGCAGGATATGGCGCAGATCAATGCTAAGTGGTACAACGATTACAAGTGTTGAGTGTTTGTGCGTGATAGAAAGAAAAAAGAAGTGTGAGTTCGAGAGTGGAGAGTCAAGTGTGTGTTCCTATTGATCTGGCCTCCTATTTATAGTTACAAGTAACAAACTAACTCTCCTATTATTCTGGGATACTGGGAATATTCCATTCTGAACGTTGGGGGACTCTTTTAACTTGTTTTCCACGTGCTTATTAACTATAAAACCGGGTCTTTAGCTCATATGACTGTTACAACCTCAATAGCATTGACCATCATCCGATATTCTCGCGGAATATGCCTTTCTTCTATTTTGACCGTTACAAGACCCATTCTTCCACGATCAACGTCCATTTTTCAACCACCTTGAGCGAATCTTCAGGTAGATCAAGTCCTTTAACGTTGGTACCTTGCTACAAAAGAAAATCGTTAGTAACTGCCAGGATACTTCCTCAGGATGTTACCAATATCCTGGTCTGATATCCTGATCGATACTGCCTCAGGATGTTACCAATATCCTGGTCCGGTATCTTGATCATAAACAGCTAACATTAAATCAAGATATATTGTCAGGATATGGGCTCAGAATTTCACCCATAACACCAAGTACAATAACCTTATGGATAATATGTATGTATAGTATATATATATAAGAAAATCTAAAGGCCACATTATTTGGCGATTTTCGGATAAATCGTGAGCATGTGTGTGTCGTTGGGAATTTTAGATTACTTTATTATTAACCTCTCGTATACATCTATAATACATCTATAATTGAAGTGTCGAACACTATTCCATGTGATCCCCAGTCTCGTAACTCGCGCTGAAAAAATGTAATTAAGAACGATGGGAACCCTTTTATTGGGACACCATCGAAAGTATAAGAATTGCCAAGTCGTTGCCTAAGATTACTGACGCCATTAGGGAACCTAAGTTGTTCTAGGATTGAAAACATAAAAAAGTATAGCTAAAACTTATGCTAATTTAGTGTGAATGAAAATAAATCTATTTTCAGTAAGAGCTCTTAAGAAGATGAAAGTAACTAAGACTAGATGCACTTACAAGGAATATTCTCACCTGTAATCCTACTGAGATTACTAGTAATAAAAGAGCTATTACGGTAATACATGGGTTGCAAAAGACTAAAGATGTCCTAACCATTAGTAAATGTGCTGAGAAGGATGAAGCAATGTATGCTTCGAATCTTTTCAAATGAGGCATTAGAATGATGAGACATGATCTTCCAAGCACAAGATCATGACATGGCTTAGAATTTAAAAATTTTGACAGAAATGAAATTTTGTCCGCCTCATAAAAGAAACAAATGGCAACAAAGTCCCTAAATCACCAAACGATTGGTGTAAATTGTCGTGAGTATACGACAAAAATTCTTCGGATATGTGATAATGATACCTGATCTGCCATCATCAGAACTTGTTGACTTCCCAGTAAATTTGGGGATTGGTCGGTCAGATCCGTGATTTGATAATGGCGACTAGACCGCAAACTATTAGCGGTGTGGTCGAGTTAGCAAAAAAAAAAAAAAAAAACCTTGACCAATGGATTGATACCTGGACACAAGGAAGGATAACGTGGAAAAGAAGAACCGTATATGTTTCCATTATGAGGAGGAACTGACACATGCATCTAAGAACAAAACAAAAACAAACAAATATCCCAATAGAGCATTGTCCTCACAGCACAGGAAGCAACAATGATTCTTGAGGTGATTGTTGAATTCTGTTGAGATTCGTAAGCCAACGGGAGAAGTGATCACAATCCAAGGAGACAAGCTGACAAAGTTCCTCTCTGCAATGAAAGTTGCAAGCTATATACGAAAGCATGGAGTAGTGCATATGATCTTTGTGATAATTTACACCAAAGGAAATGAACTACAAGAGATTCCGGTAGTATCGGGTATCCTGACGATCTACCTGGACAACCACTACCTGGACAACCACTTGATCGTGAGATGGAACTATGAATTCACGCGATACAAGGAACAACATCGATTGCTAAAGAACCCTATAAATTAGTACCAATGGAAATACTTAAGCTGAAGAAGCAATTAGATGAATTGCTGGAAAATGGTTTCATACAACAAAGTCCATCCCCGTAAGGAGCACCATTATCCTTTGTCGGAAAAAAATGGTTTCATACAACGAAGTCCATCCCCGTAACTCACGCGGGTGTTACTGCTAGTTAAAATAAAAAAGTATGCACGTATATATTAAAATACTTGTTGTGGCCAACAAAGCAACGACGTTGGTGGTTTTAGACTATATAAGCAACGACAGTTGACTAATTCTTAAGAAAGATGAATACATAAGTAGAGTTAAGTTCACGTACAAGGTGTCTTATCGTACAAAACGTACGAAAGGCACGAAAAAGCCAAAAAAAAAAAATGCGGTAGCACTTTTGTACTTATTAACATTGTAGAGTAATTATCAGTATTACTCTACAAATGCTCTTGTAGGGTAATTTTGATCTTGTAGAGTAATTTTGTAAAATGTTCTTGTAGCGTAATTTTGATCTTGTAGAGTATCATAATTACTCTACAAATGATCTTGTATGATAATTTTGATCTTATAAGGTAATTTTTTAGAGTATCATAATTACTTTACAAATGATTTTGTAGAGTAATTTTAAATTGTATGTTGTTTGATAAACTTGCAGAGTAATTTGGATACACCTGTAGAGTAATTTTGATGCAGAATAATTTTGATACACTGATAGAGTAATTTTGATAATTACCATACAAGATCAAAATTACTCTACAAAAACATTTTACAAAATTACTCTATAAGATCAAAATTACCCTACAAGATCGTTTGTGGAGTAATTTTGATAATTACTCTACAAAGTAAATAATTACGAAAATGACACCACGTTTTTTTAGCAAAACCTTCGATTCGTACGTTTTGCACGTTAAAGTTATTTGTATTTGATCTTTTCTTTACATAAGTAATCACTCATCTTTAGCAACATACACGGGATTTAGCAAAATTGGAAACTTAATAACTCATGCACCAAGTACTAGTTAACTATACATGAAATCTTTTCAAAATTGCTTGAAAATTAATGAAGAAAGGATGAATAAGATTGCTCAATTCTTTTTGTTTGCACGTGTATGTGTGAATGATTTTATATTTTTATAAGTGCGTACAATTTTTTTTAATCACAAAGAATCTTTTGTGTAAACCCACTCTACTCGGGACTATGTCCAAGATCGATTCTTCGACCAACATGAGACCATGCCCCGCGATATGCGGAAACCGGATGGAATCCGTAAATCCTCCCCTCCCCCCCCTCCCCCCGTCAGGTTCGAACCCGGGATTAAAGCCCCGATTCATCCATTTACCCAGATGTCCCTCGAAAATGGCTCAAACGAGAATCAAACTTGTGTCTCCATTAGAGAGGACAAGCCAATATACCACTAAACCAAGTTTTCAGGACATAACTGCGTACAATATCCCAAGTATTATCGTTATAACTTACGAGTGATAAAAAATTCAACACGTCTTAACTACGTCTTGTTATAGTAGGAGAAAGCTCCAAGCATGCGTTTACTTTGGGTCAAGCTTAGCTAAATAATGCATTTACAACACTTTCAATCATATCCACATAATATTATATCTAGTAGGGCTTGGGACCGTGAGAAAGAACAATGACAAAACCTTCAAAGGGATAAACAAGAAAATAATTAAATTACGCTTAACAGTCTAATCGTGTTAAACACGTCAAAGACGCGCGATTAACAAAAATATTAAACATGATAACGACATGTTGTACTAATTTATATCTCATGTCTTTAGCTTTTGTATATATTTTATGTATCAGATAAGGGAAATGATAGAGTCTAAACTCCTAATTTAGTTATTTTTATCGGTATAAAATTACATAGTTACCTTTTATTAAACAAGTTTAATTGTGTGATAAACAAGTTCAGAATTGTCATCCCTAATTAAAATCTTATACCACCCTTCCACAAACTTGTAAATAAATAACTTGTAACATTCTGTTATTGCTCCTCGGCTCGTACTAATTTCCTTTGGTGTTTTGTAGGAGAAAATTAAGATATCAGAATAGTGAACATTTTGCTATATTTGTATGGTAGAGACATTTTCATCAATCTTTTTTTATATTTGTCTATTATTAGAAAACTCGTACTAATTTCCATTGTTGTTTTGTAGGAGAAAATTAAATTATCAGAATAGTGAACATTTTAGTATATTTGTATGGTAGAGACATTTTCTTCAATCTTTTTTCTATATATGTGTATTATTAGAAAATTCGAACTAGTTTCCTCTGGTGTTTTGTAGGAGAAAATTATATTATCAGAACATTAAGCATTTAGTAGAGACATTTTCATCAATCTTTTTCTATATTTGTGTATTATTAGAAAATTCGTACTAATTTCCTTTGGTGTTTTGTAGGAGAAAATTAAATTATCAGAATAGTGAACATTTTAGTATATTTGTATGGTAGAGACATTTTCACCCATCTTGTTTTATATTTATGTATTATTAGAAAATTCGTACTAATTTCCTTTGGTGTTTTGTTGGATTATAGTGGGAATGCCCGCGCGTTGCGGCGGGTGTTCCGACTTGTATGAAATTTAAATATGATATCTATTACGAACGACAACCCATTCCGGATTTCTAACATTTGATCTCATTCAGCAAAAAATAGTCATTACGATACGTGACGAAAAAAAGATACACATCAAGATTACTCATTTAGTTTCACTATGGGATCTATATTACATATTACAATAGTGACCTAAGTATGCATACATTTTAAAAGAGTAACTCTAAAAGCTACCTTATTTGTCACAACACACTATTAATATTAATCAAGAATATGCCTATTGGATTGGTAAGTTGACCTGTTCGATGTCCTGTCTTGCTATGAAAACATCAATAGATATAATATTTCAAACCCATAGTTTACATCATAACATTAGGTGATGAATCTGGTGATGGAGCTGATGAACCTATTCAATCACTGGATTCACACTTATAATAATCAGATTGATGCAACTGATGATGATTTTCCAGTAGATATTATGAATCCATACGGAATCCGCTTCAACAGAATATATGTCTTGGTTACGATGCCAAACATAATAGCTGTAGTTCTGTTCTTAATCTCAAATGTAGCATGCCCGTAGGTCGGTTCCCTAAACGCTGAATATTTCGGTTGCGGATCTACCATCCTGCATTGATAAAAAAAAATCAAAGTTCACTTTTTTTATGAAAATGAATTTTAAGAAATTTATTTAGAAAAAAAGTTTAGAAATAGTTTCACCAATATATATGTTGTTATGACGGCTAGTAGCGACGTGATAGACAAACCCAAATAACCCATTTATACTAAAAGTCATAATTGTCACGTGTAATTTTGGTAAGAACAGCAGGATTACGAGCTATGTGTTGTACCACCAGGTGGTACATTAAAAGCCCCAGAAACTTGGGCCAGTGATCCTTTAGATGTATGGACAGATCAGATAAACAATATCTCATCCCAAAGAATCAACTAACTTATCTTAATATTATATTCCTACAAACCCTTATGATATATAACCTAAACATCCCATAATCCATCTGCAAAAGTTTAAAAAAAAATGGATGATATAACAGCAAGCATGACAATCATGACCCATTCTTCAAGAACCGAGGTGGTTTGAGTAATTTTTTTCGCAAATAGGTTCATTTGGGTCCGCTCAATTATAGATTGGGTCAATTTGGGTCTATTCAAATTCCACAATGGATCAACACGGACCTGTTTTGCCAAGGCTTATAATGTAGCAGTGTATCTAAAGAGAGAACTTTGTTCTAAAAACAAAAACATATATGAAGTGACCCATTTTAATGAATAAAAGAATAGGATTAAACAAAAATATTTATACAGTTTGATTACAAAACAAAAATTGAAATCTAAGAAACTTATCTCAAAATCAAAACGCTAACCCGCTATCAGACGAATCATTGCAGGATCAAAAGAGCTCTTCTGAATTGAACTTATTCCAAGCCTCCTATTAATCAAACACAATATACAAATATTTCGTGAAATGTGGGTGTTTGCAATACTTCACTCGTAAGTTGTGGTCAACCTTACAGGGTGTTTATATGTAGTGCAATATCGATTAATTGTAACTTAAAGCCGCAATAGTTAGTTTTTGCAAAAACAGATTATGAATCTAACTTTTTAAGACCAAAAACATTTTTTTTTTGTTTTTACCCGTTTGATCAAATATAAACGAGTACCATAAGGAGGTCAAAAACCTTCTTGGCAACATATTTCTGTTGAAGATTAGCTCCTTTTTGTTGAACTTTATCAGGATGAATGCAGAGAGTAGCCTTTCTATATACTTTTTTCACGCTTGCACCAGTGGTTAAATCAGTCAATGAAATGGGCTGCCAACCGCATTCGGGCCAAAGAACCTAAAAAATAATCAAGCGTAAGATGTTGCTCACTTTATCATCATCCAACAATGTAGTTTGCTTCCCAAATCATATGTAATACACTAATTACTTTAACCTGATCGCACCTATTATGACAAGCATTGAAATCTTTGAATCAAACAATAAACGTAGAAAAAGAGAACGTGACATACGTATTGTAACGTTGATAACATTGCTCGCATATTTCCTTCCTTCCCAGCAGCCCAACGCCTGATTTCAACCGTAATATGCAGCAACGGGTCTGCCTTTCTCTGCACCAATCTCCCATGGTAAAATTGGGCCTCTGATAATCATATTAGCATCCAGTATAACAACCCGATCAACGTTTTGTGCATCTTTACTATGTTTGAGCCAATGGACAACTCCTGCTGGTTTGTTAATTGCAGGGTACCTGTGTTGAATAAATAGATATATTATTGTACAATTATACTATGTAGCTTGTAAATCTCGCTTGATGAGAGCTTGGTTTGCGCTTAGGCATAAGGCGCGCTGAGGCGCAAGTCTGACCGCCTTATGTAGCCTAAGGCGCACTCTATACATGAAGCACAACCTGAAGTGCCCTTTTTGGCAGAAAATCCACCTGAGACGCACACCTTATGTACATGGCATTTTTTTTGCAGCAACTGGTGGTACATCATGCTTTTCAAGTTGTACATTTATGTAATTTCAATATTAAAACATATATTAAGCTTATTTGTGTCTAAATATAGGGTAAATGATCCTATAAACCTATAGAATATACAAAAAGTTATATAATAGCAAAGGCCAGCCATATTTCATCATAAATATGAGCATCCTTTACTTCTACAATAAATATTTCATCCACCTGCACCACAAATTCAATACAAAATAACAGAAAAAATAAACTAACCATGTCAAATGGGTCTCGTCCCTTGATCATTTGGAGCCAAGCTCGACTCGCGCACGTCAGAGTATGTGGCAGCTGTCCTATTGCTCAGACCTTGAACCGAGCTACCCTAAATACGATAATAATCAAATATCAACCGCCTCGGTCTCAATATTGCTTTAGAAGGCATCAAAATACCCTAATAACAGAACAAAACCTACAACAAGAAGCTCTAATATCAAAACACTAATTAATCAAAACACCTTCACCATTACATCACCAATGAACCTAATTAAAAACCTAACTGAAAACATATTGAAAACAAGATCCTATAGTCTAATTCATTCAATTAACTAATTGATAATAAAAAAAGTAAACCCTATCCCTAATACTTTAACCTAATAATATCTCAGCAACTATATATATTAATCAAGCCACAAATTGAAACTGAAATAGTGAGACTTGATCGTAACTCCTAATATACATAAACATCATATAATTATATCAAAATATATATGACCTAATTGTATGAAGAATACACCTGCAATCTCATCACCAGAACCCCATCGTTGCCTAGGGTTTTAAACTACCGTTCCCGATCTTCGTTCTCTGACCAAGTGACACAATCACTGTCATCGTTATCCCCGGTTTAAGGTGGCCGGCCGGAGGCCGTTCCTGGTCTTGCCTCTCTCTCTCTCCCTCTTTCCCGTTCTCTCTCCCCTCGCTCTTTAAGTAGTGGCCTACTTCAGAACCAGCAGTTAACCGAATTGACAAAACCATCTTTCCTGGTGATCGAAATAACCAATCCGTTATGAAGATCTAAAAGCCAAAACACTCTAGACATATAATCATATGAAAAAAGGGAAACATAAGAGACACAAAAGAATCAAAATTCACATACCTTGAACGATTAATATTAATCAAATCTACAAAAGCCAATACACACTCCAAACAATCAAAATCAAATTAATATTAATAGAGAAATAAAAAAAACAAATTGAAGCACTTAGGGTTAGGGGTTACCTGTTTCTGAATCTTTGTGGGTGGATCTCAAATCAACTCTAATCATCGTTTTCACCTTGCCAAATCATCAAACTGCAAATGAGTACCCAGTTCCATGATGGGTTCGATGTTAAATAGTTGCTGGTATGAAACGTATTTGGGGATTCAATTGGTGTATTGAATCAGGTATGAATACAATTGATGGAGGAAATAGGAAAGAACTGAATTCGTTTGTGGCTGTAGAGATTCAATCATAAAGGTAGAAACGATTCAGGGAATTCAGGGCTGTTTGGCTAAGCTTTTCAAAACTACTTATTTACTTATTTGCTTTCTGAAAAGCAAATAAGTAGTTTTGAAAAGCTCCATTTTAAAGCTTTTCAAAACTACTTATTTGCTTATTTGCTTTTCAGAAAAGCAAATAAGCAAATAAGTAGTTTTGAAAAGCTTAGCCAAACAAGCCCTCAATTGCTGGTATGATGGTGGCTGTCGATTCAGGTGAAGAAATGAAGAAACTGATGATGGTGGCTGTTGATTGTCGATTGTCGATTATAAGGAGAGAAGGATAAAATGGGAAGAAAAATGTAAAAATATAGGTTTTATTTAAGCCTTTTGGTCTGCCATCTTAAAAATTAGGGGTTAAATTACTTTTGTGTCCATTGGAAATGTATTATATAGTTATATAGATTAGAAAATTCATACTAATTTCCTTTGGTGTTTTGTTGGAGAAAATTAAATACCTGCATAGTGAACATTTTAGTATATTTGTATGGAAGAGACATTTTCATCAATTTTTTTTTTTTTATATTTGTGTATTATTAGAAAATATTCTTATAAGAAAAATAAATACTAATTCATATATTTAATATATATTAAAGACAAAGGTCGGTGGACCTTTGTCTTTAAGTCCCTAACTTTTGCAAAACTACACATATAGCCCTTACACTTTTATCTTCTTTCAATTTCAAATAACCATCAAAAGTTACAATTCTAACCCTTATACTTTTAATTCTTTCATTTCACACTCTCAAACTAAGTAATTTACACATTCATTTCCAACTTTGGTATTGTCAACTTTGATCCACCAACTTTTTGTACTTAACAACTTGACGTCTCATTTTATTACGAATTGCTTTTACGACTTTAGATCATAGCGTCACACATTAATATACTTTTTTTATCAATGTATAACTATGTTAATGTCTAAATTACTTTTACGACTTTACACGGTTATCTAAAATATTGTTACAACTTTACACCACAATGAGCGATTCATACTCTTTTTTATCCATATCTAATGACGTTAATGTCAAGAACGTACTGTATATAACAAAGTCAAACACGTGTAATGTCGCGTTCGGGCATCACACGCTAATGTCATCACCGTACACTGTAACCGCAATGCTTATATAGGCTACACAGAGTTAGATCGGATATGTCAAAACATGTGTTTTTATATGGTTAACGAATCATATAACGTGCCGCCTGCTATAAACAACTAATGTGTCGCCTCCGTAATGTGCGACGTATGACAGTTTTAACGTACCTCTCATTTTAAATTCACGTTTCAACGTAAACGACTCACGTTTTGACATAGATTTTTCTCTCAAACGAGTCTGGTAAAAAATAATACGTTTTTATACTTATTTTGCGTACGTTCGTAAACTATGTTCCAAAGCGAGTCATGTCAAATATAATGTGTGTTCATTTGACCAAGACGTAATTTTTATTTTGGATAAAGAGTCAAGTCAAATATACACTATAAATGCAAGTTATTATAACTTTCGATGCCGCCGCAACGCGCGGCAGGTCAAGATCCTAGTATGTATTAATTTGAAACATATGGGATGAATAGTGTTTTTTTTCTTTTTTTTGGATCTTTAACTTTGTCTTTTTATTTTATTTTTTACTTTTAACCTTTAACTTTCAGTATTAACTCTTATGACCCCTTAACTTTCTAAATACTTTTTAACAGAGTTTTACGTCTTAATTTTTATTTACGTGTCGATATAAACTTAAGTTGATTTACGTTTCGACATAATTTTTTTTGTGTTTTCTCAACTTTCAGTATTCACACCGACAACCTTTAACTTTCTAAATACTTTTGTAGTCGGTGATTTTTTTTGTCTTTTTGTTTTTGTTTTTTTTTTACTTTTAACCTCTAATATACAGCATTGACTCTTACAACATCTTAACTTTCTAAATACTTTTTAATCGACTTTTACGTCTTTATTTTTATTTACGTGTCGATATAAACTTAAGTTGACTTACATTTCGACATAATTTTTTTTTGTATTTTGTCAACATTTAGCATTGACACTGACAACCCTTTAACTTTATAAGTACTTTCGTAATCGAGTTTCTGGTCGATGTAAAACACGAGTCGACATACTTTTATACTTACCACGACTTTATTTTGTAAGTTTTCTCTTTCGACTACTATATCGGATCAAAAATCGGGTCGCCCCGCCGCGAAGCGCGACTGTAACCCACTAGTTAACAGATAAATACACTAAAAGAGTAAGTCAGAAAACTAAGTATGAGGGAAAAATCTATACACAAATAAAAAGATATACCATTTATACTTTTAAGCTAGTCTAACTATGCGAATATCTTTTAGTTATCCGAATATCTTTTATTCTAATAGGTTTCCATACGCCAATAAATTATAGCTTAACCCGCGTTGGAGAGGAAGTGAGAATTTGGAGTCGTAGACCACAATTATTTAGTTCCAATTGGATCACAATCAGGTTTTACTACAATGGGTCTACGGGCGGTAGGATTACCAGGAACTAGAGATGGTGGGATTGGCAACCAAGCGCTCTCTGTGTTCTCAAGCGTATGAGGTCGTCTTTTGCTATTGAGTAACCTAACCTAGCTTTTATTCATTGGGCGTTAAAAAATAGGTTTTCATATCAAGCATGTTTGTTTGGTTCTTGGCTAATTAATGGCTCGTATTAAGTTAAGTAGAGTGTTGATGAAAAGTTAACTATTGGCTAATTAATGGCTCGTATTAAGTTAAGTAGAGTGTTGATGAAAAGTTAACTACAAAAAAATATATATATAGGGAGATATCATGAAAAAAACTTCTTTTTGTGATAAAAATTCAAGAAAACTCCATCTAACCATTACTAAACCATAAACTTTAAACCCTAATCCCTAAACACTAAAATAATAACTTTACATATATGCTTTTACAATAACATTAAACACACATATTAAATGGAGTATTTCTGTTTGTTTAAAACTTATTCATTATATTATTACAAAAAAAATCTTCTCATTTGAACACTTCACTATATATATATATATACACACACACTTCGTGAAAATAACGTTAAAAGCCGCGGATGGTTAATCATGCATCATGTGGTGACGTTGATAGCTGAAAAACACGATCTGTCTGTCCCGATTGTTTGAGTGTTATGTGTCTTAAGTCTTAGGCTTGATACAAAACTACAATCGAGCCGGGGGTCTCACTGGAAGCAGCACCTCTATTCCTACAGGGTAGAGGTAAGGCTGTATACATATACTCACCTTAGACCCTACCTTAGCTTTCCTATTGATGGGATTTACTGATTATGACCATGATGGTGAAGATATATATATATATATATATATATATATATATATAGGGGACCACTAAAATGAGAACCACCTCGAGTTGTAAGAACCGTGAGAACTGCACCGTACGGGGCGAGGTGGACCAAATTTTTTTTCATAAACGTAGATGCGTGTATTATAAACACATTTGTAAAAAAAATTCAAAAAAAATGTCGTGTGTGTAGTTTTGAGCACCACAAGTTTGTGTTTACGGGTACCGTAAATCTTACCGGAAAATTTACGGTACCCGTAAACACAAACTTGTGGTGCTCAAAACTACACACACGACATTTTTTTTTGAATTTGTTTTACAAATGTGTTTATAATACACGCATCTACGTTTATGAAAAAAAATTTGGTCCACCTCGCCCCGGATCAAAAAGTTCTCACGGTTCTTACAACTCGAGCTGGTTCTTATTTTAGCGCAATTCTATATATATATATAGGGTAAGGATAGTGTAAAAAGGGCCTAAAGTGTGAGAAGTGTATTATAACACTATATATAATATTATATAACACCATATAAACACCGTATAACAATATGTAACACCATATAATACTATATAACACTATGTAACACTATATATCATTATATAACAAATATAACACTATACATCTATCATAGACATGCTATCAGACAACCTATAGTGTTATATTTGTTATATAATGATATATAGTGTTACATAGTGTTATATGGTATTATATGGTGTTACATATTGTTATACGGTGTTTATATGATGTTATATAGTATTATATATAGTGTTATAATACACTTCTCATACTTTGAGCACTTTTTACAGGATCCTCTACCTATATATATATACATATATAGGACAAAGATCCGTTAGGAACCACCCTTTATTGCGAGAACCGCGAGAACCAGTGTGAACACAAACAGTAATTCCTAAAAAAATCTAAAAAACACCCAAAATTTTTTTTTATTTTTTTACTATTTTTTTTTGAAAAATTCGCAATATTTTGTTAATAAAAAAAAAAATTCAAAAAAAAAAAAAATTCGAGTAACAGTTATCTATGCACATGTGCATATGTATCGTTTATTTGTCAAATTCCGTAATTCATTACAAATAATAGTCAATTGCACTTTCATTTACACTACCACGTGTAATACATTACTTTTTACGTTAACAATGTTAGAAATGCACATGTGCATCTATATGTATCAACAGGAAATAAGGTGTTTTGCTACACTACTTTCTCTTTCATCTATCATTCCATCCATAATACACAAGCATGCACATGTGCATTTTTGTCATTTCTTTGACAAATTCCGTAATTCATTACATATATTAGACAATTGCACTTTCATTTACACTACCATATGTAATACACTACTTTTTACATTACCAATATTAGAAATGCACATGTGCATTTATATGTATCAACATGAAATAAGGTGTTTTGGTACACCACTTTGAATACACTTTCCCTTTCATCTATCATACCATCCATAATACACTACCATTACCTCCTACCATCCATAATACAATACCATTACCTCCTACCATCCATAATACAATACCATTAACAATTTTTTCACTTTATTACATGTATGTAAACACCATTTATACCATCCAATCAACATATTACATAAAAAATTGACAACTATAACCAAACCATCAACCACTAGATATAACTAACCAAAAAACATGTATATGGGTCTACTTCTCCATTCAAAATCACAAATTTTTTGTACCAAAACACGTTATATCATGGTTATATCTAATTATGCACATGTGCATTTTGAATATTGGTAATGTAAAAAGTAGTGTATTACTAATGGTATTGTAAATTAAAGTGCAATTGTCTATTCCTGATAACGTATTACCGAATTTGTTGAAGTAATGATACATATGCACATGTGCATGGATAACTGTTACTCGAAAAAAAAAGTTTTTTTTTATGGTAACGAAATATAGCGATTTTTTATTAAAAAATATTAAAAAAAAAAATTTTTGAGTGCTTTTTTGATTTTTTTTAGATTTTATTTTGTGTTCACATTGGTTCTCGCAATAAGGGTGGTTCTCGCATGAACCTTACCCTACATATATATATATATATAGGGGACCGCTAAAATGAGAACCATCTCGAGTTGTAAGAACCGTGAGAACTACACCATACGGGGCAAGGTGGACCAAATTTTTTTTTTCATAAACGCAGATGCGTGCATTATAAACACATTTGTAAAAAAAAAAATTCAAAAAAAAAAAAATGTGGTGTGTGTAGTTTTGAGCACCACAAGTTTGTGTTTACGGGTACCGTAAATTTTCCTGTAGTTTTGAGCACCACAAGTTTGTGTTTACGGGTACCGTAAATTTAACCGGAAAATTTACGGTACCCGTAAACACAAACTTTTGGTGATCAAAACTACACACACAACTTTTTTTTTGAATTTTTTTTACAAATGTGTTTATAATACACGCATATACGTTTATGAAAAAAAAAATTTGGTCCACCTCGCCCCGGATCAAGTAGTTCTCACGGTTCTTACAACTCGAGTTGGTTCTCATTTTAGCGGGCACTTATATATATATATATGTAGGGTGAGGTTCTAGAGTGAACACTGGTGTATTTGTGAACTGAGTGAACAAATCCTGGCCATTAATTTATACCTATGTATTTATAATCAAGTGCTACGATTAGTTCACACAGTTCACTATTAAAGGGGTTGTTCACAAATGAACCTAACCCTATATATGTATATATATAGGATTTAGATCAAGAGAAAACTCCTACGATTTGTGAGAACCTAAAGAATGCGGTCATCCCGTGCGAGTTTTGCCCTTATTTTTTGCACACTTATAGATTAAAAGGTTACAAAGTTGGCTATAAAAAAATTAAAGTGGTGCTTTCGGCCCCTTAAAGCTGATGACATCAGCTTTTTATAGCTTTATGACTGCTGTAAATAAAAAAAACTAGGTTTTTTTTGGCCAAATGATTTTTTAAGGATTTATGGTAATATTTAAAAAAAATCTTTCGTAAGGCCGAGTTCTCTAATTTTTCACAACTCATAGGAGTTTTTATTCTACCCTAACCATATATATACAGGGTGAGGTTCCTATAAAAAGGACATTTTTTGCAAGAAGTGTGAGAAGACATAGATATTTACATGTAGGCATCATGTTTGAGACTTTTTCATGATTTTTTGGGTTGTTTTGGCAAGAAAAACACTAAACATATCAATTTAAAACACAATGTAATGCATTATAGGCATGAAATTTAATACACAACTAAATCACACTGCTTAACACTTAAAACACACTACTTAACGTTCTTGGCATGATGTTTTAAATTTAAAGCCTATAATCCATTGCATTGTGTCTTAAATTGTTTTGTTTGGTGGGTTTTTTTTTTTTTTGTTTTTTTTTTTGCCAAAACAACCCAAAATATTATACCTAAGTCAAAAACATGATGCCTTCATGTCAATTCATATGTTTTCTCACACTTCTCACAAAAAAATATTATATATAGGATCAGCTTTGGATGAGAACTTCACCAAGTTGTAAGAACTGTGAGAACTCCGATGGAAATCCTACTTCCTGTGCGAGTTTTTCAACCAAATTTTGCGCAAACCAAGATGAACATCTAGCTAAAACATCAACCTTTATTAAAACGTTTTGGAAAATAGATGAGGTTAGTTCTATACTAATGTAAGTTTTCGTATATGGTATTTTTATTTGAGAACGTGACATAATTTTAAACACTTCTCGCATTTAGAAATAAACCTTTTTTAAGGAGTTCTCATAACTCGGAGGAATTCTCATTTTAACCATTCCCTGTATATAGGAAGATATGGACCGATTTTTACTTTATTTTGTAAAGATAGAGAGGGAATTCTCATTTTAACCATTCTCGTAACTCGGGGGAATTCTCATTTTAACTGTTCCACTAGTTCAATGTGGATCGACACCCTACTTACCCTTACTAGTAAAGGTAGATAGGGGCCGACTTTTTACTTTATTTTGTATCGACCTTTCGACATCTATTAAAATGGCGTTGTTGCTGGAGAATCGATACCCTTAGTGTTCAGTTTAGTTGCTTTCTTAAAATTCATAAACTCCAAGAATACTTTCACTTTTAGTTTTCTTTATTTCTTTGTCCGTCTTTAATTTAAGTATTCGAGTTTTTCTGTGTAGGTCCCTTCATTTCCGACAAATTGATCTCACTGTGAATGTCAACGCCCCGACCCCACCATGGACGGGAGCTGTGAGCAGTACAGGTGTTACCGGTGTTTATTAAATTCGCAATGAAAAATTTCATCAGGATCGTAGTTAGGAAAAATTCAGAGTTTATAAAACACCAAAGTTTAATATTAAACAACTAGGATAAAACCCATATTATATAATCAAAGGTTTTTATAGGGATAAACCCTATTTGACAAAACATAATTTCTTTTCTTTATTCGGATAATTATAGCCACTTTCTTTAAGCCTTCAGTGCTTCATAACATGTTTCCTTACTTTCACAGAAAGTTACTTGAAACGCGTTTAAAAACATTTTAGAGTGAATTTCAAGTTTTGTCCTTTATCTATATATCAAGTTTCAAACGGTGTCCTTTGTCTATTAAATTGAGGAGTTTTGTACTTTAAGTTTCAAAATCTTGCACTGTATGTCCTTTAACCCTAACTCAGTTAATATTTTCTGTTAAATCTGGTCATATGCTTTGCATGTGAGGGCATTTATGTCATTTCATTTTAAAAGAACTAATTATATAAATAAGATTAATACCCACCATTTTATTAAATACATTACTTTAACAAAAAAAACCTCTGTACTCTCTCATCCTCCCTTTTTTCTCACCTCCCTCTCTCTCTCTCACTCCCACTCTTCACCACCATCGCCACCACCATCCACCCCCAGCTGCTACCACCCTTCACTATTGTCAACCCCCAACAACCTACACATAACAATCGAATCCATGTTCACCATCTTCATCGCGTCGGATCTGAAGAAGAGTCTTCATCAACAGTCGTCGGATCTGAATGGTCTTCATCAACGATTGTCAGATCTGAAGAACGATCGGTTTCCGATTACCAGACTTCAACTTCGTCGTAATCGACATACCGTGGTGTTGAGGCCATGTTCGAATGATTCGCGGCAGGGGTGGATGTGTGGTGGTGATGGTTGCGACAATGTTGACGGTGGTTGTTGTTGTTCCGGTGCACTATCATGGTGGTGGATGAATTAAGTGTGATTTTATTTGGTGGGTTAGATTGAACTACTTTTACCTTGCAAGCTAAATCCTTTTTCTTATTTAGGGGTATTGCAGGTTCAGTTTGGTGGATTATCATGGTGGCGATGGAGGTTTGGTGGTGATATTGATAATGATGGTTGGTGGTGGCGGCGATTTGGTAACAATGGTGGTGGTGGAGGTGTTTGGAGGTGGAGAGAGGTAGAGAGAGGGGTTGGTGGTGGGTAAAAAGACTAAACTACCCTTGTGTGATTTTATTTAATAGAAAATATTAACTGGGTTAGGGCCAAAGGACAAACATTGCACTAATCTGAAACATAAAGTACAAAACTCGTCAATATAATAGACAAAAGACACCGCTTGAAACTTGGTATAGAGATAAAGGACAAAACTTGAAATTCACTCAACATTTTATTAGCTAAAAATACTGGTGAATTCATTCATTTGTATAAAAAGAAACATTGTTATAATTTATAGCATTAAGAGTTTCAGAATACAAAGACTTAATCACTGTAAGTATAACTGAAAAATATTTAGGGTTTTGCAAATCATTTGATAAAAAGAAAGAATGACTCACATTGTAGATTTAGGGTTTGTTACTATAGCCTTCTTGTGTTAAGCCTAGGTTCCTAATAAAAACACAATGCAACACCTATTAGTGCATTAACCGAATTCAAACTTTAACGATAATCACGATATCAAAACCCCAACTTTGTTAACAAAGTATAGCCTTATTCAGGCATCACTTTGACATTCGTTGACGGGTTACGGATCGATCGGACAGGATATCATACCAATGATCAGGGTTAAAACACAAAATATGTAGCAGCGTTTAGGGTTTCAGGGTATCAGGTATACTAGCAACAGAGCAGAACAGAAGAGAGCGAAAGAGAAATGAAATTTGAGCAGTTCTGAGTGCTTAATTCACGTCCCTTTTATAGCTCAAGAACGAGCACGTCGCGTGACCAGGTTTCCTTGACATCGTCGTAGCGCGACTAGGTTAATTAGGGCTTAGGTGTAAAGAGTCACTACTGTAGGTTTGCCACGTAGCTGCCACGTGTCCCTGTCGTACAATAGGGTGTCTTGTCATGCGACCATATACCAACATATCATCGCGTAGCGCGACGGGATCAGTATATGGGTTCCCTTGATTTTCGTGTTTATTCTCGTGGTACATGTTTGGGTTTCGGTTATGATCCATTGTGGTCTAACAGAGGGTTGTTACATCCTCCTTACCTAGTTTTAAATCTCATCCCGATTTACGAGAATAAGTAAGGATACTTTCATTTCATTTCCGATTCTAGTTCCTAAGTATATGCTGGTCCTCTTTTCGAATCCCATTAAACTTTAACCAGAACTAATCTCTTGTACTTGAGATTCTTAATCTTTTTATCTTCAATTTGTAGAGGCGTCTCAACAAACTTTAGTTTCTCATTTACCTCTATGTCTTGAATAGGTATTATCAATGATTCGTTAGCTAAACACTTCTTTAGGTTACATACATGAAATACATCATGTACACCAACGATTTCTTTGGGTAACTGTAGCCGATAATATAACAACCCTTCTAAAATTTTCGACACCCTAAAAAATAATTAAAATGTCCCTATACGTCCTAAAATACACCACAAATATGAAAAACGGACCCCGAATACCTTTAATATTATAAAAATAAAATAAAAACGAAATTAAAAGGGTCGTCGCGGGGCGCGACACCCTTGGCTACTTCAGTCGCGGGGCGCGACGGCCTGGCCACCAGGCTTAACCCGGTGCCGCCACGTCTCCTCCTGCGTGTTGAACCGATCTCGTGACCGGGCCAAGCTACGCCGTAGACCCCCTAGGTCGCGGGGCGCGACGGCCCCCTCTTGTCTCCGTCACGGGGCGCGAGGGACTACCGAAGCAGCCCTATAAATTTGGAGTTCAGGCCTTCAGTTTACATCGTTCAAATCTCTACTTTCTCTCTCAATTTCTACATAGTAGGCACTATACCCGGGCATAATACCCCCACTAAATAACGAAGTTCTGCTCCGTTGTAAGTATCATAACCCCGGTTACGTATTAGATACGTTGCCTGTCACACCCCTAATTTCCACGTGTCACCGGTGGGCCCTGTGGGGGTATCGTGACGTAGTTGGTATCATCATAGACAAACAACACAATATAATAATGCACAGCGGAAGCAAAAGATAGATTCGTTTCAACTTTAAATAGAAATGTAATATTAATTATCACAAGTAGTCGAAACGGATCCACAGGCGGATCGAAAAATAAAATAGGATAATTGTTCAACAGTTTAATGTCGCCCAAGCTGTGTGACTTATTGTGGACGCTCTAGAAGCCTGCCAGCCTATTTCGTATAGTACCTGCACTTAATCTTTTGGGAAAAATACGTCAGTTTACACTGGTAAATACAATTCGACTGACTCATTTTGAAAAGGTTGAAAATTGATTTAAATGCACAAGGCACAAAACATTTTTATTAACTTGGGTCAATTATTTAATATAATAATCATGTGAACGAATTACATGTTACTTGCGTTCAGTGGCCCGGATCTAGTCCGGGCTAAAGACCAATGGACACACCACATAAGCGAGTTATACACTAACGGGTGCACGCCTACACCCCGTGCTCTGGTCGTGGCCATCTCGTAAGATGATGCCAAGGATATCCGGGACATGGTCATTAACCCCCCAAAGGCTTAAAGTAAGCAAGACTGTTTAAACGAGCCGCACAAATTATTCAAACTAAACACCCAAGGGTGTAGGATTTAACGCTCGATCAAGCGGTATTCTATATACCGTAACCCAAGCCCGTATAGGGAAAATAAGCCAAAGAGTATTTACCTGCGTATAGTATCAATCACAATCAAGAAAATGCAAGTATCTTTTACTGGTGCTCCTAATCTGGAACAAAGGTTTATAATAACCTATTAGATTTCTAACGGGTCTTTATTTAAGCCTAAGCCTAGACCGGTTAGTTTTAATGACGATACGGTTCACGCACGATTAAGCGAAGACCGGATGGAATGTGAATTTGACCCGAAAAGTTTGAAGACTTGTATAATATGGGTTTACTAAGCACATTCTGGATTTTGAGACAAAAAGGATAATGTTTGACCCGTTTCGGCCAATTTATGCAAACTAGTTACATAAACCGAACCGAACGCGAAAAGTGTGTTACGGGTATCCAAAGGAGTCATATGCAAGTTCCCTGAGTTAATATGCTCTAAATATGATATAATATCAGTAAGTTATTTTCTATTATGCCCCAAATGGATTTAAACACGGTTTATGCCCCATAAGGGCATTTTGGTCATTTAAAAGTTTACAAAAGAGTTTATTTATGATTCTGAGTTACAAGTCTGGTCCATACAGTAATTATATTTAATTTTACATAATATAACAGTAGGGTATGACCTGTAAGTGAAAATTATCATTTAAAACAAAACTATGCACCATAGGGGCATTTTGGTAATTTCACAAGGGCTAAAAATGCCAAAACTGGAAATCTGAGTTTATAATATTGTACTTACTGTTTTTATATGAAAATATGCTAATTACGTCAGTAGGTATAAGTCTTATATGTTTGACATGGTTGTAGCATATACTTATGCGTTAAAAATGCCTAAAAAGGCGAATTAGAGCCGTTTCCGGGTTTGTAAAAGAAAGCTGAGATTTTTATACTTCCAGAAGATTCAACATACTTTATTTAATAAATAAAATCAGTAGGAAGTGGTTTGGGGTCAATCGGATTTATAAAACTCGTTTTATGGCCAAAAGGGCAATTTCGGTATTTACCGAATTAAGCTTAGAGACCTATGATACGATCAGCCAAAAATTAAATAAAAATCTTTAAAAATCTCAAAATATTATATAACATCAGTGTATAAAAAGTTTGATACCAAAAAGTGGGTCAAAATAGTCTATGCGCTAATTACGCCATTTATGTAACATAAAGCTATAGTTTTACGATATCGGCCATAACTCAAAATCTGGACCACCAACTGATCTCAAATTTTCGGTGCAAGTTTATAATTTAGTAATAAAGATTTCTAATTTTTCACTTTTCCAAAAATCACGTTTTATATCAAAAAGGGCAAAATAGTCAACTTTAAGCGTAACTCGGAAACATGCATACTAATCGGTTAAGCATAGACTCAAGTTATAAAAATTCCAGAGAGTTAAACTAAAATAAAAATGGTCAAAAATATGCTCTAATGCAGATCTTAACATGCATGTACGAATTAGAACCGATAGTCAAAGAAAAAGTCAATTTAGGAGACTTTCGGTTCCGATTCGGGTTTAATACAGAAAATTGTCGAGTTGATCAAGTTGAAACATGTTCTTACACTATTTATAAAGTTATTTTGATGATCAAACAGGTTGCATGTAGCCTACATTACTGATTATGCTTAAATTTGCGAAAACATATTCTGTTGACTTTTTATGAAGAACTTTGACTCGACAATTAGCATGCTTAGAGTGTGAATCTGAACATACCCTTTTAGGGGTTTGTTATATTCATAAATACCAACTTGTTGGTACCTTTGATTCGAGATATGACTGAGCACATTTTGTTTAATTGCAAAGTCAAACTACATTTACGATATGTTTGACTTTTAGTAAGAACACTAAGCTAGAATGGAATAGAGGATGTTATAAATACTTACAAAGGTCCTAAGTGAGCTTAGAGAGTACTAGGAAGTGGTCTTCACGTTCAGGGAGCTCCAGAGAAGGTCTTGGGAATTCTTGAAGTTTCAAGTGTCTTTGGTTTTGCAACAATGGTGCTCTTTGAAACAAGTTTGATCTGAATTATGGCTATTGCAGGGGTTATAAGAGGTGAATAAAGGTCCCCATAATGCATGTAAGCTGATTGGTGCATCCTATAATCGATCACAGCTGTATTTGAGTCGGTTTAAAGGCTGCAACAGGCAGCTGTAGGTTAACAGCGCCCAGATACGAACCTAGCGCACCGTTACGCTCCTTATGTAGCGGTGCGCTAGACCTTGTCCGCTGCAAAAATTTGATACGCACCTAGCGCACCGTTACGCTACTTATGTAGCGGTGCGCTAGCCCTCGACTGACGACAAATGTTTGCTTTCTTCCGAGCTTTGACCATGCAATACTTTAAATCTCCGAATTCCATGAACTTTATTCAGTAATGGGACCAGGTTACCAGCCATTGCATGTCATGGCATGTTCTTACACTTCTTGGCAACATGTGGAATGTTTAATTTGACGGAATTTCCTAAGGACTTGCATTGGATTCCAAATTTTAGGTTGTAACCATTTATTTGCTAAGATAACCAGATTATTTAAGTATAATATAGATGCGGATAAAATATATCCGGGTTAGGGATTTATTAATAGGTCGCTCAGAGGTATAAATTAACATGTCGACATTTAAATCCTACCGTACATCTTTGTCTGGCTTTGTATTTACAACACGTTTGCACAATATGACACGTGTCTCTATATTATTTGACGTAAAATTTCCGAGGTGTTACATCCTCACCCCCTTAAAAGAAATCTCGACCTCGAGATTTACTGAAACAAATGAGGGTATCTTTCTTTCATCGTGGATTCTACCTCCCATGTATATTCGGGACCTCTACGGGCATCCCATTTGACCTTAACAATAGGTATGTGCTTCCTTCGAAGCTTCTTTACCTTTCGGTCTTCAATTGATAACGGCGTTTCCACAAATTTCAAACCTTCATCTATATGTACATCCGTATATGGTATAACCGGTGGTCCATCAGCGGAACACTTCTTCAAATTACAGATGTGAAACACATTATGGATAGCGCTAAGTTCTTCAGGCAAGTTTAACTTATAAGCAACTGACCCGACACGTTTGATTATCTCGAAAGGTCCTATGTATCTCGGGCTTAGCTTGCCTTTCTTACCAAATCGCATCACCCCCTTCCAGGGTGATACCTTAAGCAACACTTTTTCACCTACCTCGAAGTGAAAATCTTTGCGCTGTGGATCCGCATAACTTTTCTGCCTTTCCCTGGCAGCTCTCAATCGTTCGCGGATCTGGACGATCTTATCCGTCGTCTCGAAAACAATTTCTGGTCCTGACAGTTGGACTTCTCCAACTTCCGCCCAACAAATGGGTGATCTACACTTTCTACCGTATAAGGCCTCAAAAGGCGCAACTTTTATGCTGGTGTGGTAGCTATTGTTGTAGGAGAATTCAATTAGTGGTAGGTTCTTGTCCCAACTACCACCTAAGTCGATCGCACATGCACGTAGCATGTCTTCCAACGTTTGAATAGTACGCTCGCTCTGACCGTCAGTCTGTGGATGATAAGCCGTACTAAAATTCAAACGAGTGCCCAATGATTGTTGGAAACTTTTCCAAAAATGTGACGTGTATCTAGTATCTCTATCCGAGATAATAGCTACAGGTATTCCATGCAAAGCTACAATCTTATCAACGTATAATTGAGCTAACATATCCGAGCTGTAGGTTTCTTTGATGGGTAGGAAATGTGCTGATTTCGTCAGTCTATCTACTATGACCCATATTGTATCATTTCCTTTTCTTGTCTTTGGTAACTTGGTGATGAAATCCATCATCACCATTTCCCACTTCCATACGGGAATTTCAGGTTGTTGTAGCAAACCTGATGGTTTCTGATGCTCAGCTTTGACTTGCGCACAAGTCAAACATTTAGACACATAAGCAGCTACAGACTTTTTCAAACCAATCCACCAGTAATTTGCTTTTAAATCCTGATACATCTTGTCTGCTCCAGGATGAACAGAATATTTGGAGCTGTGGGCTTCCTGGAGGATAACATCCCGAAGTCCTCCAAAAATTGGAACCCATATTCTTCCATTTAGTCTAAGCATTCCGTCCTTGTCATGGGACAACTGCTCCTCAGTTACTCCCAACTTTTCTTCAGGATAATTAGCTTCCAACACAGCTTCCTTTTGTGCAGCTAATATCCTTTGGTTCAAATCATTCTTGATTTCAATGCGCTTGGCATTGATTCTTATTGGTTTAATCCTTTCTTTTCTGCTCAAGGCGTCAGCAACTACATTCGCCTTGCCTGGATGGTACTTTATTTCACAATCGTAATCATTTAGGGTCTCCATCCAGCGTCTTTGCCTCATGTTTAGGTCCTTCTGATTAAACAAATGTTGAAGGCTCTTGTGATCTGAATAGATCACACACTTGGTTCCATACAGGTAATGCCTCCATAGCTTCAATGCAAATACAACAGCACCCAATTCCAAGTCATGGGTGGTGTAGTTCTTTTCGTGAATCTTTAGCTGTCGTGAAGCGTAGGCAATGACTTTTCCTTTCTGCATGAGCACACAGCCCATACCAGTGTGCGACGCATCACAATACACCACAAATTCATCTATACCATCGGGCAGTGTTAGTACTGGTGCATTGCTCAGCTTGTTCTTCAAAACATCGAAGGATTCCTGCTGCTTAGGGCCCCAATCAAACTTAACTTTCTTGCGTGTCAATGAAGTAAGGGGCGCAGCAATCCTTGAAAAGTTTTCGATGAATCGCCTATAGTATCCTGCTAAACCCAGGAAGCTACGAATTTCAGTAGGCGTCTTTGGCTCTTGCCAGTTCATCACTGCTTCTACTTTAGCGGGATCCACTTGGATACCACGCTCGCTCACAACATGTCCAAGGAATTGAACTTCTTGAAGCCAAAATTCGCACTTCGAGAATTTGGCGTAGAGTTTCTCTTGGTGTAGGAGTTTGAGAATACAACGAAGGTGTTTCTCATGGTCAGCCTTGCTCTTTGAGTAGATAAGGATGTCGTCAATAAAGACTATGACGAATTTATCTAGATAAGGCTTGCAGACGCGGTTCATGAGATCCATGAACGCGGCTGGTGCGTTGGTGAGCCCAAAAGGCATCACTAGGAACTCGTAATGTCCATAACGAGTCCTAAACGCTGTCTTGTGTACATCTTCATCCTTGACTTTCAACTGATGATAGCCTGACCTTAAGTCGAACTTTGAGAAGTAGCTTGCCCCTTGTAACTGATCGAACAGATCGTCGATCCTGGGCAAAGGATACCTATTCTTGATGGTGACTTTATTGAGCTCACGATAATCGATGCACAGACGCATCGATCCATCCTTCTTCTTAACAAACAAAATAGGCGCTCCCCAGGGAGACGAGCTAGGTCTAATGAAACCTTTCGCCAACAGATCGTCTAACTGCGTTCTTAACTCCTTCATCTCCGTTGGAGCCAACCTATATGGTGCTCTTGCCACTGGTGCTGCACCCGGAATGATGTCGATTCGGAATTCCACTTGCCTATCTGGTGGTAAACCAGGTAGTTCTTCTGGGAACACTTCGGGGTATTCCGAAATGACAGGGATGTCTTCAATTTTCGGCTTAGGCTCATCTACAGTAACTCGCGCCATATAAATGACACAACCCTTCTGCATACATCTGGATGCCTTGAGCATGGACATTTGTTCAGGCAATCCATGCTGGGTATCTCCTTGGATAGTGAGTGACTCACCTGACGGAGTTTTCACTACCACTTGTTTTCTATTGCACACAATCTGGGCTTGGTTGTGCGATAACCAATCCATGCCTATTACTATGTCAAAACCAGCTAGTTTGAAAGGAAGTAAGGATAATGGAAACGAGTGATTCCTAATGGATATAACACATCCATCTAAAACGGTTGAAGCGGTTTCTACGGTTCCATCAGCTAACTCCACTTCATACTTCACACTTAAGGCTTTCACAGGTAATTTTAACAACTCACAAAACTTATTGTCTACAAAGGATTTATCTGCTCCAGAATCAAACAGGACTCTAGCAAAGATATCATTTACAAGGAACGTACCGGTAATCACGTTGTCGTCCTGAATAGCCTCTTTAGCATCCATCCTGAAGACCCTTGCATTGGTCTTCTTCCCGTCTTCGGCTTTCTTGGCATATTTTGGGCAGTTAGGCTTAATATGCCCTTTTTCGTTGCAGCCGAAACAGGTCGCGTCCTTTAGATTCTTACACTCCGACGTCTTATGATTTGTGGATTTGCAAATTCCACAGGGTCGCGGGCGAGATTGGGAGTTCGTCTCAAGTCGACATTTCCCAAAATGGTACCTCCTACAAGTCTTGCATTTGGGTTTTTCTCCTGATTGTTGCCCATTCTTCTTCGATCCCGACCCTTTCCTGTGGTCGTCATTCCCTCTGTGTCTCTTCTCTGACCTTCGTGAGGTATCATCCTCACGCTTTCTCTTGTTCTCGGCCTCTTTGCTTCTTAGCGATCTTAGTCGGACCGCGTCCATTGTGAGGGACAAAGAGAGGTCAGTTACTGACCTGAAAGTCGTTGGCCGAGAGGCCTTCACACTTGCCTTTATTGCGGGTTCTAACCCCCGATAAAACGAGCGATTCTCCTTGGTTCAGGGGTTACAAGATATGGAACCAATCGAGACATCGTGTTGAAGCTCGTTAAGTAGGCTTGGCAGTCCAGGTTTGTCATTACCAATGATACAAAATCGGACTCTATCTTTTCCACCTCATGCTGTGGGCAGAAATTTTCCTTGATGAGAGCAACGAACTGCTCCCAGGTCATGCTATACAATTGTACCTTTCCGGTGGCCTGGATCAGTGATCTCCACCATGCTAGGGCTTCGCCTTTAAAGGACTGGGACACGAACTTCACAATGTCCCTTTCAGCACATCCACTTATGTCTACCACTGTATCAATCTCATCCAACCAGGTTATGCAATCGACAGCTCCTTTTTCCCCAGTAAAGTCTCGGGGCTTACATGAGACAAAGTACTTGTATGTGCATCCTCTAGCAGGAGGCGCATCATTTCTCACAATCTTCTTAGAGGGGGTACTGTTCTGGTTGGAAGAGTGCCTGTCATTGTCTTTCTTGGGTTCCTCTTTGTTAGGTATAACCTTCATAGAGGGCGGCTTACTATGAGCCTCTGACTGAACCCTGGGTTTCGACTTGGGATGAGATGCAGATCGAGTCCTACTATGGGTCTCGTTGGATTCACTATACTGTCTGTTCATTGCTTCGACAACAGCTTCATTTACTAATGCTTTCAATTCGGCACCAGTTACTAGTATCTTCGTGTTATCAGGGTCGTTTGCTGGACGACTATTCATTTCTTCCGACTTAGTCATGTAGTCTTAAATGCTACATAAAACAAGGACAAAGTCTATTTAGAAATCTAACTACTATTATCGTTCCTGACGATTTATTAACCATGGTAATTAAAAGCCATATTAGTTAATTTGTTAAGTAGTTTCATTCAGGACTTTTTATCAATAATTTTATCCTAAAATGAAATATATATTGGCACAATAGGCCTAGTCACATAGAAAATCTCTAAATTATAGATTTAGATTTTTATAGGATTAAAGTTGAATAATCAAAACGAATCAATCCTTTCTTTGGCAGGGAGTCTATAAGCTACGACTGCCTTTCTGTTTTATATGACATTTATTATGACCCGTAGGTATTATGTCACTTTCAATTATATATAAAAATATAAATTGGATAATTTATTAAAAAGGGTGACATGTGTGATTTTTGCGAATCACATTAGTCAAGAATGTTAACATATTTACAGATGTTAACAGAGATTGAATCTTTTTAAGTAGGTTGTACCGTCTTGGCTAGGTTTATAATAATATAACAGCTAGGTTTTACCCTTTTAAGATTCTTATTATTAGAATGGTGAATTACAATAATAAATGCTATTTTCCATTTATTCTTTTATTATATTTATGCATATAATTTAAAAATGAAAAGCTGAAATTACCATTCTAATTTAAAATTTAAAGAGTACAAAATTTGCCCTAAACGGGACTTTGATAAATAACATGCCCACGCAGGGGCTAAACAAATAACAAACCCTAGCAGGGGTCGAAATAAAAGCTATGCCCACGCAGGGGCGGAAACAGAAGAAAATTACCCACGTAGGGGTAGAGTACATAAAGATATGTCCACGCAGGGACATGCCTATCACTAAGATAAATAAAGGATTTAGTAATCCTTCTTGCTCTTACCCTTGAGCAAGTCCACCACCTTCTGAAACCTTCCCCGGTTACGCCTCTCATTATTCTGCAACTCCTGTTGAAATTCCTGACGCACCCCTTGAATCTCCTGTATGATTTCCTGAACTTGGGGTGGCGACATTGTCGGCGCCTGAGGTGGTTGCTGATAGTACAACGGCTGAGGAGGCTGATAAAACGGAGGTTGGGGCGGTTGCGGCTGCTGATACTGTGGAGGCTGAAAAGGCTGCGACTGTTGATACCCATATGGTGGGTACCCATAAGTTGAGGGTCCTGTGGCCCATGGATCTCCGAAGGGAGTCTCTTGGTGGAAGGTGTAAGAGTTCGCTGCAACCCAGTATGGATCTTCCGTAAAGTTATACCCCGGGGGATACTGCTGCTCGAATGGGTTAAATGCTGCAGCATTAGTATAAGCAGGAATTGGGTCTCCAAAACCCAATGGTGGCTGAGGCTGTGGCTGTGGCGCGACTGGCGCCGTTGCTACTTCAGAGATGGGATGCGACGACTCTCCCGTCTCTGATTCTTCATGGACCGGCGAGTACCGGCTGCTGCTTGACTGTGGAGGGGTGCGAATACGCACTCCTCCTCGCGAGGACATCCTCGCGTTCGTTCCTCTCCTTCGCCTTGGGGGCGAGGGAGGATGAGTCGGAGGTGGTGGTGGCGGTGGAGTAACCGCCACAAATCTAGAATCCGTAGATGGATCCTGCTGCTGGTGGTGCAGGGGAGAGCTGTGGTAGGAAGGGTGGAGAGGAGAGTTGTGGTAACTGGGAGTGTACACCCAGTTGTGCTGCCTGAAGTTCTCCATGAAACTATCGGGACCATTGTAAGGTGATCCCAAAAATGGTGACCCATCAGATATCTCGATGGGATGGTTTGGTGTCCCTGAGGGTGGCATGGCGGGATCATCATCCTCCTCAACGTCCATCGGGTTGTCACCCGAAAAGTGGTCCTCCGGTCCAAGTGGGTTAAAACCCACTGGTTCTTGCATGTAATCATCAGGGTTGTACAGCCCCTGAAAGGTGGGTGATGTGTTGTCGAATGGCGATGAGGGTCCTAGAGGAATGTAGGACGACTGAGAGTGATGAGATGGTGAGGAGACTGGCCCAGTGAAGGACCTCCATAGGTTTTGGGCATCTGTGTTGTGTGTGCCCGAGGGTGTTCGCCGGTGCGAAGGCCCGGCTTCGTGATCATTGCGAGCTGCATGCTTTCCATTTCCTCCGCCTCTACCTCTCATTCTTGGCGGCATGATGACAACCTGTCACAAAGAACAAGTGATACAACAAAATATATAATTAAGACAAGGTTAGAAAATTTGAACGAACATTTGGAAATTTCCTAAGTTCTTTGTCTAGACTCGGGATTCGAGGAATGTGCAATTGTGTCACTGAGATTAAACACAAAAGGCTAGTGTTTAATTCACTCAGAGTTGGCTCTGATACCAACCTGTCACACCCCTAATTTCCACGTGTCACCGGTGGGCCCGGTGGGGGTATCGTGACGTAGTTGGTATCATCATAGACAAACAACACAATATAATAATGCACAGCGGAAGCAAAAGATAGATTCGTTTCAACTTTAAATAGAAATGTAATATTAATTATCACAAGTAGTCGAAACGGATCCACAGGCGGATCGAAAAATAAAATAGGATAATTGTTCAACAGTTTAATGTCGCCCAAGCTGTGTGACTTATTGTGGACGCTCTAGAAGCCTGCCAGCCTATTTCGTATAGTACCTGCACTTAATCTTTTGGGAAAAATACGTCAGTTTACACTGATAAATACAATTCGACTGACTCATTTTGAAAAGGTTGAAAATTGATTTAAATGCACAAGGCACAAAACATTTTTATTAACTTGGGTCAATTATTTAATATAATAATCATGTGAACGAATTACATGTTACTTGCGTTCAGTGGCCCGGATCTAGTCCGGGCTAAAGACCAATGGACACACCACATAAGCGAGTTATACACTGACGGGTGCACGCCTACACCCCGTGCTCTGGTCGTGGCCATCTCGTAAGATGATGCCAAGGATATCCGGGACATGGTCATTATCCCCCCAAAGGCTTAAAGTAAGCAAGACTGTTTAAACGAGCCGCACAAATTATTCAAACTAAACACCCAAGGGTGTAGGATTTAACGCTCGATCAAGCGGTATTCTATATACCGTAACCCAAGCCCGTATAGGGAAAATAAGCCAAAGAGTATTTACCTGCGTATAGTATCAATCACAATCAAGAAAATGCAAGTATCTTTTACTGGTGCTCCTAATCTGGAACAAAGGTTTATAATAACCTATTAGATTTCTAACGGGTCTTTATTTAAGCCTAAGCCTAGACCGGTTAGTTTTAATGACGATACGGTTCATGCACGATTAAGCGAAGACCGGATGGAATGTGAATTTGACCCGACAAGTTTGAAGACTTGTATAATATGGGTTTACTAAGCACATTCTGGATTTTGAGACAAAAAGGATAATGTTTGACCCGTTTCGGCCAATTTATGCAAACTAGTTACATAAACCGAACCGAACGCGAAAAGTGTGTTACGGGTATCCAAAGGAGTCATATGCAAGTTCCCTGAGTTAATATGCTCTAAATATGATATAATATCAGTAAGTTATTTTCTATTATGCCCCAAATGGATTTAAACACGGTTTATGCCCCATAAGGGCATTTTGGTCATTTAAAAGTTTACAAAAGAGTTTATTTATGATTCTGAGTTACAAGTCTGGTCCATACAGTAATTATATTTAATTTTACATAATATAACAGTAGGGTATGACCCGTAAGTGAAAATTATCATTTAAAACAAAACTATGCACCATAGGGGCATTTTGGTAATTTCACAAGGGCTAAAAATGCCAAAACTGGAAATCTGAGTTTATAATATTGTACTTACTGTTTTTATATGAAAATATGCTAATTACGTCAGTAGGTATAAGTCTTATATGTTTGACATGGTTGTAGCATATACTTATGCGTTAAAAATGCCTAAAAAGGCGAATTAGAGCCGTTTCCGGGTTTGTAAAAGAAAGCTGAGATTTTTATACTTCCAGAAGGTTCAACATACTTTATTTAATAAATAAAATCAGTAGGAAGTGGTTTGGGGTCAATCGGATTTATAAAACTCGTTTTATGGCCAAAAGGGCAATTTCGGTATTTACCGAATTAAGCTTAGAGACCTATGATACGATCAGCCAAAAATTAAATAAAAATCTTTAAAAATCTCAAAATATTATATAACATCAGTGTATAAAAAGTTTGATACCAAAAAGTGGGTCAAAATAGTCTATGCGCTAATTACGCCATTTATGTAACATAAAGCTATAGTTTTACGATATCGGCCATAACTCAAAATCTGGACCACCAACTGATCTCAAATTTTCGGTGCAAGTTTATAATTTAGTAATAAAGATTTCTACTTTTTCACTTTTCCAAAAATCACGTTTTATATCAAAAAGGGCAAAATAGTCAACTTTAAGCGTAACTCGGAAACATGCATACTAATCGGTTAAGCATAGACTCAAGTTATAAAAATTCCAGAGAGTTAAACTAAAATAAAAATGGTCAAAAATATGCTCTAATGCAGATCTTAATATGCATGTACGAATTAGAACCGATAGTCAAAGAAAAAGTCAATTTAGGAGACTTTCGGTTCCGATTCGGGTTTAATACAGAAAATTGTCGAGTTGATCAAGTTGAAACATGTTCTTACACTATTTATAAAGTTATTTTGATGATCAAACAGGTTGCATGTAGCCTACATTACTGATTATGCTTAAATTTGCGAAAACATATTCTGTTGACTTTTTATGAAGAACTTTGACTCGACAATTAGCATGCTTAGAGTGTGAATCTGAACATACCCTTTTAGGGGTTTGTTATATTCATAAATACCAACTTGTTGGTACCTTTGATTCGAGATATGACTGAGCACATTTCGTTTAATTGCAAAGTCAAACTACATTTACGATATGTTTGACTTTTAGTAAGAACACTAAGCTAGAATGGAATAGAGGATGTTATAAATACTTACAAAGGTCCTAAGTGAGCTTAGAGAGTACTAGGAAGTGGTCTTCACGTTCAGGGAGCTCCAGAGAAGGTCTTGGGAATTCTTGAAGTTTCAAGTGTCTTTGGTTTTGCAACAATGGTGCTCTTTGAAACAAGTTTGATCTGAATTATGGCTATTGCAGGGGTTATAAGAGGTGAATAAAGGTCCCCATAATGCATGTAAGCTGATTGGTGCATCCTATAATCGATCACAGCTGTATTTGAGTCGGTTTAAAGGCTGCAACAGGCAGCTGTAGGTTAACAGCGCCCAGATACGAACCTAGCGCACCGTTACGCTCCTTATGTAGCGGTGCGCTAGACCTTGTCCGCTGCAAAAATTTGATACGCACCTAGCGCACCGTTACGCTACTTATGTAGCGGTGCGCTAGCCCTCGACTGACGACAAATGTTTGCTTTCTTCCGAGCTTTGACCATGCAATACTTTAAATCTCCGAATTCCATGAACTTTATTCAGTAATGGGACCAGGTTACCAGCCATTGCATGTCATGGCATGTTCTTACACTTCTTGGCAACATGTGGAATGTTTAATTTGACGGAATTTCCTAAGGACTTGCATTGGATTCCAAATTTTAGGTTGTAACCATTTATTTGCTAAGATAACCAGATTATTTAAGTATAATATAGATGCGGATAAAATATATCCGGGTTAGGGATTTATTAATAGGTCGCTCAGAGGTATAAATTAACATGTCGACATTTAAATCCTACCGTACATCTTTGTCTGGCTTTGTATTTACAACACGTTTGCACAATATGACACGTGTCTCTATATTATTTGACGTAAAATTTCCGAGGTGTTACATTGCCCGATTGATCCAGGGTTCCATAACGACTGTTGTGGTTCTGCCCGACGTAGTCGTTGGAATGCCATCTCGGGGAGGGTATTACTAATGTAAATATTGGGTTATTATACTAACGCGTGTGCATTTGTGTAAATTATAGATAATCACCAGGAAATCCTTAAAGAAAATTTAAGACAGCAATGTGAGTAATCTCCTTTTTGTAAACTATTTTTACAAAACCTCACCTAAATTAAATTACATTAAACAGTGATTGAGTATTTGTATTCTACAATTATCATCGGTATGTTGGGGTTTTGTATACAAAATTTGTTACTACCTTGCGAGGAGTAACATGACCACAAGTCGAGTTGACAGTACCGTGGGTGGTAATTAAAGTAGATGGAAACAAATGTAATTGCGCGACCGCCCTCAATGCTGTACAATGGTTTTTACTTATCTTGATTAAATAGGGATTCACTCACCAGTATTTCCCACTGACAAAATGTTTTTAAACGCGTTTCAGGTAACAAAATGTGAAAGCCAAATAGAAGCCAGCTGGACATCACATAAGGCTTGGAAAAGTGGCTATAAAGTTACCTAAAATAAAGAGATGTTTTATTTAAATAAAATAGGGTTTACCCCTATGAAAATGTGTGTATTTGAAACTTGGGATTTTCCCATGTGTTTAATATATTAAAAGCGTGGTATTTTACTCTGATAAAAATATTTCCTAACTACGATCCTAATGTAAATTCCGCTGCCAAAATGATAAACACGGATACCACCAAAACTGGCCGCGGCCGCCCGTTTCCCGGATAGTATAGGGGACGGGGGTTGCGACAGAAAGTGGTATCAGAGCTAAGCCACTGATTCAGCCACAAAAGTGTTCTGCTGACACCAAAATATTATATGTTAGGAAATGAATTACGGAAATACGTGCATAATTGTATTTTATCATTGTGTGTTATTTGACTATTTGTTAGTTTACAGTATGAGCGACCAAGGACCTTTCGACGCCTATCGTCAGTTGTCCAGCTCACCTAGGAGCGAAGGCACCTCTTCACAGCCTACCCTCTCAGGGTAATCAGCTGATAATGAAGACAGGATATTCGTGTTTAAGGCTCAGTCTGCAGAGTCATTCCCTCCTAAAAGAGATGATGGTTCAGTAGAGGAGCGCATGAACGTAGGAAAAGAATGAAAAAGTTACAACAGTAGCGAGCCCTAGCAGCCGCTAAAAGAGAGACAGATGCCCACACCTAGGATATGCTTAATAGGAGTTTAGCAAACTTTCATATCCTAGCAACCAGAGCTGCCGACCCTAACCTGGAACAACTGATAGCACCCCAACCATTACCACTGTTTCCCTCATAGCCTATGGAAATAGAAAACAACCCAGAAAATCAAATCCCAACGCCTGATTTCAACCCAGATGAGATACCTAGAGTGCCAGTACCCAATCCCTTAAGCCTAGACTACGACCCATGGCTAGACGAACATAGGGATTACCAGCAATGCTACCCAATACCAGAAGATGAACCCATGCCAAATCTAGCAGCCTACCCAGGTTTGGACCCTCTAGATCCCTTCTATGATAATGACCAATACATTAGGGAATTCTAGAGAATCCATACCCATTCCAGGAACCCATGCCCCAATTCCCAAACCCAGTACCAGAGCCTGCACCCCCAATAAGTGCAGAAAATGTGCATGAACTCTGAACTTTCGGAGAAGAGATTTTAGAAAGTAGCGAGAGAATGAGGCAGGTAGGAGAACGACTCGTCAGGAAGTACGACGAGCGTAATATGGCGTTCTGGATGAACCCATATCAGTGAAGGTGATGGTGGAAATAGTAATAATATTAATAATAATAATAAAATAATATAATAATATATAATATGTGTGTATGTTTGAAAAAAAAATCTAAATCATAGCTACGGATGCCTACTAGTAGTGTAATTTCAATTTCAGTTATATTGTAATTTTAAATTCTAGTTCCGCTTTGTATTAGATGCATAATATATAAGAAAACGTAAGTCGCAATGTTCGACGTTTTTTATCAATACGCGTATTGTGTGTTTGGTTGTATTATCTTGTGATATTAATACGTGGTAAATGTTTAAAATTCAGATGGATAACAAAGTGAATCAGGAAAACCAGAATGACAATAATACAAATAATGATAACCCGAACAACAATAACAATGGAAACCAAGTGGATAATAGTGCCATCCAACACATAGTGGCACAAGTGATTATAGATGCGATGCCATATATTATTAAAACAGTTAAGGAAGCCGAAAATAAAAGTAATCATAGCAGTAAGCGACCAACTGAACCTGAACACAGCGTAGACAATGGACCCATTCTTCAAGTGCTCATTCCCAAAAGAAGAAGAACCATATCTTATGGTTGTTCTTATATAGAATTTTGGTCTTGTAAACCAATGGAATTCTCGGGCAATGAAGGGGCCGTTGCATCCTTACGCTGGATAGAAAAGACTGAGGCAGTCTTAAAATTAAGCAAGTGCACAGAAGAGGATAAAATAGTGTTTGCTTCCAATCTGTTTAAGAATTCAGCCTTAGAATGGTGGAACACTATCCTCCAGTTTAGGGGAAGTGACAGGGTTTACAATATGGAATGAGAAGAATTTAAAAACATGGTAGAAAGGAAATTCTGCCCTACCAATGAAAAAGAACATATAGCAAATAAATTCTTAAATCTTAGGATGACTGGAGTGGATAGCAAAGGGTACACTACATTATTCTTTGAATATGCTAGAATAGTACCAACCCTTGCATCACCTGAACCAGTATTAATCTCCCGTTACATCTAGGGATTAATTAGTGAGATAAGGCATGTAGTCAAGGTAACTAGACCTTAAACTATAGAAGAAGCTGTAGAACTAGAAAACACCTTGACAGATGAGTTAGTACGTACATGAGAAGAAGACCAGAGGAGAAACCTAGCTCAAAGGCTTACCCATGAATTTCGCTACGGTAATTCCAACCGTGGGAAAATGTAGGTTCTACCTCTGCACCCTACTGCAAGGCCTGCAAGAAAAAGCATTCAGGAAAATGCTCCACTTACTGCAATTTCTGCAAGATACCAGGACACAAGGAAGAAGATTGTAGGAGGAAACCTAATAATGGGATGTGCTTCAACTGTGGAGAAATAGGTCACATCAAGCCAAACTGTCCGAAACTAGTCCCAGCCATGGGAAACAAGAACACTAAAAATGCTAGAGCATTTGTTCTGACTGCAGATGAAGCCAAGAGGATTCCGGACGTGATAGCCAGTACGTTTTTAGTTAATAATGTTTTTGCTAAAGTATTATTTGACTCTGGTGCGAACCCAAGTTTTATTAATACTTCATTTTGCAAACTTCTCAATCAACCATTAACTAAACTCCAACAAGAATGTCTAGTAGAGACAGCAAATGGGGAAACCGTTAGGATTTCTGAAATCTTGCAGGGAGCAAGAGTAGAATTTTTAAATCAAAAATTTATTGCAAACCTTTACCCAATGAATCTGGCAGGATTTGATGTTGTATTAGGAATGGATTGGTTAATAGCCAATAAAGCCAGTATTTTATGTGATCAAAATTCAATCCAAGTAAATTCACCAAAAGGTGAAAAGATCACAATTAAAGGAGATAAGCCATCTAGATCCACAAAATTCATCTCTGTGATGAAAACAGCAAGTTATGTAAGAAAATGATCATTAGTGTATTTGATTTCTATAATCACTAACACTAAAGGAAAAGAACTAAAAGTTATTCCAGTAGTATCTCCGTTTCCAGATGTATTTCCAGAAGAATTACCAGGATTACCTCCGGACAGGGAAGTTGATTTCAGAATCCACCTGCCACCTGGAACATCGCCAATCGCCAAAGCACCTTACCGTTTGGCACCCGCAGAAATGCAGGAACTGAATAAACAGTTAGACGAATTGTTGGAGAAAGGATTCATACAGCCAAGTTCATAGCCGTGGGGAGCGCCAATTTTATTCGTTAAAAAGAAAGACAGATCGATACGTATGTGCATTGACTGCCGTGAATTGAACAAAGTCACAATTAAGAACCGGTATCCATTACCGAGGATCGATGATCTGTTCGATCAATTGCAAGGAGCTCGATTTTTCTCTAAAATCGATTTACGCTCAAGATATCATCAATTAAAGGTACAGGAAGAAGACATTCCTAAGACCGCGTTTAGAACAAGGTACGGCCACTATGAATTTACTATCATGCCATTTGGTTTAACCAATGCCTCAGTTGCATTTATGGACATGATGAACCGAATATGTAAGCCATATTTGGATAAATTCATAATTGTCTTTATAGATGATATTCCCATTTACTCTAAGTGTAAAGAGGAACATGTAGTGCATCTGCACGCACTTCTACGTTTATTAAGGAAAGAAAAGCTTTATGCTAAGTTTTCAAAGTGCGAATTTTGGTTAGAACAAGTACAGTTTCTTGGACATTTAGTAAATCATGAAGGAATTCATGTAGATCCCACCAAGATCGAGGCAATTACCAAATGGAAAACCTCTGAGTCACCAACTGAGGTTAGAAGTTTCTTAGGATTGGCCGGTTATTATAGAAGATTTATTCGAGACTTTTCCAGGATAGCCATTCCCTTAACTAAGTTAACCTGTAAATCCATTAAGTTTGAATGGGGACCAAAACAAGAAGAAACCTTTAGAATTCTTAATCAAAGATTGACCAACGCACCCATACTAGCGTTACCAGAAGGAATTGAAGACTTTGTAGTCTATTGTGACGCTTCTAAGTTAGGTTATGGATGTGTGTTGATGCAATGACAAAAGGTTATAGCTTATGCAGCAAGACAGCTTAAGAATCATGAAGAAAATTATTCAACTCATGATTTAGAATTAGGAGCAATAATTTTTGCTTGAAAATTTGGAGACATTACCTTTATGGCAGTAAGTTTACCATTTTTACAGATCATAAGAGTTTAAGGTATGTCTTCGGGCAAAAAGAGTTGAATATGAGGCAAAAACGCTAGATGGAGATACTTAGTGATTATGATTGTAATATCCAGTATCATGCAGGAATGGCCAATATAGTGACTGATGCTTTAAGTCGAAAGTATCATGAAAAGCCAAAAAGAGTACGTTCTCTTAAATTAAATCTACAGGTAGATTTAAATGAACAGATTAGAAAAGCACAAGAATTAGTAATCAAGGAGGATACTGAAAAGTTAAAAGGAATAATTAAGGAATTAGAACAAGGAACAGATGGAATTTGGAGATTCCATAGGAAAAGAATGTGGATACCTAAATTAGGAAACCTACGCCACCGTATATTAGAAGAAGCCCATAAGTCTAAGTATACAATGCATCCTGGAAGTAATAAAATGTATCAGGATTTAAGAAAGAATTTCTGGTGGATAGGAATGAAGAAGGATATAGCTGCTTATGTTTCTAAGTGTCTAACTTGTTCACAAGTTAAAGCTGAACACAAGAAACCCTCAGGTTTGTTGCAATAGTTAGAAATGCCAATTTGGAAATGGGAATTGATAACAATGGATTTTGTTACCAAATTACCCTAAACAAGAAAAGGTCATGATACAATCTGGGTGACTGTAGACAGGCTAACTAAGTCAGCTCATTTCCTACCAATGAAGGAAACTTTCAGTATGGAACAGTTAGCTAAATTGTATGTAAATGAAATAGTTTCATTACATGGAATTCCTTTATCAATTGTTTCTTATAGAGATAGCCGTTTTACCTTTCATTTTTGGACAAGTTTCCAAAAAGCAATGGGAACCAAATTAAATGTAAGCATAGTTTATCATCCTCAAAAGGATGGACAAAGCGAAAGGACAATTAAGACAATGGAGGATATGCTTAGAGCTTGTGTAATTAATTTCGGAGGTAATTGGGATGACCACTTACCATTAATAGAATTTTCTTACAATAACAGTTATCACACAAGTATCAATGCTGCACCATTCGAAGCACTTTATGGATGAAAGTGCCGAACTCCAGTTTGTTGGGCAGAGATTGGAGAAAAGCAATTATCCGGACCTGAAATAGTGCAAGAAACAACCGACAAGATCATCCAAGTCAAAGAACGCTGAACGCAGCGCGTGATCGACAAAAGAGTTATGTTGATAACAGACGAAAGCCACTAGAATTTCAAGTAGGTGACAAGGTATTATTAAAAGTCTCTCCTTGGAAATGAATAGTCAGATTCATCAAAAGGGGAAAGCTAAGCCGCAGGTATTTTAGACCTTTTGAGATTATTAGAAAAATAGGACCTGTAGCCTATCAGCTACAACTGCCAGAGGAAATGGTAGGAATACATGATGTATTTCATGTATCTAATCTCAAGAAATGCTTAGCTGATGAATCACTGGTAATACCTCTTAAGGATATAGAGGTAAATGAACAACTTAAATTTGTAGAAAGACCTCTACAGGTTGAAGACAGAAAGATCAAGAATCTCAAACACAAGAGATTAGTTCTTGTCAAAGTGAAATGAGACTCCAAAAGATGACAAGAATACACATGGGAGCTTGAATCGTAAATGCAAAGGAAATATCCGCACCCATTCCAGTAGATCTCGAGGACGAGCTCTAAAACAAGGTAGGGAGGATATAACAACCCTCCTAAAATTTTCGACACCCTAAAAAATAATTAAAATGTCCCTATACGTCCTAAAATACACCCCGAATATGAAAAACGGACCCCGAATACCTTTAATATTATAAAAATAAAATAAAAACGAAATTAAAAGGGTCGTCGCGGGGCGCGACGCCCTTGGCTACTTCAGCCGTGGGGTGCGACGGCCGCCTGGCCACCAGGCTTAACCCGGTGACACCACGTGTCCTCCTGCGTGTTGAACCTATCTCGTGACCGGGCCAAGCTACGCCGTAGACCCCCTAGGTCACGGGGTGTGACGACCCCCTCCTGTCTCTGTCGCGAGGCGTGAGGGACTGTCGAAGCAGCCCTATAAATTTGGAGTTCAGGCCTTCAGTGTACATCGTTCAATTCTCAACTTTCTCTCTTAATTTCTACGTAGTAGGCACTATACCCGGGCTTAATACCCCCCTAAATAATGAAGTTCTGCTCCGTTGTAAGTATCATAACCCCGGTTACGTATTAGATACGCTGCCCGATTGATCCAGGGTTTCGTAACGGCTGTCGTGGTTCAGCCCGACGTAGCCGTTGGAATGCTGTCTCGGGGAGGGTATCACTAATGTAAATATTGGGTTATTATACTAACGCGTGTGCATTTGTGTAAATTATAAATAATCACCAGGAAATCCTTAATGAAAATCTAAGACAACAATGTGAGTAATCTCCTTTTTGTAAAATGTTTTTACAAAACCTCACCTAAATTAAATTACATTAAACAGTGATTGAGTATTTGTATTCTACAATTATCGTCGGTATGTTGGGGTTTTGTATACAAAATTTGTTACTACCTTGCGAGGAGTAACTTGACCACAATTCGGGTTGATAGTACCGTGGGTGGTAATTAAAGTAGATGGAACAAATGTAATTGCGCGACCGCCCTCAATATTGTACAATGGTTTTTACTTAACTTGATTAAACTGGGATTCATTCACCAATATTTTCCACTGAGAAAATGTTTTTAAACGCGTTTCAGGTAACAAAATGTGAAAGCCAAATAGAAGCCAGTTGGATAGCACTGAAGGCTTGGAAAAGTGGCTATAAAGTTACCTAAAATAAAGAGATGTTTTATTTAAATAAAATATGGTTTACTCCTATGAAAATGTGTGTATTTGAAATTTGGGATTTTCCCATGTGTTTAATATATTAAAAGCGTGGTATTTTACTCTGATAAAAAATTTCCTAACTACGATCCTGATGTAAATTCCGCTGCCAAAATGATAAACACGGATACCACCAAAACTGGCCGTGGCCGCCCTTTCCCGGATAGTATAGGGGACGCGGGTTGTGACAGATAAGCTACTGGTTCAAATATCTTGATAATCTTAAATGGTCCAACGTATCTTGGGCTTAATTTTCCCTTCTTACCGAATCGGACTACTCCTTTACAAGGAGAAACTTTTAGTATCACTTTATCTCCAACTTGAAATTCTAAGGGTTTACGCCTATTATCCGCATAGTTCTTTTGACGATCACGTGCTGTTTTCAGTCTTCCCTTGATTTGAATTATTTTGTCAGTTGTTTCTTGTACAATCTCAGGACTTGATAATTGATTTTTCTCCTATTTCTGCCCAAAATATTGGAGTTTGGCACTTTCGCCCATAAAGTGATTCAAATGGAGAAGCATTAATGCTTGTATGATAACTATTGTTATAAGAGTATTCTATTAATGGTAAGTGATCGTCCCAACTTCCTTCAAAGTCTATCACACAGGCTCTGAGCATATCTTCCAAAGTCTGAATCGTCCTTTCACTTTATCCATTTGTTTGAGGGTAATAAGCTGTACTTAATTTAATCGGGTTCCCATAGCTTTTTGGAAACTTGCCTCAAAATGAGAAGTAAAACGACTATCTCTGTCAGATACAATAGATAAAGGGACTCCATGTAATAAAACTATTTCATCCACATACAGTTTAGCTAATCGCTGCATATTGAAAGTTTCCTTCATTGGTAAGAAATGTGTAGATTTAGTCAATCTATCCACAATTACCCAGATTGTGTCGTTACCTTTTTGTGTCTTTGGTAGTTTGGTAATAAAATCCATTATTATTAGTTCTCATTTCCAAACTGGCATCTCCAATTAAGGAAGTAAATCTAAAGGTTTCGGATGTTCGACTTTAACTTGTGAGCAAGTTAAAGACTTAGAAACATAACTTGCTATGTCCCTTTTCATTCCTATCCACCAGAAATTTTTCTTTAGGTCTTGATACATCTTGTTGCTTCCAGGATGCATCGTATATTTGGATTTATGAGCTTCTTCTAGAATTTGGTTTTGTAGATTTCCTTGGATAGGTACCCAACTTCCTTTCTTATGGAATTTCCAGATTCCATCTGTTCCTTTTTCTAATTCCTTCATCATTCATTTTAATCTTTCAGCATCATCCTTGATTGTTGTTTCCTAGATACTTTTCAATTGTCCATTAAATCTATCTATAGATTTAATCTGAGAGCACGTACCCGCTTCGGTTTCTCATGATACTTACGACTTAAAGCATCAGCTACTAGATTAGCTTTACCTACGTGATATTGGATATCACAATCGTAGTCACTAAAGATCTCCATCCAACGTCTTTGTCTCATGTTCAATTCTTTTTTGCCCGAAAATATATCTTAAACTTTTATGATCTGTAAAGATAGTGAATTTACTACCGTACAGGTAATGTCTCCAAATTTTGAGGGCAAAAACTATCGCTCCTAATTCCAGATCATGCGTTGTGTAGCTTTCTTCATGCTTTTTTCAATTTTCTAGAGGCGTAAAAAATCACTTCAGGCGTTGCATCAGCACACATCAAAATCCTGATTTTGATGCATCACAATATACTATAAAATCTTCAGTTCCTTCTGGTAAGGCAAGTATTGGTGCGTTAGTTAATCTTTGTTTTAGGATATTGAAAGCTTCTTCCTGCTTTGGTCCCCATTCAAACTTACATTTACTGGTTAACTTGGTTAATGGAATGACTATTCTAGAAAAATCTTGAATAAAGCGTCTATAGTATCCTGCCAATCCAAGAAAACTTCTTACTTCCATTGGTGAATTAGGGACTTTTCATTTGGTAATTGCCTCGATATTTGTAGGATCCACATGAATTCCTTCATGATTAATCAAATGTCCAAGAAAGTGTACCTTTTGTAACCAGAACTCACATTTTGAGAATTTAGCATAAAGCTTTTCTTTTTTTAATAATGTTAGAAGTATATGTAGATGTTTTACGTGCTCTTCCTTGCTCTTGGAATAAATAAGTATATCGTCTATGGAGATATGGTTTACATATTCTATTCATCATGTCCATAAATACAGCTGTAGCATTTGTCAACCTGAATGGCATGACTGTAAACTTGTAATGACCATATCTAGTTCTGAAAGCAGTTTTGGGGATGTCCTCTTCCTGTACATTCAATTGATGATATCCTGAGCACAAATCAATCTTTGAAAAGAATCGAGCTTCCTGAAGTTGACCAAATAGATCATCAATCCTTGGTAGTGGATACCGATTTTTTTTGTGACCTTATACAATTCTCTATAGTCGATACACATATGCATTGATCCATCTTTCTTCTTGACGAATAACACAGGTGATCCCCAAGGAGATGAGCTAGGTTGTATAAAACCTTTTTTTCTAATAATTCATTCAGTTGCTTTTTCAGTTCCAGCATATCTGTTGGTGCTAAACGATTGGGTGCCTTGGCAATCGGTGCAGTTCCTGATATTAGGTGAATTCTAAATTCAACCTCACGATTAGGTGGTAGTCCAAGTAATTCTTCTGGGAAAATATCTGAAAAATCTGATATTACGGGAATATCTTTCAATTATTTTTATTTAGTACTAATGATCATAGAGATCATATATATACTATTCCTCCTTTTCGGGCGTAGCTTGCAACTTTCATCACAGAGATGAATTTTGTTGATTTTATCAGCTTGTCTCCCTGGATTGTGATCCTTTCTCCTGTTGGCGTATGAATCTCAACGGAATTTTGATCACACAATATTTGCGTATGTTTGGCTACCAACCAATCAATTCGTAACACAACATCGAATCCAGCTAGATTCATTGGTGGCAGATTGGCTGTGAACTTATGTCCTAATAATTCTATCATTCCTTTTTGAAGTATTTCACGTATGTTGATAGAATTTCCATTTGTCGTTTCTACCGTATACAACTCTTTCACTCTACATCTCTCAGTTAGTGTGTTATCCTTGTTTGATTCGAGTTTTCTTTGTTATACTTGGCTGTGTTTAGATTGGTTGATTGATATTGGTGTTTATGAGATTAATTATGATCTAGGGTTTACTAGAAATCACGTTTCAATACTGTTTTAATCGAATGGATGATGATTAAATAATTAGGGTTGTATGATGATAAGATGTTGATGATTCCTTGCGATATTGGACTACTAGATCTGATTGGATGTTGTTTATGATGTTAATTGGTGTGTATGATAAACTAGGTTTCATGAAAATTAACATGATACTTCAAAAATTTTGTTATGATTATATGTGGAGTAGGGTTTAAGATGTTGATGTTTTGGTATAATAATCTCATGATAAGCAAACCTAATCCACTGAAAAGGTTCAACTATGTTAGTGTAAATTGTATGACGGAATTGATGAAACTTGGAAACTTCGAATCGGTGAAACAAGATAATGATTGGAGTGGTTACTGCCGTGAACAGAAAGGCTGCACCGTAGGCTACAGTTGAGAACCGTAGCTTACGGCGGGGTTTAAATGGCCAACCGCACACTGGGGTGCCACACACCTCACACCCCACACATCCATATGATGCACACCCCATGCACCTTGCACACCCCCATCCCGTACACCCGATAAACTTATATTTATACCATACACCCTTATACCGCACACTCATGAACTGTACATCGTACACCGCACATTTATATTAATACCGCACGCCCATAATGCACATAATACTTGTATTTTTTGTTATGTGAATGAGAACCTTATCTTTTGTTATGAACCCGCGTATGACCACATGATTTACGTGTTATGTGATGGATTGGTTTCGTGCTACTTGTTAGATACGTGTAGAAAATACGTGAGACAATTCATACATAAACTCTAATAATATTGGTAACCATAATACGACGTGGTTGACCATTCTAGCTCGAATACTTTAATCTGCTAAGCTAAGCTAAGGTGAGTTCACACATTTACTAAAAGCATGTATTCCTGGTTATTAGGAACCACACTATCCCTGGGTTGGGACTGCCTGGTATTCCTGGTTAGGAATACTGTAAAATATTGTAATTTATACTTCATGTCTTTAGCGGACTAAACAAACTCTATCTGAAAGTCCCCACACATTATACTGATTAGTCGTCGGGTTTGGCGAACATGGTATTAGTTGATAGCGCTATTAGGTTTGACAAACCTCACAGTGTGTCGGGAAGGGCGGGCGTGAACTTTTCCTTGGCAACTGGTCAATGATGATAGACATTGACACGGGGCACAAACAACTACAACAGTCAAGTTTCGGTACCACATAGTTTACTAGCTTAACAATGGGGTAGCTCCGAATGACATGTTTTATAAACTAAGTATTGAAACAAACTTGTTTTTGGAACAACACTAAAACTGGAATCTCGACAACTATACGTTGACATACAAGTGCATGCTTTGTTGGTCGTTAGGTACAGCTCAGGAGCTTGTACTGTAACAACCCTCAAAAATAGTCTCGATAACAAACCGTAATCAAAACCAGGACTGCACGCGATGAAACTTGTATACTCAATCTGGAAAATTTAGCGGTTAAGGAATCTTGGCGTCCGACGAACTAAATCGCATAACAATAGTCTTATTAGATTCACAATTAAAAACCAAATTAATTGGAATCAAGACCAAGCATATGTAATAAGTATCGGCATGAAAATCGAGGAAAAAACTTGTCACACCCCCAAAATACCACATGCGGAAACACCGCGGGACGTGTGACGTACCAGGATCCAAGCCACCAATCACATTGAACCAATAACTAATAATTTAATAAAACGTTCGATTCATTCAAAATAATTAAACCAAGTCATCAGTTAAACCAAAGTAACCATTAAGCGGAAGCATATAGTAATAGTTAAGCAACTGTTTCAAGTCAAATTTTCAAAACCAAGGTAACTAGTATCCAAGAGTCTCGATCCATGACCACTCCAGCACTCCCAGATAGCAAGTCCATAATCAAGTATCTAACGACCTGCAAGCATGCAAACAAGTGTGCCAGACGACGCTGGTGAGTTCAACGTTTGTTAACACGTTTTAGTTACCAGTGTGAATATAAGACGATTCAAAGATTTGATGTTGTTATTAACTCGATTACCGCAATGGCTACAAGATGTATTTGCCCAACTCCAATGTCTCTATCAAAACATTGGTCATGCTTTAAGGAAATTAGTTCACACCTGTCCTCCCCGGTACAGTGTGAGGGTGCCAAACCTAATAGCGCTATCAACTAATAACCTCGTTGCCTCCCCGGCAACTGTCGGTAGATGTAAGGAGTCTTATGTGATAGAAAATGAGTGTAATAACAAACATCCCAATAACCTGACGTTCCTCCCCGAAACGTTACCCAATATCCCTCCCCGGGATGCATGCTTGGAAAAGAGCAGTGAACTCACCTTAGGGTGCTCAACAAAAGTAAATCGAGTGTAAAAGCCTCTATGTCAGATACGCCCCTGATATCAACACCATATTACTATTAGATAAATTAATTAAATGTCGTCGCCTAGTTTCACATAGTTGGCTTGGTTTCGAAGTCGAGTATCCTAACATCATACCAATCTCTAACACCTAAATCACTAGCACATTCGTACACATCACACACGCATGTAATTATATATACCCACTAAACCTCAGTTTATCACGATACATTATGTACACATTAATCACGTTTCAAGCAACTTATAATTATTGCATTGCACACTATCACATGGAATACATCTAAACTTTGCACATTCTTCTCAAATTAAACTCATGCACACATAGATAATATCACAGTAATACGTAACACATACAAACTTCCATTTAATTCCATCATATCTTATGTTCCCTCCTAAGGCAACATGTAGGGATACCATTCCACAATACATTGAATTCTATTTCCAAGACCCTCATCCTACGATCTCATAATATCATGGCCACAACGCATGCATACATCATTCACATATTGATACATACACTACGCAAGCTACTGTACAAGGTTTCATGAGCTTGCATACATCATTCACATATTGATACATACACTACGTGACTCCCCATACAATCATGCTCAATCCCCCCTCCCACATAAAATCACGCTCACCGCTTCCGTACACTCATTCGCGTTCACCCTCTTTCGATAAGTTTTCAAGTGTAACCACAACCACCCCTCCTATACGCAGATTTACACATATATATACTATCGACATACACAAGCATCTATCAACGGTTTCGTATCATCATTATATCACGGCACATAAGCATTAATCACATATTTACACATACATCAAGTTCGCATAACATAAACGTATAGATCGCATGCGTTGGTTTACTCGTAACCGTGACTTCACAATTCGAACCGTAACCGTGACTTCACAATTCGAACCGTAACCGTGACGAGTAACTCGCGACAGGGTTGTTAGTTTAGCAGTTAGAGACAAGGGAGATGAGTCTTACCAATGGTCGGCAACGATGGTTTGACCGGAAAGAAGGAGGAGGAGATCGCCGTAAGGAGTTGGGTGGAAAATTAGGGTTTCGGATGAAAGGGATGACGAGGGGAAGTGGGAAAACGGGTTGGGTCTTTTTTTGTTTTTATAACTAGTTGATGCCCCGCCCGCGTTGCGGGGCGATGGCCGAATAATTAGCGAGTGTTAGTCAGCTCATTGACACGAAAAACAATTAAATCGAGTCAACCAATTGAAAAAAACACATTTATAGTTTTGATAAAAAAACTAAAACAATGGCAATATTGTAAATTTGGGCAAAAGCTAAAGTAATAGCAGTACTGTAAATTTGAACCTAGGGCAAAATTGTAAATTTTCACATGGGCAAATTCGTAATTTTTAACTTGGGGTAACAACGTAATATAAATTTGAACTAAGGGCACAATCATAATTTTAAGCTTGAGGCAAAAGCACAATTTTATTTTGAACCGAGGGCAAAATCGTAATTTTGAGTTGGGGGCAAAAACATAATTTTATTTTGAACTGGGGAAAAAACGTAATTTTGAATTGAGGGCGAAATCACAATTTTTAAACGGGGAAAAATCACATTTTTGAACAGAGGGCAAAATCGTAATTTTTAAGTGGGGGCAAGAACAAAATTTTATTTTGAACTGGGGGCGAAAATGTAATTCTGAGCTGATGGCAAAACCACAATTTTATTTTGAATGTAGGGAAAAATCGTAATTTTGAGCTGGGAACAAAAGCGTAATTTTATTTTGAGCTGGGGGCAAAACCGTAATTTTAAAGAGGGACAAAAATGTGATTTTAGAATGGATATAAAATAATAAACTGTTTGGTCTAATGGGAGAGTGACAGGCAAAGTCGTAATTTTGAATTGAGGGCAAGATCGTAATTTTGAGATAGGGACAAAAAACGTAATTTTATTTTGAGCTGGGGGCAAAAACGTAATTTTAAAATTGATATAAAACAAAAAACGTGTTGGTCCAATGAGGGAGTGCCAGGCAGCTGCCTGGCACTATTCCCCTATTTGGTTTTTGTATGTGTAGGAAATAACATAACTTGATTATTATTTTTATAATAATATTGTTTGATTATTATTTACACAAAGATCCCTCAATAATTAGAATGTTACAATTTAGGTGGAAGTTTAGTAACATTAGCTCTTCACAACTAGTTCGGTTACTAGGTACATTGCTCTTGTTCGCACACGTAGGTGAAATGTTCGTGAGCACGTGAAATAACTAGACATGACCGATACCAATTTACATGTCACGTATATATAAAACAAATTGTGTGTAAAACAAATTGTGTGTAAAGAATCATAATTTAACAGAATGGTTAACGACGCTAACATAATAAATACGGGACGCCACAAAACGCATGATTGGACGAGAAGGGCGGCCAAGGACACGCGTCACAACACTGCGCCACGTGTCAAGGCTACGTGGACACATGGCAGTCGAAGCCAGGTCAACCATCCCCGCAACACGTGCCAGGGAAGGCCAAACCTGGCGCGACACGCGGGAGGAAACAAATATTGGCTATAAAGCCAGGGGTTTGGGACTAGTTCAATTTGCTCAGTTTGCTCGTTCAAAACGACGTCCTACTTCTTGTATCTCTGTTTCTTCCAACGAAACCCCTAAAACCCCGAAACTCTGCTTGTTATCAGGGTAATGACTCTAATCACGGACACGATACTATATCCGATTGATTGAAACTGATCCAGGGGATGTTTAAGTGTTACCTGTATACGGCTATACTTTGTCATTCATTGTGAGTTTTGATCTCGTGATTATCGTTAAAGTTGAATTGGGTTAATACGCTAATACGAGTTCCATTGTATCTAGAAATTAGAACTCATAACCAGGAGGCTGCTAAACTAGAATACGTAGTGTTTTAGTAAACTTAATGGTTAAGTAAAACTTAGCAGTGTTGGGATTGAACCCTATCAGAGGAACAGATAATTAAAGCCAAAACTGGATCAGAGCAGTGGATCCAGAATAAGCAGATGTTTACATACAAATCTCTCCCCTTGAAAGTGATTTCATATCTGCTGACCTCCTATCTGCTGATCATTACAAAGTGCTGATCTACAACTGCTGCTCAAAGTAAAGATCTGATGAAAGAACTAAAGCCCTGCTGATTCTATCTACTGCCTTGAGTCAAGCACTACTGATCCGGACAAGTACTGCTGGGTTCACAGCAGTGGAAAGTTGCAGCAGCTGATCTATAGTCTGTTTTGTAATGTAATGTAATAGCAGTAGTTAACATAGCAGTGCTTGTATAGATCAGAGGTTAGAGTTTGTTAGGAGGTTAGATGTCACTTTCATGGTGACGTCAGCTAAGATGCTCAGTGGTTTGCAAGTGCCTATAAATAGTTCAGTACTTTGTACTGTTCTATTAGCTCTTTTGAATCATCGTCTTCTTGCACGAACAAACAACTGAGCTCTGGCTGAGGGGGAGTTTGCATTCATTCATCAATCATTGTAATCGTTATTGAAATAAATTCAATCTTCCGATTCATTGTGAAAAGATGTTTGATTAAAGTATTACTCTCGTTTGATTGTATGCAAAGTTTGTTTTCATCATAATTCCGCTGCACACTCATCCATCTTCATTTTAATTACAAACACAAAATACAATCAGAAACAAACTCAGATCCAACAATTGGTATCAGAGCCTGGACAGTCAAATTTGATTTAACAATCATTTTGACGTAAATAGTTCAGCTCATAACGGTTGATACTGATCGTTTGTTCGTTTGTTGAAAAACAGAGCAAGGATTAATCACCATTAAAGTTGATTTCTCAGTGTCTGTAAAACAACAAGAATGACGTCACAATCTCAAGATGATAAAAACAACATCGGTTCGCTTTTTAAACCACCTATGCTGAAAAGAAATGAGTACAACATCTGGCAGAGGAGGATGGGTCACATCCTTGCTCAACAAAGCACAGGTTGTTGGAGTTCTGTCATTTATGGTCCCCATGTTCCTACAGTGCCAAGCGCTGAAGATGCTAAAAAGTTCGTTCCAAAACCAGTTGAAAATTATACCGAAACCGACTATCAAAAGTTCGAACTAGATGCTAAAGCGTTTAGCATCATAGCATCAGCGCTGCCCAATGAGATATATGCTGGACTGTTACACTGTAACAGTGCCAAAGAGTTATGGGACGCACTTAAGGAACAATTTGGGGGAACAGAAGAAGTCATAGAAAACAATAGGGAAATCTTGAACCAACAGTATGAAACATTTTGTTACGTTAAAGGTGAATCACTAACGCAACAATTTGAGCGTTTCAGTTGTCTCATCAGTGAACTGAGGCTTGTTAACACCACTTTTACAAACTCAACTCAAAATAGCAGGTTCCTCAGGTCACTGCCAGAAAAATGGGACACCATAGCTTTTGTCACCCGAAACTCACCTGAGTTCAAGGATCTGACCTTGACCCAACTCCACGGTCGACTCCTGACCTATGAAAGGGAGTTGAACCAGAAAAGGAGGTTACAAGAGTCAGGAAAAGTTACTGATGATTATACTTTCGGTAATACTGCTCTTCTAGGTCAAGAAGAATCTGGGAGCAGTGGTAAGGATCAGGGTTATGATCACTTCATTGACATAACTGCTGGTGCAAACTTTAACAACCCTGATCATCACTCTGCTAGTTATGCATTCACTGCAAACGAAAACCAGATGTCAGACAATTTATGCTTTGAACTCAATGATTTGCAACATTTTCATCCCACTGACTTAGAGGAAATGGACATCCTGCACCAACTGGCTTTGCTAAGTGTTAGAACTAGTAAATTTTACAAAAGAACAGGGCGAAAATTCCCAGGTTTGCATGGGAATCTAAGGGTTGGGTTGGATAAATCGAGAATCAAGTGCTACAAGTGTAATAGGTTGGGACATTTCGCTAGGGAATGTAGAAGTCAAACTACTGGTCCCATAATTACTCATCCTAGCTCAAATCCTAGACCTCAAAATCAAAGCACTGTGCACTATGCCCAGTATGCCCCAGCAGCTCAAGTAAACACTGCTCACTATGCTGCTGCCCTTGTGCCTGTGCACTATGTCCAAACTACTGTTCCACAGATCCAATATGTTCAAACCCCTGTTCCCCAGGCACAAGTGCAGCCTGCACCTCAAACCACTGCTCCAGTAGCAGTACAACCAGATCAACAAAGTTTTTTCACTCAAGGGTTTGTTGACTGGAGCAGTATGCCTGAAGACCTTAGTGATGAAAATTTTGCACTCTATGCTTCTAATGACTCTTCTCATAATGAGTTTTTTTTTTATGGCATTAGAGTCAATACAGGAGGGGGTTGAAACTGAAGAGGAACAGCTGAGTATTGAAACAATGGATGAGGTGACTGAAGCAGTGGTTACTGCTGTAGCTGGTGAACTACTGTTGGGAGAAAGTTCAGGTACCCTGATTGAACCAATGACAGATCCATGGTCCAAAGAGGACAAAGAAGATGAAAAAGAAGAAAAGGCTGGTGAAAAGAAGGTGAAAGCTGATGATGAAGAAGATCATCAATGTGATTGTGCAATGATGGCAGCTGCCAAGGTATCTCCTCAAGTTCTTGAAAAACTGTGTTATGACAATTGCATAATTGCTTTTGCTAACATCAAAGAGGTGAATTAAAACCTTCGGGATAAAATCTTAACTGATGAAGTTAAATTTGAAAAGTCTTTAAAAGAACTTAAAAACAAATTGACTGAAAAGGAAAAAGAGATCAGCTGTCTCATAGAAGAGCAAAGCATAACCAAAACCCAACTTCAAACTATGGTAGAAAAATACCAAGTTTGCAAAAAGGAGTTGGAATCCACCCAGATTACTTGTGAAAGATGGGTGGAATCCTGCAGAGGATATGAGGTGATGCTTGCCAAACAGATTGAAAGCAATGTGAAATTTGGGGTTGGTTATAGAAAATATGATGATGAACAAATTGCTTTTGAAAAATTTGTCCAAACCACTGATGTAGCCACTGAGCTCATCCCCACAAACAAGAATGGCCAAGAAGTGAAAATCACTGGCAAACTTGGTAACAAAATCACACTTAACAGACCAATGGGATCCTCCACTTTCAAGGAGCTTGAGGATCATCAGTTTAAACCAAAATGGTCTGATGAGTGTGATATTCTTGAAAATTTCAAGCCAATGGACTTTACATCAACTGATGGTGTTAAAGCTCCAAAAGCTAAAGTCATACCTCTCAAAGACATCCCAGCAGTGGTTAAAACCTCTGCTTCAAAAGAGTCTGAAAAAAGAAAGAAGAAAGAAAAAATTGATAACTTGTTTTGTGAATTCTGTGAGAAAAGGAATCATCTAAAAAAAGATTGTTTCCACTTAAAAGCTTATGATTTAAACAGAACAAGTGTCATTGTCTCAACTGAAAGTTGCATTGTGTGTGGTAAAACAAACCACAAAACTCAAGCATGTGTGTATCTCAAAAACTTTGATGTGAAAAAGAATGAGTACATTGCTAAAACATCCTTGAGTCCATCATCATCTTCAACATCTGTCAAATTCACCAAGAAACAACCACTGTTTGTGCCAGTTGAAACAGCTATCACAAAACAGCTGAACCAAACATCTGTCAAAAGAGATGTTCAGGTTACTGATGCACCCCCTGCCAATCAGTTCAGAAAAGGCAAGGAAAAACAGTCTTACCAAAGGATTCCACACGTTTATGAGGCCTACAAAAGGCCCTCTAAACCCAGAGTGAACAGGCATCCTTTTGGTTACCAGCAGATGATTGGTCAAGACCCACAACAGTGGTTAGAGAAACACTGTCCTAAAACAGTCCAAACTCCTGACCTAACCACTGTCCATCATTCTGCATCCATCCCAGACACTGTTGAGACCCCATCCAAAGCCTTGTTGGCTTTAGAGACCTTAATGAACTAATCCTTTTACTTCATGTGCAGGGAGCTTCTGCATGCTTTGATAGTCTTTGGTATGTAGATAGTGGAGGCTCTAGGCACATGACAGGATGTAAAGCCCTCCTCAAAGACTTTAAAATCCATGGAGGGGGTGATATATCCTTTGGGAATAATAGTAAAGGGAAAGTTCTGGGGTCTGGTACAGTGCAATCTGGAAATGTAAAATTTGAAAATGTCAATCTGATAGACAATCTAAAATTCAACCTTCTGAGTGTGTCCCAAATGAGTGACAAGGGATTTGGGTCATTCTTCACAAAAGATTGTTGTAGGATTGTTGGACCAGAAATGGTCAAAAAGATTGAAGCAATAATCAAAACTGGTCAAACTAAACTTGTTGCTCAAAGAAGTGGCAATGTTTATGTTGTTGATATGTCACAAGAGTGTCCCAGAGCTGATGCCTGTCTGTTCTCAGCTGCCTCTAACAAAGAGACAGAACTTTGGCACAGAAGGCTGGGGCACACAAATCTTAAGACAATCACTGAAATTTCAAAAAATGGTTTGGTGAGAGGCCTACCACAAAAATTGTTTTCATGCCCTGAACATTGCATTTCCTGTTTAAAAGGAAAACAGCATAAAAGTTCTTACAAGTCCATTGAAGAGTCCAAAACAACCCAGTGTTTGCAAATGTTACACATGGATTTGTTTGGCCCAGTTCAAGTCATGAGCCTCAAAAAGAAAAGATATTGTTTGGTTATTGTTGATGACTTTTCTAGGTTTACATGGACTTTCTTTTTACGCTCAAAAGATGAGACTGCAGGCATTTTGCAAGACTTTGTGACACAGGTTGAAAAGCAATTTGACCTTCCAGTGAAAAGCTTCAGGAGTGACAATGGCACAGAATTCAAAAATAAGGAGTTGGATGCCTTCTGTGTGAAGAAAGGGATTGTAAGGCAGTATAGCATCCCTAGAACACCAGAGCAAAATGGGGTAGTGGAAAGGAAGAACAGAACTTTGATTGAGGCTGCCAGAACCATGCTTGCAGATTCAGGTTTGCCATTAACTTTCTGGGCAGAGGCAGTAAACACTGCTTGCTATGTCCAGAACAGAGTTTTAATAAACCCCAGGCACAAAAAGACTGCTTATGAAATTCTGTATAAAATCAAACCACTGATCTCATATTTCAAGGTGTTTGGCTGCCCATGCTTTATTTTGAACTTAAAAGATTCCATTTCAAAATTTGCAGCCAAAATTGATTGTGGTTATCATTTGGGATACTCAACCACTGCCAAGGCCTACAAAGTGTTCAATACACGGACCAAGGCAGTGGAGGAGACTTTGAATGTTAAGTTCAATGAACTTTCATCAATGAAAATCCCAGCAAACCCTGCAGATCTGTTTGATCTTGAAAAATTTACTTTTGAAAATACTGCTGTCAAGACTAACAGTGCAGGTCCATCAGAGGATACAACACCAGACTATGGGTATGAAATCATCATCCCTCAAAGGTCTGCCACAAAGGGAAAAGCACCAATTGTTCAAAACAGTTGTCAAAGCTCAACCACTGCTACCTCAACAGTTGTTGACCAAAGTAGCCCATCCACCACTGCTTCCACATCCTCAAACACTGCTGACAAAAGTCCTCAAACAGTGGATAAAAGTCAGCAGTTGTCCACTTCATTACCTCCTATTCCACCACCTTTTGAAGCCACTGCTGGATCATCACAGTCCCCAGCAGTGGTTAGCTCAGATGATACACATTTGCAGCCTTCACCAACAAATGCCATCATACCATACCAAGGAGATTTAATCTTCTTGAGATCTCATCCACCTGATCAAATCATTGGCAACATAAATGAAGGGGTACTCGCAAGAAGCCAAACCCAAAACATTTGTCTTTTTTGCCGGTTTTCTATCACTCCATCAGCCAGTCAAGTACCAAGAGGCACTGAAAGACAACAGCTGGGTAGAAGCCATGCAAGAGGAACTCCAACAGTTTAAAAGACAACAAGTATGGGAGCTTGTACCACTGCCAGAAGAGGTTAGTCCCATTGGCACAAAGTGGGTCTTCAAGAACAAAACTGATGAAAGGGGTATTGTTGTCAAGAATAAAGTCAGGCTTGTGGTTCAAGGTTACAGACAGGAAGAGGGGATTGATTATGATGAAACATTTGCCCCTGTTGCAAGATTGGAAGCCATTAGACTGTTCCTGGCCTTTGCTGTCAACCACAATATGAAGGTGTTTCAAATGGATATCAAAAGTGCTTTCCTCTATGGTATAATTCAAGAAGAGGTGTATGTTTGTCAACCTCCAGGTTTTGAGGATCCATTTTATCCAGATCATGTCTACATGCTAAACAAAGCCTTGTATGGCTTGAAACAAGCACCAAGGGCCTGGTATGAAACTCTTTCCAACTTCCTACTCTCAAATGGTTTCAAAAGAGGTACCATTGATAAAACACTGTTTTTAAAATGGAGAGGGAAGGATTTAATGATTGTCCAGATTTATGTGGATGACATTATTTTTGGAAGCACATGTAACTCAATGTGTGAAGAGTTTAGAGAACTCATGACAGCTGAGTTTGAAATGAGTGCAATGGGTGAGTTGCAATGCTTTCTTGGTCTCCAAGTTCAGCAAATGCAAAATGGAACTTTCATTCATCAAAGCAAATATACTAAAGAACTTTTGACAAAATTTGATATGAATGATTGTAAACCATGAAGCACACCCATGGCAACAAATAAGCTGGTCATGTCTGATGAAAAGGATGAGCTGATTGACCAAACACTTTATAGAAGCATGATTGGGTCTTTATTGTACCTAACTGCATCTAGACCAGACATCATGTTTGCAACATGTGTCCGTGCAAGAAGTCAATCAGCTCCCAGAAAATCAAATCTCATTGCTGTAAAAAAGATCTTCGGATACATAAAAGGTGCTCCCACACTTGGTATCTGGTATCCAGCTAATGGGAATATCAAGCTTTCAGGCTTTTCAGACAGTGACTTTGCTGGATGTAACACTACAAGGAAGTCCACATCAGGAGGGTGCCAGTTTCTAGGTGATTGCTTAGTTTCATGGCAAAGCAAAAAGCAAGCAGCTGTTTCAACATCCACTGCTGAAGCTGAATACATTGCTGCTGCAAGCTGTACAGCCCAACTCCTGTGGCTTCAAAATCAGTTGCTGGATTTTGGTATCACTGCCTTAAAGACACCACTCATGTTGGACAGCCAGGCAGCAGAAAATATCATCAAAAATCCAGTTTCCCATTCAACCACCAAACACATCGACATCAGGCATCACTTTGTGAGGGATTGCTATGAAAAAGGTTTGATTTCTCTGCATCATGTCCCAACTACAGACCAGCTGGCAGATGTGCTCACAAAAGCACTTGATACAGCCACTTTTGAAAGCTTGGTCTCTAGGATTGGGATGCTGAACATGGAATAACAAGCAACATCTTGTTTTTCTATGAATAAAGCAACAAAATGTTTTCAGAAAATCAAAAATCCATCCTTAAAAATAGCTAACAATGAAATTTTCATTAAAATCCTTAAAAGTCTGTCATAACCACTGATTGTTCAAAAGTCTGCTCTACTTCAAAAGTCTGTCCACTGCTGAAAGTCAACCCATGTTCTCTCATTCCTTTGATAAACTCTGTTGTTCAAAAGCAGTGTCTTATCCACTGATATGCTATCCACTGATAGTGAAAATCATCCACTGCTTTCATACCACTGCCTTCATCAGTCACTTTCACAAAAGTACTGTCCTTCACTTTCACCAGGGGTTGTCACGTGGGCAGTACATAGTGGTCAGACCTTTTGTAACGGCTGCCACCTCAGCATTCACTCTCTTCCCTATAAAATCCCCCATTCACCACCAAAACAGGGTTTTACTGTCGAATTGAATTCTTAAAAATTCTCTTCTCAAAACAGTTTTTCATCTCATTTCTTCACAAATTTCTTCGATCATCATCTTCAAAATGACAAAATCGAAGTCATCTTCAAAACCCTCATCCAAATCTTCATCGAAAACAGCCTCTCAAAAGGCAATTTCCACTGAAATTCCATATAAACCATCCCACAATCTCCTGGGTCTTCTCACTAAACCAGGAACCACCAATGTTTTCGATTCCATCATTGACATCATGGCAAAATCAAAGTACAAAACTTTGTTCACTGTCGATGCACCAATCTATTTGGAAACCCAAAGGGAGTTTTGGAAGAATGCAACCCTTGAAAAACAAGGAGACATTGCAACCACCATACACTCTTCTATAAAGGGTAAAGCTGTCCAAATCACGCCACAATCCATTTCAGAGGTCTTTCAACTCGATGATCAAGAAGGTAAAATTTCTTTCACTAAAAACGAGTTGCAAACTGACTTCATTGAAAGAGGGTATGAAGCCACAATGATGAAGAAACTTACCTTACAAAAAGGTTATTTTCCTTCTGCAACTAGATTTTTATTTCATATCCTCCTACTATGTGTTTCAAATAAAACCACTTCTTTCAATGAAATCCCTTTAAAGATTCAAAATCTGGGATATGCAATTCTTCAAAAAGAAAATTTTAACTATTCTCGGGAAATTTTTAAAGATTTGGTTAATAATGTTGAAACAACATCATTCTTACTGTTTCCAAGGTTTTTAGGTTACTATTTTGCAAAGAAATTCAGTAAGTATGATTTAGCCGCAATAAACCAAGGTGATTCTACTCAAATAAACAGTTTAACAACTGAAACTTTTTCAAGAATGTTAGCACCTTGCAAAACACAAGCAGAGGTACCTGAGCAGATTTTAGCAGTTACAACTGCTCCTCAGGTATCTGCTGCTGAGCCCACTGGTCAAGGTGATCAAAGCAGCAGACCAACTGTTTTGAAACCCACACCTACAATCCACAAAAAGCCACACAAAAAGAAAAATCAAAAACCCCCCAAACCAATCAAAAAGGCAACTCTGGAGGATGAGATACCAAAGCAAATGCCTGTGACAACACAAAAGTCACAAGAAACTACTGTTGCTTCTTCCTCACAGCAGTTGGTACAAATATCTCAACCCATAACCGAAACTCCTCCTGCTTCTTCACAAAAAGAACAGGTTGTACAAATAGGGTCTCCACATCATGATGCTCTGGAAACACTTGTTTCTATCATCCACAGCTCAATACCCGGGGCAAATCCACTTTCTACACCATCCATCACATCCACAATTCCCCCACCAACTAAACTGCTGTTGGATGCAATTGATTTGAACCAGTCCTTCTCAATCACCTATCAATGAGAATACACCTAAACAACTGACTGGGTCTGATGAATCAATCTTTGCTAACCCACCAACACAACCTGAGGAGGTTACACCCCTTGAGTTACAAGTAACTCTTGGTGGTAGTCCAAGTGAAGCAGCCACTACAACTGTTGAACCCACTGGTTTACAGTTGGACAGTGGTTACATTAATAAGACTTCCTTGGAGGCAATTCCTTACATAGCACCTCTGCCAACCACCAGTGGATTTATTTATCCTACTGGCAACATCAAAAGGTTGTCAAGTGTTGAAGGAAGAAGACCCCAGTACCAAGAAAAAGGGGCATCAGTGGTTAATGTTTGGAGTACACTCCCTACATCAACTACTGATAAAACGACTGCTAGTGGGAAATCAGATGATCCCATTCACTTGGGTGATGGTTTAAAGTACCAGAAATTGACGGACCGTATTGAAAAGCTTGATAACTCTGTTGCAGAACTCAAAGCTATGCTACAACAGGTGTTACAAGTACAAAAGGTACAATCAACTGCTGTTCCATCTCAAGCTGCTGCTTCACAAAAGGCACCTGCTACAAATGAGCTCTGGAATTTGTTTCAACCTTTTCTCCATCAACAAGCACAATTAGCAGATCAGCAACATGAAAAACATGTCCAACAGCTGAGAAATGCAATGGAGTCAAGGTTCAAGAACACTCAGGCTAATCTAAAGGCTCTCAAAACTCAGATCCTGCACACCACTGGCACTGCTCCTCCAAAAGTTCGCTTCCTTTATCAACTTCCCCCAGATAATGCCAAAAAGGGGGAGAAAATTCAGGAGTGGAAAAAGAAGGGAATAGAGGATGGTCTCTACATTGAACCTAAAAATGCAAACATGACCAAACAGATCCATTTGCCAGATGGAAGCAAGAAAATTGATGTGACTACAAATGCACTGGCAGAAGCAGTTGCAAGTGTAAAAAGGGATAGAGAGGCCAAAAGGAAAGCCATGGTGGATTATCCGGATCAGGGTACTTCAGGGTCAAAAGATGATGAAAATCTTATTGATGAAAAGAAGAAGCCTACAAGAAGAGTAAGGCTACCCAAATCCATTCCAACCAGACGTTCAAAGTCTGTTCCAAAACCACCACCTAAAACAGCTGTTGTAACTCCTGCTGTACCCACTACTGTTGGTACTTAAGTGGTTTCAACATCTGCTCAGACTTCAACACACACCACTTCAACATACACCAAATCCACTACTTTACCACCATCACCACCAAAAACAAAATCACCTCCTGCCAAAAGGCAGAAGACAGCAGTTGTTAAAACATCTACTGTAAAGACAACAGTGGTTGGAACACCAGTTTTTTCAACAACTGTTAGTTTATCAGAAACCACTGCCACTTCATCCACCACCACTGTTCCATCCAAAACATCATCAGCCCCTCCTCAAACAAAGAGGAGAAGGCTAATTCTCAAAGATGATGACACTTCACCACCACAAACATCTTCAAAATCTTTAGCTCTTGTCACAATACCAAAACCAGTTCCTCTTTCAGTTCCAATGTACAAGCCCTTACCTCCTGCAGGTGTTCAATTTCCTCTTGAACTAACAGCTGTTAGAGAAGAAATAAAATCTTTTTACTATGAGGATGACCCTGCCAAAAGGAGTTTGCCATCAATAAAAGGATATCCCTGGCCTAAAAATGTTGATGAATATTTGAAAATCAAGGCCAAGCAAGCAGAGGATATCTCAAAAAGAAACACACAAGGGAAATCTGACAAAGAAATTTCAAGAAACTATCAATATCTGCTCACACAGGTCAGATCCCTAGAACAATTTGCAAAAAATGGCAGTCAACAAATTTCAGAAAGAGCAGCTGAAACTTTGAAGAAAGACTACATTGAAAGCATCATGGCTCACAAGAAGTACAAATGAGAGAAATACATGTACAAAGAGTGGACTGTTCCTGAGCTTGAAAATGAAGCTGCAAGAATTCAAGACATGATGTTGACACACTTTGTGTGGACGCGACTCGGCTCGGTTCGACTCGGCCTTGAAGACTTGAAGACACGAAGATCGAGACAAAGCTACAGCCAAGGGGGAGTTTGTTGGTGCACTTGTGTCTGTACTTTGTCTGTATTTCGTCATGATACAAAACGATGTCTTTAATGTAAGGTTGATGTAAGTTTGACCAAGTCAACCATCCTCCTAGTTTGACTTGACCAAACAGTTAGAAAAATGTTGTAAGCTGGTTGTGTCGAAGGATGTGTCATCGAAGGATTGTTTTATATCCTTCGATGAGCTCGAAAGATGAACATTCGATAGATGAGTTCGAAACATAAACCTTCGAGGGATGATCTCGAAGGATATCTCGAAGGATATCATCCTTCGAGGTATTTGTGAATCTTTCGATGGCTTTCTGGTCGACAGATGATCTTTCGATCAATCTGTCTGATCCTTCGACCAGACCTGCTGTGTCGGGTATAAATACCCATGTGTTGTGTTCACTTCAGTAGTTAGAAAAAAGAGACAGAAGAGAGAAGAGAGAACACACACGAGAGAACTTTGAGAGTTTGCAGAATACATCTGTGAACATTGGGCTTGTAACCGAACCTTTCATACGCATTAATACAAGTGGTGTTAATCGTTGAATGTTGTGTGTTGTGTTTGTGCTTGTTCTCGTATAAAGTCTCGGTTGCATGCTAGCTTGGATTCCGCACTCGCTAGGGTGTTTGATATAACAAGGATAAGGTTTTATCTCATCCTCGAGAGGGACCTACAAGTGGTATCAGAGCCGTGGCTCTTTTCCTTGTTAAAAACCGGATTTTATACAAGCTTTGGAGTGTTTTGGACAAAAACTCATTTGGTTTTGCTTCTGTTTTCAGTGTTTTTCTCGCTGTTTTTGTCGTTAAAACGTGTTCAAAACTTGTCGGGTGTGTTAAGGGAAGGTTTGGGTAACTTTAAAATTTTTTTTAGGTGTTTGGTGATTTCCGACCATAATTCCGGCTTACTCCGGTACCGGTTTCTGGGTATTTTTATCATATTTTATTGTTTAAAATCTTGGTTTTGGTAAAAATCATGGTCTGACCATACTTTCTGCGAAAGATCTCACCAACCCATCACCTTTTTCACCTACCTGTCACTCTTTGTCAACTGTGTCAGTTCGTTTCGATAGATACCCTTCGAAGTCGAAAGATCATCTTTCGATCAAGGAGGTTCGACAGATACCCATCCTTCGAACATCTTTCGAAGTCAGTGAGTTATCTTTCGAGCCAAGGAATTTTTCGAAGGATATATTGTTCGTACTACTGTTACATTTCGAAAGATAAGGATCCTTCGTCTTGGAGAATCTTTCGAAGTCATTGTTCGAAACTCAACAGTGATCTTTCGAACACTGTTGATCTTTCGAACAGGTGTTGATCTTTCGATCCTTGTCTGTTTAGGTTTAACAGGTTGTGCTTTTCAGGTCTTTCGATTCTTGATCCTTCGGCTGGTTGTTATCCTTCGAGATTTTAACATAGTTTGTGAAAATTAAATTTTTAAAAGGAGAATTTTTTTTTTAAATTTTAAATCAATTTTCACTTAATATATTAATTTCCATAAAATGGGAACAAACGGTCAGTGGGATCCAACCGCGTGGACTCAAATAACTTCGACTCCACAATCATCAGCTATGCAATCTACGCAATCTACGTCAGATTTCGACAAAACTGCATGGATGCGAGCTATTGCCCCACCTCAAGCTGCAATGATAACTGCAAATCAATGGGCTTTGGTCACAAATCAAAGCAACAGCATTCAATCTATGATGCAGAACGACAGTGAAACTGGTACAAGCACAAAACCGCCAAAGTTAAATCACATCAATGATTGGGGATGGTGGAAAGAAAGGCTGAGAACTTATGTTCAGGGACAAGGCCAAGATCTATGGATGTGCTTCTTCACAGCTTTTGAAAATGAGTTGGAAGTTGCAGGATCTAATCCACAAACTTACAGCACTTTGTCTGAAGAAGATAAGAAGAAGTTTGAGTTAGAAAAGAAAGCATTCATGATTCTCACACAAGCTCTTCACAAAGACATTTACCACCAGTTTGTTTACTGCACGACTACTAAAAGCTTGTGGGATATGCTCACGTTACGTTGTGAAGGAAATGCTCAATCTAGAAAGATCAAGCAAGAATTACTGAAGAAAGAGTTTGAAGGATTCACGTGTTTGGAGAATGAGACTTTGGCAGAGTTATCTACAAGGTTCCATCACTTTTTGAGCGAGATGTTTGCTTTTAAAGTCACTGCCACTCCATAAGAATTGGTGAAGAGATTCGCTGATAGCTTACCAGCAAAGTGGAGCAGTTATCTTGAAATTCTCAAAGAAAATGGTGTTTTAGACACAATCACCGTTTATGAATTAATTCAAAGATTGGAGAATAAGGATGTAGAAGAAAAGCTTAAAGCAAAAAGAACACAAACTCCTCAAAATCCAGAAATGTACTTTGGGATTGCAGGAGGTATCAGTGGAGAAAAACCAGCTTCTCAACACGCGAAGCTTCAAACAGCTTTCATCTCAAGCACCGGACCTTCCACAACAGATCAGTTTGATCCTTCAGCATACACGATGATGTATTCAAGACCAGATGTGCAACCGAAAGCTCAGCAGCAACAACCGCAACAGCAAGGGTTTTATGGAAGCTCTTCAAACTTTCAAGCCACTTCCAATCCTAACACAGTCAGATTAGACACTTCCAACTTTTCCAAAGTCAGTGTCGAAGTAACCAAGGAGCATATGGAGATGTGAATACCTTGGTTAGTGCTTATAGTGGATTGATCGCAGGTCAGATTGGGAATATCAATCTAACCAATGAAGATTATCAGCAAGTGGATAAAGAAGAGTTTGAAATGATGGATATCAAATGGGCTCTTGCTAGTGCAATTCGAAGAGCAAAGGAGTTTATGGAAAGGATGGGGAGAACCAACTTGGAAAACAAGAAAGACACCAAGTATGGGTTCGACAAGCAAGCTGTCAAGTGCTTTAACTGTGGCGAACGGGGTCATTTCAAAAGGGAATGCACAAGACCAGCTCAGCATGGAAATCAAAATCCGTTCAGAAATCAAGGCAACCAGCAGAACCAGAACGGGAACAATGTTCGTACGTTGATACCTGTCAACAACCAAGGCCAAGCAGGGTCATCAAATGCCAACCGGGGGCTGGTGGTTCAAATAGATGAGGGTTGTGATTGGTCGCTTCAGCTTGGAGAAGAAGGAAATGGTGGAACAGCATGTTTTGCTGAAGTCGTAAAGGATTTAAAGCACGCCAGTGGTGGAGAATCTTCCACCAATGGTGTTGCATCTTCTGAAGATGAAGACAGTTCTGGTTATAGTGGAAGCTCAGATGAAGAATCCTCCACTTCAGGAAATGATCATGTGGATGAGACATCAAGTGCGTCAGTCGATGCAGATATTGATGAGCTTTTGGAAGAAGCTGCAGCAGGAACTGAAAGAAGATCTAATTTGATGGATCAAGCTGCTTACTCTTCGTCTTCTCTCCATTAAGCCTTTATGGCTAATGTCGACAGTTCAACAGGTTAGGTATGTGTTGATGAACCCACTGTAGTTAGCTGTGAAAAGTGTGATAGTTTAAATGTTAAATATGCAGAAAAGGAAAGTCAGTTTGAAATCACACACAAACACAATCAACAATTGATTGTAGATCTTGCTAAAGCAGCTGAAGCTAACGTGTTTTTAACCAGAAATGAAAAGGAATTTAAAACAACAATTGCGTCATTAAGACATGATGTTTCAGAATTACAAAAAGCTGTTTTGCGAAAACAACATGCTAACAATGATCTTATAGACACAATTGAAAAGCAGATGGTAGAGTTGGCAACCGCTCGATGTGAATGTGAAACAATCAAGCAGAAATTGGAAAGTTATTCCAATTCCCGCTATGTATTGGATCACATTATTGATGTTCAAAAGAAAAAGGGGGATAAGAAGTGTATGGGATTCAAATCATGTCCTCCCCCAATGAATCACAATTACTCCAAATTGCCTGATGACGAGGATATGCCCCTTTTGAACCTACTGTGCCACTCGGTCTAGATGACTTTGCAGCAGGCCTCGGGTTCACAACTGGTACATCATCCTCGGGTCAATCAGAATCTGAGAAAAGTGTGACAGATTCATCGTGTGTTAAGGAACAGAGTCCTCCCGTTGTTGAGGATACTGATTCTTCGGATGATGAATCTGATGAAATTGTGAACCAACAGTCTAACTCGGTTACAACAGATATTCCAATCGAGAATCACATCCTGTGTGATCCACCAGTGAAACCGAGTAAGACTGAAATGTCAAAAGAAATGGAGTCGATTGTATCAAGTTTTGAAGGGAGTAACTTGTTGTACACGCTCAAAGGAGATAGCAAAATCTACTCTAACAAAGATTTTCCAATTAAAAATGTAAATCAAGATTTAATTGAGCAAATTTTTGAAGGATGCACTGATAAGTTTTTGGGGAACAAAAGTGGCAAAGTTACCGTCACTCAATGTGATCCAATTCCGTGTGAACAAATTAGAAAACAATACGGAAACCAAAAACTACAAGTTGAGCGAAAACAACAAGTCAATTCCGGAAAAGGTAAGGTACAGGGAAAGAAGGCTCAGAACAAGAATTTTCAAGCACCTAAGGTTCAACAACAATGGGTGCAAAACAAAAGAGCTCCTGTTAAGAAAAGAGAACCGAAAGTGAACTTTGTTGGATCCGCGGGTTCAGATAAACTTGAAACATTTCAGGATAAATCTAACATTGATTTTGTAAAACAAGTTAGAATTTTAAAACGAAATGATCAGAATAACTACATCCAACACACCAACGGAGGTGATTTAGGTCCAAGCACATCTAGATCACAAAGCTCATTGTCTGGTTCTCCGTCTGATCATCAACATGTTTCTCCGAGGTTTGTAGAGCGGAGAATGTGTTTTGAGTGTGGCACAATTGGGCATATTGTAAGATACTGCCCATACCTGCAAAAGTTGAAGGCAAAAACAAGTGCTCCCCAAGAAACCAATTACCAAAAACGATCATTTTCCCCGAAACAAGACCCACGTGTCTTGAAAGAAAGGGAAAAGAAGTTAAAACAAAAGAATCAAAAGGTAATTGAAAAGGCCTTAAAATCAGAGGTCAAAGAAGAAAAACCTGTTCAAGCAAAACCTAAAACTGTAAAACCAGTAAATGCTAAAACAATTAATACAAATACTGGTAAAGGACAAACAGCTTGGAAACAAAAACAGGTAATTCAGTCAGGGGGAGCACCTCAGGTTCTTTTTCCTAATCATCAAGTGATTGAGATCACTTTTCTTGATGATCAAGGACGACCCAAGTCCACAAAGGCTTGGGTCCCTCTCTCCAACTAATTTTTGAGTGAGTGTGTAGGATATTCCAGGAGGAACTTTCGATAGTCGTAAGATTGTTGATAGTGGAGCATCCTTGCACAAAATAGGCAACAGAAGAAATTGCTGCCTTTGATGGAGAGAAAAAGTAAAGGGAAACAGAAATGTCTGTTGAAAGAGATTGAAAAGCTTCGACAAAATGAAAATCATTTCAAAATGTGAATGTTCAAGGCTTTGATCGGGTCCCCGGGATAGATTCAAATCAAAATGTACGCACCTGCAGCACGTCTGAAGTTCAACAATCTACAAGATGAACGTGCAGTGTACATTTCTTCGTGGTGTGATTGAAGAAAATGTGTTTGTTGAACAAACCAACCGGGTGTGCGGATGCCTTGGCATGGGTTGAACTACCGCACACTACTTCACAAGAGAAAGACAAAAACCTTCGCTGGTGCAATGTGGAAGACCAGCCGGACCCAAAGGTTTCTGATCTTGTTGCTGTGAAGAGATTTCTAAGTAGCTACAAAATCGACTTTGAAATCCACACCGGGTGGATATCCAGTTTGGGAGAGCACTCTGATTCCTTGCAATGCACGAAGCAGTTGCAGGATATGGTTTTAAATTTCTAATCTCTCTTTTACTTGTCGATATTTAAGCTGCTTTATGAATTATTATTATCTCGTACAGCACTCTTTGGCCAGACAATGTTGTCATGGTCCGCACCGCTTACCGACATGCCAACTCATTTTTTCCAAAATTCGATAAATCATTTCTGATTCAAAATTAATTTTGGTAAACGGCATTGATTTAACCAACATCGGAAAATCATTTTTGTAAATACCTTTGTGTTTTAAATTTTATCTTAGTTTATTGAATTTAGGGGGAGTAAATCCAAATTTGAAAATCCAAAAACATCGAAAAATTTCAAAAACACAAAAACAATAGAAAAACAAAAATGAGTTTCCTGGCGAGCAAAAGAGAAAATGATAGTACATCAGTGGTCTGTCTAAACCTCTTTAAACCTTAAATGAAAAACGATAAGCAGCTCTATATAAGATGTATCGGTAGGCTCACAATCATTTTGAAGTGTGCAGGGTGATATAAACTTAAATCGACTGAAGACCAGGTGGGAACCATTCATTGGCATATGGTCTTAGTACCGAAATTTCGTTTGAGAGATTGCCGAGGTTCTGAGATATTCGGTCTTTATGCTGCTTATCATCTGGGTATCATGGTTGTATCTTTTACCGAAAAATAACGGGGACGCAAGTCTAGATCTTCCATGATACCATACATACGTGTACATACTGCATACGACCTCAATAAGTGATCAACAATCACATGTCCAAACAAATAAGTGATAATATATCACAAATTCTTTCCGGGAGTCAAGTTCGTCTCTCTGCTGTACGAAAGTACTGACCTGTTCACGGACTTGCTCCTGTGCCCTCATGCATATGAAAATCAAGTTCCTCATAAATAAGTGATTCTATCACATAGGGCTTGTTTTCAATCAAAATAAGTGAGAATCTCACATCATATACGGTCAAACAGATGATAATCGGTATACTCACCGGTAAGATGAATCCTCGTGCATACCTTGATACGGGAATGTGTCGTGATGTGGATGAACACCGGTCGGTAAGTATAAATTATACCTTAACGTATCCCCTCACCATGATTACAAATGATAAGTTGAGCTTATGTGGACAACAATACCGATAATTGTTATAGGATGCTTATCTTAATGTTAACTAATTGAAAAACAAGAGCGTTTTGGCATGACCGTACACTGATATGATTCTCTTACCTTCGAAACTCGCAAAAAGAATGTCTGTAAATATTTATTTAATGTTTCCTGTTTATGCATCTTTGTATATATTTTTTTATTGCTTTCCGTCTTTACATTTGAAAAATGAAAATTTCAAAAAGATTTTAGGTGTGTTTTAATTTAAACTTTATAAAATCCAAAAAGATTTTTCTTCTAGTTTATTTTTGATTGACCGATGTTGGAACTCGAGTCTATCCTACCCAAAATCCTGATCGTAAGCTGGAAAACAATTGCATCTTCATAAACAGTCGAAGTTAACGAGTTTTGAAAGTTATAGGATTAAAATGAATATTTTTCTAAACTTTCAAACTGCTGTCGGTTGGTGTTTGATTGAGATTTGATCTCATATGTGTCGTTAGTTTAAATGTTAACTATATTCCAAGCGGTTGTTCTCATTATGCGTTTAGCTTTCTTGCATGTGCAGATGCTAAAGGCGAGGAGAACATGTTCAATGAAAAGCTTTGGAATGAAGACACGAAGTGGAGGCACTCAAAGGATAAAATGATCGAGTTGCCGCTGTCCCTTCATCAACACCACAAGGATCTGAAGAATTGATAAGTCAAAAGATTCACGAGCATGACTCAATGGAGAGTTCAATCTAAGGGGGAGTTTATTGACACACTACCTAAGTTAAATGGGGAGTTTGTTGATACACTTTCTACTTACGACGCGTGAAGACTTTGAAGATCCTCCGACATGAAAGTCACAGAAGACGAACCATCACGAGTAGCGTCCAAGGGGGAGTTTGTTGATACACTTTGTGTGGACGCGACTCGGCTCGGTTCGACTCGGCCTTGAAGACTTGAAGACACGAAGATCGAGACAAAGCTACAGCCAAGGGGGAGTTTGTTGGTGCACTTGTGTCTGTACTTTGTCTGTATTTCGTCATGATACAAAACGATGTCTTTAATGTAAGGTTGATGTAAGTTTGACCAAGTCAACCATCCTCCTGGTTTGACTTGACCAAACAGTTAGAAAAATGTTGTAAGCTGGTTGTGTCGAAGGATGTGTCATCGAAGGATTGTTTTATATCCTTCGATGAGCTCGAAAGATGAACATTCGATAGATGAGTTCGAAACATAAACCTTCGAGGGATGATCTCGAAGGATATCTCGAAGGATATCATCCTTCGAGGTATTTGTGAATCTTTCGATGGCTTTCTGGTCGACAGATGATCTTTCGATCAATCTGTCTGATCCTTCGACCAGACCTGCTGTGTCGGGTATAAATACCCATGTGTTGTGTTCACTTCAGTAGTTAGAAAAAAGAGACAGAAGAGAGAAGAGAGAACACACACGAGAGAACTTTGAGAGTTTGCAGAATACATCTGTGAACATTGGGCTTGTAACCGAACCTTTCATACGCATTAATACAAGTGGTGTTAATCGTTGAATGTTGTGTGTTGTGTTTGTGCTTGTTCTCCTATAAATCTCAGTTGCATGCTAGCTTGGATTCCGCACTCGCTAGTGTGTTTGATATAACAAGGATAAGGTTTTATCTCATCCTCGAGAGGGACCTACACATGATAAAAAGGAAAGTCACTCACACTCCTCCTGTCTGGGCAACGTTTAGAAAGAATGTACCTGACAAACAGGTATAACTGAAGAGAATGAAAGAAGAACTGGTTGCTGCTGAATATGGAAACAAAAGACAAGTTTCTAGATGGAAAGAAGATGTGGTCAGGATCACCTACAAAAGGTTGGAGGAACTAAGAAAGAAAGATCCAAATGTTCCTCAAAAGCCTGACTATCCTGAAGCAGAGGTTTCAAAAAGACCAACAAAGCTGCAAATCAGGAGAGCCACTGCTCTAACTGGTGCTGCCATCTATAAAAGAAGGGCACACAAACAGTTGAGAGGTGAAACCATTCAAGAGATGATAAGAGAAGATGACCTTGTAAAAGAAGGCATAAAGACAATGATCATAGAAACTCTTGATTTGGATCAAACTGCAAGTACTGCTCAGCCAGTTATGAATAGGCCAGCCTCACCAAATACTTCTGCAAATAAACATCTCCCAAGAAACCCACCAGGCTCAAAAATACAAAAGTGGGAAACTGACAAACAGACCTGCGTATTGACTTTGCTCAGGTCTGGTGGAGAAGTGGAGAAAATATCAAGGGAACAAGCTCTTGGCCTGAGTCTTGAAGATTTGCAGGATCTCCTTGATCTTCCACTTAGTAGGGATGATGAAGATACAGATGCCCTAGACTTTGAATTACAATTTAAAGGTCAGATAAGGGAACTGTTGATGAGGCAATAAAGAACTCCACAATAATGAAGAGTTTTGGCATTATCTGTTCCAGGGGGAGATTGTTGGGATTGAACCCTATCAGAGGAACAGATAATTAAAGCCAAAACTGGATCAGAGCAGTGGATCCAGAATAAGCAGATGTTTACATGCAAATCTCTCCCCTTGAAAGTGATTTCATATCTGCTGACCTCCTATCTGCTGATCATTACAAAGTGCTGATCTACAACTGCTGCTCAAAGTAAAGATCTGATGAAAGAACTAAAGCCCTGCTGATTCTATCTACTGCCTTGAGTCAAGCACTACTGATCCGGACAAGTACTGCTGGGTTCACAGCAGTGGAAAGTTGCAGCAGCTGATCTATAGTCTATTTTGTAATGTAATAGCAGTAGTTAGCATAGCAGTGCTTGTATAGATCAGAGGTTAGAGTTTGTTAGGAGGTTAGATGTCACTTTCATGGTGACGTCAGCTAAGATGCTCAGTGGTTTGCAAGTGCCTATAAATAGTTCAGTACTTTGTACTGTTCTATTAGCTCTTTTGAATCATCGTCTTCTTGCACGAACAAACAACTGAGCTCTGGCTGAGGGGGAGTTTGCATTCATTCATCAATCATTGTAATCGTTATTGAAATAAATTCAATCTTCCGATTCATTGTGAAAAGATGTTTGATTAAAGTATTACTCTCGTTTGATTGTATGCAAAGTTTGTTTTCATCATAATTCCGCTGCACACTCATCCATCTTCATTTTAATTACAAACACAAAATACAATCAGAAACAAACTCAGATCCAACAAGCAGTTAAGTAGCTAATTAAGTAAATTAATCGACTAAGTAAATCATGTAATTAACCAGTTAAGATTAATTAATTAAGCTAAGTAAGATTAATTAATTAAGTAAATTAAATACCTAAATAGATATACATGAAAATAGTTAGATAACATATAAGGAAGGTATTATCTGAGGAAGGTTTTATCTAGGGAAGGTTCAACTGAGAAAGGTGTATCTGGGTAGATAACACCTAAGGAAGTTCTATATGGGATAAGACTTATCCCTTACCTATAAATATGAAGCTTAGGATTCATTTTTCTTTGCTCATTTCCTCTATTCTTCTCTCTATACGTGGGTGTTCTAACCAATAATCACCGATACGATATTCTTTCTGATTGATTCGGGAACCAACTAACGAATGCCAAAGTGCTGTCTAAATAAGACTATACTTTGTGAATTTCGTTAAGGTTCTGATCTCGTGACCATCGTTAGATTTGATATGGTTTTACACTAATACGTATTCCACTCTGTTAAACTAAATGTTTAACTATCAGAAAACTCCGCTCCATAACATACTATCAAACAAGATGTTTAATCATCAGAAGATTCAGAACTATAAAGTAGATGCTTAATTATCAGAAGGCATAGAATCAATAGACTTGTTAAATCAAGACTGTATGCTTATAAAGTGAGTCATTCTATTTTTATCAAATTGCTTTACAAAATCCTGAATTTATTTTCCAGTTATAATTACAGTGATTAAGTCTTGCTAAATCTTTAATTACTGGCAGTAAGTGGGGGGTTTTGTGCACATTACTACTAATGATTTATCACTTTAGGTGGGCGATCCTAATTTGTTTTGTGTCCACAGTCATAGATCCGATCGAGTGACAGCTGAACCAGTTAATTATAAGATAGGGGCAAATATAAAAACCCTTAATGCTGTAAATTATAACAATGTGTCTTTTGTACAAATTGAATGTACTCACCAGTATTTCCTGCTGACCAAACCTTTTAAAACGCGTTTCAGGTGATTACAGTAGATTGGAATAAGAGTTGGATACAGCACTAAAAGACTTACAGAAGTGGCTCATTTTATCAAATTAAATTAATATAAGAAAAGTTGTTTTATGTATTCGAGCTTATCCATTATTAAAGCTACCTTTGCAAAACATGGGTTTATCCCATCTTAATAAATAAAATCCGGTGTTTCAAAACTCTGATATTTTTCCTAACTCACGGTCCTGATGAAATTTTCCGCTGCAATACTTTTCAAAATAAACCACCGGTACCACTTGGCTGCTTCACGGCTCCCGCTCTCTTCCAAGGTGGGGTCGGGGGTCGTGACATGCACTGCGGGAGTGTCGTGATTGTGATGAACTGTTTGATTGGGTTTTGTTAAACAATTATGGTTTTTAAACTACTGTTGGGATTGTTAAACATTTTGCTTCCGCTGTTGACTTAGACTTTGTTTTGAACGTTTGAAAACTTAATCACTAATCATGTTGATGATGATAAATTTCCTTATGTTAATTACTTGTTCAACATGATTGGTGGCATGATCCTGGTTAGTTGCACGCCTCGAGGTAAAACTCCGCATGTGGATTTTGAGGGTGTGACAGATTGGTATCAAAGCCATTGGTTATAGTGAACTTGGTTTTAAAAATATTTTCGAGAAAAAAACCCGACTATAACCTTTTTCGTATTAAGAAATCCACAACGACACTACACTCCAAGTGCAAGTCTCAACATCCAAGATTGTATAGTTTACGTATGTGCCTACTTGTTTCTTACTTGATGCATTATATAGTAGTATGTTTAGTTCCTAAAACTCTAACGGTAAGAGACCAATTAACCCTGACATGTCCTCTCCTAAACTTAAATCTTTCCTCGGCTTAAGGAGAACTACACGTGAACAACTTCCCTAACAAGAGCCCGAACTCGAAGAGCCTGAGGTAGTGCCTAGCAAGAAGCTTCGGGGACTAACACTCAGAGAGGCAGTGGACGAGATCCAGCTACTCGAAGGAACCCTAGGAAGATCGAGAGGTAACACCAGGAGGCAGTGAGAATGAAGGATCGGTTACCTTCTTCGCCAGTGATGGCAATTGACATCACTATCTATTGTTCTGCCCTTCTATTCTTTCCATATAACTTAGATGAGGAGGGTCGTCCTCATCCAACAATTGATACTGAATTTAATATTTGATTTAGAACTTATTTGTGGAACTTACAAATGATTCTGATGAAGATGTTTATTTGGATATTATGCGTTGTGATTAAATCTTCCTTTACTTTCTTCATGCCATTATGATGAATTATATGTGTAATATTGTTCTCGTTTTGTGTTATGTGGATGTAAAGACAATGAACAGGTGTGATAGAGGACGTGGCGGCATTAACATGACTCGGAACCAGCTCACGGCCCTGATTAACGCACAAGTTGCTGAGGCTCTAGTGGCCCAACCCGAAGGTAAAATGATCGACCCACACTAATCTCTCCCCATGTCATCTTATCACTCTTATACTTATCTGCCCCACCTTTCGATGCAGTTCAACCTACTCAACCCCGAGATTGAACCTTTAAGGCATTCATGGATTGTAAACCTCACTCCTTCGACGGCACTAAAGAAGCAGTGGGTATTTTACATTGGATCAAGAAGGTCGAGTCTGTTTTCGAGATATGTGATTGCCCTATCAACAATCGGGTAAACTATGCAACCAGTACTTTAGAAGGAAACACGCTTTCCTGGTCGAACGTGCAGGTCTAGATGCTTGGATTGGCAGCTGCCAACGTCACTCCGTGGAATAACTTCAAGGCTCTGATAAAGAAGGAATACTGTCACAGGGACGACATTCAGAAACTCGAGGTGGAGTATTACAATCTGAAGATGGCCGAGTCCGAAATCGAAGCTTACACAAAAAGGTCCAACAATGTGGCAGCTCTTAGCCCTAATATGTCCGAGCCTGCTTACAAGCGAATCGAGCTCTATCTCAAAGGTTTAGCCCATGAAATTCATAGCTTGGTGACTTCAGCCAACCTCCCCACAATTCAACGGGTCATCTGATTGGCACACTGACTCACGCACCAAGCGGTCGAGCATGGAAAGCTACCCAAGCGAAACACTTCTGTTACTGAGCGGTGAACTTTTCGAGGAGCAAGTCCGACCGGTGAAGCAACCGAACTGATATCGAGCTTCCAATGTTAAAGCTAATTCTCGTTTCATTCTCCATTTCGTTAATTGATCTGCAGTGCAATTTCTCAAACTGAATAAAAAAATCAATATCTGATAATGAGATTTCTCAAACTAAATTGTAGAAACCCTAGATTCTTCACTCCATAAACTCGATAAGTTTCTTGATCTGGACGATATTGTGCAATTTGGAAGGTGAAAAAAAAACCATAGATTCACTAAATATTCTGAAATTGAATACAAGGGGTGTGTGGGGGTTGTGACGGCACCACTAATCCTCGATGTCGGAGTCTCATATGATTACTACCTTGAACAGGTATTCCTCTGCTTCAACAACATATCAAGTCATTTTTGTGATGAGTTATTGGATTTGTAAGAGATTTTCTAATTGATAAATATTTAGGGTTTAATTGAGGTGGTATTTTCTATCACAAAGCATTAAGATGGAGATGGGTGTTTTGCTGGAGAAGAAACAACGGGAGGGTTATTGCCTGAAAAGAAAGGGTGAGTAGGGTGGGCTGGGGTTTTGTAAATTATGGGCCCACTTGAGTTTAGATTATTAATTAAGTTTTTCTTTTAGTGTTTGATTATTGTTTTTATTAGTAAGGGTATATTTGTCATTTTACACACACTTAACTAAAAAACTTAACGACCATCCAGCGTACTATCCGAGTAACAACTAGTCAAACCATAGGGAGCAAGAGTGTAATTTTAAAAAGTTGGAGACTAAAGATGAAATATTGCAAAACCACAGGGACTATCCGTGCATTTTACTCAAAAACCTATTAAAGTATTCGGTTTATTCAAATATCCAAATAATCTGAATATTTTTAATACTAGATGATACCATACCATACTATCTTATACTAAACTATACAATACTATACTATATCATACTATCTTATACTACACTATACAATACTATACTATATCATACTGTATTATACTACATCGTACTATATTATATGGTACGATACTATACTATAACATATTGTACTATACGATACAATACGATATTGTATTATACGATACTATACTATCTAATACGGCATGATTTGTTACCATACTATACTATATCGTACTATACTATACAAACGATACAATTTTATACCATACCATAGGATGCAATGCGATACGATATCATACCATGGTATGATATGGAATCGTATGGTGACAGAAAGGAGGATAGATTGATTTTATAGGAACATATTTAATGAAAATGCATTTTTTTAACATGTTAACATCCGTGTAGATGTCAAAAGTATTTTTTAACACGTCAGCCTGCACGCAGACATCCACAACATCATACACTAATAAGGGTAGATCTCAATTAGAAAAAAGTCTGTTAAAAATATGTTAAAAGTTGAGACTGTCACAATACATATTGTTAGCTGGGATTGTTGTCGACCAATAGGTAATAGTTATGGTTATAAAAATCCAATAATTTTTATAAAGTAAAAAAAGATAATTGAGTAATTTAATTTATATTCATTTTGTTGTTATTTTACTTTATTTATACTTTTTTTTTTGTTAATTTAGAGTTTAGTACATATATAATTATTAAGTATACAATTATAAGGAACACTTTTCAACGAACACAGTTGTACATTAGAAAATGGGAAAATTACCAAAATGTTGGTTGACCAAGAGTGTTTTCAAATTTGTCACCTTCCTGCGTCCTTGGAAGGACTACTCAGCCTCGGAAGCGTCCGCCTTTCATGTTGAAGCGTCCGCCTGTCACGTTGAAGCGTCCATTTTCTTTCAAGTGACACGTGTCCGATGTTGAAGCGTCCGTTCGGTTACGAAATTGCGGCAGTAACCGACACATCATAACCATAATTTTTTTAATGCGTCCCTGTGTACGTTTCCGAGGACCGACGCTTCCGAAGCCTTGGTTGACGCTTCCGAGGCTTCACCCGACGCTTCCCTAGGCTTGACCGACGCTTCCCGAGGATGGCCGACGCTTCCAGACGCTTACGCAAAAAAAAATGGAAACTCAAAAGCCGTTTAACTTTTACCGTTTCACACATTTACCCCCACTATATAACCCGTTCACTTATCACTTATCAAACACCTGCCGTTTTCAAAAATTTTGCAAACAAAATCAGCTATTTCACTATAAACTCCGACGCCGTCAACGACCCGACAATGGCCAACTCTAGCTGGACTGACGTTGAAGATATTGCTCTGTGCGAAGCATGGGAGCAGGCCATAATCGATCCTCCAAGTCGAGGACACGGTGGGCTCTGGGTCCGTGTTCAAAAGAATTTCGCCCAACTACGTGGTCCGGACCACAACCGGACCGTTGACGCACTATCCTCCAGGTTCCGTGTCCTGCGGTTGGAATGTGAGAGATTTGATCGATATTTCAAGAAAGTGGAGACAAAAATGCCGGACCTTGGTGAGGACGATCAGAAGGAGGTGGCCCTCATCAACTACCGTCATGAAGAGAGACATGATTTCAAACATGTCTCGGAGTGGGAGGCTATTAGGATATGGTTTTAGATATAATATTATGTGTTGTTTGGTTTTTTTATTTTTATTATGTTATGTTTTGATGTTTAATCAGTGTTTAATATAAAAAATTTTGACTAAAAAATAACATGTTTTATATCGTTTAAAATTTGACTCCGTTAACATACATCTTAACTGGATCCCATGTTAGAAATGTTTATAAGTTATAAAAAAAAATTTGGACAAAGATACAAAACTGCGTCTTTGGCCGACGCTTCCGAAGCTTCACGGGCGCGTTAGCAACTGAGGCGGACGCTTCAACATCGGACACGTGTCGCTTGAAAGAAAACGGACGTTTCAACGTGACGGCGGACGCTTCAACATGAAAGGCGGACGCTTCCGAGGCTGAGTAGTCCTTCCAAGGACGCAGGAGGGTGACAAATTTGAAAACACTCTTGGTCAACCAACATTTTGGTAATTTTCCCTTAGAAGTTATACTTTAGTATAAGAGTAAATTACAAGTTTTGTCCTTTATGTTTACACCAAATTGCAGGCGCTGTCCTTTGCCTTTAAATTTGATGAGTTTTGTCCTTAACGTTTCAAAATCATGCACGTTATGTCGTTTAACCCTAATCCAGTTAGATTTTTTGGTTAAGTATAGTCATGTGCCTTGCACATGAGGGTATATTGTCTTTTCACCTTTTCAGAGGTTATTGTGTAACTATATTATATATAAAGAACTATTTTATAAAAATAAAATGACATTTAATTTAACAAACCTCTCTCTCTCTTTCAGTCTTCTCTCTTCTCTCTCTAGAAAACCTCTGCAATCTTCTCTCTCTAAAAACTTGTGCGATGGTGTGCGGTGGTGGAGGTGTGCGGTGGTTGGTGGTGGATTGAGGTAGGTGTGAAAGTGTTGGTGGGTTTGGCGGTGGTGAGAGGTGTACGATGGTGGGTGAAGGGTGGTTCTGATGGCGATGAGTGAAGGTTAGGGGCGACGGTGGGTTTGGGGCGGCGGTGGGTTAGGGGCGACAGTGGGTAACGGGCGGCAGTGGTGGTGGTTTCAAGATGAATCGGCGGCGATAGAGACGGTGGTGGTGGTTTCAAGATAAATCGGCGGCAATAGAGACGGTGGTGGTGGTTTCAAGATGAATCGGCAATCATGATGAAGGTGGGTGCATATTTTGTGATAATCGGACTGTTGTGGTGGGTGGAATCAGACTGTTGCGGCGGCGATGGTGGGTGCAGTGGTGATTTGGGTCACGAATCGGAACAGTTTGGCATAACTACCAAAATTATATATTTACCCCTGTTTGGTTCCAACTGCTTTGAAGTTTTAGATCTGAGTGTGTGTATATTGTTGTTTTGTATAATTATTGGTTTTTATATTGCTTTGTGTTCAAAGGTTAAGCCACAAGCTGACAGAGTGCGTTCATATTTGGCATACATTTTACGTTTTGTGAGTTCATATTTGAATCTGCAGAGGTTTATTGTGTTTTAGAAAATTTCTAGTTGTTTATGCAATGGTTCTTGATGTTTGGATCAGTTGGGAAGGGAGAGAGAAGAGAGAGAGTTTATTATTATTATTATTATTATTATTATTATTATTATTATTATTATTATTATTATTATTATTAGAGTTAATTGCCATTTTCGCCCTGAGTTTTGGACACATTTGCCATTTTCGTCCAAAATGACAGTTTGGTACCATTTTGCCCCTCACGTTTGGCCATTTTTGCCATTTTCATCCAAATCTCTAACCTAGTTAAAAAGTTCTGTTAAATGAGAATTTTTTTAATTTAATTTTTTATATTTACTCTATAAAATACAATTGTTTAATTTTTTTTTTTAAAAGTTCTCTAACATAATTGTTTATTATATTTTATAGAATAAATATAAAAAATTAAAGAGTTAATTACCGTTTCGACCCGTACCGTTTCGACGCGAATCGTTTCGACGCGAACTGTTTCGACGCGAACCGTTTCGACCCGTACCGTTTCGAGCCAAACCGTTTCGACCCGTACCGTTTCGAACCCGAACCGTTTCGAGCCGAACCGTTTCGACCCGTACCGTTTCGACGCGAACCGTTTCGACGCGAACTGAACCGTACCGTTTCGATACGGGTTCGATACGGTACGGGTCGAAACGATTCGGCTCGAAATGGCGGTTCGCGTCGAAACGGTTCGGTTCGAAACGGTTCAGCTCGAAACGGTTCGGGTTCGAAACGGTACGGGTCGAAACGGTTCGCGTCGAAACGGTTCGGCTCGAAACGGGACGGGTCGAAACGGTACGGGTCGAAACGGTACGGTTCGAAACGGTACGGGTCGAAGCAGTTCGGCTCGAAACGGTACGGGTCGAAACGGTACTGGTCGAAACGGTTCGCGTCGAAACGGTACGGGGCGAAACGGTACGGGTCGAAACGGTTCGCGTCGAAACGGTACGGGTCGAAACGGTTCGCGTCGAAACGGTTCGGCTCGAAACGGTACGGGTCGAAACGGTTCGCGTCGAAACGGTTCGCGTCGAAACGGTTCAGCTCGAAACGGTACGGGTGGAAACGGTTCGCGTCGAAACGGTTCGCGTCGAAACGGTTCGCGTCGAAACGGTACGGGTCGAAACGGTTCGCGTCGAAACGGTTCGGCTCGAAACGGTTCGGCTCGAAACGGTACGGGTCGAAACGGTAATTAACTCTTTAATTTTTTATATCTACTCTATAAAATATAATAAACAATTATGTTAGAGAACTTTTTAAAAAATTAAATTAAACAATTGTATTTTATAGAGTAAATTAAAAAAAATCTCATTTAACAAAACTTTTTAACTAGGTTAGAGATTTGGATGAAAATGGCAAAAATGGACAAACGTGAGGGGCAAAATGGTACCAAACTGTCATTTTGGACCAAAATGGCAAATGTGCCCAAACCTCAGGGGCGAAAATGGCAATTAACTCTTATTATTATTATTATTTTCTGTTTTTACAAAGAGTCCCTGGATAATAATTCTTTACAAAATGGCCTCTGTGAAGATGAAATGACAAGAATGCCCTCATGTGCAAGGCACATGATCATATTTAACCAAAAAATCTAACTAAGTTAGGGCTAAAGGACATAAGGTGCAGGATTTTGAAACTTTAAGGACAAAACTCGTCAAATTTAAAGGCAAAGGACACCGCCTGCAATTTGGTACAAACGTAAATGACAAAACTTGTAATTTACTCTTAGTATAATAAACTAAAATGATAATTGATCATAAAAGTGTTTAAGTTACTGTTGTTAGTCCAAAATCGTAACATATAGATCATCACAATTGTTCCTCGTGCTATATCTTCAGTAATGATTGCATCTTGCGACCCCTTACAAATGAAAAAGAAAAAAAGAACATATCACGGCCTCCTGGTTTTTAAAATTTTGATTCCGTCACTAATCACATCATATAACGTGCATAGTAAAAAGTTTATTTATAGTCTGCTTAATTCACTAACTTAAACTTAAATTGAATTATTTAACGTTAAATGTATAATGTGTAATCTAATTTCTAATTTATCAATTTATTTACATCGCTACTCAAAAAGTTAAGTTTATATTCAACTACATTACCATATTTTATTGCTTTAATAAGAGATATATTAATTTCTTAAATCTTTTATGAGGTAACGGAAACGGCGGTGATGGTGGTTGCCATGGTGATGGTGGTGGTGCTGCAATAGTGGTGAGGAAAGGGGGAAGAGTGAATTTATAAAAGCATATTAAAAAATATGTTTTTGAACGCATTATCTTCCACGTAGACATCTACATCATCATACATAAACCGAGTTCTCAGATAACAAAAGCTCGTGAGTTCTCAGTTAACAAAAGCTCGTTAAAGAATAATATGTGGAAAGTTAGGATTATTAAAATATAGGTCAATGGGTCTAAGTTAGGAGTATTAAAATCTAGGGTTTTTTGCATATTTCCTCTAAAAAACTTTGAAATTGCATATATACCCGAGCCAAAAATTAAATTGCATATTTTCACTCTATTAACTAGTAAAATTGCAAATGTACCCCTTTGATTTAATTTATTAAAATTAAATTATAGAAAGACTATTTTACCCTTTATTTTACTAAACTTTAAAAAATTACATATTTACCCTTTTTACTAGTTTCTGATTTCTTTACAACCGGCGACACTTCTAGTTGGATCGGTTTCAAGATGGCCTCAAGCACACATAATCCTCTCACACAGACCACAGACCTGACATAATTATTAACTAAGTAGGATTTAGAAAAAAAAAAAAAAAACTTCAATTTGATAAGCATAAATGTTTATTTAATTTTAAGACAAAAAACAATCTGATAAGGAAGGAATGGAAGGAGAGAAGCATGATTCCTTACTTATACGGAATGATATAATAAAATTTAAAAGAACTAAAGCGAACTTAGGATATAGGGTTTTTTGCATCTTATAAGGAAGGAAAAGTGATGCCGGCCGGAAAAGTGATGCAGGCCGGAAAAGTGATGCAAGCCGGAAAACTAACCTTAAATACTCGGAGACTAAAATGCCGGCCGCTGAAGAACTGCTGGAGTGTCGTCGTAGAAGAGAAGAAAGTGAAACGTCGTGCATCGATTCTAGAATGATAACCATCAACCAGATTTTTCTCAAAACAAGATCTTTTAATTTTGAGAAGGGTAGTTTTGTCATTTTAATAGAAGAGGGGAAATATGCAATTTTTATCTAGGCTTGGGTAAATATACAATTAAGGGTGTTTTTTAAGGGGAAATATGCAATTATTCCTAAAATCTAATTTCCGATCTAACAAAAAGTTATATATGAAATTTAGTTAATCCGTGTATGTCCGACCTGATCCAACACAAATCGATTGAAAAAAATTATTATATATCAATTGACAAATGTCTCCTAAAAACTTTTGCACCCATGAAGATTTTTTTTTGAATCCATCACTATTGGTATAGTAGGAAAAATCCCAAAATATCCATGCTGCATGGACCATGCATGCGTTTACTTTAGGTCAAGCTTAGCAAAACAATGCATTTAGACACTTCCAACTAAATCTACACTATGCGGAGGTCCCTTGAGAACGAACGTAGAAGAAACTTTCAACTTGTAAATAAATATTTTTCTACTTCTTTATTTATACGCACTCATGTGTGTGTGTATATATATGTAAAGCAGGTTGGATCCCGCTCTACTAAATTAAAAAAAAAAAAAAAACTCACTTTTCATTCACAATCTCCCATAATGGATTCAGATTCGAAAACTCCTGCAGAAGTCATGATGCCATGGGTGGGCTTGTATGTTGCTATAGCATCTTTGATATGTGTCATTGCAATGGCAGCCGATGCGGTCCAAGCAGTATGGCAATGGAAGCTCTGGTTTCCAAATAGATTTTTCACTCTCAATGCTGCAACAATCACACTTATTGCAATTGCAATGAAGCTACCGGTGGATCTAAGTACTGACCTTTTGGAGGAAAAGATGGTAAGCATTTATTTCTTGGTCACCATGTTAGCTAACTTTCTCCCATCTTTAGGGCTTATGGATGACAAAGAGCTTCTAATGAACATTGTGGCCTTAGCTATCCTCTTGATCACTATTGTTGTAAATATGGGGATCCAAATTTATATGTTATCATACTCGGTTATAGAATGGTTTTCATACCTTATTTTTATACTTGCCCTTCTATGGCTATTTTCGGTAGCTTTGACAGTTCCATCAATGAGAAAAAAGTTAAAACACAGGTATAATGAGTCACAACAACTAGTTTCAAGTCATCAAGAGAAAATGTTTTCCGCTGAGGAACTCAAACTTTATGTTAAAAAATACTGGATGATGACAGAAACTCGAAACCCTCAGTTTGTAATTGCTTGCTCACCAGTTTCTTCTGCCTTTGGGGTTATATGTGTACTCTTTGCTTTGTATTCAAGTTTACGTTTAACATATATTATAAAGCTCAAAGAATATTATTATTATCTGGATGAAGATTCGGACTATAAGTGGTCACTCGTGATAATTCTTATCGTGCAGTTAGTTGGGGTTGTTGTAGGCAGTATCGCACCGATTTTAAGATGTTTCACGTCTATCGGTCATTATAGTCTCTCAAAGAAATTAAGCAAGAACCATTTAAACGTGTTCTGGGTTGAAAAACACTGGATCGAAAGGCTTCAACATTGGAAACGTAACCATGTTCATTCACATATTCCAGGCCGTTATTTGAAGATCGTTTTTCATTATGTAAAAAACGCCTTCTTAAACTTCTGTTTAGCACTTCATATTGTGCTTCTGGTAATATGTAAAACAATAGTTCTTGTTCCGCGAGCTTTTCTTATCTTACTCTCCTGTTGTTGGTATTTAGTTAAGTCCTTTTTGGAATGGCTTAAGAAGGTGGCAACCACGTCTAATGGCAACATGAGCTCAGAAATAGAAGAATATGCTAGATATGTTGTCCAAATTGAGGAGGAGGCAAAACTTTCAAAAAGAATATTAAGAAATACGCTTCGTTCTATAACGCAACTTCTTAATGCAGAAAAGGAGCCGCGTAATCTTTTGATGCTTTTAGAGAAATCTAAAGGATTCATTGGAGTAATAGAGTTTGACAATGACCTAGTTCAACCTTTATATCCAGAAGAAACCCACAATTGTTGGAGCCTTGTAGTAGTAACATTGACAACAATTGCCATTGCACTTCCTAACATTGCAAATGTTCATTTCAAGGGGCTTCTTGCCGGCATGAGTGAAGCCCTCAAGATTGTAACACATATTGAAGATTGTCTGGACGCAGATGGTGAACTAGTAAGTGCAATAAAATCGGCAAGAAGGGTGTGGAAAGAAGTTGAAGTATACCGCAAATGGCTAAAAATCGATCTTCAAAATAAGGCTCACAAAGATAAAACATCTAAAGAGATCCTTAAATGGTTGGGAGATGAAGGAGAAAAAATTAGGAAAAGGTTTATGAGTAACAAAAAGTCAAGTATAGATCGTTCACCTTATAAGTTCGTAATTGCAAGTTCCATGTACAGGATTAGCACGAGCATTCTATTGCACTTAAATGCACAAGAAATCTCGTTGAATGATGAAGACCTTTTTGAATGGATATCAACTATAATTGCGGATATTTTATTAGCATGCTTTACCAACTTACCACGTGTCATAAAAATGAAGTGTCACCACAATGAAATAGAGAAAAGGGGAGATAACATCCGGATTGCAGCTCAACTTCTTGGTAAGTCTAAAGAGATTCTTAAGATTCTTGAAGCACGTACACTTCCTGACATAGATCAAGACTCGATGGCATACATTGATAAGTGGTGTGTACTTCCCAAGATTCAACTAACCAATGGTGGTGCTTCTACAAATGAGATATACCAAGATCATCATGTTGTGGAGCTCTTGGCTGGCGTGTGAAGCTCCTCGTGGATTTGGCGTTGGCATTTGTAATTTTAGTGTTTTGATTTTTAAACTTGAATTTTAAATTTGATTTTCCGTTAAATTTGTTAATGTTGGAAAAATAGGTGAAAATAGCATTTTTCACAAATATAGGAAAATGATTTTTTCCTATTTTGGACTAGAAATAAATATAATAAAATGAGCGGGTTTTATATATTTATTTGTGGGTTTGTGTTCTATGTTGGAAGAGCTTCGCAACGAACTAAACCACGTCCAAAACGGAGCTAAGATGAATGAGATATCGATGCTCAAAGTTGGGTGTTTGGAACATTCAATGCTGAAACAAAAGGGAAAGTAGCACCTTGTCCCACATCGGATGAGAGATGGAACTTAAAGGAGTATTTAAGTGGGAACTCTCCATCCTTATTGTTTCATGGAAGCACACACTAGTGTCCTCGCGAAGGGTGCGGAGCACCCTAACTCGCGCTCGCACACGCGCGCGCGCGCGTAGCGTGGGCGATGAGGCGCACTTTGCACTTCGCATCGCCGCTTGAGAGCCGCCTTTGTATTTTTGACCGCGTGCGCGTGGTGGAGCACAAGGGTTGCAAGGACCAAGTGGTAGGTGATGCGGCGCATGACGTGGCAGTCATGCGCGCGCGAGTACACATGGCACAGAGGCGCGCGGTTGCGCGCATGGTGCATGGGTCCTGCTGTGTCGTGCGCGGCGCACCAGAGTGAGCCAATACGGCGCGCTCGTATAGGCTCGCAGGTGACGTGGCGCACGCGCGCATGGACTTGAGCCAAGAGGACGCACCGCGCCGCGAGCCGCTTGAGAGCCGCCTTTGTATTTTTGACCGCGTGCGCGTGGTGGAGCACAAGGGTTGCAAGGACCAAGTGGTAGGTGATGCGGCGCATGACGTGGCAGTCATGCGCGCGCGAGTACACATGGCACAGAGGCGCGCGGTTGCGCGCATGGTGCATGGGTCCTGCTGTGTCGTGCGCGGCGCACCAGAGTGAGCCAATACGGCGCGCTCGTATAGGCTCGCAGGTGACGTGGCGCACGCGCGCATGGACTTGAGCCAAGAGGACGCACCGCGCATGGGCATGCAGACCTGGGCGCGCGCGCGCACAGAAGCTTCCAGCATTGAATAACAGTGCAGTTTCAGTCCAGCTTCGTAACTGACGAGTTAATAAGCTTTGACTGAGAATTAAGTGACGTATTAAATTGCATTGAAGACGTTTAATGCAATTTAAACCTCTCATTTAATTCATTTTTGACTGTTTCGACTTAGGAGCTGTATAAATACAGCTCCATACCCAACTGCAGAGGGCACCAGCTACACAACAGCAACTAATCCTTTCTCTGTATATTTTCTGATCATCTTCCAGCAAGTTTCAAGGTAACCTTCGGGTTGTAGGTCTACTCCGGCAGTACTACTGCTCCGGCTGTTGTACCCTGGGAAACAAAACGAGTACTCTTGGGAGACTCGGAATTTGTTTTAAGGGAAGCGTGTTTACACGTGCCTCAGTCATTTCTGTCTTCTACTCCATTCTTGTATTTTGTTTTTTCAGTTGTAATAGTACTTGTATTTTCAGCTTTCTTATTTCTGAATTGTAATCTTGTAATTAAATTTGTTTATTTTATTTAATTTATGCGAACGGTTCCTACAATCTTAAAACAAATTTTTAAAACCGTTCGTGTAATCAAAACCATTCTGTTTTGTGACTCAAACCAGTTTTGATTCACTCAGATTGTGTTTTAAAAACAGTTTTTTTTTGTTTTCATCTTCAAAGGAGCGACTTTGGTTGAAAACAATTTTGATTACTTCAGAATTGTCCTATAAATTGGTAATTAACTTTTCTGATTTGGTCTTCAAAGTTGGACTTAGAAGCCAATCAGTAAGTTCTAATTATTAAAATTTTTCTGTTTTTGGTCTTCAAAGTTGGACTTAGAAGCCTAAACAGTAAAATTGTGGTAAAATTAAAATTTAATTGTTTACTTCTGGTTTTTGCGTAAATCAGAATTTTTTGACTAAACTTTTAAATTTTTAATTTTTTCAGCATGTCGAACGATAATGTCAACGTTAACAACACCACAAATGTTGTGACGGGAACCCCCCTTAACGCCACCACTGTGGGAGCGTCCACAGTGGCCAATCACGCTGAACGGCCCGAGAAGTTCTCGGGTCTACACTTTAAGAGGTGGCAACAGAAGATGTTCTTCTACCTTACCACCATGAACCTTGCGAGGTTCTTAACTGAATCCGCTCCCCAACCTGCGGAAGGGGAGACCAGCGCTCAGGCTCTGATCGCGGTAGAGGCTTGGAAGCACTCAGATTTTATTTGTCGAGGCTATGTGTTAAACGGGCTTTCGGATGCATTGTATAACGTGTACTACAATGTCAAGACTTCCAAAGATCTTTGGGATGCCTTGGACAAAAAGTACAAAACGGAGGATGCTGGCACAAAGAAATTTGTGGTAGCCCGTTTCTTGGATTTCAAAATGGTTGATTCTAAAAGTGTTATGAATCAAGTCCAAGAATTCCAAATTATACTACATGACATCTTTGCGGAAGGCATGACACTTAGCGAGACATTTCAAGTGGCAGCGATGATTGAAAAGTTACCTCCTGGTTGGTTGGATTTTAAGAATTATCTTAAACACAAACGAAAGGAGATGACTTTAGAGGACCTTATTGTTCGTCTTCGGATTGAAGAGGGCAATAGAATTGCCCTAAAAGGCAGCCAGGCGCAAACTTCGGCTAGCGCAAATTTGGTTGAGCATGGGAAATCCTCTAAAGGCGCAAAGGGTAAGGGGAAGAAGGACAAGGAGAAAGCAAAGGCTAGCAAACTTGGACCGAAGAAAGGGGTTGTGAAAAAGAAACCTCCAACGTTCCAAGGGACTTGTTACAACTGTGACGAGCCGGGGCATCGGGCTAACCAATGCAAGAAACCAAAGCGTGAGCGTGCGCACATGGTGGATGAAGACGGAATGCCTTTGGTGGCAATGATTTCCGACAAGACCGCAATGTTGGATGAGGTCAATGTTGTGACCAACACTCCAAAAGGGTGGTGGATTGATACGGGAGCGACCCGTCATGTGTGCCCAGACAGGAGCCTCTTTACCACCTTCAAGGAGCTTGCGGGAGACGAGAAGCTGTACATGGGAAATGCAGCCACCGCGGACATCAAGGGTGAAGGAACGGTGATTTTGAAGTGGACTTCAGGGAAGGAGCTCACTTTAAGCAACGTGTTATATGTCCCATACTTGCGCAAGAGCCTAGTCTCGGGTTGGTTGCTTAATAAGTTTGGATTTCGTTTAGTTTTTGAGAGCGATCAATTTGTACTAACTTAACGAGGAATGTGTGTAGGCAAGGGCTACGCCAGAAATGGTATGTTCAAATTAAATGTAATGGCTGTGAAAAAGAACATGAATAAAATTGCTACTACTTCTACGCTTGAGTTTTCTGATTCAAATAAATGGCATGGTAGATTAGGTCACGTAAATTTTAATTCAATACGCCGTTTAATCAATTTAAATTGTATACCAACATTCCATATTGATTCACACTATAAATGTGAAACATGCGTAGAATCCAAACTTACAAGAACATCATCGAAATCGGTTGAACGAATAACCGAACCCCTTGATTTAATTCACACTGATATTTGTGATTTAAAAGCGGTACCCATAAGAGGTGGAAATAAGTACTTCATCACGTTTATTGACGATAGTACTAAATATTGCTATGTATATTTACTAAAAAGTAAAGATGAAGCAATAAGTAAATTTATCTTGTATAAAAATGAAGTTGAGAATCAACTTCAAAAGAAGATAAAAGCTTTGCGAAGCAACCGAGGAGGCGAATATGTTGCACCTTTTGCCGATTTATGCGCAAAAAAATGGCATTGTACATGAGTGTACACCTCCTTATTCTCCACAATCAAATGGCGTGGCGGAACGAAAGAACCGCACATTGAAAGAAATGATGAACGCCATGTTGATAAGTTCTGGGGTGAGCCAGGAAATGTGGGGGGAGGCCATTCTCTCGGCCAATTATCTTTTAAACAAGATACCATTGAAAAAGAGAGACGAGACTCCATATGAGTTATGGAAAAAGAAAAAGCCTTCATATAAATACTTGAAAGTGTGGGGGTGCCTAGCAAAGGTGATTGTACCACCTCCTAAGGCTCTTAGGATAGGACCCAAAACTGTTGATTGCATATTCATTGGGTATGCACATCAAAGTAGTGCACATCGTTTTCTTGTACATGAGTCCAAGAATCCTGATGTACACGTAAACACTATCATGGAGGTGAATCCTAACGTTGTGTCTTATTTTGAAAATGTGTTTCCTTTGAGAAGACAAACACATGCAACGTCATCAACACCTAATTTTGAAGTAGGTGAAAGCTCATCTAGACGAGTTGATGAGGTAGTTCATGATAAGACACATGAACAACCTGAGGTTGAAGAAACTGACCGTAGGCGAAGCAAAAGGCCAAGGGTTGAAAAATCATTCGGTCCAGACTTCGTTAGCTATATGGTTGAGGGCGAGCCTAATACCTATCGCGAAGCGGTTTCTTCTTCAGAAGGACCTCAATGGAAAGAAGCAATAAGAAATGAAATAGATTCTATATTGCAAAATCATACTTGGGAGTTAGTAGATCTTCCACCTGGTTGCAAACCACTTGGATATCGTTGGATATTCAAGAGGAAGATGAAAACTGATGGAATTATTGATAAATACAAGGCTAGGTTGGTGATTAAAGGATTTAGACAAAAGGAAGGTCTAGATTACTTTGATACCTACTCGCCTGTGACGCGTATAACCTCGATTAGATTGGTTCTTGCTATAGCGGCTTTAAGAAATTTGGAAGTTCACCAAATGGACGTTAAAACCGCATTTCTAAATGGCGATTTAGAAGAAGAGATTTACATGGAGCAACCTGAAGGTTTCTCTGCCCCAGGTCAAGAGGGTAAAGTATGTAAACTCGTCAAATCTTTGTATGGTTTGAAGCAAGCACCAAAACAATGGCACCAAAAGTTTGATCATGTCATGATTGACAATGGTTTCAAAATAAATGAGTGCGACAAATGTGTTTATTTCAAAGACACAAATGAAGGTTATGTGATTTTATGCCTTTATGTAGACGATATGCTTATCATTGGGAGTAATGATAAAATTATCAAAGCTACTAAAAGCATGTTGAAAGCGAGATTCGACATGAAAGACATGGGTTTAGCGGATGTGATTCTTGGGGTAAAGATCATAAGAACCCAAGATGGTCTTGTGTTAAGTCAATCTCACTATGTGGATAAAATTCTTGAAAAATTCAACTCGGAAGATAAGAGTGTAGCTCGAACTCCAGTTGATACCTCTCAACATCTCAAGAAGAATAAAGGAGATGGAGTTGCTCAGTTAGAGTATTCAAGAATTATTGGCAGTCTAATGTATCTAATGACATGTACTAGACCCGACTTGGCTTACGCGGTGAGTAGGCTAAGTAGATACACCAGCAATCCGTGCGCGGATCATTGGAAAGCTATCACGAGGGTGCTTAAATATATAAGATACACAAGAGATTATGGACTGCATTATACCCGACAACCAGCAGTGATCGAAGGATACACTGATGCAAACTGGATATCGGATAATAAAGATTCCAAATCAACAAGTGGTTACGTGTTTACACTTGGAGGAGCTGCTATTGCTTGGAAGTCTTCTAAGCAAACGGTGATAGCAAGATCCACAATGGAATCCGAATTTATCGCCTTGGATCATTCTTAAAATCCGAAGTCTTCTAAGCAAACGGTGATAGCGAGGAGGCGGAATGGCTACGTCAATTCGTGGAAGATATTCCAAGATGGCCAAAGCCTTTGCCAGCCATATGTGTACATTGTGATAGCCAATCAGCGATTGGTAGAGCTCAAAGCTTGATGTACAATGGCAGATCAAGGCATATGCGACGTAGATATAACACGATACGACAACTACTCTCAACGGGTGTTATCACAATTGATTATGTGAGATCAACGGATAACATTGCGGACCCGTTAACAAAAGGCTTAAGCAGAGAGTTAGTAGAAACGTCGTCAAGAGGAATGGGACTAAAGCCCGTGGTAAATGGGAATATGAGGGAAACCTAACTTAGTTGACTGGAGATCCCAAGATCTAAGTTCAATAGGACAACTTAATCATATTACCAAACGGAGTCACTGTGGGGGAGTACCCCAAACTAAATAAAAGGGAGTTACATATACTTCCTAGTCCATTCCAATCAGTGACATTGAAGTGAGGCTAAGCATATTAAGGTTAACGATTACGGGAAATCAAATAACCATGATGCTTTTAATGATTCAGAGGAATCACCTATGTTAGAGAGAAGTAGGGTCGCTTCAAATGGATTTGTGGGGTGCGCAAATCCTAGAGCTCTCCCAGAACCAGGCTAGTGTTCCAGGACCATAATAGGACACGACAATGAGGAGTTGGCCAAACCAGGGAGAGTATTGTGTGAAGTGTATTGTCGTTTACACAAATAGGGGTATGTTCAAGGACATCGCGTCTACACACCACTAGTAAGCTAAGTGCGCTTCACAAAAGAAGGTTCAAAGGCTTCAACCTACCTATCTTGCAATACTCAACTGTCGAAGTTTATCGTTGAAAGGTGTAAGGAAAAGATCCATTTCCATACATGTGGGGGATTGTTGGAAATTTGATGAAAATAGCATTTTTCATGTGGGGGATTGTTGGAAAAATAGGTGAAAATAGCATTTTTCACAAATATAGGAAAATGATTTTTTCCTATTTTGGACTAGAAATAAATATAATAAAATGAGCGGGTTTTATATATTTATTTGTGGGTTTGTGTTCTATGTTGGAAGAGCTTCGCAACGAACTAAACCACGTCCAAAACGGAGCTAAGATGAATGAGATATCGATGCTCAAAGTTGGGTGTTTGGAACATTCAATGCTGAAACAAAAGGGAAAGTAGCACCTTGTCCCACATCGGATGAGAGATGGAACTTAAAGGGGTATTTAAGTGGGAACTCTCCATCCTTATTGTTTCATGGAAGCACACACTAGTGTCCTCGCGAAGGGTGCGGAGCACCCTAACTCGCACACGCACACGCGCGCGCGCGCGCGTGGCGTGGGCGATGAGGCGCAATGTGGCGCTTTGATGGCGCACTTTGCACTTCGCATCGCCGCTTGAGAGCCTCCTTTGTATTTTTGACCGCGTGCGCGTGGTGGAGCACACGGGTTGCAAGGACCAAGTGGTAGGTGATGCGGCGCATGACGTGGCAGTCATGCGCGCGCGAGTGCACATGGCACAGAGGCGCGCGGTTGCGCGCATGGTGCATGGGTCCTGCTGTGTCGTGCGCGGCGCACCAGAGTGAGCCAATACGGTGCGACTGTGTGGCGCGCTCGTATAGGCTCGCAGGTGACGTGGCGCACGCGCGCATGGACTTGAGCCAAGAGGACGCACCGCGTAGGTGACGTGGCGCACGCGCGCATGGACTTGAGCCAAGAGGACGCACCGCGCATGGGCATGCAGACCTGGGCGCGCGCGCGCACAGAAGCTTCCAGCATTGAATACCAGTGCAGTTTCAGTCCAGCTTCGTAACTGACGAGTTAATAAGCTTTGACTGAGAATTAAGTGACGTATTAAATTGCATTGAAGACGTTTAATGCAATTTAAACCTCTCATTTAATTCATTTTTGACTGTTTCGACTTAGGAGCTGTATAAATACAGCTCCATACCCAACTGCAGAGGGCACCAGCTACACAACAGCAACTAATCCTTTCTCTCTATATTTTCTGATCTTCTTCCAGCAAGTTTCAAGGTAACCTTCGGGTTGTAGGTCTACTCCGGCAGTACTACTGCTCCGGCTGTTGTACCCTGGGAAACAAAACGAGTACTCTTGGGAGACTCGGAATTTGTTTTAAGGGAAGCGTGTTTACACGTGCCTTAGTCATTTCTGTCTTCTACTCCATTCTTGTATTTTGTTTTTTCAGTTGTAATAGTACTTGTATTTTCAGCTTTCTTATTTCTGAATTGTAATCTTGTAATTAAATTTGTTTATTTTATTTAATTTATGCGAACAGTTCCTACAGTTAATATGTAAGTTCTCTTTTCAAAAAAAAAAAAAAAAAATTTGATTTTCCGTTGCATATTTTGAGAACTTTTATAGTCTTTTAACCTATTTGATATGATGATGCCCAATTGTAAGGTTTCTAGTTTATGGGTCTACATATTATGGCTCTACATAGTAGTAGTTGAGCCATTTGTGGTTTTGAAAAACCCACATCATATGGTAAAAAAATTCTTCTTTTATCAAACTTTATCCCGGAGCCTATACTGTCTATATACTAGGCTCCAATGTTAATCTAGGCTGGTAAACATCGCATGCACTATCTTTATTTTATGCTTTGGCGCGGACCCAACGTTTGCGAACTCACATTGGAAATAATGCGTCTTTATATTATTTTAATTTCTATATTGTCTCTTGTTAGGTAAAGATGAATCACCATTATTTTTAAGAATAAGTTCTCCAACCAAGGTAGCGCGATCCCGACCAGGATGACTGCCTTCATCATATCAGCAACATCGTTGTTGTGCGCTATTCACCTTAGTGTATCCTGACCCGGACCATGAGATATGTGGGGTGCTCTCTATGGAGTTTTCCCGCCTAAATTGTATTGTTCCTCATTTATCTCTACTTAATTTAAACTTATGTTGATTTGTTATGAATATGAGTAAATTACAAAAATCGTCATTTATAGATGTCACTTATTGCAAACTGTGTCCTTTGTCTTCAACGTATTCGATGTTTGCAAACCCTTGCAAGTTATGTCCTTCAGCCCTAACTCAGTTAATTTTTGTGGTTAAACATGACCAAATGGACCCCACATGAGGATATTTTTGTGGTTAAATCTGACCAAATGGACCTCACATGAGAATAAAATGACCAAAATACCCTCATGTGGGGTCCATTTGTTCAGAGTTAACCACAAAAAATTAACTGAGTGAGGGCTAAAGAACATAACTTGCAAGTGTTTGCAAACATCAAGTACGTTTTCCGTAATTATTGAACATAAAGAAAACAGTTTGCAATAAATGACATACATAAAAGAGAATTTTTGTAATTTACTCTATGAATATTGGTAACTATATGTTACTAGAGATATATAGTTACGAGGTAACAAAGATATATTTACGAATTTTAAATTTTAAATAGTATACTTTTATGTCTATCTTTTTTATTAATTAGGATATCTTTAAATTTCATAATATTTATCTAAAGAATATAAACAACCTGTTTGATTATCTTTATCTATTATAATAATAAAATAATAATAATAATAATAATATATTATTATTATTTGTAATCTTTTTATTAATTAATAATGAAATAAATATTAATATCAATACTTTATACTATATAACTAGTCTTAGCTCCACCGCGTTGCGTTGAGGGGCGTAAACCGTGCTACCAGCATTGCAGAGAGATATAAAACCATGTTAAGTAACAACCAAACGACAATCAAAAACAGGAAAAACATAAAATAAAAACACGAGTTTCTAGCACCAAGTGACTCACATGACATAAAATGTAGTCAAAATAGAATTTATACCGACACGTATTAGAAAGTCGAGGAGGTAAAAAAACCTAAGGGATCAAATGTGACCACAAACACAGTGCTAAGTACCAACCGAACTTCGACCAAACCCTGGAAAAACGTAAAACAAAAGTAACAAAAAAATAAACTCATTTAATTTTTGTGGCAAAATTATAAAAAAACCAAAGTTTTATTACAAAAACACACACAAAAAAGACGAAACCATACAAAAACAAAAAAAAACACTATTCCTCCCAATGTTATGAATTAATATATATAGATAATAAAGTAAATTAAATGGAAGCAACATTATATGGGATGATCTCCGTAGGATTTTTTCAAAAGATTTTTCTGTCTAAATTGTATTATTTCTCATTTATCTCTACTTAATTTAAAATTATATTTCTCATGCTAGAAAATATTTTTTTATTCATGAATACAACTAACTCCACTTCCATTTATCGAAAGGCCTAAATTTAAAGAGTTGTTTTTGGATTATCATAGATCCAATATGATACCTAAAACAACAAATTCTAACAAGATATCATCATGAAATCTTTCGAAATCTGTTACGTATGATCTACAAAATAGAAAACTAGTAAAACCATTTACCAACAAAACAATATTTACCAATTAACCACCGGGTGTTAGCCAAGTGGCCACCGACACCCATACAAACCGTGGGGACGCGGGTTCGACCCCCATGCGGATCCGGTGTCAACTCGGCTGGGGATTTCACCGCAAGGCTTGCTTGGTCGGGTAGTGGCTTAGGAGGGGGTATCTGTCACACCCCAACCGATGGCGGAATCATCGGGGCGCGGCGCTAGGCGAATCAGATTGCTCAAGAGAATCCATAACAACTGAATTGCGACAATATTTAATACGTTCATTATCCCATACTAATAAACAATGCATTCACATAAGTTATCACAGATTTCTTATCCTCTCGAACAATACAAATCCGACAACATAGATTTTAGGTGAGTTTCTAGACTTCCTAGCTTGATTTGATGTAGACTGCGACTAAACCTGCAACATATGTTAAAACAACGTCAATACAAAAGTATTGGCGAGTATACAAGTTTTGATAGTGTAGCGTAAAATACTTAAAAAGTGCTGCGAATTACCAAATACATAACGAGATACCTCAACATATATGCATATAAGACAGATACTGCCAGCTAAGTCACTCGAGCTGTGATTGCGATTGCTATTCATCCTAAATAGACCCCGTCGGGTGCTATAGTACTATACTAGTTAAGGCGGGACCTCGCGAGTATAAGTCCTAACACATGTGTAACTAGCACCACGTGTAAATATGCATAACAGTTATTCGCAAGTGAAAACAGTTTGATTGATTAATTCTTTTTGATAAGTTCGATTTAATAGAAACGTATGTTACACCCAAAATGCGATAAAATGGGGTTCGAGTATACTCACCGCGATGATGGATTGAACAGAGCGCGTTTGAGATTAGCCTGATTACACAGCGATAGCGTAAGTATGAATAGTGCGATAAGCGGTGAAAGGTGACCAAGTGTCGAGTGGCAACCCGATTAGATGGCAATCCGATCGGTTGGCCAGTTGATCGGATGACAATCCGATCGGGTGACCATTCGCTTGGGTTGTCATCTCATTTGGTAAGGATGTGTTTGCGTATGATGGTTTGTCCTTTGAAGTTTTCGTTGTAGCATTTCGGAAACAGAGAAGTATCTCTACCTTTCAGGTCGGTCGATCAAACGGTCGGTCGATCGGGTGGCTGTTCGATTGGACGGTGATCCGATCAGCGAGACACTTTGGTTGATAAGTTCATAGCAGACCGGTCACCGATCGGGCGGTAATCCGATCGGGTGACAATCCATTGGAACTGCTGTGCGAAGAAGATTTGTAAAATTGTTTAAGTGCAATCCGATCGTATTACGGGTCGATCGGGTGGCAGTCCGATCGGACGGCAATCCGATCGGAGGCAATCCGTCCCGCAACTGGATCGTTTCACAACTTTGTTTATTTAGTTAAGCTTCTGCGATTTGATCAAGACGGTATGACTACGAGCTAAACAATGGAACTCCAGCAAGTCTAAGTCATCGGATCGGATGGGAATCACCCCGTCCGATCAGTTAACTGTTCTCGATGGTCGTTCGTGTTCAACACGCTAAGTCGGTCATCTCATTGATAGGAACCAGTTCTCGAACCGACACCTCACTAGAGAAAGAGCAGAAGGTCTGTACGAGCTCTGTTTCTACCGGTTTTTGAGTAAAAAGTTAAGAAAGTTTGAAGAAAAGCTTAGAAAACTTAGATTCGGCTTAGATCTAGGTGAGATTAGTGTTTATTCTCCGTGGAATCCATCAGATCTGGACTGTTCTTGGCGAGATGAGGTCACACTTCATTGTTCCTAAGAACTCCATGATGTCATCACCTTAGAACGGCTTAAATCCGAAGATTTACCAGTGAAAAAGTGAGATTTAATGATGAAAAAGATGAAGGAGTGCGTGTAGATCATAGAAGTACAAGATTTAGGGTGAAAACTACAAACAATTCAGGCGACGGATAATTGCACGGGGTGTCGCCGACGGGCCCTTTGGGCGTCGGCGACGGTGCCTATATCTTTCACTTCCTGTTTTTCGCGTTCCTTGTTCACGGTTGACCCGTTTCGCTTCCCGGTGGTTCGTTTTTCATCCCGGTGACTCGTAAAGCTCCCGAAAAGCTCCTTTAACTCCGCTAGACCTGCAAAATACATACCTAATCAAAAGTAGGCTATTCGAAATTAAAACTTGTGTAAAAACGTCAAATTAAGCAATTACGATCACCGGTTTTCGACCACGTATCATATACTCACAACTTATTCAACACATTTGGATCATGGATTAGTCTTCATAACTGGTTGTCTGGTGCAGAAAAAGAAATTAATAATAAATTGCTATTTATAAGTTTAAAGTATTGGCAAATTGGAAAATAATAATCTCATCTTTCTGAAATTGGCCAATAATAATCCCAAGTCACGAATTAGCCGCCAATAATCCGACCTCGTACAATTTTTTTTGTAAAATACTCCACCGTTAATTCTGCCAAACGTCGTTATGAAAAGTGGTGACGTGGCTGCCACATGTTAAATTACTCAAATGACATGGATTTTTTTTAAATGACATTGATTATTGTATATCTTTTAATGGTTTTGTTAACTGATTATAAAAATGGGGCATTTTTTAATATAAATTCGAGTTTTTCTGTTTTAACGGGTAAATGAAAAACACACTCTTTTATAAGTACATGTCAGGGATGTCTATTGTACTTTAGATCTGCTAAGGTGTCTAGACAGATATAAGTACAGGTGACAGTATAGGCGCGTTAGGTAACAGTGTCACACCCCCAAAATACCACCTGCGGAAACACAGCGGAAAGTGTGACATACCAGGATCCAGCCACCAATCACATTGAACTATAACAATATATTAAATGAAAGATTCCATTTATTTCATAATATAGTTTCAAATCATAACTTAAAACCAAAACGTTTAGCGGAAGCATAATGTAAATTGTTATTCAACTGTTTCAAAACAAGTGTATGAAACCAAAGATCATGTATCCAAGAGACTCGACCCATGACCACTCCAGCACTTCCAGATATCAAGTTCCACATCCATGAATCTAACGTCCTGCAAGCATGCAGACAAGTGTGTCAGACGACGCTGGTGAGTTCAAAGTTTATTAACCCGTTTAGTTACCAGATATGAGTTTAAAACATTTCAGAGATTTGATGTTGTTAATAACTCGATTACCGCAGATGGCTCCAGATTATTTGCCCTTCCCCAATGCTCTATCAAACATTGGTCGAGTGGTTAAGGTAATTAATTCACGCCCGTCCTCCCCGGTACGGTGTGAGGGTGCCAAACCTAATAGCGCTATCAACTAATAACCTCGTTGCCTCCCTGGCAACCAATTCGGTATATGATAGGACTTAAATGATAGATACGAGTGTATTAACCAACTTCCCAGGTTTAACATTCCATTCAAACCCAATTACCCGACATTCCTCCCCGAAATGTTTACCAGATGTCCCTCCCCGGGACGCATCCTTGGAAAAAGAGCAATGAACTCACCTTAGATTTGCTCGGTATATTACGTTACCCGTTCCAGTTAATCACCCAACCCTACCGTGGTTACCAATAATATCAGTTTCATAATCACCCTAGTCACGTATTTCACACAGATTGTATTTATCGCAAAGATCACAGTATAACATGTAGTAGGTACTTAGTTCGCATACAAGTTCACATCCCATGAGCATGTCATGTAACAACTCATAACAGGTGAGTTTGCCACTCACACAACCAAATCAGATTTCTCATTTGCAATCAGTATTATTACCATACAATCAGATAATATTCGTAAACACCAATAATCATATTCGTATTCGTCACAGTGGGATGCATTCACGACGAAGAATCTTCACGACGAAGATCCTTCTCGACGAAGGTCTATACTTCGTCCAAAATGATTGCGACGAAAGTTTAAAATGTTCGTAAAAAAGGCACGTCGACGAAGAATGAAATCCTTCGTCGACTTTGGTTGTTCGTCTGAAGCTATTCGTCGCTAAACCTTAACAGACAGCCATACTCCCAAAACGGATCAAACTTTATAATTAAATCAGTTATTGTTCATGCTCACAACAACCCTAATCAACATTCTAATAGTTAACAGAATCAATGATTCAACCAGATAACCAACGCAATTCATCAAACGTATTCGGTGTGTTATGCTAACTCATCAAGTCCTAATCATCAAAACTACCAATATGACAATACTAGTTCATCGACTAACATTATGAGTGATTTCAGTTTCTCAACAACATAATAAGCCATGTTGGTTTTTATTTGTGGACTAGAAATAAATATAATAAAATGAGCGGGTTTTATATATTTATTTGTGGGTTTGTGTTCTATGTTGGAAGAGCTTCGCAACGAACTAAACCACGTCCAAAACGGAGCTAAGATGAATGAGATATCGATGCTCAAAGTTGGGTGTTTGGAACATTCAATGCTGAAACAAAAGGGAAAGTAGCACCTTGTCCCACATCGGATGAGAGATGGAACTTAAAGGGGTATTTAAGTGGGAACTCTCCATCCTTATTGTTTCATGGAAGCACACACTAGTGTCCTCACGAAGGGTGCGGAGCACCCTAACTCGCACTCGCACTCGCACACGCGCGCGCGCGCGTGGTGTGGGCGATGAGGCGCAATGTGGCGCTTTGATGGCGCACTTTGCACTTCGCATCGCCGCTTGAGAGCCGCCTTTGTATTTTTGACCGCGTGCGCGTGGTGGAGCACAAGGGTTGCAAGGACCAAGTGGTAGGTGATGCGGCGCATGACGTGGCAGTCATGCGCGCGCGAGTACACATGGCACAGAGGCGCGCGGTTGCGCGCATGGTGCATGGGTCCTGCTGTGTCGTGCGCGGCGCACCAGAGTGAGCCAATACGGCGCGACTGTGTGGCGCGCTCGTATAGGCTCGCAGGTGACGTGGCGCACGCGCGCATGGACTTGAGCCAAGAGGACGCACCGCGCAGGTGACGTGGCGCACGCGCGCATGGACTTGAGCCAAGAGGACGCACCGCGCATGGGCATGCAGACCTGGGCGCGCGCGCGCACAGAAGCTTCCAGCATTGAATAACAGTGCAGTTTCAGTCCAGCTTCGTAACTGACGAGTTAATAAGCTTTGACTGAGAATTAAGTGACGTATTAAATTGCATTGAAGACGTTTAATGCAATTTAAACCTCTCATTTAATTCATTTTTGACTGTTTCGACTTAGGAGCTGTATAAATACAGCTCCATACCCAACTGCAGAGGGCACCAGCTACACAACAGCAACTAATCCTTTCTCTCTATATTTTCTGATCTTCTTCCAGCAAGTTTCAAGGTAACCTTCGGGTTGTAGGTCTACTCCGGCAGTACTACTGCTCCGGCTGTTGTACCCTGGGAAACAAAACGAGTACTCTTGGGAGACTCGGAATTTGTTTTAAGGGAAGTGTGTTTACACGTGCCTCAGTCATTTCTGTCTTCTACTCCATTCTTGTATTTTGTTTTTTCAGTTGTAATAGTACTTGTATTTTCAGCTTTCTTATTTCTGAATTGTAATCTTGTAATTAAATTTGTTTATTTTATTTAATTTATGCGAACAGTTCCTACAGTTAATATGTAAGTTCTCTTTTCAAAAAAAAAAAAAATATTGATTTTCCGTTGCATTTTTTGAGAACTTTTATAGTCTTTTAACCTATTTGATATGATGATGCCCAATTGTAAGGTTTCTAGTTTATGGGTCTACATATTATGGCTCTACATAGTAGTAGTTGAGCCATTTGTGGTTTTGAAAAACCCATATCATATGGTAAAAAAATTCTTCTTTTATCAAACTTTATCCCGGAGCCTATACTGTCTATATACAAGGCTCCAATGTTAATCTAGGCTGGTAAACATCGCATGCACTATCTTTATTTTATGCTTTGGCGCGGACCCAACGTTTGCGAACTCACATTGGAAATAATGCGTCTTTATATTATTTTAATTTCTATATTGTCTCTTTTTAGGTAAAGATGGATCACCATTATTTTTAAGAATAAGTTCTCCAACCAAGGTAGCGCGATCCCGACCAGGATGACTGCCTTCATCATATCAGCAACATCGTTGTTGTGCGCTATTCACCTTAGTGTATCCTGACCCGGACCATGAGATATGTGGGGTGCTCTCTATGGAGTTTTCCCGCCTAAATTGTATTGTTCCTCATTTATCTCTACTTAATTTAAACTTATGTTGATTTGTTATGAATATGAGTAAATTACAAAAATCGTCATTTATAGATGTCACTTATTGCAAACTGTGTCCTTTGTCTTCAATAATTACAGAAAACGTATTCGATGTTTGCAAACCCTTGCAAGTTATGTCCTTCAGCCCTAACTCAGTTAATTTTTGTGGTTAAACATGACCAAATGGACCCCACATGAGGATATTTTTGTGGTTAAATCTGACCAAATGAACCCCACATGAGAATAAAATGACCAAAATACCCTCATGTGGGGTCCATTTGTTCAGAGTTAACCACAAAAAATTAACTGAGTGAGGGTTAAAGAACATAACTTGCAAGTGTTTGCAAACATCAAGTACGTTTTCCGTAATTATTGAAGATAAAGAAAACAGTTTGCAATAAATGATATACATAAAAGAGAATTTTTGTAATTTACTCTATGAATATTGGTAACTATATGTTACTAGAGATATATAGTTACGAGGTAACAAAGATATATTTACGAATTTTAAATTTTAAATAGTATACTTTTATGTCTATCTTTTTTATTAATTAGGATATCTTTAAATTTCATAATATTTATCTAAAGAATATAAACAACCTGTTTTGATTATCTTTATCTATTATAATAATAAAATAATAATAATAATATATTATTATTATTTGTAATCTTTTTATTAATTAGTAATGAAATAAATATTAATATCAATACTTTATACTATATAACTAGTCTTAGCTCCACCGCGTTGCGTTGAGGGGCGTAAACCGTGCTACCAGCATTGCAGAGAGATATAAAACCATGTTAAGTAACAACCAAACGACGATCAAAAACAGGAAAAACATAAAATAAAAACACGAGTTTCTAGCACCAAGTGACTCACATGACATAAAATGTAGTCAAAATAGAATTTATACCGACACGTATTAGAAAGTCGAGGAGGTAAAAAAACCTAAGGGATCAAATGTGACCACAAACACAGTGCTAAGTACCAACCGAACTTCGACCAAATCCTGGAAAAACGTAAAACAAAAGTAACAAAAAAATAAACTCATTTAATTTTTGTGGCAAAATTATAAAAAAAACCAAAGTTTTATTACAAAAACACACACAAAAAAGACGAAACCATACAAAAAAAAAACACTATTCCTCCCAATGTTATGAATTAATATATATAGATAATAAAGTAAATTAAATGGAAGCAACATTATATGGGATGATCTCCGTAGGATTTTTTTCAAAAGATTTTTCTGTCTAAATTGTATTATTTCTTATTTATCTCTACTTAATTTAAAATTATATTTCTCATGCTAGAAAATATTTTTTTATTCATGAATACAACTAACTCCACTTCCATTTATCGAAAGGCCTAAATTTAAAGAGTTGTTTTTGGATTATCATAGATCCAATATGATACCTAAAACAACAAATTCTAACAAGATATCATCATGAAATCTTTCGAAATCTGTTACGTATGATCTACAAAATAGAACACTAGTAAAACCATTTACCAACAAAACAATATTTACCAATTAACCACCGGGTGTTAGCCAAGTGGCCACCGACACCCATACAAACCGTGGGGACGCGGGTTCGACCCCAATGCGGATCCGGTGTCAACTCGGCTGGGGATTTCACCGCAAGGCTTGCTTGGTCGGGTAGTGGCTTGGGAGGGGGTATCTGTCACACCCCAACCGATGGCGGAATCATCGGGGCGCGGCGCTAGGCGAATCAGATTGCTCAAGAGAATCCATAACAACTGAATTGCGACAATATTTAATACGTTCATTATCCCATACTAATAAACAATGCATTCACATAAGTTATCACAGATTTCTTATCCTCTCGAACAATACAAATCCGACAACATAGATTTTAGGTGAGTTTCTAGACTTCCTAGCTTGATTTTATGTAGACTGCGACTAAACCTGCAACATATGTTAAAACAACGTCAATACAAAAGTATTGGCGAGTATACAAGTTTTGATAGTGTAGCGTAAAATACTTAAAAAGTGCTGCGAATTACCAAATACATAACGAGATACCTCAACATATATGCATATAAGACAGATACTGCCAGCTAAGTCACTCGAGCTGCGATTGCGATTGCTATTCATCCTAAATAGACCCCGTCGGGTGCTATAGTACTATACTAGTTAAGGCGGGACCTCGCGAGTATAAGTCCTAACACATGTGTAACTAGCACCACGTGTAAATATGCATAACAGTTATTCGCAAGTGAAAACAGTTTGATTGATTAATTCTTTTTGATAAGTTTGATTTAATAGAAACGTATGTTACACCCAAAATGCGATAAAATGGGGTTCGAGTATACTCACCGCGATGATGGATTGAACAGAGCGCGTTTGAGATTAGCCTGATTACACAGCGATAGCGTAAGTATGAATAGTGCGATAAGCGGTGAAAGGTGACCAAGTGTCGAGTGGCAACCCGATTAGATGGCAATCCGATCGGTTGGCCAGTTGATCGGATGACAATCCGATCGGGTGACCATTCGATTGGGTTGTCATCTCATTTGGTAAGGATGTGTTTGCGTATGATGGTTTGTCCTTTGAAGTTTTCGTTGTAGCATTTCGGAAACAGAGAAGTATCTCTACCTTTCAGGTCGGTCGATCAAACGGTCGGTCGATCGGGTGGCTGTTCGATTGTACGATGATCCGATCAGCGAGACACTTTGGTTGATAAGTTCATAGCAGACCGGTCACTCGATCGGGCGGTAATCCGATCGGGTGACAATCCATTGGAACTGCTGTGCGAAGAAGATTTGTAAAATTGTTTAAGTGCAATCCGATCGTATTGCGGGTCGATCGGGTGGCAGTCCGATAGGACGGCAATCCGATCGGAGGCAATCCGTCCCGCAACTGGATCGTTTCACAACTTTGTTTATTTAGTTAAGCTTCTGCGATTTGATCAAGACGGTATGACTACGAGCTAAACAATGGAACTCCAGCAAGTCTAAGTCATCGGATCGGATGGGAATCACCCCGTCCGATCAGTTAACTGTTCTCGATGGTCGTTCGTTTTCAACACGCTAAGTCGGTCATCTCATTGATAGGAACCAGTTCTCGAACCGACACCTCACTAGAGAAAGAGCGGAAGGTCTGTACGAGCTCTGTTTCTACCGGTTTTTGAGTAAAAAGTTAAGAAAGTTTGAAGAAAAGCTTAGAAAACTTAGATTCGGCTTAGATCTAGGTGAGATTAGTGTTTGTTCTCCGTGGAATCCATCAGATCTGGACTGTTCTTGGCGAGATGAGGTCACACTTCATTGTTCCTAAGAACTCCATGATGTCATCACCTTAGAACGGCTTAAATCCGAAGATTTACCAGTGAAAAAGTGAGATTTAATGATGAAAAAGATGAAGGAGTGCGTGTAGATCATAGAAGTACAAGATTTAGGGTGAAAACTACAAACAATTCAGGCGACGGATAATTGCACGGGGTGTCGCCGACGGGCCCTTTGGGCGTCGGCGACGGTGCCTATATCTTTCACTTCCTGTTTTTCGCATTCCTTGTTCCCGGTTGACCCGTTTCGCTTCCCGGTGGTTCGTTTTTCATCCCGGTGACTCGTAAAGCTCCCGAAAAGCTCCTTTAACTCCGCTAGACTTGCAAAATACATACCTAATCAAAAGTAGGCTATTCGAAATTAAAACTTGTGTAAAAACGTCAAATTAAGCAATTACGATCACCGGTTTTCGACCACGTATCATATACTCACAACTTATTCAACACATTTGGATCATGGATTAGTCTTCATAACTGGTTGTCTGGTGCAGAAAAAGAAATTAATAATAAATTGCTATTTATAAGTTTAAAGTATTGGCAAATTGGAAAATAATAATCTCATCTTTCTGAAATTGGCCAATAATAATCCCAAGTCACGAATTAGCCGCCAATAATCCGACCTCGTACAATTTTTTTTGTAAAATACTCCACCGTTAATTCTCCCAAACGTCGTTATGAAAAGTGGTGACGTGGCTGCCACATGTTAAATGACTCAAATGACATGGATTTTTTTTAAATGACATTGATTATTGTATATCTTTTAATGGTTTTGTTAACTGATTATAAAAATGGGGCATTTTTTAATATAAATTCGAGTTTTTCTGTTTTAACGGGTAAATGAAAAACACACTCTTTTATAAGTACATGTCAGGGATGTCTATTGTACTTTAGATCTGCTAAGGTGTCTAGACAGATATAAATACAGGTGACAGTATAGGCGCGTTAGGTAACAGTGTCACACCCCCAAAATACCACCTGCGGAAACACAGCGGGAAGTGTGACATACCAGGATCCAGCCACCAATCACATTGAACTATAACAATATATTAAATGAAAGATTCCATTTATTTCATAATATAGTTTCAAATCATAACTTAAAACCAAAACGTTTAGCGGAAGCATAATGTAAATTGTTATTCAACTGTTTCAAAACAAGTGTATGAAACCAAAGATCATGTATCCAAGAGACTCGACCCATGACCACTCCAGCACTTCCAGATATCAAGTTCCACATCCATGAATCTAACGTCCTGCAAGCATGCAGACAAGTGTGTCAGACGACGCTGGTGAGTTCAAGGTTTATTAACCCGTTTAGTTACCAGATATGAGTTTAAAACATTTCAGAGATTTGATGTTGTTAATAACTCGATTACCGCAGATGGCTCCAGATTATTTGCCCTTCCCCAATGCTCTATCAAACATTGGTCGAGTGGTTAAGGTAATTAATTCACGCCCGTCCTCCCCGGTACGGTGTGAGGGTGCCAAACCTAATAGCGCTATCAACTAATAACCTCGTTGCCTCCCTGGCAACCAATTCGGTATATGATAGGACTTAAATGATAGATACGAGTGTATTAACCAACATCCCAGGTTTAACATTCCATTCAAACCCAATTACCCGACATTCCTCCCCGAAATGTTTACCAGATGTCCCTCCCCGGGACGCATCCTTGGAAAAAGAGCAATGAACTCACCTTAGATTTGCTCGGTATATTACGTTACCCGTTCCAGTTAATCACCCAACCCTACCGTGGTTACCAATAATATCAGTTTCATAATCACCCAAGTCACGTATTTCACATAGATTGTATTTATCGCAAAGATCACAGTATAACATGTAGTAGGTACTTAGTTCGCATACAAGTTCACATCCCATGAGCATGTCATGTAACAACTCATAACAGGTGAGTTTGCCACTCACACAACCAAATCAGATTTCTCATTTGCAATCAGTATTATTACCATACAATCAGATAATATTCGTAAACACCAATAATCATATTCGTATTCGTCATAGTGGGATGCATTCACGACGAAGAATCTTCACGACGAAGATCCTTCTCGACGAAGGTCTATACGTCGTCCAAAATGATTGCGACGGAAGTTTAAAATGTTCGTAAAAAAGGCACGTCGACGAAGAATGAAATCCTTCGTCGACTTTGGTTGTTCGTCTGAAGCTATTCGTCGCTAAACCTTAACAGACAGCCATACTCCCAAAACGGATCAAACTTTATAATTAAATCAGTTATTGTTCATGCTCATAATAACCCTAATCAACATTCTAACAGTTAACAGAATCAATGATTCAACCAGATAACCAACGCAATTCATCGAACGTATTCGGTGTGTTATGCTAACTCATCAAGTCCTAATCATCAAAACTACCAATATGACAATACTAGTTCATCGACTAACATTATGAGTGATTTCAGTTTCTCAACAACATAATAATCCATAACTAACCATCTAAGTCATTACTATTCATCCATACAAATGATTCGACACATATCAACAATCAATCACATTCACACAATCCATGGATAAAGTCTAATCGTGCTTAACTCCTATGCACCAACACATAATCAGAGTTCAATTTAATGATGAGCCATACTAATTGAGAATGCTTAGGCTTCGAGGGAGAAGAGCTTGATCGAGAGGGGTGGCACTTCGAAGGGTATCACAGTCGCTCCTAATTTGGAAGAAGTCTAGGGTTTGCAATAGAGTGATTCTTGTGAGACAATGAAACCCAACGTGTATATATGTTTGGATAGGCGAGCCAGGCCCCTCCTGGGCTTCAAAGGGATTTGTGCCGGGAGCTGTTTTGAGCGAAGAACCTGCTCGATGAAGGATACTCTTCGTCGAGATTGAGGGCGATGAAGGTTCAATCTTTGTCAAAAGGAGTTCGTCAAAAGGAGTTTGTGACGAAGGATCAATCTTCATCACATAGGGTTCTTTGCCAATTTGATTTTTCATTTTTCATTAATCAAAAGACATTACACATTTAGATCAACTAATCATCAGAATACTCTAATCATTCAAACAAATTGTCAAAACAGGATTGCGAAACAAGTGATTCGTAGGAAAAGGACCTTGAAATCTCGGGTTGTCACATCATCCCCAACTTGAAAGAAATTTCTTCCCGAAATTTGATAAGCAATCCAAAGCAGCAAGGTGTTAGATCAGGATGATTGTGGATTTTCCTCATGTGTCACATCATCCCCAACTTGAAAGGGAATTTCGTCCCGAAATTCACCAGTTGCATCAGGAATAGATTGGTCAGTAGGGAATAGTTGAGGATACTTGAGCTTCATCTGATCTTCGCGTTCCCACGTGAACTCCGGTCCACGTCTTGAGTTCCAACGAACTCTCACGATTGGAATCCGACAGTGCTTACGAACCTTGACTTCCCGATCCATAATTTCGATGGGTTCTTCGACATACTACAATTTGTTGTCGATTTTCAACTCTTGAAATGGTACCACAAGTGTTTCATCGGACAAACACTTCTTTAGTTGTGAAACAAGGAAGACATCATGGACGTTACCCAACTCAGCAGGTAACTCGAGTTTGTAGGCCACTTTACCGATTCGTTCCAGAATTTTGAATGGCTCTACATAACGCGGATTAAGCTTGCCACATTTCCCAAACCGTACCACACCCTTCCAGGGTGAGACTTTCAGCATAACATGATCACCTACAGCGAACTCCAAAGTTTTCCTACGATTGTCAGCGTAGCTTTTTTGACGGTCACGCGCTGCCGCCATACGATTTTTGATCTGAACAATTTTCTCTGAAATTTCAAGTACAAGTTCCGGACCTGTGATCTGGCTGTCACCCACCTCAGCCCAACATAGAGGAGAACGACATTTCCATCCGTACAATGCTTCGAACGGAGCTGCTTGAATCCTGGAATTGTAACTATTGTTATAAGAAAACTCTATCAAAGGCAAGTGTTTCTCCCAACCCTTACCAAAATCGATCACACATGCTCGCAGCATGTCTTCTAGTGTCTGGATGGTTCGTTCACTTTGACCATCCGTCTGTGGGTGATATGCAGTACTCATGTCGAGACGTGAACCGAACGATTTGTGCATCGACTGCCCCAAATCTGAAATGAATCGCGGGTCACGATCAGAAATAATAAAAGTTGGCACCCCGTGCCTAGAAACCACTTCCTTAAGATAAACAGCAGCAAGTTGTGAGAACTTATCCGTTTCCTTGATTGCTAGGAAATGCGCTGATTTCGTAAGACGATCAACGATCACCCAGATGGTATCGTTTCTGTTTTGAGTTCTTGGCAAACCTGTGACGAAATCCATCGCAATTTGCTCCCATTTCCACATGGGTATCTCTGGTTGCTGAAGTAGGCCCGAGGGTTTCTGATACTCTACCTTGACTTTCGAGCAAGTCAAACACTTACTCACATAATTCGCGATGTGAACTTTCATCTTCGGCCACCAATACAAGACTTTGAGGTCTTGATACATCTTATCCGAACCCGGGTGAACAGAGTATCGAGACTTGTGTGCTTCGTCCATCACAAGATCTCTAAGGTTACCAAACAAAGGGACCCATATTCACTCCATGAAGTAGAGAATACCATCAGATCTCTCTACAAGTCATTTTTCCATGCCCCACAAATACTCTGCTTTAAGGTTTTCTTCTTTCAGTGCTTCAGTTTGAGCAGAGCGGTTCTGGTCAGGTAAGTTAGAATGGATGGTGAGCTGTAAAGCGCGGAGATGTTTGGGTTTTATTTCCTTTTGACTAAGGGCATCAGCTACAACGTTAGCCTTACCTAGATGATACTTGATTGCACAGTCGTAGTCGTTTAAAAGTTCCACCCAGCGACGCTGTCGCATATTCAATTCCTTCTGGTCAAAGATATGTTGAAGGCTCTTGTGGTCGGTATAAATAGTGCATTTAGTACCGTACAAGTAATGCCTCCAGATTTTTAACGCAAATACCACGGCCCCCCAACTCTAAGTCGTGAGTCGTGTAATTCTTCTCATGAACCTTCAACTGTCGAGAAGCGTACGCTATCACCTTCTCGCGTTGCATTAGCACACAACCGAGACCCTGAATAGAAGCATCACAATACACTACAAAATCCTCGGTACCTTCAGGTAGAGACAAGATCGGTGCACTGCAGAGTTTTTGTTTCAACAACTGGAAAGCATCTTCTTGTTTCGTTCCCCAAGAGTACACAACGCCTTTCTGTGTCAACGAGGTAAGAGGTTGAGCGATCTTTGAGAAGTCTTTGATAAATCTGCGATAGTAGTACAGGGAGACCAAGAAATAATCGCACCTCCGAAGGATTCTTCAGTGCCGCCCAATTTCTGATAGCATCGATCTTAGCAGGATCCATGTGTATTCTTGATTCATTCAAAATGTGGCCAAGGAAGTGTACCTCTCGAATCCTAAAGTCACACTTAGAGAATTTTGCGAAGATTTGCTCCTTCCTCAGGAGCTCCAAGATAAGACGCAAGTGTCGCTCGTGATCCTCCTTGCTCTTAGAATAAATCAAGACGTCATCGATAAACACGATGACGAAATCGTCGAGGTACGGTTTGCACACACGGTTCATGAGGTCCATGAAAACCGCCGGTGCGTTTGTCAACCCGAATGGCATAACCAGAAACTCATTATGGCCATACCGCGTTCGAAATGTTATTTTAGGGGCATCCTCCTCTCGGACTCTCATCTGATGATAGCCCAATCTTAAGTCGATCTTTGAGTAAAAACTTGACCCTTGCAACTGGTCAAACAAGTCGTCGATACGTGGCAGAGGGTAACGGTTCTTGATTGTCACCTTGTTGAGTTCTCTATAATCTATGCACATACGAAAGGACCCGTCTTTCTTCTTTACAAACAAAACTGGGGATCCCTAAGGCGAAGAACTGGGTCGAATAAAGCCCCTATTGTCACACCCCGATATTTCCACGTATTACCGGTGGGCCCGGTGGGGAGTATCGTGACGTAGTTGATACCATCATAGTCAAATAATCACAGTTCAATGCACAACGGAAGTCTAAAGTAAATATATTACAAACCGATTCGAAAGTAACATCAAATATTACAAACGGATTCTAAGATGGATCCACAGGCGGATCTTTAACGTAAACACAGTTCAACAGACTTTAGACGTTTAGAACTTGCAAGATTCCTTATTAACGCCCTGAGCTCCCAGCCAATTTACGTACAGTACCTGTCACTTAACATTTTTGGAAAATACGTCAGTTTACACTGGTAAATAGAATTAACCGACTCTTTTTGAAAAATCTTTATGAAAATTGATTTAAATGCACGAGGCACAAATCTTCTTTTATAACTTGGGACAATTATATTAATAACCATCTTGTATCAGATTTACATGGTTATCCAACATTTAGGGCCGGTGATTATACAAACCGATCTAGATTAATCGACACACCACAAATATAACTCACAAGAAGTTACCTCACGAGTGAGTATATCTTTTACATACGCAACAGGAGGTGTTATGCCTACACATTGTGCTTAAGTTATGGCCATTCACTTTTTAAATGAGCCAAGGATATCCAGGACACGGTCATTAACCCCCAATGTTATTTGTTATCAAGCAATACTGATTAAAACGGGATTATGCAATTTAATCATCTCCGATTAAAAGGTTTCTACTCCCGACCAAGCGGTATTTTTATAATATCGTATCCTAAGCCCGTATAACGAAAAATAAGTTAAAAGTATTTACCTGAGCTTAAAATGCAATTTATACTCAGCCGTATATTCTAATCAGCAAGCACAAGTACCTTTACTGGGGCTCTCAATCTGGAACGAGGGTTTTATTAACCTATTAGATTACTAACGGGTCATATTTAAGTTGTAACTTAGACCGGTTAGTTTTAAGGAAAGGTTTACGGTTCAAAACACAAGATTAAGCGAAGACCGGATTAGAATGTGATTTAGACCCGACAAGTATGGAGACTTGTATATTATGGGTAAACTAAACACATTCTGGATTTTGAAATAAAAATGATAAGGTTTGACCCGTTTCGGTTATTTTATGCAAACTAGTTACATAAACCGTACCGAACGCGAAAAATGCATGACGGGTAACCAAGAAAGTCATATACAGGTTTCACAAGTTAATATGCATTAAATATGTTGTGATATCAGTAGGATACCTTCCATTATGCCCAAAACGAGTTTAAAACCAATTTAAGCCCCGTAGGGGTATTTTAGTCATTTTAAGGATTATAAAAGAGGTTAAATGACAATATGAGGTTCTGGTCTAAAATGATCAGTAAAAATATTTGTTTTAATAAGTTATATCAGTAGGATATCATATATATGTGAAATTTATCATTTATGACCAAACTATGCACCGTAGGGGCATTTTGGTCATTTCACATAGGTTTTAAGGGTCAAATTGGAAAATCTGAGTTCAAAACCTTTACTTACTGTTAAAGTATAAAAATTTATTCATAACATCAGTAGGTAACAAGCCTTAGGCGCCAAATATAGTTTTAAACCATACTATGCGCCTAAATCGATTAAAAGTCGGTATTTGACGATATTCGGGTTGATTAAGAAAATCTGAGATTTTGATCAGCCTTTACTGTTTAAAATAACTTACTTAATATATAAAATCAGTAGAAAAAGGTTTGGTATGTAAAGGATGCGTAAAACTCATTTTATTAGCAAAAAGGGCATTATCGTCAATTAACGAGTCTATACGAGAACCCTATGTTATGATCAGTTTAAATATAAATAAAAATCTTCAAAAATCTCAAAATATTATATTACATCAGTGGGTAAAAGGTTCGGTGTAAAAATTTGGGTTTAAATAGGTTTTACGCCAAAAATCCATTTAATTAATAAAAAGGCTTCAATTTACGATATTGCGCATAACTCCTAATTTAGACCTCAAACTGATGTCATATTTTTAAGACATGTTTATAAATCAGTAATAAAGGTTTTTGTCCTCTCACATTTTCAAAAATCTCGTTTTAATATCAAAAGGGCATAATGGTCAACTTTTAAGCATTTAATTAATAAAAAGGCTTCAATTTACGCTTGACTTTTCGGCTATAAACGCCAAATAAAACAAACTATTCACGAAAGGATACTTACAAAGGGTCCAATGCACAGAAGGAAGTTCCCAAGATGGTCAGGATCCTCCTAGAATGAGAGCAAGAGAAGATTGAGCAAGTTGAGAATGAGAAATCATGGGTTTATATAGATTTTGGACAAGTGTTAGGATCGTTCCTCGATAAACGAGATTTAATCTGGACCGTACAAGTGCATCCACTGATTTGTAAAACCATGGGTGCCCTTAAACAAGCCCATAGGTTGATAAAAACCTTGTGCAAACCCAGAAACCAGCTGCAGAATTGAAAAATCTGGTTTTTGCAGGTCTGATGGGGTCTCGTGCCCCGTGTAGGAATCCCAGGGGGTTTACACGGCCCGCCTGAGTTCTTGTTCTGATTCAAAGTTTGGCAGAAATGTAGAACCAGTCCCTGAATATGTTAAACACTATTTTCGACACATTTAAGGCACGTTAAGCCATGCTCAAAAATATCTCGGATGTCGGTTCGTTTGGTCATACGGTTGCGTTGTTCGGCTAATTACGACGAAACACGAACGGACGCGAAAAACGATCCAAATTACGCGACGAATGGAATTTTATCATGACAAACACTAAAATAAAATGTTTTAATTCTTACATAAATTTTTGGATGTCCGGATATATTCAGAACGTAAGATATGCGCGAAAATGCAAACTTATGCACTTTTTGACGCTTTTAGTCCCTATTGATCAAATAAGTTTATTTTTGCGCACAAAACACCTCTAAGCCTATATCTAAGCTATGTAAAGGATATTTAGGGCATGTTTAACTTATGATCATATTCCAGAAGGTTCGATACCATACGAATCGATAGACTTTTGCAGTTTGACGCAAATAGTCCCTCTAATGCGCAAACTTGCGCATATCATCATTTAATAGCATTGAAGCCGTATCCAATCCATATTAGGTATTCTTGAGAATATTATTATACATCACGATGCTTCGGGTTCGTTAAAAGGTCATTCAGAGGTATAATTAAACATAGTCACGCTTTTAACCCCTTAAACTTGCAAAGTTGCACGTAACGTCACTTAAAGGCATAAAAGCCTTAGAAGACCAATAATTGGCATTCCCGAGAGTATAATCAAATATCATGAAGTTCCCGGTTTATTAAAAGGTCACTCAGAGGTAAGAATTAACATGTTGACACCTTTAACCCTTCATTGCGCAAACTTTCAATTAATTATGCAAACGGCTACACTTGATCAACAAGTGGCTCATTTGTGAATATAAATACCGTCAGAGGTTATTTAGAGACTTATTTTAAGCATGATAACACTTCCAGTCCTTCTATAATCAAAGTTTTCAATTTTTCTAAAAATTAGTCACTTAAATTCAACGTTTGACTTTATTAGGGTTTATTACACTTGTCAATACATCATTGGACGTGATTTTACGAGGTGTTACATCCTCACCCCCTTAAAATAAATCTCGACCTCAATATTTGCTAAAATAATGGAAGTACTTTCTGACGTATTATGGACTTAACCTCTATAGCATATTTGGGGCCTCTCCAAGCACCCAAGGTGACCTTTATATTAGGTATATTTATCCTTTTGGAGCTTCTTAACCTGTCGATCCTTAATCGATATGGGTTTCTCATCAAATCAGAAATCTGCATATCATTATGTGATAATGCTCATGACCTATTGTCCAGCCATATCTTTAAATCACAAATGTGGAACACATTGCGAGCTCCACTAAGTTCCTTAAATAGGGTTTAGCTTATAAGCTATTGATCTTTGATATATTCGATTTCCTTAAATGATTATATATATCCAGAGCTTAACTTACCCTGATAAATTAAATTTAGCACACCCTTCTTAGGGTGATACCCCCAATTGAACCTTATTCCTTATTAAGGACTTAAGAGGGTTGCGACTTTCATTAATCCTTAATTTTTCCGCCGATTACTAGCAACTTTCAGATGATTATGGATTTGTATGATCTTATTCGTTGTTTCCAAGGAAATTTTCAGATCCTGACAATTGGACTTTACCAAAGTCCCGCCCACCAAACGGACGTTTGACATTTCATCTATACAAGGTCTCCAATGGAGCAGCCTTGATACTTACATAACAACTATTATATAAAAGCTTATTTAAGGTGAGATCGTTATTCCAATCACTGCTTGAAACCAATCTTAAGGAATAGCTAATCCTTACAGCTAGTCGAACAAATCGACGATCCTGGGCAGCTGATGGTGATTCTTAATTGTTGCCTAATTAGGGTTGCGGTAATCAATGCATAAGCCTAACGAACCGTCTTTCTTAATTAATAATACCGAAACTCTTAGAATTTTGGATTAGGCTTTATGAACCTTTATTTTAAAAACTCACTTAATCAGGGTTTCGATTCTTCAAATGATGGTACTGATCAACATGGAGATTTCACCGTACTGCAGCCTTAAACGGGATGTTAATCCTAACTCTACTAGTCTTCAGAGGTAAACAAGGTACGTCTGTGGGGAAGATAGTCAAAACACAAGGAGATTACAGAGATTTTCCAAATCTCAGGCTCCAGTTCATTTATCATTGCCTGTGTCAGATAAATGACACATTTTCTTTACGAATCAAAGGATGCCTTAATCAGAGACACTTACTTGGACAATTCCATTATAGATATCTTCTTTGAATACCATTAGCTGACTTTAGTACAATATGACCATTAGGATATCTCAGTGGTTCCATGCATTAAACCTCCATACTGATCAGGCATGGAAGCAATCTACGGAACATATTAAGATACACCAATCCTCATATGGAGCTTTCATCATACAGTCTGGTATTCGCAGTTGATAGATATCAAGAGATATCAAACTAACATACACTAACGTACTCCATCTTGGAGAAGGGTACTCTAGAATTTTATGGCTGAAGATTCCAGACTGGTATAGGAGAAATGGTTCTTACGATTTCATCTGTAAGTTTTACCTTCCTCTTAATCTCTAGGGTTTTTATGGAAGATTTTAAAAAGTTTGCTTATACATACAATTTATGAAGGATTTATTGGTATCCGAATCAAAGCAGATCTCTTAGGATTTATATTATTGATAAATGATAAGGAATGTACCTGTTGTTACTATTGATATGAACTGTCTCAGGCCTTTATCGGGAGAGTTTAAGGGCTTTCATTCTTAGGCTTTCTATCCTTAGCCGCACCTCCCTTAGCATATTTAGGGCACGTAGTCTTGATGTGGCCTTTCTCGTTACAGCCGTAGCAGACTACATCCTTTATGTCCTTGCAATCCAATGTTTTATGCTCTCTTGATTTGTAGATCCCACGAGGTAGAGGTTGAGATTCAAATCTGGATTTCCCGTAATGGCGCTTCTTGCAGGTCTTGCATACAGGTTTCTTGTCGAACTTAAGTTTGTTCTTCTTAAGCTCGAGCTTGCTTTTTTTCTTAGATGTATGGGAGTTATCTTCCTCCTTTTTCCTTTTTAGTTCATTCTTTGCATCCGAGGTATGAACAAGATTCTTCTCGTGAGTAAGGAAGTGTAGTCTTAAATGGGATTTGGAGCAAGTAGCATTGGGCTCTTTGAACTTTTTCACGACCTTTTTCACAGCTTTTCCAACAGTTGCGTCTATCATAGCTTGGAGAACATCTTTGTCAATTTTGAGGTTCATAATTGTAGCATCATTAGTATGCGTCGCATCATCAATGGCGCGATTGACAGTTGTCTTATCCGAGTTTGTCATACTCGAGACTTGGTTCCTAACATCAAATGAAACAATTACTTAATTGCAATCCAACAACCGCTATTCATCATCCTGATGACCTAACATATACTAACCATGGTATCATTAAACCATATAGGCTAGTATAGTACGAACATTCTTAATGAATGTTATATATATATATATATATATATATATATAGGGTAAGGTTCATGCGAGAACCACCCTTATTGCGAGAATCGCGAGAACCAATGTGAACACAAAATAAAATCTAAAAAAAAATCAAAAAAAGCACTCAAAAAATTTTTTTTTAATATTTTTTAATAAAAAATCGCTATATTTCGTTACCATAAAAAAAAAAAAAAAAACTTTTTTTTTTCGAGTAACAGTTATCCATGCACATGTGCATATGTATCATTACTTCAACAAATTCGGTAATACATTATCAGGAATAGACAATTGCACTTTAATTTACAATACCATTAGTAATACACTACTTTTTACATTACCAATATTCAAAATGCACATGTGCATAATTAGGTATAACCATGATATAACGTATTTTGGTACAAAAAGTTTGTGATTTTGAATGGAGAAGTAGACCCATATACATGTTTTTGGGTTAGTTATATCTAGTGGTTGATGGTTTGGTTATAGTTATCAATTTTTTATGTAATATGTTGATTGGATGGTATAAATGGTGTTTACATACATGTAATAAAGTGAAAATATTGTTAATGGTATTGTATTATGGATGGTAGGAGGTAATGGTATTGTATTATGGATGGTAGGAGGTAATGGTAGTGTATTATGGATGGTATGATAGATGAAAAAGGAAAGTGTATTCAAAGTGGTGTACCAAAACACCTTATTTAATGTTGATACATATAAATGCACATGTGCATTTCTAATATTGGTAATGTAAAAAGTAGTGTATTACATATGGTAGTGTAAATAAAGTGCAATTGTCTAATATGTGTAATGAATTACGGAATTTGTCAAAGAAATGACAAAAATGCACATGTGCATGCTTGTGTATTATGGATGGAATGATAGATGAAAGAGAAAGTAGTGTACCAAAACACCTTATTTCCTGTTAATACATATAAATGCACATGTGCATTTCTAACATTGTTAACGTAAAAAGTAGTGTATTACACGTGGTAGTGTAAATGAAAGTGCAATTGACTATTATTTGTAATGAATTACGGAATTTGACAAAGAAACGATACATATGCACATGTGCATGGATAACTGTTACTCGAATTTTTTTTTTCTTTTTTGAAAATTTTTTTTAATTTTTTTTATTAACAAAATATTGCGATTTTTTCAAAAAAAAATAAAAAAAAAATAAAAAAAAAAATTTTTGGGTGTCTTTTAGATTTTTTTAGGAATTACTGTTTGTGTTCACATCGCATTAAGGGGTGGTTCCTAACGGATCTTTGTCCTATATATATATATATATATATATATATATATATATATAGGGGAGGGTTATCTTGAGAACGCTAAATATTGCGAGAACCGTGAGAACGAATGAGAACACCAATCAAAACCAATTTTTTTAATACAAACCTCATTGTAATTAAGATACAACATCAAAACAAGAATTTACAACATCAAATAATCAATTTCTCCTTTCAAAAATCACTCTTTTTAGATTTTTTACACATGTGTAAATATAACAGATTTACACATGTGTAAATGGCAAACTTACACATGTGTAAATTTTCTTTATTTACAAATTCACGTAAATTTAAACGTGTAAATTAAATTTATAACATTGTATTCGAATAATAATGATAAGTGTAGAAAATTTTTTTGAATTTGATTCGTTTTTGACCAATTTCTCGCGGTTTTTTCATTTGTTCTCACGGTTCTCACAATATTTAGCGTTCTCATTTAAACCCTCCCCTATATATATATATATATATATATATATGAATTATACTTAGCCTAGGCCATAAAAGACCATCGATGGCTTTTAAGGTTTGGACCTAGTCCATCACCTTTTTGACAGAGGATCATAATGTCACATATGTCTTGATCATATTGATGATTTTGGATAGCTTGAAAGCTTGCCATAAGGATATTGGAAAATAGTGACTCCTAGTAGATATAAAGTATACATCTACAATTGATGAAGAAGTTTCTAAAGTATCATCGGCCAATTCTACCTCGCGTTATGTGTCTAGAGTCCTAACAGGCGGATACAACGATTTACAACATTTATTGTCCACAATAGACTTATCTGCGCCAGAATCAATCAAATTCCCGCATAAACATCGTTGATAAGGAAAGGTACCTGTTATGATGTTATAATTCTGTACTGCCTCCTGGGTGTTTATCTGGAAGACTCACGCGTTTGTTTTCTTGGCCTCTCCTGGCTTCTTTATAAGTTTTGGGCAGTTGGTTTTGATGTGCCCTTCCTCGTTACAGTTGTAACAAGTCGCGTTCTTCAACTCCTTGCAATCTAAAGTCTTGTGACCCTTGGTCTTGCAAATTCCACACAGCTTAGCACTTGGGTTAATCGTACATTTTCCAAAATGTTGCATTCTACAGTTACTGCATTTGGGTCTGTTATAAGACTGACTCGAGTTTTTCCTAAACTTGAAATCTTTCCTGTGCTCAGAATTTCCCTTTTTCTTCTTGTCAGATCGGTGAGAGTACTCCTCTTCTCTTTTCCTTTTTCCTTCGTCGGAAGTCTTGACAGACTTATTCCTGATTGCATCTAAAGTGAGGGATAAGGATAAGTCCACCACAGACCTATATGTGGTAGGCCTAGATGCTTTAACATTTCCCTTTATCTTTGGTGCTAGGCCACTAATAAAACGCGCTATGCGTTTAGGTTCAGGGGTGACTAAATAGGGAACTAGGCGGGACATAGTGTTGAAACTTTTCACGTATGCCTGACAATCTAAATTCTTCATGACCAGAGTCAAGAAGTCTATTTCTATCCTTTCTACCTCATGCTGAGGACAAAATTTTTCCTTGATCAATGCAACGAATTGATCCCAAGATAAGTTATAAAGTAGGATCTTCCCCGTGGCTTGGATCAATGATCTCCACCATGCCAACGCTTCTCCTTTGAATGATTGTGAAACAAACTTCACAATATACTGCTCTGCACAACCACTGATGTCTACTACTGTGTCCATCTCATCCAGCCATGTCATACAATCGATAACTCCTCTTTCTCCAGTGAAGTCCCTTGGTTTGCAAGAGACAAAGTATTTATAAGAGCAGGCCTTAACGTGTGGCTCCTGATTGAGTACAATTTGTCTGGATGGAACACTTCTCTGATTTGAAGGATGATGAGAATCATTCTTATAAGACGTATGTATCTTAGAAGGTGGTTTTGTGTGAGGCACAGATTGGGTCCTACTATGAGCACCACTTGAATCTTTGAACTGCTTGTCAATGGCTTGAGTGACAGCTTTATCTATCATCTTCTGTAATTCTGCAGCCGTTACATTCATCCTTGTATTGTCATTCCTTATATTGGGATGACTGTTGACTTCATCTGATTCAGACATGCTGAAGCTTGTTATCTATAAAACAATCGCCAATAATTTTGCTTAGGAGTCTTATTTGGAATCATCATCTTCGATGATTCATTAACCATGGTATTAATAGACCATATTTGGTTAATTTGATAACCAGGTTTATTTAAATTTTTATTATAATTAATCCAGCTATAAGCTATTAAGGATATTGAAATGGCACAAAGGCCTTGTCACGAGGACAGTTTTGAATTTACAAGCCATGATCTTATAGGATCGAGGCATTTAAGGTTTGAACATAGTTCATTACCTTTCTTGACAGAGAGTCAAAGACTACAACTGTCTTTTGTCTCTTAAGACAATAGCTATAGCCCGTAGGCATTTTACCACTAAGGGATGTTCATGATATCTGTAACAACCCTCATCAAAACTATTATTTATTTTATTATTTTATCTAATAGGAAACTCTAATTGAGACACCCAAGTGATTCTGCACAAACCCTAAAATTTTTAGAATCATCAGAATCAGGATCAGGGCCCCTAAAACTCAGGGGGGGTAAAACCCTAGTTACAATTATCTTAAAATCTCGTTGTCAAAAACATTTTTTTGAGAAACAGTCAAGTTAGCAAGGCTAGTCCAGGACGTGGCTACCCTATAGTGATTTCGTGTCCCTTACGGACCGTAAGGGATGAGTCTTACGGTCCGTAAGCTAGGTAAAATTCGTGTATAAATAGCAGAGATTGGGACTTGATTCTGGGCACTGAAACGACGAAGAAATTCGTAATACACACTGAGATATCGTAGAATTACTATCAAAACACACACGAATCACGAATTGCTGCCGCAAAACAGGGTAATAACTCGATCACTGCTACGATTCAATGTCCGATTGATCAAAATATCCAATGGATGTTTAAGTGCTGCCCACATTAGGGTTATGCTTAGTCATTCGTCGTTAATTCGATGGATGTTTAAGTATCGCACTTTGTCATTCGTTGTGAGGGTTTGATCTCGTGAGTTATCGTAAATGCTGTATTGATTACTAACCCAATTTTGTGTGCATTGTTATTAAATTTAGGATAAAAGGCTAATCAGTAGGCTAGGCTCTGCTCAAATTAAATCTGCAATGTGAGTCATTCTCTTTTTATCAAATTACTTTCAAAAGCAAGTTTATTTTCAAGGTTATAATTACAGGGATTAAGTTTATGTAATCACCAAATTACAGCCAGTATGTGGGGTTTTGTATACATTACTTGATAATCTTTGCCATTAGACAAACAGGTGGCCAATGGTGATATGACCATAGTCACAGATCCGGTCGAGTGACAAATACTGTGGGTAGTTGGTTGATATCTGAAACATTGTAATCTCCCTTAATACTGTAAATTATAACCAACAGGTCGTTTTACTAAAAAGAATGATTCACTCAGTATTTCCCGCTGACAAAACCTTTTTCAAACATGTTTCAGGTGATTTGTTGTGATCCAGGAAAAGTGTCGTGAAGCACTACAAGCTTAAGGAAGTGGCTCAATATAAAATAAAGAAACATGTTTTGTAAAAATAAAGATTTCTCCATGAAATCTTATGATTGTAAATTACCAGGGTTTTATCCCGAGTTGTGAAATAAAATAATCGGGAAATATTTCAGTTTTTAAAAGATCCTGAAGAAACTTCCGCTGTTAATTAAATACCACGGGATTTCTGTCCCGCGGCTCCTGAAACGGGTCAAACCGGGTCGGGGGCCGTGACAATATGATCATCTTATCAGATGATATTAGTCAAGATCGCATTGGTCATACAGACTATTATGCTTGGACGTAGTCCAACATCTTTAGACAGGGGTCAAAGACCACCATAGTCGTTGTCTTATCGGACAACAAGTTTAGCCCGTAGGCATTTCATCACTAATGGATGTTTATAATATGATCATCTTTATTTGATGATTTGAGCCGTGATTTCTAAATCACTAGGCTAGATAAGAAAATTGGAAGGATCCAATATAAGGATGACTGTTGTGATTTTCTCGAACCACATTTGTCAAGTGTGTTAACACGTTCTTAGGTGTTAACAAGGATCTATTATCTTAAAAAGGCTTTACCATCTTAGCTATGTCGAAAACGACATATAGGCAGGTTATACCTTTAAGATTTTCGTTGATATACAATGGCAGAGCAATATAAATTGAAATGACGTTCTGATTTAGAACATAATACATACGTATATTGTTTAATACCAAAGTAAATTTCAAATTAGGAAACGTTTCATAGAAAGTCTTATAAAACACAATAATTACCCTAAACGGGTCTTACACAAAGGAATTTGCCCACGTGGGGACTTAAAAGATATATATGTCCTTATAGGGACTACTATAGAAATGAAATATAATAAGGAAGTTCCTTCTTCATTTTATTTCTGAATGTTTTCTCCTTGATTGGAAGTTTATCCTAGCCGCGGTACGAAGCTCGGCATTTCTAGGCTTTGGATGTGGAGAATTTCCATTACGGCGTCTTTGCTTGGCGACATATTCAAAATACATAAAATCGAAAACAATATTTTACAGAATAAGGATGAGACTATTCCTATGTTAAGTCTAGACTCAAAAGGTCAAGGAATGTGCTACTGTGTCATTGAGATTAAACACAAAAGGCTAGTGTTTAATTCACTCAACGTTGGCTCTGATACCAACCTGTCACACCCCGATATATCAACGTATTACCGGTGGGCCTGGTGGGGAGTATCGTGACGTAGTTGATACCATCATAGTCAAATAATCACAGTTCAATGCACAACGAAAGTCTAAAGTAAATATATTACAAACCGATTCGAAAGTAACATCAAATATTACAAACGGATTGTAAGATGGATCCACAGGCGGATCTTTAACGTAAACACAGTTCAACAGACTTTAGACGTTTAGAACTTGCAAGATTCCTTATTAACGCCCTGAGCTCCGAGCCAATTTACGTACAGTACCTGTCACTTAACATTTTTGGAAAATACGTCAGTTTACACTGGTAAATAGAATTAACCGACTCTTTTTGAAAAATCTTTATGAAAATTGATTTAAATGCACGAGGCACAAATATTCTTTTATAACTTGGGACAATTATATTAATAACAATCTTGTATCAGATTTACATGGTTGTCCAACATTTAGGGCCGGTGATTATACAAACCGATCAAGATTAATCGACACACCACAAATATAACTCACAAGAAGTTACCTCACGGGTGAGTATATCTTTTACATATGCAACAAGAGGTGTTATGCCTACACCTTGTGCTTAAGTTGTGGCCATTCACGTTTTAAATGAGCCAAGGATATCCAGGACATGGTCATTAACCCCTAATGTTATTTATTATCAAGCAATACTGATTAAAACGGGATTATGCAATTTAATCATCTCCGATTAAAAGGTTTCTACACCCGACCAAGCGGTATTTTTATAATACCGTATCCCAAGCCCGTATAACAAAAAATAAGTTAAAAGTATTTACCGGAGCTTAAAATGCAATTTATACTCAGCCGTATATTCTACTCAGCAAGCACAAGTACCTTTACTGGGGCTCTCAATCTGGAACGAAGTTTTTATTAACCTATTAGATTCCTAACGGGTCTTAGGGGCTGTTTGGCTAAGCTTATTTTGGAGTGACTTATGACTTATTGACTTTTTAGTAAAGTAAATAAATCATAATGGAGTGACTTATTTACTTATTCCTCTCACATAATAAGCTAACCCAAACACCTTTTAACTTTTAAAAAAGTAAATAAGTAAATAAGTCACTAAAATCAGCTTAGCCAAACAGCCCCTTATTTAAGTTGTAACTTAGACCGGTTAGTTTTAAGAAAAGGTTTACGATTCAAAACGCAAGATTAAGCGAAGACCGGATTAGAATGTGATTTAGATCTGACAAGTATGGAGACTTGTATATTATGGGTAAACTAAACACATTCTGGATTTTGAAATAAAAATGATAAGGTTTGATCCGTTTCGGTTATTTTATGCAAACTAGTTACATAAACGTACCGAACGCGAAAAATGCATGAAGGGTAACCAAGAAAGTCATATACAGGTTTCACAAGTTAATATGCCATAAATATGTTGTGATATCAGTAGGATACCTTCCATTATGCCCAAAACGAGTTTAAAACCAATTTAAGCCCCGTAGGGGTATTTTGGTCATTTTAAGGATTATAAAAGAGGTTAAATGACAATCTGAGGTTCTGGTCTAAAATGATCAGTAAAAGTATTTGTTTTAGTAAGTTATATCAGTAGGATATCATATATATGTGAAATTTATCATTTATGACCAAACTATGCACCGTAGGGGCATTTCGGTCATTTCACATAGGTTTTAAGGGTCAAATTTGGAAATCTGAGTTCAAAACCTTTACTTACTGTTAAAGTATAAAAATTTATTCATAACATCAGTAGGTAACAAGCCTTAGGCGCCAAATATAGTTTTAAACCATACTATGCGCCTAAATCTCATAAAAGTCGGTATTTGACGATATTTGGGTTGATTAAGAAAATCTGAGATTTTGATCAGCCTTTACTGTTTAAAATAACTTATTTAATATATAAAATCAGTAGAAAAAGGTTTGGTATGTAAAGGATGCGTAAAACTCATTTTATTAGCGAAAATGGCATTATCGTCAATTACCGAGTCTATACGAGAACCCTATGTTATGATCAGTTTAAAAATAAATAAAAATCTTAAAAAATCCCAAAATATTATATTACATGAGTGGGTAAAAGGTTTGGTTTAAAAATTTGGGTTTAAATAGGTTTTATGCCAAAATGCTATTTAATTAATAAAAAGGCTTCAATTTACGATATTGCGCATAACTCCTAATTTAGACCTCAAACTGATGTCATATTTTTAGGACACGTTTATAAATCACTAATAAAGGTTTTTGTCCTCTCACATTTTCAAAAATCTCGTTTTAATATCAAAAGGGCATAATGGTCAACTTTTAAGCATTTAACGGAAACATGCAATGAACTAGGATTTCTATGGAACCAAGTTGTATAACCTCAGAGGGTTATACTAACCTATAATATGGTCCTAAAGGAATCCTAAGGCATATCTACACTAAGCTAAATCAGGTCAGAACTGAAAGTCAAAGCAAAAGTCAAATTTTGCGACTTTCGGCTCCGAACGAGCCTAAACTTAGAATTGTCGGGTTGAACATGCCTAGACGTGTTCAATTAATATTTACCAAGTTATTAAAGTGACAAAACTGATTTTATTGCATTTATATCATTAGTTATGAATTTTTATTTAAAAACCGACTCGTTTGACTTTTATTTTAATTATTTTGACCCGACAATTAACTAAGCAAACGTGGTAATTAGGAGGTGCCCTTTTGAGGGTTTAATACCTACCTAATTACGATCACGTAGCCATGTTCGTTGCGAACAATGGCTCGACCGTTTAAAAGTCAAAGCGTTTATCGCGTACGCTTGACTTTTCGGCTATAAACGCCAAATAAAACAAACTAGTCACGAAAGGATACTTACAAAGAGTCCAATGGACAGAAGGAAGTTCCCAAGATGGTCAGGATCCTCCTAGAATGAGACCAAGAGCAGATTAAGCAAGTTGAGAATGAGAAATCATGGGTTTATATAGATTTTGGACAACCGTTAGGATCGTTCCTCGATAAACGAGATTTAATCTGGACCGTACAAGTGCATCCACTGATTTGTAAAACCATGGGTGCCCTTAAACAAGCCCATAGGTTGATAAAAACCTTGTGCAAACCCAGAAACCAGCTGCAGAATTGAAAAATATGGTTTTTGCAGGTCTGATGGGGTCTCACGCCCCGCGTAGGAATCCCAGGGGGTTTACGCGGCCCGCCTGAGTTCTGGTTCTGATTCAAAGTTTGGCAGAAATGCAGAAACAGTCCCTGAATATGTTAAACGCTATTTCTGACACATTTAAGGCCCGTTAAGCCATGTTTAAGGCTCTACAATGATGCCTAAACATAGGGAACATGAAACATGCTCAAAAATATCTCGGATGTCGGTTCGTTTGGTCGTACGGTTGCGTTGTTTGGCTAATTACGACGAAACACGAACGGACGCGAAAAACGATCCAAATTACGCGACGAATGGAATTTTATCATGCCAAACACTAAAATAAAATGTTTTAATGCTTACATAAATTTTTGGATGTCCGGATATATTCAGAACGTAAGATATGCGCGAAAATGCAAACTTATGCACTTTTTGACGCTTTTAGTCCCTATTGATCAAATAAGTTTATTTTTGCGCACAAAGCACCTCTAAGCCTGTATCTAAGCTATGTAAAGGATATTTAGGGCATGTTTAACTTATGATCATATTCCATAAGGTTCGATACCATACGAATCGATAGACTTTTGCAGTTTGACGCAAATAGTCCCTCTAATGCGCAAACTTGCGCATATCATCGTTTAATAGCATTGAAGCCTTATCCAATCCATATTAGGAATTCTTGAGAATATTATTATACATCACGATGCTTCGGGTTCATTAAAAGGTCATTCAGAGGTATAATTAAACATATTGACGCTTTTAACCCCCTAAACTTGCAAAGTTGCACGTAACGTCACTTAAAGGCATAAAATCCTTAGACGGCCAATAATTGGCATTTCCAAGAGTATAATCAAATATCATGAAGTTCCTGGTTTGTTAAAAGGTCACTCAGAGGTAAGAATTAACATGTTGACACTTTTAACCCTTCATTGCGTAAACTTTCAATTAATTATGCAAACAGCTACACTTTATCAACAAGTGGCTCATTTGTGAATATAAATACCGTCAGAGGTTATTCAGAGACTTATTTTAAGCATGATAACACTTCCAGTCCTTCTATAATCAAATTTTTCGATTTTTCGAAAAATTAGTCCCTTAAATTCAACGTTTGACTTTATTTGGGTTTATTACACGTGTCAATACATCATTGGACGTGATTTTACTAGGTGTTACACCTATCCAATAATTCTTGAAGTTGATTAGACAACTCTTGCAACTCTCCAGGTACTAGACGATAAGGAGCATGAGCAATCGGAGCTTCTCCTGGTGTAAGATCAATCTGAAATTCCACTTGACGGTGAGGAGGTAAACCAGGAAGTTCCTCAGGAAACACATCGGGAAACTCACGAACGACTGGCAGATCTTCGATTTTTATTTCTTCAGGTGGAGTATCAGTAACTAGAGCTAAAATAGCAGGATACCCCTTTTGTAGACACTTCTGGGCTTTCATAACTGAGATGATACCAACCATTGCACCACTACGATGACCTTGAACCGTTAGAGATTCTCCACTGGGGAGAGGAATACGTACGATTTTCTCATTACAAAGTATGCCAGCACGGTGCTTGGACGACCAGTCCATACCAACCACTACATCAAAACTACTGAGGGTAACAGGAAGGAGGTCAATGTCAAACACTTGACCCACAAGATCGAGTTTACATCCCATAAAAATGTGTGAGGCTTCAATTGTCTTACCATCAGCTAATTCTACTACATGGTTAGCTTCTAAAGGTGTTGGGGTTAACCCAAATCGTCAACTGAACTCTAAGGACACATAACTCCAATCGGCACCGGAATCAAATAACACAGAAGCAAAGAGATTGTTCACAGAAAACGTACCAGTCACGACATTGCCGTCGTTCCTAGCATCCCCAGCACCAATTGTAAATACCCTTCCACGAGCACCATTTCCCCCATTGTTGCCATTATTGTTGCTCCCAGTGTTGTTATTGTTATTCTGACGGTTGTTGTTATCATTGGCATTTTGATTCAGCTGAGGGCAATCCCGTTTAATGTGGACATCGTCCCCACACTAGAAACACCCTTTCTTATTGCCTTAGCTCTGATGGGGCTGCTGCCTCTGCTGTTGCTGATTCTGCTGCTGCTGTTGCTTTGGGAATGGAGCTCTACAGTCTTTGGCCATATAGCCCACCTTATCACACCTATGGCAAGCTCGGACACACGGTCCACGATGATGATAACCACACTTGTTGCACTTTGGCTGCCTTCTAGCGTAGGAGCCTGGATTCGGATTGCTGCCCTGACCTTGGTTAACAGAGGAGGACTGACTGAAGCTACGATTATTGCTGTTGTCTGGCCTTTTCTGCGACCGATTCGAGTTGGACACCTTGTCCACATCATTCCATTTGCGCTTGCTGTCAGTAGTAGGAGTAGTGGTAGCAGTAGAAGTAGCAGAAACACGGGGCGGTAGCGAACCATGCTTGACCTCCTGGTCTGTAATCTTGTGTGCTAAACGAATGATCCGAGGTAAGTCGTCAAGATTTGCAACAGTGACCAAACTCTTAACTTGCGGTGCTAAGCCTTTGATGTACAATTCAATTTTTCGAGGTGGTGGTCGTGATAAGTTAGGGCACATGTTCGCGAGCTCATGTGACCTCTTCGTGTAAGCTTCAATTTCGGACCCTTCCATATTTAGATTGTAGTACTCGTTCTCGAGCTTCTAAATCTCGTCACGAGAACAGTACTCCTCCCGCATCAACTCCTTGAAATCCTCCCAAGTAGTTGCATTTGCCATTTCGATGCCCAACATCTGCACCTGGGCATTCCACCAAGTTAAGGCACCATCCTCCAATGTGCCTGTAGCATACTTCACCCGGTCCCCCACGGGACAGTTACACATAGCAAAGACTGACTCAGCTTTCTCAAACCAGCGAAGTAGCCCCACAGACCCTTCAGTCCCACTGAATGTCTGTGGCTTACAATCCATGAACGTCTTAAACGTGCAAGTAGGCAGATTGTTTTGATTCACGGGTTGAGCTAAAGATGAAAGAGAGTACAACACACGGTTAAAATTTGAGTACGCAACACAAGGATAAGGAGTAACCATGACATATCGTACCAGCCTGATAAGCCGCTAGGGCTTCAGCCACACGAGTATTGATCAAGTTAGTTAATTCGGCCTGATTCATAGCAATGTTGCCACGACCACCGCCGCGGCCTCCACCACGTCCACCGTTACGTCCACCACGTCCATTCATGATTCTATATAAGAAACGGGGAAAAGGTTAAAAGTCGGGATTGAGTATGAGTCATGTTTCACTATGACTTCCACAATCTACTGAGTTCTATCATTACGTCAGACAACAGAACGGAACCCCTTTCACACTCGTCAAGCCTCACTAGGACTCATATGCACCCCACAGTATTATTATGTGTGCACCCATAATAGCAATGTGATTTGCATGTTTATCTCAGCTCCTCCCAACTTATGCTAAAAGGTTCCTCAAATTCGAGTAGCAAGACAAAAGGCATCATAAAACATGAATCATGAAAGTCTAGAGGAATGCCGCATTGTGACTCTATCAACCACATAACATAGGCAAGTACACATGAATTCAGTCTGCAGTGCTAAGTGTGCAATCACATGCAACATCATACGTAAGTGTACACTAGATATGCTATGCAATAAGTAAACGAGTGACGAACCTTGCAATCTGGAGCTGAGTGTCATGGTCGATTTCGAAGCTGTTCGGTTATAGTCTGGTTTTATAAAAACGTTTTAAAACCTAGTTCACTTTAACTAGTGGCTCTGATACCAAACTGTCACACCCCCAAAATACCACATGCGGAAACACCGCGGGAAGTGTGACGTACCAGGATCCAGCCACAAATGAAATTGAACTATAACAATATATTAAATGAAAGATTCCATTTATTTGATAATATAGTTTCAAATCATAACTTAAAACCAAAACGTTCAGCGGAAGCATAATGTAAATTGTTATTCAACTGTATCAAAACAAGTGTACGAAACCAAAGAACATGTATCCAAGAGACTCGACCCATGAGCACTCCAGTACTCCCAGATAGCTAGTTCCACATCCATGAATCTAACATCCTGCAAGCATGCAGACAAGTGTGTCAGACGACGCTGGTGAGTTCAAAGTTTATTAACCCGTTTCGTTACCAGATACGAGTTTAAAACATTTCAGAGATTTGATGTTCTTAATAACTCGATTACCGCAGATGGCTCCAGATTATTTCCCTTCCCCAATGCTCTATCAAACATTGGTCGAGTGGTTAAGGTAATTAGTTCACGCTCGTCCTCCCCGGTATGGTGTGAGGGTGCCAAACCTAATAGCGCTATCAACCAATAACCCCGTTGCCTCCCCGGCAACCAATTCGGTATATGATGGGACTTAAATGATAGATATGAGTGTATTAACCAACATCCCAGGTTTACCATTCCAGTCAAACCCAATTACCCGACATTCCTCCCCGGAATGTTTACCAGATGTCCCTCCCCGGGACGCATGCTTGGAAAAAGAGCGGTGAACTCACCTTAGATTTGCTCGGTATATTACGTTACCCGTTCCAGTTAATCAACCAACCCTACCGTGGTTACCAATAATATCAGTTTCATAATCACCCAAGTCATGTATTTCACACAGATTGTATTTATCACAAAGATCACAGTATAACATGTAGCAGGTACTTAGTTTGCATACAAGTTCACATCCCATGAGCATGTCATGTAACAACTCATAACAGGTGAGTTTTCCACTCACACAACCAAATCAAATTTCTCATTTGCAATCAGCATTATTACCATACAATCAGATAATATTCATAAACACCAATAATCATAATCGTATTCATCACAGTGGGATGCCTTCACGGCGAAGATCCTTCTCGACGATGGTCTATACTTCGTCCACAATGATTGCGATGAAAGTTGACAATGTTCGTCAAAAAGGCACGTCGACGAAGAATGAAATCCTTCGTCGACTTTCGTTGTTCGTCTGAAGCTATTTGTCGCTAAACCTTAACAGACGGCCATACTCCCAAAACGGATCAAACTTTATAATTAAATCAGTTACTGATCATGCTCATAACAACCCTAATCAACATTCTAACAGTTAACAGTATCAATTATTCAACCAGATAACCAACACAATTGCATCAAACGTATTCGGTGTGTTACACTAACTCATCAAGTCCTAATCATCAAAACTACCAATATTCCAATACTAGTTCATCGACTAACATCATGAGTGATTTCAGTTTCTCAACAACGTAATAATCCATAACTGACCATCTAAGTCATTACTATTCATCCATACAAATGATTCGACACATATCAACAATCAATCACATTCACACAATCCATGGATAAAGTCTAATCGTTCTTAACTCCTATACACCAACACATAATCAGAGTTCAATTTAATGATGAGCCATACTAACCGGGAATGCTTAGGCTTCGAGGGAGAAGATCTTGATCGAGAGGGGTGGCACTTCGAAGGGTATCACAGTCGCTCCTAGTTTGGAAGAAGTCTAGGGTTTGCAATAGAGTAATTCTTGTGAGGCAATGAAACCCTACGTGTATATATGTTTGGATAGGCGAGCCTGGCCCTTCCTGGGCTTCAAAGGATTTAGGCCGGGAGCTGTTTTGAGCGACGAACCTGCTCGACGAAGGATACTCTTCGTCGAGATTGAAGGCGACGAAGGTTCAATCTTCGTCACATAGGGTTTTTTGCCAATTTGAGTTTTCGTTTTTCATTAACCAAAAGACATTACACATTTAGATCAAATAATCATCAGAATACTCTAATCATTCAAACAAACTACACATGACATAATCATAAAACAAATTGTCAAAATAGGATTGCGAAACAAGTGATTCATAGGAAAAGGATCTTGAAATCTCGTATTGTCACAAACAGGTCCAAACCTGTTTCTATTAAAATGAGTATTTTTCATGCGAGGCAAATGTGGCACTAAAACATTTTTTATCCATTTTTAGATTTTATATATATTTGTGTCATATATGATTAAGAACATTAGTTTAGTAATAATTTGACTTTTTTAATAGTAATGTGATTTATGTGGTTTCATTCATTTTATTGGTTACCATTTGATATATTCTTTTTAGTTAAACCTTAACATATTTGACATGTAAGAGACATATCATAATCCATATCGATTACCTGTTTAGGTTTCATATAAATTGTTAGGTGGCATTTCTTTCGTATGTATGTTTCGTATAAATTGTTAGGTGGCATTTCTTTCATATGGTTGTTCCCTTTAATTATATATACCTTTCACACTCTTCGTGTGGACTGTAGATACATGGCCTTTTATGGGATTTACGTCCTATTGTTGTTCCCTTATATTATACATACCTTTCACACTCTGTGGACTGTAGACTCGTGGTCTTTTATGGGATTTACGGCTTGCAATAGTTGTACGGCATTATTATATGATAACAATTGAGTTATGTTCTTAGGAGCAATACCTCTTTTGTTTTTTTATAATTATTATCTTGCAATGAAGTTTTTTTTTTTTAGTAAAAAGGGCTTATATGGTCTTCAAGTTTTGTCCTTTTTTTTCCTTAGGTTAAAGCTTTTTTTTATATAAATTCATTTTTTTTCTATATTTTGTGTCAGCTTGCAGTACAAGGTTACGTTTATATTTGCATATGTTTTACGTTACGTGACGGTATAAATTCACATTTTTGTTTGAAGATTTCTACCCTACCTTTTACGTCACGTGACAGTATAGATTAATGTTTTTATTTTACCATTTTCTCCTTTTGCCGCCGTTTCTTTTTTTACTAACCGGTTGCTTTTAACAGATTTTTAAAGCGTTCGGTTTTCTTAAACCGGTCTGCGCTTATCTCTAAATAAAGCATTTCGACGTGTTTATTATCCACATTTAAACTAACCCGTTGTAGTGTGTTACTGTCGTGTTTATCTTTATATATGTTATGTTCTAAATTTTGTTTGAATAACTTGGTTTTGGTATACAACGAGTTAACTTTTCTAAGATTTTCGCATATACCGTTGTGTCGTTTTTTTATCGGCACGTTCAAAGTTTCTTTATTTTTATCTACATTCCGAACCTGTTGCGGATTGCGAGTGGTAAGTCCTTGGTGTGCAATAATTGAGTGCCTTAATTAGAGTCGTTCCTGGGGATTTAAGTGGCTCGGCCGAGCCGACAAAAAGACCTTTGACCTAATGAATTAAGTAAACTATTTTTTTCTTAAATGAGGATTAATGTTATAGCAATAAAGATAGAAAAAATATAGGGTTGCTAAATTCATTGGTTTCTAATGTGTCAAAAATTTTCAACTCCATATAAAGTTCATCACCATCAATATCTGATTTTGAGTTTTTTAGTTTCTTATTTTTTAACTTTTTATTATTAACTATATTAGCTAGATGTTTAGATAATGGATATAGATCAAAATAAGACAAAGAACAATATGTTATAAGATTTTAGATATAGATAAAACATTGGGGTCCAGTAAGTTGTACCATTAAGTTTGTTGTACCATTAAGTTTTTATAGAGTGTCCAATAAGTTACATTAGATAGATGTTTGGATAATGGATATGAATCAAATTAAGATAAGGAACCCAATATATTATAAGATTTTAGATACGGATAAAAATACATTTTTGGGCTCAATATTGTAAGATTAAATTTTTATAACGATTTTTAGTTTCACTTTTCTTAAAAATATATATAAATATAAATTAGGCCCCCAAAAATTAGACATCGGCCAGGGTCCCCCACCCCCTACTCTGGCCTTGGTCTTTAGCTCGAATAAATTATCTCACTTTTAGTGTTTTATCTTTCTCTAATTCGTATTATAGAGTTTATCTCAAAACCTGAAGAATTTTAGAAGATGATATCTCAAAACTTGAAGAAATTGATTGTGATGTTTGTTATATCATTGATGATGATGATGAACCAAGTGGTGGGAGGACAAATGAAGATATCATGAGCGCTCAAGAAGCGAAAGATGGGTCGCTGCAACATTCTCAGCACTCTTTTTGTTACAGATCTCAATGTCAAATTCTTGTAGCAAAAGAATCCATCGTACCAACCTAGGTTTGGCATCCTGTTTGAATAGATATCGGAGGGCTGCATGATCTTTATACACAATGATCTTTGAAAGGACAAGATAAGACCAAAACTTATTAAACAAAGAGACCACAACCATGAGCTCTTTTTCCGTGGTGGTGTAGTGCTCCTGAGCATTGTTCAAGGTCTTGCTCAAATAATAGATCAGGTGATTTATCTCTTCTTTGACCCAAGACAACCCCAACTGCGAAGTCACTCGCATCGCACATCAGCTAAAATAGTGGAGTCCAATTGGGGGCTACCATAATTAGGGCATTCACCAACTTCTCCTGTAACAGAAATTATAATTGTTGATACATAATGTCTGATGCCTGCATCATTAGTTTTTGTATTTTGTAATGTATGGCAGAGTTAACGTGTGTGTTTGATGTTTTGTGTCTGTTTTGTTGATGCGCAAGAGCGAAATGCCGCACATGAGTTATTCACAACGCATCAGTCTTGCTTAATGGTGTCATGCACTAGTCCATGTCATGTTTATATATAGGAAGTGTTATGCGCCATTTTTAGTAGTTGTCACATTTGGAGCTTTTTTATTGGTGTTAAGTTGTAACGTTGCCTAAATTATGTGTGAAATATACGAAAAAGTTTACTTACCTTCTCTTGTTATAATCACATCTCATTTGTTGGATTCCGAACTTTAAATTACGATATAAGTAGATGATTCTCGTTTACATCAAGGAACAAGATCAAAATAGAGACTTTCAACTGGAATCAAAGCATAGGCTCATTCTACAAGTAATTGTGCCAAACAATTGGACGAGCTTGACAAATTTGGACATTTTTGTACGTTTTTTTGTGAAATTTTGGACATTGGATGGTTAAAATTGACTAAAAACGAAGCATCATAATCCTAAAATATAGATACATCAAAACTAGTCAAAATTTACATGTGAAAATCATCAAAATTGCATAAACAACATGTCAAAATTTGCAATCAGCAGCTTAACTCGCATGACAGGACTACGCATGTCCTCATGCGCAGCACATAACGTGATACGTAGTAGCATCATACGCTATTTGTGATACTCTGGTTTTGGCCATACGCTACTTTAGTGATACATTGTATTTTCTTAGGAAGTGTGTCATACACAATTTTGAGTGATATGCAAGGGTAAAGAGGTTATTTGTCACATGCTGCTTTAAGTGATACACAGGGGTATTTTGGTCATTTGGTTATGCGGTGTTTTTCTCAAAGTTGTGGGTATTTTTGTCTAATTGTTGAAAGTCTTCAAGATGGGTGATTATCAAGCTTTCATGGCTAAATCCGGGATAGTGCAAACATTGAATCTAGATAATACGATGGGTGCGGACAACAATGCACCAAAGTTACTGCATTTTGAAAGATTTTCCACATTGGAAGGAGAGATTTGAAGGTTTTATCTTGAGGTAGAATACAAATTTGTTTATCATGATAAAGGCGGATTATATTCGATGGCCGGTTAATGAGAATATAAACACTTATGTTTCGATATCAAAGCTCGATGAGGGAGATAAGATTAAGTTGGATTGGGAGAAAAAGATGTTTGACCAACTCCAATAGGCACTCATTGATAATATGCTACACATGTTCAAGAGCCAGAAAACTTCAAGATCTCTGTGGAATGTTCTGCATGATAAGTACTACGGTAAGACATATATGATACAGAGCAATAAAGGCCTTATAAAAAAAATCTTGAGATTTTCATAAGCACTATAAGAAAATGAAGCTAATGTAACCCCGGTAAAATGTTGCATTAGGCCTTGAAAAGGTTGCAACAGGCCTAATGAAAACTTTTATCGAGGGCACATTGGATTTAAATAATCCAACATTTTTGGTATTAGCCAATAATAATCCCAACTGTATTTATTCCCAACTGTAACAACCCTCAAAATTTTCCTAACAACACGTAATTGAAACCCCGAACGCGCACAACAAGAACCAGCACGAAAAACAAGAAAACCTGATTTTTGTCACCGTTACGTGGTGCGACAAGACGGTCATGAACTGGTGCATGGTGCGACGGGTCCATATTCTCTAGATGCCACATGTTGCCACATGGAAAGGCTAGATTCGCTGACTCAGCAACCCTAAACCCTAGCCACCTCCGTCGCGTGGCGCGACAGTGTCTTGTGTGCCCGTCGCATGGCGTGACGGCGCCCCTTTTCAGCTATATATAGAGCTAGGTTAGGACAGTTTCACTTATAGCTTTTGATTTCAAAATCAACCTCTCTGACCTTTACTTCTCTGTTTCCAAATCTCTGTCCCGATTCCTGTGTACGAAAACCTAATCGCTGAAATGATACCCTATCCGATTGATCTAAAACCCTAGCAACGAAAAGCTGAAGTTCCGCTTGAATGAGGTGATACTTTATACGTTGCGGTTTCGATCTCGTGATTATCATTAGAGTTTGATTTGGTTTCTCACGCTAATACGTATTACAATTGTATCTAGGACCTAGAACTTACCTGGAGGCTTTAAGAAAACTTAGCGGTTAAGAAAACGTAGTGGCTAAGAAAACTTAATAGGTAAGAAAACTTAATAGCTAAGGAAACTTAACAGCTAAGGAGCTAAGGAAACTTAACAAGAAAGAAAACTTAACAGCTAAGTAAGATACTCAGTTAAACAACTATATAAGTTAATAATTAAACAGCTAAGTAAGTTAAATAGTTAAACAACTAAGTAAGTCAATCAGTTAAACAACTAAGTAAGTTAAACAGTTAAACAGCTAAGTAAATTCAACAGGTAAACAACTAAGTAAACTTAATAGGTAAGGAAACTTAATAGGTAAGTAAACTTTATTGGTAAGTAAACTTAATGGATAAGGAAACTTCCTTGCTAAGAAAAGAATCTTCCTTGCCTATTAAAAGGGAAACCATAGACTTCATTCTTGTTCATTCCTTCATTCTTTTCTCTCTCGACTTCTACTGCGTTGGTGTAATAAAACCATGTATCGCCGATACGATACTTTGTCCGATCAGTCAGAAAACCATCCAACGAACGCCAAAGCTGTGCCTGAATAAGGCGAGACTTTGGGAATATACGTTGTGGTTTTGATCTCGTGACCATCCTTAGGTTTGATTTGGTTTTACACTAATACGTGTTATACTCTTTTTAAGTAGATGCTTAATTATCAGAAGACTCAGAACTATAAACTTACTGTTAATCGAGATGCTTAGTTATCAGAAGGCTTAGAATCAGAATGCCTGTTAAATCAGAACGATAGACCTACAAGATGAGTCATTCTCTTCTATCAAATGCTTTCAATACCATAAATGTTTTCCAATTGTTACTTATATTATAGTGATTAAGTCTTTATATTCTTACTGAAAAACTACTATCAATTTGAGGGGTTTTGTATACATTACTTGCTATACTTTGCTATTTGGACAACGGGATAGCCAAATAGTGATATGACCACAATCATGGGAACTGTCGAGTGAGAAACACCTTTGGGTAGTTGTAAGATATAAACAAATGTAAAAACCCTTAATTTTATAATTATAAGAAAATGTCTGTTTATACAAACGAATGAACTCACTAGTATTTCCCATTTCCCGCTAATCAAATATTTTTAAACATGTTTCAGGTGATTTACAGTAAATCTGAATAAGAGTTGTTATGCGGCACCAAAAGGCTTAAAGGAGTGGCTTGTTTTATCAATTAAATTAAGAAACGGTGTTTTATATTCTGGGGTTATTCCCTCTTAAAAGCTTTTTTATAAGACGTGGGGTTTATCCCCATTTGAGATAAATAAGTTCTGGTGCTGATAAACTCTGTTATTTTTCCTAACTCACGGTCCTGATGAAATTTTCGCTGCAATGTTTTCAAAATAACCACCAGTACCACTTGACGGTTCACGGCTCCTGTCCAGGGTGTGGTGGTGGGTTGTGATAGAAGGTGGTATTAGAGCCACTGGTTTAAGAAAAAATGGTGTTGTGATAATACCTAAGCTTAAATGAAAGAGTTAGGAAATTAATATTAAATGGTAACAGCCAGGATATTATCTAGACTTTAACTTAAGGGAGAAGACTTAATATAAGCTTCGAGATAAGCTAATTACTTGCATTGGTAAAGTGTGATGGGTGTTGGTATGCCATAGGATGATGATTAGAACAATGTAAGTACGGTAAATAAGCAGTAACACTTGACCACTGTTATTTCTTGTTTATCGGTACTACTCGGTTCTAGAATATAATCCGTCATGTGAATGATAATTTCCTTGCTCCCTTAAGGATAATATGTATGTATGTGTATATATATATATATATATATATATACATATAAGAAAATCTAAAGGCCACAGTATTTGGCGATTTTCGGATAAATCGTGAGCATGTGTGTGTCGATGGTAATTTTAGATTACTTTATTATTAACCTCTCGTATACATCTATAATTGAAGTGTCGAACACTATTCCATTTGATCCTCTGTCTCGTAACTCGCACGGCAAAAATGTAATCAAGAACGATGGGAACCCTTTTATGGGGACACCATCGAAAGTATAAGAATTGCCAAGGCGTTGCCTAAGATTACTGACGCCATTAGGGAACCTAAGTTATGCTAGGATTGAAGACATAAAAAAGTATTGCTAAAACTTATGCAAATTTAGTGTGAATGAAAATAATTCTATTTTCATTAAGAGCTCTTAAGAAAATGAAAGTAACTGAGACTAGATGCACTTACAAGGAATATTCTCACCTGTAATCCTACTGAGATTACTAGTAATAAAATAGCTATTACGGCAATACATGGGTTGCAAATGACTAAAGATGTCCTAACCATTACTAAATGTGCTGAGAAGGGCGAAGTAATATATGCTTCGAATCTTTTCAAATGAGGCATTAGAATGATGAGACATGATCTTCCAAGCACAAGATCATAAAATGGATTAGAATTTAAAAAAAATGACAGAAAGGAAATTTTGTCCGCCTCATAAAAGAAACAAATGGCAACAAAGTTCCTAAATCACCAAATGATTGGTGTAAATTTTCATGAGTATGCGACAAAAATTCTTCGGATATGTGATAATGGTACCGGATCCGCCATCATTAGAACTTGTGTTGACTTCCCAATATATTTGGGGATTGGTCCGTCAGATCCGTGATTTGATAATGGCAACTAGACCACAAAACTATTAGCGGTGTGGTCGAGTTAGCAAAAAAAAAGTTTGACCAATGGATTGATATCTGGACACAAGGAAGGAGAACGTGGAAAAGAAGAACTGTACATGTTTCCATTATGAGCAGGACTGACACATGCCTCTAAGAACAAAACAAAAACAAACAAATATCCCAAGAGAGCATTTTCCTCACAGCACAGGAAGCAACAATGATTCTTGAGGTAATTGCTGAATTCTGTTGAGATTCGTAAGCCAACAGGAGAAGCGATCACAATACAAGGAGACAAGCTGACAAAATTCCTCTCTGCAATGAAAGTTTCAAGCTATATACTGAAGCATGGAGTAGTGCATATGATCTCTGTGATCATTTACACCAATGAAAAGGAACTACAAGAGATTCCGGTAGTATCGGGATATCCAGACGATCTACCTGGACTACCACCTGATCGTGAGATGTAACACCTCGAAAATTCATGACCAATAAAATAAGGACACGTGTCATGTGTTACAAACGTGTTATGAAAAACGGATCCAGATAAAGATGTACGGTCGGATTTAAAAGCGTCGACATGTTAATTTATACCTCTGAGCGACCTATTAATAAATCCCTAACCATGATATATTTAATCAACATCTAAATGATGTAAATAAATATGGTTGTCCTAAATAATAAATTGATTATAACCTAAGTCATGGATCCAATATGAATTCTTGGTATTTCCGACATTTAAAAACCTCCCACAAAGATCTAAATTGTGTAAGTAGATGCAAGACATGCAAGAGCTGAAAACTTGGTCCCCTATACTGAAAATAAGCACAAGATTCGGACTTGTAAGAAATGCATGAGCAAAGCCTAAAAGTTGCAAAAGTTTTTGTCTCTGATTACGGACCGTAAGAGCTCAGGCTTACGGTCCGTAAAGGGCAGCTTACGGACCGCAAGCTTGAGCTCTTACGGTCCGTAAGGCTGTCGTTGGCAGCAGAAGTGGACAGCTGCCTGTTCAGCCTGTTCCACCGCCTTAGATAAGTGGTTTTCGAAAATCTAGGGTCTTGCAACTGGTTTTGGCATCATATGGACACCTGGGATGATCTTGCAACACATGTAGACTAGTTTGGCATGATCTTATGCATTTGGGTTCAATATATAAGAAGATGAAGTTGCAACCATTTATGTTCACTACATTCAAACTCAATTCAACTGATCTCTGGAGCTCTCTGGACAGCAACCAACTTCTCTTAGGATCCATAAGCATACTTAGGACTCTTGTAAGCGTCCTTAATCCTTTTTATTTCAGTTTAGCTTAGTTAATTAGCTAAAAGTCAAACCGTCGTAATTAAGATTTGACTTCGAGATTAATTAAAATTTGCTCAGTCAAATATCGAATTAAAAGTACCTATAAGTAGGTAATTATGTGGGTAATAAAACCTTAAAAGGGTACTCTTTGATTCCCACTCTAACTAGGTCAATTGTCGGGTCAAAGCTAACTTTAAAAAGTCAACAAAATACTTATTTTCAAATTAATACATACTTAGCAATGTAGGATCCATGTAACCTGTTTTATCATTAATATAACTTGGTAATTAATGTAAGAACATGTCTAAACATGTTCTCCCCGACAATTTTCAGTTTAGGCTCGGTTCGGAACCGAAAGTCGTATAGTTTGACTTTCGCTTTGACTTTCAGTTCTGACCCAATGTAGCATGTTTTAGAAATGCCTTAGAGCCTTATTTGGACCAGGTGTCATATTAGTATAACCCTCTGTGATTATACACCTTGGTTCAATAGTTATTCGATTCATATGCAATGTTCCGTTATATGCTTAAATGTTGACTATTATGCCCTTGTCACCTTAAAACGTAAATTTTGAAAATGTAAAAGAGTAGAAACCTTGATTACTAATTATTAGGCTTGTCCCTAAAATTTGACATCAGTTTGAGGTCAAGATTAGAAGTTATGCTCATTAGCGTAAATAAGAAACTTTTTAGTAATCAAATGGCATAATTAGCATATAGCTTATCTAAACCTAATTTTTGATTTTGAAACTTTTTACCTACTGATGTAATATAATATTTTGGGATTTTTAAAGATTTTTAATAAATTTTAGGCTGAGCATAACATAGGGTTGTAGCTTTAATTCGGTTATTGCCGGTTTTGCCCTTTTGGGCTATAAAATGAGTTTTACCAATCTTTTTTACCCCAAACCTTTTGCTACTGATTTTATATGATAAATAAATTATTTTAAACCTTCTGGAATAATGAAAATATCAACTTTCTATATAGAACCCGGAAATGGCTTCAAATCGCCTTTTTTAAACGTTTTTAACGCATAGTATGTATTAAAACTATTTTACACATATAAGGTTGATACCTACTGATATTTTAAGTATATTTTTATACATTAACAGAAAGCTAAAGTTTTAAACTCAGATTTCCAGATTTGACCTTTAAAGGCTATGTGAAATTACCAAAATACCCCTAAGGTGCATAGTTTGGTTTTAAATGATAAATTTCACACATAGATTATACCCTACTGATATAACTTAGTAAATCAAGTATTTTTACTGATTACATCAGACCCGAAACTCTTTTATAAGCTTTTAAATGACCAAAATGCCCTTACGGGGCATAATTTGAGTTTAAATCTGTTTTGGGCATAATAGAAGATATCTTACTGATGTCACAACATATTTAATGCATATTAACTTAGGAAACTTGCTTATGATTCTTTTGGTTACTCGTTACACACTTTTCGCATTCGGATCGGCTTATGTAATTAGTTTGCATATATTAGCCGAAACGGGTCAAACCAAATCGATTTTGTCTCAAAATCCAGAATGTGTTTGAGTTACCCATATTAAACCAGTGTCCAAGCTTGTCGGGTCAAAACCACATTGTAAACCGGTCTTCGCCTTATCATGCGTTTGAACCGTGTCTTCCTTTTGAAAACTAACCGGTCTAAGTCTAAACTTAATTAAAGACACGTTAGGATTCTAATAGGTTATTATAAACCTTCGTTCCAGATTAGGAGCCCAGTAAAGGCTACCTGTACTTGCTGTATTTGAGTTATACATTGCTCAGGTAAATACTCTTAACTTATTTTCCCTATACAGGCTTGGGATACGATATTATAATAATACCGCTTGGTCGGGTGTGTAGTCATTTAAATCGGATTGTGATTAATGTATCTACATAACTCGTTTAATATGTATTATTTGGTGTATGGCCTTTGGGGGTTAAATGACCATGTCCCGGATACCCTTGGCATCATTCGAAGAAATGGCCACGACCTAAGCTCGGGGTGTAGGCGTACACCTGACAGATGCATTATGTAAAAACTGGTAATCCACTTAAAGGAAAAAAAATCCTTCTGGGCATTATACCTGTGGCGTGTCAATTAATCTAGACCGGCCCTACAAACCGGCCCTAATGGACGACAAATAAGTAAAACTGTATACATGATTATTTTTGAATAATTGTCCCAAGTTATAAAACATATTTTTGCCGAAGTGCATCCAAATCAATTTTCAAACTCTTTTCAAAATGAGTCAGTTAAGTTGTATTTACCAGTGTAAACTGACGTATTTTCCAAAAAGGCTAAGTGCAGGTGCTATACGCAATAGGCTGGATACTCCAGGCAATAATAATCAAGTCTCGCAAGCTCTAGATGTCGAAGTCTGTTGAACAATTTTCCTTTTTATTTTGATCCGCCTGTGGATCTGTTTCAACTACATTGTGATACTTAATATTACAATTTATTTGGTTGAAATGAATCTATCTTTTGCTTCCGCTGTGCATTTAAATATTGTGTTGTTTGACTATGATGATATCAACTACGTTCCCCACTGGGCCCACCGGTAATACGTGGAAATATCAGGGTGTGACAAGTTGGTATCAGAGCCAACACTGAGTGAATTAAACACTAGCCTTTTGTGTTTAATCTCAGTTACACAATTGCACATTCCTCAAATTTTTTAGTCTAGACAAAGAACATTGGACAAATCCTGATTTTGTTTTAAATTTTTGTCTTTTATATATTCTTTGTTGTTATTTTTGCTTATGATTGACAGGTCTAAATATGCCGCCAAGGTTCCTTAGGAGAAAAGGAAAGTCACCTGTAGCAGGCCACGACCAGGAGGCCGGACCTTCTCAGAGACGAACCTCACCCATCCCTGTTAGCACCAGTCCACAGGGAGACTGGAGGGCGCATCTGCAGCCAGCCAGACGGTCTGTCTCGTTAGCTTCGTCACCGTCTTACCTTCACTCTTTTGGACCCCATTCAGAAAATGAGCCCGAAAACCCACAGCCTTCATTTATCCCTCTCCAGCGGTCCAACTCACGCCATTCCTTTGATAACCCGTCACATATCTTCCGTAGCTGGTTCAACCCGGCAAACTACCTCGAAGAACCAGTGGGTATTAACCCATTGGGACCTGAAGATCACTTTTCTGGAGATCACGCCATGGATATGGATGAAGATACTGACCCTACTGAACCACCGACCGGTACCCCCACACATCCCATAGAAATTTCTGATGGGTCATCTTTTCATGGATCACCTTACCGTGGTCCAGATAGCTACCAAGCAAGATTCAACCAGTTCGAATGGCATTTCACACCCTCTTACCATTCAACGCCTCAGCAGCAGCAGCCATCGTATCCTTCCAAGGACTCTCGCTTTGTGGCAGTTACCCCGCCACCACCACCACCTCAGCAGCAGCCTCCTGAGCCACCGAGGCGAAGGAGAACAAATGCACGAATGTCTGTGCAAGGAAGAGGAGTGCGTATCAGCACCCCTCAACCATCGAGTGGCAGCCACTACCCGCCGCTCCGAGAAGACCAGCAGATGGGGGGACCTTCAAACCCCAACCCGGAAGAAAACTCTGCACGTGCCATGCCACCACCGTTGGGTTTTGACAACCCAATTCCCATGTATGCTGGCCCAGCAACGTATAATCCCTTTGAGCAGCCGGCTCACTCCAGCTTCAATTATGCTGAGATCGACCCATACCTAGCGGCGTGGAACTACAATGCTCTTAACCCCGAAGGGGCTTACGGAACTCCTTGGGGAGTTGGATACCCAGCTTATGGATATCAACATCAACCGCCTCTGCGACCTCCACATCAGCCGTAGCCGCAGGTACCACGGTTTTCCCCACCAGAACGGGAGGAAATTCTCCAAAGACTGGACCAGGTTGAGCAAGAGGTTCACAGAGATCGCAGGGAACGACAAGGTTTCTTCAAGGGATTGGCAAGTTTAATAAAAGGGAAAAGCAAGAAGGACCATTGAACCCTTTAAATTGTTGGTTGTATTTCCTTATTATCAATTCAGCCCCTGCGTGGGCATGCCTTTTTGTTAAACCCCTGCGAGGGTATGTCTTTTTGTATTCTGCCCCTGCGTGGGCATGTTTTTCTGTTTTGACCCTTGCGTGGGTATGTCCTTTGTATTCTGCCCCTGCGTGGGCATGTATTTCTGTTGACCCCTACGTGGGTATGTTTGGTTATTTAAGCCCATGCGTGGGCGTGTTATTTTTGTAGAAGTCCCGCTTAGGGCAAAATTGTACTTGTTAAATTTTTATGGAATGGTTAATTTGAATTTTTATTTTTAACAATTATGTGCATAAACATAAAATGTGAAATAAATAACATTCCTACTAAAAGATCTACCATTATAATAAAATGGCAAAAATCTAAAAAGGACCAGACCTAGCCACGTGTCATATTAAGACAGGGCCAAGATGGTAGTTCCATAATTAGGTTCAGATCCATATTAACCTCTCAATTTAGGATTTATTCTGCGTTAAATATTAAAAAGAATCTTAAAGGTAAAACCTAGCCTAAATGTCGTTGCAGACATGGCCAAGATGGTAAAACCTATTAAAAAGATTCCAATCCTAGTTAACATCTGAAGACATGTTAACGCTCTTGGCAAGATGTGATTCGATAAAATCACATAAGTCATCCTTGAATTTGGTTATTCCAATTTCCCTTATTTAAAATAACCATCCCTTAGAGATGAAGTGCCTACGGGCTATAACTAACGTCCTCTGAGACTAAAGACAGTGGTAGCCTACAACTCCCTGTCAAGAAAAGGTAATGAACTTTGATTCAAACCTTAATGCCTCGATTCCATAAAATCTAGGCTTTTAACCTAAATTTGTCTACGTGACTAGGCCTTTTGTGCTATTATTAACTTATAATTTAGGATTATGATAAAGATCCTGACTAATTATATATTTAACAAATTAACTAAAATGGCTATTAAAACCATGGTTAATAAATCATCAATAGCGATAGTACTGTTTATGCTTCTAAATAAACCTTGTTCTTATTTTCTATATGTAGCAATTAAAGCTACATGGTTAGGTCAGAAGAGGTAAACAGTCATCGGGTGGAAAACCATGAAAATACTAAGATACATGTGACCGGTGCGGAGCTGCAAGCATTAGTAGATAATGTTGTTACAGGAGCTATAGAGCGGCAGTATAATGAATCTAGCGGGACTCGAAGTAGGACCCTATCCGCACCACATTCCAAACCGAAGACTCATTCCGAGGCTCACAGCAAGCCATCCTCTAAGAAAGATGAGCCAAAGAGAGATGATGATCAACATTCATCTAATCAAAACAGTGTTCCATCTAAAAAGATAGTGTTTGATGATAAACCACGTACCAAGTCCTGTACCTATAAGTACTTTGTTTCCTGCAAACCCCGGGATTTTACTGGGGAGAAAGGGGCAATTGATTGTATGACCTGGTTAGATGAAATGGACACTGTAGTTGACATCAGCGGATGTGCTGAAAGGGATGTAGTGAAGTATGTATCCCAATCATTTAAGGCAGAGGCACTGGCATGGTGGAAGTCTCTCATTCAAGCTGCTGGAAAGATCCCACTCTACAATTTGTCATGGGATCAGTTCGTTGCTCTCATTAAGGAGAATTATTGCCCACAGCATGTGGTTGAAAGAATTGAATCAGATTTCTTATCGTTGGTGATGAAGAATTTAGATTGTCAAGCTTACCTCACCAGTTCCAATACCCTGTCTAGGCTGGTTCCGTATCTCGTAACCCCGAAACCCAAAAGGATTGCTCGCTTCATTGGGGGTTTAGCCCCAGAAATTAAAGCCAGTGTTAAGGCGTCCAGAACTGCTACTTTCAGATTAGTAGCTGATCTATCTCTGTCCCTTACCTTGGACGCGGTCAGGCTAAGATCGCTCAGGAATTCCAAAGAAGGCAAGAGAAAGCGTGAGGATGATAACTCACGAAGATCTGAAAAGAGGCATAAAGGTAGCGCTGACTTCAAGAAGAAGTTTGGATCCAACAAGGGTAGCCAACAAGCTGAGGAAAAGCCAAGGTGCAAGATTTGCCAAAAACGCCACTTTGGAAAGTGTAGACTTGAGTCCAAGTCTAAGTCAGGAGCACCTGCGTGTGGGTTATGCAAGTCTAAAGAGCATAAGACTGTTGATTGCAAGAAGATTAAAGATGCCACATGCTACAACTGCAATGAGAAAGGGCACATTAAAACCAATTGCCCAAAATACGCCAAGAAGCCGGAAGAGGTCAAGAAGACCAATGCTTGGGTCTTCAGGATGGATGCAAAGGAAGCTGTTCAGGACGACAATGTGATCACTGGTACCTTCCTCATAAATGATGTCTATGCAAGAGTATTGTTTGATTCAGGAGCTGATAAATCACTTGTAGATAATAAGTTTTGCAAATTGCTGAATTTACCTGTTAAAACCCTAAGTGTGAAATACGAGGTGGATTTAGCTGATGGTACCTTAGAAACCGCGTCAACCGTGTTAGATGGATGTTTCATATCCATTAGGAACCATCCCTTTCCATTGTCCCTACTTCCTTTGAAGTTAGTCGGTTTTGACATAGTTATAGGCATGGATTGGTTATCTCGTAACCAAGCCCAGATAGTGTGCAATAAGAAGCAAGTGGTGATCAAGACCCCTTCGGGTGAGCCACTTACCATTCAGGGAGATACCCAGTATGGACTGCCTGAGCAAGTGTCTATGCTCAAGGCATCTAGATGTTTGAAGAATGGTTGTGTCATTTATATGGCACAAGTGACTATTGATGAGCAGAAACCCAAGATTGAAGATATTCCAGTCATTTCTGAGTACCCTGAAGTTTTCCCTGAAGAACTACCTGGTTTACCACCAGATAGGCAAGTAGAATTCAGAATTGGCATCATTCCCAGAGCAGCGCCTGTCGCAAGAGCGCCCTATAGGTTGGCACCAACAGAGATGAAGGAATTGAGGACACAACTAGATGAATTGCTAGCCAAAGGTTTCATTAGACCTAGTTCGTCTCCTTGGGGAGCGCCAATTCTATTTGTCAAAAAGAAGGATGGATCGATGCGTCTGTGCATCGATTACCGTGAGCTTAATAAGGTTACTATCAAGAATAGATATCCTTTTCCCAGGATCGACGATCTGTTCGATCAATTACAAGGGGCAAGCTACTTCTCTAAGACCGATTTGAGGTCAGGCTATCATCAATTGAAGGTTAAAGATGAAGATGTACACAAGACTACATTTAGGACTCGCTATGGTCATTACGAGTTCCTAGTGATGCCTTTTGGGCTCACTAATGCACCTGCCGCATTCATGGATCTCATGAATCGCGTCTGCAAGCCTTACTTGGACAAATTTGTCATCGTTTTCATCGACGACATTCTCATTTACTCGAAAAGCCAAGCTGACCATGAGAAGCATCTCCATTGCATTCTTAAGCTACTTCAACAAGAAAAGCTCTATGCCAAATTTTCAAAGTGTGAATTTTGGCTTCGCGAAGTCCAATTCCTTGGGCATGTTGTTAGTGAGCGTGGTATCCATGTAGATCCCGCTAAGGTTGAAGCTGTTATGAACTGGCAGGAACCCAAGACGCCTAGGGAGATTCGCAGTTTTCTAGGACTAGCAGGATACTACAGGCGATTTATTGAAAACTTCTCAAGAATTGCAGCACCCCTGACTCTACTCACCCGCAAGAATAACAAGTTTGACTGGGGGCCTAAGCACCAAGAATCTTTCGATATTTTGAAGCAGAAGTTGAGCAACGCTCCTGTATTGACGTTACCCGATGGAATTGATGAGTTTGTAGTATATTGTGATGCATCACACACCGGTATGGGCTGTGTACTTATGCAGAAAGGAAAAGTTATTGCCTATGCTTCACGTCAGTTAAAGGTGCACGAGAAGAACTACACCATCCATGACTTGGAGCTGGGTGCCGTTGTATTTGCACTAAAACTGTGGAGACATTACTTATATGGAACCAAGTGTGTGATCTATTCTGATCACAAGAGCCTTCAACATCTGTTCAATCAGAAGGACTTGAACATGAGACATCGACGTTGGATGGAAACTTTGAATGATTATGACTGTGAGATAAGATACCATCCCGGCAAGGCAAATGTGGTTGCTGATGCCTTAAGCAGGAAGGAAAGAGTGAAGCCTATAAGAATCAATGCCAAGAGCATTGAGATAAAGAATAGCTTGAATGAGAGATTATTGGCTGCACAGAAGGAAGCTATCTTGGAAACTAACTACCCTGATGAAAAGCTAGGAGTAACTGAGGAGCAGTTATCCCATGGCAAGGACGAAATTCTGAGGTTAAATGGACGAATACGGGTTCCAATTTATGGAGGACTTCGGGATATCATCCTCTAGGAAGCCCACAGTTCCAAATATTCCGTTCATCCCGGAGCTGATAAGATGTACCAGGATCTGAAGGCAAACTATTGGTGGATAGGCTTGAAGAAGTCTATAGCTGCCTATGTAGCTAAATGTTTGACGTGCGCACAAGTCAAAGCTGAACACCAAAAGCCGTCAGGTTTGCTACAACAGCCTGAACTCCCCACCTGGAAGTGGGAGATGGTGACAATGGATTTCATCACCAAGTTGCCAAAGACAAGGAAAGGAAATGATACTATATGGGTAATAGTAGATAGACTGACTAAGTCAGCACATTTCCTACCTATTAAGGAGACTTATAGCTCCGACATGTTAGCCCAATTGTACGTGGATAAGATTGTATCTCTGCATGGTGTACCAGTGTCAATAATCTCTGACAGAGATACCAGATACACATCACATTTTTGGAAAAGTTTCCAACAGTCTTTGGGCACGTGCTTGAATTTTAGTACAGCTTACCATCCTCAGACAGATGGACAGAGTGAGCATACCATCCAAACTTTGGAAGACATGCTTCGTGCATGTGTGATTGACTTAGGTGGTAGTTGGGATAACCACCTGCCATTGATCGAGTTCTCCTATAACAATAGCTATCATACAAGCATTAAGGATGCGCCTTTTGAGGCATTATATGGTAGAAAATGCAAAACGCCTATTTGTTGGGCGGAAGTAGGAGAAGTTCAATTATCAGGACCTGACTTGGTCTTTGAAACGACAGACATGATTGTCCAGATTCGTGACCGCCTGAAAGCTGCCAGGGATAGGCAGAAAAGTTATGCTAATAAAAGACGAAAACCTCTCAAGTTCGAGATTGGTGATAAAGTTTTTCTTAAAGTATCATCCTGGAAGGGAGTGATGCGATTTGGTAAGAAATGTAAGTTAAGCCCGAGGTATATAGGACCATTCGAGATTATCGAATGTGTTGGGTCAGTGGCTTACAAGTTAAACTTACCTGAAGAGATCAATGGTATTCATAATGTATTCCAGATCTGCAATCTAAAGAAATGTCTAGCAGATGAATCGCTAGCCATACCACATACAGATGTGCACATAGATGAGAGCTTGAAATTTGTGGAGAAACCTTTGTCGATTAAGGATCGACGGGTTAAGAAGCTTCGGAGGAAGCATGTACCTATCGTAAAGTTAAATGGGATGCCCGAAGAGGTCCCGAGTACACGTGGGAGGTAGTGTCTACCATGAAGGAAAAGTACCCTCATTTGTTCCAGTAAATCTCGAGGTCGAGATTTCTTTTAAGGGGGTGAGGATGTAACACCTCGAAAATTCATGACCAATAAAATAAGGACACGTGTCATGTGTTACAAACGTGTTATGAAAAACGGATAGCGTCGACATGTTAATTTATACCTCTGAGCGACCAATTAATAAATCCCTAACCATGATATATTTAATCAACATCTAAATGATGTAAATAAATCTGGTTGTCCTAAATATTAAATTGATTATAACCTAAGTCATGGATCCAATATGAATTCTTGGTATTTCCGACATTTAAAAACCTCCCACAAAGATCCAAATTTTGTAAGTACATGCAAGACATGCAAGTGCTGAAAACTTGGTCCCCTATACTGAAAATAAGCACAAGATTCGGACTTGTAAGAAATGCATGAGCAAAGCCTAAAAGTTGCAAAAGTTTTTGTCTCTGGTCATCGGTTACGGACCGTAAGAGCTCAGGCTTACAGTCCGTAAAGGGCAGCTTACGGACCGCAAGCTTGAGCTCTTACGGTCCGTAAGGCTGTCGCTGGCAGCAGAAGTGGACAGCTGCCTGTTCAGCCTGTTCCACCGCCTTAGATAAGTGGTTTTCGAAAATCTAGGGTCTTGCAACTGGTTTTGGCATCATAGGGACACCTGGGATGATCTTGCAACACATGTAGACTAGTTTGGCATGATCTTATGCATTTGGGTTCAATATATAAGAAGATGAAGTTGCAACCATTTATGTTCACTACATTCAAACTCAATTCAACTGATCTCTGGAGCTCTCTGGACAGCAACCAACTTCTCTTAGGATCCATAAGCATACTTAGGACTCTTGTAAGAGTCCTTAATCCTTTTTATTTCAGTTTAGCTTAGTTAATTAGCTAAAAGTCAAACCGTCGTAATTAAGATTTGACTTCGAGATTAATTAAAATTTGCTCAGTCAAATATCGAATTAAAAGTACCTATAAGTAGGTAATTAAGTGGGTAATAAAACCTTAAAAGGGTACTCTCTGATTCCCACTCTAACAAGGTCAATTGTCGGGTCAAAGCTAACTTTAAAAAGTCAACATAATACTTATTTTCAAATTAATACATAATTAGCAATGCAAGATCCATGTAACCTGTTTTATCATTAATATAACTTGGTAATTAATGTAAGAACATGTCTAAACATGTTCACCCAGACAATTTTCAGTTTAGGCTCGGTTCGGAACTGAAAGTCGCATAGTTTGACTTTCGCTTTGACTTTCAGTTCTGACCCAATGTAGCATGTTTTAGAAATTCCTTAGAGCCTTATTTGGACCAGGTGTCATATTAGTATAACCCTCTATGATTATACACCTTGGTTCAATAGTTATTCGATTCATATGCAATGTTCCGTTATATGCTTAAATGTTGACTATTATGCCCTTGTCACCTTAAAACGTGAATTTTGAAAATGTAAAAGACTAGAAACCTTGATTACTAATTATTAGGCTTGTCCCTAAAATTTGACATCAGTTTGAGGTCTAGATTAGAAGTTATGCTCATTAGCGTAAATAAGAAACTTTTTAGTAATCAAATGGCATAATTAGCATATAGCCTATCTAAACCTAATTTTTGATTTAAAACTTCTTACCTACTGATGTAATATAATATTTTGGGATTTTTAAAGATTTTTAATAAATTTTAGGCTGAGCATAACATAGGGTTGTAGCTTTAATTCGGTTATTGCCGGTTTTGCCCTTTTGGGCTATAAAATGAGTTTTACCAATATTTTTGACCCAAAACCTTTTGCTACTGATTTTATATGATAAATAAATTATTTTAAACCTTCTAGAATAATCAAAATATCAACTTTCTATATAGAACCCGGAAATGGCTTCAAATCGTCCTTTTAAGCGTTTTTAACGCATAGTATGTATTAAAACTATTTTACACATGTAAGGTTGATACCTACTGATATTTTAAGTATATTTTTATACATTAACAGTAAGCTAAAGTTTTAAACTCATATTTCCAGATTTGACCTTTAAAGGCTATGTGAAATTACCAAAATACCCCTAAGGTGCATAGTTTGGTTTTAAATGATAAATTTCACACATAGATTATACCCTACTGATATAACTTAGTAAATCAAGTATTTTTACTGATTACATCAGACCCGAAACTCAGAATTATAGTTAAACTCTTTTATAACCTTTTAAATGACCAAAATGCCCTTACGGGGCATAATTTGAGTTTAAATCCGTTTTGGGCATAATAGAAGATATCTTACTGATGTCACAACATATTTAAGGCATATTAACTTAGGAAACTTGCATATGATTCTTTTGGTTACTCGTCACGCACTTTTCGCATTCGGATCGGCTTATGTAATTAGTTTGCATATATTAGCCGAAACGGGTCAAACCAAATCGATTTTGTCTCAAAATCCAGAATGTGTTTGAGTTACCCATATTAAACAAGTGTCCAAGCTTGTCGGGTCAAAACCACATTCTAAACCGGTCTTCGCTTTATCATGCGTTTGAACCGTGTCTTCCTTTTGAAAACTAACCGGTCTAAGTCTAAACTTAATTAAAGACCCGTTAGGATTCTAATAGGTTATTATAAACCTTCGTTCCAGATTAGGAGCCCAGTAAAGGCTACCTGTACTTGTTGTATTTGACTTATACATTGCTCAGGTAAATACTCTTAACTTATTTTCCCTATACGGGCTTGGGATACGATATTATAATAATACCGCTTGGTCGGGTGTGTATTCATTTAAATCGGATTGTGATTAATGTATCTACATAACTTGTTTAATATGTATTATTTGGTGTATGGCCTTTGGGGGTTAAATGACCATGTCCCGGATATCCTTGGCATCATTCGAAGAAATGGCCACGACCTAAGCACGGGGTGTAGGAGTACACCTGACAGATGCATTATGTAAAAACTGGTAATCCACTTAAAGGAAAAAAAAATCCTTGTGGGCATTATACCTGTGGCGTGTCAATTAATCTATACCGGCCCTACAAACCTGCCCTAATGGACGACAAATAAGTAAAACTGTATAGATGATTGTTTTTGAATAATTGTCCCAAGTTATAAAACATATTTTTGCCGAAGTGCATCCAAATCAATTTTCAAACTCTTTTCAAAATGAGTCAGTTAAGTTGTATTTACCAGTGTAAACTGACGTATTTTCCAAAAAGGCTAAGTGCAGGTGCTATACGCAATAGGCTGGATACTCCAGGCATCAATAATCAAGTCTCGCAAGCTCTAGATGTCGAAGTCTGTTGAACAATTTTCCTTTTTATTTTGATCCGCCTGTGGATCTGTTTCAACTACATTGTGATACTTAATATTACAATTTATTTGGTTGAAATGAATTTATCTTTTGCTTCCGCTGTGCATTTAAATATTGTGTTGTTTGACTATGATGATATCAACTACGTCACGATACTCCCCACCGGTAATACGTGGAAATATCGGGGTGTGACATGAGATGGAACTAAGAATTCACGCGATTCTAGAAACAACACCGATTGCTAAAAAAAAACCTTATAAATTAGTGCCAATGGAAATACTTAAGCTGAAGAAGCAATTAGATGATTTGCTGGAAAATGGTTTCATACAACGAAGTCCATCCCTGTAAGGAGCACCATTATCCTTTGTCGAAAAAAATGGTTTCATGCAACGAAGTCCATCCCCGTAACGCACGCGGGTGTTACTACTAGTTAAAATAGAAAAGTATGCACGTATATATTAAAATACTTGTTGTGGCCAACAAGGCAACGACATTGGTGGTTTTAGACTATATAAGCAACGACAGTTGACTAATTCTTAAGAAAGATGAATACATGAGTAGAGTTAAGTTCACGTACAAAGTGTCTTATCGTACAAAACGTATGAAAGGCATGAAAAAATCCAAAAAAAAATACGGTGGCATTTTCGTAATTACTTACATTGTAGAGTAATTATCAGTATTACTCTACAAATGCTCTTGTAGGGTAATTTTGATCTTGTAGAGTAATTTTGTAAAATGTTCTTGTAGCGTAATTTTGATCTTGTAGAGTATCATAATTACTCTACAAATGATCTTGTATGATAATTTTGAGCTTGTAAGGTAATTTTTAGAGTATGATAATTATTCTACAAATAATTTTGTAGAGTAATTTTGAATTGTATGTTGTCTGATAAACTTGCAGAGTAATTTGGATACACTTGTAGAGTAATTTTGATGCAGAGTAATTTTCATACACTTATAGAGTAATTTTGATAATTACCATAAAAGATCAAAATTAATCTACAAGGTACAATGGTAGAGTAATTTTGATAATTACGCTACAAGATCAAAATTGCTCTACAAGAACATTTTACAAAATTACTCTACAAGATCAAAATTACCCTACATAATCGTTTATAGGGTAATTTTGATAATTACTCTACAATGTAAATAATTACGAAAATGACACCACATTTTTTCAGCAAAACATTCGGTTCATACGTTTTACACGTTAAAGTTATTTGTATTTGATCTTTTCTCTACATAAGTCATCACTCATCTTTAGCAACGTACACGGGATTTAGCAAAATTGGAAACTTAATAACTCATGCGCCAAGTACTAGTTAACTATACATGAAATCTTTTCAAAATTGCTTGAAAATTAATGAAGAAAGGATGAATAAGATTGCTTCTTCTTTTTGTTTGCACGTGTATGTGTGAATGATTTTATATTTTTATAAGTGCGTACATTTTTTTTTTGAATCACCAAGAATCTCCCGTGTAAACTCACTCTATTTGGGACTATGTCCAAGAACGATTCTTCGACCGTCATGAGACCATGCCCCGCGATATGCGGGAACCGGATGGAATCCGTAAACCCTCGTCCCCCGTCAGGTTCGAACCCGGGATTAAAATTCGTCCCTTTACCCAGATGTCCCTAGAAAATGGCCCAAACGAGAATCAAACTTCTGTCTCCATTAGAGAGGACGAGCCAATATACCACTAGACCAAATTTTCAGGATATAACTGCTTACAATATCCCAAGTATTATCGTTATAACTTACCAGTGATAAAAAAAAAATTCAACACGTCTTCACTACGTCTTGTTATAGTAGGAGAAAGCTCCAAGCATGCGTTTACTTTGGGTCAAGCTTAGCTAAATAATGCATTTACAACACTTTCAATCATATCCACATAATATTATATCCAGTAGGGCTTGGGACCGTGAGAAAGAACAATGACAAAACCTTCAAAGGGATAAACAAGAAAATAATTAAATTACGCTGTTAAGCAGTCTAGTCGTGTTAAACACGTCAAAGACGACGCGATTAACAAAAATATTAATCATGATAACGACTTATTGTACTAATTTATATCTCCTGTCTTTAACTTTTGTATATATTTTATGTACCAGGGAAGATAAATGACAGAGTCTAAACTCCTAATTTTAATTATTTTTATCAGTTTAAAATTACATAGTTACTTTTAATTAAACAAGTTTAATTGTGTCATAAACAAGTTTAGAATTGTCATCCCTAATTAAAATCTTATATCACCCTTCCACGAACTTGTAAATAAATAACTTGTAACCTTCTGTTATTGCTCCTTGGCTCGTACTAATTTCCTTTGGTGTTTTGTAGGAGAAAATTAAGATATCAGAATAGTGAACATTTTGTTATATTTGTATGGTAGAGACATTTTCATCAATCTTTTTTTATATTTCTTAACAAACGAACACGAATAAAGTCTTGTTCGTGTTCCTTCGGTTCGTTTGCAGCCCTAGTGACACGTGTCATTCATTGGAGTAATCTAATTTTTTATTTTTCCGCTTTTTTTCATACTTATCTTATATTAATTAAATAATAAATTAATATTATTTATCTTCATTTATCCCTACTTATTTTTTTCAAATTCAATTACATCTAATGATCTGTTAGCATGTTATTAGAAAATATGTATCACAATAATTAATGGACGCATGTATGGTTATAAACAAAAATATGCATAGATAAAATTGTATATCTAAGTACTTTAACGTTTTTTATAGATAATATATCAGATAATCTATTTTTCTATAATTAATATATATCTAACTATAATATTTGTGTTGTTTTCAATAAGTAATGATATTAAATCATAATTATCCTGCTTCTTTCTGTTATGATATAATATATTATTAAATCATAATTTTCATTTTATCTTTTATTTAATAATTTTTTTCTTAATCATTTCTTTTTTTTTTCCATTAATTAATAGCCTTTTATTTTATTCTTCCACTTATCTCTTATGTTTCCAGCTTTGATCTAACCACATGTAATACACAAGTTTATAATCTAATAATTAAAAATGGATATAGTAAAATGTTATACCACGTGTAATACACAAGTGTGTAACCTAATAATAAATAAAAAAATAAAGTAGAATGTTATAATAAGTAAATAGTACATTGAAATTCATTTTTTTAAAAACATATCTTAACGAACGTATGTGTTATGCAATTACATTATATTTATTCAAAATTTGTAATACACGTATTTATTCAACCCGTGCAATAGATGGGTTTTTTTAAAGATGTAACTTTTTATTATACTTACTATATAAAATTACATGTATTCAACCTGTGTAATACACAGGGTTCTAACCTAGTATATATATATATATATATATATATATATATATATATATATATATATATATATATATATATACATATATAGGGGACCGCTAGAATGAGAACCACCACGAGTTATGAGAACCGCGAGAACCAAGCGCCACGGAGGGGCGTTGACCACGATTTTTTTTTTACAACTAGATCCGTATATTTTAACAACATTCGTAAAAAAAAAATTCAAACGGCGCGCCCGAGGGGGTAGTTTTTTACACCCAAAGTTTGATGTTTTTATTATTTTTTTGTTTTTTCTTTTTTTTTTACAAACTTTGGGTGTAAAAAACTACCTCCTCGGGCGCGCCGTTTGAATTTTTTTTTTTACGAATGTTGTTAAAATATACGGATCTAGTTGTAAAAAAAAAATCGTGGTCAACGCCCCCTCCGTGGCACTTGGTTCTCGCGGTTCTCATAACTCGTGGTGGTTCTCATTCTAGCGGCTCCATATATATATATATATATATATATATATATATATATATAGGGAGATATCATGAAAAAACTTCTTTTTGTGATAAAAACTCAAGAAAACTCCATCCAACCATTACTAAACCATAAACTTTAAACCCTAATCCCTAAACACTAAAATAATAACTTTACATATATGCTTTTACAATAACATTAAACACACATATTAAATGGAGTATTTCTATTTGTTTAAAACTTATTCTTTATATTTTAACAAAAAAAAATCTTCTCATTTGAACACTTCACCATATATACATATATATAGGAGAAGGATCCGTTAGGAACCACCATTTATTGGGAGAACCAGTGTGAACACAAACAGTAATACTTAAAAAAAAATTTAAAAACACCCAATTTTTTTTTTACTATTTTTTTTTTGTAAAATTCGCTATATTTCGTTTACAGTAAAAAAATAAAAAAAATTAAAAAAAAAATAAAATTCCGAGTCACTGTTATCCATGCACATGCACATGTGCATTTGTATCATTTCTTTGACAAATTCCGTAATTCAATACAAATATTAGACAATTGGACTTTCATTTACACTACCACGTGTAATACACTACTTTTTACGTTAACAATATTAGAAATGCACATGTGCATCTATATTTATCAACATGAAATAAGGTATTTTGGTACACTAATTTCTCTTTCATCTATCATTCCATCCATAATACACAAACATGCACATGTGCATTTTTGTCATTTCTTTGACAAATTCCGTAATTCATTACAACTATTAGACAAGTGCACTTTCATTTACACTACCATGTGTAATACAATACTTTTTACATTACCAATATTTGAAATGCACATGTGCATCTATATATATCAACATGAAATAAGGTGTTTTGGTACACTACTTTGAATACACTTTCCCTTTCATCTATCATACCATCCATAATACACTATCATTACCTCCTACCATCCATAATACAATACTATTACCTCCTACCATCCATAATACAATACCATTACCAATATTTTCACTTTATTACATGTATGTAAACACCATTTATACTATCTAATCAACATATTACATCATAAACTGACAACTATAACCAAACCATCAACCACTAGATATAACTAACCAAAAAACATGTATATGGGCCTATTTCTCCATTCAAAATCACAAAAACTTTTTGTAACAAAACACGTTATATCATGGTTATACCTAATGATGCACATGTGCATTTTGAATATTGGTAATGTAAAGGTAGTGTATTACGAATGGTATTGTAAATTAAAGTGTAATTGTCTATTGCTGACAACGTATTACCGAATTTGTCGAAGTAATGATACATATGCACGTGTGCATGGATAACTGTTACTCGAAAAAAAAAAGTTTTTTTTATGGTAACGAAATATAGCGGTTTTTTTAAGAAAAATATTAAAAAAAATAAAAAAAAATTTGAGTGCTTTTTTGATATTTTTTAGATTTTATTTTGTGTTCACATTGGTTCTCGCGATTCGCGCAATAAGGGTGGTTCTCGCATGAACCTTACCCTATATATATATATATACCCTTCGTGAAAATAACGTTAAAAGCGACGGATGGTTAATCATGCATCATGTGGTGACGCTGATAGCGGAAAGACACGAGGGTACATGCACCAATCAGTCTCTGTCCCGATTGTTTGAGTGTTATGTGTCTTAAGTCTAAGGCTTGATACAAAACTACAATTGAGTTGGGGTCTCACTGGAAGCAGCCTCTCTATTCCTACTGGGTAGAGGTAAAGTTGTATACATCTAATCTCCTCAAACCCTACCTTAGCTTTGCTATTGATGGGATTTACTGATTATGACAATGATGATGATATACATACATACATACATTTATATGTAGGGTGAGGTTCTAAAGTGAACACTAGTGTATTTGTGAACTGAGTGAACAATTCCTGGCCATTGATTTATACATGTGTATTTATAATCAAGTGCTAGGATTAGTTCACACAGTTCACTATTAAGGGGGTTGTTCACAAATCAACCTAACCCTATATATGTATATATATATGATTTAAATCAAGAGAAAACTCCTACGATTTGTGAGAACTTAGAGAATGCGGTCATCCTGTGCGAGTTTTGCCCTTATTATTTGCACACTTATAGATTAAAAGGTTACAAAGTTGGCTATAAAAAAATTTAAAGTGGTGTTTTCGGTCCCTTAAAGCAGCTTTTTATAGCTTTATGATTGTTGTAAATAATAAAAAAAAAAACTAGGGTTTTTTTTGGCAAATTGATTTTTTAAGGATTTTTGGTAATATTTAAAAAAAACCTTTCGTAAGGCCGAGTTCTTTAAGTTTTCACAACTCATAGGAGTTTTTATTTTACCCTAACCCTATATATATAGGGTGAGGTTCCTATAAAAAATGACCTTTTTTTTTGCAAGAAGTGTGAGAAGGCATAGATATTTACATGTAGGCATCATGTTTGAGACTTTGGCAAGATTTTTTGGGTTGTTTTGGCAAGAAAAACACTAAACATGTCAATTTAAAACACAATATAATGCATTATTGGCATGAAATTTAATACACAACTAAATCACACTGCTTAACACTTAAAACATACTACTTAATGTTCTTGGCATGATGTTTTAAATTTAAAGACTAGAATCCATTGCATTGTTCAACTGGGTTGAAGGGTATTAACGGTTCAGGATCTGCATGTAGGTTTAAGTTTATCTCATTGTTTTATGGATTGGAATATATCATAATTGGCTAACCTCTTTTCTAGTTCCTCCCACAAAGGTTTGGTAATAGAGACTTGGGTTGAACCTTCAACTAGGGTTATGGTGGCTACTGGGTTTTTCTTCTTTTTCCTCTTTTCTCATTTTCCTTTATTGAACCAACTTCGTTTCTTTGGGGGTTGTGGTTCAATTGGCTGGGCTTGGAAAATGATGTGTTCATTAGTGTCCGCCTCATGTCCTTATTTCGTTTCGGATGGCCCTTCGTCCATTTCCAGATTAGAGATGTGTTGGAATGCTTCAGATACTTTTTCGTCACTCATACTGTGGACTCAAAAATTGTTAAAACCAATAATTTTAAAAATCATATATATATATATATATATATATATATAGAGAGAGAGAGAGAGCGGTTAACATACATTACAGCTTAACGTACGACCAGTACGTCACGAAATCACGCACGTTCATCGGAAAATGACGCACGTTATAATCCCAAGCAAACCAACATGCGTTATTATTTAAATACACATGCGTGATTATCTCATTATCTTCTTTAACCTCCAAACCTGGGTTCAGCATCATCATTCCAGCTCCTTCTTCGATTCCGTTTCCAACGATAAACACTTCCCTCATGTTTCAGACGGTCGGAATCAAAGTTTCGTCATATCCCTTCATCCTCTGTTCTACGATTAGATTTCGATGGTCGGCAATTTGATGAAACTTTTCAAAATCAAAGATAAGTTTGAACCCAAATCGATAAAATTGACAGAACAATTGCGAATTTGAAGTGAAAGGAAAAGAAAATTGAAAAAAATCGGACGAAATTGATCAAACCCAGGTTAATTGAAAAAAGAACAAAATCACGCACGTTAGATTGTAAAATTACGCATGTTGTCGTACGTAATGTACGTTAAGCCGTAATGTACATTACACTTTCTCTCTATGTATATATATATATATATATATATATATATAGGTTTAATTTTATATTCACAGAAATAACACATAGGTTATGTTTAATTAATTTTCTAACTTTTATGTTTAAGTTTAGGTATTAAAATAACACCTAAATAGCTTAAACCAGTGGCTCTGATACCACTCTCTGTCACAGCCCCCGACCCCACCCTGGGTGGGAGTCGTGTGTGACAACCCGTACTTTCGAGGTTAGTGTCATCTAATTCCGTGATCCTTAACTGCGTATCATCACTTGTCACATCACTTTATTATGTTGTGTTAAATTGGATTATTGTGTTAAACTATTATATTAAAGTTAGTTGTGTGTGCGTATATGTTTATTAAATGTCGTTTAATGGTGTGTGCGGCCCAATGATAATCAACTCATACACATCTTAGCCGCACACCCAATAACCAACCGCACACCCTGGTGCTTCGTTGTTCTCGGCCCAAATACACCACCAATCCCAAAACCGTCCAAGCCCAAACTCTTGTGAGTTGCGCATACATCTAGGAGCACGTACTACTGTTTTGTGAGTTGCACATATTTGTGATTCAAAATTATTACAAACCCTAGCACTCTTTACCTCCTCCTTGGTGATCGACGACAGCTATCTCACTCGGAACTCTCTCCCTCTCGTTCTAGCACAACTCTTTCACTCTACATCTCTCGGGTAGTGTGTTATCCTTGTTTGATTCTAGTTTTCTTTGTTATACTTGGTTGTGTTTAGATTGGTTGATTAATATTGGTGTTCATGAGATTAAATATGACCTAGGGTTTACTATAAATCACGTTTCAATACTGTTTTGATCGAATGGATGATGATTAAATAATTAGGGTTGTATGATGATAAGATGTTGATGATTCCTTGCGATATTGGACGACTAGATCTGATTGGATGTTGTTTATGATGTTAATTGATGTGTAAGATAAACTAGGGTTCATGAGAATTAACATGATACTTAGAAAATTCTGCTATGATTATATGTGGATTAGGGTTTAAGATGTTGATGTTTTGGTATAATAATCTCATGATAAGCAAACCTAATCCACTGAAAAGGTTCAACTATGTTAGTGTAAATTGTATGACGAAATTGATAAAACTTAGAAACTTCGAATCGGTGAAACAAGCTAATGATTGGGGTGGTTACTGCCGTGAACAGAAAGGCTGCACCGTAGGCTACGGTTGAGAACCGTAGCTTACGGCGGGGTTTAATGGCCAACCGCACATTGAGGTGTCGCACACCTCACACCCCACACACCCATATGCCGCACACCCCTTGCACCTTGCACACCCCAACCTGTACACCCGAAAAACTTATGTTTATACCGTACACCCTTATACCGTACACTCATGAACTGTACAACATACACCACACACTTATATTCATACCGCACACTCATACTGCAGCCGCACACCCATAATGCACAGAATACTTGTATTGTTTGTTATGTGAATGAGAACCTTATCTTTTGTTATGAACCCGCGTATGACCACATGAATTACGTGCTATGTGATGGCTTGGTTTCGTGCTAGTTGTTAGATACGTGTATAAAATACTTGAGACAATTCACACACAAACTCTAATAATATTGGTAACCATAATACGACGTGGTTGACCATTCTAGCTCGAGTACTTTAATTTGCTGAGCTAAGCTAAGGTGAGTTCACACATTTTACTAAAAGCATGTATTCCCGGTTGTTGGGAACCACACTATCCGTGGATTGTGACTGCCTAGTATTCCTGGTTTGGAATACTATAAAATACTGTAATTTATACTTCATGGCTTTAGCGGACTAAACGAACTTTATCTGAAAGTCCCCACACATTATACCGATTAGTCATCGGGTTTGGCGAACGGGTTATTAGTTAATAGCACTATTAGGTTTGACAAACCTCACAGCGTGTTAGGAAGGGCGGGCGTGAACTTTTCCTTGGCAACTGGTCAATGATGATAGACATTGACACGAGGCACAAACAACTACAACAGACAAGTTTCGGTACCACACAGTTTACTAGCTTAACGATGGGGTAGCTCCCCATGACATGTTTTATAAACTAAGTATTGAAACAAACTTATTTTTGGAACAACACTAAAACTGTGAACTCGCCAACTATATGTTGACACACAAGTGCATGCCTTGCAGGTCGTTTGGTATAGCTCAGGAGCTTGCACTGTGGGAGTGTCGTGATTGCGATGAACTATTTAATTGGGTTTTGTTAAACAATTATGGTTTTTAAACTACTGTTGGAATTTTTTAAACATTTTGCTTCTGCTGTTGACTTAGACTTTGTTTTGAACGTTTGAAAACTTAATCACTGATCGTGTTGATGATGATAAATTTCCTTGTGTTAATTACTTGTTCAACATGATTGGTGGCATAATTCTGGTCAGTCGCACGCATCGCAATAAAACTCCGCATGTGGATTTTGAGGGTGTGACAGATTGATATCAGAGCCATTGGTTATAGTGAACTTGATTTTAAAAATATTTTTGAGAAAAAAACCAGAGTATAAGCTTTTCTGTATTAAGAAATCTGCAATGACACTACACTCCAAGTGCAAGTCTCAACATCCTAGATTGTATAGTTTACGTATGTACCTACTTGTTTCTTACTTGATGCATTATATAGTAGTATGCTTAGTTCCTAAGAGCTAACGGTAAGAGACCAATTAACCCTGACACATCCTCTCCTAAACCTAAATCTTTCCGCGGCTCGAGGATAACTACACGTGAACAACGTCCCCAACAAGAGCCCGAACTCGAAGAGCCTGAGGTAGTGCCTAGCAAGAAGCTTCGCGGGCTAACACTCGGAGAGGCAGTGGACGAGATACAACTACTCGAAGGAACCATAGGAAGATCGAGAAGTACCACCAGGAGGCAATGACAACGAAGGATCGGTTACCTTTTTTGCCGGTGATGGCAATTGACATCACTAAAGATCGTTCTACCCTTCTATTCTTTCCGTATAACTTAGATGAGGAGGGTCGTCCTCATCCAACAATTGATACTGAATTTAATATTTGATTTAGAATTTATTTGTGGAACTTACAAATGATTCTAATGAAGATGTTTATTTGGATATTATGCGTTGTGATTAAATCTTCTTTTACTTTCCTCATGCCATTATGATGAATTATATGCGTAATATCGTTCTCATTTTGTGTTATGTAGATGTAAAGACAATGAACGGGCGAGACAGAGGACTTGATGGCATTAACATGACTCAGGACCAGCTCACGACCCTGATTAACGCACGAGTTGCTAAGGCTCTAGTGGCCCAACCCGAAGGTAAAACGATCGATCCGCACTAATCTATTCCCGTGTCATCCTATCACTCTTATACTTATCCGCCTCAACTTACGTTGCAGTTCAACCTGCTCAACCCCGAGATTCCACCTTTAAAGCATTCATGGATTGTAAACCTCACTCCTTCAACGGCACTAAAGGAACAGTGGGTATTTTACATTGGATCGAGAAAGTCGAGTCTGTTTTCGAGATGTGTGATTTCCCTATCAACAATTGGGTAAAGTATGCAACCAATACTTTAGAAGGAAAAGCGTTTTCCTAGTGGAATGTGCAGGTCCAGATGCTTGGATTGGCAGCTGCCAACGCCACTCCATGGAATGACTTCAATGATCTGATAAAAGAGGAATATTGTCACAGGGACGACATTCAGAAACTCGAGGTGGAGTATTAAAATCTGAAGATGGTCGAGCCCGAAATCAAAGCTTACACAAAAAGGTCCAACGATTTGGCAGTTATTTTCCTTAATATGTCTGAGCCTGCTTACAAGCGAATCAAGCTCTATCTCAAAGGGTTAGCCCATGAAATTCATAGCTTAGTGACTTCAGCCAACCTTCCCACAATTCAACGTGTCATCAGATTGGCACACCGACTCACAGACCAAGCGGTCGAGCAGGGAAAGCTACCCAAGCGAAACACTTCTGTTAGTGAGCGGTGAACTTTCCGAGGAGCAAGTTCGACCGGTGAAGCAACCGAACTGATATCGAGCTTCCAATGCAAAAGCTAATTCTCATTTCATTCTCCATTTCGTTAATTGATCTACAATGCAATTTCTCAAACTGAATATAAAATTTCAGTATCTGATAATGCGATTTCTCGAACTGAATTGTAGAAACCCTAGATTCTTCACTCCATAAACTCGATAAGTTTCTTGATTTAGATGATATTGTGCAATTTGGAAGGTGAAAAAAAACCATAGATTCACTAAATATATTGAAATTGAATACAAAGGGTGTGTGGGGGTTGTGACGGCACCACTAATCCTCGACCTCGGAGTCTTATGTGATTACTACTTTGAAGAGGTATTCCTCTGCTTCAACGACATATCAAGTCATTGTTATGATGAGTTAGTGGATTTGTAAGAGATTTTAGAATTGATAAATATTTGGGGTTTAATTGAGGTGGTATTTTCTATCACAAAGTATTAAAATAGAGATGTGTGTTTTGTTGGAGAAGAAACAACGGGAGGCCGGTTATTGCCTGAAAAGAAAGGGTGAGTGGAGTGGACTGGGGTTTGGTAAATTATGGGCCCACTTGAGTTTAGATTATTAATTAAGTTTTTCTTTTAGTGTTTGATTATTGTTTTTAGAGTAAATTACAAAACTCGTCCTTTATGTATGCTACTTATTACAAACTGTGTCCTTTGTCTTCAATATATACAAGAAACGTACTCGATGTTTGCAAAACCCTACACGTTATGTCCTTTAACCATAACTCACTTATTTTTTTAGTTAAATCACAAGGGTATTTTAGTCATAACTCAGTTATTTTTTTTAGTTAAATCACAAGGGTATTTTAATCTTTTTACCTTTTTATTAAAATACATTTTAATAAATAAAACAAAATATTATATCATATACATACATACATACTTCTTTCTCTCTCTACAGAACTTTTATCTCTCTCTACATAACTCTCTCTTATCATCTGCAACCACCATTCACCAACACTCCCACCTCAACCACCGTCAACCGCCACCACCACTCCCACTTCACCGCCCAAGCACCACCCACCTGCCACCATCACTTCACCGCATATTGCCCCTCTCTCTCACTCTTTCGTCTCGAACTATCCTACCACCACCAAATCCACCTGCCACCACCACCACCACTTCACCGCAGATCACGCCCCCTCCTCTCTCTCTAACTATCCTACCATCACCACAACCCACCTGCAACCACCACCATCACATAAATCCCCAAATTTGGGCACAAACCACAACCCGCCGCCTCCTCTGCCACGCGCCGCCGTGCTCCGATTTGTACGCAAATCCACTTGTTTTTGTAACAACCCTTTTTCAGTTCTGATCTTAAACACACATACTCTCTCTTTAAGTTCTCTCTCTCTCTACAGATCTCCCGCCATAGGTCCGTTGTGCAGGATGATACATGGTAAGTAGAAGAAGATGGTGGTGACGGTGGTCATGGTTGGGGGAGACAGAGAGGTTGGGGGTTAAGTGACGGAGGTTCGATTACCTACCAATTGATGGCCTCTTAGGGTTTGGATACACTGTTTCTTTATGTAAATCTCGTTGGGAGAAAACTTCAACATATCCTGCAGGTAATCGATAAGCCGATAATTCGATTAATTTGCCCCAGTTTGTAACTGTTTAGATCATTATTTTGTTGGATTTATTGAGTTTTGTAATAATATTTGAAAATTGGGGATAAACAGGGGAATACGAGTATATTGATGCGGTAATCGAAGGGGATCGAGTGATAATCGACATAGATTTCAGATCAGAATTTGAAATAGCAAGATCTACCAAAAGCTACAAAGCAGTTCTCCAAATGCTTCCTCAGATATTCGTGGGTAAAGCGGATCATCTGCAGAAGATCATCAACATAGTTTCTGATGCGGCTAAACAAAGCATGAGGAAGAAAGGAATGCCTCTGCCTCCATGGCGAAGAGCGGATTATGTTAATGGAGAAGATGATGAGTGGGGTTTAGGGTTTTTTATAACAGGGCACATTAATTGGTAGGTAGAATTACATTAATGCCCTCATGTGCTTCTCACGTGACATGACTTAACTGGGAAAACAAACTAGGTTTAGGGTAAAGGACATAACCTGAATGGTTTTTCAAACATTAAGTATGTTTTCTGAGCTTATTAAAGATAAAGGACATACTTTGTAATAAATGACATACATAAAGGACGAACTTTGTAATTTACTCTTGTTTTTATTAGTAAGGGTATATTTCTAATTTTACACACACTTAACCAGAAAACTTAACGACCATCCAGTGCAGGGACTATCCGAGTAACAACTAGCCAAACCATAGAGAGCAAGAGTGTAATGACTAAAGGTGAAATTTTGCAAAACCATAGGGACTATCTGTGCATTTTACTCAAAAACCTATTAAAGTATTCGGTTTATTCAAATATCCGAATAATCTAAATATTTTTAATACTAGAGGATACCATACCATACTATTATATACTATCTTATACTATACTATATCATAGTGTATTATACTATAGCGTACCATATTATATGGTACTATACTATATGATACGATACTATACTATAACATATTGTACTATACCATACAATACGATATTGTATTATATGATACTATACTATCTAATACGGCATGATTTGTTACCATACTATACTATACTATACTATACTATACTATACTATACTATACTATACTATACTATACTATACTATACTATACTATACTATACTATACTATACTATATCGTACTATACTATACAAACGATACAATTTTATACCATACCATAGGATGCAATGCGATACGATATCATACCATGATATGGAATCATATGGAGACAGAAAGGAGGATAGAGTGATTTTATAGGAACACATTTAATGAAAATACATTTTTTTAACATGTTAACATCCATGTAGATGTCAAATGTAATTTTTAACACGTCAGTTTCCATGTAGACATCCACAACATCATACACTAATAAGGGTAGACCTCAATTAGAAAAAGTCTGTTGGAAAAAAATATGTTAAAAGTTGAGACTGTCATAATACATATTGTTAGTTAGGACTGTTGTCGTCGATCAATATGTAATAGTTGTGATTATATAAATCCAATAATTTTTATAAAGTAAAAAAGATAATTGAGTAATTTAATTTAGAGTAAACTGCAATTTTGGTCCCTGGGGTTTGGCCAATTTTGCCACTTTAGTCCAAATTTCAAACCTTTTGCCATTTTGGTCCCTGTGGTTTCGTTTTTGTTGCCATTTTGGTCCAAATTTCAAATTTGGCCAGATTACCCAATTTAAACCCCCCTATTTTTTTCGTCATTTTAGACTTTATTTTAACTGATTATCAATTAAATTTAATAAAACTAAATTATTTCATCTTCCCCAATCTGAAACTCAGTCTCTCTCTCCTCTCTCTCTCTCTCTCTCTCTCTAAACTCACCAGCCTTAACACCCAAAAATCAACTCCACCATTCTCTCCGGTGATTTTTTTCTCCACAAAACCCTAACAATCGCACAAAATATCCACCAAATCTCTACAATTACCCCTACAAATCTACTATAATCCTGTTCAATTCACTCAAATGGATCAGAACCGGACGGAGAGTCTGGTGTACACCCGGCAATGGAGCAACGCCGGTTCATCTTCTCCGGCGATGTCACTGGTGAACAGTTAGAGAGAGAAACAAAGGGTTTCGTTTCGCCGGTGAACTGACCAAAACTGACGAAACCTCAGGGACCAAAATGGCAGTTTACTCTTTAATTTATATTCTTTTTGTTGTTATTTCAATTTATTTATTATACTTATGTTTTTTTTGTTAATTTAGAGTTTACTACATATATAATTATTAAGTATACAATTACAAGGAACACTTTTCAACGAATACAGTTGTACATTAGAAAATATACTTTAGTATCTATACTATATAATAAAAGAAACCACTTTAGGGACACTTGTCATCATATTAGGCCCTTTCTTATGGATAATTATAATTTTAGTTTAATCTTTTTTAATTAATTATAATATAATATTATTAATTAATATAAGGATTCCAATTATTCAATATTTATATAATCCGTTTGATTCAATTTAATATAATCCGTTTGATTCAAAATTTAAAATATATATTAATAATAAAGATATTAGGTAATTAATAAAATAATAACTTAATAAAATAATAAAACTGGCAAAAAATAAGGTAAATACGTAAATTATAATATACTAATTTTATCATGCATAAAAGTTTAATAATAACGTCTTTTTTAACCCCTTTGGACCCCAACGTCTTTTTTTCTAACCCTTTTGGCCCCTAAAAGTAAATGGATAGGGTTAGTGTTAGGTGCCAAAAGGGTTAGAAAAAAGACGTTGGGGGCTCAGATGTTAAAAGATTCGTTTTTTTGGCTAAAAGGGTAAAAGTGATTTCACCACAGGAGCCAAAATCGTAATTTACTCTTGATATTAACTATATATTTGAACGTTTTGTTTAGTTTGGCATCAAATAGATTTTACGAAACTTAAAATAAAATTAACTAATATTATTTATCATTTCTACATTTACAAGTTATAAATAAAGGGTTAAATTTATTGAGACTTTGTTAACAAATTTTACTACAATATAATAATCTATTTATATCAATATAAATATATATTTATACTATACTATATAATAAAACATTAATTAATGTGTGACACCTGTCATTCATTGTAAGCATTTATTTTAGGATTTTATCGCCTCACTTCCAAACTTATCTTATATTAATTAAATAAATAAATGAATAATGAGCTAATATTAAATTTGATCCTACTTTAAATTTTTGAATACCATTTTTCTATTTTAAATTTTGAATACCATCCTACTTTATTATTTAGTATAGGAAATTACATTTATTTAACCCGCGTAATACACATATTTTTAAAGATGTAACTTTTTTATTATTTGGTATATAAAATTACATTTATTCAACCCGTGTAATAAATGAAGTTTCTTAAAGATGTATTATTTTATTATTTGGTAAACAATATTACATTTATTCAACTCGTGTAATACAAGTGGTTTTAAAGATATAACCCTTTTATTTGGTATATAAAATTATATTTATTCAACCCGTATAATATGGTTCTTATAAATATAACTTTTTTATTATTTAACTAGATTTATCACCCGCCGCAATGCGGCGGGGGATTCATTAGTTATATATCATGTTAGATGAAAGGCAAATGTTTCTCACATGACCACGAGCCTGTGTGTAAAACCGAGAAAAAAATAAATAAGTCGATCTCTGACTCGCACGTTGCAACAGACCTATCAAACGGGGAAAAATAGACGCGCTGCGACGGATATGTCAAACATGAAAAAAATAGATGAAAAAACGTTGAACCTCACACGCACGTTGCGGTGTGTTAAGTCAGAAATTTAGAACGACACATTAAACGGAGAACTTATGAAAGATGAAAAGTATATAAGAGACTAAAGTTGAAAGTAAAAAAAATGTTGAGATTAAATTGCAAAAGATGAAAAGTTTTGGGTTGAAAGTAAAAAAAATTAAAGGGGTTAAATTGCAAAAGATGAAAACTTTTGAATTAGAAGTGAAAAATCAAATTAATTAAAGGGGTTAAAATACCAAAGATTGAAACTTTAGACTTAAATTGCCAAAGATTGAAACTTTAGAGTTAAAAAAGAAATCAATTAAACAAAAGAGATAAATAGATTTATTATTATTTAATAAAAGAGATAAATAAAAAATAAGGGTGAGAAATTACCAGAGAATGACACATGTCCAAAAAAGATTTTTGTTTATTAGTATAGAAAGATATATAAAATTATATTTATTCAACCCGTGCAATAAAAGAGGTTTGTAAAGATATATTGTTTTATTATTTAGTATATAAAATTACATTTATTCAACTCGTGTATTACACGGGGTTCTAACCTAGTAATATAATATAATAAACTAAAATGATAATTGATCATAAAAGTTCTGTTATTAGTCCAAAATCGTAACATATAGATCATCACAACTAGTAGGTTTTCTCCCGCGTTATGCGGCGGTAACTCAGTTATTATCAGTTCGGTTGGGTTCGTTTCATTACCGACACTCGCTATAGTCATTGAAAGAGAAAACTAAAAAAATAAAGTCGTGATATGCTCAAAAGGATATCAAAACATCATTTATATCAATCAAAAACCTTAAAAACGAATAATGGTTTCTAAAATTGCTGATATCGGTACCGATGTTACTTGGTCGAAATCGATTAGATGCGTCATCGAGACTCTATAGTTTACAATAAAAAATACATTTTTAATATTGTTATCGGCACTCGTATAATATACAATACAAAAAAATATGTTGTTTTGAATATAAAAAAAAGTAAATACACATCGTCGGCTCCGGTTCTATTTGGGTATGATAGCGACACGATATCCATTTTCATGAAAGCCTGTACCACAATGTTTAAAAAGTATAGTAACATAGTTAGATTAAAAAAACTAACATGAGTAAGATATTAAAAATAAACTAAATGATAAATAATCTTTTAATTAAAAAATTCACAACAACAACAACAACAACCATACCCAGTAAGTCCCACAAATAGCAGAGCTACTTATAGGGTCTGGGGAGGGTGGGATGTAGACATGCCTTGCCTCTATCCCTAGGGATAGAGAGGCTGCTTCCAGAGAGACCCTCGGCTCGACAACAAACAGCAAACCAACACACAAGTCAAAGAATATACAAAGAATACAGAAATAAGAAGTCGCCCATTAGCAAGAAAGTGATCAGAGTGGCACAATATAATGTAAATCATGTATCATAGCATACAACATCATTTGGGCATAAACACAATGTAAAACATGTATAATAGCATACAACATCATTTGGTCATAAACACAATAAGGCAAACACTGGAAAGGTCCCTTAAAGAATAAGAAAAACCTACGTCCCTGAAAATCCACCTAAGACCTTGCTACAATAACCTCTAGAAGTCTTTAACCCTAATCCTACGCCTCCACGAAGTCCTATCGTGGACCATGTCCTCAGAAAGATGCAACTCTAGTAAATCATGCCTAATCTGCTCATCCCATGTCAGTTTGGGTCTGCCTCTTCCTCTCCTCCCCTGCACAATAAGAGTTTCCACTACTCTAACCGGAGCCGTCGCTTCCCTCCGCTTCACATGCCCAAACCATCTCAATCTCCCCTCCTTAATCTTCTCCGATATACTAGCCACTCCTAGTCTTTCCCTAAAAACCTCATTTCTTATCCGATCTAACCTCGTGTGACCACACATCCACCTCAGCATCCTCATCTCTGCTACCTCCATCTTGCGCGCTTGTGTCTTCTTGATAGCCCAACAGTCTGTTCCATATAGCATAGCTGGCCTAACTGCTACCCTGTAAAATTTCCCCTTTAGTTTAATTGGGAACCTCCTATCGCACAAAACCTCACTGGCTGCCCTCCATCTACACCAGCCAGCCTGTATGCGATGGGTTACATCACTATCTATGTCACCATCCCTTTGAACAAACGACCCTAGATACTTAAATCTAGTTACCTGCGGGACCAATTGATCCTCAATGGTGATTTGGGTTTCATCGTCAACGGCTACACCGCTGAAATCACAGTGTAGATACTCAGTCTTAGATCGACTAATCCTTAGGCCCTTGCCCTCTAAAGCTACTCGCCACTCTTCTATCCTCTCGTTCAGGCACTCTTTAGTCTCTGCAATCAACACAATATCGTCCGCAAAAAGCAAGCACCATGGAACTGACTCCTGAATCAACTTGGACAACTCATCCAAGACAACCGCAAAAAGAAAAGGGCTCAACGCAGACCCCTGGTGGAGTCCTACCTCCACAGGAAAGAAGTTTGTATCTCCTACAGGCGCGCGGACAGTAGTCTCTGTTCTATCGTATGTATCCTTAATTAAGTCTATATACTTCCCCGGTAGCCCTCGACCCTCCAAACTATCCCAAATCAGTTGCCGTGGGACAGTGTCATATGCCTTTTCCAGGTCGATAAACACCATATGTAAATCTTGCTTCTTCGCTCTATATTTCTCCATCAGCCTCCTTAGAATGTGTATCGCTTCTGTAGTTGACCTCCCTTTCATGAATCCAAATTGGTTTACTGAAACCTGAGTTTCTCTTCTAATTCTAGTTTCAATTACCCTCTCCCAGAGCTTCATAGTGTGACTTAGCAGTTTGATTCCTCTGTAGTTCCCACAACATTGAGTGTCTCCTTTGTTCTTGTACAAAGGCACCATGACGCTGCTCCTCCACTGATCCGGCATTTTCCCAGTCTTGAAAATACAATTGAACAAAAGTGTTAACCATCGGACTCCTTCTTCTCCCAAACACTTCCACGCCTCAATCGGAATGTTGTCCAAACCCACTGCCTTGCCTCTTCCCATCTTCCTAAGTGCCATCCTCACCTCGTCTTGTGTGATCCTCCCGCAGTAGACATTATTCTGTTGTCGTCTTTGAATCCTGGGATTGCTGCTATCATGTTGGTATTCCCTACCGTGGTTGAAAAGATTATGGAAGTAGGTTTGCCATCTCAACTTAATATCTTGTGCCTTGACTAAAACACGTCCATCCTCCCCTTTGATAAACTTTACTACGCCTAGATCTTGCCTTCTCCGCTCCCTAGCTTTGGAAATCTTGAACATCTCATGCTCCCCCTCTTTCCTTTCCAAACGTTCATACATTTGTTTATATGCTGTGTTTTTTGCCTCGGTCACCGCCTTTTTCGCTTCCCTTTTTGCCTTCTTGTATATATCCCTTACCCTTAGCCGCTCCTCCTCATCTGTGCACCTCAAAAGATCTCTAAAACTCTGTTGCTTATCCTTTATTTTGTTATGCACGTCTTCATTCCACCACCAAGACTCCTTATGCCCACTAGTCTTACCTGTTGTGACCCCTAGCACCTCATTCGACACTGTTGTGATAGTAGTCGCCATAGTCTCCCACATCCGGTTTGTGTCGTCACCTAGTTGCATCGATGTCATCGAGTTAACTTTATCTTTAAACATCATAATTTTTTCTCCTTTCAAGTTTCCCCAACGGATCCTAGGTCGGGTTTTCCTCTCCCCCTCAGTCTCCCTTGGTATAACCTTGCAGTCCATCCACATCCGTCGATCTTCCTGCCTCATCAAAAGGTAGTCGATTTGCGTGTTGCGTCCTCCGCTACTAAAAGTGATCAAATGAGACTCTCTCTTCCTAAAGAACGAGTTTATAATACCTAGGCCGTTGGCTGCCGCAAAGTCTAGAAGGTCTCTATCAGGGTCATTTCTATCGCCAAAACCAAAACCCCCATGTACCAACTCAAAGTCATCACGATCCTTACCAATGTGCCCATTAAAATCTCCTCCTATAAAAATTTTCTCCTCCCTAGGTATGGCCCTTACTACTACATCAAGACAATCCCAAAACTCTATTTTCTGTTGGTCTCCTAGTCCCACTTGCGGTGCATATGCGCATACTACTGTCACTACTTGCTCACCTAATACTAATCTTAACACCATAATTCTATCGTTGTGTCGTATCACCTCAATTACATTCTTATGCAATTCTATAGATACCAAAAATCCTACTCCGTTCTTGGCCCCATCCGACCCGGAATATAACAACTTGTACCCATTGCGCTCTTCTGCTCTCTGTCCTTTCCACCTAGTTTCCTGAAGGCATGCTATATGTACCCTACGTCTTTTAAGTGCGTCTATCACTTCCAACAATTTACCACTAAGAGTTCCTACGTTCCAAGATGCCACCCGTAAACTACAGCCTCTAACTTTACCCTTACTTGCACCTCTCGTCCTTGGACATGATCTCAAGTAAAAGTCATGGTTTCTATTGTCTATGCTTACAACTAACAAGTACCAACAGGTAACAAACAACCGGCAACACAAAGGGCAAAACTACCTACTCTTCTTTTTTTTTTTTTGACTTTTTCTTATTTTTTTGATTACATGAACATTACAGTTAACAAAAACAACACACACTTTTTGACTTTTTCTTATTGTTTGATGATTACATGAACCTTACAATTAGCAAAAACAACACACGCAACAAAAATCCAACAAAATATCACAAGCTTCTTGTATATTCACAAATTTTAGCCTAAAACTGAAAAGATAATGAATCAACAATAATAAAACGTTCAACCTTCTGCCTAGATTCACATAATCAGCACATAAAATCAAATCAGAAGTGAATTGAACAACTAAAAAAGTGGGAGAATACGACCTGATTGAACAAACCTACGATTAATTAGGTTCTGATCGAAGAACAAGAGTCGTGGGTCGGAGATTGCTCGGTGATTTACCTGTTCGTCGCCGGAGATTTTCACAACAAACCTTAATACTGACCGGAGATTGCTCGGTGATTTACCTGGTCGTCGCCGGAGATTTACCTGCTCGGAGGGTTGTACCTGGTCGCCGGAGATTTACCTGCTCGGAGGATGCTTGTTGCCGGAGATTTACCTGCTCACTGGTTGCTTGTTGCCGGAGAGATTACCGTTGCCTGTTGCCGGTAATTGGCAGAGATTGACCGGGTTTACGTTGAGAATATGTACGGAAGGGAAAAGGGTGGGTGGTGTACGGAGAGAAAAAGTCCAATTCACTTAAAGTGAAAACTGAATCAAAACTCAATTCCTTTTAATTAAAAAATTCAAAAAGAATATTTAAAAAATTTGCCAAATTAAATTAATATGTATAAAATTGTTCCTCGTGCTATATCTTCAGTAATGATTGCATCTTGCGACCCCTTAGACCAAGCGGTATGGGGGCCGGCTTAGGCCCGGCGAAGCCCGGCGCCGGTCCCCCACACTGCCCCCCTCGCCCCGTCGTGTGAAACCCGGCTCCCAGAAGACGATGATGACAGGCTGCTTTCTTTCTTTCTCTCTCTCTCTCTCTCTCATCTTTGTCTCTCCTCTCTCTCTATCTCTCTCTAAAATCAAATAAAGTTTTATATTTTTTAATTGTTGTGGGGCCCCATCCTCCACCCCCTCGGTCCATCCCGTGCAAACCCCTCTTACGTGGCGCTGACGTGGCGGTCCATCCTCATGGGGATGAGCCTCCCCATACCCACTAGTCTTACAAGTTACAAATGTAAAAGAAAAAAAAAACATATCAGGGCCTCCTGATCTTGATTCCATCACTAATCACATCATATAGCGTGTAGAGTAAAAAGTTTATTTACAGTCTGCTTAATTCACTATCTTAAACTTAAATTGAATTATTTAACGTTAAATGTATAATGTGTAATCTAATTTCTAATTTATTATCAGTTTATTTATATCGCTACTCAAAAAGTTAAGCTTATTTTCAACTACCTTACCATATGTTTATTGCTTTAATTAGAGATATATTAATTTCTTAAATCTTTTATGAGGTAACGGAGACGGTGGTGATGGTGGTTGCCATGGTGATGGTGCTGCAATAGTGATGAGAAAAGGGGGGAAGTGTGAATTAATAAAAACATATTAAAAAATATGGTTTTAAACACGTCATCTTCCACGTAGACATCTACATCATCATACAAAAACCGAGTTCCCAGTTAACAAAAGCTCGTGAGTTCTCAGTTAACAAAAGCTCATTAAATTATAATATGTCGAAAGTTAGTATTATTAAAATATAGGTCAATGAGTCAAAGTTAGGATTATTAAAATCTAATTTCGGATCTAACAAAAAGTTATATGAAATTTAGTTAATCCGTGTATGATCCGACCTGATCCAACACAAATCGATTGAAAAAAAAAATTATTATATATCAATAGACATGCGTCTCCTAAAAACTTTTGCACGCATGAAATTTTTTTTGAATCCATCACTATTGGGGGACCCGGGGTGGGGATATTTTTGTGCGTGATATATGAGTTTCACGCGTGGAAGTTTGTTGGCGTGATATTTTTGACGTGTTATAAATGAAAGAATGTGAGGGTGTGAGAGTTTATTGTTGGGTGTTGTGAGTGATGGGCATTTCCATTAAAAAAGGTTGTGAGTGATGAAATAATGGTTGATAACATGGCGGAACTTGATTGGATGTTGTAAGTGATGCGAACCCTACCCCTTGGTATAGTAGGAAAATATCCATGCTGCATGGACCATGCATGCGTTTACTTTAGGTCAAGCATATCAAACCAAAGCATTTACGACACTTCCAACTAAATGTACACTATGCGGAGGTCCCTTGAGAACGAACGTAGAAGAAACTTTCAACTTGTAAATAAATATCTTTTTTTTTTTGAACGGCAAATTTGGATCACTGACGGACCTACTGGAGTATCATCGTGCCACCAGCAGAACCACCCGATCATATCCATCTCCACTAGGCATAATGCCTATACACCAATTCAGGAGGAAACCCAATAAATATGGAAAAACCCCCTTTTGTGAGAATCGAACTCAGGACCTATTGGTCTAACGTCTTATCTCACCCCGAATATACCACTAGGCTATAAAGCCATGGGTCAAATAAATATCTTTCTACTTCTTTATTTATACACACTCATGTGTGTGTATATATATATGTAAAGCAGGTTGGATCCTGCTCTACTAAATTAAAATAAAAAAAACTCTCTTTTCATTCACAATCTCCCATAATGGATTCAGATTCGAAAACTCCTGCAGAAGTCATGCCATGGGTGGGCTTGTATGTTGCTATTGCATCTTTGATATGCACCCTTGCAATGGCAGCTGATGCCATCCAGGCAGTATGGCAATGGAAGCTCTGGTTTCCAAATAGATTTTTCAATCTCAATGCTGCAACAATCACACTTATCGCAATTGCAATGAAGCTACCGGTGGATCTAAGTACTGAGTTTTTTGAAGAAAAGATTGTAAGCATGTTTTTCTTGGTCACCATGTTAGCTAACTTTCTCCCATCTTTAGGGCATATGGATGACAAAGAGCTTCTAATGAACATTGTGGCCTTAGCTATCCTCTTGATCACTATTGTTGTAAATATGTGGATCCAAATTTATTTGCCATCATCCTTGTTTTTACAATGGTTTGCAGTATACCTTATTTTTTTTTATATTTCCCCTTCTATGGCCATTTTCGGTAGCTTTGACAGTTCCATCAATGAGAAAAAAGATAAAACACAGGTATAATGAGTCACAACAACTAGTTTCAAGTCATCAAGAGAAAATGTTTTCCGCTGAGGAACTCAAACTTTATGTTAAAAAGTACTGGATGATGACAGAAACTCGAAACCCTCAGTTTGTAATTGCTTGCTCACCAGTTTCTTCTGCCTTTGGGGTTATATGCGTACCCCTTGCTTTGTTTTCAAGTTTACCTTTAACATCTATTATAAAGTTCAAAGAATATATGTTTATCTGGATAAAGATTCGGACTATAAGTGGTCACTCATGATAATTCTTACCGTGCAGTTTGTTGGGGTTGTTGTAGGCAGTATTGCACCGATTTTAAGACGTTTCACGTCTATCGGTGATTATAGTTGATGACGGGGGTAGCCCAAGAACAAAATGAATGACTTCGCTACCTGAATGCCCAAAAGGTAAAATGGTTCAAAGGTTAAAAACCTGGGGAAATGGAATAAAGTAACACGGAACAGTAAATGGTCATGTCTCTGGGTTACTTCATCAACTCGCCAGCCGCAAAAGCAATGCAGGTCCACAGAGCACATTCTATTATTCAGGGGTCAAAAGGCTTCAACCCCCGAAAGGGTAAGCCCCTCGCTGCAAGCAAGGTCACTAGTCAAATGCATTCTTCTTTGGGAGGTGTCTTCTCCTATATATTTGACACTACATTTACTGAGTAAAGACATTCCTGGCCAGTCCTGATTCCTTAAATATCTGGTCATTCACTCCGAGTACTTGCTTCATGCGAGTCACTCCCTTTCACATCCAACACACACATTCTGTTTGCTCCTTCATCCGAATCTGAATACACTTCAGAGGAGGATCTTCAGCAAACAATAAAAATAAACTAGTGAACCTCCTTCCACGTCTTGCAAACGTGGGGGGACCCCACGACCTGCGTTAGGCAAGGTTGAACCCTTCAACATTTCTGCCTGACCAGCCCAGCTACTATCATTGGTCTATTATTTGTTGCATCAACAAGTTGGCTCCCACCGTGGGGCTACGTCGCTATTTCTCCTCAAAAAGACCTAGTAGTGTAGCTCTTCTCTCTCGAAACCGCCATGTCTGAAAGTGGATCCCCGGGTGAAGTAAATCAGGTTCCAAACACCTCAACCCCGGGTAGTAGCCAAGCTCATGTGGCTATACCGACTTCTTTCTCAACTCCGGGGAGCACTCCCGAGTTTCTCACCTTCAACACTTCAACTCCGTCCAGATCCTAAGTTCCTTCCCCCAATGTTGGTGTCTCTGACACCCCAGCACGTGTTGAACTTACCCTTGAGGGGGTTGCTAACAATTTTCTTGAGTTGAGATCTCTCCTCAACCAATATATGAGTAGAGAAAGAGACAAGGGAGTGAGGATTCGTCTAGACTATGACGAGCCGGAACCAACGTTATCTCCCGGACCTCCTATCCCTCCTTTCACAACTAGGAATGAGGTTGGTCCCATTAATCCTCTAAACCCTAATCCATATCTATCCACAATGACGAATCCTACGGTGCATCCCATCTTCTCTTCCCAACCAATTACAAGTGGTGCTCCTTTGGGGCATGAGCTAACCCTTGACCAGCTCCTGCAGTCCCCAGTGACAAGCCTTCCAGCTTCTACAACAACTTCGTGGGAACAAGCCCTGTCCGTACTCCCCTTGGCACGAAGTGCTGTTATGAGCACCCCCCTTGGAGTAAGCTGCTCAGTCGCACCCGGAGGCCTTCAAGGCTTCAATCTCATGCCCCCGATGATGGCCCAAATGATGGCCAGCTTCCCGTGGCAGCACTTTATTAATCAAGTGCTAGCCACTCAGGGAAACAACAGCAGTAGCAATAACATGGGTGCAAGGGCTGAAGAAGACTTGGCCAAACCGTATAAGCCAAGTAACCTTTCATGCTTTTCACAGCAAATAGCTGATTATGATTTTCAAACAAAGATCAAGATGCCTCCTCACATCAAAACATATGATGGGACTTGTTGGTGCACTTGTGTCTGTACTTTGTCTGTATACAAAACGATGTCTTTGTTAGTCTTGTAAGTTTGACAAAGTCAACCATCCTCCTGGTTTGACTTGGGCAAACAGTCAACATTATGTTTATAATGTGTTGGGTCGAAGGATGGTCATCGAAGGATCACTTATATCCTTCGATGATGATGAGCTCGAAAGATGGACCTTCGATGGATGGACCACGAAAGATCACATCTTTCGTGGTACATGTGGATCCTTCGAGCTGTTTCTGGTCGACAGATGATCGTTCGATCAGTCTGCCTGATCCTTCGACCAGACATGCTGTGTTGGGTATAAATACCCGTGTGTTGTGTTCACTTCGGTAGAAGACCAGAATAGAGAGACACCCAGACAGATAAGGAACACACACACACTTAGAGAGAGTTTACAGGACTGATTTGTAAACATTGAGCTGTAACCGGACCTTTCATACGTTTAATACAAGTGGTGTTAATCGTTGAGTCTTGTGTGTTGATTATTTGCGTGTTCTATCTCGGTTTGCTATCTCGGTTGGATTCCGCACAACCGGGTTGGTTTGTACACAAGGATTAGGCGACTAGATCCTCCCCTAGCCGGACCTACAAGTGGTATCAGAGCCTTGGCTCTTCTCCTTGTTAAAACCGAGTGTTTTCGGGTGTTTTTCGGGTTTAAAAGGTTTATATTTTCTGGAAAATCTTGCTGTTTTTGCTTTGTGTTTGACTTAAAACCTTGTTATTTTTCATGTTTTCATGTTAGTCTTGGGTTTTTGTTAAACATTTTAGCAAAATCTTGTGTTTGGAAGTTTAAGTTTCACCGGAAACTTATAAGTGTTCTTGAAGTATTCATTGTGTTCTTCATAATATTACACATTTGATCTTAAAATTTTGAATTACAAGTGTTTGTGTGTTGGAAGTTGTATTTTGATTAAAATATTTGGACATTACCCTGTTTGGTGAAACCTGCATGTTCAGAAGATATGGTCTGAACATACTTTCTGCCGAAAGTTCTCACCAACCCGTCAACTTTTCACCTACCTGTCACCATTGTCAACTGTGTCAGAGCAAGTTCGAAAGATATCCTTCGAAGTCGAAAGATCATCTTTCGACCAAAGGAGGTTCGACAGATAGTCATCCTTCGAGCATCCTTCGAAGTGTGAAACTTATCTTTCGTTCCAAGGAATATTTTCGAAACATACATCTTTCGGTCTTCTGCTCATTTTCGAAAGACTAGGATCCTTCGATTGGGGAGTCTTTCGAAGTCATCTTTCGGTGTACAGTACTTTTTCGAAAGATAAGGATCCTTCGGTTGGAGAATCTTTCGAAAAACATTGTTCGAAATTCAACAGAGATCTTTCGAACCCTGTTGATCCTTCGAACAGGTGTTGATCTTTCGATCATTAGTCTGTTTGTGTTTAACAGTTTGTGTTTTTCAAGTCTTTCGACAGGTATCCTTCGGCTGATCAAAAATGAATCCAAGATGGGGTACTTTGGTAAATACATATATGTATTTTGGTGCTCCGTCATCTTCAGCATCAGTATCTTCACAAGCTAATGCCATGTCTACCGGTCAATGGGCATTCGTATCAAATCAAACTCCAAGTATTCAAAGCATTCTCTTAAGCGAGAGTGAAACGGGAAGTTTGAATCGGCCTCCAAAGTTGATGCATTTATATGAATATCCAGGATGGATTGATAGATTTCATACATATGTCCTTGGTCAGAATACAGAGTTGTGGTTGAGGTTCATCACAGATTTTGATCAAACAATAGAGGTTGCTGCATCATCTGCTGCTACGTTTGCAGATCTTACAGAAGATCAAAAGAAAATCTATGATTTGGAAAAGAAGGCTTATGCCATTCTTACTCAGGCGTTGAGCAAATATATTTATCATCAATTCGTCAGTTATAAGACAACTAAGAGGTTGTGGGATGCATTGAAAACAAGAGGCGTAGGAAATGAAGCAACACGCCAATTGAGAAAAGAACTGCTAAAGAAAGAGTTTGATGGCTTTATATGTATGGAGAATGAGTCTTTAGGAGACTTGACGAGTAGATTTAATCATCTACTGACTGAACTGTCAAACTTTGAGGTTGTTGTAACTCCAGCAGAGATTGTGAAGAAGTTTGCAGACGCGTTGCCACCCCAATGGAATACCTTCCTGGAAATCATGAAGTACAATGGTACTTTAGCTACAACAAGCTTCAATGATTTTGTTCAAATCTTGGAAAACAAGAATCAGGAAGAGACTCTGAAGGCGAAAAGAGTTGCTGTGCCACAAAATCCTGAGATGTATTATGGAACTTCTGGTACTTCTGCAAAACCTGCTTCACACGCTCCAATTCAAACAGCGTTTGTGTCTACCACAGACATGTTTGGAAATACTATCCAAGTACCGGTCAAGCCTGCTCGAACAGACATGTATGGAAATCCGCTTGACCCAGTTCCTCAACCAGTACCACAACAACCAAGAGCAACTGATATGTTTGGAAATCCATTACCTCAATCTACTGGACCAACAGACATGTATGGGAATCCACTTCCTCCTCAATCTACCGTACCCAGAGACATGTACGGGAATCCACTTCCTACTCAACAGCAAGCATGTTATGGAAGCACATCATCTGCTAGTCAACAATCAAAGCCAAATACAGTACGGCTCGACACCTCAAGCTTTTCTAAAGTCAGTGTGGAAGTAGCAAAGGAACACATGGAGCTGCTAAACACTTTGGTGAGCGCATACTGTGGATTAGTGGAAGGTCAGATTGGCAACATTAATCTGACTCAAGAAGACTATCAGCAGATAGATAAAGAGGAGATGGAGATGATGGATATTAAGTGGGCCTTTGCCAGTGCTGTTAGGCGAGCAAAGGATTTCATGGAGCGAACTGGCCGAACCAGCTTGGAAAGCAAGAAAGACACCAAGTATGGGTTCGATAAACAGGCTGTCAAATGTTTCAATTGTGGTGAACGTGGTCATTTTAAAAGGGAATGTACAAGGCCATCTCAACATGGGAACCAGAATCCCTTCAGAGGTCAAGGAAACAGGGCTAATCAGAACCAAGCGAGGAACAATGATCGCACACTGGTGCCTGTCAACAACCAGAATCAACCAGGACCATCAAATGCCAACCAGGCACTTGTGGTTCAGGTAGACGAAGGTTGTGATTGGTCAATCCAGTTGGGAAACGATGCACAAGATGGAACAGCTTGTTTTGCTGAAGTGGTTAATGATCTTAAACACGCCAGTGGTGGAGAATCTTCCACCAATGGTAGTGAATCTTCTGAAGATGAAGACTCCTCCGGTTATAGTGGAAGTTCAGATGAAGAGTCATCCGCTTCAGGGAATGATCAGGAAGATGACACATCAGCTGCGTCAGTCGATGCTAATATTGATGAGCTATTGGAGGAAGCTGCAGCAGGAATTCAAAGAAGATCTATTTTGGTGGATCAAGCTGCTTATTCTTCGTCTTCTCTCCATTCAGCCTTTATGGCTAATGTCGACAGTTCATCAAGTCAGGTATGTGTCGATGAACCCACTTCTGTTAGCTGTGATAATTGTGATAGTTTGAATGTTAGATGTGCTGATTTGGAAGCAAACATGTCTGAGTTGCAAGGCAAACACGATGCTTTACAAGCTAGTTTGTTTGAATTGCAAGACAAATATGTTTTAGTGAATGATAAGTGGTGTGAATTGCAAAGCAAGCATGAGGCTTTGCAAGAGAAATATGATGTGACATTTATTCACAATCAGAAATTGACAGTTGATCTTTCCAAGTGCACTGAAGCCAACATGTTTTATGAAAACCATGAAAAAGAATTTAAGTCAATGATTGAAACATTAAAGAAAGATAAAACTGAGCTGACTAAAATGGTTTCCAGAAAACAAACTGACATTAATTTGTATATAACTCGTCTTGAGGTAATGCAAAAAGAAATGGCTTGTGTTAAAACTGAAAGTGAGGCGATCCGACTTAAGTTAGACAGTTATTTGAGTTCTAGTTATGTGTTGGATCACATCATTGATGTTCAAAAAGAGAAAAAGGATGTCACATGCATAGGGTATAAGCAATGTCCACCACCTGTCAGACACAATTACGATGCACTGCCGGATGAGGAATATAGAACTCACTTTGAACCATCTGTTCCTCTAGATGTTAATGAATTTGCCACAGGACTCGGATACAAGCAAGAAGTATCGTCAGATTCAGATGTGTCAGCAGATACCTTTGTAACTGCTGAACCGAATCAGGATCCTCCAGTTGTGATTGAGGATACTGATTCTTCTGATGATGAGTCTGATGATACTGATTCAACAAAGTCTGATGCGGTGATAAAAGATGAGGACATACCTCTTGAGAATCACATTCTGTGTGATCCTCCTGCAAAACCCGCTAAGACTATTGCAACTGAGTCCTCGTCTGAGAAAGAGTCGGAGAGTGTGGATTTGCTGTACACTCTTGTTGGTGATGATAAAATCTATTCAGACAAAGATTTTCCTATTAAAAATGTTAATCAATCTTTAATCAGTAAAGTCTTTGAAAATTCTACAAGTAAGTTTTTGGGAAAGACAGGACCACATGTTACAGTCACACAGTGTCCTCCTATCCCAAAGGCTGAAGTTAGAAAACAGTTTGGGAACAAGAAATTACCAACAGTGCCAAAACAGCAAAACCATACCAAAACAAATGGTAAGGCACCGACTCAAAATCAAAAGAAGCCGAATCAGAAGAAGAAGAAGAATGTGAACTTTGTGAAATCGAAGGGAACGGACAAAATTGAAAAGTTTGCAAATCAATCTAACTTAGATTTTGTCCAGAAAGTAACAGTAATGAAAAGGAATGAACCGAATAGTTCAAAACCTAGTACCTCGAGATCACAAAGTTCATCATCGGCAAGACGATCACATGATACTTCGGGGTTTGTTGAACGAAGATCATGTTTTGAATGTGGTACAATCGGGCATATCATTCGAAATTGCCCGTATCTTCATAAGTTGAAAGCAAAGGTTGATGATCCCCGTGGCCCAACTGACCGCAAGCAATCTGTTTCTGTAAAGCAAGATCCTCGACTCATAAGAGAAAGGGAAAAGAAACAGAAACGCCAACAGGTCAAGAAAATTGAAAAGGCGATTAAGAGTGATGTGGTTCAAAAACAATCTGTTTCAGTTAAACCAGAAAGTTCAAAAACTTCAAACAATCACGAAGTTAAATTTTCAAACAATCAAACTGGTAAAACTCAACAGACCTGGAAACCAAAATCTGTTATTGAATCAGGGGGACCATCACAATTTCCGAATCATCAAAAGGTGGAAGTTATTGTTGTTGATAAAAATGGAAGACCCAAGACCACAATGGCTTGGGTCCCCATCTCCAACTAATCGATTGAGTTTATGTGCAGGGTGTTCCAGGAGGAACTATCAGTAGTCATTGGATTGTTGATAGTGGGGCATCCAGACACATGACAGGCGACATGAAGCTTCTCTACGACGTCAAATCTATTAGAGGAGGTTATGTTGCTTTTGCTGGAGATAAGGGCGGATACATTACTGGTGAAGGAATGATTTCCAACGGGGTTGTTAGCTTTGACAAGATCAACTTTGTGCAACAACTTGATCACAATCTTCTTAGTGTTTCTCAAATTTGTGACAAGCAGTTCTCAGTATACTTTGATGCTAATGGATGTTATGTGCTGAAACCCGGCTTCAAAATTCCAAAAGAATGGATTCTCTTGTCGGCTCCAAGGATAAATGATCTGTATGTCCTTGATATGAGCCAAGCTATCACAACGTCTGCACAAGCAACTTGTTTCGTTTCCAAAGCCACAGAAAAAGACACAATCTCTTGGCACAGACGAATGGGTCACATTCACTTACGCAAAATGAATCATTTAGTATCAAATGAATTGGTGAATGGTGTTCCTCTTAAAAATTTCCATCTTCAAGACGTCTGTGTTTCGTGTCAAAAAGGAAAACAAACGAAGAAGCGACACCCTACAAAGAAAGTCAACACGGTGGCTGTTCCTCTTGAACGTTTGCACATGGATTTGTTCGGTCCTGTCAAGCACAAAAGTCTTAGGAATGATCAATATTGCCTCGTGATTACTGATGATTATTCAAGATTTTCTTGGGTGGCGTTCATGGCACACAAGAGTGAAACCTTCGGTATTATCAAAAACTTGATCATTCAGATTGAGAATCTTTACAACTTGAAGGTTAGGCGGATACGTAGCGACAATGGTACTGAATTCAAAAATCATGCCATGGCGGAGTTTTGCACTTCAAAAGGTATTCTTCACGAATTTAGTGCAGCTTATACTCCTCAACAGAATGGTGTCGCTGAACGTAAAAACCGCACATTGATCGAGACTGCTAGGACTATGTTGGTAGAATCGCAGCTGCCCATTCCATTCTGGACTGAAGCTGTGTCCTCTGCATGCTATACGTTGAACCGAGTCCTTACAGTCAAAAGGCACAACAAGACCTGCTTTGAGTTTATTAACAAACGGAAACCAGACTTGTCCTATCTTGAACCGTTTGGAGCTCCATGCACAATTATCGATCCTAATGGAAAGTTTGGGGCTAGAGCCATTGAGGGATACTTTCTTGGGTATTCCACCCCAAACTTAAGAGTCTGGAATCTAGAGACAAAAAGGGTCGAGGAATGGTCTGAAGTCAGAGTACAAAGGCACACTTTACCAGTTAGAAATCCTGGTCAGCCTTGGATGTTTGAGTACGATGACTTTTTCAATTCGATCAATGTTGAAGCCGTTGAAGAAAATGCTGCGGCAAGGATGTTTTTCGAGAGTGACAACGCAACAGATTCACCGTTGGTTCGTCCCATTATTGTCAATCAAGAACCATCTTCGGTGAACAATAATGCTCTCGACAGTGAGGATTTTCATGATGCTACCGAATTGAACGAATCTTCAGAGGATGATGAATTTCTCGATGCAGATCAAGAAGCTCCAACAGCAGTACATGGTACTTCAGAAGGTACACCTCCAGTGGATGTCCCTCGAACAGCTGAAGCTACTGCATCATCCTCTTCGTCAATTCCGGGCCTTGAATTGATTGTTGATCTCAATCTCAACAATCTGGGTACAAATATTCCAGTTCAAGATAATCCAGAAACAAGGATTCACAATACCCATCCTCAACAAAACATCATAGGAAATGTACAAAGTGGCGTTCGAACAAGAAACATGTTGCGAAACAACAACAATGCAGGCTTGTATGCAACTATCCGAGAATCTGGTCAACAGAATGATTGGTCTTTCGCGTGTTATGTCTCACAGGAAGAACCAAGAACTTGGAAAGATGCTTTGAAAGATAGCTCATGGGTTGAAGCAATGCAGGAAGAACTGCAACAATTCCAGAAGCTTGGTGTCTGGAAACTGGTAGAGAAACCTGCTGGTTACAAGAAGATTGGTACCCGTTGGGTGTTTAAATGCAAGAAGGATGACCGTGGAATCGTTATTCGAAACAAAGCACGATTAGTCGTTCCAGGTTTTCGTCAGATTGAGGGAATCGACTACAACGAAGTGTATGCACCTGTTGCACGTCTAGAAGCAATTCGGATTTTTCTGGCTTATGCCTCATTCAAAGGTTTCAAGGTATACCAGATGGACGTGAAAAGTGCATTCTTACATGGTGTGGTAGAAGAAGAGGTGTACGTCGAACAGCCTCCAGGTTTTGAAGATCCTATCCATCCCGATCGGGTTTGGTTGCTCAACAAAGCTCTATATGGTCTACATCAAGTACCGCGAGCTTGGTACGCAACCTTATCTAATTATCTGCTGGAGAATGGATTTCGCAGAGGTCTTATCGATTGTACTCTTTTCATCAAAGAACAAGATGGAGATCTTCTACTGGTACAGGTATACGTTGATGATATTATATTTGGTTCTACTAACGATGTTTTGTGTAGGGATTTCGAGCGTGTAATGCAGGATAAATTCGAGATGAGTGCTATGGGGGAAATGACTTTCTTTTTGGGCCTACAAGTACAACAAACCGAGTCTGGGATATTCATCCATCAGACTAAATATGTTGGTGACATCTTGAGCCGGTTCCAGATGTCTGATGCAACGCCCATCGGTACCCCATTGCCACAAAATCACGGAATTACTCCAGACTTGAAGGGTGAAGCTACTAGCCCCTCATACTACCGCGCGATGATCGGATCTCTTATGTACCTCACAGCATCAAGACCAGATATAATGTACCCAACGTGCCTGCTTGCCAGATATCAAGTGAACCCGAAGGCCTCACATCTTGCAGCTGTAAAAAGGATTTTTCGTTATTTGAAGGGTTACCCTGACACCGGTCTATGGTACCCTAGGGATAATAACTTTGACTTGATCGCATTCAGTGATTCTGATTTTGGCGGATGCAAAATCGACGGCAAATCCAAACGGCTGGATGTCAGTTTTTGGGAAATCGCCTAGTCACATGGCAATGCAAGAAGCAGACGTGTGTAGCTACATCAACATGCGAAGCTGAATACATTGCTGCCTCAAGTTGTTGCTCCCAAGTCCTATGGATCCAACAGCAAATGCGTGACTACGGTTTTGAATTCCTAACTACTCCTATTTACGTTGATAATTCTGCTGCCTTACAGATCACTAGAAATCCTGTGCAGCATTCAAAGACTAAGCACATCGAAATTAAGTATCACTTCATACGTGATTGCTTTGAGAAAAGGCTAATCGATGTTGCTTACGTCCACACCGATGACCAACGTGCCGACCTTTTTACCAAAGCTTTTGACAAATCAAGATTTGACTATTTATTATTGGTAAATGGCATTAAGGTCAAGCAAGAGTAAAACCAACATCGGAAAATCATTTTTGTAAATATCTTTGTGTTTTAAATTTGTCTTAGTTTGTTGATTTTAGGGGGAGTAAATCCAAATTTGAAAATCCAAAAACATTGAAAAATTTCAAAAACACAAAAACAATAGAAAAGCAAAAATGAGTTTCCTGGCGAGCAAAAGAGAAAATGATAGTACATCAGTGGTCTGTCTAAACCTCTTTAAACCTTAAATTGAAAAGCGATAAGCAGCTCTATATAAGATGTATCGGTAGGCTCACAATCATTTTAAAGTGTGCAGGGTGATATAAACTTAAATCGACTGAAGACTGGGTGGGAACCATTCATTGGCATATGGTCTTAGTACCGAAATTTCGTTTGAGAGATTGCCGAGGTTCTGAGATATTCGGTCTTTATGCTGCTTATCATCTGGGTATCATGGTTGTATCTTTTACCGAAAAATAACGGGGACGCAAGTCTAGATCTTCCATGATACTATACATACATGTACATACTGCATTCGACCTCAATAAGTGATCAACAATCACATGTCCCTACAAATAAGTGATAAAATATCACAAATTCTTTCCGGGAGTCAAGTTCGTCTCTTTGCTGTACGAAAGTACTGACCTGTTCACGGACTTGCTCCTGCGCCCTCATGCATCGAAAATCAAGTTCCTCATCAATAAGTGATTATATCACATAGGACTTGTTTTCAAAACAAAATAAGTGAGAATCTCACATCATATACGGTCAAACAGATGATAATCGGTATACTCACCGGTAAGATGAACCCTCGTGCATACCTTGATACGGGAATGTGTCGTGATGTGGATGAACACCGGTCGGTAAGTATAAATCATACCTTAACGTATCCCCTTGCCATGATTACATCTGATAAGTTGAGCTTATGTGGATAACAATACCGATAATCGTTATAGGATGCTTATCTTAATGTTAACTAATTGAACAACAAGAGTGTTTTGGCATGACCGTACACTGATATGATTCTCTTACCCTCGAAACTCGCAAAAAGAATGTCTGTAAATATTTATTTAATGCTTTCAGTTTCTGCAACTTTGTATATATTTATTTACTGCCTTCAGTCTTTAAATTTGAAATATTCAAAAATACCAAAAAGATTTTAGGTGTGTTTTAATATAAAATTTATAAAAGCCAAAAAGATTTTATTTCTATTTTATTTTCGATCGTACGATGTTGGAGCTCAAGTCTTCGTTACCTGAAACCTGATTGAAAACCGAAACGACTAAATCTTCATAAACGGTCGATATCTGCAAGTTTTGAAAGTTAAATTGAAATTGATAAAATACTTTAAACTTTCAAACTGTCGGACGGTGTTTGTTTGAACAATGGTCACACGTGTGTCGTTTGTTTATGTTTACTATATTCCAGGCGGTTGTTCTCATTACGCGTTTAGATTTCTTGCATGTGCAGATTCTAAAGGCTAGGAGAACATGGTCGATGACAAGCTTCGGAATGAAGACACGACGTGAAGGCACTCAAATGATGAAGATGATCGAGTTGCCGCTGACCATCATCAACACCACAAGGATCTCAATTCATAAAGAACAAGTATTTCACGAGCATAACTCAAGGGGGAGCTTATGTTAAGGGGGAGTTTGTCAACACACTTCCTACATGAAACGGGGAGTTTGTTGGTACACTTTCTGCTTTCAAGACGTGAAGACTTTGAAGATCCTCCGACATTGAAGACTTGAAAAGAAGTCAAAGACTTGAAGGCACGAGAGACTTACAAGAATGAAGATCAAGACAAAGCTACAGCCAAGGGGGAGTTTGTTGGTGCACTTGTGTCTGTACTTTGTCTGTATACAAAACGATGTCTTTGTTAGTCTTGTAAGTTTGACAAAGTCAACCATCCTCCTGGTTTGACTTGGGCAAACAGTCAACATTATGTTTATAATGTGTTGGGTCGAAGGATGGTCATCGAAGGATCACTTATATCCTTCGATGATGATGAGCTCGAAAGATGGACCTTCGATGGATGGACCACGAAAGATCACATCTTTCGTGGTACATGTGGATCCTTCGAGCTGTTTCTGGTCGACAGATGATCGTTCGATCAGTCTGCCTGATCCTTCGACCAGACATGCTGTGTTGGGTATAAATACCCGTGTGTTGTGTTCACTTCGGTAGAAGACCAGAATAGAGAGACACCCAGACAGATAAGGAATACACACACACTTAGAGAGAGTTTACAGGACTGATTTGTAAACATTGAGCTGTAACCGGACCTTTCATACGTTTAATACAAGTGGTGTTAATCGTTGAGTCTTGTGTGTTGATTATTTGCGTGTTCTATCTCGGTTTGCTATCTCGGTTGGATTCCGCACAACCGGGTTGGTTTGTACACAAGGATTAGGCGACTAGATCCTCCCCTAGCCGGACCTACAGGACTGAAGATCCTGAGGACCATCTTCAGATCTTTACCGGTGCAGCAAGAATAGAAAAATGGTCAAACGCTGAATGTTGCCTAATGTTCATGCAAATCCTTGTTGGATCAGCCAGGATCTGGTTCAACGACTTACCTGCCCGAAGCATTCGAAGCTTCGACAACCTCAGCAAGGGTTTTCTGGCCAATTTCTCCCAACAAAGGCGATATGTCAAAGACGCAACAGTAATCTTTCAGATAAAACAACGTGATGATGAAAGTCTTCGAGCATTTATCGAACGATACAAGAAGGAAGGTCTAACTTATGTAGGGGAAGACGAGAAAATGAGAGTGGCTGGTTTTATGAATGCCATCACATCCAAATATCTCACAAGAGATTTCAACAAATCCCTGCCCAAGACATTAGAAGAAGCCCTCGAAAGGGCTGAAGCCCACATTCGGGGAGAGGAGGCAGTAGACATTAAGGAGCAAAGGAAAAGAGGATCCAGCTGGAGAAGCAATAGTCCAGCTAGAAAAAGGGGAAACTTCAACTCTTATGACAGACGACCAAAGGGTTCAGACCATCGAAGGTCTGAAGGCCGGAACCCTTCCAGCAGGGAGAAAGGCATGAGTTTCACACCCCTCACAAAGACTCCTCAAGAAATCCTCGCAACGGAAGAAGTCAAGCAAAACTTTCGGCCTCCTAGGCCTCTCCCTAAAAGCAGAAAATATGAGAGCTCCACACAGTATTGTGAGTTCCATGAAGAAAAGGGTCACCACACCAATGATTGCTTCCAGCTCAAGAAAAGAATTGAAGAAGTTGTTAAGTCCGGAGAACTCGCTCATTTGGTAAAAGGGGTACGGGACAAAATGGCTGAAGGAAATGGCAAGGAAGTCAATATGGTGGATTTCGATGGAAGGGTTCCTCACAAAAGACAGCGGTTGGAAGCTTGGGAGCTTCAGTGTGTTTGCTTCCCCCCAACAGAAAAAGACCCTCTTTCAAGCCCTCTTGTGGTGGAAGCCACTGTGGGAACATTGCAAACAAATAGAGCATACATAAACACTGGGGCGGCCACAGAAATCATGTTCGAGAAATTCTTCAATCGCTTGAGCAATGAAGAACGTTCAAGACTTCAACCCTCTGGAACCTCCATAAAAGGTATTGCTGATATACCCCTTAAGCCTTTAGGGCAACTGACACTTAATGTTCGTTTCAGCGAAGGTTAGAAGGAAAGAATCCAACCACTCACCTTTGTGGTTATCAACATACCTTCAAACTATGATGTGATCATTGGAAGGCCAGGGCAGTGTGCATTCTACATGGCCGTGTCTGTTGGCCATGGCACAGTCAAATTTCCCACCGAGACGGGGATAGCAACCCTTCAACCCACTCAAGAGGCCTACCTGGTTGAGGGTGAAAGTTCCAAAAACGAAGAAGACAAGCAAAGGCTTATCATAAATCCTAAGTACCCTGAACAGAGAATAAGGGTCAATCCAAGCCTTTCACAAGAAACCCTCTCGTATCTCGAAAAGTTGCTAAGACATTACAGCGATGTCTTCGCTTGGTGTCCAGAGGATATGACAGGGATCCCTCGGAACATTGCTGAACATGAGTTAAGAATACCACCGGATGTCAAGCCTGTGGTCCAAAAGAAAAGAAGTTTAGCACCTGAGAGGAGCCTGGCTGCTTGCCAAGAAGTTGAAAAGCTTGTGTCGGCCGGCATTCTCCGAGAAGTCAAGTACCAATCATGGGTTGCAAACCCGGTTATGGTCAAGAAACCAGACAACTCTTGGAGGATGTGCATAGATTTCAAGGATCTTAACAAGGCTTGTCCTAAGGATTGCTATCCACTACCGGAAATTGATCTCAAGGTTGACTCCCTCACTGGTTAACCTTTCAAGTGATTTCTTGATGCTTACAAAGGGTATCATCAAATACTCATGAAAGCAGAAGATGAAGAAAAGACAGTGTTCCACACTGATAAAGGAATCTTTTGTTACCAAAAGATGCCTTTTGGCCTCAAAAATGCTGGAGCAACCTACCAACGTCTAGTGGACAAAGCCTTTGCAAGCCAAATTGGTAAAAACATGGAGGCATATGTCGATGACTTGGTGATCAAAAGCAAGACGGAGTATCAAATGCTCGACGACATTCAAGAAACTTTCAAGAACCTCAGAAAGGTTAACATGAAGCTCAACCCTGAAAAATGTTCATTCGGGTTTGAGGAAGGAAAGTTCTTGGGTCACATTGTTGGGAAACAAAGCATCAAAGCTAACCCAAACAAGGTGAAAGCTGTACTTGAAACCAAACCACCAAAAACCAAGAAGGAGGTTGAAAGCTTAAACGGGAAGCTTGCAGCCTTGAAGCGTTTTACCTCCAAGTTGGCTGAGAGATCTCTGCCCTTCTACAAAACGCTCAAGAATTGCTCTGATAAGAAGGACTTCAAATGGACTAATGAGGCTGAAGAAGCCTTCAACCAGATGAAACAACACCTTGCTTCCTTACCTGACATTGCAGCTCCCGAAACGGGGGAGTTAATCTCGGTATACCTTTCAGTCGCTAAGGAAGCCATAAGCGCGGTCCTCACAATCGAGCGAGAAAAGGCCCAGGTACCCGTTTATTTCTTCAGCAAAACTCTAAAGTTGGCTTAAACCAAATATCCTCCTCTTGAAAAACTTGCACTAGCCCTAGTTCAAACAGCTAGAAGGCTTCGAAGGTATTTTCAAGCACACCCTATACAAGTGGTCACTGACCAACCTATTAAGAGTGTGATTGAAAAACCATAAAACTCGGGAAGGTTGGCCAAATGGGCAGTGGAACTAGGTGAACATAACATCACCTACGTCCCACAAAAAGCTATCAAAGCCTAAGTCTTGGCTGATTTCATTGTAGAAGTCCCAAACCAAGCAATCACTGAAGTGAACACTGCCACCACTGAACCCTCCAACCCTGAAGCCTGGAAGCTTTTTACTGATGGGGCTTCAAGCTTTGAAGGGTCAGGGGTTGGACTAATTTTGATCAACCTAGAAGGGTTGGAATTCACATATGCTCGCCGTTTTGATTTTCAGACCACCAATAACGAGGCTGAATACGAGGCACTGATTGCCAGTTTAAGGCTGGCCAAAGAAATGAAGGTCCAGAAGCTTGAAGTGTTCACAGATTCATTACTAGTCTCCAGTCAAGTAAACGATAGCTATGTCGCCAAAGAGCCAAACATGAAAAGGTACAAAGAAAAATCCAAGGAGCTGATGAGTACCTTCCAAGCATGCAATATCAAGCAAATACCTAGATCCCAAAACAAAAAGGCGGATGCTTTAAGTAAGCTTGCATCCCTCACCTTTGCCCAACTTACCAAGAAGGTGTTGGTAGAAGTATTGAAGGCCCCGTCAATCCATGAATTAGAAGTTCAAGACGTAATCACTGAGGAAGATCCAAACTGGATAACTCCAATAAAAAAATTCCTTATAAATGGTGAACTGCCAAGTGATCCAATAGAAGCTGAAAGGGTTAAGATCAAAGCAAGGCAATATGTACTACAAGATGAAACCCTTTACAAAAAGGGTTACCTTGCCCCCTTGCTGAGATGTGTTGGTCCTGAGCAAAGTAAGTATTTGATCAAAGAGATTCACGAAGGCATATGCGGAGCCCATTTTGGAGCTAGGTCGGTGGTTGCAAAACTTATGAACCTCGGGTATTTCTGGCCCTCAATGCATCGCGATACCGCCGAACAATTGAGGAAGTGCGATGCTTGCCAGATTCATGCACCGATCCCAAAGAGTCCCAAGCATGACCTTGTCCCAATAACTTCAGCATGGCCATTCCATAAATGGGGAATGGACATTGTCGGTCCATTTCCCCAAAGCAAAGGAGGAGTAAAATTCTTGCTGGTGGCAATAGATTATTTCACCAAATGGCCTGAGGTTAAACCACTCGCAAAAATCACGGGAAAACAGGTCATCGATTTTGTTTGGGAAAACATTATTTGCCGGTATGGATTGCCGAGAGTACTTGTCACCGATAACGGGAAGCAATTTGCTGAGAAGCCTTTCAGCATTTGGTGTAAAGAATACAGAATCAATCAGGTTTTCAGCTCAGTGGCTTACCCGCAATCAAACGGTCAAGTTGAAAGAACAAATCGAAGCATAGTGGAAGGTATCAAAACAAGGCTGGGAAGGAACGAAAGCAACTGGCTTGAAGAACTGCCTAATGTTCTATGGGCCATAAGAACAACCGAAAAAACAAGCCATAAGAGAACACCCTATAGCTTGGTATTTGGGTCCGAGGCTGTGATCCCTGCTGAGATAGGAGTTGTAACCCAACGAATTGTCAACATGGATCCCGAGACAAACCAAAAAGATACCATGTTGAACTTACAACTCCTAGAAGAAACACGAGACCAAGCCGCAATTCAAGAAGCCAAGTACAAACAACGAATGGAAGCCTACTACAACAAGAAAGTCAAGAGCGAACGTTTCAAGCCAGGAGACCTGGTCCTAAGAAACAATGAAGCTAGCAAAAAGGAAAATCAAGGAAAGCTTGGCCCAAAATGGGAAGGCCCGTATACCATCCTTGAAACACATAAGGGTGGATCTTACAAGCTAGCAGACTCAAAGGGTAAAAGGCTTCCAAGACATTGGAATGGAAAAACCTTGAAAAGGTTCCATGTTTAAACAAGAAAGATTGGTCTGTATTTCACGAGTTGTATTTCGAAAATGACACTATGAAAATCTTTTGTAAGAACAAGTACCTATTGAATGAATGAAGTTGTTTTATCAAACTTGTCTTTCTATCCTAAGATCAGGTTGAGAACCTAGCAAAAAACTCCATGGAAAGGGCCATGTAAGGGGATGAGCTCCCAGGCCACATCGCTCAATAGGTTCAAGGGTTGAATGAACCTATATAAGGGGTGAGTTCCTAAATCAATACAACTCCATGAGACTTATTAAGTGAAAGAAAAATTGTCTCATAGACAGGTTCGAACAGCCTGCACCAAATGTTCCTTAAGCCTTAGAAAAATAACCAACAAACAGGCTTGCAAAGTCAAACAAAGCAAGAAAATAAAAAGGATAGGTGCTATGTCTTGTTGTTAAAAATACCAAGGCTAAGTGACTGCAGCACTGAACCCTTTAAGGTATAAAACACATAAAGACAACACAAACTCGACAAAGACAAAGTTACAAGAGGACAAAAATAATCTAATGGATGATACAACTTAAACAAAGAATTAAAAATACAAACCAAGTCAAGTCACAAAGCTAAGAAGCCTTCAAGGCTTTTAACTCGTTGGTGACAACTCGAAACCTCAAAGGCTTCAACTTACCTACCGATAGCCAAAAGGCTTAAAGGGTTGAAGCCAACCGGGTTGCCTTAACGAAATAGACACAAGTATAGAAACACAACACAAAGAAAATAGTTAAACATAATATCATATCAAAGAAAGTTCTGAAAGACTTTCAAGCACAAGTTAAAGCAAGTCCTAGCGACTTGCAAGTTTAGATATTGTTCAAATGACCACGTAGGCCTAAAACACAACCAACAGGAACCTTAAGGGTTCCTGGAAACCTAATATTGTTTGAAGTTAACATTACAAACCACAAATTGTTTTAAAGGTGCTAAGAAAGCTATGAATTTCATGCATCGGGCTTAGAGGCCCCAGAACTGTTACCTTTAGCCTTCTTAGTCTTCTTAACCTTCTTAGCCTTTGGGCCCTGATCATCAACAGCTGAACCCTCCAAGCTGGCATCCTTGGGTACATTAGATTCTCCAGGAAAGGTATCTTTACTATCTCCCGAGTAGGAACGTTTCCTCGAAAGAGAACTAAGTATTTCAACACATACCTTTTCATTCAAACCATCCGGCTTCTGTTCCTGCAAGACCGAGAGAGGCTTACCATAACAAGAAGCAACCTGACTCACATATGGGTACGATAACCTCTCCATTTGTTCAACGGAACTCTTGAAGATGTCGGAAGCCTCGGGACGGTACAAGGGAGATTTTTCCAAAGGATGGCCAGACTCGTGAAGCTTATAACCCGCAATAAGATCTTGATGTTTCCCCAGGTTGAGCAACTTAGTATAAACTTCACCAAGGGCAGAGTTAAACTCCTTGGAATGAAGCAAATAGTTAACAACCTGGTGAAATCCCTGCTCAATGAGCCACTGGGTATCCCCAGTGGCCTGGGCAACCAAAGTCTTCAAACCATCTTTCTCCTCATCGAAAGCCTTCTGTTGAACAGCCAAGGCCTCTCTATCAGATTTCAGCTTTAGACGGTCAGCTTCAAAACTCTTCTTGAGATCACCCATCTCAATCTCGTGCCTCCTTGTTAACTCTCCCACTTTTTTGGTCCAAGCCAGCTCCTTCTCAGAAAAGCTATCAATCTCCTTCTTCATCGCAGCAATCGAAGCTTTCATTTTTTCCTTTTTCTTGGAAGCCTCCTCATATTCCTGCATCCCTTTAGCAAATCGAGTAACACCTTCAGACAACAGGGCTGAAAGGTTGCAGGAACTGAGCATCATCCTAGAAATAAGATGATCAGCCTCCATCTCTGAAATGACGTCCCGAACACCAGGAGGAGCAAAATGTGCTAAGGCCTCAGCACAAACAGCTGGATCTTTAAAACTATCTCCAACCTTAACCCCCCAGTTAGGTACATAAACCCCTTCACCCTCCGAACCTTCGAAGCTCTCAACATTTTTGACCGATGGACCCTGAATGACAGAAGGGGTACCTTTCTTGACTAACTTCTTCTTTTTGCTTAAAACAATTAACTCTTTCTCCTTACCCTTGCCAACATCATTGGTCTGCTCTGCTGATACTTCAATATCATCACTAACATCAACAGCCTCCGAACCAGATGGCTGATCAACACCCTTCAAATAGCGTTGGGAACGGCGAGTGGAAACCTTGGAAGCAGTAGTCTTGGTAAAGCCTTTAACGCTTGGGACATTTACATAACCTGAACCCTCGAACCTATAATCAGAACCCCTAAGAACCGCATCCTCACCCGGAGTAGCAGCAGCATCATCAAAGACAACGTCAGAAGTGTCATCACTTTTGATAAAGTCAAGTGCAGACATAACTGCAAAACAAACAAAAAACACATAAGCAAACACAGAAACAGGAACACAAAATCATAAGAAGAACAAACGCATACCTTCCCATCTCTCATGAGCACCGGGTCTCGATCATGTTTTTCCCACAATTTACTAAGACCCAATAACACCAACAAATGCTCCGGAAAGGGACGGAGCCTTGAAGAACACTCCCTAAGAGTTTCTAAAAATCGAGCATTTATATCAGACTCGGAAGGCTCAGGTTCGTTCAGTATGGCATCCGGGTGTCTCCAAACAAGTTTGAAGGGAACAACCTCCTCTGACACCCAGAAAAACCGGTCCTTCCAAACCCCAAGTGTAGAAACCATGGATGAAATTAATCAAGTATCAACTTGAGTGGTCTCAAAGGTGAACCAATCATCATTCTTAGCAAGTCGGAAAAAGGGACGGAAAGACAACAGAGATGGATCATACCCGGAGGCCCGACACAAAATTTCAAAATGTAAAACCCTAGCCATACCAAGGGGGTGAATCTGACCAAAAGACACTCGGTAATATTCCAAAATATTCAAAACAAAGTTTGAAAACGGGTGGTGAAGATTGGAGAACTCAAAATGATGACAATATAAGGCAACCATACCAGGAGGACATTCATTGATAGATTTATCACAGGCCGGTGCAACCGGTCTATACTTCGTCCCTATACCCCATTCCATACAAAACAAATCGACTTCCTCTTGAGTCAGTTGAGAAAATGATTTTGCCATATCCTTACGAGCACCCATGATATGAACAAGAAAATAAACAAAGGGGAACTGACCTGATATGAAAAAGGGGGAAACTGGAGAGAAATAAGGAGCAAGTAATGTTCTTCTGAATAAAATATGCATAAATAAATGAGATAAAGGATAATTATTAAGGGGCAGAAATTAAAACCGCCGCCTGACAAACTGCCACAAGTCTTGTCAACCGTCTTGTCAAATTTCAAAATTCAAAAACCCCAACCGTTCTCAACCTTCAAACCTTCGAAACTTTGAAGCCTTTAGGCAGTAAAATACACGTATAAAAGTCAGAAGTCTTTGAGCACATTTCCCAAAAACCTCTGACTTGGGGGGCTGATGACGGGGGTAGCCCAAGACCAAAATGAATGATTTCGCTACCTGAATGCCCAAAAGGTAAAATGGTTCAAAGGTTAAAAACCTGGGGAAATGGAATAAAGTAACACGGAACAGTAAATGGTCATGTCTCTGGGTTACTTCACCAACTCGCCAGCCGCAAAAGCAATCCAGGTCCACAGAGCACACTCTATTATCCAGGGGTCAAAAGGCTTCAACCCCCGAAAGGGTAAGCCCTCGCTGCAAGCAAGGTCACTAGTCAAATGCATTCCTCTTTGGGAGGTGTCTTCTCCAATATATTTGACACTTCATTTACTGAGTAAAGACATTCCTGGCCAATGCTGATTCCTTAAATCTCTGGTCACTCACTCCGAGTACTTGCTTCATGCGAGTCACTCCCTTTCACATCCAACACACACATTCTGTTTGCTCCTTCATCCGAATCTGAATACACTTCAGAGGAGGATCTTCAGCAAACAATAAAAATAATCTAGTGAACCAACTTCCACGTCTTGCAAACGTGGGGGGACCCCACGACCTGCGTTAGGCAAGGTTGAACCCTTCAACCTTTCTGCCTGACCAGCCCAGCTACTATCTTTGGTCTATTATTTGTTGCATCAACAATAGTCTCTCAAAGAAATTAAGCAAGAACCATTTAAACGTGTTCCGGGTTGAAAAACACTGGATCGAAAGGCTTCAACATTGGAAACGTAACCATGTTCATTCACATATTCCAGGCCGTTATTTGAAGATCGTTTTTCATTACGTAAAAAACGCCTTTTTAAACTTTTGTTTAGCACTTCATATTGTGGTTCTGGTAATATGTAAAACAATAGTTCTTGTTCCGCGAGCTTTTCTTATCTTACTTTCCTGTTGTTGGTATTTATTTAAGTCCGTTTTGGAATGGCTTAAGAAGGTGGCAACCACGTCTAATGGCAACATGAGCTCAGAAATAGAAGAATATGCTAATATGTTGTCCAAATTGAGGAGGAGGCAAAACTTTCAAAAAGAATATTAAGAAATACGCTTCGTTCTATGACGCAACTTCTTAATGCAGAAAAGGAGCCGCGTAATCTTTTGATGCTTTTAGAGAAATCTAAAGGATTCATTGGAGTAGTAGAGTTTGACAATGACCTAGTTCAACCTTTATATCTAGAAGAAACCCACAATTGTTGGAGCCTTGTAGTAGTAACATTGACAACAATTGCCATTGCACTTCCTAACATTGCAAATGGTCATTTCAAGGGGCTTCTTGCCAACATGAGTGAAGGCCTCAAGATTGTAAAACATGTTGAAGATTGTCTCAACGCTGATGGTGAACTAGTTAGTGCAATAAAATCGTCAAGAAGGGTGTGGAAAGAAGTTGAAGTATACCGCAAATGGCTAAAAATTGATCTTCAAAATAAGGCTCACAAAGATAAAACATCTAAAGAGATCCTTAAATGGTTGGGAGATGAAGGAGAAAAAATTATGAAAAGGTTTATGAGTAACAAAAAGTCAGGTATAGATCGTTCACCTTATAAGTTCGTACTTGCAAGTTCCATGTACAGGATTAGCACGAGCATTCTATTGCACTTAAATGCACAATAAATCTCGTTGAATGATGAAGACCTTTTTGAATGGTTATCAACTATAACTGCATATATTTTATTCGCGTGCTTTACCAACTTGCCACGTGTCATAAAAATGAAGTGTCACCACAATGAAATACAGAAAATGGGAGATAGCATCCGAATCGCAGCTCAACTTCTTGGTAAATCTAAAGAGATTCTTAAAATTCTTGAAGCACGTACACTTCCTAACATAGATCAAGACTCAATGGCATACATTGATAAGTGGCGTGTACTTCCCAAGATTCAACTAACCAATGCTGGTGCTTCTACAAATGAGATACACCAAGATCATCATGTTGTGGAGCTCTTGGCTGGAGTATGAAGCTCCTCGTGGATTTGGCGTTGGCATTTGTTCTTTTAGTGTTTTGATTTTTAAACTTGAATGTTCTTTTGTTTTTGTATTAACTAAAAGATGTTTTAAATTTGATTTTCCGTTGCATATTTTGAGAACTATTATAGTCTTTTAACCTATTTGATATGATGATGTCCAATTGTAAGGTGTCTAGTTTATGGCTCTACGCCTCTACATAGTAGTAGTTGAGCCATTTGTGGTTTTGAAAAACCCACATCATATGGTAAAAAAATCCTTCTTTATCAAACTTTACCCGGAGCTTATAGTGTCTATATACTAGAATCCAGTGTTAATCTAGGCCAGTAAACATCGCATGCACTGTCTTTATTCTATGCTTTGGCGCGAACCCAACGTTTGCGAACTCACATTGGAAATAATGCGTCTTTATATTATTTTAATTGATATATTGTCTCCTATTAGGTAAAGATGAGTCACCATTATTTTTAAGAATAAGTTCTCCAACCTAGGTAGCGCGATCCCGACCAGGATGATTGCCTTCATCATATCACCAACATCGTTGTTGTGCGTTATTCACCTTAGTGTATCCTGGCCGGGACCATGAGATATGTGGGGTGATCTCTATGGAGTTTTCCCGCCTAAATTGTGTTGTTCCTCATTTATCTCTACTTGATTTAAACTTATGTTGATTTGTTATGAATATAGGTAACTATATGTTGCCAGAGATATATATTTACGAGGGAACTATATACTAACAAAGTTATATTTACGAATATTAAATTTTAAATAATATAGTTTTATGTCTATCTTTTTTTATTAATTAGGATATCTTTAAATTTCATAATATTTATCTAAAGAATATAAACAAACTGTTTGATTATCTTTATTTATTATAATAATAAAATAATAATAATAATATATTATTTGTAATCCTTTTATTGATTAATAATGAAATAAATATTAATATCAATACTTTATACTATATAATAAAGTAAATTAAATGAAAGCCACATTATATGGGATAATCTCCATAGGATTTTTCCAAAGGATTTTTCTGTCTAAATTGTATTATTGCTTATTTATCTCTACTTAATTTAAAATTATATTTCTCATGCTAGAAAATATTTTTTTATTCATGAATACAACTAACTCCATAATTTCCATTTATTGAAAGGCCTAAAGTTAAAAAAAACTTGTTTTTGGATTATCATAGATCCAATATGAAACATAAAACAATAAATTCTAACAAGATATCATCATCAAATCTTTCGAAATCTGTTACTTATGATTTACAAAATAGAACACTAGCAAAATCATTTACCAACAAAACAATATTTACCAATTTATTCATTCTTTGTATATTTTCGTAATACATTTATGTTTTCACTGAGTCCGTGCTTTAATTCTAATAAATTTCATACACACATATATATATAGGGTAATGCTCCATAGCAAACCTTAGATTTTTAGAAAACTTTGCAAACTCAACATGTGGCCTAGATTGCTCCACATCAACATATGATTTTAGAGCTTTGGAGGGTAGGATTGTCTTTTTACACATGTTGCATCATTTCATACACACACCCCAATACACTGTAAGTCATTTCATTCACCTCTTACCAACTCCTTCATCTTTCTCTCTCTAAAAAACATCAAGAACACTTTTTTTTTTCAATTTTATCAGATTTGAACAAACCATTTCTCAAAGACCTAGATGTAGATCTTATACTCATTCCTTTCTATTGAAGCCACCAAATCTGAGGATCGAAGCAATTATCGAAGCTCTTCAAGAAAAGAAAGTAAGGTGTTGCTCTCATCACATATTTAATCCTGCAAATCGATTTCCCAAATAGAGACAAATGCTGATGGTGAATGGTGAGTCCAGCTCTAGGGTTTGGTGATAGAACCAACAGGTATTACTGATTTTTCTTTTCATTTGGAGAGAGAGAGAGAGCGAGCCTGGTTCCATCAATTTCTTTGCTCCCCAAAAATCGTCATTCCCCGGTTCTTGAAATGTCAAATTGAAGAAGAGGAAAAGGATAAAACGATAGAGGTGGAGATTTGAGGTTCAAGTTTTTAATTCAAGAAGTGTCAAATTGCAGGTTGTGTTGATGACGATTTGGGAAATCGATTTGCAGGAAGCGATGGATGAAGATGATGTGCGTACCCGGCTTCTTATGTGAAGGTTGGATTTATTTTAATCAAGTTATTACCCTTATTTTTCTATATTTGATTTTGATATCAAGCAAACAATTTGCTTTGAAGTTCAACTGTAGGGTTTGATTTCTTTGTGTATTGTATCCATACTCTCATCAAGATTTTTGTTTGATGTTTTCTTTATTTATTATGTGGATTAGTTCAATATGATTATTTTATATCATCTTAGAAAACCTAACTTGAAACTCATACATAGATGAAGATGAATTTGTTTGATGTTTGGTTTATTAATGTCAATTTGTTTTATTTTTCCTTCTACATACACCAGTAAACCTTTGCCTATAATCTTGGCATGTTTTGGACCAACAACATTGGTTATTTCATTTTGCTTCCAATATAATGTATAAGAAAGAAAGTAAGAAACAAGGTAATAAAATACAATTTTTAGACCAAATTAGAAATTTTGAACATATTTGAGAAGAAGAAGAAGATAGATTGCAATGTGGATCTGATTGCAATTTTAAACATCGTCATACCCTAATACATGTTACACTTTATCCTATTAGACATGGCCATACAGTTTAAATTATTATAGTTATGACGTGTTTAACACATGCCCGATTTTTTTATTTTTAGACGTCTAATAATCGGCACAGCTGTTTTTAGAAACGAAAAGCCAAGTTTGTCTTACAGCACAACCAACGTAACACGTGTTATGGTCTGAACTCCTGTTTCACAGCTAAGCCAAGTTTGTCTTACAGCACAACCAACGTAACACGTGTTATAGTCTGAACATCTGGCTATGAATGTGTTAATATTTATGTCTGGTTAACCACTTAACGGTTATCTTATCTTTTTGTTTATTAGGACGGTGATGGATTCAAGGGAAATAAGATCCAATTGTCGGGATCGTTGGTTTCGTCAAACGTGGATCAGATGCTCAAGGATCATGACCATGTTTATGTTACAGCACAACACAACTAACACGTGTTATAGGTTGAACTTCTCGGACATGCATGTGTTACATGTGACATGAAACCCATGTACAACGTAACACGTGTTACGTGTGACATGAAAACACATTTTTATAACTTCCCTGGCATACGCACACCCACATGTTTACAAACCGTTTCAAGACCGACCCAAACAATAAAGCAAGGGTAGCCGCTGAAAAGCTAAGGCAGCAAAGGTAGCCGCTGAAAAGCTAAGGCAGACTATAAAAGGAAGCTCCACCATTTTCTTAGTGCTATGTATTTTCGTTTACTAGTAATATGTAATGTGAGACTCTTATTTTGTTTTGTCTAGTACATCATGTTAAAACGGTATGGACTTAACACATTCTGGAAGTCTTAACACACGTTATAAAAGAGGCTTAACACACGTTATATGAGGTATACTATGTTGTTATTAAGTTACTATTGTAGTTTATGCATCCATTCTGGAAGTCTTAACACACGTTATAATAGAGGCTTAACACACGTTATACATGTCAGGCGCGTAACCATGTTACCGTATGTATATACAAATCATGGTGTTTTGGAAACCACTAGCTTATACATGACACCATGTTGGGTTAAACCAAGATTATAATTCCCTATTAACTTGTACACGTGTTACGATCAGTATATGCACATCATGGTGTTTTGTAAACCACTTTCATATACATGAATACAAGTCGGGTTATAATGGATGCTTACACGTTATCAAATGTATACAAGTGGGGTACAACAAGATTACGATATTAACTAAGCTCACCATTAAACTCATCGCCCCGTCGACTGTTTTCACACTTGTCACATGTTAAGCAATTACATGTTCCAAACAGACAAATTGTAACACATGTTAGATCAGTATATACACATCATGGTGTTTTGTAAACCACTAGCTTATACATGAATACATGTCAGGTTACAAAAAGATTATAGCAGAGGCTTAACACATGTTATACGTTCCAAAATGTGCAAAACAAATGACCCGTTTCATATTATATATTCCAAAATTACCGGTACATGTGTTACCATAAATGGCTCGTTTCATATTACACGTTACATACTAAGTTGTACATTTATTACTTGTACAAGTTTTACGCTCAGTATCCACATTATCGGATATTTTAAACATCAACAAAAATAAAATAGATATTACTTGTTTTTTTTAATTAACAAAAGGTTAACACACGTTATATAGGGTTACAACAAGTTGGGTTACAACAAGATTACGATATTAACTAAGCTCACCATTAAACTCATCGCCCCCGTCGACTGTTTTCACCCTTGTCACATGTTAAGCAATTACATGTTCCAAACAGACAAATTGTAACACATGTTAGGTCAGTATATACACATCATGGTGTTTTGTAAACCACTAGCTTATACATGAATACATGTCAGGTTACAAAAAGATTATAACATAGGCTTAACACATGTTATACGTTCCAAAATGTGCAAAATAAAATGACCCGTTTCATATTATATATTCCAAAATTACCGGTACATGTGTTACCATAAATGGCTCGTTTCATATTACACGTTGCATACTAACTTGTACATTTATTACTTGTACAAGTTTTACGCTCAGTATCCACATTATGGGATATTTTAAACATCAACAAAAATAAAATATATATTACTTGTTTTTTTTTATTAACAAAATGTTAACACACGTTATATAGGGTTACAACAAGTGGGGTTACGACAAGATTACGATATTAACTAAGCTCACCATTAAACTCATCGCCCCCGTCGACTGTTTTCACCCTTGTCACATGTTAAGCAATCACATGTTCCAAACAGACAAATTGTAACACATGTTAGATCAGTATATACACATCATGGTGTTTTGTAAACCACTAGCTTATACATGAATACATGTCAGGTTACAAAAAGATTATAACAGAGGCTTAACACATGTTATACGTTCCAAAATGTGCAAAAAAAATGACTCGTTTCATATTATATATTCCAAAATTACCGGTACATGTGTTACCATAAATGGCTCGTTTCATATTACATGTGTTACCATAAATGGCTCGTCTCCAGAATCCGTGACCATGTAAAACCGTCTATCACGGCCTCCAATGGCATTCCGCCCAAAACCGATACCATAGTCTGCAAGGCGCTTACGGTTCTTTTGCCAGTTCGGGTCACACCTCCAGCAGTCATCAATGGGATTACCAGTTCCACATGAGAAGAATCCTAGTTTCCTTCTTTCAGTGCTGTTTCTCATGCTCCTGCTCATCACAACAAACTAATATGTTGAATATGCAATCCCAGATTACCGAAAAAGTAACTTTTCCTCTAATGAACAAAATGACTAATTGTTATCATAACCAACATATTGTAAATGATTTTGAAACGACATAAATGAAAGTTATGGACAGACTGTTAGCACCGAAAGTGACATTTAGAAGTGTCATTGGTCAATTGTGGATATGAATTATTATTATTATTATTATTATTATTTTTAAAATACAATTTGCTATTGAAATATCTTAAGTAATTTTGTCAGGAATATCATAAAGACATTGTTAATATATCAATTCCAATAATGTATCTAGATACAAGTGAATTAATGAGAATCTTACATTTCTACCATGGATACCACACTCTTCAGGGTCTTGAACTGCACTCTCATTCAAGGCTTCAGACTCCTTTGCTCTTCCTGACCGGCACCGGTGGTGGCGACGAACATATCATTCAATGAGGGAAATCAACAGGAAAAAGAACATATCATTCAATGAAGGAAAAAAAAAACTAAAATTAAGAAATCAACAGGCAAAAGAACATATCATTCAATGAGGGAAAAAATCATCACACCTGAGATTAGATTCCATCTCTTCCTCACCGGCACCGGTGGTGGTGACGACGGCTATAAGCAGCAACAGAAGCGAACATCGGAACACCGGTTGGTTAACCACCGCCATTGTCGTTATAGAACTCTCTCTCTCTAGGCTTTGCAGCTTGTAAGTGTTATGTAGAGAGAAGGGAAAGTCATGGGGGCTAGGGTTTTGATTTGGGGAGGAGAGAAATGAGATCTGTGATTTTAGAGAGAGGGAATTGAGAGAGCTGAGATGAGATTGTGATTTTGAATTGGATATGAAGAGAGAGAAAGATCAGTGTATTAAAGAGAGATGATAGGATTGGACAGTGGAGAGAGAAGGAATGTACTTCCAAAAATGCCCTTCCACTTGTCTGTTTGTGTATTATAAGATTTCTTTTAAAGATAATTCTTACCAAAATTAAGGCAGCCATTGATCAAGGAAGATGAAAGATAATCAATGGATGACAATGGGTTTGCATAGTTTTCTAAAAAAGATAGAGTTTTCTATAGAGCCCAGCCCAGCCCTATATATATATATATATATAGGAATAAGTTAAAATGAGAACCACCTCGAGTTGTAAGAACCAGCGAGAACCACCCCCGCGGGGGGCCGTTGACCACGAAATTTTTTTTACACCTAGATCCGTATATTTTAACACGGGGGGTAAATTTTGGGTTCAAACGGCGCGCCCGAGGGGGTAGTTTTTTACGCCCAAAGTTTGGTAAAAAAAATAGAAAAATTAAAAAAACCCAAACTTTGGGCGTAAAAAACTACCCCCTCGGGCGCGCCGTTTGAACCCAAAATTTACCCCCCGTGTTAAAATATACAGATCTAGGTGTAAAAAAAATTTCGTGGTCAACGGCCCCCCGCGGGGGTGGTTCTCACTGGTTCTTACAACTCGAGGTGGTTCTCATTTTAACCTTCCCCTATATATATATATATATATATATATATATATATATATATATATATATATATATATATATAGGGTAAGGTTCATGCGAGAACCACCTTTATTGCGAGAACCGCGAGAACCAATTTGAACACAACCTAAAATAGCTGAAAAAACCTAACCCCCACCCCCCGCCCCCCAAACCCCCCCCCCCCCCCAAGCTAAATGCTAAAAACTAAAACCACAAAAAAAACCTAAAAAAAACCTACCCCCCCCCCCCCAAGCTAAAATGGTAAAAACTAAACCCTCAAAAAACCTAAAAAAATCTAAAAAAATAAAAAAAATTCTAAATTTTTTTATGTTAGAATCGCTACTTTTAGTAGCCAAAAAATTTTATTTTTTTAAATTAATTTTTTTTTTTTTTTTTGCTACTAAAAGTACCGATTTTAACATAAAAAAATATAGTTAATTACATAGTTAGTCCCTGTGGTTTGCACAAAGTAACATACTTAGGTACTAATAGTTTAAAATAACATTCTATGGTATTAACTTTTCATTTTGTAACGTTTGGGGGTATTAAGCTTATTTGTAGGCTTAAAATCACATTCTGTTAGTACCTAAGTATGTTATTTTGTGCAAACCACAGGGAGTACCTATGTTACTACCTTAGAAGTTAATACCTCCAAACGTTACAAAATGAAAAGTTAATACCCTAGAAGGTGATTTTAAACTATTAGTACCTAAGTATGTTATTTTGTGCAAACCACAGGGACTAACTATGTAATTAACTCTAAAAAAATATTTAAAAAAAATTGTGTGTTTTTTAGATATTTTTAGGCATTTTTTGTTGGGTTCACATTGGTTCTCGCGGTTCTCGCAATAAGGGGTGGTTCCTAACGGATCTTTGTCCTATATATATATATAGGGTAAGATTCATTTGAGAACTACCTTTATTGTGAGAACCGCGAGAACCAATGTGAACACAACAAAAAAACCTAGCCCCCACCCAAAAAATCTAACCCCCCCCCCCCCCACCGCCTAAAAACCTAAACCCCCTCCCCCCACTTAAGCTAAATGCTAAAAATTAAACCCCCAAAAAAACCTTAAAAAATCTAAAAAACATACAAAAATTTTTTTTAAATATTGTTGACTTAAAAATCGCTACTTTTGGTAGCCAATATTTTTTTTTTAAATGTAGTAACGAAATACAGCGAATTTTAAGTCAAAAATATAAAAAAAAATTGTGTGTTTTTTAGCTATTTTTAGGTATTTTTGGTTGTGTTCACATTGGTTCTCGCAGTTCTCGCAATAAAGGGTGGTTCCTGACGGATCCTTCTCCTATATATATATATATAAATATATATGGGTCGGGATTTAGAGAAAACGGTAAAAAGTGTGAGAATTGTGAGAACGCTTATTGATCGTCCGATCAAAACAATATATGGACTAGATTGACGCGGTGGCATTTTCGTATATAACACCAATTTTATTACGTGGACGTGCTTCATTAAGGGTAAAAAAGGTAAAACACCATTTCTCACATAAAACGCCGTTGAAAATTAAAACGCCAAATAAATACATAACGCCAATTTTATAACTGCGTACTTTTTTCTGTGTTTTTATTTAAGCTCTCTGGCTACAAAAACGCCACAAAATATGAAACGACATAATATATAACGCCAAAGCTTACATCCGGATAAATGTTAATTACATTTTTTGTTATAAAAATAATATCCCGCCTAAACTACGCGCCAAAAAAATTCTATAATAAATAGAAACGTCTCACCACCTTCCGTTTATCGCACCAAAAAAAACACACAAAAACACACAGTAGTTGCTAAAAAATACAACTCAATGTAAAAAAAAATACAACGACGGCAAACATCTTTTCTTTGATACTCAGTAATGTTCTGCATGAAGCTTCGATGAATGATTTGTTACGTGAGTGTAGTAAGATTTTGCTGCATGAGATGGACAAAATTGAAAAAAAAAGGGACTGATGACACCCATATGTCATACTGTCATCTTTGTTCTTGAAGAAGGTTTGGATGATAAGAAGAGACCTATACCTGTGTAAATGCTACTTTTGCCTCGATGATTGTAATGAAGACGACGGACATATAGCATCCACCCACACGGGGTCGATCTGTGTCTCCAACATCCACAAAGACACTACAACACATGAACAAAGAAAATAAACAACGCCAAACCCAAAACGCCATTTATTTGTCACAGTTTTTGTAGTTTCAAAAGAAAAAAGAGACTGATTACACTGAAGATTTAAAATCATAAATTGCTTCTACTTTGATTTTTTTTTATTTTCTTTATCTGTTATTTGTTTTGTAATTTAAGTTAATAAAAAACAAAAGAATATTAATACTATAATGAAAAATATAATAAAACGCCAAAATGAGCAAATGCTTGTAAAACACCATCATGCCATAAAAACGCCCCAAAAAACTACCAAACTATAATAAAATTACTTTGAACAACTACTATTATAAAAAAAAGCGTGAAACAATGTGCAAAGAATATAAAACAAAAGAAGTCCAATCGTTATCTAACCGCCATTGGAAAACAAAACCCCATAATTACAGCCGTCAAGATTTGACGTGTTACACCATAAAAACAGTTGAGTCTGAAAACAAAACACGGTAAACTGCAAAAAAACAGTAAAATGAAACGACGGAAAACATAATTACTAACATTTATTATATTAAAAGCAAAATTCTTAGGGAATTAAATTTATTTATCTTTTTCAAAACGCCATAATTACCTGTAATGCGTGGGGAAAAAAAAGACAATTAAAAGAAGACCATGAGAACACAAGCTCAAACACGCCAAAATATTTGACTAAAACACCACATATTGTCCAAAACGCCAAAAAATTTAAAAATGGCTAAGGTTATTGCATGGAGGTTTGAAAGGAAAGAGAAACGATTCATCATAAAGTTCTCTGATAGGAGAAGGGTAAAGGTAAGGACAATCAAAGCCATGCTTGGAATGAATGAAAAGGTTCAGAATATCCTGGCCCTTGGGGTTCCAATGGACAACGATTGTGAAAGAACAAAAACTGTAATAAAAAAACTGAAGAGAAAATTTCCGGTAGAAGATGATGATGATATTGACGATACTCCTATACTAAAACTTAGCAGTTGGGTATTGCATGAGGAAGAAGGAACACTTGAAGTGACTTATAAAAATGGGGTGCAATATTCAAGGCCAATGGAAGAAATGTTGAAGACAGGGTTGCTATCTATCATTGAACAACTTTGTGATTTAGCACCTTCAAACGATCCAAAATCCAAGGATGTAGTGATATTCAAGAATAGGCTGCAGCAAAGAAGAGACGAGCTAATGGCGTTATACGCAAAAATGAAATTTAATGATGAAGAATCTAAAGAAAGTGATGAACAAAGCGATGGGTACATCTCTGATGTAATCCCACCTACGGAAGACTATTAGTTTATTTTGATTTCATGTTACTGTAATTTTACAAAATATTAATCTATGGTAATCAATTATTAACAAAAAGATACAAAACGCCAAAAAATGACATGGAAAAAGCCATAACGCCAAAAAATTAACTATGTGACACAAAAAGAACTAATTCAACAAGAAGAAATCTGAGAAAAACAGTAAAACGCCAAATAATTAATAATTCTAGATAACCCCAAAATTATCTTGCATGCAAAAAATAAAGCAGCATGTCAAACGCGAAAATCGTGAAAGGAGAAGAATACTAAAAAGATAAAAAAAAACCCCTCGGACCCTGATCATGCCCTGCGCCATGTATTGGGCCAGGATGCGTTCTCACCGTTCTCACACTTTTTGTCGTTTTCTCCTGAACCCCGTTTCTCTCTCTCTCTCCCTATATATATATATATATATATATATATATATATATATATATATATATATATACTATATTATAAAACATATCCAAGGGACGACTTAAGGTCATTCGTAATTCCTTTAAAACACCCTTAAAGCATTATGTACAAGCCTTTTAAGCCCAAGAAATAAAAAATGCACTTCACTTTCCAATATTACCCTTCCACTCAAACACAACACACGGACGCATATCACTAGGGTTTCTAGAATGTTGCCTCATTCTCAGCCGCTCTCATCTCTCTCTCTAGCGATATCACCCAGTAGATCTACTTCATTTTAAGATGAAGCTCCGTAAACAGCAGTGGTGTAATCAACAGATATAGGGTTTGTTTCTCTTCCGGTCTTTCACAAGATCGACTCGACTTCTCGGTACCGCCTTTTTAACCTTTTCGGCAATTTTTGTTTGTTATTTGACTTAGATCTGTGAAATTTTAGGGTTTCTTTCTCCAGCGATTCCGACATCAGATCTACTGGGTTCAACTTCTCGGTATGTTGTTTTTAACCATATCGATATTTTTGTTTGTTATTTGACATGGATCTGTGAAATAGGGTCAGATTTGTGTTGTGTTCTTCAAATATAGTGGTCGTGCATCTGTGAAATAGTTTCAAATATGTGTTGTGTTCTTCAACGATATGTATTTGATATAGATCTGTGAAATAGATTTAGATCTGTTACTTTTATCTAGCAGATCTGTTATAATACTTTCAGATCTGTATAGTTTTAGTTAAATGCTATTACGTTTAAAAAGATGAAAGTCATAAATCTGGGTTTGGTGAAAGAGTATTTGACTTGGATCTGTGAAATAGACAGCAATATATATTTTATTTCTGAAATCTTTGGTTGATGCTTGATTTTGTACGAAACCCTAGCTGGTAACTGAAAATTGTACATATTATTGAATTAAATTGTTGTAATATTGTTAAAGATATGTACAATTTACTTCTTATGTTGAATACACCTATATAATGACGCTACATTGATGGGTGGCTTTTTTTCGTTGAATCATTTCCAAATTGAGAATCTCAACTATCATGAGTACCCAAAGTACCATAATTACCTCTTAGTATGTTCGGAGAAAAAAATCATCATCAATGAATATACGAAGCTTTTATCACTGGAGCTTACGATTCCAAGAGGTGCTTGTATATATCCGTTGGTGCCTTCCATTATAAAATTGAAGCATGACAGAAGACCTAAAAAATTTATTGTTGGTACATATAAAATCCCATTCTTTATTTTTTGATTAAAAATATAAAAGTTTATATATTTAGATATTAGATATGGTGTATACAATATGGTTGATTTCATTGTAGATGTGGTTGGGAGGATAATAGAAGGTAAACGGGATCGTTGTTGTTTCGAAGTTTCTCTTCGAGATAAGACGTAAGTTATTATTTATTAACATATTGGAGACATAATATTTACATCGTATGTAATAAAAACTAATTTTAAAAGAACTTTAACCCAAAATTTTGTGTACAATGGTCATACAATACAAATGTTTTTGTCCGCCCTGAAGCCTTCTAATGTTATATGTACCATTCGAGCGGTGCAACGGAAGTCTATCATATACGTATCACGTGTCAAGTTGGTTCACCAACCGGATAGTACATTATGCTTTAAACATCAACTTTCTAAAAAATTAGTTACATTTAATGGGTCATGTAATTTAATAAAAGTTGTATTTTATTTGTTTTTTCAGTTAATATTTTGAAGTTTCCAAAAAGCCATGGGAACCAAGTTGAATCTGAGCACAGCTTATCATCCTTAAACGGACGGACAAAGCGAAAGAACAATTCAGACAATGGAGGACATGCTTAGAGCTTGTGTAATTGATTTCGAAGGTAATTGGGATGATCACTTACCATTAATAGAATTTTCTTACAATAACAATTATCATACAAGTATCAATGCTGCACCATTCGAAGCACTCTATGGACGAAAGTGCCGAACTCCAGTATGTTGTGCAGAAATTGGAGAAAAGCAGTTATCAGGACCTGAGATAGTACAAGAAACAACCGACAAGATCATTCAAGTAAAGGAACGGCTGAAAGCAGCACGTGATCGACAAAAGAGTTATGCTGATAACAGGGGAAAACCATTGAAATTTCAAGTAGGAGACAAGGTGTTATTAAAAGTCTCTCCTTGGAAAGGAGTGGTAAGATTCATCAAAAGAGGAAAGCTAAGCCCCAGGTATGTTGGACCGTTTTAGATTATTAAAAGAATAGGATTTGTAGCCTATCAGCTACAACTACCAGAAGAAATGACATGAATACATGATGTCTTTCATGTATCTAATCTCAAGAAATGCTTAGCTAATGAATCACTGATAGTGCCTCTTAAGGATATAGAGGTAAATGAACAGTTAAAATCTGTAGAAAACCTCTACAGATCGAAGATAGAAAAGTCAAGAATCTCAAACACAAGAGATTAGTTCTAGTCAAAGTGAAATGGGACTCCAAGAGAGGACCAGAATATACGTGGGAACTTGAATCAGAAATGCAAAGGAAATATCCACACCTGTTCCAGTAGACCTCGAGGACGAGTTCTAAAACAAGGTGGGGAGGACATAACAACCCTCCAAAATAATTCCGACACCCTAAAAATATTTAAAGTACCCCTATACGTCTTAAAATACACCCCACATACGAAAATAGGCCCTAAATACCTTTAATATTTATAAAAATTAAATAAAAACAAAAATCAGGTGGTCCTGGCGGGGCGCGACAGACTCCCCTAAGTCTGTCGTGGGGCGCGAGCGAAGGGACTAGCGGCAGAACCCGGAGCCGCCACGTGTCATGTGCGTGTCGAGCCTACACCGGTGACTGGCCAACCCTAGGGCCTACCTGACCTAGCTCGCGGGGCGCGATGGCCCCTTGTGTGTTCTTCGCGGGCTGCGAGGGAGTGCCTGAGCAGTACTATAAATAGGGTCGATCTGTTTCAATTGCAAATCGTTCAGTTTTTCCATTTCTCTCTCAATTTCTACGCAGTATACACAATTCCCGGGCATAATACCCCCTAAATAACGAAGTTCTGCCACATTGTAAGTATCATAACTCCGGTTACGTATTAGATACGTTGCCAGATTGATCTAGGGTTCCGTAACGGCTGTCGTGGTTCTGCCCGACGTAGTCGTTGGAATGTCGTCTAGGGGAGGGTATTACTAATGTAAATATTGGGTTATTATACTAACGCGTGTGCATTTGTGTAATTAATAGATAATCACCAGGAAATCCTTAAGGAAAACCCTAAGACAGCAATGTGACTAATCTCCTTTTTGTAAATTGTTTTTACAAAACCTTTATTTATTTTAAATTATAATTAGCAGTGATTGAGTCTTTGTAATTCTTCAATTACTGCTGGTATGTTGGGGTTTTGTATACAAAATGTGGAACACGTTACTATTGGACAAAGAGCTAACCAATGTGTAATATGACCCACCAGTCAGGATTAACAATACTGAATGAGTAATTGTGTAGATGTAAACATTGTAATCGCTCTCAATACTGTAAATTGCTAAAATTCTTCTTGATTAAGCTAGGATTCACTCACCAGTATTTCCCACTGACAAAATGTTTTTAAACGCGTTTCAGGTAACAAAATGTGAAAGCCAAATAGAAGCCAGCTGGACAGCACTGATGTCACGGCCCCCGACCCAGTTTCCTGGTTCGAACGCCGTGGGACAGAAACCCGTGGTATTGGTATTTAATTTGGCAGCGGAAATTTTAACAGGATCATTTAAACTGAAAATTCCCAATTATTTTATTTCAAGTTTTGGGACAAACCCCGTAATTTACAATAAAGGAATTTCACTGGGAAATTCCCTGTTTACAAAAACATGTTTATTTATTTACTGAGCCACTTTATCCAAGCTGGTAGTGCTACACGGCACTTTTCCTTATTCACAGTAAATCACCTGAAACATGTTTAAAAAGATTTTATCAGCGGGAAATACTGGCGAGTCATTCAATTTGTACAAAACAACACATTCTTATAATCTACAGTATTAAGGGCGATTACAATGTTCATATCAACCAATTACCCCAAAACGGTATTTGTCACTCGACCGTATCTGTGAGTATGGTCATATCACCCTTTGGCCAACCCGTTGTCCAATGGTGACGGTTATCAAGTAATGTATACAAAACCCCACATACCGGCAATAATTGAAGTTTACAAAGACTTAATCCCTTTAATTATAACTTTGAAAACAAATAGGGTTTGGAAACAATTTGATAAAAAGAGAATGACTCACATTGCAAGTTTAAATGGACAGAGTCCGCCTACTGATTAAGCCTGGTAACCTAGTTAAATAATGCAAACGAGACTAGGTTAGTAACTTCATACAACATTTATGATAAATTCACGAAATCAAAACCCTCACGATGAATGACAAAGTATAGCCCGAATTCAGGCAGCACTTAAACATCCATCGGATCGGTTTCAATCGATCGGACATTGTATCGTAGCAGCGATCGAGTTATTACCATGTGATCGTAGCAGCGTCTCGACACTTAAATACACTAATTTCCTCACAACGTGGAGGTAACATCGACTCAACTTAACTCCACTTCCAAGGGAAGTTTTCATAAGTCCAGTTTTTCTTTAAACCTTTTGCAATATCTAAACAAAACTCTTCTTAAGACGTTGGTTTAACATCAAACTCAGCTTAATACCATGTCATAAGAGAGGTTTCCTAAACTAAGTTTTCCTTCCACATCTTTTTAATGTCTAAACAAAACCCTTCTTACGACGTTGGTTTAACATCGACTCAGCTTAACACCACGTTATAAGAAAATTTTCATAAACTCTTTAGCAATAACCTAACAAAACTCTTCGAAGCTCAAAACGTTTTAGAGCGTAAACTCGTGAGTTACAAACTTTTTAAGTCAAACAAGTCGCTTTTCGCTATCGCAATCGATTTTCCCCTATCCGAGACAATCTCACTCGTCAATCCTCGATCGATCGCTCGTTCATCCTCAGTTACCCTAACGTTTTTATCGTTATCCCTCTGTGTCAATTCTCACAGTCTTCCTTACGAATTAATTTCGGGACGAAATTTCCTAAAGCAGGGGAGACTGTAACAACCTGCTTATCGCTCTCGTTACTCTGGTTACGCCTAGCACCCGAGATTCGAATCATAATGTAAACTATAAAGCTTACAACGCTATTTCGCATATTTTCGCACACGCTATATCGAAACGCATACACTTATAACGCTAACGCATACACTATTGCGCTATTCGCTATCGCTCAATGCAACGCAAACTCGAAACGCAGTTACTTATGCTATTACCTATTAAAGTATATTATATTACTAGTATGTATATAAAAACATCGGGGTATTTAAAACTTGTTGAAACGCGCACTTACGTGCACGCTCAATTCGACTATCACACTTAAACACAACGTAACACGATACTACTTATCTCGCTAAAACGCTTAATGTACTTACAACAATTAACGCAACAAAAAGCATCAAACGAATAGAAAGTTGGGAAACTAACTCAGCTGTCAGGATGGAGCTCATCCGTCAGGATGGAGCTCATCCGTCAGGATGGAGCTCATCCGTCAGGATGGAGCTCATCCGTCAGGATGGAGCTCATCCGTCAGGATGACCATCCGACAGGATGGCCATCCGATCGACTGGCCATCCGAAACCTCACCAGCACCGCCTTACTTCTCTCTCACACTATAAATACCACCCACATGTCACTGTTCACTGATGTGACAGCCCTATCCGACCAACTCACTCCCAGCTCGTTCTCAAGCACTATTTCACTCGATTCAAGGCTATTTCGTAAGTAATTCTCCCTAAATCTTGTACTTCCATCTTCACTACACACATCTCCATCATCTTCTCCATCAAAAACACTGATTTTCATCACGAAATCACCTTATTTGGGTTGCTTGAAGATGGTGTTCACTTGGTGACGTCATCTCATCAAGTTTAGCTCAGATCTAAAGGATTTCTACACATTTTAACAGGAATCTTAAACAAAATTTGATATTTCAACTGATTCAAACTTTCTTTCAACTCTTTTACACTCTTCTACTCAAAACCGATGGAATCTGGACTCAACCTGACCTAAGACTCACTCAATAGTCTAGGGCCGGCTCGAAAACGGATTTCCACCGGAGAGGTGATCGACAAACGAGCTGAACATGAAGTCCCATCAAGCTCAGCAGGTCTGATCGAATGGGGTGATTCCCATCCGATCGACTGGGCTAGACTCGGTGTGGATATCCGTTGTCTGACACGTCGTTACGCCGTCTCCTTTAACTTGAAAATGTTTACTTGGAAAATTTTACAAAAACTTCAAACTATAGTCTGCAACTCACTCGAATAGCCATCCGATCAAATGGCCATCCGACAGGATGACCATCCGTCAGGATGACCATCCGACAGGATGACCATCCGTCAGGATGACCATCCGTCCGGATGCACTGTGTTGTGTAACCCACTTTTACCCCATCCGACACCCTAATTCCGACCGTTCAACCCTGAGGAATACTTATGCATCTGTTCCCGTACACAGGCTGATCCGACGCTCTCAACCATCCAACCAGATCATGTTTATTTGTTGGACACGCACTGTGAGTATACTTGACCCCCTTTTCACGCTTTAAACACACTTTTGGGGGTGTAACATACGTTTATATCGAAAACACACTTATCAAAATGTAGTACACAATCTAAACTATTATCACATGCGAATGACTGATGTACATATCTACACGTGATGCTTAATACATATGTGCTAGGACTTTTACTCGTGACGTTCCAACTTAACTAGAATAGTACTATAGTTCGACTCACGCCCGACGGGGTCTAGTTAAGACAAACTCGCACTCGCAAACGCACATCGCAGTCATCTCGGGACTTAGCTGGTAGTTTTTTTCTTGTAGCGTATATGTTGTGTCTCATGTTTATGTATGTGGGAATTCACAGCGCTTTTATCTACTTTATGCTATACTAAACCTGTATACTCGCCAATACATTTTTGTATTGATATTATTTTAACGTATGTTGTAGGTTAAACGCAGGTTATCTCAATTAAGATAGGCTACTTTAGAAACTCACCTAAAAATCTAGGTTCTCGGATTTGTATTGTTCAAGTGACATGAAATCTGTACAACTTTATGTGAAATATTTGTTTATTAGTATGGGATAATGAACTTGTTAAATATTGTCGCTAAATTAGTTGTTATGGATTCTCTTGAGCAATCAGCTTCGCCTAGTGCCGCGCCCCGATGATTCCACCATCGGTTGGGGTGTGACAATGTGGCAACTGATTAGGAAGATAAAGGCGCCTAAGGATGCTCTTAACATTGAAGATAGTCTAACAATTGTTACGGCAGGCGGCGAGACTCAAACTCATGACATTCACATAAGTTAAGAGACTATAAATAAAAAAAATTATTTATTGTTGTGTTAATAATTGACTTTTACACTGATATAAAAAAAATAGTTAAATGCCCGGATAGTCCCTGTGGTTTGGCCTTTTTCATCTTTAGTCCCTAACTTTCTAAAATTAGAGTTATAGTCCCCAACTTTTTCAATTTCGTTCTCGGATAGTCCCTACGCTGCTGATGTCCTGAAGAAGGTATGACAGACGGGTATTAGACATCACATGCGGTGAAAGGCACTTCACCAAACAAAGTAATCAGAGATGCACAAAGGTTCTTGGTCAATCCTTTATAATTCTCCCCGTATAAGGTTCAAGTCAGTTACTCATTGTGTTGGGCATGGATTATCATTGGATTTAATCCATCAGTTGGTTTTTGGAGTATAAACCACAATATGAAGATTACAAACTGGGCAGGTGTTTTACGTTTCATCATTGGTAATTCTAAGTTGGGGCTTTAGATAATGTGGAAGAACTTAACAAAAGGCAACTGTTGTGTTCATTGGAGTGAAAAAAAAACGAGTTATCATGTGGTTGTGGGTATAATTCTATCGATGGTTGTTCCGTATATATATGCGGTGCGGTTTACATTATTGGCGGAAAGAAGTACAAGGTCGGGTGAATGTAGTTCAGTATCATGATCCAATGGCATGACGCTCGGTGTGTATTAAAGGGGTAAGATTTAATGCGTTTTATTATGTTTTACTTTATTTCTACAGGATTCCATCTCCACATCTGAAATCAAAGAGAAAATTGTAGCCGTCATTGCTAGGGTTTCAACTGTCGATTCAAGCAAACACGTGTTAATCGTTGAAGGCTTGTTGCTCCTCCATCATCTTCTTCGAGCACTTGAATCCGGATCCGGATTCGCTAAGGAAAAAGCGTGTGTTGTTCTTCATTCGTTATCGTTCACGAAGGAAAACGCGAGAGCAATTGGATCACGAGGTGGAATTTCATCGTTATCGGAGATTTGTGAAGCTGGAACACCTAATTCGCAAGCTATCGCAGCCGGTGTGCTGCGAAATATAGCGAGCTTCGCGGATACTAGAAACATTTTCATCGAAGAAGATGTGATTTCGGTACTGCTAACCCTAACTGTGTTAGCACAAGAGTATTCGATCGCTTGTTTGAGTAATTTAGTTAGAGATGATGATAATTTAAAACCGTTGATTGCATGTAAAGGCACGATCGATTGTTTAAGAAGTTTTTGGGACTCTGCGACTGCGGTTCGCTTGGAAGTCGTGGTTGAATTTTTTAAAAACTTAGCGTCGGACGAGCGTTTGGTGGACGCACTTATTTCGTATGAGTTTTTATTAAGGATTGTTAATGTGTTAAGTTGTGGTATGTTAGGGGTGAGGATTCAGTCTGCTAAGGCGATTTGCAGGCTCGGTTGTAACGTGAAGGCGAGAAAAGAATTGGGGGGAATACGGGTGCGTTCCGCTGTTGATAGCGATTTTGGAAGGGAAATCGGTTGAGGAGAAACAAGCGGCTGCTAAGGCGTTATCGACAATCTTGGTTTGTTCGGGGAACAGGAGGATTTACCAGGAAGGAACAAAGAGGGATAGCGAGTGCGGTCTAGCTTCTAGATCTTACAATACTGAATCTGGATAAGAAATGCCCTGTTTCGATTTTAATGTCGTTGACCCATTCAGATAAATGCCGCAAATAGATTGTTGATTGTTGATTCAGGTGGTTTGGTGTATTTGCAAAAGCTTGTGGAAATGGAGGTTGATGGTGCGAAGAAGTTGCAGGAGACCATTAGTCATGGGAAGCTATGGGGCGTTTTGCAAGGCGGTAACGATTATTGATTAATAATCCTTTTCAAAATATGTATTTAATTGTGGTTTGTTTGTTCATAATTTATTGCTGGTAATCTTTAGTTAAGAAGTCAATTCATTCTTATTAGTTTAGAGTCTACTGAGATACCAATATGTCTTTAGAAAATTCTAAAAATGTGTTTGGTGACCTACCTTGGATTAAAGTTGTAATATTTTCAACCAAAACTTCAATAATCTGAAATATAGTAATGAAATTTGACTTTCTTTTTTATTCCTTTATCTTCTTTACTTACTAACTCAACTTCTGTTTCACTGAGTTATTCATTTGAAGGAAAATGTTGTCACTAATGCCATAACATGTATTAATGGTGATTCTACTCTTTTGTTTTGTTCATTTTAATGTTTGGTTATTTCTTTAGTGACGTTATAAATAAATTTGATTGTTTTCTTTATTACGTACTATGTATATTTAAGTCATTATGCCGGAAAAGTACACGGCCTACGGACGGGTACTCAACTAGTTGTCAATAGACGGAGGTATATGTGTCTTATGTGTATCTTTTGTCGAAATGACATGCCAATATACTGAATCGGCCGAGGTGCATTGTTGGTTCAAATCGAACTAAACGCGTTGTCGGGTCATCTAGTACTGGATTTAAGACTAGAAAAATAGAGGAAGCTTCGGTTCCACGGATGACGCTAACGTGAATCAACACTTCGTATTTGTTTATGACTACTATCATTTATTGTTAATATCCACCAATTTAACAAAATGTTAGGCGTACCATCTCATTAAAAAATAGTATGGTTGGTTTTTGTGAGGACACGTGTAAAGAAAGAAAAGATAATTAGTTCTGTTGTTCTTAACAATCAGTTTAAATATAATTAAGGAGTAAATTACGTTTTTGGCCCCTGTGGTTATGTCAGTTTTACTATATTAGCCCAAAATAAGATTTTTTAACGTTTCTGCCCCATGGTCTCTATATCTAACCATTTTGGCCCCTAAGACTAACTCCATCCATTATCCTGGTTAATTATTAATGCACATGATGGGTAAATTGGTAATTTCCCCTCTCCTTTTAATTATTTTATAAAAAAAAAACCCTAGTCATATGTGCAGTCCTAATTAAATCTAACCATCATCTTCAACCATCATCTTCAACCATCATCATCCTTAGATCTTCATCATCTTCAACCATCATCATCTTCTACCTTAGAAAACCCTAAACCAAAAACACAAACAAAACTTTCAACTCATCAGTTCTTCACATCTCAAACACACCTACACATGAAAAACTCTCCTGCTCACCCTCTTCCTTCTCAATGAAGGCCAGCAGCCGACCGGCGAGACCACCGGCGGCAAGCCAGCGACGGCTACCGGCGACCACACTCCTCCGACAACACTCATACCTCCCCCGTACCCCCCTTTTCCGGTGAAAAAGATCGAAGAGAGAGAGGGCGACGAGATGATTAGGCGCCGCCGCTCACGGCGGCGGCAGTAGAGGCGACGGCGGTGGGTTGAGGCTCTGACAACGAGATTCACGGTAAACACCCATCCCCCTTCCTCAGTTTCCTTTATTTTTTTCAGAAAAATTAATGATGATGGGTGGTAGTCTTGAACACGGTAGGGCTTTCTCTTGAAGATCCTTGAACACGGTAGGGCTTCCTCAGCAGATAGGTTCATTGTGGAAACCTTTTAGATATTGTTTGGTTTGAGGGTATGTTTTGAAGAAGTGGTGGTTCTCGAAGAAATTGGATTGTTAAAAAGAAATCTGTAGATGTGGGTTTTGACCAATCAGGTTTTGTTTGTTCTTCGATTTATAGCGGAGATGATGTGTGGGATGTTAAAAGTAGCGGAGATGATGTGTGGGTTAATAGTTAATTTGGGGAATCTTCAGATTTATAACAATCGGGATGTTAATATATTTTTTTGGTTTGTTCTTATTCATGAAAATCTGAAACTGTAATGTGGGTTTTGTTTTGGGGATGATGATGATGGTTGAAGGTGCTCATGTTTTTGAAGATCTGGGTTTGAAGATGATGTGTACTTGAAGATGATGATGTATTCTTGAATATATGGGTTAGAAGATGATGATGTTCTTGAAGATATGGATTAGATTTAAAGGGGGAAGAGAAATTACAAAAATACCCATCATGTGACCTGCATGTGACAAATAATTAACCAGGGTAATGGATGGAGTTAGTCTCAGGGGCCAAAATGGTTAGATATAGGGACCATGGGGGCAGAAACATTAAAAAATCTTATTTTGGGCTAATATAGTAAAACTGACATAACCACAGGGGCCAAAAACGTAATTTACTCTATAATTAAGTGTTCTACTTTTCTTGGTAAGAGAAAATTCCACGAAATTATAGTATCAACCAAACAAGGCATCTCTTGAAATTCCACGAAAAACTGTGTAACAAATTAGTCTACGCAATTTTTAAATGAAGAAAAACTGTGTCATTTTTTTAAAGAGGAATTTACGAAAATGGCCAAGAATACAGTTGACTTACCAAAATAGTCAGCTCATGCGTCGTTGGAACGGGGCATCCCCTCTTATGCGTTCTTAATTCTTTAAATGGATGCGTGCATGGATGAAGCAGCAAGTACGAAAATGGGAGGCATGGGATGAGTCACGGACGTATGGGATGAGTCACGGATGCATGGATGATGGGATGAGTCACGGACGCATGGGATGCCTCAAACGGACGCATGGGATGATGGGATGAGTCACGGACGCATGAGATGCCTCAAAGCTTCTAAAAGTATGTTTTATGCATGGGACGCATGATGTCACTGAGACACGTGTCACTTCTACATTGGTGGGCGCATGAATGACCCTGCAGACGCATAAGCTCTCTCGTAATCAGTGATGCCCTACTCCACCGACGCATGAGCTGGCCATTTTGATAAGTCAAACATTTTCTTGGCTATTTTCGTAAATTTCTTTTTTTAATTACAACATAGTAAAATTCAAATATTTTTTGGTGTATCTTCTTGGTAACTAGTAAAAATCCCAAAATCTCCAAGCATAAGCGTTTACTTTGGGTCAAGCTTAGCTAAATAATCATTTTTTAACTATGCCCCTGTACCTTGAGAAGGAACGTAGAAGAAACTTTCAACTAGTAGACAAACATCTTTGAACTTCCATTAACATTTACAAGCAGGTGTTGGATCTTGCTCTACTAAATTAAAAACAACCTTCACTTTTTCGCTTCACAGTCTCACATAATGGATTCAGAATTGAAAACTCCTGCAGAAGTCATGATGCCATGGGTGGGCTTGTATGTTGCTATAGCATCTTTGATATGCACCCTTGCAATGGCAGCTGATGCCGTCCAAGCAGTATGGCAATGGAAGCTCTGGTTTCCAAATAGATTTTTCACTCTCAATGCTGCAACAATCACACTTATTGCAATTGCAATGAAGCTACCGGTGGATCTAAGTACTAACCTTTTGGACGAAAAGTTTGTAAGCATTTTTTTCTTGGTCACCATGTTAGCTAACTTTCTCCCTTCTTTAGGGCTTATGGATGACAAAGAGCTTCTAATGAACATTGTGGCCTTAGCTATCCTCTTGATCACAATTGTTGTAAATATGGGGATCCAAATTTATATGTTATCATTCTGGTTTTTAGTATTTATTTTTGTACTTCCCCTTCTATTGCCATTTTCGATAGCTTTGACAGTTTCATCAATGAGGAAAAATTTAGAACACAGGTATAAGGAGTCACAACAACTGGTTTTGAGTCATCAAGAGAAAATGTTTTCCGCTGAGGAACTCAAACTTTATGTTAAAAAGTACTGGATGATGACAGAAACTCGAAACCCTCAGTTTGTAATTGCTTGCTCACCGGTTTCTTCTGCATTTGGGGTTATATGTGTACTCTTTGCTTTGTATTCAAGTTATATTTTAACATCTATTATAAAGTTCAAAGAATATGATTATCAGGATGAAGATTCGGACTATAAGTGGTCACTCATGATAATTCATATCGTGCAGTTAGTTGGGGTTGTTGTAGGCAGTATTGCACCGATTTTAAGATGTTTCACGTCTATCGGTCATTATAGTCTCTCAAAGAAATTAAGCAAGAACCATTTAAACGTGTTCCGGGTTGAAAAACACTGGATCGAAAGGCTTCAACATTGGAAACGTAACCATGTCCATTCACATATTCCAGGCCGTTATTTGAAGATTGTTTTTCATTAGGTAAAAAACACCTTTTTAAACTTCTGTTTAGCACTTCATATTGTGGTTCTGGTAATATGTAAAACAATAGTTCTTGTTCCGCGAGCTTTTCTTATCTTACTTTCCTGTTGTTGGTATTTATTTAAGTCCTTTTTGGAATGGCTTAAGAAGTCGGCAACCACGTCTAATGGCAACATGAGCTCAGAAATAGAAGAATATGCTAGATATGTTGTCCAAATTGAGGAGGAGGCAAAACTTTCAAAAAGAATATTAAGAAATACGCTTCGTTCTATAACGCAACTTCTTAATGCAGAAATGGAGCCGCGTAATCTTTTGATGCTTTTAGAGAAATCTAAAGGATTCATTGGAGTAGTAGAGTTTGACAATGACTTGGTTCAACCTTTATATCCAGAAGAAACCCACAATTGTTGGAGCCTTGTAGTAGTAACATTGACAACAATTGCTATTGCACTTCCTAACATTGCAAATGTTCATTTCAAGGGGCTTCTTGCCGGCATGAGTGAAGCCCTCAAGATTGTAAGACATATTGAAGATTCTCTCGACACAGATGGTGAACTAGTAAGTGCAATAAAATCGGCAAGAAGGGTGTGGAAAGAAGTTGAAGTATACCACAAATGGCTAAAAATTGATCTTCAAAATAAGGCTCACAAAGATAAAACATCTAAAGAGATCCTTAAATGGTTGGGAGATGAAGGAGAAAAAATTATGAAATGCACAAGTAGCAAAAAGTCAAGTGTAGATCGTTCACCTTATAAGTTCGTACTTGCAAGTTCCATGTACAGGATTAGCACGAGCATTCTATTGCACTTAAATGCACAAGAAATCTCGTTGAATGATGAAGACCTTTTTGAATGGATATCAGCTATAATTGCGGATATTTTATTCGCGTGCTTTACCAACTTGCCACATGTCATAAAAATGAAGTGTCACCACAATGAAATACAGAAAAGGGGAGAGAACATCCGAATCGCAGCTCAACTTCTTGGTAAATCTAAAGAGATTCTTAAGATTCTTGAAGCACGTACACTTCCTGACTTAGATCAAGACTCGATGGCATACATTGATAAGTGGCGTGTACTTCCCAAGATTCAACTAACCAATGGTGGTGCTTCTACAAATGAGATATACCAAGATCATCATGTTGTGGAGCTCTTGGCTAGTGTGTGAAGCTCCTCGTGGATCTGGCGTTGACATTTGTAATTTTAGTGTTTTGATTTTTAAACTTGAATGTTCTTTAGTTTTTGTATTAACTAAAAGATGTTTTAAATTTGATTTTCCGTTGCTAAGAACCATTATAGTCTTTTAACCTAATTGATATGATGATGTCCAATTGTAAGGTGTCTAGTTTATGGCTTTACATAGTAGTAGTTGAGCCATTTGTGGTTTTGAAAAACCCACATCATATGGAAAAAAAATCCTTCTTTTGTCAAACTTCACCCGAGCCTATACTGTCTATATACTAGGCTCCAGTGTTAATCTAGGCCGGTAAACATCGCATGCACTGTCTTTATTCTATGCTTTGGCGCAGACCCAGCGTTTGCGAACTGACATTGGAAATAATGCGTCTTTATATTATTTTAATTGTTATATTATCTCCTGTTAGGTAAAGATGAATCACCATTGTTTTTAAGAATTAGCGTGATCCCGACCAGGATGACTGCCTTCATCATATCAGCAACACCGTTGTTGTGCGTTATTCACCTTAGTAGTTCCTGACCGGGACCATGAGTTTAGCTTGAGGAGGTGAAATAGAGGTGTTGTAAAAGGAAAAAGGGTAAATTACGTTTTTCATTTTTTATGTTTGTATCAGATTGCAATATATGCCCTGTAACTTCAACTAGAATTGCAACCCGCCGCAATGGGGCAGGGATACTTTAGTTATAAGTAAGTCGATCTAGCTAGAACCTGTCACACCCCGACCGCGTAAAACAACAAATCACGGCGGAATCGTCGGGGAGTGTTGTAACAGAATCATTGTTTCATAACACATGGAAATTTAAATTTTCTTTTATTGAATAGAAGAAATTACAATGTCTTAAAAACAAGGAAACATAACATAATTAACTAGTCTTGCATCTTTTATTGTCACTAAGGCCCAAGTCCGCCTAAGTGTATCTTGATCAATCCTATGCATCAATTTCTGAAAACACATATGAAAATAGGTACGTCAGCATAAAAATGCCTGTGAGATACATAGGTTTTATTTAAAATAGGATTCATGACTTGTAAGTTTAAAAGAAAATGTTTAACAAAAATTAGTCATGAACCTTGTAAAATGTTTTCTTTTATAAATCATACAAACAGTGATAAGCAATCAGATGATATAAAAGAAAGATGCACAGATAAATAAATGACCAAGTAATATGAGTTTGTATAAAATATGTTGTTTGTAAAACAATGTTTCATGAAGATATGATATATGCGTAAAATGTAATATGTCTAACTTGAAATGGTTTAAATAACGCTACGATATGTAATACCATAAAAGCAATTATATATAGGAAGTACCAGCGGCGTATCCACCATGCTTTGATCATATTACACACGTCTCGTTACTTAAATCACTTACCCAAACAAACCACCAAAAATGTCTTGTTTAAATCGATTGTCAAATGTTTATGTGTAAACCATGTATATTGTCAAATGTAAATCATGTAATGTGTAAACCATGTCTATTGTCAAATATAAATCATGTAATGTGTAAACAAATGTCATGCATGGCAAGTAAAAAGTGACTACTTAAACCATATGTAAAAATGCACAAAACAAAGTATTTGAATAAATCAAAAGTTATGTTTTGTAAAACAAATGCATGCCTTACTGATATAAACATCTATGCGGTAATGTTAAAATGCATACATCCAAGCCTTTCGACTGTGGCGACAAACCCTTAAACGAAGTTAAAGGTTCATGTAAATTATGTATATTGGATTCAGTCATTCCTTCCACCCAAACAAACCTAGGATTTCAGGAACGGGAGTTGTCAATTCCTATGGTACCATTACTTACTACCAAGCGGCGTAGCTAATGTTAATGAATGTATTTTTATCCCATTTAAACAAACCAAATGTCATACCGAAATGTAAGCATGTTTTATGAAAATAATGTACTTTAATATGCTAAATGAACATACAAAGTAGAAATGTAAAACAATGTGTCCATATGCTGAGCAAACATATGCAACAGAAATGCAATGTAAAACAATGTGCTAAGTATGCAATGAATGAACATACATAACATGTGATGTAAAACAACGTACTAAGTATGCAATAAATGAACATACATAGCAAAAACATGGATAAAATCATGTACTATACGTGTACTAATGAAAATAGCAAGTATGAGTTATGAAATCATGAAAAGCACGAAAGTAACAAGTAGGCACATGTGTTTCACCCCAAAATGTTTGAAAAACAGTAAAAGAGGGGACTATGTACTCACTTGAGGGTGCTTAGAAGTCTTGAATAACAACCAAGCAAAGCTAGAGGGATCACGAAAATCAAACAGCACCTAATATAGGTAACTACGTTAATAAACCGGACCTAAATCGGAAGATCGGATAGAATGAGGTTTCGTAAACCAAATGAGTATAGGAACTTATGTAATATCGTTTAACAAAGCCTACATTCTAAAATGAAACCTATCCTAAGTGCTTTCGACCCATTACGACCCGTTTAGGTAGCTTACGCTACTTTAAAGCGTCGTTCGCGTAAAACGCGTCCGGACCGCCTAACTAGTCCTATGACAAGTATTATATGCCTTAACATGTCTAATAATGTTACCTAATCAGTTTAGATGTAAAAATTTAGGTTACATATGCTTAAATTGAAATTATGCGTAAAAGGGCATTTTGGTCATTTTCCTAAAGCATATAAATTACCTATCATACAACTAACCAAACGAAGTGTTGGTGCATTCGTCTGTCGTCTACGTCTTCAGTCGTGTCTCAGTACGTTGCAAAGATGTTCAAGTATGATGCCATCATGACATCATCCAAGTGATGTCATAATTACATCATCACACTAGAAACAAAAGGGTTTAGATTGTTAAAGTTGGATTTCAGTCAACATGTATTATTTCTGTTTTCGTCCGTAGTGTTTTGATGAGGTTCGCTCATGTGTCATAGAAATTAGGTTCGCTCATGTGTCAAAAGTGAGGTCCGCTTTTATGTCAAATGTCTGGTTCGCTTATTTGTCATGCATGTAAGAGCGGACCTGAACTCCTATATATAGGTCATATAAGCGGATCCTCACAAATAGTTCAAGGTGTTGTCTTCCGGTGAGCCACGAAGTGCTGCCGAAGTGTCGACAGGTTGTACACGTCTTCAAGATCAATAAAATCGACAGTTATAAGTGTATACGTGCTGAATTACATCGTTACATTTGTTTCCGCCACTTGTTTCGGTGAAAAACTCTTCTACGCGACTCGTTTAGGTCCGAATTCGATCCTACAATTGGTATCAGAGCCAGTGGAGAAGAGTTTTATACAATTCAGCAGCGATTTCTGTTTCTACACCTTTCTTTTCCGATAAACAAAACTTTTTACGGTTAAAATCGGCCAAATTTCACATATATTGTGCGTAAACATGTTTTAATCAATCCTTGAAAGTTTCAAAGCTTGAATCGACCTAAAACATCGAATTTTTGAGGTATCGCTTTTACGGACTCGTGAAAAGGTGACATCATCATCTGGTCCGCTCATTTGAACATTTTGAGGTCCGCTTTTAGTGTCATCAGCTGGTCCGCTCATCTGGTCCGCTTATTCGAACATTCTGGTCCGCTCTTAGTGACATTTGAGATCCGCTCTTAGTGACATTTGAGGTCCGCTCATAGTGACACTTAGGAATTCAGCTCCAAAGTGTCAGTATTTCACGTGATTGTTCATTGAAAATTGCGTAACATTGAATTCAAAGTTGTCGGATGGTTGGAATAAGATATCACATGTTTGTGTTGGTTTGCATTTAAAAGATGATATAAAAGTGTAAGTCGGTTTGCATGTGAAAAATGATAAAGGTGTCAGCACACTAAGAGTTGTCGGCTTAGTGGTTATTTGAGGTCCAATTGGGTAAATTTGTGATACAAAGTTGTTGGTTCATAAAGAATAGCATATGATCTGATTATATTCTTGTCAGAAAATTCTTGAAGTAAGTAAATTTGTCAGTCCATGTGATCAATACAAAACAGCCCTATCATAAGTCTTGTATCACATTGTTATCGATTTAGTGGATTATTTGGTCCAATTATTAAGAAGTGTTGGCAGCCCATGTGAACATGTTATTGGCCCAAGTTTCAAGTTTCTTCATCATTACTGACCCAAATCAGAAATTTAAAGTGTGGCCCAATTGTGATTTTTGTTGATGAACGAATATAGATATATTTTTTTTGTGATGTCATTTTTGATAAGTATATTTGTGGTAATATGATTTGAATAATAATAATTGTCATGGTCGTGTGTTTCTCTACTCGTGGTTGCATCAACAAGCATTCTTTTTGCACGGATTGAATCCCACTTTGCACGGTGTGTACTCAGGTCGCGTGATTTGAGTCGTGGTTTCTGTCAGTTCGTACAGTCTGAAGTTCAAAAGTTTCAAAGGGTCAAGTCATTTGCACGATTTGAAGTTTAGTCAGTCCGCGAGTCTTCAACACCAGTTCACAAATCTTCGACACGAGTCTTCGATTGATTTTTTTTTCAACTCATTTTTACGTGTTTAGTTCGTTTAAAACTGATATTTTGTTTGTGTGTCGACAGGTACTCGACAGGTATTCTTACAAGGTGATACAGTTCATTTGAAAAACCGAATCATGGACGAGGAATTCTACAACGCGTTCGCTACTCCTGTTACTCCAATTTCTCTTGCACAAAATACGATGTTGGAAAACGATACGGGAACAATGCAAAAACCTCCCAAACTAATGAACATCGAAGAATATAAGGGTTGGGAAGGTCGTTTTGAGAATTGGGTACAAGCTAACTACTTGGATGCGTGGGAATGTGTTGAGACAAAATACATTCGACCAATGAATGATGATGAAGAAGTGGTTCCGATTAAAGATCTAAGCGCCGATGCTAGAAAGAAATATAAAGATGAAAAAATGATGCTGAGTCTTCTACAACAAGCTGTGAAAGAAGACATCTTGGTGTTATTACAACATAATGGAACTTCCTACTCGATTTGGAAAGCATTAAGATCAAAGTTTGTTGGTAGTCAAGAAATGATAAAGAACAAGAAGTCACTTCTGAAAAAAGAGTTCGATTTGTTTCGTGGTTTGAAGAATGAAAGCACAAAGCAGATTATTGAAAGATATTGCAATCTGCTAGCAAACATGAAGAGATTGAGCATCGAGAAAGACAATGAAGAGTTGATCGAAAAGCTTGCTGATTCATTGCCACACGAGACTTGGGGAACATATCTCATGATGCTTAGAAACAAGAAAGGTTTTAGCAGTTTGACACTAAGCAAGTTCATTGAGAAGTTGGAAGCTCAAGAGATGGAGCAACGAAAGATTATTCGAATGAAAGATTTCGATGGTGAACAGGATATTGGGTTGTACTATAAAGCAGGAGTGAATGAAAAGTCTTCAAATCTATCTCCGAAAATAGAAACTGCTTACAATGCCAAGAATTCTCCTGAAAGTTCATCATCAGGATCAAACAGCAAAACAAGTTTTACATCATTTTCATCATTTGATCCAAATGTGTCAACAACAAGAAATGGCAAAAAGATTCAATGCAACATTGTGTTAAACATTGAAAAAGATCAGGAATTTTCTGAAGAGTTAGCAAAAAGCCATATGTCTTTATTGGGAACTGTTCTTGAATCTTATGGTAGTTTTGTTGCAGGTCGAATCGGGAATCCAATGCTGACAAAGGAAGATTACGACCAGATTGATGCTGAAGAGATGAAACTATTGGACATAAAATGGTGTTTGGCCAGCGTGTTGAGGAGAGCTGAGAAATTCAAGCAAATCACTGGAAGAGATGATCTACGTGAAGCTAATGTTTCTACTTTAGGTTTTGACAAATCTAAAGTCACTTGTTTTCGTTGCAGGGAGAAAGGTCACTTCAAGAGGGAGTGCACCAATCGCAAAGCAAGTGGAGCTCAGAATCCTTTCAACAACAACAATGATTATTATCGAAAAGCCATCTACCATCAAGTTGCTCAACAACCGTCTCAACAACATCAACATCAAGCACAAACTGCACATGGAATGCAAATTATTGAAGACTCTGGAAAGAGAGCTTGTGCAGTGAATCAAAATTCTTTAAAGAAAGATGATGGTAGTGCCTTGATAATAGATCAAGATGACGAAAAGTTACCTGAGGGTTTTAGCTGGGAGAATTTTACTTGGGATAACTATATTCCTGATCAAGCTAAAGCTCACACAGCTTTTGTAGCTCGAGTTGAAGAGGACAGTGATGATGATACTGAATATTGGAAGAGAAAATTCGAAACTGATATGATCCTCTTGCACAAACTCACAAAAATATTGTTTGTAAATATTTCTTTACTGCATTTCATTTCATTCAAATATTCCAAAAAGATTTTCAATGTGTTTTAGCATAAATTTTGAAAAATTCAAAAAGATTTTCAACAACTGGTGTTGAGAAGCTAATTTTCAAAATTCCGAGTGCTAGACATGATGAACAAATGGTTTGGGAGAGTGTGTTGTTTTTTGAACATGAAAATGATATTTTTTTTCAAATGGTTCATCAGAGTCTATAAATGTTAGATCATTTTTGTGATATTTTTGAGTGATGTCTGATTGTGTTCAAATTATCATTAGAAAATTTATTTTTGGGTAGAGCATGTGCAGGTATAGCCAGGTTTCGATCTTAAACCTGAAGATAGAGTGTCAGATTCTGATACCTGATGACTCTGTATTTTCATCAAGCCAGACTGCGATCCCAGCATATCGAAAGGGGGAGTCTGAAGATTCTTTAAGGAAGGAGTATGTTGGTGATGAAAAGAGAAGAGAAGATAGAGATTGGAGATACTTACAATGTCAGACACTTCAAAGAGTTAGAGAGGACTGATAAAGACTAAAGATGCAAAGACTCGACACTGAAGACTCCGTCAACATTCGAGGGGGAGTTTGTTGGTGCATTCGTCTGTCGTCTACGTCTTCAGTCGTGTCTCAGTACGTTGCGAAGATGTTCAAGCATGATGCCATCATGACATCATCCAAGTGATGTCATAATTACATCATCACACTAGAAACAAAAGGGTTTAGATTGTTAAAGTTGGATTTCAGTCAACATGTATTATTTCTGTTTTCGTCCGTAGTGTTTTGATGAGGTTCGCTCATGTGTCATAGAAATTAGGTTCGCTCATGTGTCAAAAGTGAGGTCCGCTTTTATGTCAAATGTCTGGTTCGCTTATTTGTCATGCATGTAAGAGCGGACCTGAACTCCTATATATAGGTCATGTAAGCGGATCCTCACACATAGTTCAAGGTGTTGTCTTCCGGTGAGCCACGAAGTGCTGCCGAAGTGTCGACAGGTTGTACACGTCTTCAAGATCAATAAAATCGACAGTTATAAGTGTATACGTGCTGAATTACATCGTTACATTTGTTTCCGCCACTTGTTTCGGTGAAAAACTCTTGTACGCGACTCGTTTAGGTCCGAATTCGATCCTACACGAAGTGACCATAAGGTATAACCTCAGAAGGTTATTCCCTATACAACTATGGTCACAAGGCATGTTTGGTCGGATCCTAATGATCGACCAAACGGGTCGGGTTTGAAAGTCTAAGCGGTTGTTTAGACCGCTTATCTTACGACCCTATATAAGCACTAAACTAAAAGTAACGAGTTAAACATGTTAAAACATGTTTAAAGAAGTTAGAAAACAAGTTTGATATCAAAACAAAGGGTTTTGATACCCAAGAATAGTTTGGTTGCAAAATACGCATAAACGCGTATTTTGATCGAAACTATGACTCGTTACTACACCTAATCAACGTGGTAATCAGTAGGTATAGTCATAAGGGACTATGACCATCGTGATTACGCTCACGTTGCGAAGTTCAAACGAACTTCGTGTTGACCAAATCGAGGTCAAAGCAGAAAGTCAAACACTGTTTGACTTTCATGCTTGAAATACATGAACAAGCATGAAGGAAACTTACAAAAGGTCCAAGCAATGAAGGTTTGAACTCAAAATACTCAGGTATGAAGCTTGAGAGCTTCAACTTAGAGCAAAATGAGAACAAAGGTGTGAATGAAGGTGATGAAGATGGTGGGTATTTATAGATTTCTCAAAACCGTTAGGATTGTTCCTCGATAATTGAGCTTTAATCTGGACCCTCCATGTGTTACCCATTGTTTCACAAAACTATGGGTGTCCAAAACCATCACACGGTATTGCAAATGTTACATAAAAGACCCTAAACTTCAAGTTAAATGCTGAAAATTGACCTGCCATTGCTGAAAATGAGTTTTCTGCCCAGATAGGGTGGTGGCGTGCCACCACCACATAGCCATAAGGTTGTGGCGCGACGACACCATGTACCAGGTCCAGAAACTTTCGAATATTGACAGTTTTGGTCCCTGCAACACTATTAAGCCATTTTTTACGCGTTTAAGCCCCGTTAACCCCATTTCAAGGCTCTAAAATGAAGTTAAAGTATAGAGAACTTAAAATATGCTCAAAAATATGTTGGATGTCGGTTCGTTTGGTCGTACGGTTGCGTTGTTCGGTTAATTACGATGAAACACGAACGGACGCGAAAAACGATCCAAATTACGCGACGAATGGAATTTTATCATGCCGATTTTTATTTTAGTGATTCCATAAATTTTTGGATGTCCGGATATATTCAGAACGTAAGATATGCACGAAAATGCAAACTTATGCACCTTTTGACACTTTTAGTCCCTGTTGATCAAATAAGTTTATTTTTGCGCACCAAACACCTCTAAGCCTATTTCTATGCTATGTAAAGGATATTTAGGGCATGTTTAACTTATGATCATATTCCAGAATGTTGGTTACAGTACGAATTGGCATACTTTCATAGTTTGTCAAAATTAGTCCCTGTAAGCGAATAAACTTGATTTCAACACACCAAACCCTCCAAAACTTATTTCTAAGTTATGTAAATGTTATTCAAGGTATGTTAAGCCCATGTCACTGTTCCGGAGTGTTTGTCGCGTTAAATTGATTACGTTTACGCATTAGTTCGCGTATAACTTTCCAGAAAGCGATTTAGGACTCGAAATCGAACAAGATTTGATATGTGCAATTGATACACATATTTATACAAATCCCAAGTATGAAGCACAATATTTTATTGATTTGGTATTTGTTTGACGACCGTGGAGGCACAGATGTCACAGTCTCCCCTACTTCAGGAAATTTCGTCCCGAAATTTATTTAGAGGAAACTTGTGAGATCTTGAAACATGAAGTCGAAAAGATAAAACAAGACTGGTTAGAGTTCTGAACTTCTAGTAACTTTAAATAACATCATGCTTACAATATAAGAGGGACACTTATATACAAGTATATGAAGCGTCATTGGTGCGTCCACCGTACCTCCATTACATTGTTCACGTTTTGTTATTGTTGCCACTATCGGTTCTTACACATGATAAATCTTACTGAGGTTTCTGTGCACTGAACTTCATAATTATGTATGCATCCATAATTACGTAATTCCTTGCATAGTTCGCACAGTTCATTTTAAAATATGTAGGGGAAGAAAACCAAATGAACAATCCTGTGATGAGTGTGACTATACCACCATAGGGTCCTTTTAATTAAATCAATAAATGATCTCTTTAAATAGACTACCGAGGAGTCTTTTCAGCTATATCATCACATGCCATTCTTAACCAGATTCTGAATCAATCTTTTTAACTAGACCACCCAAAGGGTCTCTTTTGAAATATGGAATGGTACTATATAATCCAAGGGTTTTTAACTATTACGTAGAAGCCCATTAAGGATTTAAGGTAGTACTGTAACACCTCGAAAAATTTCGTCCAATAATGTCTTGACACGTGTCATAAGGTTCCGGTATGTGAAAACATACTTTAGGAGGACTAAAAGTGACAAACAGTGAAAACTATGGAACGTAAGGGTCCAAAGTATCAACAATGGATAAATAGGCTCTATGATAACCCTACATAATGTTTATAACCTTAAACGGATGGTTCATGGATCATACGACGCGGAAATTGCACAAAAGTGAAGTATTGCAAACTATAGGGGCCAAAAGTGTCAACATGTTTAATTTATACCTCTGAGTGAACTTTTGGCAGACCCGAAGCTTTGTAAAGCTAAAATATACCCACTAGAATATGTGGTAAAAATTTCATGAAGTTTCGTTATCGTATGAGAAAGTTATGGCCAAAACCGTACTTGAGGGGTTAAAAGCGTCAACGTCGAATTTTATGGCTTTTCAGGCGAGCGCAAAGTTAAACGAGGACATTACCATGTTGGTAAATGTCCAAGGGTTCTTAAAAACCAGATTCGGGGGTTTACGAGTCAAGATTCATGGCCAAATCATCGCAACCATAGTACAGGGACCAAAACTGCAACAAATGGGCAAACTTTGGAGCTGCCAATAAACCCAGGTGCAGAATCCGCGAACAGCAGCGATTTGGGTCCGAAATTAAGTGGGTAACAGCTGTTTTCACCTCCCAAAAGATCCAATAACATTGCATGCATGCCTAGGCCACAGTAACCCCTTGCAAACATCAACAATTCAGCTTTAAAATCTGATCCAAAGCTCATTTTACTAAACACTTGTGTTGTGCACAAGAACTTCCAAACTTGCAAAAGCTCTCAAGCATCTCTGAAGCATTTCTGGACATCAAGGCCGATTTCTAGTGTTAGCTTAACATCAATAGGACCTTGGTAAGCTTCTAATTCGATCTCCAATCCGTTCTTGCTTTGATTATTGCTAAAAGTCAAACTGTTTGTTCATAAGCTTTGACTTTCTGATTAAACAAGTTTCAATCAGTCATTTCTCGAATTGAAACCTGATATATGTTGGTATTTATGTGGGAAACAAACCCTCTAAAGGGTGTTATCTGAATCCCACTACATGCATGCTAATTGTCGAGTCAAACGTGATTCTAAAAAGTCAACAGAAGTGATTTTTGAGAAAAATAGCTTAAACGGTAAAATAAATGACATGCAATCTGTTTGATCTTCATAGATAGCTTTATTATGAATATAAGAATGTATTTTATCATCATCAACTCGACAATCTTTACTATAGATACGAATCGGAACCGAAAGTCCTATAAAACGACTATTTCGTAGACTATCGATTCGGATTCGTACATGCATGTTCGAGATCTGTATTGGAAAGTATTTTTGACCATTTTTTATTTTTTTTGGTTAAACTTTCTGGAATTTTTGTTGATTGAGTCTATGCTTAGCCGATTAAATTGCATGTTTCCGATTATGCTTAAAAGTTGACTATTTTGCCCTTTTTGATATAAAACGTGATTTTTGGAAAAGTGAAAGGATAGAAATCTTTATTTCTAATATATAAACTTGCACCGAAAATTTCGGATCAGTTGGTGGTCCAGATTGTGAGTTATGGCCATTAGCGTAAAACTATGTTCTTAATTTACATAAACGGCCCTTTTCGCATATGACCTATTTCTGGCCACGTTTTGGTATAAAACTTTTTACCAACTGATGTATTATAATATTCTGGGAATTTTGATGATTTTTAATAAATTTTTGGCTGAACGGATCCTAGATCGCCTAGTTATTTCGGGTTATGTCGGTTTTGACCGTTTAAGCCATAAAATGAGTTTTACACATCCTTTTGACCCGAAACCTTTTTCTACTGATTTTAAATGTTAAATAAATTATTTTGAGCCTTCTGGAAATATAAAAATCTCAGCTTTCATATATAAACCCGGAAACGGCTCTAAATCGCATATTTAGCGTTTTAAGCGCATAGTAAGCGTTATACTTGTTTTAAACATGTAAGACTTATACCTACTGATGTAATTAGCATATTTTCATATAATAACAGTAAGTATAAGTATATGATCTCAGATTTCCAGTTTTGGCATTTTAACCCTTGTGAATTTACTAAAATACCCCTACGGTGCATAGTTTGATTTTAAATGATAAATTTGATATATGGGTCATACCCTACTGATATAATATGTTAAATGAGGTATATTTACTGTATGAACCTGACCCGAAACTCAGATTTCTAATTTGACTCTTTTATAATCTTTTAAAAAGACCAAAATGCCCTTCTAAGGCATAAATTGAGTTTAAAATTATTCCGGGCAATATAGAACATAACTTACTGATATTATATCATATTTAAAGCATATTATATCAGGGAACTTGCATTTGAATCATTTGTCTACCCGTATCGCCCTTTTTGCGTTCGGTTCGGTTTACGTAACTAGTTTGCGTAAATTGACCGAAACGGGTCAAACGATATCATTTTTATTTCAAAATCCAGAATGTATTTAGTATACCCATATTATACAAGTATTCAAACTTGCCGGGTCTAAATCACATTCTATCCGGTCTTTCGCTTAATCGTGCGTAAACCGTATCATTCTTAAAACTAACCGGTCAAAGCTTAGGCTTAAATAAAAGACCCGTTAGGAATCTAATAGGTTAATTATAAACCTTTGTTCCAGATTAGGAGGCCCAGTAAAAGCTACCACACTTACCGTTTGTGTTACATACTTGCTCAGGTAAATACATTTTGACTTATTTTCCCTATACGGGCTTGGGGTACGGTATTTAAAATACCGCTTGATCGGGCGCACAAGTCCTGCTCCTTATGGGTGTACAGTCTTGAATAGCTTGTGCGACTTCGTTTAAACAGTCTTGTCTTACTTTAGGCTTTGGGGGGTTATTGACCGTGTCCCGGATATCCTTGGCATTATCTTACGAGATGGCCACGACCAGAGCACGGGGTGTAGGCGTACACTCGGCGTGTATAACTCTTTAATGTGGTGTGTCATTTAATTCTTAGCCCGGACAGCAGATCCCGGGCCACCAAAGATACGAGTGCATGTAAATCGTTCACAAGTTTATATTATATAATTATCCCAAGTTAATAAAAATATTTATGCCTTGTGCATTTAAATCAATTTTCAATCATTTTCAAAATGAGTCAGTCGATTTGTATTTACCAGTGTAAACTGACGTATTTTTCCCAAAAGGTTAAGTGCAGGTACTATACGAAAATAGGCTGGCTGTTTCCTAAGAGCGTCCACTATAGTCTCGCAAGCTCGGACGACAAATATCTGTTGAACAATATTTTATCTTATTTGTATTTGATCCGCCTGTGGATCCGTTTCAACTACTGTGATATTTATTATTGCAATTTATTTAAGAGTTGAAATGTATCTATTCTGCTTCCGCTGTGCATTATTATATTGTGTTGATTGTCTATGACGATGCCAACTACGTCACCGTACCCCACACCGGGCCCACCGGTGACACGTGGAAATCGGGGTGTGACAGGTTGGTATCAGAGCCAACGCTGAGTGAATTAAACACTATCCTAATGTGTTTAATCTCAGTTACACAATTGCACATTCCTCGATTTTCGAGTCTAGACAAAGAACTTAGGAAATGTTCAACATTTCGTTTATTTTATTTTAATCTCATTATTTGCTTTGTCTTATATATTTGTTGTGCAACTTGTTTAATTTTTGACAGGATCATTATGCCGCCACGAATGAGAGGTCGAGGAGGATTCGCTACATCGCACGACCATGAGGCAGGACCCTCACACAGACGAGCTCCGTCAGCTATGCACCACACTGCAGCCAATGATCTTTGGGGATCATTCGCCGAGCCGGCTAGACACTCGGTGTCTATGAGCACTTCACCATCACTACCCCAATCATTTGGGCCCCACTCGGAGAATGGGCCCCATGGTTCTCATGGATCTTACATACCGCTCCATCAGTCACCTCACCAGTACCCAGCACCAGTTTACCAGGGTCTGTATAACCCTGATGCTTTTGTGGATGAGCCAGTGGGTCATAACCCACTAGGACCGGAGGACCACTTTCCTGGTGATCACGAGATGGAAGTTGATGAAGACACAGACCCTTCACTGCCACCGTCAGGTACACCCAACCATCCCATCGAGATATCGGATGGGTCGCCATTTAGGGGCTCACCCTACAATGGTGTGGACAGCTTTCAGGAGAGATTTAAGCAGTACGATTGGTATTACACCCCCAGCCGCCACAACTCTCCGATGCTCCAGTCTCGCCATGGTTCGCCGGTGCACTCGCAGCACCACTCTCAGCAGCAGCAGCTTCAGCAGCAGCCGCCTCTACAGCAGGACCTATCTGAGGCCCTATGGCGTGACGTGATCACTCCGTCACCACCGCCGCCACCAGTTTTGCCTCCTCCGCCTCAGAGGCCAAGGAGGAATGCGCGCATGTCTACGCGCGGAGGGATTCGCATAGGCACCCCTCCACATGTTGGTAGCAGCCGCTACACGCCTCTTCCCGAGGAGTCCGAGACGGGGGAGTCTCAGCATCCCGTATCGGAGGTCACTTCAGTACCGATCCCGCCTCTGCCGCCGCAGAACTATGGAGAGCCGATTCCGGCTTATGCCAGCGCAGCTCAGTTTAACCCGTTCGAGCAGGTTTTCCCTCAGGGTTATGATTACACAGGAGACCCTTATTGGCAAGCTGTGAACTACAGCTCACTCCCACCTAGTGGTCCATTTGGAGACACTTGGACTGCTGGGCAGTCTACTTTTGGTTACCCTCCGGGTCACCAGCAGCCACAGCCGCCGCAGCCGCAGCAGTACCAGCCACCGCCGCCGGCGCCTATGATGTCGCCGCCGCAGGTTCAAGAAATCCTGCATGGGATTAACAGCATGCGACGCGAGTTGCAACACGAGATGCGAGCTGATCGCCGACGCAACAGTGGCATGTTCAAGAAGGTGTTTGACTTACTCAAGGGTAAGAGTAAGAAGGATCATTGAATCCTTTGATTGTTATCTCATTACTCATGTCCCTGCGTGGACATCTATTCTTGTACTCTACCCCTGCGTGGGTATATTTCCCTTATTCTACCCCTGCGAGGGTATGTCGTCCTGTTAACCCCTGCGTGGGTTTGTTTTATTTCATTTGTCGTTGATTGTTAGTTGTTTAGCCCCTGCGCGGGCATGTTATTCATGTTATTTGAATTAAAGTCCCGTTTAGGGCAAAGATGTACTAGTACTTTATTTGAAATTTGAAATGGTTAATTTGAATTTCTCATTTTATTTATGTACATGAATTTAATATTTAAATAATGGAAAATATAAATTTTTATTTGATTTGCCATTTTATAAGAATCTTAGTAAGGTATAACCTAGCTTGAATGCCTTATTAACAGGCCTGGCCGTGACGGTAAAACCTGGTTGAAAAGATTCAACTCCCTGTTAACATCTGAAAACATGTTAACATTCCGGGCTAAGCGTGATCTGTAGAATCACACAAGCCACCCTTTTTAATAAATTATCTACAGATTTTATCTGTATACAAGTCTATTAATGACTTGATACCTACGGGTTATGACTATGTCATATAGTGACAGTTGTGGTTTATGACTCTCTGTCTAGTAAAGGATTATTTGTTTCATTATACAATTTATAATCCTGTAAAAATCTAAATTTATAATTTAGTAATTGTCCATGTGACTAGGCCTATGGTGCCAATGTATATATTTTCATTCCTTGATTGCTAAATTAACTGCTAAGGTTCTTGATACCATGGTTAATAAATCGTTTAGAACGATGATACTGTTAGGTTCTAAATAGACCTTGTCCTTTATTGTAGCTTAAAGCTACAATGGCCAAATCGGAGGAGACCAACAGTCATTCTGGGGAACACTCAGATAATGCAAAGATTCACGTCACCGGTGCAGAGTTGCAAGCACTGATAGATAACGTTGTTGCCAAAGCTATGGATAGGCAATTCAGGGAATCTAGTGGTACTCGGAGTAGGACCCGAACAGTAACGCACGTAAAGCCCAAGACTCATTCTGAGGCTCATAGTAAGCCACCTTCTAAAAAGAGTGAGCCGAAGAAGGATGAGGATGATAATCACTCCTCCAACCACATCAGCATCCCAAAGCAAGAAGTTAAGATGAAGCATGATACGCACAGCAGGTCCTGTACGTACAAATACTTCGTATCTTGCAAGCCCAGAGATTTCACTGGGGAAAAGGGAGCCGTCGATTGTATGACGTGGATTGATGAGATGGATACTGTGGTCGATATCAGCGGGTGTGCTGATAGGGATGTTGTGAAGTACGCGTCCCAGTCGTTCAAGGGAGACGCGTTAGCATGGTGGAAGTCGCTTCTACAAGCTACTGGAAAGACCGCTCTGTATAGCATGACTTGGGATCAATTTGTAGCACTGATCAAGGAGAATTTCTGTCCGCAGCATGAGGTCGAGAGAATTGAATCGGATTTTGTGTCTCTAGTTATGAAGAATCTCGATTGTCAAGCGTATCTTACTACGTTCAACACCTTATCCCGGTTAGTGCCTTATCTGGTGACCCCGGAGCCGCGTAGGATTGCTCGATTTATTGGGGGTCTGGCACCGGAGATAAAGGCAAGCGTCAAGGCTTCAAGGCCTACTACATTTAGATCAGTAGCTGATCTATCCCTCTCCCTCACTCAAGATGTCGTCAGACTAAGAGCTATGAAGAGCTCGGAGGAAAACAAAAGGAAACGTGAGGATGACACCTCACGAAGATCTGAGAAACGACACAAGGGAAACAACGACCATAGGAAAGGGTCGGGGTTCAAGAAAGGGGATCAGTCGGGTGAGAAACCCAAATGCAAGGTTTGTAAGAGGCATCATTTTGGGAGATGCAGGCAGGAGTCTAAGTCCCAGTCTTTCGAGAAACGTTGTGGGATCTGCAAGTCCACAGATCATAAAGCTGTGGATTGCAAGAAAATGAAGGATGCAACTTGTTTCGGTTGCAACGAGAAAGGGCATATTCGGCCCAACTGCCCAAAGAATGCGAAGAAAGCAGATGATGGGAAGAAGACTAATGCGAGAGTCTTCAGAATGGACGCTAAGGAAGCAGTCCTTGACGACAACGTCATTACCGGTACGTTTCTTGTAAATGATGTTTTTGCTAGAGTCTTGTTTGATTCAGGAGCCGATAAGTCGTTTGTAGATGATAAGTTTTGTAAACTGTTGAACCTTCCTGTTAAAACCTTAAGTGTGAAATATGAGGTGGAATTAGCCGATGGAACCATAGAAACCGCCTCGACTGTTCTAGATGGATGTGTTATATCCATTAGGAATCATTCTTTCCCGTTATCCTTGCTTCCCTTTAAGCTAGCTGGATTCGACATAGTGATAGGCATGGATTGGTTGTCGAGTAACCAAGCCCAGATTCTGTGCAATAGAAAGCAGGTGATAGTGAAGACTCCGTCTGGTGAGTCACTTACTATTCAAGGAGATACCCATCACGGATTGCCGGAGCAAGTGTCCATGCTCAAGGCATCCAGATGCATGCAGAAAGGATGTGTCATTTATATGGCACAAGTTACCATTGATGAGCCGAAGCCGAAGATTGAAGATATTACTGTTATCTTGGAGTATCCTGAAGTATTTCCTGAAGAACTACCCGGTCTGCCACCGGATAGGCAAGTAGAGTTTCGGATAGACATCATTCCAGGCGCTGCACCTGTAGCAAGAGCACCATACAGATTGGCACCAACGGAGATGAAGGAGTTGAGGATGCAGTTGGATGAGCTTTTAGCCAAAGGTTTTATTAGACCTAGCTCGTCTCCTTGGGGAGCGCCAATCTTGTTCGTTAAAAAGAAGGATGGATCGATGCGTCTGTGCATCGATTACCGTGAGCTTAACAAGGTCACTATCAAGAATAGATATCCGTTACCCAGGATCGACGATCTGTTCGATCAGTTGCAAGGAGCAAGCTATTTCTCCAAGATTGACCTAAGGTCAGGTTATCATCAGTTAAAGGTCAAAGACGAAGATGTGCACAAGACAGCGTTTAGGACTCGTTATGGACATTACGAGTTCCTAGTGATGCCGTTTGGGCTCACCAACGCACCAGCCGCATTCATGGATCTCATGAATCGCGTCTGCAAGCCTTATTTAGATAAGTTCGTCATTGTCTTTATTGATGACATCCTTATCTACTCGAAGAGCCAAGCTGACCATGAGAAACACCTTCGTTGTATTCTCAAACTTCTGAATCAGGAGAAGCTTTATGCCAAATTTTCGAAGTGTGAATTTTGGCTTCGAGAAGTCCAATTCCTTGGACATGTTGTAAGCGAGCGTGGTATCCAAGTAGATCCCGCTAAAGTAGAAGCAGTCATGAACTGGCAGGAGCCGAAGACTCCCACCGAGATTCGCAGTTTCCTAGGATTGGCAGGATACTATAGGCGATTCATTGAAAACTTTTCTAGGATTGCTGCGCCCCTAACATCGCTGACTCGTAAGAAGATTAAGTTTGATTGGGGCCCTAAGCAGCAGGAATCCTTCGACATTCTGAAGAAGAAGTTGAGCAATGCTCCAGTGTTGACATTGCCCGATGGTATTGAAGAATTTGTGGTGTATTGTGATGCATCACACACTGGCATGGGCTGTGTACTCATGCAGAAAGGCAAAGTCATTGCCTACGCTTCTCGACAGCTCAAGGTGCATGAGAAGAACTACACCACCCACGATTTGGAATTGGGTGCGGTTGTATTTGCTTTGAAGCTATGGAGACATTACTTGTATGGAACCAAGTGTATAATATATTCGGATCACAAGAGTCTTCAACACTTGTTCAATCAGAAGGAATTGAACATGCGTCAAAGGCGATGGATGGAAACTTTAAACGATTATGACTGCGAAATAAGATACCATCCAGGCAAGGCAAATGTGGTTGCCGACGCCTTAAGCAGAAAGGAAAGGGTGAAACCGATCAGAATCAATGCCAAGCGCATTGAAATAAGAAATAATTTGAATGAAAGGGTGTTAGCTGCACAGAAGGAGGCTGTGCTGGAAGCTAACTATCCTGCGGAAAAGTTAGGAGTAACTGAGGAACAGTTATCCTACGACAAAGATGGAATGCTACGACTAAACGGACGAATATGGGTTCCAGTATATGGAGGACTTCGGGATGTTATCCTCCAGGAAGCCCACAGCTCTAAATATTCCGTTCATCCTGGAGCTGATAAGATGTACCAGGATTTGAAAGCAAACTACTGGTGGATTGGTTTGAAAAAGTCAGTAGCTGAACATGTAGCAAAGTGTTTGACTTGTGCGCAAGTCAAAGCTGAGCATCAGAAGCCGTCAGGTTTGCTTCAACAACCTGAAATTCCCAAGTGGAAATGGGAAATGGTGACAATGGATTTCATCACCAAGTTGCCGAAGACGAAAAAGGGAAATGATACCATATGGGTCATAGTAGATAGACTGACTAAGTCAGCTCATTTTCTACCCATCAAGGAGACGTATAGCTCTGATATGTTAGCTCAATTATACGTCGATAAGATTGTAGCATTGCATGGTATACCTATATCTATTATCTCCGATAGAGATACTAGATATACGTCGCATTTTTGGAAGAGTTTCCAACAATCGTTGGGCACTCGTTTGAATTTTAGTACGGCTTATCATCCTCAGACTGACGGTCAGAGCGAGCGTACTATTCAAACGTTGGAAGACATGCTACGTGCATGTGCGATCGACTTAGGTGGTAGTTGGGACAAGAACCTACCTCTAATTGAATTCTCCTACAACAATAGCTACCACACCAGCATAAAAGCTGCGCCTTTTGAGGCCTTATACGGTAGAAAGTGTAGATCACCCATTTGTTGGGCGGAAGTTGGAGAAGTCCAACTGTCAGGACCAGAAATTGTTTTTGAGACAACGGATAAGATTGTCCAGATTCGCGATCGTTTGAAAGCTGCCAGGGATAGGCAGAAAAGTTATGCGGATCCGGATCGTAAAGACTTTCAATTCGAAGTAGGTGATAAAGTGTTACTGAAAGTATCACCCTGGAAGGGGGTGATGAGGTTTGGTAAGAAAGGCAAGCTAAGCCCGAGATACATAGGACCTTTCGAGGTTATCGAACGAGTCGGGTCAGTTGCCTATAAGTTAAACCTACCTGAAGAACTCAGTGCTATCCATAATGTGTTCCACATCTGTAATTTGAAGAAGTGTTCCGCTGACGGACCACCGGTTATACCGTATACGGATGTACATATAGATGAAGGTTTGAAATTTGTGGAAAAGCCGTTATCAATTGAAGATCGACAGGTAAAGAAGCTTCGAAGGAAGCACGTGCCTATTGTTAAGGTCAAGTGGGATGCCCGTAGAGGTCCTGAATACACGTGGGAAGTGGAATCCACGATGAAAGAAAAATATCCCCATTTGTTTGAATAAATCTCGGGGTCGAGATTTCTTTTAAGGGGGTGAGGATGTAACACCTCGAAAAATTTCGTCCAATAATGTCTTGACACGTGTCATAAGGTTCCGGTATGTGAAAACATACTTTAGGAGGACTAAAAGTGACAAACAGTGAAAACTATGGAACGTAAGGGTCCAAAGTATCAACAATGGATAAATAGGCTCTATGATAACCCTACATAATGTTTATAACCTTAAACGGATGGTTCATGGATCATACGACGCGGAAATTGCACAAAAGTGAAGTATTGCAAACTATAGGGGCCAAAAGTGTCAACATGTTTAATTTATACCTCTGAGTGAACTTTTGGCAGACCCGAAGCTTTGTAAAGCTAAAATATACCCACTAGAATATGTGGTAAAAATTTCATGAAGTTTCGTTATCGTATGAGAAAGTTATGGCCAAAACCGTACTTGAGGGGTTAAAAGCGTCAACGTCGAATTTTATGGCTTTTCAGGCGAGCGCAAAGTTAAACGAGGACATTACCATGTTGGTAAATGTCCAAGGGTTCTTAAAAACCAGATTCGGGGGTTTACGAGTCAAGATTCATGGCCAAATCATCGCAACCATAGTACAGGGACCAAAACTGCAACAAATGGGCAAACTTTGGAGCTGCCAATAAACCCAGGTGCAGAATCCGCGAACAGCAGCGATTTGGGTCCGAAATTAAGTGGGTAACAGCTGTTTTCACCTCCCAAAAGATCCAATAACATTGCATGCATGCCTAGGCCACAGTAACCCCTTGCAAACATCAACAATTCAGCTTTAAAATCTGATCCAAAGCTCATTTTACTAAACACTTGTGTTGTGCACAAGAACTTCCAAACTTGCAAAAGCTCTCAAGCATCTCTGAAGCATTTCTGGACATCAAGGCCGATTTCTAGTGTTAGCTTAACATCAATAGGACCTTGGTAAGCTTCTAATTCGATCTCCAATCCGTTCTTGCTTTGATTATTGCTAAAAGTCAAACTGTTTGTTCATAAGCTTTGACTTTCTGATTAAACAAGTTTCAATCAGTCATTTCTCGAATTGAAACCTGATATATGTTGGTATTTATGTGGGAAACAAACCCTCTAAAGGGTGTTATCTGAATCCCACTACATGCATGCTAATTGTCGAGTCAAACGTGATTCTAAAAAGTCAACAGAAGTGATTTTTGAGAAAAATAGCTATAACGGTAAAATAAATGACATGCAATCTGTTTGTTCTTCATAGATAGCTTTATTATGAATATAAGAATGTATTTTATCATCATCAACTCGACAATCTTTACTATAGATACGAATCGGAACCGAAAGTCCTATAAAACGACTATTTCGTAGACTATCGATTCGGATTCGTACATGCATGTTCGAGATCTGTATTGGAAAGTATTTTTGACCATTTTTTATTTTTTTTGGTTAAACTTTCTGGAATTTTTGTTGATTGAGTCTATGCTTAGCCGATTAAATTGCATGTTTCCGATTATGCTTAAAAGTTGACTATTTTGCCCTTTTTGATATAAAACGTGATTTTTGGAAAAGTGAAAGGATAGAAATCTTTATTTCTAATATATAAAATTGCACCGAAAATTTCGGATCAGTTGGTGGTCCAGATTGTGAGTTATGGCCATTAGCGTAAAACTATGTTCTTAATTTACATAAACGGCCCTTTTCGCATATGACCTATTTCTGGCCACGTTTTGGTATAAAACTTTTTACCAACTGATGTATTATAATATTCTGGGAATTTTGATGATTTTTAATAAATTTTTGGCTGAACGGATCCTAGATCGCCTAGTTATTTCGGGTTATGTCGGTTTTGACCGTTTAAGCCATAAAATGAGTTTTACACATCCTTTTGACCCGAAACCTTTTTCTACTGATTTTAAATGTTAAATAAATTATTTTGAGCCTTCTGGAAATATAAAAATCTCAGCTTTCATATATAAACCCGGAAACGGCTCTAAATCGCATATTTAGCGTTTTAAGCGCATAGTAAGCGTTATACTTGTTTTAAACATGTAAGACTTATACCTACTGATGTAATTAGCATATTTTCATATAATAACAGTAAGTATAAGTATATGATCTCAGATTTCCAGTTTTGGCATTTTAACCCTTGTGAATTTACTAAAATACCCCTACGGTGCATAGTTTGATTTTAAATGATAAATTTGATATATGGGTCATACCCTACTGATATAATATGTTAAATGAGGTATATTTACTGTATGAACCTGACCCGAAACTCAGATTTCTAATTTGACTCTTTTATAATCTTTTAAAAAGACCAAAATGCCCTTCTAAGGCATAAATTGAGTTTAAAATTATTCCGGGCAATATAGAACATAACTTACTGATATTATATCATATTTAAAGCATATTATATCAGGGAACTTGCATTTGAATCATTTGTCTACCCGTATCGCCCTTTTTGCGTTCGGTTCGGTTTACGTAACTAGTTTGCGTAAATTGACCGAAACGGGTCAAACGATATCATTTTTATTTCAAAATCCAGAATGTATTTAGTATACCCATATTATACAAGTATTCAAACTTGCCGGGTCTAAATCACATTCTATCCGGTCTTTCGCTTAATCGTGCGTAAACCGTATCATTCTTAAAACTAACCGGTCAAAGCTTAGGCTTAAATAAAAGACCCGTTAGGAATCTAATAGGTTAATTATAAACCTTTGTTCCAGATTAGGAGGCCCAGTAAAAGCTACCACACTTACCGTTTGTGTTACATACTTGCTCAGGTAAATACATTTTGACTTATTTTCCCTATACGGGCTTGGGGTACGGTATTTAAAATACCGCTTGATCGGGCGCACAAGTCCTGCTCCTTATGGGTGTACAGTCTTGAATAGCTTGTGCGACTTCGTTTAAACAGTCTTGTCTTACTTTAGGCTTTGGGGGGTTATTGACCGTGTCCCGGATATCCTTGGCATTATCTTACGAGATGGCCACGACCAGAGCACGGGGTGTAGGCGTACACTCGGCGTGTATAACTCTTTAATGTGGTGTGTCATTTAATTCTTAGCCCGGACAGCAGATCCCGGGCCACCAAAGATACGAGTGCATGTAAATCGTTCACAAGTTTATATTATATAATTATCCCAAGTTAATAAAAATATTTATGCCTTGTGCATTTAAATCAATTTTCAATCATTTTCAAAATGAGTCAGTCGATTTGTATTTACCAGTGTAAACTGACGTATTTTTCCCAAAAGGTTAAGTGCAGGTACTATACGAAAATAGGCTGGCTGTTTCCTAAGAGCGTCCACTATAGTCTCGCAAGCTCGGACGACAAATATCTGTTGAACAATATTTTATCTTATTTGTATTTGATCCGCCTGTGGATCCGTTTCAACTACTGTGATATTTATTATTGCAATTTATTTAAGAGTTGAAATGTATCTATTCTGCTTCCGCTGTGCATTATTATATTGTGTTGATTGTCTATGACGATGCCAACTACGTCACCGTACCCCACGCCGGGCCCACCGGTGACACGTGGAAATCGGGGTGTGACAAGTACCTTTGGATATCCTACCATGAATCTCTCATATGAAGATACGGAAAATTCTACGAGGATTTGGATAATGAAAAATCATATTACACAAAAATACAACACATAAAACATAATCACGAAATCACATAATTATCTAACTTGATCTTCAATTTGTTATCATTTTGTTAATTTGTTTGTTAACTTGAACACGGGTATTTAAAGCACACCAGCAATCCAATCCGTGGATTTCATTTGGCACTTAAAACACTTCAAGAATCTAACTATGAAGATAGGAAGATCTTAATAGGAATTCGGCTTTGTCCTTATTGAATCATAATGTACGTATTAAGGCATACAAGGGATTCAATTAAGGACTCCGATGTAAACAATGATCATCCACAAGGATCTAATCGTGAAGATAAGAAGATCCTATATGGATTTTGGAATTCGAAGAGCGGGAGACGCTTCGAAACCTTGCACTAGACGTGCTTAAGTCAAAACATGAGGTAAAATGCCCATGAAGTTGAGGCGCTAGATATGCCAAGGCGACATATGAAGCAGAATTTTGAAGGTTAAGTCTATGTATGAGCAAAATGTTTTTGAAAAGTATGCATGGGGTTCTTTTATAAATGTGTTTAATGTTTTTGAAACCTTACATAATACTTTTGAAATTATAAGGTAGATGTATTAGGTAATTATGTTTATAAAATGTTTTAAAATCATGCGAGATGAATTTTGAAATTATGTATAAGGTTTTTGAAAACATGGATAATGCTTTTGAAATCATGCATTTGATATGTTAAGTAAATATACTATGTTAAAAAATGTTTTCAAACTATATAAAATGTTTTTGAAATCATGAAGGTTGTTTTTGAAAAGTATATATTATGTATGTTGTTATGAAAACCAGAATGTAATGATACGGGTATGAGATCAAAAATACCCTTAGTTATCTAACCAAGGATTTAAAGTGATTACTCAAAATGTCACTTATATTCTGTACTTCGTTTCTTAGAATGAAACGAGTACTTAAACTTTTCGAAGAAATCACGAGCGATCACTTGAAAGGGAGAATCACAAGAGTAGTTTGTAAAGAACATAGTTCCTTGATGTAGGTATTATAGGGAAATGCCATACACATATGTAACTACACTTGTACATCAGAATTGTGAACAACAATTTATTTATAAACAAAACAGATTGTTTCAGGGTTCAACAAAAGATACAAAAACATAAGATTCAAATTATTCAAAGCATCAGCATCTTTTAATCAGCCCAAAGCTCATCCGCGGGTCAGATTTGCAACAGCTTTGTTTTGGGTAGCAAAGCGGCACATGCCAACCAAATGTCCCCATCGTCCATAGTGGGTACATTTGAAGCAAGGTATGTGATTCGGATGATGACGGTTGCATCGATTGCACCATGGAGCAGCTCGGCAAACCCTAGCTGTATGACCTATAAATCCACAAATTAGGCATCTGCGGCACTTCACACTGGCAAGATGATGAAGGTTACATTGGTTGCACAAGGGTGCAGTTCCTTTGTAAGGCTTCTTGGCTGGTGGTGCTGCAACTTGGCTAGGTCTTGCCTGTTTTGGTGCTACCGCTGCGGGATTCTTTGAAGCTTTACGTTTCTTTGGTTTTGGTGAAGGCTTGGCATCTGTTTCCTTCGGTGTCTCTTGAGTGGCTTCATCCATGAGACGAGACATGGCAGCAGCTAATTCAACAGTCTTCAGGACTACTTCGCCTATTCGCTCGGCAAATTTGGTAGTCTGCTCGGATATCTGAGCGTCGCTGCGATGAAGAGACATTTTGGAGGAAACGAAAGACATAGGAAGAAACAAGTGAAATGTTATCGGATAATCAAAACAGAATGACAACGCATAAAAATCACGATCATTTGTTTGTTACCTAAGGCAAACAAATGAGACGGTGACTAATCAAAGTAAGCGGGTCATATTAATGTATCACAAAGACATGCTTTAGCCTATAGGTGGACACTCACCCCAAGAGTTCCCATGTAAGAGTGACTGGTCCGATTATGTGGATTTGTACGAACACTTTAGCCTTAGACAGAAAACTCAGAGTACAGGCATCCACCCTTCCAGATTGCACGTGTTCACATTATAAGACCCAACTTTGACGAGATTTTGAAAACTTAGAGGGTTCAAAACCTAGTAATCAATCTTCCAAGAACAGATGATTGGTTTTCGAAGCGGATTAGGAATTTATGTTCTTGTTGTGGTTGTCGCCTAAGGATAGGTGACGGTATTGTTTTAAGATCTAAACACAAGAATCTTGTGTTAGGGTCCTAGGAAGGTTATAGACTAGGTCAAAGCATTACTAATAACCTAATTCCCTATAACCACGAGCTCTGATACCAACTTTTCAGTCACACCCCGACCGCGTAAAACAACAAATCGTGGCGGAATCGTCGGGGAGTGTTGTAACAGAATCATTGTTTCATAACACATGGAAATTTAAATTTTGTTTTATTGAATAGAAGAAATTACAATGTCTTAAAAACAAGGAAACATAACATAATTAACTAGTCTTGCATCTTTTATTGTCACTAAGGCTCAAGTCCGCCTAAGTGTATCTTGATCAATCCTATACATCAATTCCTGAAAACACATGTGAAAATAGGTACGTCAGCATAAAAATGCATGTGAGATACATAGGTTTTATTTAAAATAGGATTCATGACTTGTAAGTTTAAAAGAAAATGTTTAACAAAAATTAGTCATGAACCTTGTAAAATGTTTTCTTTTATAAATCATACAAACAGTGATAAGAAATCAGATGATATAAAAGAAAGATGCACAGATAAATAAATGACCAAGTAAAATGAGTTTGTATAAAATATGTTGTTTGTAAAACAATGTTTCATGAAGATATTATATATGTGTAAAATGTAATATGTCTAACTTGAAATGGTTTAAATAACGCTACGATATGTAATACCATAAAAGCACTTATATATAGGAAGTACCAACGGCGTATCCACCATGCTTTGATCATATTACACACGTCTCGTTACTTGAATCACTTACCCAAACAAACCACCAAAAATGTCTTGTTTAAACCGATTGTCAAATGTTTATGTGTAAACCATGTCTATTGTCAAATGTAAATCATGTAATGTGTAAACCATGTCTATTGTCAAATATAAATCATGTAATGTGTAAACAAATGTCATGCATGGAAAGTAAAAAGTGACTACTTAAACCATATGTAAAAATGCACAAAACAAAGTATTTGAATAAATCAAAAGTTATGTTTTATAAAACAAATGCATGCCTTACTGATACAAACATCTATGCGGTAATGTTAAAATGCATACATCCAAGCCTTGCGACTGTGGCGACAAACCCTTAAACGAAGTTAAAGGTTCATGTAAATTATGTATATTGGATTCAGTCATTCCTTCCACCCAAACAAACCTAGGATTTTAGGAACGGGAGTTGTCAATTCCTATGGTACCATTACTTACTACCAAGCGGCGTCGCTAATGTTAATGAATGTATTTTTGTCCCATTTAAACAAACCAAATGTCATACCGAAATGTAAGCATGTTTTATGAAAATAATGTACTTTAATATGCTAAATGAACATACAAAGTAGAAATGTAAAACAATGTGTCCATATGTTGAGCAAACATATGCAACAGAAATGCAATGTAAAACAATGTGCTAAGTATGCAATGAATGAACATACATAACATGTGATGTAAAACAACGTACTAAGTATGCAATAAATGAACATACATAGCAAAAACATGGATAAAATCATGTACTATACGTGTACTAATGAACATAGCAAGTATGAGTTATGAAATCATGAAAAGCATGAAAGTATCAACTAGGCACATGTGTTTCACCCCAAAATGTTTGAAAAACAATTAAAGAGGGGACTATGTACTCACTTGAGGGTGCTTAGAAGTCTTGAATAACAACCAAGCAAAGCTAGAGGGATCACGGAAATCAAACGGCACCTAATATAGGTAACTACGTTAATAAACCGGACCTAAATCGGAAGATCGGATAGAATGAGGTTTCGTAAACCAAATGAGTATAGGAACTCATGTAATATGGTTTAACAAATCCTACATTCTAAAATGAAACCTATCCTAAGTGTTTTCGACCCATTACGACCCGTTTAGGTAGCTTATGCTACTTTAACGCGTCGTTCACGTAAAACGCGTTCAGACTGCCTAACTAGTCCTATGACAAGTATTATATGCCTTAACATGTCTAATAATGTTACCTAATCAGTTTAGATGTAAAAATTTAGGTTACATATGCTTAAAATGAAATTATGCGCAAAAGGGCATTTTGGTCATTTTCCTAAGGTATATAAATTACCTATCATACAACTAACTAAACGAAGTGACCATAAGATATAACCTCGGAAGGTTATTCCCTACACAACTAGGGTCACAAGGCATGTTTGGTCGGATCCTAATGATCAACCAAACGGGTCAGGTTCGAAAATCTAGGCGGTTGTTTAGACCGCTTATCTTACGACCCTATATAAGCACTAAACTAAAAGTGACGAGTTAAACATGTTTAACGAAGTTGGAAAACAAGTTTGATATCAAATCAAAGGGTTTTGATACTCAAGAATAGTTTGGTTGAAAAATACGCGTAAACGCGTATTTTGACCGAAACTATGACTCGTCACTACACCTAATCAATGTGGTAATCAGTAGGTATAGTCACAAGGGACTATGACCATCGTGATTACACTCACGTTGTGAAGTTCAAACGAACTTCGTGTTGACCAAATCGAGGTCAAAGCAGAAAGTCAAACACTGTTTGACTTTCATGCTTGAAATACATGAACAAGCATGACGGAAACTTACAAAGGTCTAAGCAATGAAGGTTTGAACTCAAAATACTCAGGTATGAAGCTTGAGAGCTTCAACTTAGAGCAAAATGAGAACAAAGGTGTGAATGAAGGTGATGAAGATAGTGGGTATTTATAGATTTCTAAAAACCGTTAGGATCGTTTCTCGATAATTGAGCTTTAATATGGACCCTCCATGTGTTACCCATTGTTTCACAAAACTATGGGTGTCCAAAACCATCACACGGTATTGCAAATGTTACATAAAAGACCCTAAACTTCAAGTTAAAAGAGGAAAATTGACCTGCCGCCTCCACATAGCCATAAGGTTGTGGCATGACGCCACCATGTACCAAGTCCAGAAACTTTCGAATATTGACAGTTTTGGTCCCTGCAACACTATTAAGCCATTTTTGACACGTTTAAGTCCCGTTAACCCCATTTCAAGACTCTAAAATGAAGTTAAAGTATAGGAAACTTAAAATATGCTCAAAAATATTACGGATGTCGGTTCGTTTGGTCTTACAGTTGCGTTGTTTGGTTAATTACGACGAAACACGAACGGACGCGAAAAACGATCCAAATTACGCGACGAATGGAATTTTATCATGCCAATCACTAAAATAAAATATTTTAATGATTACATAAATTTTTGTATGTCCTGATATATTCAGAACGTAAGATATGCGCGAAAATGCAAACTTATGCACCTTTTGACGCTTTTAGTCCCTGTTGATCAAATAAGTTTATTTTTGCGCACCAAACACCTCTAAGCCTATTTCTAAGCTATGTAAAGGATATTTAGGGCATGTTTAACTTATGATCATATTCCAGAATGTTCGTTACAGTACGAATCGGCATACTTTCACAGTTTGTCGAAATTAGTCCCTGTAAGCGAATAAACTTGATTTCAACACACCAAACCCTCCAAAAATTATTTCTAAGTTATGTAAAGGTTATTCAAGGCATGTTAAGACCATGTCAGTGTTCCGGAGTGTTTGTCACGTTAAACTGATTACGTTTATGCATTTGTTAGCGTATAACTTTCCAGAAAGCGATTTAGGACTCGAAATCGAACAAGATTTGATATGTGCAATTGATACACATATTTATACAAATCCCAAGTATGAAACACAATATTTCATTGATTTGGTATTTGTTTGACGGCCGTGGAGGCACAAATGTCACAGAACCCGCACGTTATGTTGAACCCGTGAAACTGGAAAAAAATAAACGATGTAAAACGTTCGCCAACACACGCACGTTGCGTCCCGTACCAAATGACACCAATGCCACACCACCGCTCGCGACCACCAACAATGAAAAATCCTGTAAAAACAAAATAAATAAAAAAAGGAAAAAAACAACACCGAACGAAAAACAGAAGTAAAATCGTTGAACCATGCACGCCTGTTGCGACATGTTAATGCAAATAAATTAAAACGAAACGTAAAACATAGAAAAGAATAACAAAGTCGATCTAGGACTACCACGTTGCGACGAACCTGTCAAACATGGAAAAATAGACGCGTTGCGATGGGTCTGTCAAATGTGAAAAATGGACGAAAAAACGTTGAACCCAACACACACGTTGCGGGGTGTTAACTCGCAAAATTTAGAACGAAACGTAAAACGAAAAACTTGCAAAAGGTGAAAACTATGGAGGAACAAAGTTGAAAACAGAAATTGTAAAGGTTAAATTGAAAAAGATAAAAAGGTTTAGGTTAAAAGTGAAAAAATTAAAAGGGTTTTAATGTAAAAGATGAAAACCTTTAGGTTTAAAATGGAAAATCATTGTTTTTTTTAAATACACCCAATGCATGGTGTGCAACTCTTTATACCTAAATTTGTTGCTTATTTATAGTAATAAAATATGGCACCTCTTATTTACACATACCCTATATCTTATTTTTACACCCCCTATTGTATACGGGCCGTATAACATTATACGGCCCGTATAGAATGTTTTTTAATAGGAAAATGCGCAGGGAATGTTTTTTTTTATTTTACTATATACGGCCCGTATATAGTTATATGGGCCGTATACATGTGTATACGATCAATGAAACATATACGGCTCAATGGATTTATTTTCAAACTTTTTGATGTTACCAAATGTATACTACCCGTATACTTATATACGGGTCGTATATATGGTGGTTTTTTTTGAAATATTCACGAACCACAATGGACTCAGACTCATACTACTCACCCTCCCCTGAGGAAAAGTTTTCCCGATGACTCAACCGGTCGTCATGATGAAGTAATGCAGAGTGATCTTCGTGACTTGAAGTTGTATCCAAATCTTTGAAACATTCTGAATAACTAGCAGAAGAACCCGACACGTCTTCTGCTAGTTATTCGGAATGTCAATCAGATGACACCTTATAAAAGTGCTTCTTTAGACAATCGTATGACACATGATAAATGCGAAATCGAGAAATGAAAGGGATTTCGAGCAGTTGGTCGATGACATGATAGATAAAGATCTTGACACGATCATATCCATTTTCAAGTGTTAGACTAGATAGTCCAAGATGAAATATATTAAAACCATTCAAGCCCACCAGTCTAAAACAGAACATAGTCCCAGATTGTCTAAAACCCTAAAATGGTGATCTGGTGACTCGACTTCAATAGGGATCTCAACCATGTTAGCATCCACACATCTATCAAACCAACCAAATGAATTTTCAGTCGATGCATACCAAAAAAAGCAGTAAAAGTTTGGAGTTATTTAAACGTGTAACGTGCATATAAATACCTATGGTTAATGAAGCGTGCGACGTTTCTAAACAATTTTGATAAATGTTGATCGGAACACGCCGCTTAAATCGGAGCACAAGTAGAGTAACGTTACCGATCAGTCCGTTGATGGAAACCTTAGCGATCGTAGAGATCTTCGTGTTGGTTATTTATCGATTCTACTAGTTATCGGCGGGGATGGGTACAGAAACCACCAAGGATGATAAGGGATTGGTTAAAGAAACCACTAGCAGAATAACCCGACACGCCTTCTATGATGATCCGAAACATTCCGAATAACTAGCAGAAGAACCCTACACGCCATCTATGATGATCCGAAACATTCTGAATAACTAGCAGAAGAACCCGACACAAACAAGTTCTCCACAGTTTGTCATTCAGATCTCTATTCGGTCATCTTTCCAAACTACGACACACGATAAGTTTAAACTTTATAGTGTGTGATTTGACCAGGAATGGATTGGAAGTGATTTATACTTTTAATAAGCTGTCACAGTTGTCAAATTCGTTGCGTGCATTCATATTGTTTAGACAACAACAGATAATGAACGGATTGTTGGACTTCTTGTTCCAAATGCAGTTATAGGATCCGTACTTAAAGGTCTCTCTAAAATATGCAACCGAGATCGCCTTGTTAATTTTAATGAAGCAATGAAGATTGAATGTGCAAACCGCAGCCGTCTTGTATCTGAATCAGGTTCTCAAACAAACACCACTAAAGATGAGTTGGAAAATTGCATCAACTCTCCTATGTCAACATACTCTTCTGCTAGTTGTCAGGCTTCCAATGCTCACACAGGGTGATAAACAACGCTAATCTTGGACATTAGACGTAAATCTTGAAGCAAATATGTTTTGGTAGGTTGAAAGAGGTGAATGATCTTGAAAGATTTATTGAAATCGAAGAAAAGATTAAAAAGATGGTATGATTGTCTAAAGAAGCGCTTTTATCATGTGTCATCTGATTGTCATTCCGAAGAAACCAAATTCGCCACAAGCCCCGCAATGAAAGCGTCCAGATACATAACCCGACATTCCTTCAACCATTCCTTTTCCTTCAATGTCGAGAACATTCTCCCTAACATGATAAAAGTTCTTCTTTTGCTAGTGGGTTTTATAAGTCAAAGTTAGCTTTCAGATTCAGATTCAGGAAGCAGATGATTTGTCAGAAGACGTGTCGGGTTCTTCTGCTAGTTATTCGGAATGTTTCGAATTATCATAGAAGACGTGTCGGGTTTGTATTTCCCATAGCCACCATTTTCGTAGTAAAAAATGGAAGCTATCAACGCGGGGATGGGTACAGAACCCGACATGACTATCCGAGCTTGACTCACTGCTAGTGGGTTTTCCGAGCAGTTGGTATAAGACGTGTCGGGTTCTTCTGCTAGTGGGTTCTGTAACCAATTGGGAACCACATATTTGCTTCAAGATTTACGTCTGATGTCCAAGTTTGATCACATTCAACTTCATCTGTCCATTGGAAGCCCGACAAACAGTCTTGGTCACGTACATGCGTTTAATTCCCAAACATCATTACAAATTCCACGTTTCTCTCTTGCTTGTCCCGAATGCATCTACTTCTCGCAGGTATAACACATAGTCAATGTAGTAAAATGTAGGTTTTATGGTCTCGGTACATTCAAGAAAATGTTCTCTGGCAAGTACCGTAAGGAGAGGCGTTGAGATAACGGACATCCATCAAGCTCAAAAGGAAATCTTCATTGCTTCATTAAAATTAACAACCTGATTCAGATCATCTTTCGTAGTGTTTGTTTGACAACCTGATTCAGATTTAAACAATGCACGTCTCATTTAATCTTTTTTACTCATTTCTTCGATTTCAACAAATCTTTTCAACAATAAGTAAGCAAATATCCAAACTACAACGCACGATAAGTTTACATTTTATAGTGTGTGATTTGACCTGTTGTCAAATATGCAACCGAGACCGCCTAGTTAACTTTCAGATTCAGGAAGCAGATGATTTGTCAAAAGACGTGGCAGACTGAGTGGTATAACGTCATTACAAATTCCACGTTTAGTTCCCGAATCCATCTACTTCTCGCAGGTATAACACATAGTCAATGTTGTAAATATATGAATAAGATACCTTTGAGATACTTCGTGTTAGTTTGGTTTGAATTTTGAAAGTTGAAAAAAACTAAACCGAACCAACATAGCTGAAGGTGCATGTCTGCAAAAGGTGCAAGAGAATGGCGAGTATTCAGTTGTATTTTTACAGTTTTGTTTCTTATTGGCCATTATTCGACCGAGTAATCAGTTGTATTTTATCAGAAAAAACAAAGATCGTTCTAATAAATTAAAGAGAATAAACCACGTCCTAAATATAATATTTTTAACCATTTTTACCCTAACAATACGGGCCGTATACTATTATACGGCCCATATAAAATCATCGTATACATTGTATACGATCCGGTAAATTTTTTTCACATGGTGTATACGGGACGTATAAGTTTATACGGCCCGTATATAATTAAATAATCTGATAAAAGTCTGCTGGCACAGCTTTTATCATTCACATCATCCTTCTAGATCTCAACCGAAGGGAAATCCAAGAAACGAAAGGGATTTCGAGCAGTTGGTGGAAGACGTGTCGGGTTCTTCTGCTAGTATTGAACCAAGAATATAAAGATCAATTAAGATGAATTGGTATTGAACCAATGATTTGTTGATATATATAACAGAGTAACCCTCACTCTCAGTCATATCTATAGAGAGAGTTGGGTTTTCAACAAATCTTTGTGTAGTTATTCGAAATGTTTCGGATCATCGTAGATGTATCTGGTCGGGGTGATATAGTAATTTTCAATAATGTAGGAAGGATTGTAGTTACAAAAACCACTAGCAGAAGAACCCGACAAATCAACAAAATCCGAATACTTCAAACATTCTAAACCCTAACTGTGTCTGTGCTTGTGCTGTAGAAACCGGTGATGAATTTGTGTACACAACTGAATGTTCAGTGCACAAAAAGTTTCCTTTTCATGAGGTAAAACCGGTTTCAACATCAAGGGTTGTTTTTCACCCTGTGTGAGCATTGGAAGCCCGACAAACAGTCTTGCAATTACGTCTTCAATCGAGACCGCATTGTTAATTTTAATGATGATTCGAAACATTCCGATTAACTAGTAGAAGAACCCGACACGTCTTCTATGATGATTCAAAACATTCAGATGATAACAACTAGCTAGGACTAGACCCCTAAAGTTGTAATTCATAACAACTAAGCGGCGTTTTCCGATCAACGTTTATCGGCGTTTTCATTGTTGGGAATTTGGTTTCTTCGGTACAGGCTGATCAACCGTCTGGAGAAGAGTATGTTGATATAGGAGAGTTGATGCAATTTTCCAACTCATCTTTAGTGGTTTCTGTAAGGATGTATTTCACGGTAAACGATGCAGCTGATGAAACCGAAGCTTTTATTTCGGTTGTAAAGTACTTCTGCGAAGATTCAATTGAGTCCTATGAAGCAAGTGTTTGTCTATTCAATTGAGAGGAATCATTGCATTACATCCCCGTTGAAAACAAGTGGTTGTAATGACGGGACCCTTGATTTGAAACGAAATCGTTTGTTACTATAGGAAACATAAGTTTTCTTTTTTGAGCTTGATGGATGTCCTTATCTCAACGCTTCTCCATACATTACTGATCTGGAATTGGAGAACCGTTGTGTATTTGCTTACTGATCTGGAATTGGAGAACCGTTGTGCATTTGCTTACTGATCTGGAATTGGAGAACCGTTGTGTATCTGAATCAGGTTCTCAAACAAACACTATGTACCCTTCCTTTTATTATGTAATATTAAATAAAGAATAACACCATGCCCGTAACCGTACGTACCCTTCCTACTAAAGATGAGTTAGTATTGAACCAACAAAATCCGAATACTGAAAAACCGACATTCCTTAAACTATTCTAAACCCTAGCTGGAAACAAACCAACAAAATCCGAATACTGAAAAGCATCTGCAACCATTTTTCCTTTTCCTTCAATTTCGAGTACATTCTCCCCAACATGATAAAACCGCTTATTTTGCTAGTGGGTTTTATAAGTCAAAGTTAACGTTGCTATTCATATTCAAATTCAGGAAGACATGTCGGCTTCCGTACCCATCCCCACGTTGATAGCTTCCGTTTTATTACAGTCATAAGACACAACATTTTGTTCTTCAATCTTTGTTACTTGTTAATGTTTTATTTTTTCTACTTTTAGAAAGGTTTAACCAACTCACGACTGTAAAATGTCTCGTGTGATTGGCACCTTAAACCCCTTATATACTTTGAGAAAAATCCAATTTTCAAAGAATACGGGCCGTATAAAATTATACGGCCCGTATACAATGTTCGTATACATTATACACGACCAGGTAACTTATTTTCACATGGTGTATACGGGTCGTATAATATTATACGGCCCGTATAGAATTAAAAAAAAACTGAAAAAGTCTGTTGTCACAGACTTTATTAGTTTTTTAAATTCTATACGGTCTGTATAATATTATACGGCCCGTATACACCATGTGAAAATAAGTTTTTTCCATATGTTAATATTAGGACCCTAAAATAATTACAGTCACAATCTTTTATTTGTAAAACTCATACATCCTAGGTCGTTTAACACTAAGCAGGTTAAAATTTTCAGTTAAGTATGGCATGTGCCTTGCACATAAGGGTGGGTTAGTAATTTTACTCATTTATCTAAAATAAATTTATAAATAAAATAAATCAGATTTAAAAAAATTAAATATTAAACAATATATATATATATATATACACATTTAATAAAGTAAATCAATGTGTGACACGAGTCATTCATTGGAGGCATATAAACTTTTGTTTTCTAGCCTTTTTTCATGCTAATCCTATATTAATATAAATTAAATGATAAATTAATATTAAATCTTATCCTTAAAATTTCTCTCCTAATTATCTTAGTTACATAAATAAGAATTTAATATTAAATCTTATCCTTGAATATAATCCTTTTAAAATTAAGTTGATAAATATTAATACAACAACCATACTCAGTAAATCGCACAAATAGCAAAGCTACTTATAGGGTCTGGGGAGGGTGGGATGTAGACAGATCTTGCCTCTATCCCTTGGGATAGAGAGGCTGCTTCCAGAGAGACCCCCGGCTCCAAAAACGAACAGCATACCAACACACCAAGTCAAAGAATATAGAAATAAGAAGTCCACAATACCAAGAAAGTTATCAGAGTGACAGAATATAATGTAAATCATGTATAATAGCATACAACATCATTTGGACATGAACACAAGAAGGTAATCACCGGTAAGGTCACGTAAAGAATAAGAAAACCTACGTCTCTAAAATACACCTAAGAACTTTCTGCAATATCCTCTAAAATACACCTAAGTTGATAAATATTAATCATTTTTAAAATCAAGTTGATAAATATTAATCATAAGTAAAGTTAAAAGTTATATATCAAGTAGGATAAATGTATACGTACATATTTAAAATAAGAAAAAAAATTATAAAACTAAAAAAAAGAAAAATATCTCAATCTTATCCTTGAATAATCCTTTAAAAATTAAGTTGATAAATATTAATCATAGGTAGAGTTAAAAGTTATATATCAAGTAGAATAAATTTATACATATATATTTAAAATACGAAAAGAAAATTATAAAACTAAAAAAAAGAAAAAATCTCTAAATATATATAAGAAAATAATGATAGATCTTTAAATATATTTAAATAGTACATAATAACAAAGAAAATAACTTTTTTTTATTATTTGAAAGATAAATTAGATTTATTCAACCCAAGTAATACATGAAGTTATTAATGATATTTTTTTTTATTATTTAGTATATAAAATTACATTTATTCAACTTGTGTAATACACATAGTTTTAAAGATACAACTCTTTTTTTATTTAGTATATAAAATTAGATTTATTCAACCCATGCAATATACTGCGTTTTTTTAAGATATCATTTTTTATTATTTGGTATACAAAATTATATTTATTCCACCCGTGTAATACGGTTTTTAAATATATAACTATTTATTATTATTTGGTATATAAAATTACATTTATTCTACCCGTACAGTACACGAGATTCTTAAATTTATATATATATATATATATATAGAGAGAGAGAGAGAGAGGAAGGTTAACGTACATTAAGGCTTAACGTACATCACGTACGATAGTACATCACGTACGACAGGTAATTACGCACGTTCATTTTAAAATCACGCACGTTATAACTCAAAAATCCAAAATCACGCATGTTGAAACATAATAATCACGCATATTAAAAACATAAATCATGCATGTTATAGAACAAATCACGCACGTTGTCGTACGTGAAGTACGGTAAGCCGTAACGTACGATATACTTTTTCTATATATATATCTATATATATATATCTATATATATATAGGGAGAAGATCATGCGAGAACCACCTCTTATTGCGAGAACCGCGAGAACCAATGTGAACACAACCAAAAATGCCTAAAAATAGCTAAAAATCACACAAAAAATTTTTTTTTAATATTTTTTATAAAAAAATTGCTACTTTTCGAAGCCAAAAAAATAAATTTTTTTTTTTTAAATTTAAAAAAAAAAAATTTTTTTTGGCTTCTAAAAGTAGCGATTTTAACATAAAAATATTAAAAAAAAATTAGATTTGTTTTTGATTTTTTTAGGTTTTTTGGGGGTTTAGTTTTTGGCATTTTAGCTTGGGGGGGGGGGGGTTAGGTTTTTTGGGGGTTTTAGTTTTTAGCATTTAGCTTGGGGGGGGGGTTAGATTTTTTTTTTGGGGGGGGGGGGGGGTGGGGGTTAGGTTTTTTTAGCTATTTTAGGTTGTGTTCACATTGGTTCTCGCGGTTCTCACAATAATGGTGGTTCTCGCATGAGCTCCTCCCTATATATATATATATAGATATATTATATAAAATCTTTTATAAACGAGGTTTTTAAAAGTAAATTTGTTTTATTATTTAGTATATATAAAGGTATATTCATTTAACCCGTATATATTTACGAATTTTAAATTTTAAATAGTATACTTTTATGTCTATCTTTTTTTGTATTAATTAGGATATCTTTAAATTTCATAATATTTATCTAAAGAATATAAACAAGCTGTTTGATTATCTTTATCTATTATTATAATAAAATAATAATAATAATAATAATAATAATAATATATTATTATTATTATTTGTAATCTTTTTATTAATTAATAAAATAAATATTAACATCAATACTTTATACTATATAATAAAGTAAATTAAATGGAATTCATATTATATAGGATGATCTACATAAGATTTTTCCAAAGGATTTTTCTTAGTAAATCGTATTATGTCTCATTTATCTCTACTTAATTTAAGATTATATTTCTCATGCTAGAAAACATTTTTTTTATTCATGAATATAACTAGGTTATCATCTGTGATTGCTTTTCGGGCTCAAAAAAGTTTCTTATATTAAAAACTATTTATGATTAATATGCATGCACCATGGAGACATGGAGTTGCTATGAACAATATTAAGAACTATGAACTACTATAAACTAAGAACTGTGCACTACTATAAACTAAAATATGATGATCAAGAGTTGAAAACTGAAATCAAAATCTCACAAATTAAGCCACTCTGACAATGAAAAGCAAAAGACTTCCACTCATGCTTTGTATTTGTCTACTGTCTTCACAAACAACAGTACCCTTATCAAAAGCATGATTTTCAAACATGATTTACCGTTGTGCTTTCACTTCTATTCAAATTAACGGCTCATATAGGACGTCCTTCACAATACGAAGAAATCGTGTCTCCAGTAATCCATCATTGGTTGCATAAAAAAGATTCAACACGTTACACATGTTCCAAAATGCGTATTTACAAGCTCTAGGAACAATGCTTGCCTTTTCTTTGGTAACAAATTTCATCATCTCTCTCCTCTTGTTCTTTATCATCGTCATCATCTCCTTTACATCCTCTTCTTCCACCTTCTCATTCTCTCCATTACTCAAATGTAATGCTACAACATTTAGTTTTCCTTCTTTAAATTCTCTCTGCATCAACATTGAACAAAACCCATTATTACTATACTACCCTTTTTTGTTTTTTTAATAACAAAGAAATTTAAAAGCATATACCTTGAAGCTATGGATCTCATTCAAAAGTTGGCCCTGAATGCTCATTAGCTCATATAGATAATGATACTCAAAGCTTTCGACAATCTCCTTTGACAACTTTGGTCCCACAAAGTAAATAGCGGGGAGTACAATCGGGCCTAATGCAAACCACACGTAAACCATAGTAAGAATTTGTTTAGTCACATTTGATGAAGAATACGACTACATCTATATAACGGGAAACCACAAGAATGTTACCCGACCCACCGATTTTGACACCTATAATAACGGAAAACCACAAGAATGTCAAACTAAAGTGATCAAAGACTCACATCTCCCCAGTTATTGATAACTTGTGACAACATCCCGATAGCTCGTGTGAGGATGAAAAAGTGATCAAAGACTCACATGTCCTCAGTTGTCGATAGCTTGTGACAACATCCCAATAGCCTGTATGAAAACATAAGTGAATGCATATAGATTAAGACAATGAGTCTATAAGATCACATCATATCAAATAATATGATATTCAACCGCACAAAGCAAAGGTTTGTACCATATTTAAGGTGATCACACAAGCAAACATGATCCAAGTCTCCCACGCCACATTTAACCATCTTGATGTGTCTCAACACAAAAAATGGCAATTGATCCAACCAGATACATATATAATCTTGTAATACAAATAAATCCGAGGAAAAAGTAAAAAATAAACACTTCATATATATTCATGAAGTTAATATAGAAATTAAAACACATGTTGATTCGATTGTCAAAACCTTACCAGCCCGAAAATTTCTCCACATGCGCCAACTGTTGGTGCCTTACTGAAGCAGTACCTCATTGCACCGAATCAATTTAATTAAAACACTATTGGTGCCTTACTGAACCAGTACCATTCTTGATGGTACCGAATATGATAACAAAATCTCATCTAACAAATCCTCAATTGCACCAACTCAATGAAATAGAAACAAATTATTTAATCAATTAGCAAATGAAATAATGGTAATCACCAGCGCTAAAACAGAATCAGAATTCTGAATTGACCGTCGTCGCCGGAGTTATCGATCACCTTCAACACAAAGATGCGGATTATTATAGGGCTTGTTAAAAAAGAGAACAACAGCCTAACAAACTTCACATACCTACATCACACATAACACATCAACAAACAAAAACTAACATAAATAAAAAAACTAATGAATTACTTAATATCGACTTAATATCAAAGCCACTTCCATCACCGCACTAAATCGTCGACAACGACTTTCCAAACATCACCATACACAGTGGTGATTGGCCATGCTCATCCTTCCACTCCTCTCGTAACTTTGATCATATCCGACGACCAATGAAATTCCGGTCAAGCGGTCCAAGTATACCCTCACAACTTTGACCATAACCCTAGAAACCAATTCCGGTCCATAGTTGTGTGTATACCACACTTGTGTAAAAGATAATCAATCATCTACACATTCATCTTATATATTTCAATAATCATATTTACAAACCTTAATCCCCACCAAAAGTTGTAGAAAGAAAAGAGGAATTATTACCGAATGAATCAATAAAAGGTTGATAAAAATCCGGCGAAATCCCATCCAAGTAATGTCCCAGGTACAGATTCTTCACAAGACAAACCCAATTAATTTCATCCAAGATTATTTCAATTCGATACATGCATCAACCATTGCCAAGTGTTCGGAGTCTTCAACAAAACATTGCATCTAATTAGAATCGCAAAAATAACAAGCAATGAATCTAAAAAAAACCCAAATGAGACGAATACAAACCTAGAGGAGAAGAATCGATGGTTTTTGGAATTCAAGATCTGAAGAGTTATAAAATCAACAAAGCGATCATGTTGAGAGATCATAACGTCTGATGAAACATACAAAAAAAAAACCTGCATTTGGAGTCGACGACCAATGTATGACAAATGGTGAAGAAGGAGACAAAGATAAGTAATGCCAATGAACTTTGTGAAATAAATTCTCCAGATCTTCAGTTGAGAGATCGTGATGTCTGAGGAAGAAGAATGAAAGGAAATTTAGGGTTTAGTCAATTTTGGTATTCAAGAATGAAAAGAACGCTTATATCTGGATCCGAATAACGCGACCGGGTCGAATAGCTCAAATCGTGGCTTCACTGTAAAAAAATGCGACCCATACTTTCCCGCCAAAACCACACCTGAGAAGCCCTAATCAAGTGACACATCAGCCCAAATCTTTTCATTTATTATAGATAATAGATGATAGATAATATATAACTAACTCCGTAACTTCTATTTATCCAAATCTTATTTTTCAAATTCAAATTAATATGATGAATATCTTTGGTTTATGAGAAATATTTATTTAATAATTAAATTCATACTTAATTTTCTAATAACCTGTCCTCGTATTTTAATTTTTTAAAATTCTCTAAAAGTGAAGTTATATATATTTAATTAACAAGTCTATAACGGGCTGCTAATTAATCTTAATAACCAGTCATATAATTTACTCCTTAAAAAACAATCTTTGAAATGTATTGAGGTGCTACCAACGCAAATGTTGTAAGTTTTTTTAAATCATACACGAGTTTTATTTTTAAAATATAATGCAAGACATGTAAAATAAGAAAAATACAACATATGACTAATTGTTTTGATGTGATGAGGAAAGAACTTTTTTATCTAACATTTCAGATGGTATAATATATATGTATTTTCTAACTTTAATTTTTCAAAAAAAAAATATTTCTTATAGTTTGTAGTTTTCTACCCATGACAATACTTATACCAACGTTGTCGAAAGGCCTAAATTTACAAAGTTGTTTTTGGATTATCATAGATCCAATATGATACCTAAAAAAACAAATTCTACTAGGATATCATCATCAAATCTTTCAAAATCTGTTACGTATGATCTACAAAATAGAACACCAGTAAAACCATTTACCAACAAAACAATATTTACCAATTTATTCATTCTTTGTGTATTTTCATAATTCATTTATGTTTTCACTGAGTCCGTGCCTTAATTCTAATAGATTATATATATATATATATATATATATAGGGTAAGGTTCATGCGAGAACCACCTTTATTGCGAGAACCACGAGAACCAATGTGAACACAAAATGAAATTTAAAAAAAATCAAAAAAGCACTCAATTTTTTTTTTAATATTTTTTTTTAAAAATCGCTATATTTCGTTACCAAAAAATAAAAAATAAACTTTTTTTTCGAGTAAAAGTTATCCATGCACATGTGCATTTGTATCATTACTTCTCCATGCACATGTGCATATGTATCATTACTTCGACAATTCCGTAATACGTTATCAGTAATCGACAATTTCATTTCAATTTACAATATCATCCGTAATACACTACTTTTTACATTACCAATATTCAAAATGCACATGTGCATCATTAGGTATAACCATGATATAACGTGTTTTGGTACAAAAAGTTTATGATTTTGAATGGAGAAGTAGGCCCATATACATGTTTTTTTGCTTAGTTATATCTAGTGGTTGATGGTTTGGATATAGTTGTTACTTTATGATGTAATATGTTGATTGGATGGTATAAATGGTGTTGATATACATGTAATAAAGTGAAAATATTGGTAATGGTATTGTATTATGGATGGTGGGAGGTAATGGTATTGTATTATGGATGGTAGGAGATAATGGTAGTGTATTATGGGTGGTATGATATATGAAAGGGAAAGTGTATTCAAAGTAGTGTACCAAAAACACCTTATTTCATGTTGATACATATAGATGCACATGTGCATTTCTAATATTGGTAATGTAAAGAGTATTGTATTACATATGGTAGTGTAAATGAAAGTGCAATTGTCTAATATTTGTAATGAATTACGGAATTTGTTAAAGAAATGATACATATGCACATGTGCATGTTTGTGTATTATGGATGGAATGATAGATGAAAGAGAAAGTGTATTCAAAGTAGTGTATCAAAACACCTAATTTCATGTTGATACTTATAGATGCACATGTGCATTTCTAATATTGTTAACGTAAAAAGTAGTGCAATACACGTGGTAGTGTAAATGAAAGTGCAATTGTCTAATATTTGTAATGGATTACGAAATTTGTCAAAGAAATGATACATATGCACATGTGCATGGATAACTGTTACTCGAATTTTTTATTTTTTAATTTTTGAATTTTTTTATTAGTAACGAAATATAGCGATTTTTACAAAAAAAAATAGTAAAAAAAAATTTGGGTGTTTTTTTAGATTTTTTAGGTATTACTGTTTTTGTTCAAACTGTTTCTCGCGGTTCTCGCAATAAAGTGTGATTCCTAACGGATCCTTATCATATATATATATATATATATATATGGGAAGGTTCAAATGAAAACCACTAGTTATTGTGAAAACTCGAAAACTAATTAAAAAAGCCAAAAAAACATACCAAATTTTTTTTTTTTTGCATACCAATTTTCGCAGCTTTTTATATGTAAAAAAAAATTTCAAAAAAAAAACAAAAAAAAAATTTGTAGTGCACATGTGTACTACAACAAAAAAAATTTTAAATTTTTGAAAAAAAAAATTATATAAAAAACCTGCAATTTTTATAAAAAAATTGAAAAAAAAATTTGTGTTTTTTAGCCTTTTTTAGTTAGTTTTCGAGTTTTCACAATAAAAGTGGTTTTCATTTGAACCATCCCCTATATATATATATATATATATATATATATATATATATATATAGGGTCGGGTTCTAGAGTGAACACTAATGTATTTCGAACTGAGTGAACAAATCTTGCCCATTGATTTACACACGTGGATGGCTAGGATTTCATCATCAAATCATAAAATACACTAGGTATTTCATCATTAAATCTTGGCTATTGATCTACACACATGTATGACCAGGATTAGTTCGCTTAGTTCACAAACTACACTAGTGTTCACTCTTGAACCTAATCCTATATATATATATATATATATAGGATTAGGTTCTATATATATATAGGATTAGGTTCAAAAGTGAACACCCCCCTCAGTTGTGAACTGTGTGAACTCATCTTGGCCCTTGATTTCTATGATCTTGAGATTTAGATGAGTGGCATGATGGTAATTGTGTGGTTAATTTTTCCATTTAATTAAATACAAAAAGGGTATATGTGTAATTTTCATTTTAAATTGATTGCAGAAATCATGTTCTCTCTCGTAAATTAAATAGGAAAAGTAATTTTATAAAAAAATAGATTTAAATCATTATTTTAATAATTGAAATCAGTTACATATTTCCCATTTTAATTCCTTATCCATAATATCTTTCCTATTTTAAATTCATTATCCTTGCTCTGTTTAAATGCGATGTACACATGTGTATTCTGATTTTACCCAGTTTTTAATGTGATGTACACATGTGTATATCGTTTGTTTTTGTGATATCTCAGAATTTTTTTTTTGTATTGAATGTTTGATGTACACTTGTGAATTACTGTACACACATGTACGATGCTGAGTACACATACGTACTGTTCTATTTATATCCAAGTACACATTTGTAAATACCGTTGAAATATGAAGGTTGCGTGGATCTTAAAAATCAAAATTTGAATTCTGGTGATGAAATCTGAAAAATAAAATTGAAAAAAAAGATATTGTGGATAATGAATTTAAAATAGGAAAGACACTATGGATAAGGAATTTAAATAGGAAATATGTAACTGATTTCAATTATTAAGATAATGATTTAAATCTATTTTTTTATAAAATTACAATCCTACCCTTAACAACTAAAAAGGAAATCAAGGGTCCAGATGAGTTCACTCTTGGGAGAATGTTCACTCTAGAACCCTACCCTATATATATATATATATATATATATATATATATATATATATATATATATATATATATATATATATATATATATATATATATATATATATATATATATATATATATATAGGGAGAAGATCATGCGAGAACAACCTCTTATTGCGAGAACCGCGAGAACCAATGTGAACACAACCAAAAATGTCAAAAAATAGCTAAAACTCACACAATTTTTTTTTAATATTTTTTATATAAAAATCGCTACTTTTCGAAGCAAAAAAAAATTAAAAAAAAAAATTTTTTTGCCACTAAAAGTAGCGATTTGAGCATAAAAAATATTAAAAAAAAATTTAGATTTTTTTTATATTTTTTTGGGGTTTAGTTTTTAGCATTTTAGCTTGGGGGGGGGGGGTGGGGGGGGTTTAGGTTTTTTTTTTTGGGGGGGGGGGGGTTTAGGATTTTGGGGGGTGGGGGTTAGGTTTTTTTAGCTATTTTAGGTTGTGTTCACATTGGTTATCGCGTTTCTCGCAATAAATGGAGTTCTCGCATGAGCCCCTCCCTATATATATATAGGGGGCCGCAAAAATGAAAATCACCCCCAGTTGCGAGAACCACTCTCCACCAATCAGATAATGTCACCCAAAAGGGTAATACAGTTACTTAATCAAAACCATCAAATCATCTCTCTCCTTATTAAAGTCTTTTTTTAAAGTCATTTCAATTTCCCTCTCCATCAAATCATCTCTCTCTCTATCAAATCATCTCTCTCTCCATCAAAAGTTTTTGTAAAAAAAAAAAAGAATTGTAAAAAATTTTTTCCTAAAAAATGTAAAAAAGTTTCAAAACGTGTGTGTTAAAAAAAGTTTTGTAAAAAAAAGGTTAAAACCGTAAAAAAGTTTTCGTATAAATTTTTGTATTTTGTAAAAAAAAAAGGTTTGTTAAAAAAAGTTTAGAAAAAAATTTTTGGTAAAAAAGTTTTTGTAAAAAAACAGTTTAAAACCGTAAAAAAAGTTTTCGTAAAAAGAATGTAAAAAAGTTTAAAAAACGTGTGTGTAAAAAAAATTTTGTAAAAAAGGTTAAAACCGTAGAAAAGTTTTTGTATAAATTTTTGTTCTTTGTTAAAAGGTTTTTGTAAAAAAAAATTTGTAAAAAGTTTTTTTTTTTTTTTTTGTAAAAAAAAGTCTAAAACCGTAAAAAAAGTTTTCGTAAAAAAAAGTTTAAAACCGTAAAAAAATTTAAAAACGTCTGTGTAAAAAAACGGCGCGTAAATAAGGGGCGAAAAAAACGGCGCGAAAAAAAAACAGCATGTAAAAAACGAGGTGTAAAAAACGGTGCGTAAACACGGGACGTAAAAAACGGTATGTAAAAAAACCGGGTGATAAAACGATGCGTAAATACGGGGCGTGAATACAGGGGCGTAAAACGACGCGTAAAAACGGGGCGTAAAAAACGGCTCGTTAAAAAACGGCATGTAAAACCGGGGGTAAAAAAAACGGCGCGTAAAACCGGGCGCGAAACGGCGCGTAAAACCAGGCATAAAAAAACGGCGCATAAAACCGGGAGTAAAAACGGCGCGTAAACCGGGCTTAAAAACGGTGCGTAAAACCGTGTGTAAAAAACGGCGCGTAAAAAACGGCGCGTAAAAAAAGGGGTAAAACGTTGCGTAAAAAAAGGCGTGTAAAAAAAGGCGTAAAATGTTGCGTTAAAAAAATGACGCGTGAAAAAGCCGGGCGTAAAAACGGCGCGTTAAGAAACGACGCGTGAAAAAGCTAGGAGTAAAAACGGCGTGCAAAAAACGGCGCACAAAAAAAAATTGTTAAAAAATTTGAATTTAAAATGTTTTTAAAAAAAATTATGTTGAAAAAGTAACAACTAAGATTATAATACAAAAAAGTAATAAAAAATAATAAAGTCAAAAAGACAAAAAAAAATAATTTTAGTAAACTACCATTTTGAATTAAAATATTAAAAACATAATAAGAAAAAAAATATCTAATATTAATTTTAGTTACTTTTAATCTCATCCATCCATCTTCAAGATCTAATGGTTGGAAAGTGATTCTCTCGGTTCTCACAACTGGAGGTGGTTTTCATTTTAGCGGCCCTATATGTATATATATATATATATATATATATATATATAGAGAGAGAGAGAGAGGCCGGTTATCATACAATATGCCTAATCGTACATTATGTACGCTATAACCACAACCGTCAGATCATCTCAATTAAACCCAGTGCTTAACTAGTAATTAATCAAAATAAAATATATATATATATGAAACCGCCAAGATTAAAATCGTCTATTACGAAATCAAAAACCCCTGATAATCAGCAAACAAAAACTCAAAATCATACCGTAAGGTTCTTATTCAAAATCGTATTCGGAAATCCAACAAGTAATCAAAAATCGATCGATTCTTATTCACCAACTCCTTCTACAAATTCAATTTCTGCTGAATTTGAAAGTTCAGAACAGAAACAAGTTGATAGACCGTCTATCGAAGAAGATGATGCAGGATGAAAATCAAATAAAATATGCGAAATACATATCAAACGTGCGAAAAACATTGCAGACAAAAAGAAAGGTTGTGTTTTTTTGTAAAGTTTACGAAATCATATAACATAACATGCGATTTTAAAAAAAGGTAATAATGTTTAAGATGTCTTATGATGTGCGAATTCATGATTTAGACACATGCGATTTCAAAAAAAAGTTAATAATCTTTGAAATTTCTTATAGTTTGCGAATTCATGATTTTACACATGCGATTTAAAAAAAAGTTAATTATCTTTGAGATTTCTTATAGTTTGCGAATTCGTTTCGAATCATCTGCGATTTTGAATAAAATGCTACTAATACTTTCAAATAACTTTGTCCTAAAAATGAAAAAAAAAAATTACGAATTAATAACTAAAATAAATAAAAATTAACTATTTTATATAAAAAAAATTAATTTATTATCGATGTGACTGTAATTTGACATGTAATGATCAATTTTACCATAAATACTATTGAACTTACCACCCTACCTACATAATAAATACTATTGAACTTACCACCCTACCTTCCATATTAAGACATAGAATACAAAAACACACACAAAACACCCACAAAAAAATGGCATCTGAAGATTCAGAAAAAATAAAAAACATTGCAATAAAAGAACTATTGTCAACTCGCACGTTGACAGAAATAAGCACCGATGTCACCTCTTCTCATTTGATTCTTGATGTGCAGTGGAAGATTCTTGAAGAAATCAAGAAAAATCAAGAGATGTGGGAGAGACTACTTGAAGAACCACCATCAAGCTTTAGAGATGCAGCTTTGAATCACATAAAGGAACAATCTCGAGCTGATGACTTAGCCTTCTCTTTCCTGAAAGATGCTCTAAACACTGTGAAGGAGAAAATGGAGTTCAGCTCGGCTGAACGTGACAAAATCTTTGCTTCAAGTAACTAGATTTCTGTTTAATCATTTTATGGTTTTAGCTGTGATAGACAATAACAACTACTTTAAATTTATGTTTTGGGTACATGTTTTGAATACATCTTATGCTTCGTTATAATATAAATCGCATGAATGATTTACACATCCTTGTCACAAAAAAACGAGATAACTCAAAATCGCATGTATAAAATTGAAAACAAAATGAAAATCGCATGTAACCTACGTATATGATTTTGCATATGAAATCGCATTTTTACAAACTATATCGCATAGTTGTATGAACTAAACTCATATGTATGAAATCGCATGTTTGCCTATAAAATCGCATGTACATTAAAAACATTTAATCTTTTTCATCGGAAACCTCCTCCCACTGATCTTCTTCTTTAGAGCCATCATCACTACTACCACTGTAATCTTCAAACTCATCTTCCTCTTCATCGTCTTCAACCTCGTTGTCTTTGTCTCTGGGATCTTTTTCAATCTGGACGCCCTTCATCTTCTTTTGTTGTTTGCCTTGTTGTTTGCCTTTCAGTATCTCGCAAGTCTGAATATCATAACCTTTTTCATTGCATACACTACATGTCCTTGACCTTTTTCCTTTTGCGGCTGATCATTTGTTCCTTCTTGGATTTAATCCTTTTATGCGAGCCACAACCTTTGTTTCTTATACCAGCCGGCACACGGACAGTAGGAGGTGCATTAGTTACTGGTTGTTGGTAACCAATCAACTTTGAAAATCGGTCATAATTTGGATCAAGTTGCTTGGTTATACGACTCTAATCAATTCTCTCTTTAAGCTGCCTCATTTGATCCCTCACTAAAACAAGTTGATCGAGGTCGGAAATCAAATTGCTAACCAAATACTCCCCGGTGTGGATGATTTCACGAGCAATCCGTTTAGCCTTGTGTTGCACATCCTTGTCACCCACCTTTATATCGAACTTCACATTTAATTCATTCGGCACCACATCCTTTGTCCATCTCTTCATAACATATTTGTTTGGTATTTCTTTAACACCAAACATCTTGAATAAAAATAGATGTGTTTACATAGCAGCCCATACTGCTCAAAACGCAAACAGCTACACTGTGCAGTTACATCATTTTCAAGATTCTTGAACCACACCTAAGAAAAACAAAAGAAAAAATATATATTAAAAATTAAAATCGCATGTGTAAATTAACAATTTCGCATGTCTAAAAATCATTTAATTGTATAATTTAAAATCGCATGCCTACATCAATATCGCATATTGCAAAATCATGTTCTGAAATGAAATTCGCAGATAGGTTTTCAGAATCGCATGTTTTAATATATATGCTATAATACCTCTAATAAACCATCTCCATGAGCTTTGAAGTCTTTCAACGATATCCTGACCTGTGGACCCTCGATTTTGGTGTCCATCGGCAGACATTCGATAATTGTTCCATATACCTCTATTTGCTGATAAAAGAATATAGACCTGGTGTATATCTTAGCAGCATCTTTTTCCAAAGTAGTTTCGCTCCAATCAGCAGGCTCAGTATATCTTGAAATATGATAATTCTTTCTGTGATTGAACCTTTGGACATCCATTGCACCGTCAAAATGATTCATAAACTCTACAAGAGTGAGTTGTGAATTTGACACCTGGCAAAAAAATGATTCTCGCTCTCTGATCTCGAAGTTGTTTGCATGAGACCAGACATGGGCTCATGCCGGTAAAAGGCCGGAATCCACATGTATCTCATCGAAAACATATCATCAATCCATTTGTTTTCAGTGAGACTGAACTCAATCATCACCAACTTCCACTGTCTCTCAAATTCTTCAGGCTCAATGGAATCAGTCCATACAATATCGCACATCCTCTTTTTAAACTCATCATTATTGCACAACTCGTGTCCAACCTATACCAATAAATTCTTTTTATATCAGCCTATAACAAAATCTATATTATAAAAAAAACGCTAACAAAAGACAATATAGCATGCTATACCTTATCTGCCACTTTTTTCATTATGTGCCACATGCACAATCGGTGTCTGCTGGTAGAAAAAACCTCCTCAATAGCCTGTTTCATAGCAGGGTCTTGATCCGTCACTACAACCTTTGGCTGCCGACCAAATGACTTTATAAATGAATTCAGAAGCCATGTATAGGATTCAATGCTCTCCGATGCCAACAACCCAGCTCCAAGGGTTACATTTCGACAGTGATTGTCAATCCCAGTGAACGGAACAAACACCATCTTATACCTGAACAAACACATGCGAAGTACACATTTAAAACATGCGAAATAGACAGACATCACATGCGAAAATATACAGTATAACATGCGATATTGCAAGTTTAGGAAATTCTTATAACATGCGAAAAAATAAATAAAAAACATGTTTGTCTTGAAACACTTACCTGTTTGTCTTGAAAGTTGCATCGAACGATATCACATCCCCAAACTCAATAAAGTTCAGCTTGCATAACCCATCAGCCCAGAACAAACCAGTTAACCGTTTGTCATCATCAATAGAATATTCAAACGAATAATCAACTAAATACTGTTTTTTTGTCGGTCATCCTATTAATCACCATGTCAGCGTCATATTATCCTATATAGCTGTTAATTCGATTCGTAAAATTTTTGCAATCATCAACCATGGCGCCAACGTTCTCGAAACCACCATAACGTGTCCTCATTATATGGAAAGCTTTGACAGGACCAAGGTTTAAAGTGCCTAGTTCCTATATCATCTCCTCCTGGGCATCTGACAATTGTCTGTATGCTGGCAGCATATGAATATCATGTGGACATACAAAGTTATGATTATGCCCATCAACAAATCTCTTTACTGTATATAATCTACCATCCACCGTGCAAATCATAAGTTGAGCTTTGCATCCAGTTCTAATGGCCCCCCTGTTCCTTGATTTGAATGGTTTTTTTGACTTTGAATAACGATCATCAATACACAAAGGCTTATGTCCCTCTTTAGAACAAATAAAATACTTAGTTTTGATTATAACACCACTGTGTACTTCACCACCTTTCCGAATAGAAAAACCATCTACTTAGCATATGATTGGTAAAATGCATATGCTTGTTCAATAGAGATAAATTGCATTCCAACCACAGGTGTAGCTGATGCTTGAACCTCCGGAGTGTAAACCCTTTCATCTACATAAATCAAATAAAAAAAACAAAAACACATGCGAATTATCGGACTCGTTACATGCGATATATTAATAACTGCATAATTTCATCGCAAGAACAACAACACGTGCGAATTGTATGAACAATAACATGCGAAAATGATGATTTTGATTAATATATTTTACAATGCGATTTATTATACCATAGCATGCGAAAATCCGTAAAGAGAATAAACATCAAATGCGAATTGAAAGGCTCATAACATGCGAAATTGTACATGTTGCTTTCATGTCAAAAATATACTCAACATTCAAACTTCAAAAACAGCTACAACAATGCAAAATCATCGCTACGATTAAACAAAACAAGTCTACGAACAATTTAAAGATCTGAATTAATATAATTACCATTAGAACACTCGTTTACAGCACTTGTACTTGCATTTGGATTTGGATTTGCAGGTTGCGGATTTAAAACATCCTCAATTGAAACTCTCTGATATGCAGATAATTGAGCATGATCACCGATCGGTCGAGTTTCTTCAAAATCAACATCTGTATTTCGTCCGGTGCTGCTCTGTGGATCCATCGAAAAAAAACAATTGAATCAAACCTAACGCAGAAGAACGAAAACTGCAATTTGAGAATTATGAAAAATTTGAAACTGATTCGAATGATAATTACCGGGATACTAGTGTAACGAACTTCTCACTGATTGAATGAAAAGACGAATTTGCCCTCAGATAATTGAATTAATTGTCTGATTTAACCTTATCAAAGAAAAACGAATCAGGACACGTGTACGGCCACTACAGTCGCGTATGTAATGTATGATTAGCTAATTTGTATCCTACACTTTACCTATATATATATATATATATATTAGTTATTTAAGATATGTATAATCTCAGTTACTTATAACTTTTAAGTTATTACAAGTTTTAATTGTTACACTCGTGTTTCACACGGAAAATAACCTAGTATATGTTCACGTACAAAGTGCCTTATCATACGAAAGGCATGAAAAAGCTAAAAAACGGGGTGACATTTTCGTAATTATTTGCTCGTATGGTACTTATCATAACCATGGAAACCTTTAATCACACTTGATTTTGAGTTTTGTTGTTGTTTTTTATAATTTTTTCCTGTTGATGATAATAAGTTCAATCTATCTGAGACACCTACTGAGTTGTGATTTTTGGGTGAGTTCGTTTTGTGTAAAAAGGATTTTGTAAAAAGGTTTTTGTAAAAAAAAAAGTCTAAAACCGTAAAAAAGTTTTCGTAAAAAAATTTAATTTTTTTTTTTGTAAAAAAAGGTTAAAACCGTAAAAAAGTTTGTGAATAAATTTTTGCTCTTTTGTAAAAACGTTTTTGTAAAAAAAAAGTTTAAAACCGTAAAAAAAAGTAAAATGGTTTAAAAACGTCTGTGCAAAAAAAGGTTTTTGTAAAAAAAGGTTTAAACCGTAAAAAAGTTTTCGTATAAATTTTTTGTTTTTTGTAAAAAAGTTTTTGTAAATTTTTTTTTTGTAAAAAAACAGTTTAAAACCGTAAAAAGAGACATCGTAAAAACCGTAAAAAAGTTTAAAAACGTGTGCGTAAATAAAAGTTTTTGTAAAAAAAGATTAAAACCGTAAAAAAGTTTTTGAATAAATTTTTGTTCTTTGTAAAGTAGTTTTTGTAAAAAAGTTTTTGTAAAAAAATTTAAAACCGTAAAAAAGTTTTCGTAAAAAATGTTTAAAACCGTGGAAAAAGTTTAAAAACATGTGTGTAAAAAACGGGGCGTAAAAAACGGCTCGTAAAAAAACCGGGTGATATAACGGCGCGTAAATACAGGGCGTAAAAATGGCACGTACAAACGGGCCGTAAAAACGGCGCGTAAAACCGGGCGTAAAAAAGGTGCGTAAAAAACCGGACAAAAAGGGCACACAAAAAAGGTGCGTAAAACGTACCATAAAAAAAACCGCGCGTAAAAAACTGGTTGTAAAAAACGGCTCGTAAAAACGTTTTTTTGTTAAAAAATCTTGAATTTTTTTTATCAAAAAATATAATTTTAAAATTTTGTTTTATAAAAAATCTGATTTTTAATAAAAAAAAAAAACAACTAATGTAATGAGACAAAAAAGGTAATAAAAAACAATAAATATAATAAGACAAAAAAACAAATTTACTTAAATACCATTGTACATTAAAATATTAAAAACATAATAAGACAAAAATAATTTTTTAATGGTTTTAATTACTTTTAATCTCACCCTTCCATCTCCAAGATCTAACGGTTGGAATGTGTTTCTCACGGTTTTTGCAACTAGAGGTGGTTTCTATTTTAACCGTCCCACTATATATATATATATATATAGGGAGCCGCTAGAATGAGAACCAACTCCAGTTATGAGAACCATGAGAACCACTCTCAACCAATAACATTCAGCCAACAAAAGGGGTATATTGGTCATTTACTCTAAATGTCATATCCTTCCATCTCTCTCCTCATTATTTATGTCAGACCTCTCTCTTCTCTCATACTCTCTTCATCTTCATCTCTGATATCTCATCTCTCTCCTCCTCTCTTCATAACCAGAGGTCTTCAAAAAAAAAAACCACCACCATCTTCATCTCTTCTGATCCCCCCTGTACACCCTCCTTCTCCGGCGACATGACCGGCGGAGCCAGCAACGACTCCGACAACCCCCCACACCGGTTCCAGATGCTCCGAGACAGAGAGATAGAGGAGAGAGAAAGTTTCTGAAAGAGAAAGACGTCGCCGCCGCCGGCGGTTCCGTTGATGTTCTTTCTCCGGTCGTTTTCCCGATGATGCGAAGGTGATGTTCTCTCTCTCTCATCTGTCATCAGATATGCTCTCCCTCTCTTTCTCTCTCATCAGATCAATTTTGGTCTTTGATTTTGCGGCCGGTGTGGGGGTGAACGGTGGGGGTGAAGGGCTTTTTGTGTGTGTGTGTGGGGGGGGGGGGGCGGCGGTTGTTGTTTGTGGGTGGGGGCGGCGGGTTGGTTGAAGGGGGTTGTGGTGGTGGGTTTTTGACGGGGGTGTTCTGTGGTGGTGGGTTTTTGACTGGGGGTTGTGGTGTGGGGTGTGGAAGGTTTGAAGGATGTTGTGGTGGTGATGTTATTTTGGTGGTTAAGAATCTGCTGGTGGTGGTGGCGTGGGGGTTGATGGCGGTGGGGGTTTTTTGGTGGTGTGGGGCAGAGGTGGGTGAGGGTGGAGAGTGGTCCGGTGGTGGTGGTGTGGGGCAGGTTGCTAGATTATGTTTCTTTGATTTTGTGGGGGTGAAGGCTGTTCTTGATGTTTGGGGGATTTTATCCAGTGATCTTGCTTTGTTTATTGATGTGGGGGCTTTGTTTTGTGTTATTGATGTGGGGGTGAATTTGTTATTGATCTGGGGGGGGGGGGGGTGAAATTGATGTGTGCTTGCTGATCTTGATTTTTTTCTAGTTTTGCAAATGTGATTCCGGGGGGGTGTAAAAATGATTCTGTTTTGGGGAATCTCCGGTAATTTGATTTGTGTTTTTGATATGGGGGGTCGAGTTGGCTGTGATGATTCGAAACAATTTACCGACCATTGATGACGATGGCGCGGCGAGGATGGCGGAGGGTAGGTTTTCGAACTTGCAACCCCACTTTTGCAGCCATTTTTTTCGTTGGAAAATCTGAGCCAAACTCCGTTTTTTTCAAGTGTTTTGAGTCTCGATTTTGGGGGCGAGTTCGTTTTGTTAAAAAACCGGTGAGTCGTGATTTTTGGGTGAGTTCGCTTTGTTAAAAAAACCGGGCGAGTCGTGATTTAAGTCGACGTAAAAAAGGGGCCTAAAAACCCGGGGCGTAAAAACAGATTAAACGGGGCCTAAAAACCCGGACCGAGAAAAAATGTTTTTAAATCGGGGCGTAAAAACAGTTTAAACCGGGGCGTAAAGAAAGTTTAAACCCGGGGTGTAAAAAAAGTTTAACCCGGGGCGTAAAGAAAGTTTAAACCCGGGTGTAAAAATAGTTTAAACACGGGGCGTAAAAAAGTTCAAAACCGCGGCGTAAAAATTTAAACCCGTGGCGTAAAAAAAGTTTAAACCCGGGTGTAAAAATAGTTTAAACACGGGGCGTAAAAAAGTTCAAAACCGCGGCGTAAAAAATTAAACCCGTGGCGTAATTTTTTTTTAACCCGGGGCGTAAAAAAAGTTTAAACCCGGGTGTAAAAATAGTTTAAACACGGGGCGTAAAAAAAAATTCAAAACTGCGGCGTAAAAATTTAAAACCGAGGCATCAAATTTTTTTTTTAACCCGGGGCGTAAAAAAAGTTTAAACCCGGGTGTAAAAATAGTTTAAGCACGGGGCGTAAAAAAGTTCAAAACCGTGGCGTAAAAATTTAAACCCGTGGCGTAATTTTTTTTTAACCCGGGGCGTAAAAAAAGTTTAAACCCGGGTGTAAAGAGTTTTACGTGAAACGTAAAACGTAAAGAGTTTTACGTGAAACGTAAAACTTAAAAAGTTTAACGTAAAACGTAAAAAGTTTAAAAAGTTTTACATAAAACGCTTAAAAAACGGTGCGTAAGTTGTAAAACGTAAAAAACAACGCTTAAAACAGTTTTACGTAAAAAGTTTAAAACGTAAAACGTAATAAAGTTTAATGTAAAACGTAAAAAGATTAAAAAAATTAACGCAATACGTAAAACATACATTTTTTAACGTCAAATGTAAACTTTTAATGTAAAACGTAAACTTTTTAATGTAAAAATGTAAAGTTTTTAAAGTAAAACGTAAATATTTTAACGTAAAACGTAAAAACATAAAACGTAAACTTTTTAACGTAAAACGTAAATTTTTTAACGTAAAACGTAAACCTTTTTTAACGTAAAACGTAAACCTTTTTAATGTAAAACGTAATAAAGTTTAACGTAAAACGTAAAAAGATTAAAAAAATTAACGTAATACGTAAAACATAATTTTTTTAACGTCAAACGTAAACTTTTAACGTAAAACGTAAACTTTTAACGTAAAACGTAAACTTTTTAATGTAAAAATGTAAAGTTTTTAAAGTAAAACGTAAATATTTTAACGTAAAACGTAAAAACATGAAACGTAAACTTTTTAACGTAAAACGTAAACTTTTTTAACGTAAAACGACGCGTTAAAAAGCGACGCGTTAAAAAGCGACGCGTTAAAAAGCGACGCGTAAAAACGTAAAAGGTAAAAAGTTTTTCGAAAAAACGTAAAACGTAAAAAGTTTTACGTAAAACATCAAACGTAAATTTTTTTTCGTAAAACGTAAATAAAACGAGACTTAAAAAACGCCGCGAAAAAAACGGGACGTAAAAAACGCCGCGTTAAAACGGGATGTAAAAAACGGCGTTAAAAAAAACGGGACATAAAAACGGGACGCGACGCGTTAAAACGGGACATATAAACGGCGCGTAAAACGGGCCGTATAAACGGCGCGTAAAAAACCGGACATAAAAACGGGACGCGACGCGTTAAAACGGGACGCGGCGCGTTAAAACGGGACGTAAAAACTGGGGCGCAAAAACGGGACGTAAAAAATGGGACGCGGCGCGTTAAAACGGGCCGTATAAACGGCGCGTAAAAACGGGACATAAAAACGGGACGCGGCGCGTTAAAACGGGACGTAAAAAACTGGGGCGCAAAAACGGGACGTAAAAAATGGGACGCGGCGCGTTAAAACGGGCCGTATAAACGGCGCGTAAAAACGGGCCGTATAAACGGTGCGTAAAACTGGCCGTATAAACGGCTCGTAAAAACGGGACGTAAAAAATGGGGCGCGACGCGTAAAAACGGGCCGTATAAACGGCGCGAAAAAACGGGCCGTATAAACGGCGCGAAAAAACGGGCCGTATAAACGGCGCGTAAAAACGGGACTTAAAAACGGGACGCGTCGCGTTAAAAAACGACGCGTCGAAAAAACGACGCGTGCAAAAACCGGCGCGCAAAAAAAAAATTGTCTTTTGTTAAAAAAATCTGAATTTAAAAACGTTTTTAATAAAAATATATTTTTAGAAAATAAAAAGTAATATGATAAAAATAAAAAGTAATATAATAAATCAAAAAGTAATTAAAAATTAATAAAGAGAAAAAGTCAAAAAAATGTTATTTTACTAAACTACCCTTTTTGATTAAAATATAAAAGACATAATAAGACAAAAAGCTTTTAATATTATTTTTTGTAACTTTTAATCTTATCCATCCATCAAGTTGATCAAAGGGCTAGAAAGTGGTTCTCATGGTTCTCATAACTGGAGGTGGTTCTCATTTTAGCGATCCCCTATATATATATATATATATATGGGGAGGTTCATTTGAGGAGAATCTTCTTAAAAGAAGAAAAAATAAATTAATTTAGACCCTATATTTTTTTATCAATGGTTGTGAATCAAGATATCATTTTTGTCCACTTTTAATTAATACTTTAATTACTAAGGGTAGTACAGACATTTGTTGTATAATATTAATAAATATTTTAAAGAGTTACTCAAGTTTTATTAATGCAACCATAAATTCCTCCTTCACCACCATTACTATATTGGCTCTTACACAAATTTTATTAAGAGTGACCAAATTATTTAAAAATTTTGTGTCCTAGACATATTTTATTATGAGTCACAAAATTATTAAAAATATTTGAATCCTACACATTGTGTATCCTACACCAAAATATTGTTTTAATGGTGTAGGAAACGTTGAAAATGTATTCATGTGCATGATTGTTTTTATTACGTAAGGTGCACAACTATTTAATAAGATAGACTAATTAATTGATTAGAGTTCATTAATTTGAATAACAAAAAATAAATAATAGACTCATTAAATAATTTGTTCAAATTACCTTTATATCCTTTATTCTTTTTATTCTTTATTTGTAATTTCTTCTCATTTGAACTCACCACTATGTATATATGTAGGGTAGGGTTCATGCGAGAACCACCTTTATTGGGAGAACCGCGAGAACCAATGTGAACACAACAAAATAAACCCACTACACAACCAAAAACCTAACCCCCCCCCCCCCAAGCTAAATGAAAAAAAAACTAAACCCCCAAAAAAATTTAAAAAATCTAAAAAACACACAATTTTTTTTAATATTTTTTATGAAAAATCGCTAATTTTAGTAGCGAAAAAAATTAAAAAATAATTTCTTAAAAAAAATTAATAACGAAATTTAGCGATTTTTTGATAAAAATATTAAAAACAATTATATGTTTTTTAGATTTTTAGGTATTTTTGGTTGTGTTCACATTGGTTCTCGTGGATCACGTAATAAAGAATGGTTACTAACGAATCCTTCTCCTATATATATATATAGGGGTCTGCTAAAATGAAAACCACCTCCAGTTGTAAGAACCATGGGAACTACACCGTACGGGGCGAGTTGGACCAATTTTTTTTTCATAAACGTAGATGCGTGTATTATAAACACATTTGTAAAAAAAAAAAAATGTCGTGTGTGTAGTTTTGTTTGTGTTTACGGGTACCGTAAAATTTAAACCAAATTTACGGTACCCGTAAACGCAAACTTGTGGTGCTCAAAACTACACACACGATATTTTTTTTTTTTTGAATTTTTTTTTTTACAAATGTGTTTATAATACACGCGTCTACGTTTATGAAAAAAAATTTGGTCCACCTCGCCCCGTACGGTGTAGTTCTCACGGTTCTTACAACTAGAGGTGGTTTTCATTTTAGCGGTCCCCTATATATATATAGAATTAGGTTCAAACGTGAACAAAATCTCAAGAGTGAACTGCGTGAACTGATCTGGACCATTGATTATTAGGATCTTGATATTTTGAATGGGTGGAATGATTGTAATTATTAGGTTATTTGATACTATTTAATTAAGCTAATAAGGGTAAATATGTAATCTCCATATCATATTGATTGCATAAATCTCATTTATATCTACGTTTAGGCTTCAAAATCCCACAAATATCTCTCTCTCACATATCAAAGCCAACATTAAAGAAAATCCCACACCACACAGATCCATCGCCCGAACTGCATCGCCGACATCAACGGGAAAAGTGGAGATCGAAGGTCGCCGGAACTGCATCGCCGACATAAAAAAGAACGGAAAAGATTAGAAGAGTCGATGAGGGAGAGAAGTAATCGACTGTGGTTCAACGGCGTACAACGGCGGTGGAGCCGTCTGCGACGGCAGCTGCGGTTAGGGTTTCGGACGCGGCGGCGATGAACGGTGGCAACAGGGCACCTTCCCCTTGTCTCGAAGTCCCTCGGTTAGTGAGGTATTTGTCATCGGTGAATATTTGTTAAGGTGTCTGTTATGTATATGATTTTAAAAGAGAAATAAGATGTTTCTTGCATTCTTGAAGTTTGGGTACATACAGTAGTTAACTATCTTGGCCAATGTGTAAAATGGTTGTTGTTGGAGTATGCTTGATCTGGAAGCCGATTGTTTGCCTTTAATCCATTGTGATTTTGATTGTGAAAGGAAAGTGTGCACATGTTGATAACAAACTGTTAGTTTAGGCATTTACATATATGTTTGTTGATTTATTGAAACAAGGATGTGCGTCATGACTGTGAAATATGTCCTTTGAAACTCTTACATAATATGATTTTTTTTATTTGAATTGTGTATCGAAATTCATTAGAAATAATGGGTTGATAGATCTAATAGTTAGCACCACTTGTGATGAAAAGTCATGACATTTATAAACTAGGATTTATGTGGGTCTATGATATCGTGTAGTCAATTTCATGTGCATTAGGATTGACGGTTTGAATGCTAGTATGATTACAAATGTTAAGCACAAACTAATTGTTCCTATGTTCATAATAATGTTGTTTGATGTGAACATGCCGCACACTTGGTAGAGTGCCCAAATTTATAAATGCTAATTAGATGATATTGGGTGTGTTTTTTCACAATCTTTTAGGTGTTTCATGCTTGTTATTCAAAAGTATCCCCTTCTGTTCATGTGGATAACCCTAAGATAGGTTATCGTCTGAATCAGTTGCAGAGATTCTTGATTTAGATCCTAAATGGTGGGTTCTTTTTTAATGTTTTAATTAATTTATTTATTAGTTAATATTTAATTTTAATGATTATTGGTACAATGTTTAATGCAATGTACACATGTGTATTCTGATTTTGCTCTGTTTTAATGCGATGTACACATGTGTATTCTGATTTTGCTCTGGTTTTAACGCGATGTACACATGTGTATTCTGATTTTGCTCTGTTTTTAATGCGTTGTACACATGTGTATTCTGATTTTAACGCGATGTACACATGTGTATAGCGTCTGTTTTTGTGATATCTCAGAATTTTTTTGTGTATTGAATGTGTAAGGTTGTTGATGTACACTTGTGAATTATGCAAAATATTAGTTGATGAGTTTTTTTGTGCTATTATAGGAGATGTCATAACGAGAAAAGTGGAGATGGAAGGTCGATAAGGATGATTCACGTATGAGGTCGATAAGGATGATTCACATATGTTTGTTTGCTTGGTCGATAAGGATGATTCAGCATACAACGTGGCGAATAATTGTAAAAGATTATGTTTTTTTTCTGATTATGTTGGGTTTATTGTTTCTACGAAACTGGAACTTGTAATTATATGTTTTTTTTGTTTGGTTTGGAAAACATTATGGAACTTGTAATTTGTTAAATATAAAATAGTTTTACAGGTATTGTTTCTATGTATGTATTATGTAGCTAATTACACATATGTACGATGCTGAGTACACATGTGTACTGTTCTATTTATATCCAAGTACACATGTGTATACCGTTGAAATATGAAGGTTACGTGGATCGTAAAATTCAAAATTTGAATTCTGGTGATGAAATCTGAAATAAAAATAAAAATTGAAATTGAAATCTGGTGATTTGTTGTTTGTTTTGATAATTATCTTATTAATAAATAAAACATAATGTGGATAATGAATTTAAAATAGGAAAGATGTAACTTAATTCAATTATTAAAATAATGATTTAAATCTAATTTTTTTTATAATTACAATCCTACCCTTAATAACTAAAAAGGAAATCAAGGGTCCAGATCTGTTCACGCAGTTCACTCTTGGGAGGTTGTTCACGCTGGAACCCTACCCTATATATATATATATATATATATATATATATATATATATATATATATATATATATATTAAACATAGAACTTACTCGCCTGGTTAACCGTTAACCCAGACGAACCAGCATAACTAATTTTTACACTTGATTTACTGTTTACAAATAATAAAGTTTAAATCTCTAAATCTTCATCACGCATGATCATGCTTCATCTTTTGCGAAATGATGATCCCACAAAAAGGCGGTTTAGGAGTGTTCGGTTATTCACATACTTTGTCGTCCTTCCATTTGGTTACTTCCCTAGAGAATGCCTATCATAAACACTAAATAAAATTAGTGTTTAAGTTTAACTGATATCACAAATCAAAACAACAAAAGAAAACATATTTACTGAATCATGGTGCCATCGCGTCGCGCGACAGGACACCCCTTTTCCCCTTGCGCGACACCAGGGAGACCCTTTTCTAGAAAGTTTCCTTACCTGGCAGTTTGTACCCCTAAATAGAAGTTTGCAAAATTTTCACAATTTTTGCACTGAACTTGACCCAACTTCAAGTTTCCTTAGTCTTTTAAATCAATCTTTCGATTTGAAGTTAATTACCCAACCGTCCCATTAGGGGGCGTTATGCAATCTAATTCATACCTCCTATTTTCTCATTAAGATTTTCATTATATCTTCCGCCACAACTTCATTTGTGGTGGGTTATTCTAGGAAAACCTTTATATTCAGATTTTACCCTCCGGTATGACATTTTACCAACATGACTCGTTATCAAACTTTCAAACCCCTTTGCGTTCATGTCTACCATGCAAAAGTACCAGGAGAATCATTCGAACATAGGCCCCCTTATCTAATCTATTCTTGGGGGTAGTTTACCCAAGCCTGTTGTCCAAGGGCCTTTTAGTAAAGTTTAAGCCCTCTTTCTAAACATGTTAACTTTTAAAGTTTAGATGAAAACTATCGGGTACGTTTAACTCGTAATCCCATCAAGATTAATTATGTCCCTAAGGACATAAATATTTCTAATGATTTAGTGTTTAAACTCTTTCAAGCATATTTTCACATCGTAGACGTGTCCTTGGCTCTTAAGGTCGATTTTACCCAAATACTAGTTATACCTCACTTGAGGTGGTTTATTACCTACCTTTGACTCAACCATCTCTGGTCGGGCCATAAGCCCTCACTGAGAGTATAACTTCTTACACATACCTGGCAATGTCAAAGTAATGACCCGTTTTTAATACATTGCAAATTCTTTTCGCTAGTCATGGAAAAAACTTACCCGTATTATTGGTTTATTCTTTAGACAACTAAACAAGTATTTATATTATTTAAATCACTAACATGTGATTTACCTATTTGACAAGTTATCACTTACGTCATAGGGTCTCCTCTTCAAAATCCTTTGTTTAATCATTAACATATGATTTACTTACCATTTTACTTGTTCGGTTCATTTTGGTTCGCGTCAGAAGGTCTTATTTTAAAAACTTATTGGTTTATCACCAAAACATGGTTACTTACCATTTTATTCGTTCGACCCATTTTGGTTCGCATCATAAGGTCTTACTTACACTTCTAGAAAATAGCCCTAATGCAACCGTTTAAAAATAACCTTTTTAAATGGGTTGCAATTGATTTTAATGCAACTTCTTGAATATAAAGGTTGCATTAGAATATCTAATGCAACCTTTTTCATAAAAAAAAGTTGCAAAACTATACTGAATTTGCAACCTTTTTATTTAAAGGCTGCAAATTTTACTACATACGACAACCTTTTTCTTGAAAAGTTGTAAATACTATTGAAATTTGCTACTTTTGTTAGAAAAGTTGTATTGTGAAAATTTAAATACAACTCTTTTTTTTAGATAACATTATTAAATGTCGCATCTAATTTATGTGATGTTGTATCATAACGTAATTACTTATTTGCCCAAAAATTTCAAGACCAAAATGTTTAAGGTTGAGAAATTCATATACAACATAATTTTCTTTTTACAAAATAAAAATTGAATTATATAAGTTAAACACTATAATATAATGTAGAAATCTAAAAAAAGTAATAATAAAATCTTTAAGATTAACATAATAGGTTTCGACTAGGGGTGTAAACGAGTCGAGCTATTTGCGAGTTATATGTGATCGCCTCATAAAAAAAGCTTGAAATGAGTGGGGCTTAAACGAGCTCGATGTCAAGCCAAATATTTGAAGGTCGCAATGCTATGGGTTGTGCTTGAACGCTTGGGTTACTGGCTATTCATTGACTTTAACGGGGGATGGTATCAGTGTCAATGAAGAAGTGGAGTTATTTTCCAAAGTGGTGTTGGTGGAAAAAATATTTATTACCTTAATAGTGTTGTTTCAGAAAAAAATACCAAAATAGTGTTTTATCTTTTTTAATGATTTCTCACTCCTAATTTCATTGGTTAGCTTCACTTTATTAACTACATTATTGACTTAAGCACTTTTTTATTAAAAAAAATTAAACTATTAACATTAACAATTAACAAACTATAAATAAACAATTAACAAACTATAAATAAACAACACTTGTATGAATATAGGTGTGTACCTTATGCTTAGGGTGGTTTTCAAAAAAAAAATTTGATGTTTCATTTTTAACCTAAAGCTATTTGTTTTTCTACTTATAACACAAAAAGTTTTTATCTCTTGCAATTCAACCTTACAACTTTTGTACTTTCAACTTTGGTCCCCACACTTTTCATATTTCGCTGATTTTTCGTTTTAAATTTTGCGAGTTAACACGGCGTAACGTGTGTGTGGTTCAACATTTTAACATTTCGTTTTACGCTTCGTACTAGATTTTGCGAGTTAACACGGCTCAACGTGCGTGTGTGGTTCAACGTTTTTACGTCGTCTATCTTTTCCCTGTTTGACAGGTTTGTTACAACGTGCGGGGTCCTAAATCGACTTAATTATTATTTTCTATGTTTTACGTTTCAGTCTAATTTCTTTACATTAATACACCGTAACTTCAGTATTGGTTGTCACTGGCGGTGGTATGGTATTGGTGCTATTTGGCACGGTTTTACGCCCCCGCCGCATTGTGGCGGGTAGTAAATCTAGTTAACTTTAAATACTTTCCTAACGTTGAGACTTTACATTTGATTTTTTTACGGGGCTGAAAGAGATTAATTAGTTTTTTTATCAGTGTTATAATTTAACTATCCACATGTAAAGAAAACAATGAGCAACAGAAATTCAATAAGTAATTATATGTATTATCTATATAAACTAAATAAATATATACATGTATTTTTAATGGGAAAAGATAGAAATCATTTAACTCGATTTTTAATAATGGGTCGGTTTGAAATTCACAGGCCGAATTTGATTCAAATTCAAATTCAGAATTCGGTTAGAATAATCAGCCATTATATATATATATATATATATATATATATATATATATATATATATATATATATATATATATATATATATATTATTTTTCTCAATCAACTTGTTATAATCTTATTTATTTCATGTTGTAAATTTATCCCGTATGGTTCTTTTGAATTTTATCGTACAAGGATTCTTTGATCGAAATACGCATATCAAACATACTTGAATGAACTTATTCAAATTCGAACAACGGATATGAATTTGGATATCAATCAATCAAGTAAAATATAAACTAAAAGAATCATGCGAAATAAGTTTAATTAATTAGAAAAAAATATAAAAAAATGTAGCTTGTTGGTTAACAAAGAAAACTATAACGGCTCATAATCCGTACCGATTTCCGAATTTTGCTTTGAATCGAATTCAACTAAGAATTTCGAACCGACCCCATTATTCAAAAATCGCATTATATGATTTTTTTTTGTTATTAAAAATCCAATTATGTTTCTATTTAAAAATCGCATTATATGAATTTTGTTATTAAAAATTCATTTATGCTTCTATTTAGTTTATATATGTAGGTAAAGAGTACTGTACAATATTGCTTATCATACATTACGTACGCTACAATCTCAGCCGTCAGATCATCTTCCCGCATTTTAAAATCGCATGTTGTTTTTTTTATAACAATTTCGCATGTGATAATTTTTGATGAATTCGCATGTTGTTTTTTTGTACCAATTTCGCATGTGATAATTTTGATAAAATAACATGTTTTTTTTATAACAATTTCGCATGTGATAATTTTTTATGAATTCGCATGTTGTTTTTTTATACCAATTTCGCATGTGATAATTTTGATGAAATAGCATGTTGTTTTTTTGTAACAATTTCGCATGTGGTATTTTGATGAAATCGCATGTGTATAATCTGTGTGTGTTACTGTTCATCTTCTTCGATTGCTGGTCGATCATTGTCAGTCTTCTTCCGTTTGACCCTTACAACTCCCAAATTAGTAGTTCTTATTATTGATATCGCACCAAAAGGAACGAAGGGAGGTTGGGGAAGAAGAATTTCAGGTTTTTGAATTTGATTTAGGGTTTGATTTTGAACTATCATCGGTCAATTACAGAGATTTATGACCTCGCAATGACGTTTTTAACCTTCCTGGTATGATTTAGATATATTAAAATGATTAATTTAATCATTTAAATTAGTTTTGCCCGCGTTTGATCGATTGAAGATCGTACGGCTGAGGGCATCGCGTACATAATATAGGATAAGAGGTATTGTACGTTAACCAGCCTCTATATATGTATATACATATAATTGATTTTTTTTATTTATCGTTCTCATTGTTTTTTGTATTGGACAAATATATACTGCATGATTAATATTATTCACTCGACATTTCTAGTAAAAAAACAAATAATTTCATATTTATTTACAAACTAGAAAACAAACCCGCGCGCGTTGCGCCGCGGCCAACGAAATTGACGTGTAATTGATAAGATTTTGTCGACTCGATTGTTTTGTTTCGAGTTTGAAACTTGGATTTAACCATTCTGATTCAGATTAGACTGATTTTTATTGTCGTTTCAAAGCCCGTACCTAAGTGCAATCGAGCTTTATGTGGCTCAGAGTCCATGAAAATCATGACTACAAAGCTGGTTGCAGATCAATACCCACCATCCTTCAGCCTTGCCACTCCATCCTCATCAAATGTTGGTGTAAATTTAGAACTCATCACAGCCAAGCGAAACCATAATCACAGCCAAATGATAAAACACATAATCAGTTCGTGTGAGTGTAATTGCTCAGGAAAAGCATCCGATGAAAACCAAAGCTTGAAAAAACTATACATTACAAAGCCAACAATAAAGCATCGCATCTCTAAGATAGGCCAATCCTCATCGTCATCGAGTTTAATACAAAATTTCAAGTGCACCAGATAAAGAATACTACAATACATAAGAAGCGAACTCTCGGATGAGATTTGTCTCATCGTCACCGAGTAAGATGAAAGCAAAAGCCCTAAAATCTTAAACATAAATCAACAACGGATGCTTAAGCAACTGGCTTCGCCAACACCAAACCATAAACAACCGGTTTGTAATAAACCACCGATAAACTCCCGATGCACCCAGTACAAACAACAATGCACCAAAAAGTGACAATATTACACCAAGTCCATCACCACCGAGACGAAATGATCGTAAAAATCATCAAGTCGTTGCAAAATAAAGAGGCTCAGATGTACATCTCGTGTCATCATCATCGCCAACAAAGCACGTGTCAGTCTCGATGTGGCTGCAACCGGAGTTGCCATGCCAGGTAGCAAGCCACCATAAACGCCGATTAAAACACTCAACAAAGAAGGCACCACACACATGTTCATCAAAACCACAGCCAACAACCACGTTGCTGGACAACAACAAAAAAGTGTATAAGCAGAATCATTGGCGCCGGACAACATACTTGTCACACCCCGATATTTCCACGTTTCACCGGTGGGCCCGGTAGGGGAGTATCGTGACGTAGTTGATATCATCATAGTCAAACAACACAATATATAAATGCACAGCGGAAACAAAAGATAAATATATTACAATCTGAATATAAAGTAATATCCAGTATTACAACAGAAAGTAAAGGACCCACAGGCGGATCTTAAAACATAAACATTGTTCAACAGACTTTAGGCGCCTAGAACTTGCAAGATTCCTTATTAACGCCCTGAGCTTCCAGCCAATTACGTTCAGTACCTGTCACTTAACCTTTTTGGAAAATATGTCAGTTTTCACTGGTAAATACACTCAACCGACTCATTTGAAAAGAGTTTAAGAAAATTGATTTAGATGCACCAGGCACAAAATATTTTGACACTTTGATTAAAATGCACATGGCAAAATTAATCTTTTATAACTTGGGACAATTATATTTATAATCTTGTATACAGATTTACAGGTTCGTTATACGTTCAGGGCCCGATGTAGAAACCGAGTCAAGATTAACAGACACGCCACAAGTATAAGCCCACAAGAGAGTGAGATACCGTTTCCCTTTAAGCAACTTTCAGTGTATGCCTACACCCCGTGCTTAAGGCGTGGCCATTTTATAATACAATGATGTCAAGGATATCCGGGACATGGTCATTAACCCCTAAAGGCTTTTATTTCAAACAATACAGATTAAAACGGGTTACCTCAATAATTTAATCAGAATACGATTAAACATTCAATACCCGACCAAGCGGTATTATTATAATACCGTATCCCAAGCCCGTATAGGGAAAATAAGTTAAGAGTATTTACCTGAGCTAAATATAAATTCAATCCCAGTCGTATATCAATTCAGCAAGCACAAGTACTTCTACTGGGCTCTTAATCTGGAACGAAGGTTTTTAATAACCTATTAGATTTCTAACGGGTCTTTAATTAAGCCTATGCTTAGACCGGTTAGTTTTAAAGAGGAAGATACGGTTCAAACGCATGACAAGGCGAAGACCGGTTTAGAGTGTGGTTTTGACCCGACAAGCTTGTATGCTTGTTTAATATGGGTAACTTAAACACATTCTGGATTTTGGGACCAAAAAGATATGGTTTGACCCGTTTCGGCTAATTTATGCAAACTAGTCACATAAGCCGATCCGAACGCGACAAGCGCGTAACGAGTAACCATAAGAGTCATATACAGGTTTCCTAAGTTAATATGCCTTAAATATGTTGTGATATCAGTAGGATACCTTCCAATATGCCCAAAACGAGTTTAATCTCAATATAAGCCCCGAAGGGGTATTTTGGTCATTTACCTAAGGCATATATACTACCTGTCATACAACTAACTAAACGTCGTGACCATAAGGTATAACCTCGGAAGGTTATTCCCTATATACTATGGTCACCTAATGTGTTTGGTCGGATCCTAATGATCGACCAAACGGGTCGGGTTCGAAAGTATAAGCGATTGTTTAGATCGCTTACCTTACGACCCTATATAAGCACTAAACTAAAAGTGACGAGCTAAGCATGTTAAAACATGCTTAACTAAGTTTAGAAAACAGGTTTGGTATCAAAACAAACGGTTTTGATACCCAAGAGTAGTTTGGTTACAAAATACGCAAGAATACGCATTTTGGCCGAAACTACGACTCGTCACTGAGCCTAGATAACGTGGTAATCAGTAGGTATAGTCACTAGGGACTATAACCATCGTGATTACGCTCACGTTATGAAGTTCAAACGAACTTCGCATTGACCATAAACTGGTCAATGTAGAATGTCAAACAAAGTTTGACTTTAACGCTAAAACGAATAAAAGAACGAAGGAACACTTACAAGGGTCCCCGAAAGCTAATCTTGATCCAAGTAACTCAGGTATGAAGCAATGGCTTCAACTTAGAGCATTCTTAGATCAGATTTGTGGGGTTTGTAAGTGAATGGGTTGGGTATTTATAGGATCTTCCATATAGAATATTCCTAGCATATTCCAAGCATATTCCTAGCATATTTCAAGCATATTCCTAGCATATTCCTAGCATATTCCAAGCATATTCCTAGCATATTCCTAGCATATTCCAAGCATATTCCTGGCATATTCCTTAGCATATACCTTAGCATATTCCTGGCATATGGCTAAAACGGGTATTTAATTGGGTACCGGGTATTTTATCTAGCGTTTAAATCCCGGTTTATGGCGTTCTAAATTATTTTTATTACTCTATAAAAATAAACTCGCCAAGATATTACTGAAATAAATTTCAGTTGCCAGGACTGGCTGCGTTGTCTGCGTTTTGCAGTAGAAGCACTGTGTTGCGCAGAAACACACGGTACGCGCTTAAACTTTGAAAAATAACGTTTTTAGGCGTTTTAATTTATTTTTCAACAGGGACCTGATTAAAATAAGATTTTAATCATAACAGAATATTTGTGGGATTTAAATATTATCCGGTCGGTCACCAACGTTCGTTTGGTCGTACGATCGCGATGTTCGGTTAATTACGACGGAATGCGCATAAGCGCGAAAAACGATCCAAATTGCGCGACGAATGGATTTTTCTTATGCCAAACACTAAAATAAAATATTTTAGTGCGTACATAAATTTTTGGATGTCCGGATGTATTCAGAACGTATGTTATGCGCGAAAATGCAAACTTATGCACTTTTTGACGCTTTTAGTCCCTGATCCTTCTACACTTGATCTTAACATGATTTCTTGCACTTTGAGCCCTCTAACTTGACTTTTAAGGGCCTTAAGACATAACCAAACTTTGTTAAGTCATTGGGTAAAACTTTATGGTTACCCGAAAAGTCATAAATTTCAACGTTGACGCTTTTAACCCCTCGTATACGAATATTGTCATAACTTTCTCATATGAGAGCGAAACTTGGTGAAATTTTTATCATGTATTCTAGTGAGCATAATTGATCGTTACAAAGCTTAGGGTTTGCTAAAAGGTCACTCAGAGGTATACTTCAAACATGCTGACACATTTAACCCCTGTAGTTTGTAATCTCTTACTTTCTTTCACAATTAGCTTCGTATGATCCATGAATCATTCGTTTAAGGGTATAAACATCATGTAGGGATATTGTAGGGTATATTTATCCATTGTTGACATTTTAAACCCTTATATTCACATATTTTCCATGTTTGTCAACTTTACTCCTTCTAGAGTATTCTTTCACACGTTCAACGCTTATGACACGTGTCAATACATTATAGGACGTGAATTTTAGAGGTGTTACAATACTTTCCAATAATAAGCTAAATAAAAGAGCCAAAACCACAAAAAAAATCCATCCAACCACAAATCCATTCATTTTGAAGAGATTTTCAAATAGAGAAAAAAAGTGGTGGGACTGGGTATTTAAACCCAAGAGAGGTACAACTCCCTTAACAAAGAGTACAACCAACCAATGCACAAAACACAATGGATGCACATTTTACAACTCCAAGAGGCCTAAAGAGGCAATAAATTAGACCCATTTGTACACCTCGTGTCATCATCATCGCCAACAAAGCACGGGTCAGTGCCACCATGGCTGCAACCGGAGCTGCCACCCCAGGTAGCATTGTAGCAAACCACTATAATCGCCGATTAAAACCCTCAACAAAGTACTGATTAAAACCCTCAACAAAGTAGGAACCGCATACATGTTAATCAAAACCACAGACAACAACCACATCGCCGAACAACGGCGAAAAAGTATATAACCAACATCATCGGCGCCAAACAACATACTGGCAAGCAATAAGCCAAAAAAGGAGTCAAAATCACCAAAAAAACACATGCAACCACCAAAGCAAGGATCAAGAATCAAACTTACCGACAGTCGATAGGGTCTTTACTCTTCACTACGATTGACGGTGATAATCAGCGGCTTTAACCCACTAAACCAAAGAGTGCAACCCGGCTAAAATGAAGCCGACGGAAAACCCAAAGCCATCGCAACTCAACGATTTGGTTGCAGGCTCAACATTTCTCGGCCAAGGCAACCGATATTGGTGGTGGTAGAGAAAAGAAGAGGTTAGAGAGAAGAGATTTCCAGAGAGAGAAATAAAGTGGGTGGGGTTAGGTATTTAAACCTAGGAGGGGTACAACCCATTCACCAGGAAGTATAACCAACCAATGCACAAAACATAAAAGCTGCACATGGTACAAACCTCATTACATAAAAATGTTGTAACTTATACTTATATATAATATAATGTGAGGTTATCATGAACATTTTTTTGTTCATTAAAGGGAAATTATATTTACATATGTGTCCGTTAATATTTTTTTATATTAAGAAAAACAGTTTTTTTTTTTAATTTTAAGAATAATTAAGTCATTGTTTTATGAAATGAGCTTATCCAATTAGATTAGGGGTGAGAAATTAATAAAATAAGATAAAACACCATTTTAGTAAATACTTTTGAAACAACACCATTTTGGTAAATACTTTTTCCATCAACACCACTTTAGTAAAAAACTCTAAAGAAGTGTACGTGCCTAGTCGTGTCTACGACGAACACACCACTGGTCGAGAGCTAGCGCCGTTCTCCTGATGAGTCCAAGGCAGGACGAAATCAGTGACCCACATAAAGAAGCAGGAGAAAACCAAGGAAGGTCAAAAATGTTAGCAAGCATATAATTAGGAGATATATTTAGAACATCTTGCTCTAAATAATTAGCATTAATCTCCTAGTAAATAGGTTGTATAGTTTCCTTATATTTCTTGTATATTTGTACTATTTATATCCTTCAATGTTAATGAGAGAGATCATCGATTGATAAACTTTCATGGTATCAGAGCGCAGATGCTCTATACCTTAGCCGCCCTAATCTCTTCTCCGACCACGATCGGGCCACCCACCCTCGTTTGTTTCTTTTTTTTTTCCTTTGTCTTTCTCTGTCCTTCGCTACCATGTCAGACAATGAGACAACTCCTGCCACACCCACGAAGCCAACCCCACCTCCCCTCCATCTCGTTTATTCGGTTACCAACATTCAGCAAAAGGTTCAAATTCTTGACGGTGTAAAAGTCTCATACACCTCATGGGTTCGCCTCTTTCAGTTACATGTTCGCGGCTATCGAGTTCTTGCTCACATTGACGGCACGCCGTCACCTGGAGAAAAAGATCCTACGTATGCTTCATGGTAGGAAATTGATTCAATTGTGCTTCAATGGATCTACGGATCTATTTCGGATGATTTACGTGGACGCATCCTCACTGCTGAATCCACAGCTCGTCAAGCCTGGATCCGGATTCAGAACTTGTTTCACAACAACAAGGGCACTCGTATTGCTGCTCTTGAACACGAGTTCGCTAACATGACTCTCAAGTCCCAGCCTTCATTGGAGGCGTATTTTCAGCGTCTACGCGAACTCGCCGACCAGCTTAATGATCTTCTTGTCGTTCCTATTGATGACAAGCGGCTTGTCCTGCAGATGGTCCGTGGTTTGCCAACAGAGTTTGATACTTTGGGGTCTCTTATTCACCAGTCTCTTCCTACCTGGGAGGAGGCCTGTGAGATGCTACTTGGAGATCAAAAGAGGCGCCAAGCCCGCGATCGTTTGGATGGAAACACTATTGTTGCTGCTGCCCAAACACAAAATGTAACAACTCTCATCAAAAGTCCTATTTCTTATTTTATTTTGACCAATAGGAAACCCTAATTGAGACCCCCAAGTAATATTTCATGACCCCTAAAATTTTCAGAACAATCGGAATCAGGATCAGGGCCCCTAAAACTCAGGGGGGGTATTCCCTAATTAGTATTATCTTCGTAGTTTGTTGTCAAAATCGAATTTCTTCGAACGGTCGACTCACCAAGGCTAAATAAGGACGTGGCTACCCTACCCTAGAACTGCTCCCCTCGCGCCACGCGACAAGCTGGCGTGCCACGCGGAGGAGACCTTTTTCCAGTATAAATAGATGGCGTTGGCACTTGAAGTTGGGCGTTGGTTCGACATTAAAATTCAATTCATACACTGAGTTATACTCTTTTCAGTTCAAAACAATCAAAATCCCGACACTCTGCTGCGACAACAGGGTAATAACTAGATCACTGCTATGATACAATGTCCAATCGATCGAGACTATCCGAGGGATGTTTAAGTACTGCCCAAACTTGGGCTATCCTTTGACATTCATCGTGAATCCGATAGGATGTTTGAGTGCCACCCGAACTCGGGCTATACTTTGTCATTCGCCGTAAAACCGGTGGATGTTTAAGTATTGCACTCTGTCATTCGTCGCAAATCTGATGGATGTTTAAGCATTGCACTTTATCATTCGTCGTGAGGGTTTTGATTTTGTGAGCTTATCGTAAATGTTGTATTAAGTTACTTACCTAGTTTCGTGTGCATTGTTATTTAAACTAGGTTTCAAGGCTTATCAGTAGGCTAAACTCTGCTCGAATTAAACTTGGAATGTGAGTCATTCTCTCTTTATCAAGTGTTTTACAACACCTCAAATTATTTTCAAAAGGTATATTTACAGGGATTAAGTCGTGGATATCTTGAATCACTGGCTAGTGGGGTATTGTGCACAGTATTAATTTCTCACGGTTAGGTTCATTAACCTAACAGTGATAATCATCACTACTTGGGTGAAAGGACCCAATAGTGGTTTGACCATCGTCACCAGAAGGTGACACGGTTCCAGATAAAAATAAGATAGAAGCCATTATAATCGCTCTTATGCTGTAATTTATAACTAGGAATCGTTTTGTTAAACTTGAGTGACTCGCCAGTATTTCCCCGCTGATAAAATATTTTTAAACATGTTTCAGGTGACCTGCTGTGAATCAAGGAAAACGTGCTATGGAGCACTAACAAGCTTGAAGGGGTGGCTCAGTAAAATAAATAAACATGTTTTGTAAACCAGGGAATTTCTTCGTGAAATTCCTCTATTGTAAATAACGGGGTTTATCCCAAATTATGAAATAAAATAATTGGGTATTTCAAGTTTTAAAGGATCCTGGTAAATCTTCCGCTGACAACTCAAACAATCAATACCACGGGTTTCTGTCCCGCGGCTTCCGGACCGGGTAAAACCGGGACGGATGTCGTGACAGAAAAAGGTGGTATCAGAGCCACTGATTTAAGCCCATTAAGTATTTAGAAATACATATTTTTTTCTGATTGCCATTCTATGATTTTGTGTTTATGTTATTTGAATATTTGTAATTCTACAGCATGGGTAAGCAAAGAATTTCGGACATCTATCGTTAATTAGATAGAACACCAAAAGATAAGGGAACCCCATTTCAACCAAATTCCTCAGGATACTCCGCAAATGCTGAGGAAGGAATATTTATACGTAAGGCACAATTTGAGAAACCACTTACCACTGAGAAAAGAAATTGGATTATTAGAAAAAGTTAAGAGAAAATAAAGAAGTCACAACCAAAATGAGTGAAAGTTAATCAGGAAACTCAGGAAACAGGTAATGACCCACCAGGGGAAGATGAATTAGATGAACAATGGGTAAATCACTACATGTTAGCCACTACAGTAGTAAATGCTACCTAATGGTTGAAACGCCAAACCAGTACTAGCACCCATGCCACCTATAAGCCAGAAACTTTAAAGGAACTTCGCCCACTAGATAATAAATTAGTGGAGGAAGGAGATAGAATAAAAATTTTGTAATATATTTAGTGTGTACGGATGCATACTACAATATATAAAAATAACGACGTCGCAAATTCGACAGTTTTGGCTATATGTGTTGACGTGATTATGTGCGATTATTTTTATTGTGTTTGGTTATTGTTTAATCTATGCTAATCACCTATATATATATATATATAGGTAAAGAGTACTGTACAATATTGCTTATCGTACATTACGTACGCTTCAATCTCAGCCGTCAGATCATCTTCCCGCATTTTAAAATCGCATGTTGTGTTTTTTATAACAATTTCGCATGTGATATTTTTTGATGAATTCGCATGTTGTTTTTTGTACCAATTTCGCATGTGATAATTTTGATGAAATAGCATGTTTTTTTTATAACAATTTCGCATGTGATAATTTTTGATAAATTCGCATGTTGTTTTTTTGTACCAATTTCGCATGTGATAATTTTGATGAAATAGCATGTTGTTTTTTTGTAACAATTTCGCATGTGGTATTTTGATCAAATCGCATGTGTATAATCTGTGTGTGTGTTACTGTTCATCTTCTTCGATTGCTGGTCGATCATTGTCAGTCTTCTTCCGTTTGACCCTTACAACTCCCAAATTAGTAGTTCTTATTATCGATATCGCACCAAAAGGTACGAAGGGAGGTTGGGGAAGAAGAATTTCAGGTTTTTGAATTTGATTTAGGGTTTGATTTTGAACTATCATCGGTCAATTACAGAGATTTATGACCTCGCAATGACGTTTTTAACCTTCCTGGTATGATTTAGATATATTAAAATGATTAATTTAATCATTTAAATTAGTTTCGCCCGCGTTTGATCGATTGAAGATCGTACAGCTGAGGGCATCACGTACATAATGTAGGATAAGAGGTATTGTACGATAACCGGCCTCTATATATTTATATATATATATATATATATAAGGGAAGGTTCATTGGGGAACACTAAAAAAGTGGGGAACAGCGGGGAACCGACTCAAACGAACTCCGATTGGACTCATTCCAGCGGCGTTGGAACCGGCTTGTCGAACCCTAACTAAGATCTCTTAACCCTAAATCTTAACTCCTAAACTCTAAACCCTAAAGCTAAAAATTAAGGCTAAAATCTACACTAAACCGTAAAATCTAAACTATAAACCCTAAAAGCTAAACCCTAAAGGCTAAACCTAAAGCTAAACCCTAAAGCTAAACCCTAAAGCTAAACCCTAAACCCTAAAGCTAAACCCTAAACCCTAAAGCTAAACCCTAAGGCTAAACCCTAAAGTTAAACCCTAAAAGCCAAACCCTAATATATTTAGGGTTTAGGGGTAAGAGATCCTAGTTAGGGTTCGACGAGCCGGTTCCAACGCCTCTGGAATGAGTCCAATCGGAGTTCGTTTGATTCGGTTCCCCACTGTTCCCCACTTTTTTAGTGTTCCCCAATGAACCTCACACTATATATATATATATATATATATATATATATATATTAATTACCAGATGGAACACGCTGATAATCAACCAGTCAATGAACCCGTTAACGAAGTTAACCAATCTGAGCAAAACAACGAAGATCAATTTCTTAATAGGCAAGATATAGAAAATATCGTTGCCCAGGGAATAGCCAATGCTATTCCAGCAATCATCGCTGCTGCAAGAAATCCTATTGCACCTTTGACAGGCCAACCCCAGCAAATGCACGCGCGACGATAATTTCAGTCATAGTGTTAATGGAGGCGGCAACAATAACAATAACGATGATGTGATGCAAGCCCCGTTTCTTAAAAGAATGAAAGCTGCAACGCCTGGTTGCACTTATAAGGAGTTTCTTGCCTGTAAACCGATTGAATTTGCAGGCAATGAAGGGGCGACTGCTGCACTACGTTGGTTAGCAACAAAAAACTAAAGCAGTAATTAAAATAAGTAAATGTGCCGAAGAAGACAAGGTCATGTATGTGTCAAATCTTTTTAAAGAAGGGGCACTGGAATGGTGGAATATGATATTACAAGCCAAAGGGAGTGACGTGGCTTATGCCATGAATTGGGAAGAATTTAAAAGTCTAGTAGAAAGGAAATTTTGTCCCGAATATGAAATGGAACAAATGACAAATAAGTTCCTGAACCACCGGATGGTAGGTGTAGACTGTCGAGGGTATATTGCGACATTCTTCGAGTATGCTAGAGTTGTATCAACCCTGGCTTCGCCAGAACCGGTACTTATTTCCCGCTATATTTGGGGGCTGATTGGTGAAATCTGTGATATCGTCAAAGCTGCGAGACCCCGCACAATTGACGATGCTGTAGGATTCCGTGTGGGTAACAGTAGCAACTTCAAGAAAAATGGAACTGGGCAATCTCCCACTGCTCCATTTTGCAATACCTGTAGAAGGAAGCATTTCGGAAGATGCAAAGGGTATTGCAATTTCTGCAAAATCCCAGGGCACCAAGAAGAAGACTGCAGGAGAAAGAAATCCACAATCTGCTACAATTGTGGATAAGCTGGACATTTTAGACCAGACTGCCCTAAATTGGTCAAACCAGCAGATAACAAGGTCAAACCTGTTGAAGGAACTACGAAGAAAAACGCAAGAGCCTTCCAGCTGACAACGCAGGAAGCCGAACTGATTCCTGACGTAATAGCTGGTACGTTCCTAGTTCACAACGTTTATGCGAAAGTATTATTTGACTCTGGTGCAAACCAAAGTTTTATAAATACTTCATTCTGCCAAGCTCTTAAGTTACCCTTAACAAAACTTAGGCAAGTTTTTACGGTAGAAACGGCAGACGGGAATTCTATTAACATAGATACGGTTTTGCAAAAAGAAAATATAGAACTTTCAGGTCATAAATTTTCTGCAAACCTATTACCCATGAAGTTAGCTGGATTCGATGTCGTATTAGGAATGGATTGGTTAGTAGCCAACCATGCTCGAATCCTCTGCGATAAGAATTCCATAGAAATTCGTGCACCCACAGGAGAAGTAATTATGATTACAGGGGATAAGCCGCGAAAACCAATGAAGTTCATTTCAGTAATGAAGCAGCAGTGACTTGTGGATCGGTGGGCATAGTAGGCCATGGTTTTGAGCTTGGGCTAGTAGAATAAAAATCAGGAGCTGTTTCGGTTCTTCGTTTCTTGTTGGAAGCTTCTTCAGCATCATCTGTCGAATCATCTTCAATTTCAGGGATAGATATGGAAGGAGGGTTTCCAACACTATCCTTCAAGGACTCAATCAGGGCTTGTAAATTTTCTACTCTCATTAACATTGATTCTCGAACGGGTTCTTCAGCTTTCTTAGATACAATCACTTCCACATCACTTTCGAAATCGGGTTCTTCTTCACTAGATTCTGATTCTGAATCTGAATCAAGTGTCTCAGCTTTCTCGTCAACACGTGTATGTTGCATGTCACGTTCTTTTGGCAGCTTTTGGCATTCAGAGGGCTTTGGTTCAAAAAGCATAGAAACCTGTAAACTTTGAAATTCGAACAAGTGGTCCAAAATATAATGAGAGAATCCGTGATGATTAAAAGATAAGATTAGTCCGAAACGTGACTTGAAAGAGAGAATGATTGCCAATTAATAGTGTTTTGGATTGGGCCTGAGATCAAACAGCCAAGCCCCAACTCGAAACAATGGTCCGAATTACATTCGAGAGCAATGGGCCAGATCTGATTCGTTTTATCTGAAACAGTGGGCCCCAATCCGAAACAGTGGGCTAGATTATTACTTTAATGTTTTGCATTTTCAGGACAGAAAACATTTTTCTCAAAATCAACGATCCAACCAACCGAGCAACCTTTTTGAGCAAAGAGATAATCAAAACAAAACAAATTAATAATAGAAAACTAATGGATGAGTAATATAGGGAGAACCTGCCATGGGATCAAAATCGTTTTCAAAACGATTAAGGAACATTTTTCAGCTCTTCGCTTACTTGGACTGGTCAACGCGATTGTTAATATGCTTGTCCTCTTAAATCTAACGCCCCATCTTCAACTTTTAGCTTTGTGATACGTTTAAGGTAGAATTATACTGTAACATCCGTGTGTCCCATTCCAAGGCATACCCCCGCGATCAAGGTAAGCATAACAGTTCATCGTAGCAGGTGAGTATACTGAGATCATCATTAAAAATTTTTTCAACGCCAGACTTCCTGGTGAACAGGTCAGTACTTCCGTACAGCAGAGAGACCAGAGAAGTTCTGACGAGGGCGAGACAGATACCTTTAATGGTACGGATTTGGCTTTAATAGCACACGGAATTCTCTTTTTATTGAGATTTTCTTCCGTTTTCAGGTTTTGGCCCTTTTGTGGCTCTTTTTGCAAGATATCCTGACTGTGCCCAGGTCTGCATATAGTCTGGATGCAACAAAGGGACAAGCCTGGTATCCCGGATGATTCATCAGCATAAAGACCCGAAACCTCAGATGTTGGCTATCTATCAACGCAGGATTTAAGACCATGAAATCATACGCCGTTGGTCTGTTACCCACGTGATGTCCAGTCCATTATGTTTATATCACTTGGCTTCTTTTTGCTTTTCGAGCGTTAGACCTATCAACACCTCGCAGTGGATCCTCGCATGTTCAGCATTTAAACCTTACATGTGTTAATCAAGTTCTTTAGCACGAAAATTCATTTCATTTCCCGGGCAACTATTTCTCCCCCTCAAACGATGCGTATGTACATATATGTTTTTTTTTTTGCTTTTCTCCCCCTCAAACTATGCATATGTACATATATGTCCATCTCCCCCCCTAAATTTATGCATCACACTTTATGCGCAAATTTACTTATTTATTTACATAAGTATTGAAACAGTTTTTTTTTTTGGTCGCTCAGTCGGTGAACACGCATCATTTTCAAAAGATCCACAAGCACATTGAATCATGAGATGCTGACAGGTTTTGTAAAAAGATCCACTGAATTAGCATCAGTGTGGATCTATTTAAGTTTAAACAATCCTCTGTCAAAGCAATCTCGAATAAAGTGCACCTTGATATCAATGTGCTTAGTTTCAGAGTAAAAGACAGGGTTTTGTTAATATGGATAGCGGCATCATTATCAAAATAAGTAGTAGAGTTTAGATAAGTCAAACCGTAATCCTTGAGCTGGTGTTGCATCCAAAGAACCTGAGAGCAGTAGGCAGCAGATGTTGTAACGCACTTTGCTTCCGCTGCAAAAGTGAGTTGTTGCTTCTTACACTGCCATAAGATGAGACTGTCACCCAAGAATTGGCATCCAGCCGATGTACACTTCAAATCCCTGTCCATCTTTAGATCTGTCGTATCGAATTTGGCAAGAACGTTGTGAACATATTTGCTTTGACAAATCAAGATTTCTTGAGTGTTTTGACGAACTTGCAAGCCCAGAAACATAGTCAGTTCTCTCAACGAGCTCATTTCGAATTTCTTTCTCATCATCCGAAAATACGAATGGCCTCCGGACGTGCCACCGGTGCGTATACCTCATCATGATCCAGACCTTCAACTTGTTCGAAACCTTGAACTGCCAATCGTGCCTTGTTCTTCACGATCACGCCAGGGACATCCAGTTTGTTTCTGAATACCCAACGCGTTCCAAGAGCACGTATTCTTTTGGTGAAGAGAACCTCCATCCCTTTGTCGCACATCAGAGATACGCTTAAAAGGCTGTGCTTCAGTTCTGGGACATAATTGACGTCTGAGAGGATGAGAACCCCGTTTCTGACAGTGCCCTTCATGGTTATTCTTCCAGTTTCCCTTCCCGCGAAGTTGACAAACCCACCATCGAATATTATTTTTTTGTAATTCAACTGGGATAAGTCTTCTGTCACGTGTCTGGAACAACTACTATCGATAAACCGAAGTCTAACGATCGCCCTCCATAGCCGTCCCTGCACACTTAGCAGGATTAGTTAGAAACTGGAACCCAGGCCATTGTTGACCTGAGTTGACCATTGCTATCAGTGTATGAAACCTCACGAAAGATCATATAACTTTTGGTAGAGTTTGAGGTTTGAGGTGAAGACGTCGATGTTGACGGTTGTGAACACTAAGACTGGGATCCAGCAAGAACCATGGGCTTCCAAATCTTAGAGTCAGTGTTGTTGTTTGAAATATTTTTCTTTAAAGATCAGACTTTTGACTCCATATGATGTCTTTGGAACCAATTTGTGTTTGAAAACTTTTGATTGTTCTTTTTCGCTAGATTCCCGTCTCCATCAGAAGGCTTGGCTTGAGAAAATCGATTTCCGTCCGATCGATGATGCATAGCCTTCTGATGATGTGTGTTACCAGAGTAGTGAGGCACGAAAGGCCGATTAACACAATTTCTAACAATGTGCCCCGGAATTCCACAATTAAAACAGGTTTGTCTCTTTGAGAAAAAGACATTTAGTTCTGCTTGTGTTATTCCAGGGAACTGATCAAGTCCTTTCTTTTCTTTTGATGCTGACTGCTTGTGTGTATGTTTTGTCTTTGAAGAACCCTGCTTACAGTTATCAGCACAAGAGTAAGTATCGACAGCTTTACCCTTCAGCTTAGGTTCAGTTTGCTTGAGAGACGGGTTTTCCTTTTGAACTTTCTTTTTCCGTGGTCTTCTGTTTTTACGTGATCGTTTCTTCTTTGAAAGAGCAGATTCGGTAGACTTTGCTTTATTTGAAATGCTTTCTTCCGAATCTGATCCTTTGGGATCAAGAGTTGAATCATCTGTTGAATTGACTTCCACAGATCCCTTTTCCTCAGAAACTATGTTTTCAGGAGTTTCTGCAGAATTGGTTTCCACAGATATCTCTTCTTCAGTTTCATCAGTTGAATCAACTGTTGAATTGATTTCTGTGGATCCCTTTTCTTCAGGCTCCGAGATCTCATGAGTTTCCTCAGAGTTGGTTTCTGCGAATATCTCTTCTTCAGCTTCATCAACATCTGAGTTTCTAACATCAGCTAATTCTGGTTTCTGACACGAAGAGCAGTCTATATTTGAAACTGTTTGACTCTCTTCGGGCGTTGCACTACTTGATTCTGAGTGTTTGTCACACTCAAAATTCCCAGAAGCGCTACGCTCATTATCTGACATACCAAAATCTGCAACTTGAATGTCAGGTTCATCAGATGATCCCTGTTAATTAATTTCTTTACTAACACAGTTAAACATATCAACTTTCTCATCTTTATCCTATTTATAAGTTTCTGATGTATCAGTTGATGTTTCAGGCACACTAGAATAGTTACCCGAATCAGTAGAACTGATTTCTGAGTCACTTGAAATGGGTGTTTCAAGTTTATCAGGCAAAACATCAGATTTCCCTGTTAAAGCATTTTCGTCACGTTCATAATCTAAAACCACAGCACCTGAATCATCAGTTTTAATCGGAATACCCCATCTCTCAGCAGACCAAGACATAACACAGTTCCAAGCGTAATGATCGTGTTTGGTAGTATCCGAATCATCAGCAACATCAGCAACGTTTGAATGAGATTTATCATCCACTGCAGACTGCTCTTCAACGGTCACCAATTCTGCACATGAACTAGAACAGTTATTATTTTCTACAGAATCAGAATTAGAATTTGACAAATTTTCTTGAGGCTCATTTGCGGATGTTTTCACTGGTTCCGATTCATTTTCTTGTTCATTTTCCTTTCCAGATTCGCCAGCTGATTTGTTTGAGCAATTTTCATTTTTAACAAAATTCATTGGTTTTTGAAAATCAGCGGGTCTGGCATTCTTTGATCTGAAGGGCTCCCATGGAACATAATCACTTGGTTTACCATAAATCATTTTATCATAATTTTCCATTTCTTGCTCAGTAGTGGGCAATCTTGAGTAATTATGATTATATGGCGGTGGAACCTGTTTGTAGCCCAAACCCTTACCCTTATTTTCTTTATAAGCAAGTTGCACATCGCACAGATTACGAACAGTGTCACTGGAAGTATCAAACTTTTTAATGTTTAACTCGTTTTGTTTATACTTTCCAGTGAGGAGCTCTAGCTCACCCTTCACAGAGTCACATTCAAGAGTTTTAACTGTGAGTCTATGTTTGTAGTCGTGAACCCAACATTGCTGTTGATTCACGTCTCTGTGAAGTTGAGCTATGTCCTTCTTAAGTGCGTCAATCTTTTCATAGAGAATTTTATTGTTCTCTCGAATACCGATGTACTTTGCCATGACACTGTTGTAATCATCCATCATTTTAGAATTGAGTGCCCTAAGTTGTGCAACCCTATTCCTGCAAGGTTCAGTACACAATAGATAGTTGACAGTGTAAATGAGCGATCTTGGTTTGTCTGGCTGAGTTTGGACTTGGGCTTGGGGTGCTGGTTTGGCCACTTCATCAGGATGAGATACTGTTGATTGTGGGGCCTTCAAATCAGACGGTGTAGCAGCCACAGGTGACGGTGAAGCTGAGGGAATCTGAGCAGCGTTGAGAGCAGCGTTGGGATCAGTAGCAACGGCCTTCTGACAGTTAAACATAGGTGACGATGTGCTTTCATGATTCTGACTCCTCTGTTTGTCCTCCTGGACATATTCATTGACTAAGGAGATCACATCTTTTGTTTCCGTTGTAGAATGATTGTATGTTCCCATGATAACTGCAACACGATAGTCCCATGTCTTGCTACGTGGCAAACCGTACAGAAAAGCCCTGTTAATCCTACCAAGTGTTACATTTAATCCGCTCTTCTCGATTTCAGAAAGCAGCTGCGTAAATCTTCTGATCACGTCTTCTACAGTTTCACCCTCAGTATATCCGAAACTATCGAGTTGTTTCCAGACCAACTCACGTTGAGATACAGTGCTTGGAGAATTCATCGTTGAATCAAGCGATAACATGTAAGCTCGCTAACTCAAGCACTCCGCAAACGTATGAACTCGCTTCCTGTATCGCTCGTCAAAAACTTGTCAAGACTTATCAAAACTAACAAACTTTTTTTTTTAATTTTTTTATAACCCCTTTTTTTTAAATTATGTTTAGATTTATCTAAGAAATTTAACTTTTGAAATATAATAATTCTTAATATATTATATAAAACCTTTTTTAATTAATAAAAAAACTATTTATAATATTTTTAATAAAAACTAAATTGATATTAATGATTGATAAATCATTACTTAATGATTGTTATTATATTAATATTATAATTATCCTAAAACGACAATAGAAACGTCGTTTCTGTCTTCTTCACAAAACAACCTCCCGAAACCCTAATTTGAAAACGCCGCCACCAAGGATGTCCGGCGATGATAGGTTGCAGGTTATAGGGATGACCGGAGATGAAGTGTTTGGCGATGATGAAACCGTATTTGTGACTTTGACGAAGTACGATGGTGATGACGAACGTTATGAAGGTTGACGGAGATCAACGGAGAATGTCGAAGGGTGTCGGAGGTCACTGGTGCAGCGGAGGTATTGAACGGAGAAGATGACGGAGGTGGTCGTCTCCGGAGAATGTTGGCTCGACGGAACGGTGAGCGACGATGAAGTAGGAGTGAATGAAACGATGATGGTGTCGAGGGTCACCGGAGTGCAGTTGCAGGTTACCGGAGATGGTGGTTGATGTGGTTGCTGGTTATGTAATAAGAAGAAGCAGGTTGTTGATAGGTGGTGGTCCGACGGTGTTCGAAGTCGAAAAACGATGGTCGATGTACGACGGATTTCCAGGTTGTTCGGTGGTATTCAGAGAAGACAAAGGAGATGAACGGGATGGATGAATGATGATGAAAAAGATGATGATTGACGGAATGAATATGTTTGAAGTTAGTCACGTGATGTTGTAAATTGATGTCTGATGATGTGGGATGATGTCAGATGGATGAATCTCTGATTGTACCCAATTCTATAACAACTTCCAAACAAATCAAAACACCAAAATATATAGATTTTTTAAAAAAATATGATGAACATGATGAAGAACCCGAAAAACGCGATGAAGATCTTCAATAAAAATGCAGAATTTCTTGATGTTTGATATCAAATTGGCTCTGATACCAATTGTAAGTCCCGAAAATCCGGATCAAACAACGATATCAAACGATCAACAAGGATGGGCGGAATCCAAACTTGATGATCTTCAAGAAATCAAGAACAATAAAGATGAAGATTTGAAGATTTGTTGAATTGAATGCTTAAACTTGCATACAAAGCCTTTTGTCTAATACAAGTTTCAAAAACAAATCAACCAACCCTTTTCCCCTAATTTCCAAATTTTATTTATAGTAAGGGGTTTCCCCTAAAACCCTAGGCCCATAATTCCCCAAAGCCCACTCTAATACCCCCACTTCTAGAACTTGATCCATTAAGCAATTAATCTACTAATCCATAAACCTATAGGGCCTAACAATTAGCACTAAGGGTAAGGAACTTAAGGAAATTCCTGTAGTATCAGAATACTCGGATGTATTCCCAGAAGAATTACCTGGATTACCACCAGATAGGGAAGTAGAATTTAGAATTCATCTAATTCCTGGAACTACACCGATAGCCAAGGCACCCTATAGGTTAGCACCCACTGAAATGTTAGAACTGAAAAAGCAATTAGATGAATTGTTAAGCAAAGGATTCATCCAACCTAATTCATCCCCTTGGGGAGCACCTGTGTTGTTTGTAAAGAAAAAGGATGGTTCGATGCGAATGTGTATCGATTATAGGGAATTGAATAAAGTTACAATCAAGAATCGATACCCATTACCTAGGATTGATGATCTTTTTGATCAATTACATGGAGCTAGGATATTTTTCTAAGATAGATTTACGCTCCGGATATCATCAATTGAAGGTACAAGAAGAAGACATTCCTAAAACCGCTTTCAGAACTAGGTATGGTCACTACGAAGTTTACAGTCATACCCTTTGGGTTAACAAATGCTCCGGCAACATTCATGGACATGATGAATATGATTTGTAAACCGTATTTGGATAAATTTATAATTGTTTTCATCGACGATATACTTATTTATTCCAAAAGTCAGGACGAGTATTGTGAGCACCTACGAGCACTCTTAACTTTGTTAAGAAAAGAAAAGCTTTACGCCAAATTCTCGAAGTGTGAATTTTGGCTGCAAGAAATACAATTTTTAGGTCACATGGTGAATCACGAAGGTATTCACGTAGATCCCTCCAAGATAGAAGCGATCACCAAATGGAAAGTCCCGCAATCAGCTACGGAAGTTAGAAGTTTTCTAGGATTAGCTGGATACTATAGGCGCTTTATTAAGGATTTTTCTAAAATAGTTGTACCATTAACTAAGCTAACCTGTAAAACAGTTAAGTTTGAGTGGGGACCGAAGCAAGAAGAGGCTTTTAGAATTTTGAAGCAAATATTAACAAACGCCCCTATCCTAGCTTTGCCAGAAGGAACAAACGATTTTGAAGTTTATTGTGATGCTTCTAAGCTAGGACTAGGATGTGTGCTGATGCAACGCAAGAAGGTAATTGCGTATGTCTCAAGGCAATTGAAGAAGCACAAAGAAAATTATACAACACATGAGTTAGAATTAGGAGCCATAATTTTTGCCCTTAAGATTTGGAGACATTATCTATACGGAAGTAAGTTTACTATCTATACAGATCATAAGAGTTTAAAATACATATTTGGGCAAAAGTAGTTAAACATGAGGCAAAGAAGATGGATGGAAATTCTAAGTGATTACGACTGTGATATTCAATATCATGAAGGAAAAGCAAATGTAGTCGCAGATGCTTTAATTCGTAAGTATCATGAGAAACAAAGACGAGTTCGTGCTCTTAGAATAAATCTTCAATTAGATTTAATGGAACAATTGAGGAAGGTTCAGGAAACAACAATTGAGGATAGTACTGAAGGAATGAAAGGACGAATAAAGGAATTAGAACAAGGGAGTGATGAAATTTGGAGATTTCACAAGAAAAGGATTTGGGTACCGAAACAGGGAGAGTTAAGAAATAAGATTTTAGAAGAAGCCCATAAATCTAGGTATACCATGCATCCTGGTAATAATAAGATGTACCAAGATTTAAGAAATAATTTCTGGTGGATAGGAATGAAAAAGGATATAGCTAGATATGTATCTAAGTGTCTAACTTGCTCACAAGTTAAGGCAGAACACCAAAAACCTTCAGGATTACTCTAACAATTAGAAATGCCTGTTTGGAAATGGGAACTCATAACAATGGACTTTTTTACTAAGTTACCCAAGACCAGAAAAGGTAATGATGCAATTTGGGTAATTGTGGATCGATTAACCAAATCAGCTCATTTTCTACCCATGAAAGAAACTTTTAGCATGGAAAGGTTAGCAAAGTTGTATGTAGACGAAGTAGTATCCCTACATGGAGTTCCACTCTCCATTGTGTCGGATAGAGATAGTCGTTTCACTTCACATTTTTGGACAAGTTTCCAAGAAACCATGGGGACGCGATTAAATTTAAGTACAGCTTATCATCCCCAAACTGATGGACAAAGTGAAAGGACGATTTAAACCTTGGAAGGCATGCTTAGGGCATGTGTTATAGATTTTGATGGAAACTGGGATGACCACCTACCTTTAATTGAATTCTCCTATAACAATAGTTATCATGCAAGCATCGAAGCTGCCCCGTTCGAAGCACTATACGGATGTAAGTGTAGAACTCCAGTTTGTTGGGCAGAAATGGGAGAAAGTCAATTATCAGGTCCAGAGATTGTGCAAGAAACTAACGACAAGATCACTCAAATCAAGGAAAGACTAAAGACGGCTCGAGATCGCCAGAAAAGTTATGCAGACAATCGACGCAAGCCGTTAGAATTCCAGGTTGGAGACAAAGTACTCTTGAAAGTTTCTCCTTGGAAAGGAGTAGTTCGGTTTGGAAAGAAGGGAAAGTTAAGTCCAAGGTATGTAGGACCCTTCCCAGTAATCCAGCGAATAGGACCAGTTGCCTATCGCTTACAACTACCAGAGGAGTTAGCCGGAGTACATGATGTATTTCATGTATCCAACCTTAAGAAATGTTTATCTGATGAATCGCTGGTAGTACCTCTCCAAGATATAGAGGTAAATGAGAAGTTAAAATTTGTGGAGAAACCACTGCAGATAGAAGACAGAAAGGTCAAGTTTCTCAAACACAAACGACTAGTGCTGATCAAAGTTAAGTGGGATTCAAAGAGAGGACCGGAGTACACTTGGGAGCTGGAATCAGAGATGAAGCGAAAGTATCCCTACTTATTCCAGTAAATCTCGAGGACGATATTTTAATTAAGGTGGGGAGGATGTAACAACTCTCATCAAAAGTCCTATTTCTTATTTTATTTTAACCAACAGGAAACCCTAATTGAGACCCCCAAGTAATATTTCATGACCCCTAAAATTTTCAGAACAATCGGAATCAGGACCAGGGCCCCTAAAACTCAGGGGGGGTATTCCCTAATTAGTAATATCTTCGCAGTTTGTTGTCAAAATAGAATTTCTTCGAACGGTTGACTCACCAAGGCTAAATAAGGACGTGGCTACCCTACCCTAGAACTGCTCCCCTCGCGCCACGCGACAGGCTGTCGCGCCACGCGGAGGAGACTTTTTTCCAGTATAAATACATGGCGTTGGCACTTGAAGTTTGACGTTGGTTCGACGTTAAAATTCAATTCGTAAACTGAGTTATACTCTTTTCAGTTCAAAATAATCAAAATCCCGACACTCTGCTGCGACAACAGGGTAATAACTCGATCACTGCTACGATACAATGTCCGATCGATCGAGACTATCCGAGGGATGTTTAAGTGCGGCCCAAACTTGGGCTATCCTTTGACATTCGTCGTGAATCCAATAGGATGTTTGAGTGCCACCCGAACTCGGGCTATACTTTGTCATTCGCCGTAAAACCGGTGGATGTTTAAGTATTGCACTCTGTCATTTGTTGCGAATCCGATGGATGTTTAAGCATTGCACTTTATCATTCGTCTTGAGGGTTTTGATTTCGTGAGCTTATCGTAAATGTTGTATTAAGTTACTTACCTAGTTTCGTGTGCATTGTTATTTAAACTAGGTTTCAAGGCTTATCAGTAGGCTAAACTCTGCTCGAATTAAACTTGCAATGTGAGTCATTCTCTTTTTATCAACTGTTTTATAACACCTCAAATTATTTTCAAAAGTTATAATTACAGGGATTAAGTCGTCGATATCTTGAATCACTGGCTAGTGGGGTATTGTGCACAGTATTAATTTCTCACGGTTAGGTTCATTAACCTAACAGTGATAATCATCACTACTTGGGTGAAAGGACCCAATAGTGGTATGACCATCGTCACCAGGAGGTGACACTGTGCCAGATAAAAATAAGCTAGAAGCCATTGTAATCGCTCTTATGCTGTAATTTATAACTAGGAATCGTTTTATTAAACTTGAGTGACTCGCCAGTATTTCCCCGCTGATAAAATATTTTTAAACATGTTCCAGGCGACCTGCTGTGAATCAAGGAAAACGTGCTACGGAGCACTAACAAGCTTGAAGTGGTGGCTCAGTAAAATAAATAAACATGTTTTGTAAACTAGGGAATTTCTGCGTGAAATTCCTCTATTGTAAATAACGGGGTTTATCCCAAATTTTGAATTAAAATAATTGGGTATTTCAAGTTTTAAAAGATCCTGGTAAATCTTCCGCTGACAACTCAAACAATCAATACCACGGGTTTCTGTCTCGCGGCTTCCGGACCGGGTAAAACCAAGACGGGGGTCGTGACATCAAACCCACCACCCACCAATAACCATCCGCCCACTCGTGACTCCACACCCAACCCAAATAACACCCAAACCAACCGAAACTATCGGTCCCAATCAAACCAGCCCCGGACCCGAGGTCACAGCCATGGCTCAGCCTCCCGTAACACCTCATCTCAGCCCAACAACTCTAACCCGTCCCGCTCCTATGGATCTTCACCTCCCCATCCATACCCATATTGGGCTCCCCCACCGTACTGGGCTCCGCCCCCATGCCCCTACCCAACTACACCTTCTTGGACCCAACCATACAGGCCCACTCCACCTCCTGCGGGTCAGCAGCCATCGGCCCAGCAGTCATCACCCACTTCTCAGCCCAACGATCAGCAGGCTCACGCTCACTTCACCGACTTGGATGCTTTGGACCCATCTCAAATCGCTCAAGCATTTCAGACAATTTCCGTGAACTCAGAGGCTGATGAGAATTGGGATATGGACACTGGTGCGACGTCTCATGTCACTCTCGATCAAGGTACACGCGAAGGTACTCTCACTTCACTCTTATGCCTCATTACCATCCAAATTCTGGGTCGAGGATATCCACACGGCTTGCTACCTTCATAACATTCTTCCCACTAAAACTCTTCACAACTTAACCGCGTGTACCGCTTTATACCAGCGTCACCCGTCCTACGACCACCTTCGCGTCTTCGGATGTGCTTGCTATCCCACGAATCCGCAACCCGACCCCATAAACTTTTTCCCAAGTCATTCCTTTGTGTTTTCTTGGGATATCCCGCCAACTATCGTGGCTATCGGTGCCTTGAGTGTCATTCGGGAAATTTTTTTTTCTCGACATGTCACTTTTGACGAGACAATGTTCCCTTTATCCAACTCCTTGGACCCCAAGCCTACGCCCTATTTCTGTGATGACATCCCTCCCTTGTTTACCTTCCCCTCAGCCTTCACACCTACTGCCCGACCCGGCCCTACATTCACACCTGCATCCCCTCCTTCTGTTTCGCCTCCACCGGCCGAACAAGCCCAATCCGCTCCAACACTCCCTGTCCAGTCCGCCCCTTATACCCACTAGGCTTCCCCCCTCTAGCACCTCACCACTCGGCCCAGCCCACTTCCGCCACCCCTCACCAACAGTCTACGTCTGAATCCCCAACCAACCATATACCCATACAACCTCAGCCCACCCCATCCCATGGTCACTCGTGCCCGTGTTGGTATATCCAAACCCAAAGTTCCATTTAATTTGTCCACCGTGTCCTCCGCCATCTCTCCTCTTCCTAAATCCCACTTAGCCGCCCTTCGGGATCCTAATTGGAATGATGCCATGGCCACTGAATATAAAGCTTTATTGGATAATAATACGTGGGACTTAGTTCCAAGACCGCCTACGACCCCTATTATTCATTGCATGTGGTTGTTTAAACATAAATTTCAGGCTTCGGGACAGTTGGAGCGATATAAAGCACGACTTGTTTGCAATGGTAAAAGCCAAACCGTCGGCATTGACTGTGATGAGACTTTTAGTCCCGTGGTTAAACCAACAACTATACGGACCATCCTCAGCCTGGCAGTCTCCCGCTCTTGGCCTGTTCATCAACTAGACGTTAAAAATGCTTTCTTACACGGTCAACTTAATGAAACTGTGTACATGCATCAACCTCCGGGCTTTGCTGATCCAACTAAACCAGGTTTTGTTTGCAGGTTGAATAAGTCACTTTATGGCCTTAAACAGGCCCCTCGGGCTTGGTATCAACGATTCTCATCGTTTATCCTCAAATGCGGTTTCAAAAGCAGCGTGTGTGACACTTCCTTGTTTGTTTATCGCAACGGTACACAGCAAGCATATTTACTCTTATACGTTGATGATATTATCTTAACTGCTTCAGATCCGGTTCTGCTTTAGAATATTATCGCTTCCTTGAAAGCTGAGTTTGCAATGACCTATCTGGGTACTTTACACCACTTTTTGGGTATCCGTGTTGAACAAAGGCACGGGGGTCTTTTCTTAACTCAATCTACCTATGCAAGTGATATCTTACAGCGTGCCAATATGTCTAATTGCAAACCATGCACCACCCTGGTTGATGTTGGGTCTATGCTGAGTGCCGAATCTGGCTCTCCTTCAATTGATGGTACTTTATACCGTAGTCTTACTGGTGCACTACAATACCTTACCATCATCCGCCCGGACATCGCCTATGCGGTTCAGCAGATTTGTCTGTTTATGCATGATCCTCGAGAGCCTCAATTCCAGTTTCTCAAGCGCATTTTGAGGTATATTCGTGGGACGCTTGATTATGGGTTACATTTTTTTCCCTCGCGCTCCACATCTCTCACTGCTTACTCTGATGCGGACTGGGTGGTTGTCCAGATTCCCGGCGTTCTACATCTGGCTACTGCATTTATTTAGGTGATAATCTCATTTCTTGGAGCTCTAAACGTCAGCCTACCATTGCTCGGTCTAGTACTGAATCGTAGTATCGCGGGGTTACCAACGCTGTTGCTAAAGCTAGTTGGATCCGCAACCTCCTGCTTGAACCCGGCGTACTTATTAGACAGGGTACAGTCGTCTATTGTGATAATATTTCTGCTGTTTATCTCTCTCAAAACCCTGTGCAACATCAGCGCGCCAAGCATGTGGAATTGGATATTCACTTCGTCAGTGAAAAAGTTCGCATTGGTCATGTCCGTGTACTTCATGTGCCCGCCGATTTTCAATACGCTGACATTTTCACTAAAGGATTATCAAAGCAGCTGTTTCCCATTTTTTGGTCCAGTTTGTGCCTTCGACAAGCTACGGTTCAAACTGCGAGGGTCTGTTATGTCACACCCCCAAAATCCACCATGCGGAGTATCACCGCTTGGAGGCGTGACATGACCAGGATCGAGCCACCAATCATATTGAACAACGTATTTAAGATAGATATAATCCAGCCACACAATATAATTGGCGATCAAAAGCTAGTTAACCAAGTTCAAATTAAATAGCGGAAGCAATAAAGGTAAAACCCATAACATAAGTTCAATAAGTTCATAAAGTTCAAATGTTAAGCATGGGACATAACAGTCCATATCCCACAACGACCTCCTCCTCGTGCAAGCTTCATTAGCATCTAACGACCTGTAAGACATGTAACAACGAGTCAACAACAAAGTTGAGTGAGTTCACAGTTGGTTGTTTAGTTTTAAGTTGTTACCGGAAACATGGTTTGTCTTTTGCTGTCTTACTTGCCATGGGGGTTACCCCATAGTTGAAAATATGATTAACCAGTTCCTTCTTTATTACCCAAACCATATCCATAATCAGTGGGGGCTTCCCCATGTGAACCACTAGACCGTTACCATATTGACTACTAACGAAAGTAAGTTGTGCCCTACGTCAATGTCTATCATCATTGACAGTTTGCCATAGTCCATTAGTACACGCCCGTCCGACTGGCACGGTGTGAGGTTTGTTAAACCTAATAGCGCTATTAACTAATGACCCGCTCGCCATTGGCCTTGGCGATTAAGTCGATATAAAATAAGGAACTTAATGATAGAGTTTTGTCTAGTAAGTTTTAAGGTTGTTGTCCTACCCAAGGAGGACGAACGTACGTATTCTACCCAAGGAGAATACGCAGGATTAATATTGGCATCCTACCCATGGAGGATGGCGGTACATATCCTACCCAAGGAGGATATGCAGGTTCCGTTTTAGTTCTTTAACCCATTCCCAACCACCGGGAATCCCATGCCTTAGAGAGAGTGTGAACTCACTTTGGTTTGCTCGGTTAGATTAGTTACTCTAATAAACAGGAATCAAGTACGTCCTAATAAGGTACATATAACAATCAGTTTCTCGTGCATGCATAACACGTATCTACGTACGGTTTATCTAATCATTACTTTTATCACATAGCACGCACTCACGTTAACATTTCACGCCCATATGAACATCCCATCTATACCCATTCAAAAGCAAACATACGATGTTGCACATAACACTTTAAAAACGATGCTGCTGTGAAAAACGACCCTTTAAAAATAGCACGTACGGTTTATCTAATCATTACTTTGATAAAAGTATTGATTAGATAAACCGTACGTGCGATGTGAAAAACGACCCTTTAAAAATAGCAAACGATGTGCTATTTGATAGCAAACAATTAGATAAACCGTACGTGCTATGTGATAAAAGTATGTGATACGGTTCTAATGGCACTGGAATCATTACTTTTATCACATAGCACGTACGGTTTATCTAATCATTACTTTTATCAAATAGCAAACGATGCTGCTGTGAAAAACGACCCTTTAAAAATAGCAAACGAAGTCCAAAAATTAGGATTCTAGTGCCATTAGAACCGTATTTCGAAATAACACGTTGTAGACTTAAGAAAATCAGTTTTTCGATAAATGTCGACCTGTTTACAGCCAACTGAAGTTGGATGTAAATGTTTGGACAGAAGTTGTTTCCAGCTTATAGCGCTCTAACGCAAGTTCTATTTGTTCCGTTAACATGTTTAGTGATCAACAACGACATTTAACATCACTTGCAGCAGGTTATTGTTTATTTAACTCAGATTTATCATGTCAAGTACCATCATCAACATAACAACATCATACTAGCATTATTTCATCATATTACATCTTTATGTTCAAGATTTATGTGCATGATCTTTAGTGTCCCTAAGATTTCATCAAGATATAGCTTTTAACCACTAAAAACATGAAGTAACAAGAGTGTATAAGAAGCTTACTACTAGCTTGAAGCTAGGGGAAGAAACAAGTGAAAATGTGGAGGATAAAAGCTTGTGAAGGAGGTCCTTCAAGATCCATGAACACCAAGCTCCGTTAATCACCTTTGTGCACCTTGAATGGAGCTTGGAATGGATGGAAGGAAATCGAAAATGGTGGGAGTGTAAGGGGGTGTTTCGGCCGCAAGCTTGTAGAGGGAGAGAGAGGAGTGTGATGTTGAAGATGGTAGGTGATTATGATGATTCGTATATCCAATCTTGATCTAATACCCATTGGTCCTAATGTCTCTTAAAGTACTAACATATCCATCAAATTCCAAGGCAAGATCATGGAAGATATGAAGAAGATTTTAGGCAATCTTGGAGTGGTGGGGCCCCTTTGGGCCATAAATTTGTATATGGGGGGGTTAAATGTAAATTGTTGGGTAAGTAGGTGGTTAGTGGGGTGTTAAGTGAAATATCAAATGTTTAGTGTGTTACATGTATTATGTAATGTGTTATTGTGCCCGGGAACCATAACTTGCTCAGAAAAATAAAAACAATGTTTCTTGCAATATTTTAGTGTTCCAAGTAATGTCTGTTTTTCGGTTAGATACCGTTCCGTTAAAGTGCTAAGTTATTCCATATAGTGTCCTATATATATCTTTTTGTAACACTTTTAATTCCAAACACTTAGGGAAGCATACAAGACCATTTAGTCAATTTTCTGCACAAGACTAGTATGTTAAAAAGCACATGTAAGTATGACGAGGTAATCAGAAAGCAGTTAAGTAATTCAGCACAGTCATCAAGCACTTTAATTAACATTAATGAATCGTACGGATACATGTAATTTTGAGGGTTGTCACATTCTCCCCCTGTTAAGAGAATTTCGTCCTGAAATTTAGCACGTGTTTACTGAGGAAGCTAGTTAAGTTGCGTGGTTTCCTGGTTTTCCTGCGGTGTCACATCATCCCCCCGTTGGTTTGGAATTTCGTCCCGAAATTCTGCAGTAGTTTCATCCTCAGTAGTGGTTGCACTTTTCCTAAACAACTGGGGATACTTGAGTTTCATTTGGTCTTCTCGTTCCCAGGTATACTCTGGGCCACGACGGGAGTTCCAACGAACTCGAACAAGAGGTATTCTGGTATGCTTGATAATTTAACGTCTCGGTCTGTGATTTCAACTGGTTCCTCGACGAATCGCAACTTGTCGTCGATTGTGAGCTCCTTTAAGGGAACTATGAGGGTCTCATCTGACAGACACTTTTTCAGATTTGACACGTGGAATACGTTGTGAACTCCGCTGAGTTCTTCAGGTAGATTCAGCTTGTAGGCGACTTTGCCAATTTTCTCAATGATTTCGAATGGTCCAACATATCGCGGGTTGAGTTTGCCTCGTTTGCCAAAGCGAACTACACCTTTCCAAGGTGAGACTTTAAGTAGCACTCGATCCCCAACCTGGAACTCGAGTGGTTTCCTTCGCTTATCAGCATAGCTTTTCTGACGGTCACGAGCTGCCGCCATTCGTTGTCGTATCTGAGCAATCTTCTCGGTTATATCTACTACAAGTTCTGGTTCAGTTATTTGACTGTCGCCAACCTCTGCCCAACAAAGAGGTGATCGGCACTTCCGTCCGTACAATGCCTCGAACAGAGCGGCCTGGATACTGGTGTGGTAACTGTTGTTATACGAAAACTCCACTAACGGGAGGTGTTTTTCCCAGCCATTACCAAAGTCGATTACACATGCCCTAAGCATATCTTCAAGGGTTTGGATGGTGCGTTCAGATTGCCCATTCGTCTGTGGATGATATGCCGTGCTCATGTCTAATCGAGAACCAAAGGACTTGTGCATAGCTTGCCACAATTCAGATGTAAAACGTGAGTAACGATCCGAAATGATGGAGGTTGGCACTCCGTGCCTTGATACTACTTCCTTTAGGTAGATGTCTGCTAGAGTAGAAAACTTGTCGGTTTCCTTGATAGCCAAGAAGTGTGCAGACTTAGTCAATCGATCCACTATCACCCAAATAGTGTCATTTCCGCGTTGAGATCTAGGCAGGCCAGTAACGAAATCCATGGAAATTTGCTCCGATTTTCATGTCGGGATCTCTGGTTGTTGGAGTAGGCCTGATGGTTTCTGATATTCAATCTTGACTTTCGCACAAGTCAAACATTTACTGACGTAGGTTGCTATGTTGGCTTTCATACTAGGCCACCAATACGTAGTCTTGAGATCGTGGTACATCTTATCTGAACCAGGATGTACTGAATAACGAGACTTGTGTGCCTCATCCATCACAAGCTCACGTAGATTACCATAGAGTGGAACCCAAATACGCCCTGTTACGTAATAAGCACCGTCTTTCTTTTGTTCTAGCCGTTTCCTTGACCCTCGCAGGGACTCAGCCCTGATGTTTTCTTCTTTCAATGCTTCAACCAGGGCATCTCGTATCTGAGCGGGAAGACTAGAGTGAATGGTAAGCTGTAACGCACGTACACGCTTAGGTATAGTATCCTTTCGACTGAGGGCGTTGGCCACAACATTGGCTTTGCCCGGATGATACTTGATCGCACATTCGTAATCATTCAAGAGCTCGACCCATCGACGTTGTCGCATGTTTAACTCCTTTTGCTTGAAGATATGCTCGAGACTCCTGTGATCGGTGTAAATGGTGCACTTGGTACCGTACAGGTAATGCCTCCATATCTTAAGTGCGAAAACAACTGCTCCCAATTCCAAGTCGTGCGTAGTGTAGTTCCTTTCGTGAACTTTAAGTTGGCGCGATGCGTAGGCAATGACCTTGTCACGTTGAATCAACACGCAACCAAGTCCTTGTATGGAAGCGTCATAATAAACCACAAAGTCATCTGTGCCTTCAGGCAATGAGAGGATAGGCACGCTACAAAGTCTATCTTTTAAGTGTTGAAAGGCAGATTCCTGTGCATCACCCCAACGGTAGGTGACACCTTTCTGAGTCAGTGAAGTGAGAGGTTGCGCAATCTTTGAGAAATCCTTGATAAACCTTCTGTAATATCATGCTAAACCCAAGAATTGGCATGTTAGCTCCAGAGTTTTACGCTTATCTTTATTACGTTTATTTATGTCTATTTGGTTTACATTAGCACTTGGGCTTGGGCTAGGCCATGTGGGCCAATGGGGTAGAGGCTCCTATTTATAGTCATGTTTAGATTATTGTAGTAGAGCTTTCCCATTTTAGCAACAATGTAATCCCCAAAGGAGAACCTTGTACCCGACAATCCTAGAGATTGTGTGCAAGGTTCTCGAAGATCGTACCAGACAGTTCTTGAGACTGTGTGCGATCTAAACAGCGACACTATGTTATGTAATGAAAATTTTCTTTTTGTTCACACGATTTGATCTTATATTCCGCGTTCGATTGAATCGTCGAGTGATATCATGGGTTTTTCGGGACTAACAAGTGGTATCAGAGCCATTGAAGTCTTTCAAAGGCTCGGTTTTTGATATCGCTCGAAGAACAAGAAGAAGCTTTGCACAAGTGTCGGGGGATGTGTGTTCGTTAATGGAGAGATCTCCGGTTCATGAAATCTGATATTCATCTACAGATCTGAAAAATATAAGATCTGCCAGAGGTCGGAAGCTGAACCGTGTAGAGGATACAAGCTGAAAAGGTTGGTCCGTTGGTGTTGTTGCTACTAACAGTGGAGGATGAACGGTGAAGATGGTTTGATGATCGGAGATGAGGAGCTGGTGTTACGATGAAGATGAAGATATGTTGCAGGTTTTACGGTGTAGTGGTGTGACGGAGAAGGTGATGGTGGCCGGAGACTTGCAGATCGACAGTTGTTATGGAGGTCCGACGAAGGTGGTGGTGAAGATGTATTGGACGGAAAAGATGAACGGGGGTGGTTAGAAGCTGAATCACGGCGGAGATGTTAACGGAAATGAAGAAGATGACTGAGGTGAATAAAGGAGATGGCACGGTGGTTAATGGTGATCAGTTACGGTGGTCGTCTGACGGTCGTTTGGCGGACAAGATGAACGGTGGGATGATGATTGATGATGTCAGCAGAATGTTGGGGAATGATTGTTTGCGGCTGCACATGATGTCAATTCAGAATTTTCAAAAACCCTAAGGAATGTGAACCGTCAGATGGAAGAAGGGAATCAACGGTCGAGATTGCACACCTGCATGTTATCGGCTGTCAAAAAGCAGAAGCTAGGGTTTGTCAACAGATTATTTTGCATAGGCTATGAATGACAATGGCCCAATGATTAGCACATGATTAATTATTATTCCCTGGGCCCACTTGTTTGTTTGCAGCAAGGACAAGGAAATTGCTATAGGATTTAATATGGTGGGATTGTATTCTCAACAATACAACACGTCAACACTCAACAGGTGATTGGTTTCCCTTTTGTTTTGTTTTGGGCCCACAATATCATAAATTTCTAGGCCACACATGGATATAAAATTCAAGATGTTTGGCATAATGAAATGGTTGTCATGTGATTAAATTTGAGCTGCTAAGATGCATAGGCCTTTGTTGGTCTTTCAATGATTGGTGATTTTCTCTCTGTGGGCTTGATACATGTGTTAGGCCCCATTTTCACTATCAAATCCATAATATGGGCTGCACATGTTAAAAAAATTTATTATTAGATTTCCCCAGGAGTGTAATTTTTTTTTATTGAGCCCACCCAATGAGAATGTGCATGGATGTTGACAACCTGCGATTATTATTATGATGGGTAGGTCTGAATGGTACATGATTGCGTGGGGTTGGATGTATGATGGTTGATGGGTCAATGTTTTATAACTTTGATTTGGTTTATAACTTTGGGCCCTCCAACGATATGACATAATTATCGATGGACTGGGCTTTGACTATCAAGTGTTAGCATCAACTATTTATTTGGGGCCAGGAGTAAAGGATTATTTTATGGGCCAACACCAAATGTGGGCATGGATAATGAACCTAGTGAACCGGTGGACCTTGTTGATATAACTGGGAAGAATATTGGGCTGAATCATGAGGAACAAGAGGTATGGGTTAAGTTTCTATGGAGTTCTTATTGGTTCCAGTGCAAACTTGTGTTTTTGTTCGACTTGAATACCAGACGGATCACTTTGAATCCGTGTGTTCTTGTTAGTGAATCAGTATTTCATCTCGGATTTGAAATTTCATCCGAGATCATACATCTTCATTTGAGATCACTTTCCTTTATCCGTGATACATCGAAGTTCATCCGAGACGTCATCACCATTCCATTTTCTGTTTTGAATTTCGTCCGACATCATTAATTATCATCATATTTCATCAGACATAGATTCAATCTTCATCCGAGATACGTTGATGGGCTCGTTTACTGCTGGGCCACTAAAGGAGAAGACTCAAGGTTGGAGATCGTCTAAACCGTAATAAAGAGAGCATAAAACTAGGGGGAAATTGTTAGCTCCAGAGTTTTACGCTTATCTTTATTACGTTTATTTATGTCTATTTGGTTTACATTAGCACTTGGGCTTAGGCTAGGCCATGTGGGCCAATGGGGTAGAGGCTCCTATTTATAGTCATGTTTAGATTATTGTAGTAGAGCTTTCCCGTTTTAGCAACAATGTAATCCCCAAAGGAGAACCTTGTACCCGACAATCCTAGCGATTGTGTGCAAGGTTCTCGAAGATCGTACCAGACAGTTCTTGAGACTGTGTGCGATCTAAACAGTGACACTATGTTGTGTAATGAAAAATTTCTTTTTGTTCACACGGTTTGATCTTATATTCCGTGTTCGATTGAATCGTTGAGTGATATCACGGGTTTTTCGGGACTAACATGGCGGATTTCTGTTGGTGTACGGGGTGCAGGCAAGTTCTTGATCGAGTCTACCTTGGATGGATCCACATGAATTCCATCCTTGTTTACCACGTGGCCTAGAAAGTGGACTTCGCGAAGCCAGAAGTCACATTTCGAAAATTTGGCATACAGTTGCTCTGCTCGAAGAAGTTCCAGCATAAATCGTAGATGTTGCTCGTGTTCCTCCTAACTCTTAGAATGGATCAGGATGTCGTCGATGAAAACAATAACGAACTTATCCAGGTAGGGTTTGTATACTCGGTTCATGAGATCCATGAAGACCGCAGGTGCGTTCGTTAATCCGAAAGGCATAACCAGAAACTCATAATGCCCAAAACGAGTCATGAATGCTGTTTTAGAGATATTCTCGTCTCGGACTCTCAGTTGATGGTAACCTGATCTTAAGTCAATCTTGGAATAGAAACTCGACCCTTGCAACTGGTCGAATAGGTCATCAATACGTGGAAGAGGATAACGATTCTTCATGGTCACCTTGTTGAGTTCGCGGTAGTCAATACACATTCTGAAGGTACCGTCTTTCTTCTCCACGAATAACACTGGAGCTCCCCAAGGCGAAGAGCTAGGACGTATGAAACCCTTCTCCAAGAGTTGTTGTAGTTGCGTGGACAGTTCTTCAAGTTCTGATGGAGCTAGACGATAAGGTGCTCGAGCTATGGGCGCTGCTCCAGGAGCTAGCTCGATTTGAAATTCAACTTGACGATGAGGCGGAAGACCAGGTAATTCCTCAGGAAATACCTTAGGAAAATCACGTACAATAGGTATGTCTTCAATTCTCTTCTCTTCCATTGATGCGTCAGTAACGAGAGCTAGAATGGCAGGGTGGCCCTTTCGCAAACACTTCTGGGCCTTAAGGAAAGAGATGATGCCCACAACAGTACCACTCTTATTTCCATGAATCATGAGAGGTTCTTCACCAGAACGAGGAATACGGATGATTTTCTCCTTGCAAATAATCTTTGCTTGATGATGAGATAACCAATCCATCCCAATAACAACGTCGAAACTACCTAGAACGATAGGAATGAGGTTGATAGAAAATGTCTGATCAGCAAGAACAAGATTACAACCCATAACTATGTGTGTGGCCTCTAAGCTTTTACCGTTTGCTAGCTCTACCATGTGTTTTGTGGTCAAAAATGTTGGAGTGCGCTTAAGCATTTGGCTAACTTTTAAGGACACATAACTAGTATCGGCACCCGAATCGAATAAAACATTAACAAAGAAATCATCCAGAAGAAACTTACCCATCACAACGTTGGGATCGTTCCTCGCGTCACCCTGACCCAGCACGAAAACACGTCCCCTGGCTCCATTGCCATCATTGTTTCCCCCATTATTGTTTACGTTCCCCTGATTGTTGTTGTTGTTCTGTTTCTGGTTCAACTGGGGGCAGTTTCTCTTGAAGTGACCTTCAGCACCACACTGATAGCATCCCTTGTTACCCTGTTGTTGCTGCTGCTGATTCGGTGGAGCTTGTGGCTGCTATTGACGATTCTGATTCGCAGGACGTGAGCTCCTGCAATCCTTGGCTTCATGACCCAGCTTGTTACATCTCTGACAACGATCCTTGTTGCACGGCCCGCTGTGGTGCAAATTACATCGATTGCACTTAGGGTGATTTCCCTTGTATCCACCCTGACCTTGATTCCCAGAAGACTGCTGATTGGGACTGAGACTGAACTGAAGTAGAGCCCTTGCCCGAATTTCCATCCCACTTGCGCTTGTTATCACTGGGAGCATCAGTAGTAGTAGCGCTAATACGCTTGGGCAGCCTGTTCTGCTCAACTGCCTGATCAGTTAGACGATGAGCCAACCGGATGATTTGCTGAATGGTGCCAAGATTAGCTGAGGTCACGTGGCTTTGAATTTCTGGCACCAAACCCTTAAGGTACAGCTCGATACACTTGATAGGAGGATCCACCATAGTAGGACACAAGATAGCTAATTCGTTCGATCTCTTTGTGTATGCCTCGATTTCAGACCCCGTCATCTTCAAATTGAAAAATTCCACCTCTAGCTTGTGGATGTCGTCACGACTACAGTACTCTTCCTTGATCAGTTCTTTGAAGTCGTTCCATGGGGTGGCATTAGCAACCGCTAGCCCTAGCAGTTGAACCTGTGCTTTCCACCAGGTTAACGCAGCACCTTCGAGTGTTCCAGTAGCAAATTTCACCCTACGAGCTTCAGGGCATTCACACATCTCAAAAACAGACTCAAACTTCTCGAACCAGTGAAGAAGACCTATAGCTCCTTCTGTGTCGCTGAAAGTACTAGGTCGGCAATCCATGAACGTTTTGAACGTACATACGGGAGGCTGAGCATGTTGACCTGTTGCGCGAGAATAAAAGACAAGGTTAAACACAAGAGTTGGTTCGCGAAGGTAGGATCTAAATATCCTAAGATGGGTTGATATGGCAGGTTATACCTCCTGCAGGGACAGCTGCGAGTACCTCAGCCACTCGTTCATTGATCAAAGCCGTTAACTGGGCTTGAGTTAGGTTGATACCACCACGTCCTCCGCGTCCGTTCATGATCTTCACAACGAAGCAACGTGAGTGAGAAAAGTGTCGCGAAAGTTCGTAAGCGTGGGACGACAGAAGAGAGTAAGCACACATGCGTTTCAACAATAGTTGCTACATTTATCTAAGCATACCGTGAACAATGTACTATGTAACTAACAGGTAGGTAATATAAACATAAACCATATCACCTAGAATGTTGAGTCTTGCACGTGGAGCGAAGCGTCGTTGTGGATCGTTGAGCTCTGATACCAATCTGTCACACCCACAAAATCCACCATGCGGAGTATCACCGCTTGGAGGCGTGACATGACCAGGATCGAGCCACCAATCATATTGAACAATGTATTTAAGATAGATATAATCCAACCACACAATATAATTGGTGATCAAAAGCTAGTTAACCAAGTTCAAATTAAACAGCGGAAGCAATAAAGGTAAAACCCAAAACATAAGTTCAATAAGTTCATAAAGTTCAAATGTTAAGCATGGGACATAACAGTCCATATCCCACAACGACCTCCTCCTCGTGCAAGCTCCATAAGCATCTAACGACTTGTAAGGCATGTAACAACGAGTCAACAACAAAGTTGAGTGAGTTCACAGTTGGTTGTTTAGTTTTAAGTTGTTACCGGAAACATGGTTTGTCTTTTGCTGGCTTACTTGCCGTGGGGGTTACCCCATAGTTGAAAATATGATTAGCCAGTTCCTTCTTTATTACACAAACCATATCCATAATCAGTGGGGGCTTCCCTATGTGAACCACTAGACCGTTACCATATCGACTACTAACGAAAGTAAGTTGTGCCCTACGTCAATGTCTATCATCATTGACAGTTTGCCATAGTCCATTAGTACACGCCCGTCCAACTGGCACGGTGTGAGGTTTGTTAAACCTAATAGCGCTATTAACTAATGACCCGCTCGCCATTGGCCTCGGCGATTAAGTCAATATAAAATGAGGGACTTAATGATAGAGTTTTGTCTAGTAAGTTTTAAGGTTGTTGTCCTACCCAAGGAGGAAGAACGTACGTATTCTACCCAAGGAGAATACGCAGGATTAATATTGGCATCCTACCCATGGAGGATGGCGGTACATATCCTACCCAAGGAGGATATGCAGGTTCTGTTTTAGTTCTTTAACCCATTCCCAACCACCGGGAATCCCATGCCTTAGAGAGAGTGTGAACTCACCTTGGTTTGCTCGATTAGATTAGTTACTCAAATAAACAGGAATCAAGCACGTCCTAATAAGGTACATATAACAATCAGTTTCTCGTGCATGCATAACACGTATCTACGTACGGTTTATCTAATCATTACTTTTATCACATAGCACGCACTCACGTTAACATTTCACGCCCATATAAACATCCCATCTATACCCATTCAAAAGAAAACATACGATATTGCACATAACACTTTCATTGACATATAACATGTTAGATCATTCTCAGATAACCTACCCGACATTGAGACACGCAAATTGCTACTTATGTCGTTTCAACTTTAACATTCATAACTGGGTTGTTTTCGGGAATTTTAATAAAATAGTTAACTTGCTCCAAAAATTCCCAAACTTTTACAGAATGTTTTAAACAATCCAAATATTACTGTGTAAAAATATCGGGATCCAATTCATTACCAATATTTTATAAAAAAATCATTTACCGGACTGCAATCAGATTCATCACTTTCTGACTGCAGTCCACGGAATAATTTATTTAAATTAATCATAAGTCCGATTGATGAAATTCCAGTTGGAGCATTACAATGACATCAGTGGTCATCTACAGTACAAATTTTGTGAGCTAATTCTACACAGATTTCAAGTTATGACGAAAAACATAACACACATTTTCTACAGAAAAACACAGCTTTTGCTGCTGTGAAAAACGACCCTTTAAAAATAGCAAACGAAGTCCAAAAATTAGGATTCTAGTGCCATTAGAACCGTATTTCGAAATAACACGTTGTAGACTCAAGAAAATCAGTTTTTCGATAAATGTCGACCTGTTTACAGCCAACTGAAGTTGGCTGTAAATGTTTGGACAGAAGTTGTTTCCAGCTTATAGCGCTCTAACGCAAGTTCTATTTGTTCCATTAACATGTTTAGTGATCAACAACGACATTTAACATCACTTGCAGCAGGTTATTGTTTATTTAACTCAGATTTATCATGTCAAGTACCATCATCAACATAACAACATCATACTAGCATTATTTCATCATATTACATCTTTATGTTCAAGATTTATGTGCATGATCTTTAGTGTCCCTAAGATTTCATCAAGATATAGCTTTTAACCACTAAAAACATGAAGTAACAAGAGTGTATAAGAAGCTTACTACTAGCTTGAAGCTAGGGGAAGAAACAAGTGAAAATGTGGAGGATAAAAGCTTGTGAAGGAGGTCCTTCAAGATCCATGAACACCAAGCTCCGTTAATCACCTTTGTGCACCTTGAATAGAGCTTGGAATGGATGGATGGAAATCGAAAATGGTGGGAGTGTAAGGGCGTGTTTCGGCCGCAAGCTTGTAGAGGGAGGGAGAGGAGTGTGATGTTGAAGATGGTAGGTGATTATGATGGTTCTTATATCCAATGTTGATCTAATACCCATTGGTCCTAATGTCCCTTAAAGTACTAACAAATCCATCAAGTTCCAAGGCAAGATCATGGAAGATATGAAGAAGATTTCAGGCAATCTTGGAGTGGTGGGGCCCCTTTGGGCCGTAAATTTGTATATGGGGGGGGGGGTTAAATGTAAATTGTTGGGTAAGTAGGTGGTTAGTGGGGTGTTAAGTGAAATATCTAATGTTTAGTGTGTTACATGTATTATGTAATGTGTTATTATGCCCGGGAACCATAACTAGCTCAGAAAAATAAAAACAATGTTTCTTGCAATATTTTAGTGTTCCGGGTAATGTCCGATTGTTCGGTTAGATACCGTTCCGTTAAAGTGCTAAGTTATTCCATATAGTGTCCTATATATATCTTTTTGTAACACTTTTAATTCCAAACACTTAGGGAAGCATACAGGACCATTTAGTCAACTTTCTGCACAAGACTAGTATGTTAAAAAGCACATGTAAGTATGACGCGGTAATCAGAAAGCAGTTAAGTAATTCAGCACAGTCATCAAGCACTTTAATTAACATTAATGAATCGTACGGATACATGTAATTTTGAGGGTTGTCACATTCTCCCCCTGTTAAGAGAATTTCGTCCCGAAATTTAGCACGTGTTTACTGAGGAAGCTAGTTAAGTTTCGTGGTTTCCTGGTTTTCCTGGGGTGTCAATGAGCCTGTCGCTTCCTTATTAACATTAATGAATCGTACGGATACATGTAATTTTAGTTTGTTTTTGCACCCGCAGCCACTAATGTAGCTCCTCTTCCCTTATGAAGACCGACATCCATTGCGCCAACGAGCCTGTCGCTTCCTTTCAAACACATACCCGCACCCCAGGAAGGTACTCCAGGTCAGCACCCGCGTGATGATTCCTTTTACCACCACAACATTTTCTACGACCTCACAGGCCGCACCGTCTGATGCATTCATCTCTACATCGCTGGACAAACCGTTTCGATGGTTCCTATAATGCACTATGCTAAATTTTAGACCCTTACCATCCCACGCTTTATGGAGGCCACACACGGGATGAGTACACCTATCACATCAGCTGCAGTTTGAGGATATAAGTCGCAGAATGTTGGGGCTTGAGCTGACACCACAATTGGTAACTTCAAATGCAAAACATTACATAACCGAAAACATGATTTAAGTGTCTACATCACAAGACAGCATTTTGTCAGAAAAGTTTTTGTAAGACACCACGTCCTCCACCCTGTCTATTGCCAGCATACTTTGATTCGCCACATACATCAAGGTTCATTTTGCGCTCTCGATCGTTGCTATTACACCGTTCCCAGGATTCTAATACTTATTTCTTTACTATCGGGCGGAAGATTAGTTAACTACTTCGATATATATATACGAGCTCGAGGAGGAGTTTACACATGCTAGCAGTCACTTTTCTTTCCTCCTCCACCTCAGTCACCAATATAGTTGGTTTCTGGATTATGCGGATTGCATTACACTTGGGTAAAGACACTAATGATAAGCCGGGATTGCAGAGACTTTTGAGGACCACTTCTGATTACAAAATTTTGATGCACTAATATACTTGTTGGACAAGGGTAGGGTGACCCTGTGTCCCTTTCGATGTGATACATTTTGTTAGACACAGTGATTGTGGCCGGAGGATAATGAAAGCCCAATCATCTTTAAACATGCGACAATATTTGTGACTAATAACTAATGAAAAACTTAGTCGCTATGTCCTCACTAAGCACGCTATTAATTTACATATTTGTGCTACAACTATAATGCTACATGCTTACTTGCTACATTCCTATTTACAAATTGTGTAATAATTGTGATAATATGTGATTGAATGTTATAACGACTGCGTATATACGTATATGTAATACACTTATGAGGTCTTATTCGTTAAAAAGAGACTTGTGTGCTCGTGTCCTTAACAAGACCTGACCTAACCGACCTTCTTCTAGGAAGATGTCGACTCAAGGGAACACCGATATCAACAACCCTCTACCGACAACAGAGGCAGAAATGCAAGAGCGCCTCTTACAGGACATCGCACGGTACGAGGCCCGTCGCTCCGATTGCAGCGGAGGTACCTCGGGAAATAACCCCCCCAACGGTAATGTCTAGTCCTTTAAGACACATTACAAAACGTTTGGACATTTCCACGAGTGCCTTGCTAAGGCCTTACGTGAATAATGTTGCTTACATCGCAGGCTGCACCTACAAGCAGTTCTTGGACCACAAACCTCGAGAGTTCGACGGCACTGGGGGTGCCTTAGCCTTCGTGCGCTGGGTTGAAAAGACGGATTCTGTTTTACGATTGAGCAAATGTGACCCCGAACATCAGGTCACATATATAGCTAGACTATTGGTAGATGAGGCTCTGTCATGGTGGAACCTTCAAGTTCAGACAATGGGCGAGACCGCTGCGAATGCTTTGACGTGGGATGAGCTGAAAGATCTGATGCGTAAGAGATATTGCTCGAAGGCAGAAGTCCAGAAGTTGGAAACGGAACTGTGGAACTTGAAGATGGAAGGACCAAAGATAGCTGAGTATGTGCGGAAATTTAACGATTTATCACAAGTTGCTACGCTCCTGGTGGGACCAGAGTTTAGGAGAATTGAACGTTTCATAGGGGGATTGGCACCTCAGATTGTAAGCCTGGTAACAGCGTCTAAACCTTCAACGATCACCGAGGCTGTCGATATAAGCGTGGCGCTCACTGAAGAAGCGATTAGACAAGGAAAATTTTCCACTTCGGAAGAGAAAAAGGAGACTCCTGTAGAGCCATCTGGAAATAACAAGAGAAAGCTTGCGAATTTCAAGAAGGTTACTCGGGCAAATAACAAAAAGAAGGCCAAAAAGGGAAAGGATTACAAGGGCATCCTACCAAAGTGCGACAATTGTTTACGTTATCATGTCGGGCGATGCAAATATGGAAAATGTGATAACTGTGGTAAGAGGGGGCATCCCAAAGAAACTTGTTGGCAAAATACTGAACATAGTAATGGAGGCCAAGATGGTAGTGAGAATCACGAAGGAAACAACGACAATGACAATTACCAAGGCAGAATGAGTGATAAACAAAAACGTGCTCGAGGTTGTTTAAACTGTGGAAGCAAAAAGCATTTCAGAAGATATTGCCCTAAAAACAATCAGGCACAAGGATGAAAGCTCCCCACCGGATCTAGGGAGACACGCCAGGGATTCAAGCATGGATATCGGTACGTCCCGAATTACTCAATGTTATGGATCTGTATTGCCAAATACTGTTGCAAATTTTACGATTCGCACCACTAGAGTTCAAGAGTATAATTGGTTTAAGTAGCGAGTAAGTAGATGTTCCAGTACCCATTAGAACTAGCTTAGGGGAAGCTAGTGGAAGCCAACGCAGTAACTGGAGGCGACCAAATAAAAACCAGAGAGCGCAAGTTTATGATAGATCTACTGCCAGTTGAGCTGGGAAGCTTCAGCGAGGTAATTGGGGTGGATTAGTTGCCAAGCGGACGAGCGGAGGTTGATATCCGCACCTCGATGACGAATGAAGGAACGATCGTGACTCATGAAGCAGGATACGCCACCACGGATCACGAATTGCTTAAGGCACGAAAGTTGTTGTGGGAAGAATGTGTTGTTTTCTGGCTCATGTCGGGGACAAGGGATCCGAAGAACTAAAACTTGAAGATACCCCCGTGATCGGAGAATATCCTGAAGTCTTCCTTAAAGACTTGCCAGACTTATCTCCTCAACGACTAGTCGAATTTCGCATCAGATTGATTCCAGGCGTCACGCCTGCAGTCAGTACCCCCTTAACGACTTACACCTTCGGAGGTGCAAGGATTGACAGTGAAGCTTCTGAAGTTGATAGAGAAGGAAGATAACAGACCAAAATTCCCTTTTGGATAACCCCATTTCTGCTCGTCAAAAGAAGGATGATGATTTTCAAATGAGCACCATCTACTAAGAGCCGAACGAGCTAACCCACGAGAGTCGGTGACTCTTGCTGAGGATTAACAAACTTCTTACATAACTGACTGTGAGGACCTAACTACTATTACGCGACTAGTCGACAATTGAGTATCGTTAGCAGTGAATTCGGGAAGAAAGTGCATCGGGGAAAATTGTGGAACAATGACTTGATCTTAGACATACACAAAGATGGCGTTTCCTACATAATGCACAAACCAGATCTACACAGGATACGAAATTTAGAGGATCTAGGAAACATATATTAGGAACCTTTGGGAACCCAGGACCAAAACTCGTAAGGGTTTTTACTTAGGAACCATATCTGTCAACTCAATCAAACATCATAAACCTGACAAACATGTCATTTCGGTTAACAAAACAGGAAATACTTAAATTTTCTTTCGTTGAAGACTTCACTTTTACTTCTAGCGAGTACATATTTGCATCTCTACTCCCCTCAAAGTAGTTGCATCACGTTGATTTCTTTCGCTGAGAGCGAACACACGTTTGCTTCGTATACTTGGTCACATCTCCATTTTGGCAGATACACATTGCTTCATTTCTTGAAAACTTATATATATAACCCATGCACCTTTTGCTACACGTGCGGTTTCATTTCGAATAAACGTTTCATTTAAGTTCAAATTTCACGTTGCTAAATCTAATTACTGGGTTGTGTTTCGAATGACCTGCATTATTAAAATTGTTGGCTCTTTTGCTATCAAGTCAACACACTCTCTTGAAACTTCTTTTATTACAAATTACACTCATGGTTTAATTTGTTACCATGCCAATATTCCCTTTGTTGATAGATACGTTTATTGCCGGACTACACTGAAATTAAGTTCGATTGCTTGAACTTATCCACTTCGCATATTCAGTTTCAGACGTCATATGATGTATTGGGAGCATCATATTCAAATATTTTTGCAAAGATTTTTTCATTTCGAGTCATAGCAGGTTCGGTTGGTCTACGACTCCACTAAATCGTTTGATTTGTTTCGATACCTTGCGGTTACGTTTTCATAGAATTGAAGCTTGTGCTAATTGGGTTACTCATTTCATACTCGGATTTAATTGTCTATTTATTTGTTAACAATCCACTTTGATATTCAAAGCAGTCTCAACACAATTGTGTGTTAGGACAATAGTACATATATTCATTTCATAAGCAGAATATACCTCCTAACGATTCTTTCATTGACAATCGAATGCCTTGCGATACTTATTACTCTTCATCTTCGATCGAAAACAGTGACTTTTTGACGTTCCGTATTCAACTGAAAACTTTGTAACATTGTGTAAATCAAATCTTCGGGCTTGTTTCGGTACACTTTCGCTTGACTTCCAACACGGTGAATTTGTTCAGTCACCACTATTATTGAATTATGTCATTACGGCACCCTGTGGCGTCATTACAAACTTATAGCTTGTGCTAACCATGGTCAACCGTTTCACCCAAAACTACACATACTTTGTTGACTTATCATTTAAACATTTCTGATGCAACTACAAATCAAGGCAAGGATACACCAGACTCGCTTGTATTCACTCGGCGTATTCTCGAAATTCAAAATTTTCAACACACTAAATCTTACCATTCGTCTACTCGGGAGTTGACAGATCATTTTACTATTTCCTTTGAGTAGTTGATTTTGAATTCTTATAACGAATGCTAGGGTTCGTGAAAACTCGTTTGCATATTGCAATCGAGCGTTTGAGAATCTTGTTAGTTAAAACCTCTCTTTTATGGAACCCCTCCTGCTAGCTGGATTACGCTAGACTATACGTCAAGTACGTCTTGTACCTTTGACAACAAATGCTAAAAGCACATAACTTTTAACCATAGGGTTCGAGTTGTTACCTGTTCTGGGACTCACCTAATGTGAGTAATGTTTGTTTCGGTTTGATGATTATCTACTTCGATATTATTCATATACATACATGTGTGACTTAACCATAAGGAGTTAAGGTAGTACAAATTTCGAGGACGAAATTTTCTTAACGGGGGGAGAATGTGACAACCCTCACAAATCCATGTATCCGTATGAATTAATTAATATTTAATTAATGCTTAATTGATGTGCTTGCTTCCAATTATGGTTAAACTGTTTCTTGACTTCTGATACATACACACTCATGCATCACATTTTATATTGTCACTCTATTATTTACACACAAACATTAGTGACAACCTTGATGCACAAAAGCACAGTTAGCACACTAAACGGATAACCCAGTAAACATGCTGACATTACCAGCACCAAAACATACATTGTTCTGAGGCCAGTATGAGCCGGGAGTAGATTACTACACTAGTAGGGAGTGTAGGGAGGTGAGAATTATTAAACTGCGTCACTATGTGATAATTATAGTGACCGGAAGTGCCTAAAACATACTTTAATTACAAAATTCTGTACTTTATACCAAAATTCAGCTTTTAACAAAGCTAGTAAAGTGCAAAAACTTGGTAAAATAATTCTATACACTTTCCAAAGTGTTGGTAATTTGTTGTGTCACTAAAAATAATATTAAAGACACTTTAAAGCTTATTTGACACTTTAACGGATCAATATCCAACCGAACAACCGGACTTTACCCGGAACATAAAAATATTGCCAAAGACATTGTTTATACTTTTCTGAGCTAGTTAGGGTCCCCGAACACCCTAACACCCCTTATATTAAATAACATACTTAACATACTAACTAGAATCCTTGGATTTCAACTAGTTTATAACTTAACCATTATACCCCAACCCTTACCCCCCCCCCCCCCTCAAAATGACGGTCACCTTGTGGTGACCCACACCACCATTTCCTTGATTATTTTATTAACTTGTGTTGGATATCTAAACAACATATTACACAATGGACATTAGTGAACTTGGTCTATAAGAATGCATGAAGGATTAACCATCTCTCACTTCAAACACCAACATCAAACTTTCTTCTTCCTCCTTCTTTTGAGTTCGGCCGAAACCACCAACCACCATACATCCACCATCAAGTCTTGACCTAGCCATTTTACATACATACAAGTGTGCAAGGGATCATACAAGAAGACTCGGTGCACTCGGAAGCTCAAGAACCTCTCTAGATTTCTTTTATCCACCTCATTTACGCCTTGTTTCTTCCCTAGCCTTGTGCTAGTAGTAAGTGCTTCTAATCATCATCTTGTTCTTGTTTATGGTGGTTAATAGGTGATTTAATGGTTAAAAATCAAAAACACACAAGAACATAACATAAAGTCTTGAAAAGAAGATGAACAAGTTGGATAAAGAAAAGCTGGTTGTGTAAATCTTGTAGATCTTGTTTAGTTGTGATTATTTCATGTTGTTTCTTGTTAAAAGTGGTATGGATCATCATCTAACCATACTAGATCATGTTCGAGAACATGAACTAGCAGTATGTTAGTGTTAAAATTATAAAAGATGATGAACCCTTCCACTCATGAGACATGAACTGGAGTAAATGTAATTTTTCTTGTAAAATAAGGTTCTAAACTAGTAGATCTAAAGATCTACAAGTGGTTTTTCGGAAGAACCAAGTGAAAGATGCAAGCCTTGTTAAAAACCCGGATCTTACATAAACTAAAAGCATTTTAGTAACTAAACTAGTGTGTAAACACTTGTGTAACAATGAAATGTCATAAAGAAATATTTTTGTAAATTATGACGAGAAGTTGTTAAACTTCAAGTTCTTTAAAAATAAAATTTTTTAGGAAACTAAATCTATTTTTAAAGATAACAAAACCTACTAAATATGCTAGCAACTTACTACGTATTTTTACATAACCTTCAAGTTCATGAGTATATGATTTAGGGTTATTTTTGTCAAGATTGATGATCAAAGATTGTATGTTGTTGATTGCTAAAATGTTGATTGAATTTTGAAAAGAAAATGATACGCTTGTAAACGTGGACACCTCCATTTACAGAGGAAACTCTGGCGAAATTTTTCTAGAAATATACACTTAGAAATATTTTGTAACAAATGTTTCTAAAAATATTTTTAACTTACTTTTCAAAATAAACTTCGCCATGATTTTTATTACAAAAATTACCAAGTGTCGAAGTTGGATTTTCGTAAATAAAACTTGTTAAATATATATTTAGAATATATATTTTATAATAAAACGCTTGTGTGATTATGTGATTATTTTGTGAACTATATATATTATTTTTAGGGTAAAAATAATATAACTAGAATATACTGAGAAGTTTCGACTCCAAAATAATACCAACGCTATCACGAATAAATATTTAAGTTACGCCGGTATTGTTGTAACAACGCGAACTTTAAAACGTAACTTATGTATATTTCGGAAAATACTCTTACATGTATATTTTGATAAGTATTATTTTGGAAAGTATATAAAGTAAAATATAATATTTTTGGGAAAAATATGTATATTTTGGGAGTTAAAATATTTTGGACTTGTGATTAAAAATATATTTTTCAAGTGAGACTTGAATTATATGGTTTTGGAATTACATGTTGGGAATATATTAACATATATTTAATTTGGAACAATACACCGAAATACGACGCCAACACTTGGCAAGATATACAAACACAAGTACGAAAATACATGTATGAGATACCCCCACCCTTGGGAAGGAAATACAAAGTTAAAATGCTTGAGAAGTATTAATACAAAAAAAAAAAAAACTGCATAAACAATTATTCCAAAACTAAATACAATTATTATAACTTGGAAAAATACCAGAATCGTAACTCAAAAATATACATACTAAGACAAGGCACGACACGTTCGTCTAACAGACATTAGACCATTGTAGGTAGTCGTGTTTGCCGCGTAGATTTGGGTTACGAGTACGAAGACGCAATACTGTGAGTTCATGTCCCCCTTTTCTCTTAACTGTTTTCAGTTTTTATACTTCGGGGGTGGAATACATGTTACAATTATTACAGACTTTATACATGGTATGGTTAGCTTAAGGAGGGTTTACTACTTAGATCATGTGAGTGGGTAGGCTGGAACTAGAGGCCATTAATCCTCATTGTAGGACCGAGGGTCATTAGTGATAGATCTATTTGGGTGTAGCGAGCCCCACTCCTGAGTCCACTTAGTGGACCAGGCAGTGACTATGTGCCCGACGCACAAATTTGCTAGGTTTGAGTCTTCCTGCATCACTTCACACATATCATTGGCTTTGCAACCCAATGATGATCTCTTTTTCCTTAATTGCTACATACCAGGGATTTTCATACATACAAACATATTACAAAGGTTTATACATTCTCACTTACACATGAACTCGCTCAACTTTATGTTGATTTTTCAAACTACATGTATTTCAGGAAACTAATGGATCTGGCACGGTATGCATATTTTTCAAGCTGCGTTTGAATAAAGAAGTCATCCAGAGTTGTAGGGTTTAGAAGGTGTAACCTCTTCCTGGACGGGTTACATATCTCTAAACCTAGTATTGTTTAAAGTCTTTTGCTAAGTTTTTATGAACTCAGTTAAATCAAGCCAAGGTTGTAACTTATTTTGTGAATGTTGTTTTAAGATAAGTATAATATGGTATTTTTCTAAACTTTATTAATGGATGAATACCTCATGTTTTTATCATATAGCATTGTTATGATTGTTGCTATGATATTAAGAAGTCACACCAATAAACCCACGCTTCCGCAAAAAGTCAGGGTGTGACACTTAACCCTTACGCGGGCCGCGTTAACTTAAAAGGTGGCACAGCCCGGTGCGGCCACGTGGCCCAACACCCGGCAGGTCTAGTCGCTGACCCAGCTAGGCTACAGCGTTGACCAGGGTTTGAAGTGGGCCGCGTAGCCCTGTGTTAACATTTACGCGGGCCGCGTAAAAGTCAGAATCAGGCCCTATATAAAAGGCCTCGGGATTTCATTTTCCGTCGCTCAAATCTTTTCAATCTCAACGAATTCTCTGATATTAGGCAATATAATCGGGTATTATACCCCCCCCCCTAAATAGCGAAGTTCTGCTCCATTGTAAGTATTATAACCCCTGGATACGTATTAGATACGCTGCCCGAATGATCTTGAGTTCCGTAACGGCTGTCGTGGTTCTGCCCGACGTAGACGTTGGAATGCCGTCTCGGGGAGAGTATTACTAATGTTAAAATAGGTTATTATACTAACGCGTGTGCATTTGTGTAAATTATAGGAAACCCTTATGGAAAATCTAAGACAGCAATGTGAGTTGATTCGCTTTTTGTTAACTATTTTTACAAAACCTCATTTAATTAATTATATATTAAACATTGATTAAGTATTTGTAAGAATACAATTATCATGAGTATGTTGGGGTTTTGTATACAAAATTTGTTACCACCTGGTCAAGGAGTAACATTTCCACAAGTCGGGTTTGACAGTACCATGGATGTTAATTGATATGTCTTGGAAACAAATGTAATTGCGGGATCGCCCTCAATACTGTACAATGGTTTTTATTTAAACTTGATTAAACTGGGATTCACTCACCAGTATTTCCCACTGACAAATGTTTTTAAAACGCGTTTCAGGTAACAAACTGTGAAAGCCAAATAGAAGCCAGCTGGACAGCACTGAAGGCTTGGAAAAGTGGCAATAAAGTTACCTAAAATAAAATAGATGTTTTCATTAATAAAATAGGATTTATTCCTATGAAAACGAGTGTACTACGAACTTGGGTTTAACCCATTTGTTTAATGTTATAAAAATGTGGTATTTTACTCTAATCAATGTTTCCTAACTACGGTCCTGATGAAAATTTCCGCTGCCAAACTAGACAATACGAGATACCACCGAAACTGGCTCGCGGCCGCCCGCTTCCGAGGATCAGGGATCGGGGGTTGCGACAGAGGGTGGTATCAGAGCTAAGCCACTGATTCAGCCACTGATTCAGCCACAGAAGTGTTCTGCTGACATCAAAATTCAATCTGTTAGGAAATAAATTACGGAAATACGTGCATAGTTGTATTTTATTGTTATGTGTTATTTGACTATTTGTTAGTTTACAGTATGAGCGACCAAGGACCATCTGACGCGTACCGTCAATTGTCTGGTTCGCCTAGAAGCGAAGGCACCTCCTATTCTCAGCCTGCCCTCTCAGGGTACTCTGCTGATACGGAAGAAGGAATCTTTGTGTTTAAGGCTCAGTCAGAAGAGCCATTTCCTCAGAAAAAGAGTTCAGTCGAGGGGCACACGAACGTAGGAAGCATATGAAAAAGTTACAAGAACAGAGGGTACTAGCAACAGCCAAAAGAGAAAGTGATGCCTATGCCCAGGATATGATAAATAGGGGTATAGCCAATATTCACATCCTAGCCACCACTGCAGCTAACCCTAATCTGGAGCAAATAATAGCACCCCAACCACAGCCACCTATCCCTAACCAACCCATGGAGATAGAAAACCCTGAAAACCAAGTAGAGATTCACGACTTCAATCCGGAAGAAATCCCTAGGGTACCAGCACCAAACCCCGTAGACCCAAATTAAGATCCCTGGTGGGATGACGTTAGGGACTATGTGCAACGTTACCCGATACATGAAGACGCACCCATGCAGAATTTAGGAGCCTACCCAGGTATGGACCCCTTAGATCCCTATTACCACGATGAATACATTAGGGAGATTTTAGAAGATCCTTACTGATTCCAGGCACCTACACCCCCATACCAGGAACCCGCACCCCAGATTCCGAACCCAGTCCTAGAACCTTGATGTGTGTAAAATGCAACATATAAATTACATCAAATGAGGCATAAAACTAACCCTTTTTAAGTACTAATATTGGAAAAAGAGTGTTTTTGTCTTCCTTTTGTATTTTCAGGATTAAATGAGCTCAAAAACACAAAAGAAGCAAAAAGACAGCTAAATCCAACATAAATACAAGGAAAGGAACATAAGTGGATTGCCCGACCCCTCAACGGCATCTTCCCAAGCAAAATAGAGAAGGCAGAAGACTGAACACGCCCCGTGCTCAGCCAGCACGGGTCCGTGCCCAAGAAGCAGCAGAAAAGACAAACCTATAGAAGCTTCTATTGCCCACCACGAGGCCGTGCCCAGTGAACACGGGGGCGTCGCGAAAGTACAGCAGGCGCATTAATTGTAATTGCGAATTACAATTAATGAGGAGAGAGAGTGTCAGACAGGCACGGGGCCGTGCCCAGCCCTCTGTTCAGCCTATAAATAGGAGTGCTTGGTTTCATTTCAACTCATCCCTTGGCACACCACCTCTCTCACACTTCATCCATCACCCACCACCATCACAACACCATCATCCACCACCATCATCTATTGTCCATCGTAGAGTGTGTGAGTCGTCTCGGGATCCAAGATTGATCGTAAGAGTTCTTGACAATCAAGGCCATGTTTGCCTAAGTCTCTTACATCACTTGGTGAAGACAAAGTGTCTAGTATAATACTTTTTATTTCTAATATTTTGCACCTTTTATTTGGTTTTGTATTAATGACTTTAATAACTAGTTACTTATGTTGAAGGTGATCTTTCCTTATCGTTTGTCCGTGGTGTCTTGGCATTATTTTACTGTCTATATAAAATAAAGGATTTTCACCATTCATATCTCCACGGTCTATATGGAGGTATGTTGGCTACCTGGTCGGGGGTTAAGGGAACGGTTTGGTAAAGGTCTTGCCATTGTTCAGCGTTTAGAGGTCCTGCAATGGACCTGGGTCAAATTTAGTAGGACCTCCTTCAATGCTTCACGGTATTGGATGGCGGGGGTCCAAACTCTTTGATCCCCTCATAAGTTAACTACTATTAATACTATAACCTGGCTATTTAGGACTGTATCCCTGCTGACTCAGACTACTTAGCCGAGGGTAACGTCACCGCCAAAAGCGGGGCCTACCATAATACTGCATTAATAACTTAATTCATTATCTTCCAATAATCCACCCTTTTAGGATTGTATCCTTGCTGACTCAAACTACTGGGGTGAGGGTAACGTCACCTTCAAAAGAGGGGCCTACTACAATAACTAAGATAATCTCTTAATTATGTGCAAAAGTGCGGAAATAATCAAAGGTTATACTAGATACGAGTCGGAACCAAGTGATTCATCTTGTCTATCTGTTTTTATTTTATTTTTATTTTCAGCATTTTAGTTAGTTTTTATTTTTCTTAGTTTAAAACATTTTTCTAACCTTTTTATTTTGATTAGACGTTGAGGATAAACCGGTACTAAAAGCTCTTGTGTCCTTGGACGACCTCGGTATCTTACCAACGCTATACTACGCTCACGATGGGTGCACTTGCCCATATGTGTGTTTAGTGTTAGTAAAATATCGTGTTTTATAAATTTAAAACTTGGCTAAAAATAAGTGTTAAAAGGGCTTAAAATATACACCTAATATATATAACACTTCACAAGCATCAAGTTTTTGGCGCCGTTGCCGGGGACACAAGGATTTTAAGAAAGCTTAAAATCGACGGCCTAATCAGTTTTTCAAAACCTTTTTAAAACGCGCGCACTTTTTTCTGCATTTTAGTTTAGTTTTGCATTTACAGTAACCTGTACACAGGGCCGTGTTCACTGAACACGGGGCCGTGCTGCACATTTTCATAAAAACACCAAGTAACAGAAGCTTGAACACGGGCCGTGCTCACTGAACACGCCCCGTGCTCAACGAAATCAGTAAATTTAATTAAAACGCCCAGATACAGATCCTGAACACGGGGCCGTGCTCACTGAACACGGGGCCGTGTCCAGCCTCTGTTTCCGTTTTTCTTTTTGTTTTCTGATCTCGAGACTTGGTTGTGGTCTGCTGAGTGATTCTTATGGATCAATACTCAGGAGGTTACAACTACACCTATGAGGAGGATGATTATAAGGGTAATTATTGCACTAATTGTCGTAATGCACGCTCGATTCAAAATAATCACTCATATCAACCATCCAATTCATACACCTACTATGAGGAGCCCAGGTACGAGCCATCAACTTCATACACATCCTATGAAGACCAAAGGTATGAACCTCCTCCCTCATACTCATATTTTGATGAACCAAGGTATGAGCCCTCATACTCATACTTTGAGGAACCAAGATATGAGCCACCACCTTCGTATGCTTACTATGAGGAACCTTGGCGTGAACAACCCACCTCATATGAGTATTATGGAGAACAAAATTACGAACCTTATCCATCATATGCTTACAATGAAGAACAATGGTGCGAACCATCGACTTCATATGAGTATTATGAGGAACAAAGGGTCGAACAACCGGATTCGAGCTTAGAAAATTCCGATTCTTTTTCTATAACCGAAGTGACCGATAGGATATTAGAACACATTAGAGTTATCGATCGATGTATAAAAGAAGCTCGCGCAAGGGAAGAGGAGTCCCGCACAAGAGAAGAACTAAAAAAGGAAGAGATAACTGAAAATGTAAAAATGGAAGAACAAATAAGTGAAAAACTGACACATGAGTTAAACAACGAAAAAGGTGAGTCCGACAACGTTAAAATTCAAGAAGAGTCTAATTTTGAAGAAATTAATCTCTTGTCACCTTCTTTCGAAAACCATTGTTTAGTATCCACTCATGCTAAGTTTTTAAAAGAGTTAAACACTAACACTAAAATTGACGAAACGGTAAGTGTTAAGTTAACTAATGATCAAACTTCACTAATAAAAGAAGACTCATTTGAAATTCACATAACACCGGTTCCATGTTTCTTTCAAAATTCGTTTATTAGTAATGTCACAATCGATAAGGATCTTTGTGTTAACATAATACCTAATTACATTTTCGAAAAATTAAGTATTAGTGATTTTTCTCCACTTCAAATACCCATTTTTCTATCCAATCGGAAAGTAATAAAATCAATCGGTGTAGTTGAGGATGTATTGGTTCAAACAAATCAAATGGTAATCCCAACCGACTTTGTCATCCTCGATGACGCTCCTCTAGTGTTGGGACGACCATTTGTAAAAACTCACGAAGCTTTGAAAAACCGGAAGTTCAACAATCTACCTCTTCAATTAGGGGCATTTAAAAAGAGTGTCGATCTTGAACGGTCAATGAAATATCCATTCGGCAATAATGACCCCCTAATTGAAGATGAGCCAGAACCACCCGATAAGGAGGGTCTAGCCAAGGACCCTTATAAACGTGGCGCACCATGGAGGCATTCCACGGAACTATCCTTAGTTTAGTTTAGATTAATTTTCTTGTTTTCTAGCTAGTTTTAATTTTCAGGAATAAAACACACTTGAGATGGCAAAGGATGCAAGGGAAACTTGAACCAGCACTCCATACAGGAAAACAGAACCGTCCGACAAATTTCTTCGTTTGCAGTAAGCTCGGCACGGGCCGTGTCCACCCAACACGGCCCCGTGCTGCACAGTCTGCAGAAAAAGACCCAGTTCAGGTAACTAGACACGGGCCGTGTTCACCCAACACGCCCCCGTGTCCAGACTTCTGTTTCTCTTGTTTAATTTTGTTACTGGCACTTGAACACGGGGCCGTGCCCGGAACACACGGGGTCGTGTTCAGCGCCCAGTAATACAAAATTTTTGCTTTTCACACCTTTTTACACATTCAATCAACCTAAAAACTTATTTTTGGGACACATTGAGGACAATGTGTAATTTAAGTGTGGGGGGGGGGGGGGATGCTAAAACCTTGAAACTTGCAAGTCCTAAATACAAGCCTTACACAAAACTCTATTGGAATCGCTAATCACCCCAAAAAAAATTTTCAAAAATTTCATTTTTTTTACTTGTCTAGGTTTAACTCGGAAAATTCAAGTTCTAAAAAAGGTGATATTTTTACGAATTTACAACCGATAGTGTAGTGATAAAAAGAACCAACATAAGAAAATTATGAAAAGGCATGGCAAACTTAGTTAAAATTTGATTATATATACTTGATCACATAAAAACCCATTCCCACAAAAGTGAGTTTTGAGCCTTTATTGAGCATACAATTACATATCATTAGACTAAATGCTCATTTTTCGTTTCTTGTGTGAATAGCCGCTTGGTTCTTACGACTCTAGAACTTGCCATGACGATACATTCCCGGTCCTTATCAACTTAAACCCGAGTAAGTAAATGATGGAGGCATTAGGACTAACCCTTTTTATTTCTACACCATTATTTTTCCTTTTCTTTTACCACCTACCCAAAAAAAAAAAAAAAAAAAAAAAAAAAAAATCCCCCTAGTTAGCCCCTTTGAGCCTAAACCTTTTCATTTCATCACCCAAACCAAAAACCCTTTTACCCACCAAAACCTTTTTTATTTTTAACCCTTTGTTTTAGTAACAAGTTCGGTTTTTCGTATGATCGTTCAAAAAAAATGTGTTGATGATGAAGCAAAAAGAAAATAAACAAACAAGTTCATCAAAAATAACTTTGTTTGAATAAAAGCTTCATCAAAATAAAAAGTTACAAAAATAGAAAGTCTTACGAAAACCGACACTTGTTACGCTTTTCGCCCTTTTTCTACTAACCACTAACCACTATCCCAACCACCTACCTTTAACCCAAGCCTAACCCTTAACCCACAAAGTCCTCTTGATATTTACAAAGGTATAAAAGTTAAAAAGGAGGAGGATTGATTGCTTGGCAAGCTTATGGTAGGAATAAGTTCCATGCCGCTCTCGAGTGATTCACTAAAAATACACCTTCGGCCGAGTGTGAGTGATTTCTCCCGTGAGGTATGTGAACTTGTATATAAATGGAATTTTAAAAAGGCATGTTATGCCCAAATAAGTAATTTCTCCTATGAAACGTTCTAAATAAATCATTACGAATAGGATTGTAAATAGATAAAAATAAAACCCAAAAGGATCTTGGATTCCCAACACTCTACGACAAGCCAAAAACCTTCTCTTCTACCCATTCCATTTGGGAGTGTAAGCCACATATTAAAGAGTTTTGCTTGAGGACAAGCAAAAAGTTCAAGTGTGGGGGTATTTGATGTGTGTAAAATGCAACATATAAATTACATCAAATGAGGCATAAAACTAACCCTTTTTAAGTACTAATATTGGAAAAAGAGTGTTTTTGTCTTCCTTTTGTACTTTCAGGATTAAATGAGATCAAAAACACAAAAGAAGCAAAAAGACAGCTAAATCCAACATAAATACAAGAAAAGGAACATAAGTGGATTGCCCGACCCCTCAACGGCATCTTCCCAAGCAAAATAGAGAAGGCAGAAGACTGAACACGCCCCGTGGTCAGCCAGCACGGGGCCGTGCCCAAGAAGCAGTAGAAAAGACAAACCTATAGAAGCTTCTATTGCTCACCACGAGGCCGTGCCCAGTGAACACGGGGGCGTGGCGAAAGTACAGCAGGCGCATTAATTGTAATTGCGAATTACAATTAATGAGGAGAGAGAGTGTCAGACAGGCACGGGGCCGTGCCCAGCGGACACGGGGCCGTGCCCAGCCCTCTGTTCAGCCTATAAATAGGTGTGCTTGGTTTCATTTCAACTCATCCCTTGGCACACCACCTCTCTCACACTTCATCCACCACCCACCACCATCACAACACCATCATCCACCACCATCATCCATTGTCCATCGTAGAGTGTGTGAGTCGTCTCGGGATCCAAGATTGATCGTAAGAGTTCTTGACAATCAAGGCCATGTTTGCCTAAGTCTCTTACATCACTTGGTGAAGACAAAGTGTCTAGTATAATACTTTTTATTTCTAATCTTTTGCACTTTTTATTTGGTTTTGTATTAATGACTTTAATAACTAGTTACTTATGTTGAAGGTGATCTTTCCTTATCGTTTGTCCGTGGTGTCTTGGCATTATTTTACTGTCTATATAAAATAAAGGATTTTCACCATTCATATCTCCACGGTCTATATGGAGGTATGTTGGCTACCTGGTCGGGGGTTAAGGGAACGGTTTGGTAAAGGTCTTGCCATTGTTCAGCGTTTAGAGGTCCTGCAATGGACCTGGGTCAAATTTAGTAGGACCTCCTTCAATGCTTCACGGTATTGGATGGCGGGGGTCCAAACTCTTTGATCCCCTCATAAGTTAACTACTATTAATACTATAACCTGGCTATTTAGGACTGTATCCCTGCTGACTCAGACTACTTAGCCGAGGGTAACGTCACCGCCAAAAGCGGGGCCTACCATAATACTGCATTAATAACTTAATTCATTATCTTCCAATAATCCACCCTTTTAGGATTGTATCCTTGCTGACTCAAACTACTGGGGTGAGGGTAACGTCACCTTCAGAAGAGGGGCCTACTACAATAACTAAGATAATCTCTAAATTATGTGCAAAAGTGCGGAAATAATCAAAGGTTATACTAGATACGAGTCGGAACCAAGTGATTCATCTTGTCTATCTATTTTTATTTTATTTTTATTTTCAGTATTTTAGTTAGTTTTTATTTTTCTTAGTTTAAAACATTTTTCTAACCTTTTTATTTTGATTAGACGTTGAGGATAAACCGGTACTAAAAGCTCTTCTGTCCTTGGACGACCTCGGTATCTTACCAACGCTATACTACGCTCACGATGGGTGCACTTGCCCATATGTGTGTTTAGTGTTAGTAAAATATCGTGTTTTATAAATTTAAAACTTGGCTAAAAATAAGTGTTAAAAGGGCTTAAAATATACACCTAATATATATAACACTTCACACGCATCAAACCTTCACCCCCAATGAGTGCAGAAAACGTACAAGAACTTAGGACATTTGGTGAGAAAATTCTAGAAAGTAGTGAAAGAATGCGACAGGTGGGAGAGCGACTCGTCTGGAAGTATGACGAGTGCAATATGGATTTCTGGATGAATCCATATCCGTGAATGTGATGGTGAAACGGTATTAGTAATAATAATAAATAATCAAATAAAATAAAATATGTGTGTATGGATGCCTACTACTATTAGTATAATTTTATTTCAGTTGGTATTGTAATTTTTATTTCAGTACTGTTGTGTAATAGATGCATAATAGATGAATAGAGTAAAGTCGCAATGATCGACGCTTTTGGCAAAAATGCGTGTCATGTGATTGACTATATTAAATATTATTTTGTGATATTAATACGGGGTAAATGTTTAAAATTCAGATGGCCGATGAAGGAAATCAAGGAAATCTAAATAATGATAACCAGAGTAACATTAACGTGGTTAATGAGAATCCGAGCATCAATAACAATGGAAACCAAATGGATAATAGTGCCGTTCAACACATAGTGGCACAAGGAATTATAGATGCAATACCATTTATTATTCAAACGGTTCAAGAAGCGAATAATAAAAGTAAGCATAGAAGTAAGCGACCAATCGAACCAGAACATAGCTTGAACAATGGACCCATACTTCAGGTGCCCATTCCCAAAAGAAGAAGAACCATGCCTTATGGTTGTTCTTACAAAGAATTATGGTCTTGCAAACCAATAGAATTCTCGGGCAATGAAGGACCCATTGCAGCTCTACGCTGGATAGAAAAGACTGAGGCTGTTTTAAAAATAAGCAAGTGTGCTGAATAATACAAGATAATGTTTGCTTGTAATCTGTTTAAGAACTCAGCCTTAGAATGGTGGAACACTATCCTCCAGTCTAGAGGAAGTGATAGAGTATACAACATGGAATGGGAGGAATTTAAGATTATGGTAGAAATGAAATCCTGCCCTCCTACTGAAAAGGAACAGATAGCTAATAAGTTTCTGAACCTTAGGATGACAGGGGTAGATAGTAATGGGTATACTACTACATTCTTTGAATATGCTAGAATAGTGCCAACCCTTGCATCACCTAAACCGGTATTAATCTCCCGTTACATCTGGGGATTAATTGGAGAGATTAGACATGTAGTCAAGGCAGCTAGACCACAAACTATAGAAGAAGCTGTAGAACTAGCAAGCACCTTGACAGATGAATTAATCCGTACTGGAGAAGAAGACCAGAGGAGAAACCTAACCCAAAGGCTTACTCAAGAATTCCGTTCTGGGAATTACAATCGTAGGAATATGGGTTCTACCTCTGCACCATTCTGCAAGGTCTGCAAGAAAAAACATTCGGGAAAATGCTCCACTCTTTGCAATTTCTGCAAGATGCCAAGACACAAGGAAGAAGATTGCAGGAGGAAATCCAGTAATGGACTATGCTTCAACTGTGGAGAAAGGGTCATATCAGGTCAAACTGTCCAAAACTAGCTCCAGCTGCGAACAACAAGAACACTAAAAATGCCAGAGCATTTGTTTTGACTGCAGATGAAGCCAAGATCATTCCAGACGTGATAGCTGGTACGTTTTTAGTTAATGATGTATTTGATAAAGTATTATTTGACTCTGGTGCGAACCAAAGTTTTATTAATACTTCGTTTTGCAAACTTCTAAACCAGTCATTAACTAAACTACCACAAGAATGTCTAGTTGAGACAGCAAATGGAGAAACTGTTAGGATTTCTGAAATCTTGCAGGGAGCAAGAATAGAAATTTTAAATCAAAAGTTTATTGCAAACCTTTACCCAATGAATCTGGTAGGATTTGATGTCGTTTTAGGAATGGATTGGTTAATAGCCAATAAAGCCAGTATTTTATGTGATCAAAAGTCAATTCAAGTAAATTCACCAAGAGGTAAAACGATCACAATTAAAGGAGATAAACCCTCTAGGTCCACAAAATTCATCTCTGTGATGAAAACTGCAAGTTATATAAGAAAAGGTTATAGAGTGTATTTGATTTCTATAATCACTAACACTAAAGGAAAAGAACTAAAAGACATTCCAGTAGTATCTCAGTTTTCAGATGTATTTCCAGAAGAATTACCAGGACTACCGCCAGATAGAGAAGTTGAATTCAGAATTCATCTGCTACCAGGAACAGCACCGATTGCCAAAGCACCTTACCGTTTGGCACCCGCCGAAATGCAGTAACTGAAGAAACAATTAGACGAGTTGCTGGAGAAATGATTCATACAGCCAAGCTCATCGCCATGGGGAGCGCCGATATTATTCATCAAAAAGAAGGACGGATCAATGCGTATGTGCATTGACTACCGTGAATTGAACAAAGTCACGATTAAGAATCGGTACCCATTACCGAGAATCGATGTTCTGTTCGATCAACTGCAAGGAGCTCGATTTTTCTCTAAAATCGATTTAAGGTCAGGATATCATCAATTAAAGGTACAGGAAGAGGATATTCCTAAAACCGCATTCAAAACAAGGTATGGCCATTATGAATTTACTGTCATGCCATTTGGTTTAACCAATGCCCCAGCCACATTTATGGACATGATGAACCGAATATGTAAGCCATATTTGGATAAATTCATAATTATCTTTATAGATGATATTCTAATTTATTCTAAGAGTAAAGAGGAACATGCAAAGCATTTGAATGCACTTTTAAGCCTATTAAGAAAGGAAAAGCTTTACGCAAAATTTTCAAAGTGCGAGTTTTGGTTAGAACATGTACAATTTCTTGGACACTTAGTAAACCATGAAGGAATTCATGTGGATCCAACAAAGATCGAGGCGATTACTAAATGGAAAACCCTTGAGTCACCAACCGAGGTTAGAAGTTTCTTAGGATTGGCCGGTTATTATAGAAGATTTATTCGAGATTTCTCTAGAATAGCCATTCCATTAACTAAATTAACCTGCAAATCCATTAAGTTTGAATGGGGACCAAAGCAAGAAGAAGCATTTAGAATTCTTAAACAAAGATTAACTAATACACCCATATTAGCGTTACCAGAAGGAACTGAGGACTTTGTAGTCTATTGTGACGCTTTTAAGTTAGGTTATGGGTGTGTATTAATGCAACGCCAAAAGGTTATAGCTTACGCATCTAGACAACTTAAGAATCATGAAGAGAATTATTCAACCCATGATCTAGAATTAGGAGCTATAATTTTTGCCCTTAAGATTTGGAGACATTACCTTTATGGTAGTAAGTTTACCATATTCACTGATCATAAAAGTTTAAGGTATGTTTTCGGGCAAAAGGAGTTGAATATGTGACAAAGACGTTGGATGGAAATGCTTAGTGATTATGATTGTGATATCCAGTACCATGAAGGAAAAGCAAATGTAGTTGCAGATGCTTTAAGTCGAAAATATCATGAAAATCCAAAAAAGGTGCGTTCTCTTAAATTAAATCTACAAGTAGATTTAAATGATCAGATAAGAGAAGCACAAGAATCAGTAATCAATGATGATACTGAAAAATTAAAAGGTATGATTAAGGAATTAGAACAAAGAACAGATGGAATTTGGAGATTCCACAAAAAGAGAATGTGGATACCTAAATTAGGAAACCTACGTCATCATATATTAGAAGAAGCTCATAAGTCTAAGTATACGATGCATCCAGGAAGTGATAAAATGTATCAACCTATAAGTCTAAGTCTAAGTATATTAGAAGAAGCTCATAAGTCTAAGTATAAGTCTAAGGAAGAATTTCTGGTGGATAGGAATGAAAAAGGATATAGCAACCTATGTTTCTGAATGTTTAACTTGTTCACAAGTTAAAGCTGAACACCAGAAACCCTCAGGTTTATTACAGCAGTTAGAAATACCAGTATGGAAATGGGAATTGATAACAATGGATTTTGTTACCAAATTACCCAAAACAAAGAAATGTAATGATACAATCTGGGTGATTGTAGATAGGCTAACTAAGTCAGCTCATTTTCTACCAATGAAGGAAACTTTCAGTATGGAACAATTAGCTAAGTTGTATGTAAATGAAATCGTTTCTTTACATAGAATTCCTTTATCAATTGTTTCTGATAGAGATAGCCGCTTTACCTCTCATTTTTGGTCAAGTTTCCAAAAAGCCATGGGAACCAAGTTGAATCTAAGCACAGCTTATCATCCTCAAACAGACGGACAAAGCGAAAGAACAATTCAAACGATGGAGGATATGCTTAGAGCTTGTGTAATTGATTTCGGAGGTAATAGGGACGATCACTTACCTTTAATAGAATTTTCTTATAATAATAGTTATCACACAAGTATCAACGCTGCACCATTCGAAGCACTTTATGGACGAAAGTGCCGAACCCCAGTCTGTTGGGCAGAAATTGGGGAAAAGCAACTATCTGGACCTGAGATAGTACAGGAAACAACCGACAAAATCATTTAAGTCAAGGAACGACTAAAAGCAGCACGTGATCGACAGAAGAGCTATGCTGATAACCGACACAAACCCTTGGAATTTCAAGTAGGAGATAAAGTATTATTAAAAGTCTCTCCTTGGAAAGGAGTAGTAAGATTCATCAAAAGAGGAAAACTAAGTCCCAGGTATATTGGACCTTTTGAGATTATTAGAAGAATAGGACCTGTAGCCTATCAGCTACAATTGCCAGAGGAAATGGCAGGAATACATGATGTATTTCATGTATCTAATCTCAAAAAGTGTTTAGCTGATGAATCACTAGTAGTGCCTCTTAAGGACATAGAGGTAAATGAACAACTTAAGTTTGTAGAGAGGCCTCTACAGATTGAAGACAGGAAAGTCAAGAATCTCAAACATAAGAGATTAGTTCTGGTTAAAGTGAAGTGGGATTCCAAAAGAGGACCTGAGTACACATGGGAGCTTAAATCTGAAATGCAAAGGAAATATCCGCACTTGTTCCAGTAGATCTCGAGGAGGAGCTCTAAAACAAGGTGGGAGGATATAACAACCTTAAACCGATACCCTCATAATATTTCCGACACCCCAATATATTTTAAAATATCCCAAAATGTCCCAAAATACACCCCATACGTGAAAACGGGCCCCAAATACATTAAATATTATTAAAATAATTAAAAATCTGATTTTTGGTGTTTAGGCGGGCCGCGTAAAGGACCCTTAACCCTTACACGGGCCGCGTTAACTTAAAAGGTGGCGCAGCCCAGTGCGGCCACGTGGCCCAACACCCGGCAGGTCTAGTCGCTGACCCAGCTAAGCTACAGTGTTGACCAGGGTTTGACGCGGGCCGCGTAGCCCTGTGTTAACATTTTCGCGGGTCGCGTAAAAGTCAGAATCAGGCCCTATATAAGAAGGCCTCGGGATTTCATTTTCCTTCGCTCAAATCTTTTCATTCTCATCGAATTCTCTGATATTAGGCAATATAATCGGGTATTATACCCCCCCTAAATAGCGAAGTTCTACTCCGTTGTAAGTATCATAACCCCTGGATACGTATTAGATACGCTGCCCGATTGATCTAGGGTTCCGTAACGGCTGTCGTGGTTCTGCCCGACGTAGTCGTTGGAATGCCGTCTCGGGGAGAGTATTACTAATGTTAAAATGGGTTATTATACTAACGCGTGTGCATTTGTGTAAATTATAGATTGTCACCAGGAAACCCTTACGGAAAATCTAAGACAACAATGTGAGTTGATCGCTTTTTGTTAACTATTTTTACAAAACCTCATTTAATTAATTATTAATTATATATTAAACAGTGTAACACCTCGAAAATTCATGTCCAATAATGTATTGACACTTGTCATAAACTTTGAACGTGTAAAGGATTACCTTAGAAGGACTAGAGTTGACAAACAAGGAAAGTGTGTGAATATAAGGGTTCAAAATGTCAACAATGGATAAATATACTTTACAATAACCATACATGATGTTTATACCCTTAAACGAATGATTCATGGATCATACGAATCTAATTGTGAAAGAAAGTGAGAGATTACAAACTACATGGGTTAAATGTGTCGACATGTTTAAAGTATACCTCTGAGTGACCTTTTAGCAAACCCGAAAATTTGTAACGATTAATTATGCTCATTAGAATGTATGATAAAAATTTCATCAAGTTTCGTTATCGTATGAGAAAGTTATGATAGAATTCGTATATGAGGGGTTAAAAGCTTCAACGTCGAAATTTAAGACTTCTCGGTGATCGTTTGAATAACCGGGGACCTAACAAAGTTAGTTTATGACTTGGAGTCCTTAAAAGTCAAGTTTGGGGGTTACTAGTGCAAGAAAGCATCTTAAAAATCAAGTTTGGAAGTTCAGTGGCTAAATGTGTCAACTTTTAAAATGTTCTAGTGAGCTGGCCGGTCCTTACGGACCGTAAGCCTGGACCCTTACGGTCCGTAAGCCATGCCCAGATGCAGAAAATCGTTCAGTTGGGCTGTTCAGCCCATGTAACGACTTACATTGCCCTTTATCACCACCAAGAGCTGCCTAAACTAATTCTTAGGCCTTAGGGACACTTGTTAATCATCAGGGATCATGTATAGCCTTGTTTGTCATGATCTTGATGGATCAAGAACACTATATAAAGCCCCATTGTTTTCCATTTTGATCATTCATTCTCAACTCAACATCTGATCATTTATGGAGCTCAAGGCCATTCCCTAAGCATCTCTAATCATGCATTAGACCTTGGTAAGTATCCTTGACCTTCCTTAGTTGAGTTTTGCTTAGTTATTAGCTTAAAAGTCAAACCGTCGTAATTAAGGTTTGACTTATCGATTAAACATTAATGGTCCAGTGTTTAGTCAAATTGAAGGTAGTTTTAAGTTGGTATTTATGTAGGTAATAAACCCTTAGAAGGGCACCCTCTGATTCCCGCTCTAACTAGATCAAATGTCGGGTCAAAGTTGTTTATAAAAAGTCAACAGAAACATAATTTTCGAATTAACGCATAATTAGCAATGTAGAAGGCGTGTAACCTATTTTATCACTCATATAACTTGGTAATAAGTATAAGAACTGGTCTAAGCTTGTTTGATCCGACAATTTTCTGTTTAGGCTCGGTTCGGAACCGAAAGTCGCAGAACATTGACTTTTGCTTTGACTTCAGTTCTGACCCGATTTAGATGGGTTTGGAAATGCCTTAGGGTTTCCTTAGGACCAGGTTATATGATAGTATAACCCTCTGTGGTTGGATCGTTGATTGTCCGATTCGTTTACTCGTTTCCGTTAAATGCCTAATGTTGACCAATATGCCCTTTTGATCATAAAACGAGAATTTTGGAAATGTGAAAGGACAGTAATCTTTATTACTGATTTATAAACATGTCCCTAAATTTTCACATCAGTTTGAGGTCTAGATTAGGAGTTATGCTCAATGACGTAATTAGAACACTTTTTAGTAATTAAACGGCGTCATTAGCATAAAGCCTATCTAAACCCAATTTTTGACACCAAACCTTTTACCCACTGATGTAATATAATATTTTGTGATTTTTAAAGATTTTTAATTATTTTTAAACTGATCATAACCTAAGGTTATCGCCTTAATTCGGTAAATACTGATTATACCCTTTTTGTGTATAAAATGAGTTCTACATAGTATTTTGACACCAATCCAATTGCTACTGATTTTATATAATAAATAAAGTATTTTGAACTTTATAACCTAATCAGAAAACTCAGATTTCCTGTATAACCCGGAAATCGCTTAAAATGGTTTTTTACGCGTATTAAACACCTAGTATGGGTTTAAAACCATTTTGGCATATAAGGCTTATCACCAACTGATATAACCTATTAAATTAAGTTGTTTTACTGATTATTTCAGACCCGAGTCTCAGAATTTAAAATTAATCTCTTTTATAATCTTTTAAAGGACCAAAATACCCCTACGGGGCTTAAATTGAGATTAAACTCGTTTTGGGCATAATGAAAGGTGTCCTACTGATATCACAACATATTTAAGGCATATTAACTTAGGAAACCTGTATATGACTCTTATGGTTACCCGTTACGCTTCTTGCGCATTCGGTTCGGTTTATGTAACTAGTTTGCATAAATTAGCCGAAACGGGTCAAACCTTATCGTTTTTATCTCAAAATCCAGAATGTGTTTAGATTACCCATATTATACAAGCCTTCAAACTTGTCGGGTCTAAATCACATTCTATTCAGGTCTTCGCTTAATCGTGCGTACGAACCGTATCTTTATTTAAAACTAACCGGACTAAGTTTAGGCTTAATTAAAGACCCGTTAGGATTCTAATAGGTTATTAAAAACCTTCGTTCCAGAATAGGAGCCCAGTAAAAGCTATCTGTACTTGCTGATTTGATACGGCTGGGATTGAATTTATATTTAGCTCAGGTAAATACTTTTAACTTATTTTCCCTATACGGGCTTGGGGTACGGTATATACAAATACCGGTTGGTCGGGAATTGAATCTTTAATCATATGAAGGTTAAATCATTGAGATGTCCCGTTTGAAAATGTTTTGTTTGCGTAAAGCCTTTGGGGGTTAATGACCATGTCCCGGATATCCTTGGCATCATTTTACGAAATGGTCACGACCTAAGCACGGGGTGTAGCCGTACACCTGATTGATGCATATGTAAAAACTGGTAACTCACTTTAAGGTTTCAACCTTGTGGGCATTTTACCTGTGGTGTGTCTATTAATCTTTAACCCGGTCTGCGGATCGGGCTACTGAACGCATAAGGAACATGTAATTCTTTTACAAGTATTATATTCAAATAATTATCCCAAGTTATAAAATGTTTTGTGCCACGAGCATTCAAATCAATTTTATTAAACTTTCAAAATGAGTCAGTTAATTGTATTTACCAGTGTAAACTGACGTATTTTCCCAAAAAGGTTAAGTGCAGGTACTACTCGTAATAGGTTGGCCTCTCCTTAGCATCAATAAGAGTCTCGCAAGCTTGGATGCCTTAAAGTCTATTGAACAAAGTTTCTTTTTATCTTTTGATCCGCCTGTAGATCTTTTACATTCCGTTTGTAATACTTGGATATTACTTTATATTCAGATTGTAATATATTTATCTTTTGCTTTTGCTGTGCATTTATATATTGTGTTGTTTGACTATGATGATATCAACTACGTCACGATACTCCCCACCGGGCCCACCGGTAAAACGTGGAAATATTGGGGTGTGACAAACAGTGATTGAGTATTTGTAAGAATACAATTATCATGAGTATGTTGGGGTTTTGTATAGAAAATTTGTTACCACCTGGTCAAGGAGTAACATTTCCACAAGTCGGGTTCGACAGTACCATGGATGTTAATTGATATGTCTTAGAAACAAATGTAATTGCGGGATCGCCCTCAATACTGTACAATGGTTTTTATTTAAACTTGATTAAACTGGGATTCACTCACCAGTATTTCCCACTGACAAATGTTTTTAAAACACGTTTCAGGTAACAAACTGTGAAAGCCAAATAGAAGACAGCTGGACAGCACTGAAGGCTTGGAAAAGTGGCAATAAAGTTACCTAAAATAAAATAGATGTTTTTATTAATAAAATAGGATTTATTCCTATGAAAACGTGTGGCAATAAACTTGGGTTTTAACCCATTTGTTTAATGTTATAAAAATGTGGTATTTTACTCTAATCAATGTTTCCTAACTACGGTCCTGATGAAAATTTCCGCTGCCAAATTAGACAATACGAGATACCACCGAAACTGGCTCGCGGCCGCCCGCTCCTGGGGATCAGGGATCGGGGGGTTGCGACATTAGGTCAAGAACACGATTCCACAAACACTAGAACAATAATCAGCAAGCTTACACACTCACACACACACACTCTAATTCACAAGAACACAAGATTTATAGTGGTTCGATCAAGTTTGATCAACATCCACTCTCCACAACAAGTTTTCCTTGTATTAGGTGCTTAAAAAGTTTACAGTACATGAAGAGAAGTATTTATATGGGTTACAATTAGGGTTGTTGACTTTTCTACATAAACAGAGAATACTCCTGCTAGCTGCAGAAGGAGTGTAACACAAAACACCCCTGCTAGATTGCTAGGTGCAGAAGGAGTGTAACAACACCCCTGCTAGTCAAATCCTCCACAACCCAACAATCTCCCACTTGGAGGCTTTGACTACTTCAAACTGCACTCCATGCAACTTCATATTCATAAGTACCTCTGTAACCTCTTCATCTTTACCAGTTGTGGGTGGCCTTCTCATCAGTTAACCTGAAGGCCAATTGAAGCTATGCAAAGCTTCAAATTCTCTAAGGTGGCAACCTTAGTCAACATATCTGCGGGATTTTCAGTTCCTTTGATCTTCTTTAACTTCAGAGTGCCATAACTGACTTGATCTCTGATAAAGTGATATCTCAACTGTATATGTTTCGTCTTCGAATAGAAGACAGGGTTCTTTGCAAGGTGTATTGCACTTTGATTGTCACGGAACAGTGCACAATCAACTTGTTCCTTGCCAAGCTCATTGAGAAAACTCTTCAACCAAATAAGCTCTTTGCTTGCTTCTGCAACTTCCATATACTCCGCTTCTGTGGTTGATAGTGAACACTTTTCTGAAGTTTGGACATCCAACTTACAGCAGTGCCTCCCACTGTAAAGACATACCCTGTGGTGCTTTTGAATGACTCTTTACACCCACCAAGGTCCGCATCCGCAAAACCCTTCAGAATAACCTCTTTCCTCTTAAAATGCAATGCCACTTTGGAAGTTCCTTTCAAATATCTTAGCAGCCATTTAACTGCTTCCCAATGTTCTCTTCCCGGATTGGACATAAACTGACTAACAACTCCCACTGCATGAGCAATATCTGGTCTCGTGAATACCATTGCATACATGAGACTACCAACTGCAGATGCATATGGAACTTTAGTCATTCCTCTGAATCATTACTAGAATCATCCTCCAAGCTCCCACTGTCGCTTGACTCATCCCCATTTTCTGGAATGTCGACTGAAGCTTCTTTTCTGGTCTCACCACTTTCGAATTCAACATATTCTTTTTGAACTTCTGGTTCTTTGGTGTTTCTGTCTTTGTATAAGTCGTTTTCATTGAAGATGACATTTTTGCCTCTGATTACTTTTCTGCCTTCATTATCCCAAAGCCTGTAACCCATCTTTTCTGACCCATAACTAATGAATGTGCACTTCTTGGACTTTGAGTCTAACTTATCCCTGTCACCATCTTCTAACAAATCGTAAGCACTACAACCAAAGACTTTTAAGTGTTCGAGACTTACTTCATTTCCTTGCCACATTTCTTTTGGCAATTTGAAACCCAAGGGAACGGATGGTGAACGGTTAATTAAGTAGGCTGCAGTGTTAACTGCATCTGCCCAGAATGTTTTGGGCATCCCGGCATTCAACCTCATGCTTCTTGCCCTCTCATTCAGTGTTCTGTTCATTCTCTCAGTTACACCATTCTGCTGAGGAGTTCCTGGAACCGTCTTGATCATCTTTATCCCTTTCTTGGCACAATAGTCAATAAACTGCTTGCTTATGTATTCACCACCATTGTCCGACTTTAAGCACTTTACCTTCAAATTAGTTTCATTTTCAACAGCAGATTTCCATATCTTAAAAGCATCAAATACATCAGATTTATGTTTAAGAAAATAGACCCATACCTTGCGTGTTGAATCATCGATGAAGGTAACATAGTATCTCGAGCCTCCTAAATATGAAACTGATGTTGGTCCATATACATCCGAGTGAACAAGCTCCAGCTTTTGAGCTTTCGGTGTCCTCCCTGTTTTCACAAAAGTGACTCTCTTTTGTTTACCAAAGACACAAGATTCACAGAATTCAGTTTCCACTTTCTTCAAGTCTGGAAACTTCCCTTTCTGAGCCAACATCTTCAATCCCTTCTCGCTCATGTGTCCGAGTCGATTGTGCCATAAAGTATATGGACTCGAACTGGTGGTCATGGAATGAACACCTTCGGCATGAATCTCTGCCATGTATAGAGTGCCTTGCTTCTTTCCTTTGGCAATTACTAAGTTGCCTTTGATCATCGGCTAAACGAACTTTACCAAAGTTACCTGTTCGTAGATTCTTGACCATATATGGGCATGAGATAGCAGGGAAAGAAGCACCAGAATCCAAAATCCAGGATTCTACTGAGTTCTCAACACAACATATGAGAGCATCTCCTGATTCTTCAGAGACTACACTGTTTACTTCTTTCTTTGCAGCTGGTTTTGTACATTGGCTTCTAAAGTGACCTTTTTCTTTGCAGTTCCAACATTCAATGTCTTTTCTGTTCTTTGAATGCCCCCTTTTTCTGGACTTTGATCTACCTCGATTAGTTCCTCTATCGTTTTTTCTTCCTCTACTTTCTGTGTGCAATAAAGAACTTGAACTGGAAGTTTCATTATTGCTTCTATGTCTGATATCATCATTTATAATCAAGTCACGAATACTCTCAAAAGTGAGTTTGGTAGTGCCGGATGCACTACTAACAGTTGTGACTGTGCCTGACCAACTTTCGGGCAATGATGATAAAAGGAGGAGCGCTTGTACTTCATCATCAAACTTTATTTCAACTGAGGCTAAACGAGAGATAATCGAGTTGAACTCGTTTATGTGAGAGGTAACCGACATGCCTTCCTTCATCTTGGTGTTAACCAATTGTCGGATAAGGAATACTTTGTTTGAAGCAGATGGTTTTTCATACATGTTGGACAAAGCTTTCAATACACCGTAAGTAGTTGTTTCATTGACAATGTTATACGCAACACTCTTTGCCAAAGAAAGCCTAACCACACCCAAGGCTTGTCTATCCAACAACTTTCATTCTTCATCATACATGTCATCGGTTGCTGTCCCAACATAGGCATATGCAAACCCTTTTGATACAACAAATATTCTATTTGCATTCTCCAAAATCCATAATCACTACCATCAAACTTGTCAATCTTGATTTTACTATCTTCTGCCATTTTAACGAACAATTATCAATTTGCTACAAACTAAACGAATTTGTACTGCTAAATGATAATTATACTAGCAGAAGCAATAAACGGAAACAAACACTTATCTGTTTCAGGCTTTAAAATGACGATTGAACAAATAATGATAGCTGATGAGATCCTTGTCAAAGGACCCTTAACCCTTACACGAGCCGCGTAAAGGACCCTTAAACCTTACACGGGCCGCGTAAAGGACCCTTAACCCTTACACGGGCCGCGTTAACTTAAAAGGTGGCGCAGCCCAGTGCGGCCACGTGGCCCAACACCGGCAGGTCTAGTCGCTGACCCAGCTAAGCTACAGCGTTGACCAGGGTTTGACGCGGGCCGCGTAGCCCTGTGTTAACATTTACGCGGGCCGTGTAAAAGTCAGAATCAGGCCCTATATAAGAAGGCCTCGGGATTTCATTTTCCTTCGCTCAAATCTTTTCATTCTCATCGAATTCTCTGATATTAGGCAATATAATCGGGTATTATACCCCCCTAAATAGCGAAGTTCTACTCCGTTGTAAGTATTATAACCCCTGGATACGTATTAGATACGCTGCCCGATTGATCTAGGGTTCCGTAACGGCTGTCGTGGTTCTGCCCGACGTAGTCGTTGGAATGCCGTCTCGGGGAGAGTATTACTAATGTTAAAATGGGTTATTATACTAACGCGTGTGCATTTGTGTAAATTATAGATTGTCACCAGGAAACCCTTACGGAAAATCTAAGACAACAATGTGAGTTGATTCGCTTTTTGTTAACTATTTTTACAAAGCCTCATTTAATTACTTATATATTAAACAGTGATTGAGTATTTGTAAGAATACAATTATCATGAGTATGTTGGGGTTTTGTATACAAAATTTGTTACCACCTGGCCAAGGAGTAACATTTCCACAAGTCGGGTTCGACAGTACCATGGATGTTAATTGATATGTCTTGGAAACAAATGTAATTGCGGGATCGCCCTCAATACTGTACAATGGTTTTTATTTAAACTTGATTAAACTGGGATTCACTCACCAGTATTTCCCACTGACAAATGTTTTTAAAACACGTTTCAGGTAACAAACTGTGAAAGCCAAATAGAAGCCAGCTGGACCACACTGAAGGCTTGGAAAAGTGGCAATAAAGTTACCTAAAATAAAATAGATGTTTTTATTAATAAAATAGGATTTATTCCTATGAAAACGTATGTACTACGAACTTGGGTTTTAACCCATTTGTTTAATGTTATAAAAATGTGGTTTTTTACTCTGATCAATGTTTCCTAACTACGGTCCTGATGAAAATTTCCGCTGCCAAATTAGACAATACGAGATACCACCGAAACTGGCTCGCGGCCGCCCGCTCCCGGGGATCAGGGATCGGGGGTTGCGACATTAGGTCAAGAAAACGATTCCACAAACACTAGAACAATAATCAGCAAGCTTACACACTCACACACACACTCTCTAATTCACAAGAACACAAGATTTATAGGGGTTCGATCAAGCTTGATCTACATCCACTCTCCACAACTAGTTTTCTTTGTATTAGGTGCTCAAAAAGTTTACAGTACATGAAGAGAAGTATTTATATGGGTTACAATCAGGGTTGTTGACTTTTCTACATAAACAGAGAATACTCCTGCTAGCTGCAGAAGGAGTGTAACACAAAACACCCCTGCTAGATTGCTAGGTGCAGAAGGAGTGTAACAACACCCCTGCTAGTCAAATCCTCCACAACCCAACAATCTCCCACTTGGAGGCTTTGACTACTTCAAACTGCACTCCATGCAACTTCATATTCATAAGTACCTCTGTAACCTCTTCATCTTTACTAGTTGTGGGCGGCCTTCTCATCTGTTAACCTGAAGGCCAGTTGAAGCTATGCAAAGCTTCAACTTCTCTAAGGTGGCAACCTTAGTCAACATATCTGCGGGATTTTCAGTTCCTTTGATCTTCTTTAACTTCAGAGTGCCATAACTGACTTGATCTCTGATAAATTGATATCTCAACTGTATATGTTTCGTCTTTGAATAGAATTCAGGGTTCTTTGCAAGGTGTATTGCACTTTGATTGTCACAGAACAGTGCACAATCAACTTGTTCCTTGCCAAGCTCTTTGAGAAAACTCTTCAACCAAATAAGCTCTTTGCTTGCTTCAGCAACTGCCATATACTCCGCTTCTGTGGTTGATAGAGCAACACTTTTCTGAAGTTTGGACATCCAACTTACAGCAGTGCCTCCCACTGTAAAGACATACCCTGTGGTGCTTTTGAATGACTCTTTACACCCACCAAGGTCCGCATCCGTAAAACCCTTCAGAATAACCTCTTTCCTCTTAAAATGCAATGCCACTTTGGAAGTTCCTTTCAAATATCTTAGCAGCCATTTAACTGCTTCCCAATGTTCTCTTCCCGGATTGGACATAAATTGACTAACAACTCCCACTGCATGAGCAATATCTGGTCTCGTGAATACCATTGCATACATGAGACTAGCAACTGCAGATGCATATGGAACTTTAGTCATTTCTTCTTTGTCTTCATCTGATTTGGGTGACTGAACTTTAGAAATCTTAAAGTGACTTCCCAAATGTGTGCTTCTGATCTTGGCATCTTTAAGGCTGAATCTCTCTAACACTTTCTCAATGTACTTCTCTTGAGAGAGTGTCAAAGAACCATCTTCTTTGTTTCTGAAAATACTCATCCCGAGTATTTGGTTTGCAGCTCCCAAGTCTTTCATCTCAAATTCTTCAGACATTTGTTTCTTTAACTTCTTGATTTCTGCCATGTCTGAACCGACAATTAACATATCATCCACATAGAGTAGTAGAATGATATAAGAACCCTTAAACTTCTTAATGTAACAACAATGGTCATTTTCACATCTCTTATAACCAACTCTTCCCATGAAGTTATCAAACTTCAAGTACCATTGTCTGGGCACTTGTTTCAGACCATACAAACTCTTCTTCAATTTACACACCAAGTTTTCTTTGCCTTTAACCTGAAAACCTTCTGGTTATGTCATGTAGATGTCTTCTTCTAGGTCACCATGTAGAAAAGCTGTCTTGACATCTAGCTGCTCTAGATGTAAGCCTTCTGCTGCTACAATACTGAGAACAAGTCTGATGGTAGTCATCTTCACCACTGGAGAGAGTATTTCATTGAAATCAATTCCCTCTTTCTGTTGAAATCCCTTGACTACTAATCTTTCTTTGTACCGTTTGGTACCATCATGTTCATCCTTGACCCTGAAAACCCATTTGTTCTGAAGAGCCTTCTTCCCAGATGGAAGCTTTGTCAAATACCAAGTCTTGTTCTTCTCAAGCGACTTCATTTCATCTTTCATTCTTCATCATACATATCATCGGTTGTTGTCCCAACATAGGCATATGCAAACCCTTTTGATACAACAAATATTCTATTTGCATTCTCCAAAATCCATAATCACTACCATCAAACTTGTCAATTTTGATTTTACTATCTTCTGCCATTTTAACGAACAATTATCAATTTGCTACAAACTAAACGAATTTGTACTGCTAAATGATAATTATACTAGCAGAAGCAATAAACGGAAACAAACACTTATCTGTTTCAGGCTTTAAAATGACGATTGAACAAATAATGATAGCTGATGAGATCCTTGTCAAAGTTGAGGGTCTCTTCTAGCAAATAAGGGAAACTTGATTCCCTTAAAGAAAGACAAAAAAAAAGAACGTATGGTTCTCTTCTTCTTCTTCCTTCCAGCGACCTGCTCCCACAGAACAAAAAAAAACTTCTTTTTCCTTCTGAAATCCGACGAACCTCAAGCAAAATCGAAACCCTAGACCTTCGGTTTTGAAACCCTAGATGCGATTTCCAGCAAGTATGGTCTTTAATTTGGAACCCTAGGCGGCGGCAGATGTGCTAGCGGCGAGAAGATGAACAGCGGCGGCGGCGGCTACTGGGTTTCTGAAACCCTAGTCGCGATTTGCAGGTATCTTCTTCATCACATCTGTTGCTACTAGTTTGTGCGAATCAATCGAGTGCCTGTGCTCTGATACCAGTTGTTAGGTCAAGAACACGATACCACAAACACTAGAACAATAATCAGCAAGCTTACACACTCACACACACACTCTAATTCACAAGAACACAAGATTTATAGTGGTTCAATCAAGCTTGATCTACATCCACTCTCCACAACTAGTTTTCTTTGTATTAGGTGCTCAAAAAGTTTACAGTACATGAAGAGAAGTATTTATATGGGTTACAATTAGGGTTGTTGACTTTTCTACATAAACAGAGAATACTCCTGCTAGCTGCAGAAGGAGTGTAACATAGAACACCCCTGCTAGATTGCTAGGTGCAGAAGGAGTGTAACAACACCCCTGCTAGTCAAATCCTCCACAACCCAACACACAATCGTAAAGTGTTGGGTTATTTTTGCCCATGAGAAAGCCCAACCTATCTCTAGTTACATGGGTTATATTATTATTATTATTATTATTATTATTATTATTATTATTATTATTATTATTATTATTATTATTATTACTAGTGTTATACCACAACCGCGCGTTGCGGCGGAGAATCACGGGTCAAGACTTCACGTGTCTAGCAGTAAATTTGGTTACGCGAGTGTTGTACATCAGAAAAACCATCTATTATTCCTATATGGTTTAGACTTTAGACCATGGTGGCCGGAACTACATACAAACATTGTATCATTAATGTATTTGATAGGATTAAGTTGCAACAAAGTCATAATAGTTAAATCAGTTTCTTAGCCATTCGTTGGGCGCACCATGAACCTGTTGCATCAGGCATTTGTTAAGCAGCTACAATAGTTCGTGGGGCGCGCCATGAACCTGTTATATCCGGCATATGTTAAGGAGCTACAATAGCTGGTTTTCACTCGCAAGTGTATCTTGGATTATTCGTTAATAAATTCACACATGTATGTTAAAAATGATAATCTTTCCACTGCTGTCATTACTTTGACGTCTTTGTATATTGACCATAGGCTGTTATGTTGCTTCTCTTCCATAGTTGTTGGCTCCTTCGTTTCAGCACCTTCTCATAACCAACATTTACGTGTAAATAATCACGTGGTAGGCAAAACTATGCTCGTGACAAGCCCGCTAACTCGTGCTATAACAACTTCAAAACTTTACCATGTGGCGAATCAAGTCGACCACATGGTTAATTCAAATACACCAACAAAAAACCATCATGTCAGACTAAAACAAAGATCGGTGGTGCGATTTGAAGGTCTGATGATGGATGGATAGTTAGAAGGCATACATGTAACCTCATTCTCTCAAAGTTGTTCAATGCAATGCCAGCTTTAGTTTTAAAAATGTTGGACCTGTTGCAGAACAAAAAACACAGATCAACTGGCATTTTCTACGAAGAGGTAGTGGTGGCACAGTAGACGGGTCAAGTAATGGGTAGGTTCGGGTTGGGTACAACAAATTAATGACATGCTGACAACCTTCAACCAGTCTGACCCGTTTCAGTTTCACCCAATGCATTTTATCTACAAAGTACTCGCCATCATACATGTCATCGTTTCTTCATAACCATGTAATCACACATAAGTTTAATTCTTATAACATTTTATTTCTGCACATATATGTTCACTGTTGACATTTTTTCATAATATCAACTACCATTTCTTTATATCCTGTCATAAATAAACACTATAAATTTTTAAAAAGAGTAATAAAAATGCTAAAAAACACCAACTTTTGTAACATCAAGTTGACATTTTTTCATAACCATGTAATCACACATAAGTTTAATTCTTATAACATTTTATTTCTGCACATATATGTTCACTGTTGACATTTTTTCATAAGATCAACTACCATTTCTTTATATCCTGTCATAAATAAACACTATAAATTTTTAAAGAGTAATAAAAATGCTAAAAAACACCAACTTTTGTAACATCAAGTGAGTGGGAACAAAGTTGTTGGATTATTCGGGTTTGTTTACGGGTCACGGGTCGACACGTTATCGGGTCACGCGGGTCATGGAGTCAAGCATCAAGTCGGGTCGCGGGTTTGACCGGGTTACGGGTCAAATAAGGAGCTAAAACCGGTAGATTGTTGACTGAATTAAGTGGTGTGATGAAAAAGAAAAGGAGTACGTGGGTCGTTCAATGCACGTTGTTTAGAAGTCCGATTCTTTAGGATAAAGATTAGTTTATATTGTTTTTTTTATTCCCACGTTCGTTTTGTAAAGGCTATTTAAAGCCATGTTTCTGTGAATATTGAATAACCCTTTTCATTCAAAATAACCTTCTGTCCATTACATACATAATTGTGAGTGTGTATTTTGGGGCCTGAAACCAACATTTGGTATCAGAGCCTAGGGCTCGTGAGGAAGGAGACGCCGGTTTGAGAGTCGGTTTTGAGAAAGTGTGTAGCCCTTGGCTGCGGGGCAAACGCAGCAGAAGGAAACCGAGTTGCGGTGTGCAAGAATGGCTGTTTCAGGAGTAGTAACAGCGGTAGACGGAGTTGGCGTGGTGTTTCGGTCGGCCGTTGTTGTGGTAGACGTACCAGTAAAGACGACGGGGGTGACCGGTGATAAACACTTGTGTTCCGTGGCTGTTAGTAGTGATGAAGGGAAAAGAGAACGAAGAAAGGTGAGACGAAAGAAATAGTTCGCAGACCGATGCCGGCGAGTAGAACAAAGCCATAATTGATCGGTGGCTTGAAAGAAAGACCGAAGAACTCGCCAGGAAGACCGTAGGTGTGAGCCAGAGACCGACGGCTTGAAGAAAAGCAGACCGAGACCGAGGTAACCGAGACCGGTGGTTGCCTAAGAAAGACCGAAATAAGCTTTTCTTGAAGAAAGCTTAGACCGAAAGACCGAGACTGTGAACCAAGACCGAGATTGAAGAGGTTCACATCAGACCGAGAAGAAAGACCGAGTGAACAAAAACCGAAAAAGTTCACAATAGACCGAGTCGTGAACCGAAGACCGAAAGTGTTCACGTTAAAAAAGAAAGAGAAGACCGAAACTAGAGTAAGATCCGAACCATGTGTGGTTCGTAGCAAGAGTTGCAAGTGTGGTGGACTTGATTTGGGTTGAACCGAGAAGATATTGGACGTGTCCGAGTGATGGTTCGAGAAAGCGATCCGGCGCTGCGGTGAAGGCGTAAACAAACACCGATTAAGGGGGTGATTGTTGGATTATTCGGGTTTGTTTACGGGTCACGGGTCGACACGTTATCGGGTCACGCGGGTCATGGAGTCAAGCATCAAGTCGGGTCGCGGGTTTGACCGGGTTACGGGTCAAATAAGGAGCTAAAACCGGTAGATTGTTGACTGAATTAAGTGGTGTGATGAAAAAGAAAAGGAGTACGTGGGTCGTTCAATGCACGTTGTTTAGAAGTCCGATTCTTTAGGATAAAGATTAGTTTATATTGTTTTTTTTATTCCCACGTTCGTTTTGTAAAGGCTATTTAAAGCCATGTTTCTGTGAATATTGAATAACCCTTTTCATTCAAAATAACCTTCTGTCCATTACATACATAATTGTGAGTGTGTATTTTGGGGCCTGAAACCAACAAAAGTGCAAAAAGCGTTATGATTCCATTTTAGCGACAACCATGGTTTGTTACTTAGTTGTAGTTAAATGTGAAGAAAAATATACCTCATAGATCTAATCTAAACCAAAAAGATTGTCGTATGTGGTATGCCTTATTCAGCAAGTAGATAAAACCCAAAATCAGAGTTTAAGTCCTCTTCTTACCATATTCATTATTCTCACCAAGTACATGTAGTCATGACCCCTGAACTAATTACACTTGCCAGTCAAAATCCCCCTGCATAAATCCCATTTTTGGTTTGATAAGTAAGACTATTCACATCTGTGTTTTCTTTAAAATATTGTCGCATAAAAATCAACCATTTATTAAAAAAAACTAAAGAAAACAAAAGAAGCACAGAAAATAACATGGCATTCAAGTGAAAGAATATACCTGGTTTTAAAGGGTGGATAATTTCCATTTTCATCTGCAAAATGCCAATAAAAACAAAGCATTACAACACATCCACTTTCATGAAAATACAAACTGACCAAACTGAATATATACAATCCGAGGTTAACGATTTAAGTTTTGTAAATTGTACTGAGAGCTTAACATTTATATAATTTTATTTTCTTACTTTAGAAATTTAAAGTTATGTCAAGCACGTAACATGTTATTTTTTGTTAAATTAAAAAAAAAAATTATAGCAATACCAAGAGGTGGGCAAAAAAATCGATTTGAAAAAAACAAAAACCGAACCGGGTTATAAAAAAACCAGTTTTTGGAAAATCAGTTTCAATCCGATTCGACCCGGCGGTTTGTAACCGGTTTTTTTGTCCCAACCCGGTTTATAAACCGAACCGAACTGTTAACCAAAAGTACCATACTCAAATTAAAGAGGATAAAATGCTCGTTTTTAAAGTGTATTGTTTTTTAAATATTAACGTATAAAAAAGTTATTGCTGTTCAAAAAACAATGAGGGAAGTTGGTTACCTTTAAAGAATTGTTGTATTTACTTAAACTTCTAAAAAAATAATGTATAGTTACTTTTATTTTTCTCCAAATATGTATTATAATATTGTAAAAATATATTAATACAAAACCGTCATAACCGAACCATGAAAACCAGCCGGTCCAAAACTGTAGTAAGCAATTCGTCCTGAATTTTTCTTCAAAAACAGCTGAACCGGGTGTGCTTAAAGTCCAGTTCAGACTTCAGATTACTAACCTTGCCACGGGATGTATATCAAACATCACATTATTATCAATTTGCATGTAAATTCATATCCATGGTGCTTCATCATGAAAATTTTTGGGAATTTTTTTTTATGACATCCTTGGTTTTAAACCGTGTGAAGCGCACAAAGCGACAAAGTCTAAAACCGAGGGGCGAAGCGAAAAAGTGGCAAGCTTTTCGTATGCGAGGCACAAAGAGATTATATATTTTTTCATTATCTATTCCCAACCTAAAAAAAGCATGATGTACCACAATCCACTGCACAAAAATATGGCATGTACATGAGGCACACACCTCAAAGTCGATTTTTCACAAAAAAAAAACGCGCCTCTGCGCTTTCTATAAAACTTCACCTCATGTTGCATAATGCGCTGAGGTGTTGAGCCTAGGTGTGCTTTTTAAACTAAGATGACAACCCTACCATTCAATGCACATTCATCTATGATTCTATTCTATTCCACTTTATCATAAACTCAAGCTAAATATTCAACTCGCCCCGGAATATATATCAAACCACTTCCTTGGCTAAAATTGACACCTGGATTATAACTCCGAATTAAGTCTGAACTAAGATTCGCTGCATATGAAATCGGCTCCAGAGTCTCCCCCGGACGAAGAGGATAAGTCAACAACAAACCATAATCCTTTGAAATCTTACGATTTCCACACGAACAATAAACCGTCACATTAACATTAGCCGTATCAAGTAATCTATGAGAATCATAACTATTAAACCTCTGAATCCAGTCTTCAGTTGTCAAATTAGCATACCTCTCTTGTGCAATCGTTTCATACGTATCCCCAGTTCTAAGATTGTAGTTGAACACATGTCCTAAGAACTTGCCGTTGATACAATCACAACGGAACGGCAGGATTCTTCCTCAAGTTCTTCCAGTGATTAATTAGAAGGCTCACTTCCATTTATAGAACTTAGCCCAACTTGCGGTCTGCTCATATAATGTAATATATGTGTGGGCGCTCGGGGGGGCAAAAGCAAAAGTGCACTAATTTTTAACGTTATTTTACTAATTTCGTGAAAATAACGTTAAAAAGAGGGGATCGTTAATCAGGCATCATGTGGTGGCGTTGATAGCCGAAAGACAAGGGGGTACATGCACCAATTGGCGTTTGTCTCAATTGCTGAGTGTTATGTGCCTTATGTCCAAGGCTTGATGCAAAACCACAAATCGAGCCGGGGGTCTCATTGGAAGCAGCCTCTCTATTCCTACGGGGTAGAGGTAAGGCTGTCTACATCCCACCCTCCTCAGACCCTACCTTAGCTTTGCTATAGGTGGGATATACTGAGTACGATGATGATGATGATGATGACTTCCATTTATAGAACTAAGCTCTTCATAGCTTGAAGAGATTATATTATGCCTTCGATGCAGAGGGATTGAAGCAGGCGCACGACTTATAGTTGTTGCAGCTGCAGCCCGCTCCGGGACCTGTAACATAATTATAACACATATTTTAGTGATAATCTGCATGATCTTTGCTTGAGTAAATACATTTGATCAACTACAATTGTTATTGATTTTAAATACAAATCAAAACCGTGTTTATATAGCCTTTGAGCACTCGGTAATATTTCTCCTTTGTGGAGCTTAGCTTAAAGAAGAGATTGTTAAAAGTTAAAACCACAACATACACAGTTCCTGTTAGAAGCTACCAATGCCCAATCCCCTTACCTCCAAAATACCAATTAAATACCGACAAAACCTAATTACACAATGATGAAGCTTTACACAATCTATCTGAGTCACCCAGTTGCATATCAGAGCGTGTATAACTTTAATCAAACAACTCACTAACAAAAATCATATAGTTAAGTTACATACTAAACCTAACAGTTAAACATGCGTACATTTTCACTGATAATCATCATGAACTGTTATTACACAGAGCTAGTTAGATCGAAACAGACTCAATCTATATCTGATAATAGAGAAACTAAATGAACAGTGAATGTGGTGTTGTTGTGATCTGATTGGACTATTTAGAGATTAAGTTACCTCAGGACGATCGGAATTCGACGGAAGAAAACCGAGAGATCTTGCGGAACAGACTGAACAGATAAGCTTCTCGACGAGCATCGAAAAGTCCATACCGCTGCCGTCTTCGTCGCCGCCGGTCGGTCCGCCATCTTTGTTCCCCCAATGTTAATCCATCTCCTCTGAAGCGTCTGACACTCCTCGAAACCCTAGAAGCCTCTGTCATCAGCCGGATACCACCACCGTCGTCAACCTCAACTCCTCTCTCTGTATCTAGATACTGAGAAAACAACATGTGTTTGAGGATTAAGTTTAGAAGAAAGAAAAAAAGTATGAGTGACACGTGTTTGGGAGCGATGATGAGGCCAACATCTCTAAATAGTCCAATCAGATCACAACAACACCACATTTACTGTTCATTTAGTTTCTCTATTATCATATCAGATATAGATTATTATTATCATAATATTTATTTATGGTGATAAATCTCTTGTGGGCCATAGCTTTGAACAAGACCAAAATAATATTGTGAATTTGTTTTGGTGGGCTTGCAGACGAACAGACGAACAAAGGTTTTTTTGTGAACCTTCTGAGAAAAAGAAATAGAGTTTACTTTCTTTGTGGTTTTGGCTCCTGACTTGAAGACGAACAGACGAACAAAGAAGAAAAATCAAGAGTTTTGTTCTTGGGTCTTTTGTGAAGATAAGAGACGTATCAGAGATCGTTAATTCCTCGTTTGGTGATACCTCTTACTTGCTTATTTGTTTTGTTTATATTCCATATATGAGAAATTAGTTTGTACCAAGTATATGATGATTTTGTATGCCTTTAGTTTTACCTAGGGAAGACTTTGTATTGCTATTATTGGTGATAGTGGATTTTAAGCGGCTCTAGTGGCCCCGTGGTTTTTACTCTCCTTTTTTAGAGGTTTTCCACGCTAAAATTCGGTGTCTCTTTATTATTACTTTTATACCTATTTGTTTGCATCCTCACAGGTTCATTCGAGTTGGGAAAATATTTGGTCAAACGAAGTTTGCTTCCGCGTTTTAGTTTACCGTTTGAGACCGGGTTGCGTGTTTTTCCCATCACAAAGAGCATACGTGCCAGCGCAAAAAACACAAGCACATTGTTAGAAATTTGGTTGGGCCTTCTTGATAGGTTGGAAAAGAAAGTGCCCTTAAGGCATACGAACTTAAACATTAGATAGTCGCCACCCGACATGGAACTTCAGGGTCCAAGTACTACGCCAAGTTTCGGTCTTTATAGGATGAATCACAATATGTTTAGCATGTCCCTAATTGTTCTTGTATAGGTTGTTCTTATGGACTCAGCAAAACGTTCATGGAATACAAGAGAAAGAAAAACTCCAAGAGTTTCTCATGGGGTTGGATGTCGGTTTTTTTTTTTTTTTTTTTTGTGATGAGAACCGCCGACGATATTGAACATGCATACTCATTTTTTTGACCGTGATGACAGTGGCGAAGCTTGAGATTTCCGACGGAGGGTCGAAAATGTATATATCCAAAAATTTCTATAGAACCGGGGGGGTCGAAAACGTATATACCAAAAAAAATTTATGCGGAAGGTACATATATAACACTACTGAGCGAAAAGTTCAGGGGTCGGGCCCCCCTTCTAACCTGCGCCACTGCGTGATGATATTGAACATGCAATTACTTACTACCCATTTTTTAATGTTTGTTTTTGTGTTGAAATAATCATTTTTTGGAGTTCTTGATTGTCCAATGGTGTGGCTAGTGGTTTTATTTGTTTCTTGTTGGAAGGGGCGGTGGGTGAAGGTGGGTGGTGGTGGTGGGTGGCAGCTGGGAGATGGAGATGGAGGTGGAGGTGGGTGGTGGGTTGTGGTGGATAGCTAAAAGCGTAAAAGAGATCGGTTTTTACAAATAGTCCCTGAATAATAATTATTTACAAAATAGCCCTTGAAAGATGAAATGACAAGAATACCCTCATGTGCAAGGCACATGATAGTATTTAACCAAAAAATCTAACTAAGTTAGGACTAAAGGATATACCGTGCAAGATTTTGAAACATTAAGTACAGAAATCGTCAACTTTTGTGGCAAAGGATACCGCCTGCAAAAGGGTGTTAACGTAAAGGACAAACCTTGTGATTTACTCAAAGGTTTATTTATAGGTTTTATAATTAAAAAACAGAAGAAAAAAAACCCGGGTAAGATGTTCAAATTGTCCCTGAATTAACACTTAATTTACACAGTGTTAGTGATTTTGATGGAGATGACAATAAAACGCAGACATCAGGGACTCAAATGCACAAAAAAATTATTTTGGATGGAACAAACAAATTTTACCAAACATCAGGGACGATTTTGGCATTTTACTCTAAATATTATTAAATTTTGTAAGTTATAGTTTCACCCCTTCTACTTTAAATACTATACGATTTTAGCCAATTTATTTAACTTGATTTACCTCCCATAACGCACTTATCTTTTTTGTTTAAGTTGAGTACACGACTGTGTTAAATAAATTTTTCTCGAAAACGTTCATGTTTAAACTTTGTTGAATTTTTTTATTCAATATAATACCGCAACGAACCGAACAACAAAAGAGTTACTACAAATTCAAGCAATTTTGACATGGAAAAAATTAATAAATAAAAACTTTGATATTAAGATACAAGAAATCCAAATTTCTATAGAACATACTGAGGAGTATAATGCATGATCATAAACAAATGCAGCAGGCTGAAACAATGGTTGTGGCATGCAAGCGGGATGCTGGGTGACTGACAGCCCCGCATTAGTAGAATGGACATAGAAGGGGCGAAGGCGAGCACGGATGGACCGGCACCGTGAGCTGATGTGGAGAACACCACGCCGAGGCGGGGAGAACACCCTGACATGTAAACGTTTTTGTCCTTTTCTATTAAAAAGTTAATCTATCAAATATGATTATTTACAAGACTATGTTCTTACAAGAATTTGAAATAAAAAGACTTTGGAGGCTATAAGTTGAATAAACTTTGGATGACTTTCAGCTTTCAGCCTGTTAACCCATTTCCCCTTTAGCTAAGATTTTTTTATTTGTTCTATTGACTTGTTAGGGATAAACAATAATCCAAATTGATTATTCAATTGATTTAATTTGTGTGTAATTAGCCAAACTTGGTCACTAACACAGCTGTACTTTATTGTAGTCGAAGAATCGCGCTCATGGTTCCCATTGGGGCGTCTAGTTTCTTTTTTATGCAGACTACACTGGCTTGTTTTCACTTCTAATGTAAAACTCTTTTTAGTAATTGATTTTTGAAACCACTGAACTTGGTTTTGTTATATGGTCTCAAAATACTACAGTTGCAAAAGTATCAATAACCTATGTAATTTGCAAGAATTTTGTAACGTCCGTATCAATTTATCAAGATTTTAATAAAAGATACACATTTTAAGTGCTAAAATGTGACTTTACAAAAACTTGTTATACTAACATTCCCATATGTTTACAACATTTCAAAAGCATGTTTATAAATGTTTACATAATTCACTTTTAGCAAAACAACTCAAATTTTGACGCGGAAGCTTCATTTAACGTGTGTTCGGTTCTTGCTCGCCACTTGATCTTCATCCGGGACTCTCGACATTTACCTATGATCAAAACCAACTTAGAAGTCAGTTTTGATAGTTAAATAACAAGTACAACAAGGTAATTGGGTCAAATAATCGAAATAAACAAAATAAACAAGATTTTCAATATTTTAGGTCGTCGCCGCGCGCGACGGCAAAAGGCATTGGCCGTGGCCGTGGCGCGACGCCACGATCCCAATTTGACAGACTGTGTGCAGCTGGTGCTGCATATTCCCAGCATAACCCGATTTCACGGAAACGAGCATAACTCTCTCGTTTTTAATCCGTTTTACCCGATTCTTTTTCCTACGCGCTCGTAATTTAATTCTCCATCTTATGGAATTAAAATCCAACATCCGGATTAACAAAATTTCAGACTTTTAAGTCTTCAACTTATTACCCTTTTTACCAAATTTTGACCCGTTCGTGATTTTATCAAACAAACATGTTTATTAGATCTATAAACTCATGAGATTCATAATTTCAATATCTCCTATCATATTAATCATAAATCATGGGTTTCTTACTTAATTAAAACCCGTTTACGCTCAAGTGCTTATTTTGACCCATTAAGGGTATTTAAGCACTTTAAAGCTTAAAATCGCTTTCATTCATTTCTAGCATCATATTCCTACAGTTCTTATCAAGTAATCTTCCACCACAACTATGTGTGGTGGATTTAATGTGGATATCTATATGTTCCTAGTTTTACCCCTCGGATTATCGTTTTACGTCAAAGACTCATATAAAGTCATTCGACCCAAGAATTTACATCTTTCACTTTTTTATACTTATTCCGAGTATTTATTTAATCATAAAACTTATTTCCGACCCACCTTTAAGGGTCGTTCGCTCGAATTAGCTTACAAGGGCATTTGGTCAATTTTCATCCTTCTTTTACTACGAAGAACTTTTAAATACTTGTTTGACCAAAAAATCCGACCTTTTAACTATAGCCTTGTTTAGAAACCAATATGTTTTTAAAACACCATAATCATAACTCAATTTATTCGGTTTACCAAAAAGGTAACCAAATATCTATATTTTAACCTTGCCTACTCTTATAGAACTTCAAGCTTTACATGATGAGTTGAATCATTATACATACCTGACTCGGATCAATATATTGACCCGTTTCGATACCTTACCTTAGTAGCCGCTAAGCAATAGCGATGTACATATCCATCTGATATTTATTCCTATAATCATATAACTCAACAAACCATTAGTCGATATTATCAAAGGGTGATAATTTCACCTTTTGACCCGTTTGGTCTAAAGAACCATGAAACTCTATGAGTTGATATTTATTACCATCTTATCTATATGACTAACTCCGGTTTACACCGTATAGTCGTTTTACTTCCAAACTCTATTTCTAACACATGTTTTGACTCATTTTATTTGTCTAAGCACTTCGTCACTTCCGTGACTTAACGGGTTTTCTTGTTTGGTTAATTTCCAATACAACTAACTAGGATAAATAAATAACATAGTGTAACGAAACCATAGGTCGCGTATCTTCATAATTCATCAACATTGTTTTCTAACCATAATTACCCATTCCCGGGGCTTGTCAACCTTAGCGTATCACGTCCATTCCATGGCTTATGCTTTTACAACTCAAATTTAATGAGTGACGTTTAAGTCATTTCGACACTACAATTTCAACCATTGTTCGATCCGTTTATTTACCTAGTGATCTTCGTCACTTCAACTAAATACAAATTTCATATATTATGCTAATTTAAAGTCTACTAGCGAAAATACGTAATCAAGCATAACGTAACGAAACCGTAGTTACGTACCTTTTAAGCATCCTTTTCAAACGCGTTTCTCCACCGGCTTGTCCACTTGACGATCCGGATTCCTTGCCTAAAGAGTTCAATTCACAATCGTTTTAGAACCATTTTTATAAGTTTTTAACGCATAATTCATCTCATCATTTTAATATGCGTTTTTGTTTAGAATTTTGATATTTAGCCCTCTTTTAGGCATTTCATATCACTGAAAATGGGTTGTTTTTGGTGACTTGTTTAACCTGTTTACAAGTCTTCAAAAATTATGATTTTTTTATGTGGCGTACCTCTCGGAGGGTTAGGCCTTGTGTTAAAATTTCAAGATCTAACTCTTTAACAAAAATTCGTAAAAATTCATTTACTAAGCTGCAATCAGATTCGTCACTTCTGACTGCAGCTTATGTAAAAATTCATCGTTTATCCGATTGACGAAATTCCAATTGGAGATTCTTTTAATCGCTTAAAACTATCTACAGTAAAAATTTGAGATCATAACTAAATTCCTAAATTGAGTTATGACATTCGTAATGGGCTGTAAATTCTGCCAGAAAACGCAGCTTGAACCTTCGATACGGAAAAATTCATAAAACGCTCAATTTTCGTCGAAAAATGCGATTCCAGTGGGGTTTTAAAGATATTTCCTGGAATTACATTTTAGACTCAAGAAACACATGTTTTTGTCACATTTTGTCCAGGTTACAGCCAATACAAGTCGGCTGTAAATTCTGATCAGGAGCTGTTTGAATTCAGCTTTCAATTAAAGCATGTTCTTGACACCATAACACTATTTTTTTAGAAATCAAAACCTTGAAAACATCTCATACATGAATTTAGCATCAACAAAATCTGAATTTACTTGAGCTAAACATGATTTCAATATATACTTGTCTAGGGTTTATTCCTAGACATGGATTTATCCTAATTTCACTCTTACATCAAACATGCAATATATACTTGTCTAGGGTTTATTCCTAGACATGGATTTATCCTAATTTCACTCTTACATCAAACATGCAAGCAATAATTTCGTTTATGATAATTCACCATGAATTCAAAACATCACCAAAAAATGGAATTCGACATACCTTGTGATCCTCTAGCCCGAGTGATCACTAATCTTAGCTTGGTTTTCAATTTATTCTTGATTTGCCTTCTTGATTTGATCAACTCTTGCACATTAGGGTTTTGAGCATGAGAGCTCTCCTGGCTCTGGTTGGGATCGCAGAACACACACATGTATGTGTGTGTTTTGTGTTTAATAATTGTTTTAATTAAAACTTTAATTCCCTTGTCCATGTTTAGCCCCTCAACTTTACCCAATTTTTATAAAGGGTATTTTAACCATTGTTGGTTCTTATTATGTCAAGATATCCTAATATTCACCGGGTTACTTTTACCCCTACGGTAATTTACCCGTCTTTTAGTACCAACGTAGTTTAATTACCAAATCTGTTTTCGGGGTGTTACAAATTTGTTTTTTGACAAACTGCAGAAATATAACTTTAATAGAAAAAATGTATTCTAATTTTTCAATGATGGTTATTACTTTGTTTGCAATGAAAAGTCAATCAGGATGGTTAAAAAAGTCAATTACTCCATTTGATTTTGTGAAGCTTGTTATACATAGCACAATTGTTTTTGAAGCATATCTTGAACAGGCTTTAAATTTGTTGGTCTCCATGGTTTTGATTCGTTGTATGATTAGCTTCGAGAACGTCGAGTTGCTGAATTGAACCTCGGACACTTTTTGTTCACATTTTTTGTCAATGGATAATCAATTCAAATATGATTCGAAAAGTTTAAATTTTTTGATCTACATTTCCATAATTTGTCGGTTTTTTGCATTTTTGCTAGAACAATGGTTAGTTTGCAACAAAAGGTGAAATATGATTAATCAAATAGTCAATATCGTTTTGTTTCATGACTTACGGCTTTGCTTAGAAAATGCAACTTTTTTCTGTAGGCTTCTTGTATCGAAGCTTGAAAATCTCAAAACCGAAAAGGGACACTCTGATTAAATCAATTATGATTCAAGCCAGACCGAATCCCCACCTTTATCATTACCAAAAACAAATGCGAACCTCCTCAGTTATTTTTCTTAATAGATTTTGATTAGTATTGTAATATCACTATTTTTGTAATCATAATTAACACACTCGCTATCGAACGTCTTTGGCCTAGTCGTAGCAAGGTGGCTCTCAACCAAGAAGTTGAGGGTTGGACACTTGTGTCAAAGGCCTAAAATTTAGGATATGTGTGAATTTGCTGCTAAAAAAGAGCATATTTGTTATTTATAGAAAATAAGAAAAGGACAAAAGTATTTCGATCAATCTAGTGTTTTAGTGTGACCTGTTTTGACTAGTTACCAACCTGCCCAAACCGCTTGTCTTGCCACCTTTAATAATAACAATGTAACGAAATACAAGTAGACTTGTTTGACTTTTGAGGTCAAACTTGCTACTTTTCAAACTTGCCAGTATATCTGTAGACAAGGTATTTCACACATGTATAATGTTGTTTTTCCAAGATTTAATAAACCCGTGTCAATCTTGAATATGAAGTTTAGTTTGTTAACCCGAGAAGTCAAAACATATGGTTTTTAGTCCTTTGACATTGACTGTCAAACTTCTTTCTTTATTTGCAGTAAAGAGCAAGGTATAGAAATACCATCAGGCAACATATGGATCATGACACTGTAAGATCAAGAAATGCTAACAACTGTATAAAGTCAACACGAGAACTCTTCAAAGACTTGCTTTTCCTTGCCAACTACGCCCTCGTATTCTACTTACAAAGAACACGAGAATACCAATCTGCATTGACCCTCCGGGGCATAGTCATCAAACGGTATAAACAATTATTAAGCGATTCTAGCAGCAGCAGTAGCAAGCCATCTGTATAAGGTTTTTAGAACTTTACAACCTTCTACAAGTATTGACACCAAGGCACTGACTAGGCGAGTAAGTGGAGTTTCAAACGATGCTAGACTTACAAACCGAATAGTCAAGATGATGTAGTGAACTAGAAACTCTTTTCTTTATTTCAATATTATATATGCAAGTAACTAATAGAATGTAAAACACTTTAAGATCGTATAGAAACACCTCTATCAAATTAGAGAATATTTGCAAGTCTTTTTGAAGTGTTCTAGCCAATCTTTTCATAAGACCATACGTAATGGGCGCGTGAAGTGTCCCGTTCACACCCAAAATGCCCATGACCACCAGACGGGCATACTAATGGTATGATGACAAAAGTATCGGCTAGAACCATATTCTCTCGCATGCCTGGTGAAGGAAAGAGAAGAATAATCAAATATTTGTGAAGTTGATTAACTTTTATATTCGCATTTCAACCCAACAAAAAATTGGACATAGACACGTATATTTCCAGCTTTCAAAACTTGGATAAACTCTACTTGTTCTGTCCAATTTGTGTCAATAGCCATACAATAGAAAACAAACTAAGATAGAATGTATTTGCTTTCACAATTAGAAAAAGGAATATGTTAAGACTTATGAAGTCAAAATACTAATTTGTAACTCTAAATCTGGATAAAAAGTGATCAGTGGTTTCAATCTTTTTCTACAACCCAGTTTTATGCTATTTGCTATACATGGAGAAAGGTCTTGGCGCAAAGTTATTCAAGAAATGAAGAATGATTTTAGATGTGGAAGTTGTAGGATTGACTAAAAAAAGCAAAACAACAAAAAAATAAGTTAAGAACAAATAAATTACATTCTGACCTTATTAGCATAAGAGACAAGTTCTATAGAGCTTTCATCTTCTCGTGAGTCGTGAATCCTTTCTCTTCATCACAAAAATTTTAAATTTTTTAGATCACATTTTTAGGGTATGTTTGGCAACAAGCTTTTAGGGGCTTTTATGAGCTTCAAGCTTCAGGCTTTAAAGAAAAAGTTTCAAGTCCAATAAAAGCCTTGTTTGGTTGAAACAAGCTTCAGGCTTTTAGATTAGTTGGAAAACTCTTTTTGAAACGCTGGTGGAAGTAGCGTTTAAAAAACCTACAAGCTTTTAGGGTTTAAATTACTTAAATAACCTACAATCCTCATCAAAAAAGGATCGATCCAAACAAAAAGCCAGGTACGTAATCGTAATCGAATTGAATTCTTATTTAATTGAATTGAATCTTTTGTCTTCTTATGGTTGCAATTTCAAACAACAAAAGCATGTTACGTAATCGTAATCGTCAGATTCCGAATTTTAGTTTCTCTTATTTAATTTATACATTAATGGTCAACAAAAGCATTTTGATTATTCACAAATTATTCAAGAAATAGCAATATAGAGATGGCCGGTCAACAAATTCGTAAAAAAAAAACCAACATCGAGTATCAAGTGGTCTGTTACTTGACAAATAAAAACTTATTTTTTTACATTGCTTCTTCCTTTTCTTACTCAGTGGCAAAAGAACGAGAATGAGAGACCAAAAGGAAGAAATTTGTATTTTATGACTGGGGATAGTTGTGCTGCTATATAAAAATTTAAAATAATTTTTTTTTCAATAATAGCTTTCATTAAATCAACTACAAGACATTAGAACTAACCAACAACACAGGTTTCGGCTTGGCCCCTTTGGCGTGAGATTCAGCCTGGGCGTTGGGCGGGGCTACCCACATAACATGGCGGAACCTCATTGGCAAAGAGCACTAGCCATGGCGGAACCTCAGTATGATGTGGCTTGGCCACGCCCCACCATACCCCTTTGAAATTGGCTTTTGGTCTTGGGTGCCCCATACTCCATGTGTCAGACCATGCCCTCAACCCACGCCCCACCATACCCCATGGTCTAAATTAGCAAAATCGCCCAGACCACGTGACAAAACCTTTACGCTACAAATAAAGTAGGGCATTATCTTCTTCAGTTCCTCTTCTTCTGCACATAACTTACAGAAACCCTAATTTCTCGCCGTACATATCAAATCATCATTTCACAAAGCAAGATACAACGATAAGGTTTTCTCGATCTACAAATCATGGCGGAAGTGATGTCAATGGAAGCTATACGAACCGAAGCTGCTCGTTTAAACATCGACCTCTCTGGAGTTGATTGGAACTCCATTCGTCTTCCTCCAGGTGAAGATTGCGGCATTAGAAGGTATAGATAGACTCATATATATATCTCTGTTTCTTTCCGTTTTTCTTTCGTTTTACACTGTGTGTATTCTAATAAACTATCACACTTTGATTTGTGTTTATTGTTGTGAGCAAATTAAGTGTTTGTTTAATGTGTCTGTTGTATGCATCTATGCAGTTAATGCGGAAAAATATCGGTTATCTTATAAAATAAATAAATTTTATACTAATAATGAATAAAAGATAATTAAAATAGATAAAAAAATTATGTAAAGGTTAATTTAATAAAGTGGAGTAAGAGAAATAAATGGACTTTAAACGACTAAAAAGTTAAATTAAATATTAAAATATCAGTATATGCACCCATTTCCCAATGCAGACTTTCTCACTTACCCACAGTGTTGTAAGAATCGCTAGGCGCTAGTCGGGCGGTGGGGTACCGACTAGCGATTAATAGGGATTAATCGGAATTAATCGGATTGAGATTTTTATATGTAATTTTTAGTTACATATACACACACACGTTTTTATATGCAGTTTTTTAAAGTAGACATGTTTAACCCCTCATTAGCCCATTTTTTAAAGTAATTTGAAGGAATTTAAATGGTTTGGTCAAAATTTGGCCGGCATCTAGCCAAAATTTGGCTAGAATAGGACCACCATTGACTGCCTAGCTATTAATCGGCCATTAATCGGTGAACCTCTGATTAGTGATTAATCGGCGACTAATCGGAGACTAGTCGGGATTTTTATAACCATGCTTACCCACATATAACCCTAAAAATCAAAACTACCGCCCCCAACATGGCTTCTTCTTCAAAAGCTCTGGTTCTTCTCCTCCATTTCTGCTCTTCAACAAGGTTATTTTGAGTCCCTTTTTTATGCTTATGGAACGTCAATTTCATCTTCTGAAACGTGTTCCCAACCGAACCGCCTCAGTTCAGATTCGACCGCCTCAGTGGTTAGAGGCTACGTAACAAAGTAAACCTACCGATATTCTCGGCGAGATGGCCGATATGAAATTACAGAATATCGGCGATATATCGGTAATTATCGCCGATATTCTCGCCACCGAGATTATAACCGATATTTAATATCGATATGTAACTAGATGTCCGATAACCGATATAGCACCGAGATATCACCGATATAGCACCGAGATTGACTGCATAGGTATGCATATACATGTTTGAATGCGTATTGTATTGTAAACGGAATAGCTGATGACGATAGATGTTAAAACCCTAATATTCTGTTACATGTTGATTTATGTTTATTGTTGTGAGTAATTTGAGTGTTTGTTATGTATATCTGTAAAACTCTAATAAACTGATGACGGTGGCTGTTAAAACTCTAATAAACTGTCACACTTTAATTTGTGTTTGTTGTTGTATATCTGATACTAAACACAATGTCTGTGATAAATGTTGTTCAATTGCTCGGTACATAATGTATTTAACCTAAGAAATGTAGGACACCGTGTCAAACGAACTCCGATTAAGCTCATTTCAGCGGCGCTAGAGCCGGCTCGTCGAACCCTAAAATCTGGGGTTGGCAATTTCTAACTTGTTTTAGGACACGATAAGACCTGTTTAAGAAAAAGTACACTGTGTAATTTTATACTTTCATAAAAAATAGTTAAATAATTTAGGAGTCTAGGCTAGGCTCCATCATTCATCCTTCTTGGTACATAAAACATACAACTGTGTCATGGACATGAAATATAAAGTAGTTAAACGAGTCAGTATTCATCTTTGATACTTATGTTTATCGTGGCGTCTCTAACATGTTAAACACTATAGGACTTGTTTTGCCAGTCCTATTTTATTATTTGTTTTGTAAATCTGTTGGTTGTGTAATGAATCCTGATACTGAACACACTGCATGTGTTAAATACTGTTCAGTTTGTGAATGATTTGAATATTAGTTGTACATTTATTATCTATATTGTTACATGTTTGCATATGGAGTATTCAATTGCTTAATGATGCTTTACTATATGTGTTTGTTGTTATGATATTGAACTATGAGTTATGAATACCTGTGTTTTGTCTACCAATTTGTTTTTCATTTGTGTACTTGGAATCTTCAGTGACGATGATGATCTTAACGAGGAGGATTCGTTGGAGTTTGATGCTGGCTTCGGGAATATTATTATTGTGGATAACTAGCCAGTTGTGCCTAGGGAAAAATTCGAGAAGCTTGAAGGTGGAGTTCGTAAAATCTATAGCCTAATTGGAGTGATTAATGATAATGGACTTTGGATGCCTGTAGATGAAGACACCGGTAAGACCCGAGGTTATTGCTTCATCGAGTACAACACTCCTCATGTGGTTTTTTCTCTTCAGACTTCAGCTGTTATATTATAAAACACCATAAATAATTTTTTTGTGTGTGTAGGAAGCTGAGCTTGCAAAGGAGAAGACCAATGGGTACAAGCTAGATAGAGCACACATTTTTGCGATCAACATGTTGATGAAATTGACAAATTCATGAAAGTCCCAGAAGAGTGGGCTCCACCTGAGAGCAGGCCTTATACACCAGGGGTATATTGTGTAGTTTGTTCCAATGTCATGTGACTAATGGATTTTTTAATATTTTTCATTAAGTTTTTTTTTCTTGAGAACTTTTTTGTACGCCTTATTGATAGTTCGAGCGTTACTTTTAAAGCTCGAGCTTGGCTCGTTGGTAGTTTCTCAAACTTGAGCTCTGCCCAGGCTCGTTTATAATAGACTCATTTAGGCTCGCGAGCTCGATATGTGAAGCTCACTTACGAAACAAGCTTATTTTTAGGTTTGGGCTTGGCTCGTAAACACGGTTAAATAAGCTTGGCTCGGCTCGTTTACTAGACAACTTTAAATAAAGGGTAAATGTTATTAAATGTTAATAAAAACTAATATTTCACTAAGGTTCGATAAGGCTCGTCGAGCCCATGCTAGGCTCGAGCTTGGGCTCGATAAATAAACGAGCTTCATTTTAGGGTCAAGCTCGGCTCGGGCTCTCGATAACGCTCAGCTCGTTTCAAGCTTTTTCTTGACCTGCTCGGCTCGTTTGCACCCCTACTTATTGCAGTTCCTGAAAGTAGTAGTTAATGTCTAACGTTTTGCAGTTATTTCGTGTTATCAAGTGTTCATTCATGGGTACTTCTTGTGTTGGTATCATTTCCAGTGCCGGATCCATAATTTTTTTCCTATGGGTTCACTTTTTTCGGTGGTCAGATTTTTTACAACCAAATGTTAAGATATCCGGGTCGGGTCGGATCGGTCAGGGGAAAAAATATGATATCATGATGCAAGTAGAAAATTATTTTTATCTCTATCAGCTATCTTATTTGATTTGTTGATGCTTTGTGTCCAAAGTAATATTGATAGCGAACAACTCACCTCTTAGTTTGTCTATAATCCATGGCGCCCATGTAGTAGTCCTCTTCAACATGAACCAGGTGAAATTTAGGTGTTTTGGTTAGTGATAGATATGACGAGGTTCAAATTGTTTGTGAGCAGGTAAAATCTGGTAGGCGTTATGCAACTCTTATTGAACCCTTATATTAAGTTTGCTCATAATCCATATTATTGTAAAACTGTCATGGAAGAGCTTGTTTGATCTTGTTTTTAGATAGTTTCCCATTTTGAAAATTGTTGACTATTATTTTCCTTTTGGTAAAAGAAGTACAAAACTCTAAAAGTGTCCCTTTAATTAGTGAATCCATGTTATTCAAGAACTTGCAGCTAACTGTTGCTTATAGACTACCATTTACAACTAAGAATAGTACATCACTACACAGTTGAATGGTAAGCACTCAATCCAGTCAATTCTTATTAGCTTTGATAACTGGTTAATGCATTACAAGATTCAAGATTATCACAAAGGGTCAACAAAAAACAATGTATCTTTCTTTTCAATAATCATTCCATAGCCCCTAAAATTCTAGTTTTAAAAGAACTAAAATCACAAATTCATATTCACAAATCACAGATTCAAAACAAAATCATACATGTTTAAGTATTCAACAAAACACGAGAGAAAGCGATTGAAAGAAATAGAGACTTTACCTCAAAAGAGGCTGTTGATTTTGGGGTGGTTGTGGTTCTGTTGTTCGTAGAGACTTTACCTCAAAAGAGACTTTACCGGAGGAGGACAGTTGTCGGCTGGAGGAGGACGGCGGAGCGGCTGGAGGAGGATGGCCGGAACGGAGGTGGTCGCTGAGGGAGGAGGAGGCAGGGTGAGTGAGGCTGGAGGAGGATGGCCGCCGTTGTTTTTTTGTTATGAGCTTTGTAACCCTAAATGGGTTTTTAAAGAAAAAATAAAAATAGAAATTAAAAAACAAACGGAACAAACATGTCTCAAAGGGGATTCGAACCCGAGTGTCGAGAGTAGACTACTAAGGCTTTTTTGTTTATGGGTTTGTGGGGTAAGAATTAAATAAAAAGTTGATTTTGCCTAATTAGGATAAGAAGGAATCTTAACCATTCATTTTTCAAATCAATGGTTAAGATGAAAGTGTAGGAGAAAGGAGGAGTGCAGGGTATCTTGGGAAAATCCTATTTATGGACTTTCTCTCTCCACATGCAAGGCACATGCATATTTCACCCCCATTTTTTAAACGTTCTTAACTTTTTTATAGGACATTATTTTTTCATAAAAAATTCACCATAAAATCGAGCGTCTTTTTATCTTTAATTTGAGTACCATATTGCTATATAAAATATGAAGACTAAAAAAACCCACTAAATTGTGTTGTATTTCTATGTTGTATAACATTTTTTATGCTTGATTTTTGTACTATATTTTTGTGCTAAATTTTTTGTGCTGGATTTTTATCTTAATTTTTTTTTCTCAATTTTTTGTGCTATATTTTTTATACTACATTTTTTTTGCTGAATTTTTTTGTGCTATATTTTTTGTACTAGATTTTTTTGTGCTATATTTTTTTGTACTACATTTTTTGTGCTATATTTTTTTGTACTAGATTTTTTGTGATAGATTTTTTTGTACTAGATTTTTTTTGTATTTTTAAAAAACAAAATGGGTGCCACATGTCATTTTCACTCCTATTTATAAGGACCAAAATGCCCTTCATTCCTACTTATTAGGAGTGTCACATGTCATTATCACAATCCTTCTTAGGCTACTTAGGCAAAATTCACTTTTTAGTGGATCCTTCCCCATGGGTTCCTTATATGTTTTACTTATGGGTTCCTTTTCAGTTTGTTATATATTTTACTTATTTATTTGCTTTTTTTTTGTGCATGGGTGAAAGTGGGAAACCTGATTCCCGTTTGTGGCTTTTTTGTAGATCTTAAAACTTTTATAAGATATATTGCAAACTAGTTATAACGTTAAACGTTTTGGCATGTTAATGCAGGAGAATCTGCAACGCTGGCTTACTGATGAGAAAGGAAGAGATCAGTTTGTTATTCGTGCTGGATCCGACACAGAGGTCCTTTGGAACGATGCAAGACAAGTGAAGGCCGATCCTGTTTACAAACGCCCCGTAATTAGAAAAATCCTTTATTTTGATATCCTCTTATTTCATTTTCTATATGAATGAATGTTGATTATAATATTAATTAGAATGTGATTTTGGTGGCTGCAAAATCGACGGCAAATCAACAACAGTTGGATGTCAATTCTTAGGAAATCGCCTGGTCACGTGGCTGTGCATGAAGCAAACCTGTGTTGCTACATCAACTTGTGAAGCAGAATATATAGCTGCCTCTAGTTGTTGCTCCCAAGTTCTTTGGATCCAACAACAAATGCGCGACTACGGTTTTGAATTCCTATATGCTCCTATTTTTGTTGATAACAATGCTGTCTTACAGATCACTAGAAATCCTGTGCAGCATTCCAAGACCAAACACATCGAAATTAAATATCACTTCATACGTGATTGTTTTGATAAGAAACTAATCGATGTTGTTAAAGTCCACACCGATCACCAACGTGCCGACCTGTTCACAAAAGCTTTTGATAAATCACGTTTTGATTATTTAGTTTTGGTCAATGGCGTTAAGGTGATACCCGAGTAAAACTTCTTTGGCTAATCGTTTTTGTAAATATTTTCTTTAAAAACTCTAAAAATTCAAAAAGATTTTTGTTTTGGTAACCTTTTAGCATTTTAGGGGGAGTAAATTCAAGAAAATACAAAAACATTCGGAAAAATAAAAAATCCACAAATATGTCTTTTCTTTCTGTCTTTAAGTTTGAAAAATTCAAAAAATTAGAAAAGCAAAAACTAAAAAAAAATTAGAAAACCAAAAATGAGTCTCTTGGATAAAGGAAAATGATGATATTCAATGGTGTGTTCGGTCAACGTGTTCAAAATGTAAAACAAAAACATTGAGAAATGATAGATATCTCTACTAACGATGTATCAGTAGGCTCACAATCAGACTAAAATGTGCAGGATGATACAAACCTAACAGACTTCAAGTCAGGTGGGAACCATTTGTTGGCATATGGTCTTAGTACCGAAATTTCGTTTGAGAGATTGCTGAGGGTCTGAGATATTCGGTCTTTATGCTGCTTATCATCTGGGTATCATGGTTGTATTTTTTACCGAAATATAACGGAGACGAAGTCTAGATTTTCCATGATACTATACATACGTGTACATATTGCATTCGACCTCAATAAGTGATCAACAATCATATGTCCAAACAAAATAAGTGATAAAATATCACATTTATCCGGGGGTCAAGTTCGTCTCTTTGCTGTACATTATACTGACCTGTTCACGGACTTGCTCCTGTGCCCTCATGCATATGAAAATCAAGTTCCTCATCAATAAGTGATTCTATCACATAGGGCTTGTTTTCAATCAAAAATAAGTGAGTATCTCACATTCTTTTATACGGTCAAACAGATGATAAACGGTATACTCATTGGTAAGAAGAACTCTCGAGCATACCTTGATACGGGAATGTGTGGTGAATGGATGAACATCGACTTGTAAGTATAACTCTTACCGTAAATCGTATCTCCTAATTATGATTAAATCTTATCAGTTTGAGCTTATGTGGACAACAATACCGATAATCGAGGTAGTATACTTATCCAGAGCTTTAAACCCAACAAAAATCATGTTGACTAAGACCGTAAGCTGGTATGATTCCTTTTCCTTGAAACTCACAAAAAGATTGCACTTGTACAGTTGTTTACAGCTTTTTCATTGCTTTTCGTTAGTTTACCGCACTTTAAATTCAGTTTTAGTGTAATTTATAAAGTTCATTTTTTATTAAGCCAAAGTTGTAACTTGGTGTTTTCTGTCAGAAGCCTGAAACCTACTTCATAAAATGTCCTTGCATTTGGTAAACTCAATGAAAATCTGTTCAAATAAACATCTTTAAAAAATGTACAAAATTTCAAAAGACTTGTAATTTTTGGCAAAAGGTGTCGACGAAAATCCCTAATGTCGACAAAAGACCAAATTGTTGATGAAAGTTATTGGTCAAAGTCAACTGTCTTAAAACTTGGTCAAAATTGGTGCAAAGTGAATTGGCTCATGATGAAACTCCTTGTTTCGTCGAGATCACGACGAAACTCAACCGGGCCTCATTTACTTTTGTCCTGGGCTAACTGTTCAAGCCCAAACCAAGCCCAAACATAAGTTTCGTTGAGCCCATATGAGTTTCGTCGAAGACAGAAGTTTCGTCGAAGGAGAAGATATTTAAAAGGGTCCTAGGTCAATCAGAGTATCACTTTTTCAAACTTACCCACTGTTTATCTTCCCCTACACTCAACACCCATACCTTTTCACCAAATCAAATCCATACATTTTCTTTAACTTTTTTTCATCAAAATCAAAGGTAGTGAAATGCTTGTTCAATGATTCGAACATTTAAGAAACCGTTGTTTTGCTTGAAACTTGTTAACAACCCGATATAACCTGTTTACTTGATTTCTTCATGATAAAAACTTGTTATTTGTGTTTGTTTTCATAAAAACTGATAGATATAGGGTCTGTGTAAGGATTTGTACATTGATTTGGGTTTATGTTTTGTTCACAAAAACAGGGGTTTGTATTTTTGATGGATTTCTTTAACTGTTTTAGGTCAAAATTGGTTTGGTTTTGAATCTGGATGTTTTCTTACTTGATTGGGTTAACAAAGTGTTATAAATGTTCTGATGTTGTGTATTGTTCATCGAGTAACCATTCAAACGACGAAACCCCTTTGGATTTTGAAAAACCCTAATTTTTGACGAAACCCTAACTGTGATGAAACCCCCTATGACGAAACCCCCAATGACGAAACCCCCTTGGATGACGAAACCTAAGTTTCTCCAAAATGTTGACGACGAAACCCCCTTGGACGACGAAACCTATGTTTCTTCAAAACTGTACACGACGAAACCCCCTATGACGAAACCCCCTTTAAAATGAAAGAACTTTCGACGAAAGCCTGTCGACGAAACTCCACTGGTCAACGATCAACTCTGACCTTGTTTGACCAAGGGAGTTTCGCCGTAAAGAAGAGAGTTTCGTCACTGAGATGGAGTTTCGTCGTTCCATACTTTGAAACTTTTCAAGTTTGGTGCCCATTTCACAGAAGTCATGTGTATACTTGTTAAATGTTCAATTCATACTCTAACGTGTATATACATATGTTATTGCACATGTTATATCATTATAACTTATTGTGGACGTTTACAAATACAGATGGCACCAAAAGAGAGTAAACGCAAACCCGCGACCAAGAAAGAAAACAAAACAGAGGAAGAAATTATGTCCGAGAAGCGTCACAATATGATTGCTTATCTAGATCCTGAAGGAAATATCACTGAGCTAAAGGAGATTACATAGTGGATCAGGGAGTCGCGGATTAACAAAGTTGTCACCTTTTCAACTCCTGTTTACAAGTCGCTCGTTAAAGCTTTCTGGAATTCTGCAAGCGTGGTGCAAGTTGATGGATCTTAAGTCATTCAAGGGCAAGTGAATGATCTGAACGTGATTGTTTCACCGGAGATCTTAAACACCGTTCTAGAATTGCAAGACGATCCAAACGCACCGTTCTCCATTCCTATAATGTGTACACGTGGTTATCTTCTGAGGATGAAGTGTATTGGTGACATCTTCAGTACACAAATCAACAAGGGTGATCTGCCGATGCGTTACAAGTTCCTTTTGCACGTTCTTATTCAGTGTATCAGAAACAGACGTGCAGGATATGATATGGCAAACAATGATCTTGTTGGTCTCATGGTGGCATTGGTGCTGAACAAACCGTTAAGCATCTCAAAGTACATCTTTGCCAACATGAAGGAGAACATGACGAGAACTGGTAGTCGAACAACCGGGAATAAATTCTGGATGTATCCCTGTTTTCTACAGATGATCATGAATGTTCAGCATCCCGGTCTTCCAAAAGCCGACAATGACATCCTGAAGATAGAAACTATGATCGAGAATTCATTAAAGATATTCAAGGGGCTTGCAGTCAAGCGATACAAAGAAAGCAAGCCGCCTCGGAAGTTAATCGGTGCTCTTGGTAAACCCGACTACATCGCTCCAGCAGATGACAAATGGCGTCATAATGACAACCAATCTGATAATGAAGAACCGGAGTTGAAGAAAAGGATGATAGAAAAGTTTGGACCAGAGGATTCTGATTCTTCTGACAGCGACAGTGATGACAATGGTGGTGATGGTGGTGATACAGGTGCCGTTGGTGCATCTGCTGCTGGTGCAGCTGGTGGTACATCAGCAGGTGGCGAATAAGAGGATACTGAATCTGATGACAATCCACCTGAACCTGAATACGAAGTTTATTTTGATGAACGTGGTGTTAAAAGGATAAGGAGGATTAGACAAGAGGATGACCCTGAATACGTTCCTTCGGATACCAAAGCGGAACGTTTGAAGAAAAAGGAAACTGCTGAACGACGAAAGACGAAAGCAAGAAAATACTTGAGTACTTCTTCGCAGCCATCAGTTCCTCAGCAAGAGACACCTTTGGTATCTTTAGCTGCTGAAACACCAACTGTTGTGCCACAAGATCCTCCGCGCTCTATTGCATCTTCTATTCGAGAAATGACCTCTCAGCCAGCCGAAGAGCGCAGACAATGCAGATTCGAGCAGATGCAGCAGGATGAAAAGGTAGACTTCCTATTCTCTCAATTGCAAGCTGCTGCAGGTCAAATTAACAGACAATCAGACGTGATCAACATTACACGAGCAGACATGGTCAAACAACAGCTGCAGATAAACACTTTGAACTCCACTGTTGCGCGACAACAATCAGAAATCCCTCACCAGCAAGCTAAAATAGAGCAACTGAGGCTGAGAACGAACGTTTGAAAAAGGCTGATGATGAAAGAGAGCGACAGTTGCAACAAATGCGAGCGGCGGATAATACTCTTGGTATTGAAATGAACCGCATGAAAGAAAGCAGCTCTAAACTTCAGAAGTTGGCCGAGGATCTCAAAGGAAGGTGTGACTATATGAAAGAGTGGTACAACTCTCCAAACACGGCGATAGTTGATGGGGTCAAGAAAATAAATGAATCCTATGAGTTTCTTAGAAGACGGGTCAATACTCTGTGGGGGGATAGATGTAAACAACAAGAAGTGTTGAAGAAAAGGGATGAAGATCCTGAGGATCAGGGAAATCCTGACCCTTCTGCCACATCTCAGCAGCCGCCAACCACTACGTCTACTGAAATCATTGTCGTTCAGCCTTCGCAGCTTGAATCGGCTAAAGGAACCTCAAGTGGAGCCGTTGAAGAGATACAACATATTGAGAGCAGTTCTTATGTTGAGCGCTCTATGGCTGGTACATCTTCTATCCCTAGCACTGCCGATCTTTCTTTGCAGGTTATACATCCTATCACTGGTGAGGAATTAGAAGAGGGAGAAATGATTGCTTACTTCACCGATGAACAAATATTAGCGCTCAATGAAATGAAAATGATTGAAGATGCTGTTATTGATCAAATGCCAAGTGTATCCGAAACAGCAGACCTACAAAATCTTGAAGAGTTGTTTTCGAAGGCGATCATGTCAAGACGTCTTATGTACGAGAAGACGGAACCAAGTTTGCCCCATTCAACGAAGACTGGATGAAAGAAAATATGGACGACATCGATGAACACTTGAAGAACCGTGATACTTCAGATAACTCACCCGATGCGTTCACAGAATGGTGGAGACAGTTTCTTTCAAGAGTTACAAAGCTGATGCCAGCCGAAACTCAAGTTGAGTACATGAGTTTCGAGAAACAAGAACGATACGGAAAAATTCTTTGCTGGATGTTCATCAAGGATATTCACTGCATGGCGATCAAGCGTGAACGAGGCATTCAGTATTTCAGATCATTGCTGAGTATTCTCTCCTTGCCATTCTATGACGTTGCTGCCTTGTCCAAACTTGAGTTGATCAATCGGTCAAATTATGAAGGAGCAAAGTTGTTTGAGCGTAAAATTAGAATAAATCGAAAGATTGGCTGGAAGGATGAGTTATACAAGCCTCAATTCCCCATTTATCAGCAAATCAAGTTCACTCTGGATCCGGCAACCAACACTGGCAGATACAAGCTTGTTTATGAGCCAGCGAAGGTTTTGGATAAGATACCGTTGATGCCGATGAAGCAAAATTTCTTGGAAGAAATGAGGCTATGGTGCTACGATACGGATACGCACGAGGCGTTGATTGTGTTTAATGGAGATCGTGAGAACTTTCGGATGTTGGATCCGAGGTGGATCGTGAACATGTCCGCGGCCGACATCAACAAGTTGTATTAGCATGATATCTTCAACGAAGACAAGCACGCGCATCAAGCGTTGCGATTCCAGTGCGTCGCTTGCTTCTGTTACTTTCGTGGAATTCATGCCGGAAGTTCGTGTTCCGAGAAACACTAGAAACATGGAAGATTGAAGACCGAAGATAGTAACCGACAAGGGGGAGTTTGTTGATGCATATTTTGGTGTCTGTAACTTGTCTTTAATTAGCGTTGTAATTTATGGTCTTTTATTATATCGAGTCTGTGTTCGCCGTCGACCTTAGTTGGATATCCTCCTATCTTTCTATGTGTCCGACAAGTTTGTCTCGTTTGTAATGTAATTTTAAATGAACAATGCATGTTGCATTTGGGTAGTTTATGTTGTGTTTGTGTGTTTATAACATGTCTGCTGCAAACAGACAGTTTGCAGCATTACATCTTTTGCAGCCCTCGATGAAACTCCTCGGGTACATGCATGACGAAACTCATTCATGGTCACAAATCCTAGTTTCGCCGTGAACAGTGACGAAACTCCTAGAGTTTCGTCAACTGTGATGTTTCTTCAGGCCCATTTAAAGTTTCGTCAAGCCCAATTCATGTTTCGTCACTTGTGGGCTTGGGCTGCCTATATAAACACAACATGGTTTCAGTGTGAAACTATGAGAGCATACCCTCTAAGAGTTTTACTTCAAACATTGTGTGTATCTGTTTGAACCTCGTTCTCATCTAATCAATTGATTGTGATTCATTGGTTATTTCGTGTTCTTGATTATCTGTGTTTGGTTTGGCATCGTCACGAGGATTCCGCACTCGTGACCGTGTTTGTGATAAACAAGTGATTTGGTTTCGTTAATCCTCCGAGAATCGAGACCTACAGATGATCTCCATAGGATTTTTCCAAAGGATTTTTCTGTCTAAATTGTATTATTTTTCATTTATCTCTACTTAATTTAAAATTATATTTCTCATGCTAGAAAATATTTTTTTTATTCATGAATAAAACTAACTCCATAACTTCCATTTATCGTAATGCCTAAATTTAAAAAAAGTTGTTTTTGGATTATCATAGATCCAATATGAAACTTAAAACAACAAATTCTAACAAGATATCATCATCAAATCTTTCGAAATATGTTATGTATGATCTACAAAATAGAACACTAGTAAAACCATTTACCAAAAAAACAATATTTACCAATTTATTCTATCTTTGTATATTTTCGTAATGCATTTATGTTTTCACTGAGTCCGTGCTTTAATTCTAATAAATTTCATATATATATATATATATATATATATATATAGGGTAGGGCTAGGTAGAAAACCCTAAAAAATTGAGAAAACCCTAGAAAACCCAACCTCCCGACTTTTTTTTTTGAAAAAAATAACACATGTAATATACATGTTTTTAAGAGTTTTGAGCCAAAAAAATCAAAAAAGCGCCGAGTGGTTTTTAAAAAAAAAAAATAAGTTTCAGCACTTTTTGTCTAACACATGTTAGTGGTGAAAGTTGCTGAAACTTGTTTATTTTTTTTAAAAACATCCACTCGGCGCTTTTTTGATTTTTTTGGCTCAAAACTCTTAAAAACATGTATATTACATGTGTTATTTTTTTCAAAAAAAAAAGTCGGGAGCTTTGAGTTTCCCGGGTTTTCTCAAATTTTTAGGGTTTTCTATCTAGCATTGTCCTATATATATATATATATATATATATATATATATATAGGGTTAGGATTTAGAGAAAACGGTAGAAAGTGTGAGAACGGTGAGAACTCTTATTGATCGTCCGATCAAAACAATCTATGAACTAGATTGGCGCGGTGACATTTTAGTAAATAACACCAATTTTATTACGTGGACATGCTTCATTAAGGGTAAAAAAGTAAAAAAAACCATTTCTCACATAAAACGCCATTGAAAAATAAAACGCCAAATAAATACAAAACGCCATTTTTATCACTGTGTACTTTTTTCTGTGTTTTTATTCAAGCTCTCTGGCTAAAAAAAGGCCAAAAATATGAAACGCCATTATATATAACGCCAAAGCTTACATCCGGGTAAATGTTAATTACATTTTTTGTTATAAAAATAACATCCCGCCTAAACTACGCGCCAAAAAAATTCTATAAATAGAAACGTCTCACCACCATCCGTTTATCACAGCAAAAAAACACAAAAAAACACACAGTGGTTGCAAAAAAAATTTACAACTCAATGTAAAACGCCAAAAAATACAACGATAGCAAACATCTTTTCTTTGATCCTCAGTAATGTTCTAATGTTCTGCATGAAGCTTCATTTAATAATTTGTTACGTGAGTGTAGCAAAATTTTGCTGCATGAGACACCCATATGTCATATTGTCATCTTTGTTCCTGAAGAAGGTTTGGATGATAAGAAGATACCTATACCAGTGTAAATGCGACTTTGCCCTCGATGATTATAATGAAGACGACAGGCAGATAGCATCCACCCACACGGGGTTGATCTATGTCTCCAACATCCACAAAGACACTTCAACACATGAACAAAGAAAAATAAACAACGCCAAACCCAAAACGCCATTTATTTGTCACATTTCTTGTAGTTTCAAAAGAAAAAAAAAGACTGATGACACTGAAGATTTAAAATCATAAATTGCTTCTACTTTGTTTTTTTTTTTAATTTTCTTTATCTATTGTTTGTTTTGTAATGTCAGTTAATAAACAACAAAAGAATATTAATGCTATAATGACAAATATAAGAAAACGCCAAAAGTAGCAAATACGTGTAAAACGCCATAATGACATAAAAACGCCCCCAAAAAACTATCAAACTATAATAAAATTAATTTGAACAACAACTATTATAAAAATAATAATAATAATAATAATAATAATAAAACGTCAAATAATGAGCAAAAAATATATAACAAAAGAAGTTCAATAGTTATCTAACCGCCATTGGAAAACTAAACGTCATAATTACAGCCGTCAAAAGATTTGACGTGTTACACCATTAAAATAGTTGAGTCTGAAAACAAAACACGGTAAACTGCAAAAAACAGTAAAATGAAACGACGGAAAACATAATTACTAACATTTATTATATTTATTTATCTTTTCCAAAACGCCATAATTACCTGTTATACGCGGGAAAAAAGTCAATATAAAAGAAGACCATGAGAACCCAAGCTGAAACACGCAAATTTTTTTGACTAAAACGCTACATATTGTTCAAAACGCCAAAAAATTTAAAAATAGCTAAGGTTATTGAATGGAGGTTTGAAAGGAAAGAGAAATGATTCATCATAAAGTTCTCTGACAGGAGAAAGGTAAAGGTAAGGACAATCAAAGCCATGCTGGAAATGAATGAAAATGTTCAGAAGGATATCCTGGCCCTTGGGGTTCCAATAGACAACGATTGTGAAAGAACGAGAACTGTAATAAAAAGACTGAAGAGAAAATTTCCAGCAGAAGATGATGAAGAGGATGATGATAATGAAGATACTCATATACCAAAACTTAGCAGTTGGGTATTGCAAGTGGAAGAATGAACACTTGAAGTGACTTATAAAAACGGGGTGCAACATTCAAGGCCAATGGAAGAAATGTTGAAGACAGGGTTGCTATCTATCATTGAACAACTCTGTGATTTAACACCTTCAAACGATCCAAAAACCAAGGATGCATTGATATTCAAGAATAGGCTGCAGCAAAGAAGAGACGAGCTAATGGCGTTATACGCAAAAATGAAATTTGATGATGAAGAATCTGAAGAAAGTGATGAACAAAGCGATGGGTACTTCTCTTATGTAATCCCACCTACGGAAGACTATTAGTTTATTTTGATTTTCGTGTTATTGTAGTTTTATAAAAGATTAATCTATGGTAATCAATTTTTAACAAAAAGATACAAAACGCCAAAAATAACATGGAAAAACCATAACGCCAAAAAATTAACTATGTGACACAAAACAAAATTAATTCAACGAGAAGAAATATGAGAAAAAACACTAAAACGCCAAATAGTTAATAATTCTACATAACGCCAAAATTATCTTGCACGCAAAAAATAAAAAAGCATGTGAAACGCGAAAATCGTGAAAGGATAAGAATACTAAAAAGACAAAAAACCCCTCAGACCCTAGACCCTGATCATGCCCCGCGCCACGTGTTCGGCCAGGATACGTTTTCACCGTTCTCACACTATTTGCCGTTGATCCCGTTTCTCTCTCTCTCTATATATATATACATATATATATATATATATATATGTATATATATATGTATGTATATATATATGTATGTAGGGGACCGCTAAAATGAGAACCACCTCGAGTTGTAAGAACCGTGAGAACTACACCGTACGGGGCTAGGTGGACCAAATTTTTTTTCATAAATGTAGATGCGTGTATTATAAACACATTTGTAAAAAAAAAAAATTCAAAAACAAAATGTCGTGTGTGTAGTTTTGAGCACCACAAGTTTGTGTTTACGGGTACCGTAAAAATTAAATAAAATTTACGGTACCCGTAAACACAAACTTGTGGTGCTCAAAACTACACACACGACATTTTTTTTTTGAATTTTTTTTACAAATGTGTTTATAATACACGCATCTACGTTTATTAAAAAAAAATTTGGTCCACCTCGCCCCAGATCAAGTAGTTCTCACGGTTCTTACAACTCGAGGTGGTTCTCATTTTAGCGGTCACTTATGTGTGTGTATATATATATATATATATAAACAGTTATTTTAATTTATGTATAATCTTAGTTACTAATAGCTTTTAAGTTTTTAAAAGTTTAAATTTTACACTCGTGTGTCACACGGGAAATAACCTAGTGTGTGTGTGTATATATATATATATATAAATATATATATGAGAAGGATCCGTTAGGAACCACCCTTTATTGTGAGAACCCCGAGAACCAATGTGAACACAACCAAAAATACCTAAAAATAGCTAAAAACACACACAATTTTTTTATATATTTTTGACTTAAAATTCGCGGTATTTCGTTAATAAAATTTTTTTTGGCTACTAAAAGTAGCGATTTTTAAGTAAAAAATATTTAAATTTTTTTTTGTTTTTTTAGCATTTAGCTTGGGTGGGGGGGGGGGGGGGTTAGGTTTTTGGGGTGGGGGTTAGGTTTTTTTTGTTGTGTTCACATTGGTTCTCGCGGTTCTCACCATAAAGTTGGTTCTCAAATGAACCCTACCCTATATATATATATATATATATATATATATATATATATATAACATTTATAATTATAAACTAATCTTTACATGCCAACAATTATAGTTTTTTGTATGCTTTCAAACAGATTAAGAAAACTCAATATGAACGATTCTCAAAAAAGTGGGGAAGAAGAAGGATAAGAAGGTCAAAACAACGGTATGTATGTCGATTAACTTTTATGCCTTTAGGAACAAGTTTGGTAATTTTTTTTGTGTAACGTTATTTTTTTTCTCTATTGTAGATGGGGTCCGATTCTATCATAGTTGATTTAGAAAATGAAAGCTCAATGAATATGGATATGGATGTGGAAGTGGAAGATGATGAGGTTCACTCTGTGGAGGTAAAGGATACAAACGATAGTGATCATAACAAATCAGGAGTAAAGAGATAATGAAAGGAAAGATCTGTTGTGTGATAATACTTCACCAAACTTTGTAAGAAAGCAGTCGGTGGAAAAGTTTCAAGTAAGTGCAACAAATGTAATCATATTAGTGCAAGTGGAAAAGTTCTTAATGAACATCGAAGCTAAGTTGGTAAAGATATCGTTGAGGCTCTAATATGCACAAAGGATTAGTTATATGGAGATTATTGTAATGTCCCTTTCCCTTGAATTTTGTAATTTTTTTATAACATAATATTACACTAATAGTATATGTTTGTTTGTATTTTGTAGGTTCTAACGAAGTTAATTTAGATGAGCTCACTGAATATATAATGTCACTTGATATTAGTCGAGAATCAAATGCTTCAAACTCAATGAACAATCCTAAGGTAACCACTCCAAATGCTTCGAGTAGTGTTGCTTGCTAAAAAAAAATGAACAATCATAAAGTACTTACTCCAAATGTTTCAAGTAATGTTGTTTGATAAATTAAAATGACTAAATTTATGTCCAATTGTCAATGCTAAATATGATTATAATTATGTGCAGGTTTGAATTGTTGGAATTGAAGATCTGAGAAGAGAATCGTGGGAACTTCGAATTTACTTTTAATGGATGTATTGAATTATTTAAGTCTTTTGTGATTTGCCGTTTATGGGTAATTGTTTTAAACTTGTTAAGTATTCGGTGTTTATGGATTATTTAAACCTTTTGTGAACTTTTGGCGAGTTTTGTTTCACTAAACAGGTTCTAAATATGTGATTATTCTAGTGTTCGTTAACAGGTATTAACATGTAATTTTCGTGTATAGCGTGTCGTGTTCGTGTATAGCCTTTGGTGTTTTCGTGTCTTATCGTGTCGTGTATACACGATATGCCTAGCCCTAAGAAAGCCTTTGCATCTTTGACCAATAATGCTAGCCCACTACAAGAAAAAAGGATAGAACATAAAAAAAGAAATAAATGAAAATAAGTAAAAATATTAAACTGCCCTTGTATGAATTGACTTAACTAAAAAAATTTAACCTAGTTAGTGCTAAGAGACCTAGGGTGTAATGGTTTGTATAAAGAAATGATTGTGACTGTAATTATTGAAGTTAAAGTGCATCTATTGAAATCAAATACAAACATAAAAGACGAAAAGTGTAATTTACCCAAGAAAAGAAAAGATAAACTGATTTCAAAAACCTAGACCTGGTGGTGGCTTAATCAATACACCGAAAGCATACTCTCGGATGAGATTAGCTCATCATCATCAAGTAAAGAAAAGCAAAAGTGATGGAGTGTGTGAAAACCAAGTGCTAAAGTGTATTATAACAAGTGTTTTATTGTCGTGAACTTGATTATATGTGTCGAATGTGATATCTACGAGCGTTTTTGGTGTTACAGGTTAATCGGGGTAAACCGACAAAGTTAGAGCGTTTAAGGATGATGAACAAAGTGATTCGTGTTGATCGGGCGTCGATTCTAGTCAAGTTAGAGTTCAGGAATTCAAGAAATATGATGTAACAAAGTTTGAGGGCCGATGGGTAATTAAACGAAAGTTAAAGTTAGTGAACATGTTGAGAGGAATGATGAAAACGAAGTCAATGGGCCAATATGTCATTTGTTGAAAGTTGATTGTGAAGAGGAAAAGGAGTGTGACATGCGCTTCCACCTACGGTTTTCAAACCATAGGTTACGGTCGATAAAGGCAAAAATATAAAAGAAACAGAGGCTCCGGATCGTAACTTGCGCTTTACACCTCCACTTACGGTGAAGGCAATGTTGCAAAATGGTCTGAGCCGTAACCTACGGTCTCTAGACCGTAGGTGGCGGCAAGTTTTTCGAATTGCGCGCAACTTGATTATTTTGGAGGTTTTTAATGAAATAAACCCTAGTTTTCAAGACACATCATACACAGACGATTTTTGCAGCAAGGGAACGATTCTCTAGGCTACCAATTCACAACATATCATCATCATTCGCATCGAAATCAAGCTCAAGATCATGAATTCATCCGTTCATCAAGCTTTTGAAGATCACGTGACCGAGATGAGCGGCTAATTCTCTATGGTTTCCTCCTGGTGGAGGATTCTTGTAAGTTAACTAGGTTATGGGTTGAACTTTGTTAAATCCGCTAATCTAAGCATTCGATGCTTGTTCCCGGTTGATTTGATTCAGTTGATTTGTAAACGATTGATTTTGCTTAAAACCTAGTTTAGATTCTTTCAATTCCCAAGAGTTCTAGTAATTGGGATATATTAGATAGGGATTAGGTTTGGTAATCTTCAATTGATAATCGTGTGATAACCTCTCATTATTAATCAATCAGAGTACTTAGTCCTCTTTTATCACAAATTAGTTAATCAGATTATACAGTTATGTCTATGTAATTATAAACAAGTAAACACGAACCGAATTTGCTTTGAATCTGAAATCCGGAGGAACCATTGTTCTCTTCCATTGTTTACAACTTCGTATTTTTTCAATTTGTTAGTTAATCAAACAATCAAATCATCAATTGAGTTTTGCTTTTTAGCAACAGTTAATCAATACTTAGCATCGTGACATTTTCCAGAATCTTCATCTGGTTCGATATCCGACTTATCGTATCTACGTAGTTTAGTTGGTTTTTGCATGTTCTTAACGACAGACATCAAAAAGCCCCAAAGTGTAAACTTTGTTCCAGATCTGAAAAGATAGCAAGTAATCAACGTGAATCTGGAAACCTTCTAAAAACCCTAAAAGATTTAGAAAATCATAGCTATCCAGATAAGAGGAACAACCATAGCTTTCCTGATGAAAATCAATGGCAACCAACACAGAAATACACTTTTATAATGGTTTGATTTTTAGTAGATTTGTGTAAATGTTTCACTTATATTTGTATTTTTATTCATTTACTTAGTGTAAATGTAAATTACAAGCATTTTTTATGTTTTCTTTTCAAGTTATATTTATGTATTATTTGAAATGTAAAATACCAAAATATATAAAAGACAATATATTATATATCTTTTCTTTATTATATAATTAATTTATGTTGAACTTTATATGATTTGTAAGAAAATAATATTTTAGCAATGTTGTTAAATGATCAAATGTTGATTGATCTCAAGATTGTTTGCTTTTTAAAACACAGAAAGAATTTTCAATTATTAATTATGAAAACAAATAATAATTTCCAATTATAACATGTAAAGAAGATTTCATTGAAATTTAGTTTTTTTTACGATTAACAAAAGTCCGATCACCCGGATAAATCTAATGCCAAAACGAAAACCACCTTCGCCGTTGTGGTAAAATACTTGATCCAACCCAGAATAATTGTTACTGCAGGCGATGTGGTAAAATACTTGATCCAACCCATAAGACTGTCTCCAATGCATCCGAACTCTCCCTGCCCGTGCGATGCTGGAACAACCCTTTGCATTGGAGATCCGTGTCCGATGATGTCCAAAGATGTGGTGCCTGTGCAGAAGAGCGTGGATTTGGCTAGGTCTAAACGATGGGGTGGGCCCAATAGGTCCGTCAAATATTGTATCCACTCCGTTGATCTCCGAGTTGGCAGGTTCTGGTCTTGAATGACGAAATTGAAGGAGACGAGAAGTTTTCACCGGTTGGAGTTGAACGGTGGTATTGAACGGTTGCTGGCCTTGAATGACGACGGTTCCAGTTGAAAGTGATGAAGAATGAATGATCGAAGGCCAGAGAGAGAATTGCTGATGAACATGAATATACGGCAGAAATGGTAGCAACATAATTGAACAGTTCTATATGAATTCAATATGATTTTAGGGTAGAAGTTAAATGGGCTAATATAATAGGCTTATTTAATTAAAGACAGTTGGGCCATGTACTCACAACTTATTCAACACATTTGGATCGTGGATTAGTCTTCATAACTGGCTGTCTAGCGCAGAAAAGAAATTGATAATAAATTGCTATTTATAAGTTTAAAGTATTTGTATTGTTATAAAGTTTATCGTACGATAAAAAATTAGGTGATGAGGTGGAAAATGTTTGTATGGTTGGAGATGAAATTGGAGGTTTTAAAGAATTTCTAAGGATTTGTGAGGATATGATCTGGCAGCTGATTAGGCAGATAAAGGCGCCTAAGGATGCTCTTAACATTGAAGATAGTCTAACAATTGTTACTGCAGGTGGCAAGACTCAAACTCATGACATTCAGATAGGTTAAGAGACTATAAATAAAAAAAAAATTTATTGTTGTGTTAATAATTGAATTTTACACTGATATAAAAAAAGAGTTAAATGCCTGGATAGTCCCTGTGGTTTGGCCTTTTTTCATCTTTAGTCCCTGACTTTCTAAAATTAGAGCTATAGTCCCCAACTTTTTCAATTTTGTTCCTGGATAGTCCCTGGCGCTGCTGATGTCCTGAAGAAGGTATGACAGACGGGTATTCGACATCACATGCGGTGAAAGGCACTTCACCAAACAAAGTAATCAAAGATGCACAAAGGTTCTTGGTCAGTCCTTTATAATTCTCCCCGTATAAGGCAGCAACAGTTAATAGTGTGTGAAGTGAGGCGAGTGTTATAAATGGACCAGGTTCCTTAATTGTTTCAGGTTCGGGTCAGTTACTCATTGTGTTGGGCATGGATTATCATTGGGTTTAATCCATCAGTTGTTTTTTGGAGTATAAACCACAATATGAAGATTACAAACTGGGCAGGTGTTTTACATTTCATCATTGGTAATTCTAAGTTGGGGCTTTAGAAAATGTGGAAGAACTTAAGAAAAGGCAACTGTTGTGTTCATTGGAGTGAAAAAAAAAAAACGAGTTATCATGTGGTTGTGGGTATAATTCTATCGATGGTTGTTCGATATATATATATATATATATGCGGTGCGGTTTACATTATTAGCGGAAAGAAGTACAAGGTCGGGTGAATGTAGTTCAGTATCATGATCCAATGGCATGACGCTCGGCGTGTATTAAAGGGGTAAGATTTAACGCATTTTATTATGTTTTACTTTATTTCTACTGGATTCCACCTCCACATCTGAAATCAAAGAGAAAACTGTAGCCGTCATTGTTAGGGTTTCAACTGTCGATTCCAGCAAACACGTGTTAATCGTTGAAGGCTTGTTGCTCCTCCATTATCTTCTTCGAGTACTTGAATCCGGATCCAGATTTGCTAAGGAAAAAGCGTGTGTTGTGCTTCATTCGTTATCGTTCACGAAGGAAACGCGAGAGCAATTGGATCACGAGGTGGAATTTCATCGTTCTTGGAGATTTGTGAAGATGGAACACCTAATTCGCAAGCTATCGCACCCGGTGTGCAGCGAAATATAGCGAGCTTCGCGGATACTAGAAACATTTTCATCGAAGAAAGATGTTGTTTCAGTACTGCTAACCCTAACTGTGTTAGCACAAGAGTATTCAATCGCGTGTTAGAGTAATTTAGTTAGAGATGATGATAATTTAAAACTATTGATTGCATGTAAAGGCGCGGTCGATTGTTTAAGAAGTTTTTGGGACTCTGCTACTACGGTTCAGAGATGATGATAATTTAAAACTAATCAATCGCGTGCATGAATATTTTAAAAACTTAGCGTCGGACAAACGTTTGGTGGACGCGCTTATTTCGTATGAGTTTAATAAGGATTGTTAATGTGTTAAGTTGTGGTATGTTAGGGGTGAGGATTCAGTCTGCTAAGGCGATTTGCAGGCTCGGTTATAACGCGAAGGCGAGAAAAGAATTGGGGGGGGGGGGAATACGAGTGCGTTCCGCTGTTGATAGCGATGTTGGAAGGGAAATCGGTTGAGGAGAAACAAGCGGCTGCTAAGGCGTTATCGACAATCTTGGTTTGTTCGGGGAACAGGAGGATTTACCAGGAAGGAACAAAGAGGGATAGCGAGTGCGGTCCAGCTTCTAGATCCTACAATACTGAATCTGGATAAGAAATACCCTGTTTCGATTTTAATGTGGTGACCCATTCAGATAAATGCCGCAAACAGATTGTTGATTGTTGATTCAGGTGGTTTGGTGTATTTGCAAAAGCTTGTGGAAATGGAGGTTGATGGTGCGAAGAAGTTGCAGGAGACCATTAGTCATGGGAAGCTATGGGGTGTTTTGCTCGATAGTGCGTTGGCTTATCATCAAGCTTATGCTCGGTTAGCACTAGTTGATTCCAGTTATAAGAGTTTTCCAACATAAAAAGAATGGGCAAGGGTGGAAACAATCACAGAATTATTGAAGCCTTTTTATAACATCACAACTTTGTTTTCTGGTAGCTCTTATCCTACTTCCAACTTATTTTTCATAACGTGTGGAGAATTCAGATGTGTATTGAAGACGCTATCAACAATGCTGATAATGTGATAAGTGACATGGCAAAAGAAATGAAAAAGAAGTTTGATAAATATTGGGAAAATTATAGCATGGTGTTGTCTTTTGCAGTTGTTCTAGATCCGCGATATAAGTTTAAGGTTGTTGAGTTTTGTTTTAAAAAACTTAATATGATGGACAAAGTGCGTAAAGAGAAATTGGACATTATTTTCAAGGGTATGCATAAGCTATATGATAAGGAGTATGGTATCTTTTCAACGATAAGTTCTTCAACTGTTGAGAGTTCAAATATTAGTGTCAGCACATTGGACGACTTGGATGGATTTGAGTCATTTACAAGCGAATTTAGAAAGGTTGAGAGAGAAAAATCACAATTAGACATGTATTTGGAGGAGCCTGAACTTAATAGGAGAGAAGAACTTGACGTCATACAATATTGGAAGGATAATCAAGGTAGATATCCTCAATTGTCTCTCATGGCTCATGATATATTGAGCATCCCAATCACTACTGTTGCTTCAGAATCATCTTTTAGTATTGGGGGACGGGTTCTAAGTAAATACCAAACTTCACTACTTTCATCAAGTGTTGAGGCTTTGTTATGTGCTCGTGACTGGTTGTATGATTTAGAAGGTATCAAATTATTCTCTTTGTGACTTAACTTTATATAGGATTATAATTCATCTTTTACTTTTTTGGCATATCCAAAGGAAGACGAGAATGATTGGAGGATGGACTTGCAAAAGATATTGAAGCATTGTATCCAACGTATGAAAGTAGCCAAGTTTAGGTAATATTCACTTACCTAAATCCTTACCTAAATCCATCCTAACCCAAACCCAAACCCAAACCCAAACCCATCCTGACCTTCTTCTTTCTTTTACCCATCTTGACCCAAACCCAATCTAACCCAAACTCATCCTGACTCAACAACCAATCCAATCCAACCCATGCATTTTGCAATTATTGATTAATAATCCTTTTTAAAATATGTATTTAATTGTGGTTTGTTTGTTCATAAGTTGTTGCTGGTAATCTTTAGCTAAAGATGTCAATTCATTCTTATTAGTTTAGAGTCTACTGAGATACCAATATGTCTTTAGAAAATTCTAAAAATGTGTTTGGTGACCTACCTTGGATTAAAGTTGTAATATTTTCAACCAAAACTTCAATAATCTGAAATATAGTAATGACATTTGACTTTTTTTTGATTCCTTTATCTTCTTTACTTACTAACTAAACTTCTGTTTCAGTGAGTTATTCATTTGAAGGAAAATGTTTTGTTACTAATGCCATAACATGTATTAATGATGCTTCTACTCTTTTGTTTTGTTCATTTTAATGTTTGGTTATTTTTTTAGTGACGTTATAAATAAATTTGATGGTTTTCTTTATTATGTACTATGTATATTTAAGTCATTATGCCGGAAAAGTACCCGGCCTACGGACGGGTACTCAACTAGTTGTCAATAGACGGAGACGTTGGTTCAAATCCAACTAAACGCGTTGTCGGGTCATCTAGTACTGGATTTAAGACTAGAAAAATAGAGGAAGCTTCGGTTCCACGGATGACGCTAACGTGAATCAACACTTCGTATTTGTTTATAACTACTATAATTTATTATTAATATCCACCAATTTAACAAAATGTTAGGTGTACCATCTCATTAAAAAATAGTATGGTTGGTTTTTGTGAGGACACGTGTAAAGAAATAAAAGATAATTAGTTCTGTTGTTCTTAACAATCAGTTTAAATATAATTAAGTGTTCTAGTTTTCTTGGTAAGAGAAAATTCCACGAAATTATAGTATCAACTAAACAACGCATCTCTTGAAATTCCACGAAAAACTGTGTAACAAATTAGTCTACGCAATTTTTAAATGAAGAAAAACTGTGTCAATTTTTTTAAATACAACATAGTAAAATTCAAATCTTTTTTGGTGCATCTTCTTGGTAACTAGTAAAAATCCCAAAATCTCCAAGCACAAGCGTTTACTTTGGGTCAAGCTTAGCTAAATAATCATTTTTTAACTATGCCCCTGTACCTTGAGAAGGAACGTAGAAGAAACTTTCAACTAGTAGACGAACGTCTTTGAACTTCCATTAATATTTACAAGCAGGTGTTGGATCTTGCTCTAATAATTAAAATCAACCTTCACTTTTTCGATTCACACTCTCACATAATGGATTCAGAATTGAAAACTCCTGCAGAAGTCATGATGCCATGGGTGGGCTTGTATGTTGCTATAGCATCTTTGATATGCACCTTTGCAATGGCAGCTGATGCCGTCCAATCAGTATGGCAATGGAAGCTCTGGTTTCCAAATAGATTTTTCACTCTCAATGCTGCAACAATCACACTTATTGCAATTGCAATGAAGCTACCGGTGGATCTAAGTACTGACCTTTTGGACGAAAAGATTGTAAGCATTTTTTTCTTGGTCACCATGTTAGCTAACTTTCTCCCTTCTTTAGGGCTTATGGATGACAAAGAGCTTCTAATGAACATTGTGGCCTTAGCTATCCTCTTGATCACTATTGTTGTAAATATGGGGATCCAAATTTATATGTTATCATTCTGGTTTTTAGTATTTATTTTTGTACTTCCCCTTCTATGGCCATTTTCGATAGCTTTGACAGTTTCATCAATGAGGAAAAATTTAGAACACAGGTATAAGGAGTCACAACAACTGGTTTCGAGTCATCAAGAGAAAATGTTTTCCGCTGAGGAACTCAAACTTTATGTTAAAAAGTACAGGATGATGACAGAAACTCGAAACCCTCAGTTTGTGTTGATGCATTTATGTGGACGCGACTTCGTCCGGTTCGTCATCGCTTCAAGATAAAGACCGAGACTCGACATCCTCCGTCGTGTCTCGGATCGTTACCAACAGTGTCGTGTTTAACTGCAATTCATGTTGCTGCTGTTTGTTTGTAACATGACGAAAGACAAGCAAACCTGACTGCATGATGACGAAAGTCTACAATTGCTTGTTGACGAAACACCTCTTGAAACATTAATGACGAAACTTACAAATTGTTTAAGTGACGAAACTATTGATTGCTGAGTGACGAAACATCTTGATTGCTGAGTGACGAAACTCTTGATTGATTAGTGACGAAACTTATGTTTCGTCAGCCCCCATGATGTTTCATCGGATCAATATGTGATTCGTCGTGATGTTTCGTCGGCTTCTTATCTTTCGTCGAAGCTGCTTATATATAAGCAGCAGACACAGAACTGAAAATAGCGTAGACGAGAACTGAGAAAGAACTCAGAGCAAAAAGAGAGAACACACACTGAGAGATTTTACAGAGCTTATTTGTGAACATTGTATTGTAACCGTTTCAAGCATTAATACATTGAATGTTAATCGTTGAGTCTCGTGTTTGTCGTTTATGTGTTCGAACTTGGTTTAACTTACCCGTTTGGATTCCGCACTCTCGGGTTCGTCGGAAAACAAGGAATAGAGGTTTAACTCGATCCTCCGGGTGGACCTACAATTGGTATCAGAGCATTGGCTCGATTTCTTGTTAAAACCAAGTGTTTTCTTGTGTTTTGATAGATTTTAAAGCGTTTTTTAGTTTTTGTTCTTGTTTGAAAATCATACTTTTCTGGAAAACAGTTATGAAATCGTGAAAACCTTGTTATTTTGCTGTTTGTTTTATGAAAAACCATTGTTAAAAACTCTTGCAAACATGTTAGGTTGTGGTTTTTATTGAAACATTGTGCAAAATTGTTATTCGAAAATTTTTCAGCTCACCGGAATCATCATAATTTTCACCGGAGTTTTTTGTGTTATTCAAGTGTTCATCCTATAGTTCATACTTTCTGGGTTTCATACTTGAGGATTTGAAGTTTGAATGATTGAAGTTGTTTAAAATATATTTGTTTGACTATTGTGTACACAAAACAATGATGAATGTTGAATTTAGTAGTCCTTCAGTAAGGAGTCTTTGACAATAGAACCTTTTGTGTCAGGATAAGGTTTAAAAGATAATATTTTAAAAAAAAAAAAATATCTTGCAACTTGTTTTAAAATTGTCAACGAAACTCCTCCTAGGCCTTTGACGAAACTCTTCAAAATTGTTTTTGACGAAACATCCATTCTCTTTTAGAATTGTGTTTGACGAAACCTCCTAGAGTTTCGTCACTTTGTTATTTAGAAAAATCCTTGTTTCGTCAGTTAAGTATTTCGCCAAAGACTCTGTGTTTCGTTGAGACACTTGTAATTTTTTTTTAACATAAGGTTTCAAAAAATGCTTTAACTGTTTGTTTCAAGTGATTTTATCAGGTTTTCATTTTTATTCATCTAAAATGAGTTCAGACTGGTGGGGTATTCCGTCTAATACGGATAGTAATTATAGAAGCACGGGTTTATCTCCATCATGGGCCGAGTCACCCGCACCCGCATCTTCGTCAGTTCCATCTCAAGCGAATCCAATTTCGTCAAGTCAATGGGTGTTTGTTTCAAATCAAAATCAAAGTATTCAAAGTATACTTTTAAGCGAAAATGAAACCGGAAGCAATAATCGTCCACCAAAGCTAATGCACATGAATGAATATCCGGGATGGGAAGACAGATTTCATACGTATATTCTTGGGCAAAACACGGAGTTATGGTTAAGATTCATTACAGACTTCGATCAAGCACTTGATGTTGCCGCTTCAACTGCCGCGTCATTTGCAGATCTTTCTCCAGATGATAAGAAAATTTATGATTTAGAAAAGAAGCCTTTTTCTATTCTAACTCAAGCGTTAAACAAAGACATCTATCATCAGTTTGTAAGCTTCAAGACAACAAAGCGGTTATGGGATGCATTGAAGACGAGAGGTGAAGGAAACAAAGCGTCACGCAAATTACGACATGATTTACTCAAGAAAGAGTTTGATGGTTTCACATGTATGGAAAGAGAATCTTTGGGAGATTTGACTAGTCGATTTTATCACTTGTTGACTGAGTTGAATAATTACGGGGTAGTAACAACTCCAGTAGAGGTTGTCACAAAGTTTGCCGATGCATTGCCACTTCAATGGAATGGTTTGTTGGAGATTTTGAAATACAATGGCACATTGGCTACAACCACAATCAATGACTTTGTTCAGCTATTGGAGAACAAAGATCGGGAAGAAATCCTAAAGGCAAAAAGGGTTCCAGTACAACAAAATCCTGATATGTATTATGGAGCTCCTAGCACTTCTGCAAGACCTGCTCCACGTGCTCCAATTCAAATGGCGTTTGTCACAAGCACAGATTTGTATGGCAATCCGATACAAGTTCCTGTAAAGCCAGCTCCAACCACAGACTTGTATGGAAATCCACTACAACTAGCTCCACAACAGCAAAGCCAACGATCTACCGTAGCAACTGATATGTTCAGAAATCCATTACCTGTTCGATCTATCATAGCAACAGATTTGTACGGCAATCCACTACCTGTGCAACAGCAAGCCTGTTATGGTAGCACGCCATCAGCTGGTCAGCCATTAAATACAGTACGACTAGACACTTCAAGCTTTTGAAAAGTGAGTGTTGAGGTAGCTAAGGAACATATGGAGATGCTGAACACTTTGGTGAGCGCATACTGTGGGCTAATAGCAGGTCAGATTGGAACATCAATCTGACACAAGAAGATTATCAGCAGATTGATAAGGAGGAAATGGATTTGATAGACATCAAATGGACTTTCGCCAGTGCTGTAAGTCGAGCAAAGGACTTCATGGAAAGGACTGGTTGAAACAGCTTGGAAATCAAGAAAGACACCAAGTATGGGTTCGATAAGCAGTCTGTTAAGTGCTTTAATTGTGGTGAACGTGGCCATTTCAAGCGTGAATGTACGAAGCCAGCTCAACATGGGAACCAGAATCCTTTCAGAGGTCAAGGCAACCAGGCGGATCAGAATCAAGCTAGGAACAACGAGCGCACCTTAGTACCTGTAAACAATCAAGCTCTTGTGGTGCAAATCGATGAAGGTTGTGACTGGTCCATGCAATTAGGCATTGGCGATCAAGATGGAAAAGCATTGTCACACCCCGATATTTTCACGTATTACCGGTGGGGAGTATCGTGACGTAGTCGATATCATCATAGTCAAACAACACAATATTAAATGCACAACGGAAGCAAAAGATAAATATATTACAAACCGATTCAAAAGTAACATCAATTATTACAAACGGATTGTAAGATGGATCCACAGGCGGATCTTAAAACACAAACATTGTTCAACAGACTTTAGACGCCTAGAACTTGCAAGATTCCTTATTAACGCCCTGAGCTTTCAGCCAATTTCGTTCAGTACCTGTCACTTAACCTTTTTGGAAAATACGCCAGTTTACACTGTTAAATACAATTAACCAGCTCATTTTAAAAAGAGTTTAAGAAAATTGATTTGGATGCACCAGGCACAAAAATATCTTTTATAACTTGGGACAATTATATAAAAGTAATCTTGTATACATATTTACATGTTCGTTATACGTTCAGGGCCCGATGTAGAAACTGAGTCAAGATTAACAGACACGCCACAAGTATAGGCCCACAAGAGAGTGAGATACCGTTTCCCTTATTCAACTGTTAGGTGTATGCCTTCACCCCGTGCTTAAGGCGTGACCATTTTATTATAATGATGCCAAGGATATCCGGGACATGGTCATTAACCCCTAAAGGCTTTTATTTCAAACAATACAGATTAAAACGGGTTACCTCAATAATTTAATCACAATACGATTAAACATTCAATACCCGACCAAGCAGTATTTTTATAATACCGTATCCCAAGCTCGTATAGGGAAAATAAGTTAAGAGTATTTACCTGAGCTAGCAAATGCAATTTATACTCAGCCGTATATTCTAATCAGCAAGCACAAGTACTTCTACTGGGGCTCTCAATCTGGAACGAAGGTTTTATTAACCTATTAGATTCCTAACGGGTCTTATTTAAGTCGTAACTTAGACCGGTTAGTTTTAAGGAAAGGTTTACGGTTCAAAACGCACGATTAAGTGAAGACCGGAATAGAATGTGTTTTAGACCCGACAAGTTTGAAGATTTGTATAATATGGGTAATCTAGACACATTCTGGATCTCGAGATAAAACGCTAAGGTTTGACCCGTTTCGGCTAATTTATGCAAACTAGTTACATAAACCGAACCGAACGTGCAAGAGGCGTAACGGGTAACCATATGGGTCATATACAGGTTTCCTAATTTAATATGCCTTAAATATGTTGTGATATCAGTAGGATACCTTCCATTATGCCCAAAACGAGTTTAATCTCAATATAAGCCCGCATGGGTATTTTGGTCATTTAAAAGATTATAAAAGAGATTAATTTTAATTTTGAGACTCGGGTCTCAAATAATCAGTAAAACAACTTAATTTAATAGGTTATATCAGTTGGTGATAAGTCTCATATGCCAAAATGGTTTTAAACCCATACTAGGTGTTTAATACGCGTAAAAAGCCGTTTTAAGCGATTTCCAGGTTATACAGGAAATCTGAGTTTTCTGATCAGGTTATCAAGTTTAAAATACTTCATTTATTATATAAAATCAGTAGCAATTGGATTGGTGTCAAAATACTATGTAGAACTCATTTTATAAACAAAAAGGGTATAATCGGTATTTACCGAATCAAGGCAAAAACCTTAGGTTATGATCAGTTTAAAAATAATTAAAAATCTTCAAAAATCTCAAAAATATTATATTACATCAGTGGGTAAAAGGTTTGGTGTCAAAAATTGGGTTTAGATAGGCTTTACGCTAATTATGCCTTTTAATTAACAAAAAGCTTTCTAACTACGCTATTGAGCATAACTCCTAACCTAGACCTCCAACTGATGTGAAATTTTAGGAACACGTTTATAAATTAGTAACAAAAATTATTGTCCTCTCACATTCTCAAACTTCTCGTTTTAAGGTCAAATGGGCATTATGGTCAACATTTAGCAATTAACGGAAACGTGTAAACGAATCGGGCAATCAACGAACCAAACACAGAGGTTTATACCATCATGTAACCTGGTCTTAAGGAAGCTCTAAGTCATTTCTAAACCCATCTAAATCGGGTCAGAACTGAAGTCAAAGAAAAAGTCAAAGTTTTGCGACTTTCGGTTCCGAACCGAGTCTAAACAGAAAATTGTCGGATCAAACAAGCTTAGACTAGTTCTTATACTAATTACCAAGTTATATAAGTGATAAAACAGGTTACACGTCTTCTACATTGTTAATTATGTGTTAATTCGCAAATCTAGTTAGAGCGGGAATCAGAGGGTGCCCTTTTAAGGGTTTATTGCCCACATAAATACCAACTTATAACTACCTTAAGTTTGACTAATCGCTGGGCCATTAGTGATTAATCGATAAGTCAAACCTTAATTATGACAGTTTGACTTTTAAGCTAATAACTAAGCAAAACTCAATTAAGGAAGTTCAAGGATACTTACCAAGGTCTAATGCACGATTAGAGATGCTTGGGGGATGGCCTTGAGCTCCAGAAATGATCAGAAGTTGAGTTGGGAATGAATGATCAAAAATGAAACAATGTGGGTCTTATATAGTGTTCTTGATTGCTTAAGATCTTGCCAAACAATGCTATACATGTTCCCTGATGTTAAACATGTATCCCTAATGCCTAAGAACTAATTTAGGCAGCCCTTGGTGGTGAAAAAGGGCCATATAAGTTCGTTACATGGGCTGAACAGGCACCTTACAAGTTTATGCATCTGGGAGTCTCTTACGGACCGTAAGGGTCCTATCATACGGTCCATAAGGACCAGACCAGCATGACAGAACTTTCAAAAGTTGACAGTTTGGCCCCTGAACTTCCAATCATGATTTTTAACATGGTTTCTTGCACTTGTAACCCCCAAACTTGACTTTTAAGGACTCCAATTCATAAACCAACGTTGTTAAGTCCCCGGTTATTCATACAATCACCGAAAAGTCTTAAATTTCAACGTTGACGCTTTTAACCCACATATACGAACATTGCCATAACTTTCTCATACTTTAACGAGACCTTATGAAATTTTTATCACTTATTCTCGCGAGCATAATTAATCATTACAAAGCTTCAGGTTTGCTAAAAGGTCACTCAGAGGTACACTTTTAACATGTTGACACATTTGACCCCCGTAGTTTGTAATCTCTCACTTTCTTTCACAATTAGCTTCGTATGATCCATGATTCATTCGTTTAAGGGTATAAACATCATGTAGGGTTATTGTAAAGTATATTTATCCTTTTTTGACATTTTGAACCCTTATATTCGCATACTTTCCTTGTTTGTCAACTTTAGTCCTTCTAGAGTATTCTTTTACACGTTTAAAGTTTATGACACTTGTCGATACATTATTGGTCATGAAATTACGAGGTGTTACATCCTCACCCCCTTAAAAGAAATCTCGACCTCGAGATTTGCTCAAGTAAAGGAAGTACCTCTGTCTTATATTGAGCTTAATCTTCCCCAGTACATTTGGGCCTCTAAGGCACCCTAGTTGACCTTTCTAATAGGTACATGTATCCTTTTGGAGCTTCTTAACCTGTCGATTCTTAGTCTATACCGATTCCTCGTCCAACCATAAAGTTTCATTAATCTGCCTATTATTATGATAATGGGTCTCAACTTATTGGTGAAACATACCCTTAAATCATCAGTGTGGGTTGCCTCGTGAGCTCCACTAAACTCCGTATATAGGTTTTAGCTTATAGGCTATTGACCTTTGTTGCATTCGATTTCCCGAAGGTTCCTATATATCCAGGGCTTAACTTACCCTGAGAAATTGAAATTTAGCACACCCTTCTTAGAGCGATACTTTCGATTGAACCTTATTCCTTATTAAGGACTTAAGAAGGTTGCGACTTTTATCAATCCTCAATTTCCTGCCGATTACTGGCAATGATTATGAATTCAATTGATCCTATTTGTTGTTTCCAATGCAACTTTTGGATCCTGTTAATTGGACTTACCACTCTATTGTTCTAACAATAGATGTTTAACATTCCATTTACACAAGGTCTCCAAAGGAGCCGCCTTGATACCTACATAACAACTATTATAGAAAGGCTTATCTTAAGGTGAGATGGTTATTCCAACCACCGTTTAAAAACTAATCTTGAGGAATAGCTAATCCTCACAGCTAGTCGAACAAATCGACGATCCTGGGCAGCTGATGGCAAATTCTTAATTGTTGCCTAATTAGGGTTGCGGTAATCAATGCATAAGCAAAATGAACCGTATTTCTTAATTAACTTTAACGAATTCTCAGAATATTGAGTTAGGCCATACAAATCCTCTATTTCAAAACTTACTTAATCAGGGTTTGGTTTCTCCTGTGATGGTACTAGCCGTCTTGGAGATTTCATAATATTACAGCCCTAAATGGAATATAATTCTTAACTCTACTTGCCTCTTAGGAGGTAAACAGGGTAATCTTTGCAGAAGGTAATCAAGACACACGGAGATTATAGAGATTTTCCAAATCTCGGGCTCCAGTTCATTTATCTTTGCCTGTGTCAGATAAGTGGCATATTTACGTTACGAGTCCACAGATTTAATCAAAGACACTTACTTGGACAATTCCATTCTGGATATCTTCTTTGAATACCATTAGTTGACTTTAGTACCATATGACCATTGGAATATCCTTGCGGTTCCATGCATTAAACCTCCATACTGATCAGGCATGAAAGCAATCTATGGAACTTATTAAGATACACCAACCCTCATATGGCGCTTTTGTCATACCATCTGGTACTCTTAATCGATAGAGATTAAGAGATATCAATTACATATGCTGACGCACTTTATCCGGAGAGAGAGTATACTAGAATTACGACTGCAGATCGCTGACAGGAACAGAAGAAATGGTTCCTATGATTTTGTCTGTAAGTTTTACCTTACACTTAATATATAGGGTTCTTATGAAAGGTTTTAAAAGCTTGCTATACTTATAGTTTATGAAGGATTTATTGGTATTCGAACCAGAAATAAAAACTCTTAGCATTTAAATCACTGATAAATGTCAAGGAATATACCTGAGGCCATTATTCATGAACTAGCTCAGGTATTTTTGGCGCTTTCATTCTTAGGCTTTCCTTCCTTAGCCGCATTTCCTTTGACAGATTTAGGGCACGTGGTCTTGATGTGGCCTTTCTCATTACAGCCGAAGCAGACTGCATTCTTCATGCCCTTGCAGTCCAACGTTTTATGTTCCCTTCATTTGCAGATCCCACAAGCCCTCGACTGCGATTGGGATTTTGGTTCGAACCTGCACTTCCCATAATGGCGCTTCTTGCAGGTCTTGCATACAGGTTTCTGGTTGTACTTTTGTTTGTTCTTTTTCTTAGAACTCTGGGAGTTATCTTCCCCCTTTTCCTTTTTAGTTCATCCTTTGCATTAGAGGCATGAACGAGATCCTTCTCGTGAGTGAGGAAGTGTGGTCTTGGATGGGATTTGGAGTAAGTAGCATTGGGCTCCTTGATCTTTTTCACAGCCTTCTTCACAGCTTTTCCAACAGCTGCGTCTATCATAGTTTGAAGAACATCTTTGGAAATTCTAAGGTTCACAATTTTAGCATCATTGGCATGTGTCGCATCATCCATAACACGATCAACGACTGTCTTATATGTGTTTGCCATACTCGATATTGGTTCCTAACACCAATAAAACAATTTCTTAGTTGCAATCCAACAACTGCTATTCATCATCCTGATGGCCTTATCATATACTAACCATTGTATCAATAGACCATACAGGCTAATATAGTACTAACATTCTTAATGAATGTTATTTAATATATATCCATTATATTTAGCCTAGGTCACAAAAGACCATCAATGGCATTTAAGGTTTGGACCTAATCCATCATCTTTTTGACAAGGGATCAAAATGTCACATCTGTCTTTATAATATTGATGAATTTGGATAGCTTGAAAGCTTGTCATAAGGGTATCAGAAAAGAGTGATTCCTAATAGATATAAAATATCAATCTAAGATTTGTTGGAGCATTTTCTAAAGTATCATCGGCTAATTTCTACCTCGCATTAAATGACCGGAGTCCTAATCCAGCGGAGACAACAGTTCTCAACATTTATCGTTCATTATAGAATCATATGTGCCAGCATCAAATAAATTTCTGCATAAACTGTTTGATAAGGAAAGGTAACTGCTATATAGTCATCATTCTGCACCATCTCCTAGGCGTTCATCTGGAAGACTTATGCGTTTGTTTTCTTGGCCTCTTCGGGCTTCTTCTGATTCCTAGGGCAGTTGGTCTTGATATGCCCCTTCTCGTTGCAACCATAACAGGTTGCGTCTTTTAACTTCTTGCAATCCAAGGTTTTATGTTCCTTAGACTTGCAAATCCCACAAGGTAGAGGCTGAGATTCAAATCTGCATTTCCCGAGGTGGTATTCCCTACAGGTTTCGCACCTGGTCTTCTCACCCGACTGCTGGCTGTCTTTCTTAAACCCGGAACTCTTCTTATCCTCAGAGTTCCTCTTTTTCTTCCTATCGGAGCGATGAGAATTCTCATCCTCCCTTTTACGCTTTCCATCTTCAGAGGCTTTGGCAGCCTTGTTTCTGACCACATCGAGTGTGAGAGATAGCGACAGATCTACCGCTGACCTGAATGTAGTAGGTCTCGATGATTTCACACTTGCCTTTATTTCTGGGGCTAGACCCCCAATAAAGCGAGCTATTCGCTTTGGTTCTGGTGTGATCAAGTAAGGAACCAATCGAGACATGGTATTGAAACTTGTAAGGTATGCTTGACAGTCTAAGTTCTCCATGACTAATGTCAAGAATTCAGTCTCAATTTTCTCAACTTCATGTTGAGGACAGTAATTTTCTTTGATAAGAGCAACGAACTGATCCCAAGTCATGTTGTACAAAGGGATCTTCCCCGTAGCTTGGATCAGTGACCTCCACCAAGCTAGAGCTTCTCCTTTAAAAGATTGTGAAACAAACTTCACAATGTCTTGCTCTGCACATCCACTGATGTCAACAACGGTGTCCATCTCATCAAGCCATGTTATGCAATCGATGGCCCCTTTTTCTCCTGTAAAGTCTCTGGGCTTGCAGGAGACAAAATATTTATATGAGCAGGTCTTAACTGGTGCCTCTTGATGAAGCACCACCTGTCTAGACGAAACACTCCTTTGATTTGACGAGTTACGAACATCGTCTTCCTTTGACTCATGTGATTTAGAAGGGGGCTTACTGCGAGCCACAGATAGAGTCTTAGAGTGTGTATCACTTGATTCATCATACTGTCTGTCGAGAGCTCGTGTAACGGCATTATCTATTAATGCCTGCAGTTCCGCACCAGTTATATTAACTCTGGGAGCATCATTATTCTCCCTCGGGTGGTTGTTAACCTCCTCTGATCCAGCCGTGTAGCTTGATTGCTACATAAATATTAAGAATGATTTATTCAGAGGTTATTATGAAATTACCATTTTTGATGATTTATTAACCATGGTAATATAAACCATATGGGTTAATTTGTTAATTTTATTAGTATTTTCATTATAATTTATCCTAGTTATAAAACATCAAGGATATTAAAGTGGCGCAAAAGGCCTAGTCACAAGGACAGTTTTTAAATTTATAAGCCATGATTTCAGAGAATCGAGGCATTAAGGTTTGAACACATTTCATTACCTTTTCTTGACAGAGAGTCAAAGACTTCAACTGTCTTTTGTCCCTTAGGACAATAAGTATGGCCCGTAGGTATTTCATCACTTATGGATGTTTATGATATGATCATCTTATCTGATGATATTAGTCAAGATCGCATTGATCATACAGACTATTATGCTTGGATGTAGTCCAACATCTTTAGAAAGGGGGTCAAAGACCACCACTGTCGTTGTCTTATCGGACAACAAGTTTAGCCCGTAGGTACTTCATCACTAATGGATGTTTATAATATGATCATCTTTATTTGATGATTTAAGCCATGATTTCTAAATCACTAGGCTAGATAAGGGGTTGGAAATTCCCAATATAAAGATGACAAGTGTGATTTTATCGCATCACTGTTGTCAGGAGTGTTAACATGTTTTCAGATGTTAACAAGAATCTGAATCTCTTTTAAACAAGTTTTACCATCATAGCTAGGTCTTTAATGACATTCAAGCTAGGTTATACCCCTTTAAGATTCTTTTAACATATATTGGCATATCAATTACGAAAAGGAATAAAAATTTGATTTATTTCATATATTATATTCATGTATAATGATAAAATGAAATTTGGATGGAATATTCCAATGATTTTAAAAGAAGTACAGAGTTTGCCCTAAGCAGGGCTTAAAAGAAAATAATGTTGTCCATGAAGGGACTAGAGGATAAATATGTCCTTATAAGGACTACTAAGGAAACGAACTTCAGCAAAAGGAATTTTCTTCTTCACTTCATTTCTGAATGTTTTCTTCTTGGATACACGTTTCATCCTAGCCGTGGTACGAAACTCGGTATTTCAAGGCTCCGGATGTGGAGAATTTCCATTACGGCTTCTTTGATTGGAGACATACTCAAAATATATAAATTCGGGAGCAATAGTTTACAGATTAGGATTGAGAGTATTCCTATGTTAAGTCTAGACTCAGAAGGTCAAGGAATGTGCTACTGTGTCATTGAGATTAAGCACTAAGGGCTAGTGTTTAATTCACTCAATGTTGGCTTTGATACCAACCTGTTACACCCCGATATTGCCACGTATTACCGGTGGGCCCGGTGGGGAGTATCGTGACGTAGTCGATATCATCATAGTCAAACAACACAATATTAAATGCACAGCGGAAGCAAAAGATAAATATATTACAAACCGATTCAAAAGTAACATCAATTATTACAAACGGATTGTAAGATGGATCCACAGGCGAATCTTAAAACATAAACATTGTTCAACAGACTTTAGACACCTAGAACTTGCAAGATTCCTTATTAACGCCCTGAGCTTCCAGCCAATTACGTTCAGTACCTGTCACTTAACCTTTTTGGAAAATACGTCAGTTTACACTGGTAAATACAATTAACCAACTCATTTTAAAAAGAGTTTAAGAAAATTGATTTGGATGCACCAGGCACAAAAATATCTTTTATAACTTGGGACAATTATATAAAAGTAATCTTATATACAGATTTACATGTTCGTTATACGTTCAGGGCCCGATGTAGAAACCGAGTCAAGATTAATAGACACGCCACAAGTATAGGCCCACAAGAGAGTGAGATACCGTTTCCCTTATGCAACTGTTAGGTGTATGCCTACACCCCGTGCTTAAGGCGTGGCCATTTTATTATAATGATGCCAAGGATATCCGGGACATGATCATTAACCCCTAAAGGCTTTTATTTCAAACAATACAGATTAAAACGGGTTACCTCAATAATTTAATCACAATACGATTAAACATTCAATACCCGACCAAGCAGTATTTTTATAATACCGTATCCCAAGCCCGTATAGGGAAAATAAGTTAAGAGTATTTACCTGAGCTAGCAAATGCAATTTATACTCAGCCATATATTCTAATCAGCAAGCACAAGTACTTCTACTGGGGCTCTCAATCTGGAACGAAGGTTTTATTAACCTATTAGATTCCTAACGGGTCTTATTTAAGTCGTAACTTAGACCGGTTAGTTTAAGGAAAGGTTTACGGTTCAAAACGCACGATTAAGCGAAGACCGGAATAGAATGTGTTTTAGACCCAAGAAGTTTGAAGACTTGTATAATATGGGTAATCTAGACACATTCTGGATCTCGAGATAAAAACTTTGACCCGTTTCGACTAATTTATGCAAACTAGTTACATAAAACGAACCGAACGCGCAAGAGGCGTAACGGGTAACCATATGGGTCATATACAGGTTCCTAAGTTAATATGTCTTAAATATGTTGTGATATCAGTAGGATACCTTCCATTATGCCCAAAACGAGTTTAATCTCAATATAAACCCGCAGGGGTATTTTGGTCATTTAAAAGATTATAAAAGAGATTAATTTTAATTTTGAGACTCGGGTCTGAAATAATCAGTAAAACAACTTAATTTAATAGGTTATATCAGTTGGTGATAAGTCTCATATGCCAAAATGGTTTTAAACCCATACTAGGTGTTTAATACGCGTAAAAAGCCGTTTTAAGAGATTTTCGGGTTATACAGGAAATCTGAGTTTTCTGATCAGGTTATAAAGTTTAAAATACTTCATTTATTATATAAAATTAGTAGCAATTGGATTGGTGTCAAAATACTATGTAGAACTCATTTTATAAACAAAAGGGTATAATCGGTATTTACCGAATCAAGGCAATAACCTTAGGTTATGATCAGTTTAAAAATAATTAAAAATATTCAAAAATCTAAAAAATATTATATTACATCAGTGGGTAAAAGGTTTGGTGTCAAAAATTGGGTTTAGATAGGCTTTACGCTAATTATGCCTTTTAATTAACAAAAAGCTTTCTAATTACGCTATTGAGCATAACTCCTAATCTAAACCTCCAACTGATGTGAAATTTAGGGACACGTTTATAAATTAGTAACAAAAATTATTGTCCTCTCACATTCTCAAAATTCTCGTTTAAAGGTCAAATGGGCATTATGGTCAACATTTAGCAATTAACGGAAACGTGTAAACGAATCGGGCAATCAACGAACCAAACACAGAGGTTTATACCATCATGTAACCTGGTCTTAAGGAAGCTCTAAGGAATTTCTAAACCCATCTAAATCGGGTCAGAAATGAAGTCAAAGCAAAAGTCAAAGTTTTGCGACTTTCGGTTCCGAACCGAGCCTAAACAGAAAATTGTCAGATCAAACAAGCTTAGACTAGTTCTTATACTAATTACCAAGTTATATGAGTGATAAAACAGGTTACACGTCTTCTACATTGTTAATTATGTGTTAATTCGCAAATTAAGTTTCTGTTGACTTTTTATAGCAAACTTTGACCCGACAAATAATCTAGTTAGAGCGGGAATCAGAGGGTGCCCTTTTAAGGTTTTATTGCCCACATAAATACCAACTTATAACTACCTTAAGTTTGACTAATCGCTGGGCCATTAGTGATTAATCGATAAGTCAAACCTTAATTACGACGGTTTGACTTTTAAGCTAATAACTAAGCAAAACTCAATTAAGGAAGGTCAAGGATACTTACCAAGGTCTAATGCACGATTAGAGATGCTTGGGGGATGGCCTTGAGCTCCAGAAATGATCAGAAGTTGAGTTGGGAATGAATAATCAAAATCGAAACAATGAGGGTCTTATATAGTGTTCTTGATTGCTTAAGATCATGCCAAACAATGCTATACATGTTCCCTGATGTTAAACATGTGTCTCTAATGCCTAAGAACTAATTTAGGCAGCCCTTGGTGGTGAAAAAGGGCCATATAGGTCGGTTACATGGGCTGAACAACCACCTTACGAGTTTCTGCATCTGGGAGTCTCTTACGGACCGTAAGGGTCCTATCATACGGTCCATAAGGACCAGGCCAGCATGACAGAACTTTCAAAAGTTGACAGTTTGGCCCCTGAACTTCCAATCTTGATTTTTAACATGGTTTCTTGCACTTGTAACCCCCAAACTTGACTTTTAAGGACTCCAAGTCATAAACCAACATTGTTAAGTCCCCGCTTATTCATACGATCACCGAAAAGTCTTAAATTTCAACGTTGACGCTTTTAACCCCTCATATACGAACATTGCCATAACTTTCTCATACTTTAACGAGACCTTATGAAATTTTTATCACTTATTCTCACGAGCATAATTAATCATTACAAAGCTTTGGGTTTGCTAAAAGGTCACTCAGAGGTACAGTTTAAACATGTTGACACATTTAACCCCTGTAGTTTGTAATCTCTCACTTTCTTTCACAATTAGCTTCGTATGATCCATGATTCATTCGTTTAAGGGTATAAACATCATGTAGGGTTATTGTAAAGTATATTTACCCTTTGTTGACATTTTGAACCCTTATATTCGCATACTTTCCTTGTTTGTTAACTTTAGTCCTTCTAGAGTATTCTTTTACACGTTTAAAGTTTATGACACGTGTCGATACATTATTGGTCATGAAATTACGAGGTGTTACAAGCATGTTTTGCTGAGGTTGTTAAAGACCTGAAGCACGCCATTGGTGGATAATCTTCCGCCAATGGTGGGGAATCTTCAGAATGTGAAGACAGTTCGGGTTATTCTAGAAGTTCGGACGAGGAAACCTCCACATCAGGCGATGCCGGTTTGGGTTCAGTATCAAGTGAGCCAGTCGATGCCGACATCGATGAATTATTGGAAGAAACTGCAGCAGGGAATGATAGAAGATCTATTCTGGTGGATCAAGCTGCTTATTCTTCTTCTTCTCTTCATTCAGCCTTTATGGCTAATGTTTGCAGTTCATCAAGTCAGGTATGTGTCGATGAACCAACTGTAGTTAAATGTGATAAATGTGCTGATTTAAGTAGTAATTGTGCCGACTTAGGTGATAAGTTGTCGGACTTGCAGAGCAAATATGATGATTTGCTAAGCAAGTATGATATGACATTTATCCACAATCAAAAGTTGATCGTGGATCTTTCTAAATGCACAGAAGCCAACATGTTTTATACAAACCATGAAAATGGGTATAAAACAATGATTGAAACATTAAGGGAAAACAAATCCGAGCTAACAAAAATGGTTTCAAGAAAACAAACAACCATAAACTGTTACATCAATAGGCTCAAGATAATGCAAAAAGAAATGGCTTGTGTTAAATCTGAAAGTGAGGCGATCCGACTCAAGTTAGACAGCTATTTAAGCTCTAGCTATGTGTTGGATCACATCATTGATGTTCAGAAAAAGAAAACTGATGTCACATGCATTGGCTATAAGAAATGTCCACCACCTGTGAGACACAATTATGATGCCATGCCTGATGAAGAAGATAGAACTTACTTTGAGCCATCTGTATCTTTAAACATTGAGGAGTTTGCAACGGGACTTGGATACAAACCGGAAGTATCATCAGATTCGGATGTGCTAGCAGATACATTTATAACTGCTGAACAGAATCAGGATGCTCAGGTCATTATTGAGGATGCTGATTCTTCAGATGATGAATCTAATGATACTGACTCAGAACAGTCAGATGCGGTAATCAAAGAAGAGGACATACCTCTCGAGAATCATATTCTATGTGATCATCCCACAAAATCTGCTATGACTGTTCTGACCGAGTCCACGTCCACATCTGCACCAGAGTCTGAGAGTGTGAATTTGCTGTACACTCTAGTTGGTGATGATAAAGTTTATTCAAACAAATATTTTCCGATTAAGAACGTAAATCAATCCTTAATCAGTAAAGTTTTTGAAGATTCGACAAGTAAGTTTTTGGGAAAGTCGGGTACACATGTTGTGGTAACACAATGTTCGCCAATTCCAGAGGCTGAAGTTCGAAAACAATATGGCAATCAAAGATTACCAACTGAGAATGTTCAGCAAAATCACACCAAACCAAAAGGTAAATCACCGACTCAAGGTCAAAAGAAACAGACCCAGAAAAAGGACAAGAAGGTGAACTTTGTGAAATCAAGGGGAACAGATAAATTGACACATTTGAAAACAAATCTAACCTAGATTTTGTTAATCAATCTAAAATTTTGAAAGGAAATGAACAAAACAGTTCAAAACCAAGTACCTCGGGATCACAAAGTCCATCATCGACAAAACAATCACATGATACTTCAGGGTTTGTAGAACGAAGATCATGTTTTTCATGTGGTACATTTGGACATATTATTCGAAATTGTCCATACCTTCATAAACAAAAAGCCAAAGTTGATGATCCCCGTGACCAAAATTACCGAAAGCGATCTGTTTCATCAAAACCAGATCCCCGTCTTGTGAAGGAAAGGGAAAAGAAACAGAAACGCCAACAAGTCAAGAAAATTGAAAAGACGATTAAAACTGACATGGTTAACAAAACATCTGTTTCTGTCAAACCAGACAATTCAAAAACTTCAGACAATCATGAAGTTAAGATTTTAAAGAATAAAACTGGTAAAATAAAACAGACCTGGAAACCTAAAACGGTTAATGATTCAGGGGGAACATCACAATTTCCAAATCATCGAGAAGTTGAAATAACTTTTGTTGATGAAAATGGAAGACCCAAGACCACAAAGGCTTGGGTCCCCATCTCCAACTAATCATGTGAGTACATGTGCAGGATGTTCCAGGAGGAACTTTCAGTAGTCATTGGATTGTTGATAGTGGGGTATCCAGGCACATGACAGGCGACATGAAACTTCTCTACGACGTTAAATCTATTAGAGGAGGATATGTTGCTTTTGCTGGAGATAAGGGCGGATATATTACTGGGGAAGGAATGGTATCCAACTGGGTTGTAAGCTTTGACAAGATCAACTTTGTACAACAACTTGATCACAATCTTCTCAGTGTTTCACAAATCTATGATAAGCAATTTTCAGTACACTTTGACGCAAATGGATGTTATGTGATGAAACCCGGCTTCAAGATTCCAAAAGAATGGATTCTCCTGTCTGCTCCAAGGATAAATGATTTGTATGTCCTTGATAGGAGCCAAGCCATCACAACGTCTGCACAAGCAACTTGTTTCGTTACCAAAGCCACCGAAAAAGACTTTATCTCTTGGCACAGACGGATGGGTCACATTCACTTACGAAAAATGAATCATTTGGTGTCAAATGAATTAGTGAATGGTGTTCCCATAAAAAAGTTTCATCTACAAGATGTCTGTGTTTCGTGCCAGAAAGGAAAACAAACGAAGAAGCGACACCCGACTAAGAAAATCAACACGGTGGCTGTTCCACTTGAACGTTTGCACATGGATTTATTCGGTCCTGTCAAGCATAAAAGCATCAGGAATGATCAGTACTGCCTCGTGGTGACTGATGATTATTCTAGATTTTCTTGGGTGGCGTTCATGGCACACAAGAGTGACACTTTCAGTATTCTCAAAAACTTGATCACTCAGATTCAGAATTTTTATACTTTGAAGGTTAGACGGATACGCAGCGACAATGGTACAGAATTTAAGAATCATGCCATGGGGAGTTTTGCACTTCAAAAGGTATTCTTCACGAATTTAGTGCAGCTTATACTCCTCAACAGAACGGCGTCGCTGAGCGTAAGAATAGCACTTTGATCGAAACTGCTAGGACTATGTTGGTAGAGTCGCAGTTGCCCATTCCACTCTGGAGTGAAGCTGTGGCCTCCGCATGTTACACGATGAATCGAGTTCTTACAGTTAAAAGACACAACAAGACCTGCTTTGAGCTTCTTCACAAAAGGAAACCAGATTTGTCATATCTTGAACCGTTTGGAGCTCCTTGCATAATTATCGATCCTAATGGAAAGTTTGGGGCAAAAGCTATTGAAGGTTACTTTCTTGGTTATGCACCCCGAACTTAAGAGTCTGGAACCTAGAGACTAAAATGGTCGAGGAATGGTCTGAAGTCAGAGTACAAAGGCACACATTGCCAGTCAAATGTCCTGGTCAGCCTTGGATGTTTGAGTACGATGACTTTTTCAATTCGATCAATGTTGAAGCAGTTGAAGAAAGTGCTGCGGCAAGGATGTTTTTCGAGAGTGACAATGCAACAGAATCATCGTTGGTTCGTCCAATTATTGTTAACAATCCAGAATCATCTTCAGTGAACAATAATGCTCTCGATAATGAGGATTTTCATGATGCTACCGAACTGAACGAATCTTCAGGGGATGATGAATTTCTAGATGCAGATCAAGAAGCTCCTACAACAGCTGTACATGATACTTCTGAGGCTACACCTCCAGTGGACGCCCCTAAAACAGTTGAAGCTACTGCATCATCCCCTTTGTCAGTTCCGGGTATTGAATTGGTTGTTGATCTCAACTTCAACAATCTGAGTACAAATATTCAAGTTCCAGATAAACCAGAAACAAGGATTCACAATACCCATCCTCAACAAAACATCATTGGGAATGTACAAACTGGCATATAAACAAGAAACATGTTGCGAAACAACAACAACGTAGGCTTGTATGCGGCAATTCGAGAATCTGGTCAACAAACTGATTGGTCTTTCATGTGTTATGTCTCACAGGAAGAGCCAAGAACTTGGAAAGACGCTTTGAAAGAAAATTCATGGGTTGAAGCTATGCAGGAAGAACTACAACAATTCCAGAAGCTGGGTGTCTGGAAGCTAGTTGATATACCTGATGATTACAAGAAGATTGGTACCCGTTGGGTGTATAAATGCAAAAAGGACGACCGTGAAATCGTTATTCGAAACAAAGCAAGATTGGTCATTCAAGGTTTTCGTCAAATTGAAGGTATAGACTACAACGAAGTTTATGCACCAGTTGCACGGCTGGAAGCAATTCGGATCTTTCTAGCTTATGCCTTATTCAAAGGATTCAAGGTTTACCAGATGGACATCAAAAGTGCATTCTTACACGGTCTAGTCTAAGAAGAGGTGTATGTCAAACAGCCTCCAGGTTTTGAAGATCCTATCCATCCCGATCGGGTTTGGTTGCTGAACAAAGCTCTCTATGGTCTACATCAAGCACCACGAGCTTGGTACGCAACCTTATCTAATTATCTGCTGGAGAATGGATTTCGCAGAGTTCTTATCGATTGCACTCTCTACATAAAAGAACAAGATGGAGATCTTCTACTGGTACAAGTATATGTGGATGATATTATATTTGGTTCTACTAACAATGTTATGTGAAGGGATTTCAAGGGTGTAATGCAGGATAAATTCGAGATGAGCGCTATGGGGGAGATGACCTTCTTTTTGGGTCTGCAAGTGCAACAAACGAAGTCTGGGATTTTCATCCATCAGACTAAGTATGTTCAAGACATCCTGAACCGATTTCAGATGTTTGACACATCGCCCGTTGGTACTCCACTGCAGCAAAATCACGGAATTCATCTAGACTTGAAGGGTGAATTTGTTAGCTCCTCATACTACCGCGTGATGATTGGATCCTTATGTACCTCACAGCATCAAGACCAGATATAATGTACCCAACGTACCTGCTTGCCAGATATCAAGTCAACCCGAAGGCCTCACATCTTGCAGCTGTAAAAAGGATTTTTCGTTATTTGAAGGGTTGCCCAGACACCGGTCTATGGTACCCTAAGGATGATAACTTTGATTTAGTCGCTTTCAGTGATTCTGATTTTGGCGGATGCAAAATCGACGGCAAATCCACATCGGCTGGATGCCAGTTTTTAGGAAATCGCCTTGTAACATGGCAGTGCAAGAAGCAAACTTGTGTCGCTACATCAACTTGTGAAGCTGAATACATTGCTGCCTCAAGTTGTTGCTCCCAAGTCCTGTGGATACACAACAAATGCGTGATTACGGTTTTGAATTCCTAACTACTCCTATTTTAGTCGATAATTTTGCTTCCTTATCTACCACTAGAAATCCTGTGCAGCATTCAAAGACCAAACACATCGAAATTAAGTATCACTTCATACGTGATTGCTTTGATAAAAGGCTAATCGATGTTGTTAAAGTCCACACCGATGACCAGCGTGCCGACCTTTTTACAAAAGCATTTGATAAATCAAGATTTGACTTTTTATGCATTAAGGTCAAGCAAGAGTAATCCGCATCGAAAAATCGTTTTTGTAAATATCTTTTTGTTTTTAAAATTATTGTACGTTTGTTGATTTTAGGGGGTGTAAATCCAAATTTGAAAAATCAAAAACATCGAAAAATGTCAAAAACGCAAAAACATTGAAAAACAAAAATGAGTTTCCTGGCGAGAAAAAGAGAAAATGATAGTATATCAGTGGTCTGTCGAAACCTCTTTAAACTTAAAATGAAATGCGATAAGAAGCTCTATATAAGATGTATCGGTAGGCTCACAATCATTTTAAAGTGTGCAGGGTGATATAAACTTAAATCGACTGAAGACCAGGTGGGAACCGCTCATTGGCATATGGTCTTAGTACCGAAATTTTGTTTGAGAGATTGCCGAGGTTCAGAGATATGTGGTCTTTGTGCTGTTTATCATCTGGGTGTCATGGTTGTTTCTTTTATCGAAACAAACGGAGACGAATTCTAGATCTTCCATGATACCATACATACGTGTACATACTGCATACGACCTCAATAAGTGATAAACAATCACATGTCCAAACAAATAAGTGATAAAATATCACATTTATCCGGGAGTCAAGTTCGTCTCTTTGCTGTACGTTTGTACTGACCTGTTCACGGACTTGCTCCTATGCCCTCATGCATCTGAAAATCAAGTTCCTCATCAATAAGTGATTCTATCACATAGGGCTTGTTTTCAACCAAAATAAGTGAGTATCTCACATCATATACGTCAAAACAGATGATAAATGGTATACTCACCAGTAAGATGAATCCTCGTGCATACCTTGATACGGGAATGTGTCGTGTGTGGATAAACACCGATCGCTAAGTATAAATCATACCTAATCGTATCCCCTCGCCATGATTACATTTGATAAGTTGAGCTTATGTGGACAACAATACCGATAATCGTTATAGTATGCTTATCTAAATGTTAAGTAACTGAACAACAAGAGCATTTTGACGTGACCGTACACTGATATGATTCTCTTACCCTTGAAACTCGCAAAAAGAATGTCTGTAAATATTCATTTAATGCTTTCAGTTTCTGCATCTTTGTATATATTTACTTACTGCTTTCTGTCTTCACATTTTAACAAAATACCAAAAAGATTTTAAGTGTGTTTTAATATAAACTTTATAAAAGCCAAAAAGATTTTCTTTCTATCTTATTTTCGATTGAACGATGTTGGATCTCGAGTCTTCGTTACCTGAAACCTGAACGAAAACCAAATCGACTAAATCTTCATAAACGGTCAAAATTTGCAAATTTTGAAAGTTAAAAACCAAAATTGAACAATTTGTTAAACTTTCAAACTGTCGGACGATAGTTGATTGAAAACATGGTTACATGTGTGTCGTTTGTTTATTTTAACTATATTCCAAGCAGTTGTTCTCATTACGTGTTTAGCTTTCTTGTATGTGCAGATGCTACATTCAATCCAGCTAAAGGCGAAGAGAACGTGTTCGATGACAAGCTTCGGAATGAAGATACGACATGGAGGCACTCAAAAGATAAAGATGATTGAGTTGCCTCTGATCTATCATCAACAATTCCACACGGATCTAAAAGAATTGAAGATCAACAGATTCACGAGCATAACTCAAGGGAGAACTTATGTTGAGGGGGAGTTTGTTATAACACTTCCTAAATGAAATGGGGAGTTTGTTGATACACTTTCTACTTACGACACGTGAAGACTTTGAAGATCCTCCGACATGATAGACATGGAAGATGAACCTCACGAGCAGCGTCCAAGGGGGAGTTTGTTGATGCATTTATGTGGACACGACTTCGTCCGGTTCGTCATCGCTTCAAGATAAAGACCGAGACTCGACATCGTCCGTCATGTCTCGGATCGTTACCAACAGTGTCTTGTTTAACTGCAAATCATGTTGCTGCTGTTTGTTTGTAACATGACGAAAGACAAGCAAACCTGACTGCATGATGACGAAAGTCTACAATTGCTTGTTGACGAAACACCTCTTGAAACATTAATGACGAAACTTACTGATTGTTTAAGTGATGAAACTATTGATTGCTGAGTGACGAAACATCTTGATTGCTGAGTGACGAAACTCTTGATTGATTAGTGACGAAACTTATGTTTCGTCAGCAATGATGTTTCATCAGACCCCATGATGTTTCGTGGGATCAATATGTGATTCGTCGTGATGTTTCATCGGCTTCTTATCTTTCGTCGAAGCTGCTTATATATAAGCAGCAGACACAGAACCGAAAATAGCATAGACGAGAACTGAGAAACAACTCAGAGCAAAAAGAGAGAACACACACTGAGAGAGTTTACAGAGCTTATTTGTGAACATTGTATTGTAACAGTTTCAAGCATCAATACATTGAGTGTTAATCGTTGAGTCTCGTGTTTGTCGTTTATGTTTTCGAACTTGGTTTAACTTACCCGTTTGGATTCCGCACTCTCGGGTTCGTCGGAAACAGGGAATAGAGGTTTAACTCGATCCTCCGGGTGGACCTACAATTTGTAATTGCTTGCTCCCCTGTTTTTTCTGCATTTGGGGTTATATGTGTACTCTTTGCTTTGTATTCAAGTTATATTTTAACATCTATTATAAAGTTCAAAGAATATGATTATCAGGATGAAGATTCGGACTATAAGTGGTCACTCATGATAATTCATATCGTGCAGTTAGTTGGGGTTGTTGTAGGCAGTATTGCACCGATTTTAAGATGTTTCACGTCTATCGGTCATTATAGTCTTTCAAAGAAATTAAGCAAGAACCATTTAAACGTGTTCCGGGTTGAAAAACACTGGATCGAAAGGCTTCAACATTGGAAACGTAACCATGTTCATTCACATATTCCAGGCCGTTATTTGAAGATTGTTTTTCATTACGTAAAAAACGCCTTTTTAAACTTCTGTTTAGCACTTCATATTATGGTTCTTGTAATATGTAAAACAATAGTTCTTGTTCCGTGAGCTTTTCTTATCTTACTTTCCTATTGTTGGTTTTTATTTAAGTCCTTTTTGGAATGGCTTAAGAAGGTGGCAACCACGTCTAATGGCAATATGAGCTCAGAAATAGAAGAATATGCTATATATATTGTCCAAATTGAGGAGGAGGCAAAACTTTCAAAATGAATATTAAGAAATATGCTTCGTTCTATAACGCAACTTCTTAATGCAGAAAAGGAGCCGCGTAATCTTTTGATGCTTTTAGAGAAATATAAAGGATTCATTGGAGTAGTAGAGTTCGACAATGACCTAGTCCATCCGTTATATCCAGATGAAACCCACAATTGTTGGGGCCTTGTAGTAGTAACATTGACAACAATTGCCATTGCACTTCCTAACATTGCAAATGGTCATTTCAAGGGGCTTCTTGCCAGCATGAGTGAAGGCCTCAAGATTGTAAGACATGTTGAAGATTGTCTCGACGCAGATGGTGAACTAGTTAGTGCAATAAAATCATCAAGAAGGGTGTGGAAAGAAGTTGAAGTATACCACAAATGGCTAAAAATCGATCTTCAAAATAAGGCTCACAAAGATAAAACATCTAAAGAGATCCTTAAATGGTTGGGAGATGAAGGAGAAAAAATTATGAAAAGGTTTATGAGTAACAAAAAGTCAAGTATAGATCGTTCACCTTATAAGTTCGTACTTGCAAGTTCCATGTACAGGATTAGCACGAGAATTCTATTGCACTTAAATGCACAAGAAATATCGTTGAATGATGAAGACCTTTTTGAATGAATATCAGCTATAATTGCGGATATTTTATTCGCATGCTTTACCAACTTACCATGTGTTATAAAAATGAAGTGTCACCACAATGAAATAGAGAAAAGGGGAGATAACATACGGATTGCAGCTCAACTTCTTGGTAAATCTAAAGAGATTCTTAAGATTCTTGATGCACGTACACTTCCTAACATAGATCAAGACTCAATGGCATACATTGATAAGTGTCGTGTACTTCCCAAGATTCAACTAACCAATGGTGGTGCATCTACAAATGAGATATACCAAGATCATCATGTTGTGGAGCTCTTGGCTGGCGTGTGAAGCTCCTCGTAGATTTGGCACTGGCATTTGTAATTTTAGTGTTTTGATTTTTAAACTTGAATGTTCTTTAGTTTTTGTATTAACTAAAAGGTGTTTTAAATTTGATTTTCCGTTGCATATTTTGAGAACTATTATAGTCTTTTAACCTATTTGATATGATGATGTCCAATTGTAAGGTGTCTAGTTTATGGCTCTACATGGTAGTTGTTGGGATTGAACTCTATCAGAGGAACAGATAGTTAAAGCCAAAACTGGATCAGAGCAGTGGATCCAGAATAAGCAGATGTTTACATTCAAATCTCTCCCCTTGAAAGTGATTTCATATCTGCTGACCTCTTATCTGCTGATCTTACAAAGTGCTGACCAACAACTGCTGCTCAAGTAAAGACCTGATTAAAGACTAAAGCTCTGCTGATTCAATCTACTGCCTTGAGTCAAGTACTGCTGATCCGGACAAGCACTGCTGGGTTCACAGCAGTGGAAGGATGCAGCCGCTGTTTAAGTGTCTTTTATGTACTGAAATGTAATAGCAGTAGTTAGTACAACAGTGTTTGTATATATTAGAGGTTAGAGTTTGTTAGGAGGTTAGATGTCACTTTCATGGTGACGTCAGCTAAGATGCTCAGTGGTTTGCAAGTGCCTATAAATAGTTCAGTACTTTGTACTGTTCTATTAGCTCTTTTGCATCATCGTCTTCTTTGCACGAACAAACAACTGAGCTCTGGCTGAGGGGGAGTTTGCATTCAATCATCAATCATTGTAATCGTTATTGAAATAAATTCAATCTTTCGATTCATTGTGAAAAGATGTTTGATCAAAGTATTACTCTCATTTGATTGTATGCAAAGTTTGTTTTCATCATAATTCCGCTGCACACTCATCCATTCTCATTTTAATTACAAACACAAAATACAATCAGAAACAAACTCAGATCCAACAATTGGTATCAGAGCTTGGACAGTCAAATTTGATTTAACAATCATTTTGACGTAAATAGTTCAGCTCATAACAGTTGATACTGATCGTTTGTTCGTTTGTTGAAAAACAGAGCAAAGATTAATCACCATATAAGTTGATTTTTCAGTGTCTGTAAAACAACAAGAATGACGTCACAATCTCAGGATGATAAAAACAACATCGGCTCGCTTTTTAAACCACCTATGCTAAAAAGAAATGAGCACAACATCTGGCAGAGGAGGATGGGTCACATCCTCGCTCAACAAAGCACAGGTTGTTGGAGGTCTGTCGTCTTTGGTCCTCATGTTCCTACAGTTTCTAGCGCTGAAGATGCTAAAAAGTTCATTCCAAAACCAGTTGAAAATTATACCGAAACCGACTATCAAAAGTTCGAACTAGATGCTAAAGCTTTTAGCATCATAGCATCAGCGCTGCCCAATGAGATATATGCTGGACTGTTACACTGTAACAGTGCCAAAGAGTTATGGGACGCACTTAAGGGACAGTTTGGGGGAACCGAAGAAGTCATAGAAAACAATAGGGAAATCCTGAACCAACAGTACGAAACATTTTGTCATGTTAGAGGTGAATCACTGACGCAACAATTTGAGCGTTTTAGTTGTCTCATCAGTGAACTGAGGCTTGTTAACACCACTTTTACAAACTCAACTCAAAATAGCAGGTTCCTCAGGTCACTGCCAGTAAAATGGGACACTATAGCTTTTGTCACCCGAAACTCACCTGAGTTCAAGGATCTGACCTTGACCCAACTCCATGGTCGACTCCTAACCTACGAAAGGGAGTTGAACCAGAAAAGGAAGTTACAAGAGTCAGGAAAAGCCGTTGATGATTATACATTCGGTAACACTGCTCTTCTGGGTCAAGAAGAATCTGGGAGCAGTGGTAAGGATCAGGGTTATGATCACTTCATTGACATAACTGCTGGAACAAATTTTAACAACCCTGATCCTCACTCTGCTAGTTATGCATTCACTGCAAACGAAAACCCGATGTCAGACAATTTATGCTTTGAACTCAATGATTTGCAACATTTTGATCCCACTGACTTAGAGGAAATGGACATCCTGCACCAACTGGCTTTGCTAAGTGTTAGAACTAGCAAATTTTACAAAAGAACAGGGCGAAAATTCCCAGGTTTGCATGGGAATCTAAGGGTTGGGTTGGATAAATCGAAAATCAAGTGCTACAAGTGTAATAGGTTGGGACATTTCACTAGGGAATGTAGGAGTCAAACTACTGGTCCCATAATTACTCATCCTAGCTCAAATCCTAGACCTCAAAACCAAAGCACTGTGCACTATGCCCAGTATGCCCCAGCAGCTCAAGTGAACACTACTCACTAAGCTGCTGTCCCTGTGCCAGTGCACTATGTCCAAACTACTGTTCCACAGATCCAATATGTTCAAACCCCTGTTCCCCAGGCATAAGTGCAGCCTGCACCTCAAACCACTGCTCCAGCAGCAGTACAACCAGATCAACAAAGTTTTTTCACTCAAGGGTTTGTTGACTGGAGCAGTGTGCCTGAAGACCTTAGTGATGAAAATTTTGCACTCTATGCTTCTAATGATTCTTCTCATAATGAGTTTTGTTTGATGGCATTAGAGTCAATACAGGAGGGGGTTGAAACTGAAGAGGAACAGCTGAGTATTGAAACAGTGGATGAGGTGACTGAAGCAGTGGTTACTGCTGTGGCTGGTGAACTATTGTTGGGAGAAAGTTCAGGTACCCTGATTGAACCACTGACAGACCCATGGTCCGAAAAGGACAAAGAAGAAGAGAAGGAAGAAAAGGCTGGTGAAAAGAAGTTGATAGCTGATGATGAAGAGAATCATCAATGTGATTGTGCAATGATGGCTGCTGCCAAGGTATCTCCTCAAGTTCTAGAAAAACTGTGTTCTGACAATTGCATTATTGCTTTTGCTAACATCAAAGAGGTGAATGAAAACCTTCGGGATAAAATCTTAACTGATGAAGTCAAATTTGAAAGATCTTTAAAAGAACTTAAAAACAAATTGACTGAAAAAGAAAAAGAGATCAGCAGTCTGAAAGAAGAACAAAGCATAACCAAAACTCAACTCCAAACTATGGTAGAAAAATACCAAGTTTGCAAAAAGGAGTTAGAGTCCACCCAGATCACATGTGAGAGATGGGCGGAATCATGCAAAGGGTATGAGGTTATGCTTGAAAAACTGATAAAAAGCAATGTGAAATTTGGGGTTGGTTATAGAAAACATGATGATGAAAACACTGCTTTTGGAAAATCTGTTCAAACCACTGATGTAACCACTGAGTTCATACCCACAAACAAGAATGGCCAAGAAGTGAAAATCACTGACAAACTTGGTAACAAAATCACACTTGACAGACCAATGGGATCCTCTACTTTTGAGGAGCTTGAAGATTATCAGTTTAAACCAAAATGGTCTGATGAGTGTGATATTCTTGAAAATTTCAAGCCAATGGACTTTACATCAACTGATGGTGCTAAAGCTCCAAAAGCTAAAGTCATACCTCTCAAGGACATCCCAGCAGTGGTTAAAACCTCTGCTGCAAAGGAGTCTGAAAAGAGAAAGAAGAAAGAAAAAATTGATAACTAGTTTTGTGAATTCTGTGAGAAAAGGAATCATCTAACAAAAGATTGTTTCCACTTAAAAGCTTATGATTTAAACAGAACAAGTGTCATTGTCTCAGCTGAAAGTTGCATTGTTTGTGGTAAAACAAACCACAAAACTCAAGCATGTGTGTATCTCAAAAACTTTGATGTGAAAAAGAATGAGTACATTGCTAAAACATCCTTGAGTCCATCATCATCATCAACATCTGTCAAATTCACCAAGAAACAACCACTGTTTGTGCCAGTTCAAACAGCTGTCACAAAACAGCTGAACCAAACATCTGTCAAAAGAGATGTTCAGGTTACTGATGCACCCTCTGCCAATCAGTTCAGAAAAGGCAAGGAAAAACAGTCTTACCAAAGGATTCCACACGTTTATGAGGCCTACAAAAGGCCCTCTAAACCTAAAGTGAATAGGCATCCTTTTGGCTACCAGCAGATGATTGGTCAAGACCCACAACAGTGGTTAGAGAAACACTATCCTAAAACAGTCCAAACCCCTGACCTAACCACTGTCCATCATTCTGCATCCATCCCAGACACTGTTGAGACCCCATCCAAAGCCTTGTTGGCTTTGGAGACCTTAATGAACTAATCCTTTTACTTCATGTGCAGGGAGCTTCTGCATGCTTTGATAGTCTTTGGTATGTAGATAGTGGAGGCTCCAGGCACATGACAGGATGTAAAGCCCTCCTCAAAGACTTTAAAATCCATGGAGGGGGTGATATATCCTTTGGGAATAATAGTAAAGGGAAAGTTCTGGGGTCTGGTACAGTGCAGTCTGGAAATGTAAAATTTGAAAATGTCAATCTGATAGACAATCTAAAATTCAACCTTCTGAGTGTATCACAAATGAGTGACAAAGGGTTTGGGTCATTCTTCACAAAAGATTGTTGTAGGATTGTTGGACCAGAAATGGTCAAAAAGATTGAAGCAATAATCAAAACTGGTCAAACTAAACTTGTTGCTCAAAGAAGTGGCAATGTTTATGTTGTTGACATGTCAAAAGAGTGTCCCAGAGCTGATGCCTGTCTGTTCTCAGCTTCCTCTAACAAAGAGACAGAACTTTGGCATAGAAGGCTGGGGCACACAAATCTTAAGACAATCACTGAAATTTCAAAAAATGGTTTGGTGAGAGGCCTACCACAAAAATTGTTTTCATGCCCTGAACATTGCATTTCCTGTTTAAAAGGAAAACAACATAAAAGTTCTTACAAGTCCATTGAAGAGTCCAAAACAACCCAGTGTTTGCAAATGCTACACATGGATTTGTTTGGCCCAGTTCAAGTCATGAGCCTCAAAAAGAAAAGATATTGTTTGGTTATTGTTGATGACTTTTCTAGGTTTACATGGACTTTCTTTTTACACTCTAAAGATGAGACTGCAGGCATTTTGCAAGACTTTGTGGCATAGGTTGAAAAGCAATTTGACCTCCCAGTGAAAAGCTTCAGGAGTGACAATGGCACATAATTCAAAAATAAGGAGTTGGATGCCTTCTGTGTCAAGAAAGGGATTGTAAGGCAGTACAGCATCCCTAGAACACCAGAGCAGAATGGGGTAGTGGAGAGGAAGAACAAAACTTTGATTGAGGCTGCCAGAACCATGCTTGCAGATTCAGGTTTGCCATTAACTTTCTGGGCAGAGGCAGTAAACACTGCTTGCTATATCCAGAACAGAGTTTTAATAAACCCCAGGAACAAAAAGACTGCTTATGAAATTCTGTATAAAATCAAACCACTGATCTCATATTTCAAGGTGTTTGGCTGCCCATGCTCTATTTTGAACTTAAAAGATTCCATTTCAAAATTTGCAGCCAAAATTGATTGTGGTTATCATCTGGGATACTCAACCACTGCCAAGGCCTACAAAGTGTTCAATACACGGACCAAGGCAGTGGATGAGACTTTGAATGTTAAGTTCAATGAACTTTCATCAATGAAAATCCCAACAAATCCTGCAGATCTGTTTGATCTTGAAAAATTCACTTTTGAAAACACTGCTGTCAAGATTAACAGTGCAGGTCCATCAGAGGATACAACACCAGACTATGGGTATGAAATCATCATCCCTCAAAGGTCTGCCACAAAGGGAAAAGCACCAGCTGTTCAAAACAGTTGTCAAAGCTCAACCACTGCTACCTCAACAGTTGTTGACCAAAGTAGCCCATCCACCACTGCTTCCACATCCTCAAACACTGCTGACAAAAGTCCTCAAACAGTGGATAAAAGTCAGCAGTTGTCCACTTCATTACCGCCTATTCCACCACCTTTTGAAGCCACTGCTGGGTCATCAAAGTCACCAGCAGTGGTTAGCTCAGATGATACACATTTGCAGCCTACACCAACAAATGCCATCATACCATACCAAGGAGATTTAATCTTTTTGAGATCTCATCCACCTGATCAAATCATTGGCAACATAAATGAAGGGGTGCTCACAAGAAGCCAAACCCAAAACATTTGTCTTTTTGCTGGTTTTCTATCACTCCATCAGCCAGTCAAGTACCAAGAGGCACTGAAAGACAACAGCTGGGTAGAAGCCATGCAAGAGGAGCTCCAACAGTTTAAAAGACAACAAGTATGGGAGCTTGTACCACTGCCAGAAGAGGTTAGCCCCATTGGCACAAAGTGGGTCTTCAAGAACAAAACTGATGAAAGGGGTATTGTTGTCAAGAATAAAGCCAAGCTTGTGGTTCAAGGTTACAGACAGGAAGAGGGGATTGATTATGATGAAACATTTGCCCCTGTTGCAAGATTGGAAGCAATTAGACTGTTCCTGGCCTTTGCTGTCAACCACAATATGAAGGTGTTTCAAATGGATATCAAAAGTGCTTTCCTCTATGGTACAATTCAAGAAGAGGTGTATGTTTGTCAACCTCCAGGTTTTGAGGATCCATTTTATCCAGATCATGTCTACAGGCTAAACAAAGCCTTGTATGGCTTGAAACAAGCACCAAGGGCCTGGTATGAAACTCTTTCCAACTTCCTACTCTCTAATGGTTTCAAAAGAGGTACCATTGATAAAACACTGTTTTTAAAATGGAGAGGGAAGGATTTAATGATTGTCCAGATTTATGTGGATGACATTATTTTTGGAAGCACATGTAACTCAATGTGTGAAGAGTTTAGAGAACTCATGACAGCTGAGTTTGAAATGAGTGCAATGGGTGAGCTGCAATGCTTTCTTGGTCTCCAAGTTCAGCAAATGCAAAATGGAACTTTCATTCATCAAAGAAAATATGCTAAAGAAATTTTAACCAAATTTGATATGAATGATTGTAAACCATGTAGCACACCCATGGCAACAAATAAGCTGGTCATGTCTGATGAAAAAGATGAGCTGATTGACCAAACACTTTATAGAAGCATGATTGGGTCTTTACTGTACCTAACTACATCTAGACCAGACATCATGTTTGCAACATGTGTCTGTGCAAGAAGTCAATCAGCTCCCAGAAAATCAAATCTCATTGCTGTAAAAAGGATCTTCAGATACATAAAAGGTGCTCCCACACTTGGTATCTGGTATCCAGCTAATGGGAACATCAAGCTTTCAGGTTTCTCAGACAGTGACTTTGCTGGATGTAACACTACAAGGAAGTCCACATCAGGAGGGTGCCAGTTTCTAGGTGATTGCTTAGTTTCCTGGCAAAGCAAAAAGCAAGCAGCTGTTTCAACATCCATTGCTGAAGCTGAATACATTGCTGCTGCAAGCTGTACAGCCCAACTCCTGTGGCTTCAGAATCAGTTACTGGATTTTGGTATCACTTCCTTAAAGACACCACTCATGTTGGACAGCCAGGCAGCATGAAATATCATCAAAAATCCAGTTTCTCACTCTACCACCAAACACATCGACATCAGACATCACTTTGTGAGGGATTGCTATGAAAAAGGTTTGATTTCTCTGCATCATGTCCCAACTAAAGACCAGCTGGCAGATGTGCTCACAAAAGCACTTGATACAGCCACTTTTGAAAGCTTGGTCTCTAGGATTGGGATGCTGAACATGGAATAACATGCAACATCTTGTTTTTCTATGAATAAAAGCAACAAAATGTTTTCAGAAAATAAAAAATCCATCCTTAAAAATAGCTAAAAATGAAATTTTCATTAAAATCCTTAAAAGCCTGCCATTAACCACTGATGTTCAAAAGTCTGCTCTACTTCAAAAGCCTGTCCACTGCTGAAAGTCAACCCCTGTTCTCTCATTCTTTTGATAAACTCTGTTGTTCAAAAGCAGTGTCTTATCCACTGATATGGTATCCACTGATAGTGAAAATCATCCACTACTCTACTACCACTGCCTTCATCAGTCACTTTCATAAAAGTACTGTCCTTCACTTTCACCAGGGGTTGTCACGTGGGCAGTACATATTGGTCAGACCTTTTGTAACGGCTGCCACGTCAGCATTCACTTTCTTCCCTATAAAATCCCCCACTCACCACCAAAACAGGGTTTTACTGTCGAATTGAATTCTTAAAAATTCTCTTCTCAAAGCAGTTTTTCATCTCATCTTTCACAAATTTCTTCGATCATTCTCTTCAAAAATGACAAAATCAAGTCATCTTCAAAACCCTCATCCAAATCTTCCTCGAAAACAACCTCTCAAAAGGCAATCTCCACTGAAATTCCATATAAATCATCTCACAATCTCCTGGGTCTTCTCACAAAACCAGGAACCACCAATGTTTTCGATTCCATCGTTAACACCATGGCAAAATCAAAGTACAAAACTTTGTTAATCGCCGATGTACCAATCTATTTGGCGACCCAAAGAGAGTTCTGGAAGAATGCAACCCTTGAAAAACAAGGAGACACTGCAACCACCATACACTCTTCTATAAAGGGAAAAGCTGTCCAAATCACGCCACAAACCATTTCAGAGGTCTTTCAACTCAATGATCAGGAAGGTAAAACTTCTTTCACTAAATACGAGTTACAAAATGACTTCATTGAGAGAGGGTATGAAGCAACAATGATGAAGAAACTTACCTTACAAAAAGGTTATTTTCCTTCTGCAACCAGATTTTTATTTCATACCCTCCTACTATGTGTTTCAAACAAAACCACTTCTTTCAATGAAATCCCTTTAAAGATTCAAAATCTGGGTTATGCAATTCTTCAAGAAGAAAATTTTAACTATTCTCGGGAAATTTTTAAAGATTTGGTTAATAATGTTGAAACAAAATCATTCTTACTGTTTCCAAGGTTTTTAAGTTACTATTTTGCAAAGAAATTCAGTAAGGATGATTTAGCTGTAATAAACCAAGGTGATTATACTCAAATAAACAGTTTAACAACTGAAACTTTTTCAAGAATGCTAGCACCTTGCAAAACACAAGCAGAGGTGCCTGAGCAGATTTTAGCAGTTACAACTGCTCCTCAGGTATCTGCTGCTGAGCCCACTGCTCAAGGTGATCAAAGTAGCAGACCAACTGTTTTGAAACCCACACCTACAATCACCAAAAAGCCAACAAAAAGAAAAACTCAAAAACCCCCCAAACCAATCAAAAAGGCAACTCTGGAGGATGAGATACCAGAGCAAATGCCCGTGACAACACAAAAGTCACAAGAAACCACTGCTGCTTCTTCCTCACAGCAGTTGGTACAAATATCTCAACCCATAACCAAAACTCCTCCTGCTTCTTCATAAAAAGAACAGGTTGTACAAATAGGGTCTCCAGATCATGATGCTCTGGAAACACTTGTTTCTATCATCCACAGCTCAATACCCGGGGCAAATCCACTTTCTACACCACCCATCACATCCACAATTCCCCCACCAACTAAACTGCTGTTGGATGCAATTGATTTGAACCAGGAACTAACCAGTCCTTCTCACTCACCTATCAATGAGAATATACCTCAACAACTGACTGGGTCTGATGTATCAATCTTTGCTAACCCACCAACACAACCTGAGGAGGTTACACCCCTTGAGTTACAAGTAACTCTTGGTGGTAGTCCAAGTGAAGCAGCCACTACAACTGTTGAACCCACTGGTTTACAGTTGGACAGTGGTTACATTAATAAGACTTCCTTGGTGGCAATTCCTTACATAGCACCTCTGCCAACCACCAGTGGATTTATTTATCCTACTGGCAACATCAAAAGGTTGTCAAGTGTTGAAGGAAGAAGACCCCAGTACCAAGAAAAAGGGGCATCAGTAGTTAATGTTTGGAGTACACTCCCTACATCAACTACTGATAAAACCACTGCTAGTGGGAAATCAGATGATCCCATTAAATTGGGTGATGGTTTAAAGTACCAGAAATTGGCGGATCGTATTGAAAAGCTTGATAACTCTGTTGCAGAACTCAAAGATATGCTACAACAGTTGTTACAAGTACAAAAGGTACAATCAACTGCTGTTCCATCTCAAGCATCTGCCCCACAAAAGGCACCTGCTACAAATGAGCTCTGGAATTTGTTTCAACCTTTTCTCCATCAACAAGCACAAAAAGCAGATCAGCAACATGAAAAACATGTCCAACAGCTGAGAAATGTAATGGAGTCAAGGTTCAAACACACTCAGGCTGATCTAAAGGCTCTCAAATCTCAGATCCTGCACACCACTGGAACTGCTCCTCCAAAAGTTCGCTTCATTTATCAACTTCCCCCAGATAATGCCAAAAAGGGGGAGAAAATTCAGGAGTGGAAAAAGAAGGGAATAGAGGATGGTCTCTACATTGAACCAGAAAATGCAAACATGACCAAACAGATCCCTTTGCCAGATGGAAGCAAGAAAATTGATGTGACCATAAATGCACTGGCAGAAGCAGTTGCAAGTGTAAAAAAGGATAGAGAGGCCAAAAGGAAAGCCAGGGTGGATTATCCGGATCAGGGTACTTCAGGGTCAAAAGATGATAAAAATCTTGTTGATGAAAAGAAGAAGCCTACAAGAAGAGTAAGGCTACCCAAATCCATTCCAACCAGACGTTCAAAGTCTGCTCCAAAGCCACCACCTAAAACAACTGTTGTAAGTCCTGTTGTATCAACAACTGTTGGTACTTCAGTGGTTTCAACATCTGCTCCCACTTCAACATACACCACTTCAACATACACCAAATCCACAGCTTTACCACCATTATCACCAAAAACAAAATCACCTCCTGCCAAAAGGCAGAAGACAGTAGTTGTTACAACATCTGCTGTAATGACAACAGTGGTTAGAACACCAGTTGTTTCAACAACTGTTAGTCAATCACAAACCACTGCCACTACATCCACCACCACTGTTCCATCCAAAACATCATCAGCCCCTCCTCAAACAAAGAGGAGAAGGCTAATTCTCAAAGATGATGACACTCCATCACCACAAACATCTTCAAAATCTTTAGCTCTTGTCACAATACCAAAACCTGTTCCTCTCTCTTCAGTTCAAATGTACAAGCCCTTACCTCCTGCAGGTGTTCAATTTCCTCTTGAACTAGCAGCTGTTAGAGAAGAAATAAAATCCTTTTACTATGAGGATGATCCTGCCAAAAGGAGTTTGCCATCAATAAAAGGATATCCCTGGCCTAAAAATGTTGATGAATATTTGAAAATCAAGGCCAAGCAAGCAGAGGATATCTAAAAAAGAAACACACAAGTGAAATCTGACAAAGAAATTTCAAGAAACTATCAATATCTGCTCACACAAGTCAGATCCCTAGAACAATTTGCAAAAAATGTCAGTCAACAAATTTCAGAAAGAGCAGCTGAAACTTTGAAGAAAGACTACATTGAAAGCATCATGGCTCACAAGAAGTACAAAGGATAGAGATGTACAAAGAGTGGACTGTTCCTGAGCTTGAAGATGAAGCTGCAAGAATTCAAGACATGATCAAAAGGAAGGTCACTCACACTCCTCCCGACTGGGCAAAGTTTAGAAAAATGTACCTGACAAACAGGTAGAACTGAAAAGAATGAAAAAGGAACTGGTTGCTGCTGAATATGGAAATAAAAGACAAATTGCTAGATGGAAAGAAGATGTGGTCAGGGCCACCTACAAAAGGTTGGAGGAATTAAGAAAGAAAGATCCAAAAGTTCCTCAAAAGGCTGACTATCCTGAAGCAGAGGTTTCAAAAAGACCAACAAAGCTGCAAATCAGGAGAGCCACTGCTCCAACTGGTGCTGCCATCTACAAAAGAAGGACACACAAACAGTTGGGAGGTGAAACCATCCAAGAGATGATAAAAGGAGATGAACTTGTAAAAGAAGGCATAAAGAAAATGATCATAGAAACTCTTGGTTTGGATCAAACAGCAAATACTGCTCAGCCAGTTATGAATAGGCCAGCCTCACCAAATACCTCAACAAATAAACATCTCCCAAGAAACCCACCAGGCTCAAAAATACAAAAGTGGGAAACTGACAAACAGACCTGCGTATTGACTTTGCTCAGGTCTGGTGGAGAAGTGGAGAAAATATCAAGGGAACAAGCTCTTGGCCTGAGTCTTGAAGATTTGCAGGATCTCCTTGATCTTCCACTTAGCAGGGATGATGAAGACACAGTTGCCCTAGACTTTGAACTACAATTTAAAGGTCAGATAAGGGAACTGTTGATGAGGCAATAAAGATTTCCACAATAATGAAGAGTTTTGGCCTTATCTGTTCCAGGGGGAGATTGTTGGGATTGAACCCTATCAGAGGAACAGATAATTAAAGCCAAAACTGGATCAGAGTAGTGGATCCAGAATAAGCAGATGTTTACATTCAAATCTCTCCCCTTGAAAGTGATTTCATATCTGATGATCTTACAAAGTGCTGACCAACAACTGCTGCTCAAGTAAAGACCTGATTAAAGACTAAAGCTCTGCTGATTCAATCTACTGCCTTGAGTCAAGTACTGTTGATCCGGACAAGCACTGCTGGGTTCACAGTAGTGGAAGGATGCAGCAGCTGTTTAAGTGTCTTTTATGTACTGAAATGTAATAGCAGTAGTTAGTACAACAGTGTTTGTATAGACCAGAGGTTAGAGTTTGTTAGGAGGTTAGATGTCACTTTCATGGTGACGTCAGCTAAGATGCTCAGTGGTTTGCAAGTGCCTATAAATAGTTCAGTACTTTGTACTGTTCTATTAGCTCTTTTGCATCATCGTCTTCTTTGCACGAACAAACAACTGAGCTCTGGCTGAGGGGGAGTTTGCATTCAATCATCAATCATTGTAATCGTTATTGAAATAAATTCAATCTTTCGATTCATTGTGAAAAGATGTTTGATCAAAGTATTACTCTCGTTTGATTGTATGCAAAGTTTGTTTTCATCATAATTCCGCTGCACACTCATCCATTCTCATTTTAATTACAAACACAAAATACAATCAGAAACAAACTCAGATCCAACAGTAGTAGTTGAGCCATATGTGGTTTTGAAAAACCCACACATGGGAAAAAATCCTTCTTTTATCAAACTTCACCCGGAGCCTATACTGTCTATATACTAGGCTCCAGTGTTAGTCTAGGCCGGTAAACATCACATGCACTGTCTTTATTTTATACTTTGGCGTGGACCCACCGTTTGCGAACTCACATTGGAAATAATACGTCTTTATATTCTTTTAATTGTTATACTGCCTTCAACATATCATCAACATCGTTATTGTGCGTTATTCACCTTAGTTTATCCTGACCGGGACCATGTGATATGTGGGGTGATATCTATGGAGTTTTCCCGCCTAAATTGTATTGTTCCTCATTTATCTCTACTTAATTTAAACTTATGTTGATTTGTTATGAATATAGGTACCTAAATGTTACCAGAGATATATATTCACTAGGTAATTATATACTAACAAAGATATATTTACGAATTTTAAATTTTAAATAGTATAGTTTTATGTTTATCTTTTTTTTATTAATTAGGGTGTCTTTAAATTTCATAATATTTATCTAAAGAATATAAACAAACTGTTTGATTATCTTTATCTATTATAATAATAAAATAATAATAATAATAATAATATATTATTTGTAATCTTTTTATTAATTAATAATGAAATAAATATTAATATCAATACTTTATACTATAAAATAAAGTAAATTAAATGGTAGCAGTTATGAATGCATCCATTATGTAGTGACTGTACACATCTATAACTTCTATCTCTTTAGTGCATCCATTATGTAGTGACTATCCACATCTATAACTTCTATCTTTTTAGTTACTATTGTACTAATGTTAGGGCCTATATATAATGGCATTTGTATATGATGTTGAAATCAATCAATAAAAAATCAATCTCCCATTCTTCTATATACATTCTTAATAGGTTCTAGTTGTTACATAACACGTTATCAGCACGAGACTCTAAACACGGAGTTCTGGTAATTCACATCCAGGTCATCAACAAAAATCAAAGTTCTCAAAAAAAAAAAAAAAAAATTATTAGTCGGTGTGACTATCCTACAGGTAAGTTTTATTTTGATTCATGAGGTTTATTAATTATTACTCTTGTATTACATATTCGTATTAAATCTTTGGATGATTAATTTATATTTTGAATTTCAAGCATCCAAAAGTCATCATATATATTACCATAAAAATATTGAATAGAAATTTTGAATATCATAAAAAAACTTTTGGATCAATATTGAAGATTTCAATCTTTGAGATGTTAATTAATTACTTTGAACAAATCAAAATGATGTTAACAAAAGCGATGGTTTCTGTAAAAATTTTGGTTGATTTATTTAGTTTTCTAATAAGAAAGAATTGGATACAACTTTTTTCAAAAGAAAAAAAATTTATATTTAGTATTCTAATCAGAAAGAATTTGATACAAATTTGTTGTATTTATTTATTAGTTTCAACTATAAGCATTTATTCTATTATTAAATTAATATTAATATATGGTGTAGCAAGATGAGTGGCTATTTGAAGATTCTAATATTATATATGATATCAAACATATCATATATACATCATCCGATTTATGAAAGTAATTTTACAAATATGTATTTATTGTAATATGGTTAGCAACATATATTTTAATATTTCACTAATATTATAATGCCTTTATATATTATGAACTTCAATCACGTTTTCTATTATTATATGAATAGTAATACTATTTTGTTGGCATGTTAATTCACATTATAAATATTGTTTAATAATCTAATATTGATTATAAAAAAATGGTTTTTTTTATATATTCCTATGTAATGTGCATGATAATCTATGGATGGAATACAATTGAGTTTGATCCAATTTATTTTCAGTTGTTCTATGATATTTGTTTTCTAAACAATGATAGACTAATAGTTTGGAATTCTTAATTAATAGTTTGAGTTTAATACTGTATGCGCATCATATATGTTTTCAAGCTCTCTTTTGACTTTATATGCAACTGAATAGATGTTATGTTTTATTGGTATTTATACAATTTATGATGGACTACCAAAATACAATTGTCTAATAGTTCTATTTGAAAATAATTATTAGTGCAATTCTATTAATGAATTTACAATAATGCACATGTTTATATGATAATATGTTATAATACGACAACTACTTAGTTAACTTTGTTGTATATGATTGTTATTGCAATTGTATAAGCCTTTTAGTTGCTATTAAATATTTAAATATGTGAATTGATTCTATGGAATATTTCTGTAGTAAAAGATATTATTTGCAAATTAACATGACACTAAAATTCTCGAGATGCCTGCTATATTTTCTTGAGCTTCAAAATTTATTAGTATAAGAAAGCTCATTTACAAGTAATAAAGATTCATATGTTATTATATGATCGAGAAAGTTGATGGTGACATTTGTTTATGTTTTAAACTATAGTGACAAATAGGTTTATATATGATATTGTGACACCTGTGTCACTTCAACCATCCAACAAATGCCAAACCAATGAACTATTGTATTTCATACTTTGGACTTGTATAAATATGTGTATCTTTTGCACATATCAATTCTTGTTCGATTACAAGCTCTAAATCGCCTTCTGGAAGGTTATACGCGCACTGATGCGTAAATATAACCAGTTTAATCCAATGAACACTCTGGAATAGTGAAATAGGCTTAACATACCTTAAATAACCTTTACATAACTTAGAAATAAGTTTTGGAAGGTTTGGTATAGTGAAATCAAGTTAAATCGCTTACAGGGACTAAAGTTGACAAACTGCGAAAGTATGCCAATTTGAACTGTAACGAACATTCCGGAACATGACCATAAGTTAAACACACCTTAAATATCCTTTACATAGCTTAGAAATAGGCTTTGAGGGGTTCGGTGTGCTAAAATATACTTTTGGGACATTCAGGGACTAAAAGTGTCAAAAAGTGCACAAGTTTGCATTTTCGCGCATAACTTACGTTCTGAATACATCCGGACATCCAAAAATTTATGTAAGCACTAAAATATTTTATTTTAGTGTTTGGCATAATAAAAATCTATTCGTCGCGTCATTTGGATCGTTTTTCGCGCTTATGCGCATTCCGTCGTAATTAAGCGAACATCGCGATCGTACGGCCAAACGAACCGACATCCGACATATTTTTGAGCATGTTTCATGTCCACAATGTTTAGGCATCATTTTAGGGCCTTAAAGTTGGCTTTACGGGCCTTAAAAGTGTCAGAAATGGCCTTAAACATGTGCAGGGACCAAAACTGTAATTTCTGCAAACTTGTTCTGATCAGACAAGGCCAGGCGGCCCGCCTGAGTTTTGCCTGATCCTGAAGCGGGCCGCATCAGACTAACAGACAGCAAAAACATGTAGAAACTTTGAATCTGGTCCTTTCCACCCTTGCACATGGTTTTTCTCAATATTATGGGCTCAAATGGTTTTGTAATACCATGTTCTTGAGGTGTATGGTTGAGATCAAAGCACGGTTTCCTAGAAACGATCCTAACGGCTAACCGAACACTATAAATACCCCATGCCATCCATTGCTAAACCCACTAGAATTTTGATTTGAGAAACTCTAAGTTGAAACCATTGTTTCATACCTGAGATTCTTGGATCGAAATTAGCATTCGGGGACCCTTCGTAAGTATTCTTTCGTTCTTTTATTGCTTTTCGAGTCTGAAAGTCAAACTTTGTTTGACTTTCTGCGTTGACCAGTTTATGGTCAATGCGAAGTTCGTTTAAACTTCGCAACGTGAGTGTAATCACGTTGGTTATAGTCCCTTGGGACTATGCCTACTGATTACCACGTTGTCTAGGGTCGTAGGGTAAGCGATCTAATAAATCGCTTATACCTTCGACCCCGACCCATTTGGTCGATCATTAGGATCCGACCAAATACTTTAGGTGACCATAGTAGATAGGGAATAACCTTACGAGGTTATACCCTATGGTCACATCGTTTGAGTAGTTGTATGATAGGTGGTTTATATGCCTTAGGTAAATTAGCAGAATACCCTTTTCATGTATAATTGGTAATTAAGAATATGTAACCTAAACTTTTGTCACATAACTGATTATATAACATGTTTAGGCATATAACACTTGTCATAGGGCTAGTTAGGCGGCCCGAACGCGTTTCACGCGAACGACGCGTTAAAGTAGCATAAGCTACCTAAACGAGTCGTAATGGGTCGTAAGCACTTATGTAAGGTTTCATTTAGTATGTAGGCTTTGTTAAACCATATTATACGAGTCTCTACACTCGTTTGGTTTACGAACCCTCATTCTATCCGATCTTCCGATTATAGGTCCGGTTTATTAATGTAGTTACCTATATTAGGTGCCGTTTGATATCCACGATCTCTAGCATTGCTTGGTGGTTATCTTAGGACTTCTGAGCAATCTCAAGTGAGTACATAGACCCCTCTTTTACTGTTTTCAAACTGTTTTGGGGTGAAACACGTGTGCCTACTTGTTACTTTCATGCTTTCCTGTTTTTCACATCATATACTTGCTATGTTTATTAGTACAATTATAGTACATGATTTCATTGTGTTTATGCTATGTATGACCATTGTGTGCATACCTAGTACATTGTTTTACATTACATTTCATGCTATGTATGTCTATTGTTGCATACTTAGTATAGTTCACATGCTATGTATGTCTATTGTTGCATACTTAGTACAGTTCACATGCTATGTATGTCTAATCGTTGCATTGTTCATCATACTTAGTACATTTGTTATTCATCACATGCTTACATTTTGACATTTATATACACATTACATGATTTACATCTTGACATAAGCATTTTGACATATTATTCAATACATTTGGCAATTGGTTTAAACATAGACATCTTACATTGTTGGTTTGGTTTGAGTAAGTGATTAAGTAACGAGGCGTGTGTAATATATTACAAGCATGGTGGATATACCGCTGGTACTTCCTATATATAAGTGTTTGTATGGTATTACATGTCGTAACGTTATTTCAATCATTTCAATTTGAGACATATAACATTTTATACAAATAACATACTTTTCACAAGACATTGTTTTACAAACAACATATCTTATACAAACTCATTTTTACCTGGTTATTCATTTAACCATACATTATTCTCTTATTTATACATATCATCTGATCTTATCGATTTTCAGATGATTTACAAAACAAAGCAAATAACAAGGTTCATGACTAAACATTTTCTTAAACATAAGTCATGAATCCTATTTTCACAAAACCTATGTATCTCACAGACATTTTTATGCTGACGTACCTATTTTCACATGTGTTTTTCAGGAGATGATGCATAGGACTTATCAAGACATACTTAGGCGGACCTGTGCCTTAGTGACTTAAAACGAGACAAGAACTAGTTAAATTTTGTTATGTACTCTTTATTTCTTGTTTAAAGACAATGTAACTCGCTTGTTTGATGAATAAAACGAAACTTAAATTTCCATGGTTGTGAAACATTAATTCTGTTACAACACTCCCCGATGTTTCCGCCACATTTTGTATGTTCTACGTGGTCGGGGTGTGACAGAAAAGATGGTATCAGAGCCAATGGTTATAGGGAATTAGGTTATTAGTAATGCTTTGACCTAGTCTATAACCTTTCTAGGACCCTAACGCGATTTTACTTGCGTTTAGTCATAAAACAATACCGTCACCTATCCTTAGGCGACGACCACAACAAGAACATAAATTTCAAAACCGCTTTGAAAACTAATCATCTGTTCTAGGATGATTGATTACTAGGTTTTGAACCCCTTTTGAATTTTCAAACTCTTGCCAAAGTTTTGAGTTCTAAATAATGTGAACACGTGCAAACTGGAAGGGAGAATGCCTGTATTCTAGGTTTTCTGTCTAGGCAAGCACTTCGTATATATCTCATCAGACGCGAGACCAGTTGTGCTTACCTGGGAATTCTTGGGATGAGTGTTCACTTATAGGCGAGCATGTCTTCGCGATACATTATTTTTGACCTATTTACTTTGATTAATCACCGAGGTCGTTTGTTGCTTTGTAGTAACAAACAAATGACCACTATCTTTGCTTTCATCAGATTTGTTTCATCTCATTCTTTTCATCAAATTCTCTCACTCGTTTCCTTTCATGTTTCCTCTTTTAGAATGCCTCCACGACGCGAAAATCTGGTATCTATTGAAGATCTGGCAACTGTCATTACACAGCAAATGATTGCTGCAATCCCGAACATCGTTGCTCAATGTCACCAAGCTCTCAATAACAACAATGCCCCCTGCAACTTCAAGAGGTTCAACTCGGCTAAGCCATCAAAGTTTTCTGGGTCTCAAGGAGCGACTGCACTTCTGCAATGGTTCGAGAGTCTAGAGAGCACCTTCAGGCATGTACAATGTCCAAACGAGCGAAAGGTAGATTTCGCATCTAGTGTCTTTGAGAAACGAGCTTTGACGTGGTGGAACGGTGTGGTGAGAGATAGGGGTGCCGAAGTAGCACTGGCTCAAACGTGGGAAGAACTTCGAGCACTAATGATGAAGGAATTCTGTCCTCGTCACGAGATCAGGGCCTTGGAAAGAGAATTCGACGACCTTAAGCAAGACAGCAGCGAACATCGAGCATACACTGATCGATATGAGGAGCTGAGCCTGTTGTGTCCTACCATGGTTACGCCTTTGGATAAGGCAATCGAAAAATACATTGATGGTCTCCCTGACTCAGTTCAAGACATTGTTACTGGTAGTAACCCCACTACGGTTAGGCAGGCCATTGAGCTATCTGCAACCTTGACTGAATCTCAGATCAGGAAACGTAAGCTTTTCCGAAAGGGTGACAAGAAACCGGTCGAGGAATCGAAACCAATCGAGGAATCAAAGACCATGGATGAACCGACTGGATCCCCTAAGAAGTCAAAGAAGCGAAAGGCTTCTCAGAACTTCGCCATGGTTACTCACAATGATCAAGCCGTCCCCAACCAACCAGCTCAACCCCGTACTAGGAAGCCATACAATGGAACTTCACCCTTGTGCAACAAATGTGACCTTTATCATCATGCTATGGTGAAGTGCCGCGAATGCCAAATTTGTGGACGTAAAGGTCATACAGCAAAAGTTTGCGTAGCAGCAGTTGCACCAAATCAAGCTAACAACAATCCTGCTCAAGCTCGCTTTCCACCAGGTTCTTGCTACAAGTGTGGCGAGATGGGTCATTTCCGAAGAAATTGCCCAAAGCTTGCTAATGCTAATCCAGCACGGAGATGAGCATCTGACCGACTAAAAGACAACACCTTTTAGAAATAATCATGTCTTATGTATTATTTTCTTTTGTTGTTAAGGTCCATGAAACAGTTGTTATCATTGTTAATAAATAATTTTTTTTATTTACATTGCAATGTATTTATGTGGTTGTATGCATAAACAACATATCCCTTACAATACCGACAATCAAGGAATCGTATTCCTTGAAAAGCAAACTACTCCCCAAATTTTTTCTATTTTATAATCTCTTGCGTTTTCCACGAAATTCCTAAGTACCTGTTTCTTTCAAGGAAAACGAAGTACAAAACGCAAGTTACAACACTGGACGAATACCCAAAGTACTACTATAAATCCTTAATAGGGTACCTAAGGGTATCTCCGTAAATCCTAAAATTTTTGTGTTCCTTAATTCGAATATTACGTTTCTTAGAAAACAAAAATCGAATTTTGGGAGATCTACATATCTTTTCAGATAAATCCCAGAGGACATTGAAGTCAATTGACTGGTTTCCATATCCATTTTCAATTGATAACAAGTTAATAACAAATTAAACAACTATGTAATTATGTGCTTATGGGTTCCCTTTTATGTTCTTGTGTAATCCAAGTTTTGTTATCTAAATCCTCGTAGAATCTTCCATATCTTTGTGTACTATATTAAATCGTCAATGGGCTTTTACGTAATAGTAAAGACCCTTGGATTATATTGTACTATTCCATAATTAGACCCCTTGAGTGGTCTAGTTAAATAGATTGATCCAAAAATCTAGTTAGGAATATCATGTGATGAGATAGCTGAAAGAACTCCTAGGTGGCCTAATTAAAAGGATCAGTTGTCAATCTAATTAAAAGGACCTTATGGTAGTCTAGTCACACTCATCACAGGTTTGATTTTTCCTCCCCTTCATATTACAAACAAATTGTGCGGACTGTGCAAGGAATTGCGTAATTATGGATGCATACATAATTATGAAATTCAGTGCACGGAAACCACAGCAAGTTTGGTCGTGTGTGAAGATATTGTGGAAAATGACTCATTTCGTTCATTTTCGTTTCTGAAGAAATTGTGGAAAATGACTCATTTCGTTCATTTTCGTTTCTGAAGAGGTTGTGGAAAATGACTCATTTCGTTCATTTTCGTTTCTGAAGAAATTGTGGAAAATGACTCATTTCGTTCATTTTCGTTTCTGAAGAAATTGTGGAAAATGACTCATTTCGTTCATTTTCGTTTCTGAAGAGGTTGTGGAAAATGACTCATTTCGTTCATTTTCGTTTCTGAAGACGTAGTGGAAAATGACTCATTTCGTTCATTTTCGTTTCTGAAGAAGTTGTGGAAAATGACTCATTTCGTTCATTTTCGTTTCTGAAGAAGTTGTGGAAAATGACTCATTTCGTTCATTTTCGTTTCTGAAGAAATTGTGGAAAATGACTCATTTCCTTCATTTTCGTTTCTGAAGAGGTTGTGGAAAATGACTCATTTCGTTCATTTTCGTTTCTGAAGAGGTTGTGGAAAATGACTCATTTCGTTCATTTTCGTTTCTGAAGAACTTGTGGAAAATGACTCATTTCGTTCATTTTCGTTTCTGAAGAAATTGTGGAAAATGACTCATTTCGTTCATTTTCGTTTCTGAAGAGGTTGTGGAAAATGACTCATTTCGTTCATTTTCGTTTCTGAAGAGGTTGTGGAAAATGACTTATTTCGTACATTTTTCGTTTCTGAATAATGCCTGTTGAAAATAACTCCGTTCATTTTTCATTTCTGAAAAATGTCCGTTAAAGAGAAATAACAGGATTATGCCTTGTATATCTTTGATGGTTACTTAACACAAAGCCACAGATAGACTCCTACGAATTTATTTCGGGACGAAATTTCCTAAAGTAGGGGAGACTGTGACACCTGTGTCACTTCAACCATCCAACAAATGCCAAACCAATGAAATATTGTATTTCATACTTTGGACTTGTATAAATATGTGTATCTTTTGCACATATCAATTCTTGTTCGATTACAAGCTCTAAATCGCCTTCTGGAAGGTTATACGCGCACTGATGCGTAAATATAACCAGTTTAATCCAACGAACACTCCAGAATAGTGAAATAGGCTTAACATACCTTAAATAACCTTTACATAACTTAGAAATAAGTTTTGGAAGGTTTGGTATAGTGAAATCAAGTTAAATCGCTTACAGGGACTAAAGTTGACAAACTACGAAAGTATGCCAATTTGAACTGTAACGAACATTCCAGAACATGACCATAAGTTAAACACACCTTAAATATCCTTTACATAGCTTAGAAATAGGCTTTGAGGTGTTCGGTGTGCTAAAATATACTTTTGGGACATTCAGGGACTAAAAGTGTCAAAAAGTGCACAAGTTTGCATTTTCGCGCATAACTTACGTTCTGAATACATCCGGACATCCAAAAATTTATGTAAGCACTAAAATATTTTATTTTAGTGTTTGGCATAAGAAAAATCTATTCGTCGCGTCATTTGGATCGTTTTTCGCGCTTATGCGCATTCCGTCGTTATTAAGCGAACATCGCGATCGTACGGCCAAACGAACTGACATCCGACATATTTTTGAGCATGTTTCATGTCCACAATGTTTAGGCATCATTTTAGGGCCTTAAAGTTGGCTTTACGGGCCTTAGAAGTGTCGGAAATGGCCTTAAACATGTGCAGGGACCAAAACTGTAATTTCTGCAAACTTGTTCTGATCAGACAAGGCCAGGCGGCCCGCCTGAGTTTTTCCTGATCCTGAAGCGGGCCGCATCAGACTAACAGACAGCAAAAACATGCAGAAACTTTGAATCTGGTCCTTTCCACCCTTGCACATGGTTTTTCTCAATACTATGGGCTCAAATGGTTTTGTAATACCATGTTCTTGAGGTGTATGGTTGAGATCAAAGCACGGTTTCCTAGAAACGATCCTAACGGCTAACCAAACACTATAAATACCCCATGCCATCCATTGCTAAACCCACTAGAATTTTGATTTGAGAAACTCTAAGTTGAAACCATTGTTTCATACCTGAGATTCTTGGATCGAAATTAGCATTCGGGGACCCTTCGTAAGTATTCTTTCGTTCTTTTATTGCTTTTCGAGTCTTTTCGAGTCTGAAAGTCAAACTTTGTTTGACTTTCTGCGTTGACCAGTTTATGGTCAATGCGAAGTTCGTTTGAACTTCGCAACGTGAGTGTAATCACGTTGGTTATAGTCCCTTGGGACTATGCCTACTGATTACCACGTTGTCTAGGGTCGTAGGGTAAGCGATCTAATAAATCGCTTATACCTTCGACCCCGACCCATTTGGTCGATCATTAGGATCCGACCAAATACTTTAGGTGACCATAGTAGATAGGGAATAACCTTACGAGGTTATACCCTATGGTCACATCGTTTGAGTAGTTGTATGATAGGTAGTTTATATGCCTTAGGTAAATTACCAGAATACCCTTTTCATGTATAATTGGTAATTAAGCATATGTAACCTAAACTTTTGTCACATAACTGATTATATAACATGTTTAGGCATATAACACTTGTCATAGGGCTAGTTAGGCGGTCCGAACGCGTTTCACGCGAACGACGCGTTAAAGTAGCATAAGCTACCTAAACGAGTCGTAATGGGTCGTAAGCACTTATGTAAGGTTTCATTTAGTATGTAGGCTTTGTTAAACCATATTATACGAGTCTCCACACTCGTTTGGTTTACGAACCCTCATTCTATCCGATCTTCCGATTATAGGTCTGGTTTATTAATGTAGTTACCTATATTAGGTGCCGTTTGATATCCGCGATCTCTAGCATTGCTTGGTGGTTATCTTAGGACTTCTGAGCAATCTCAAGTGAGTACATAGACCCCTCTTTTACTGTTTTCAAACTGTTTTGGGGTGAAACACATGTGCCTACTTGTTACTTTCATGCTTTCCTGTTTTTCACATCATATACTTGCTATGTTTATTAGTACAATTATAGTACATGATTTCATTGTGTTTATGCTATGTATGACCATTGTGTGCATACCTAGTACATTGTTTTACATTACATTTCATGCTATGTATGTCTATTGTTGCATACTTAGTATAGTTCACATGCTTTGTATGTCTATTGTTGCATACTTAGTACAGTTCACATGCTATGTATGTCCAATCGTTGCATTGTTCATCATACTTAGTACATTTGTTATTCATCACATGCTTACATTTTGACATTTATATACACATTACATGATTTACATCTTGACATAAGCATTTTGACATATTATTCAATACATTTGGCAATTGGTTTAAACATAGACATCTTACATTGTTGGTTTGGTTTGAGTAAGTGATTAAGTAACGAGGCGTGTGTAATATATTACAAGCATGGTGGATACGCCGCTGGTACTTCCTATATATAAGTGTTTGTATGGTATTACATGTCGTAACGTTATTTCAATCATTTCAATTTGAGACATATAACATTTTATACAAATAACATACTTTTCACAAGACATTGTTTTACAAACAACATATCTTATACAAACTCATTTTTACCTGGTTATTCATTTAACCATACATTATTCTCTTATTTATACATATCATCTGATCTTATCGATTTTCAAATGATTTACAAAACAAAGCAAATAACAAGGTTCATGACTAAACATTTTCTCAAACATAAGTCATGAATCCTATTTTCACAAAACCTATGTATCTCACAGGCATTTTTATGCTGACGTACCTATTTTCACATGTGTTTTTCAGGAGATGATGCATAGGACTTATCAAGACATACTTAGGCGGACCTGTGCCTTAGTGACTTAAAACGAGACAAGAACTAGTTAAATTTTGTTATGTACTCTTTATTTCTTGTTTAAAGACAATGTAACTCGCTTGTTTGATGAATAAAACGAAACTTAAATTTCTATGGTTGTGAAACATTAATTCTGTTACAACACTCCCCGATGTTTCCGCCACGTTTTGTATGTTCTATGTGGTCGGGGTGTGACAGATATACTTGTGATTGGCTATATCATGTTACATTTATGCATAAATTACATACATTTTCTTGCAAGTGATGAAAAGATATATATCTTATTTTATAAAGTTTTTCTATAACTTGTTTTCTACTGCGATATGTTATAACGTAGTGTATTATGTATATTGACTCTACATCATACCTTGATTTTATATGCCATCATGTAAATATTGTTGAATAAAACAACAAAACCAAATTTGTGGTTTATATGCTATCATAAAAAAGTATAAATATGCTTAAATATGACATCAAATGTGTCATACTCTCTAAATCTGATTATTAATTTATAAAAGGTCATAAGATTTATAGACCGGTAATACTACATGACTCGATCATGTAACGATTTCTCAATTTATAATATATGAAAAGAAGATTGTCTTTGATGAAAAACTGGATAAAAGATGTTCATTTGTCACACATGAGATATGCTCATGAAGTAGCGATACCATTAAGAAAGTATGAGTTTAAAATGATTTCATACCCATGTGACTGAACAAAGAATGAGAATCCAATAATGTTTTGGGATTCTATCCCATTGCTTAAAGTGAATATGATGATGATCAGTGTAAAGGTCACGATCATGACCAAAGGAAATTATAATGATGCCACCATGAAAGTTTGTTATTATGCTCATGTTAATAATGTGATCAACCATGTTAATTATGTGGTGATTATATAATGATCGTTATAAAGGTCGTGATCATGGTAAATGAGAAAACTATAATGATCCTATATTGATAGTGAGATCAACCATGTTAATATTGAAATCGACTACAAGAAGTGACTCACTAAGGAAGTGATTATACGAGAATATAATATACGAAACATGTATAACATGAATGTTTGAAATAATAAGATACGGTTCTATCATATTTATGTTGTGTATTAAACAAACACGAGTGCAACTAAAACATGTATGATCCAAAAACCTCCGATGAAGAATGACAAGCTATAAGACTTGTTCTGGTTCTACTTCATTCCCTGAATTGAATGTGATTATATAACGATCCTTGAAAATATCGTGATCATGGACATAATTGAGAAATTTGTAATGACGATCATAATAATAATGAGATCGGTCATCAGAAGTCTTATGATAGCCAAGTTGATAATGAGATTCACCATATCAGAATGATATGATAGCAAAGTTCAGAATTGTAATAATGGTCATAATGAGATTGACCATTATAAGTGGCAAATTATGGTAGTGATTATACAAGAACAAAATGTGAAAAAGGATAAAAGTTATATAACACAATAGTTTGCAATGATAACACATTGTTCTCTCGCATAATGCAACTACTACACATACGATCGTAAACTAGTAGTTTATGTATCATGATTATTTACTTAATTGGCATGACTGGTTAGACCACACCAAGTCAATGATGATGTGAAACATAATGAAGAACTAGAAGATTCTTCAAGATAATAATTAGCATGTAATGTTTGCTCTCAAGGGAAATTATATATTTGCAAAAATAAACGAGGGTGTATATACCTAAATATTCTGGAAGCGATTAAAGGATATGCATATCCCAACATGATACCATTTAGTTTTTTTTTTCTCTAAATCAATGCATCGTCTAAATGGTTATCAAATCCACAACCTGAAGCTTATGTGATTGTGGCTTAGCTAATGTGATAGCAAGCACATTAATCCATATTGGTATATTTATTTGATAATAGTGAATTTGATTCCCAAGTTATTAACGATCATTGGAATAAGTATTATTGTTGAGATGATCACTAAGCGTCTGCTATTGGTTACAAAGCCAATGATCATGAGATGAGAAAAAGTTCATTTAGGTACATGTAATTTTATATATAGTACCATCAATTCACATCAAGCCAATAAGTTATAGTTCTCCCCATACAGTTGGTTTTTGGTCAGGAACCAAAGATGTCTCATCAACGATTTTGGTTGTGCGACATATATTGAAACTCATCCACCTTACCGCATAAAGACGGGACTTATAAAAAGTTTGAGAATATGTTGGGTATAAATAATCGTCTATGATTAAATATTTAAAGCCATTAGTGAGAAATTCGTTTATGACTCATTGGTTTTCACTTTAGTGAATGAATGTTCCCAACATTAGTGGGAGATAACAAGCAGTTGGAAAGTGAAAAGTGAAATGAATTATCATGTCATCTTGATCCTCAGACTATAAACTATGAACTAGAAGTTTAAAGCATAATTCATTTACCAATATTAAAGAACAAATTACCAGACAAGTTCACTGACCTAAATAAAGTGACTAAGTAAGTCACATAATTAACTACTTATGCACCTGTTATATTTATGTCCTAAGAGAACAACCACATATTTTTGTAATGAGTCTATTGCACGCGTAAAGCGAGGTAGACTAGTTGATTCCAATAAAAAAAATCCTCGAAAATTGGAGCAAGTAATTAAGATGGTCAAGTCGAGGTTATAGTAATAAGATCTCCTGAAGAGACAATAGACATGATGGTTCAAGAAGAACCTCAGGTACTTGAAAATAAAGAAATCTCGATAAGTTGTATCATGTCTAAGATATGAATGGAATCGAAATAAAAATCGACGTCGTTATACTTTTGTATATAAGATAGCGCATAAAATGATTAAATGAAGAGGATCAATATTTAAGATCTGCCTATTAATGAATATTAAGAAATGATTGGCCAAAATGGAAAGACGCAAATAAGGCAAAACTGAATTCTCTAATGACATGGAAAGTATATGGACCAACAGTACATACAACTGAAGTTGTAAAATATGTTGGATATAAAGGGGTCTTTTATGCGAATTATGTGAAAATCAAATTGAGTGATATAATGAAAATTTATGGCACAATAATTTTCGCAAAGACCTATGATTGATTATGAGGAGACGTATTCTCCAGTGGTGGATGCATTGATTTTCTAATATTTTATTAGTCTGGTAATATAAAGAGTGAATTGATATTCGTGTTATGAATGTTATGTATCACTTGATACTGAGAGTTTACATAAAAGTCCTGAAGGATTAAATTATGTAGGTCATGTAAAGTAAGTTCTCGAGAACAATGTGATCATTCTATACATATTCTGATTTGAATAGGTTATGATTATTTTACATGTTGGATATAATTGGAACTCTTGATGAGTTTCTAAAGCAATTGGGTGCTTAAAAGGTTAATTAACACATCTTAACGATGTAATACTCACCAAGAAACATACATGAAAAACTTGTACCCGGTGATTGAGATCTCAATAAATAGTGTACACGCATGGTACAATATGGATTTTGGAGATAAAAGCAAGGGTTCATGACATTTTTATATATGATATAGATATCTATGTGTTAAATGAGCAAATTTATGTAGCAAAACTTCTAAAGAGTGAAAGCACATGCATATTTGGATAAGATGGAATAAATTCCCTCGTGGATTGATAATGATAGAAGCAATAATTATGTCAAAACCTCAAGAACGTATTATATGAAGTTGACAAAATACGTATGGACTAAATAGTCGAAACGAGTGTTGTATAACTCGAGAAATTCGCATAAAGAGGGATATAAGTTTGATTAAACTAGCCATGTTCTATGAACATTCTACTTTTAAAAGTTCACTATAATCGCAATTTACAGTAATGATGTCTAGGCATCATTGAGAGAAATTGTCGAGATTTTAGAGGGAGAATTTTTGAATGACCTTGTCACGGTCTAATTATTGCTCGAACTGCAGTTCGAGTATATATGTAATTATATTTTACCAATCCCTCAAGTACATCTAGAAGATGATGTTTGGATATTTTAGTATGAACATAGTTGAACCTTAAAGTATGTTAAAGGTTTTTAAGTCATTTGTTATAAGAAATGGCTATTATCATCTCCTACCAAAAACTTAGTCAAGGGAAAAAGAGTGCAAATTGAATAAGTCTCCCCCTCATTTTAACAAGTATCCTTTAAGTGACATGTGTCCATCTTCCTTGAAAGTCGAACAAAGATTTTGTAGCCAATGATTTGTCGCTTGATCCCTTAATGTGCACGATTGTGTTTTGTTACATTCATGCATCAACAAGACTAACCAAACTTGTTTTGATGGGTTAGTAAAATATAATCAAATATCATTTATACCTGAAATATTTCTTTGAACTAATTCCAATGTCTCTTCGCTTGACTAAGGTTATATCATGACAATAAGCTCAAATGAAAGACGTTATAACCATGCATAGACATTATAACCATACATAACTAGCAAAACATATGAGTGCACTTATGCATTTAATGATGGTACTTCTAGAATGAGAATCTCTACTTTGGTAGGAGATGATAATAGCCATTTCTTATAACAAATGACTTAAAAACCTTTAACATACTTTAAGGTTCAACTATGTTCATACTAAAATATCCAAACATCATCTTCTAGATGTACTTGAGGGATTGGTAAAATATAATTACATATATACTCGAACTGTCGAGTATATATGTAATTATATTTTACCAATCCCTCAAGTACATCTAGAAGATGATGTTTGGATATTTTAGTATGAACATAGTTGAACCTTAAAGTATGTTAAAGGTTTTTAAGTCATTTGTTATAAGAAATGGCTATTATCATCTCCTACCAAAGTAGAGATTCTCATTCTAGAAGTACCATCATTAAATGCATAAGTGCACTCATATGTTTTGCTAGTTATGTATGGTTATAATGTCTATGCATGGTTATAACGTCTTTCATTTGAGCTTATTGTCATGATATAACCTTAGTCAAGCGAAGAGACATTGGAATTAGTTCAAAGAAATATTTCAGGTATAAATGATATTTGATTATATTTTACTAACCCATCAAAACAAGTTTGGTTAGTCTTGTTGATGCATGAATGTAACAAAACACAGTCGTGCACATTAAGGGATCAAGCGACAAATCATTGGCTACAAAATCTTTGTTCGACTTTCAAGGAAGATGGACACATGTCACTTAAAGGATACTTGTTAAAATGAGGGGGAGACTTATTCAAGTTGCACTCTTTTTCCCTTGACTAAGTTTTGTCCCATCGGGTTTTCTTAGTTAGGTTTTTAATGAGGCAACATACCTGATCCGGAAGTATTAGGGGGAGACAATACGCGCTGCACTCTTTGTCCCTTAGCTGAGGTTTTGTCCCACTGGGTTTTCCTAGCAAGGTTTTTAACGAGGCATCATCACCAAGCGTATTAAAGAATAGTATATCATCATGTAGATAGTCAAGGGGGAGTGTTATGAATGCATCCATTATGTAGTGACTATACACATCTATAACTCCTATCTCTTTAGTGCATCCATTATGTAGTGACTATCCACATCTATAACTCTTATCTTTTTAGTTACTATTGTATTAATGTAAGGGCCTATATATAATTGCATTTGTATATGATGTTGAAATTAATCAATAAAAAATCAATATCCCATTCTTGTGACTATCCACATCTGTAACTCCTATCTTTTTAGTTACTATTGTGCTAATGTAATGGCCTATATATAATGGCATTTGTATATGATGTTGAAATCAATCAATAAAAAATCAATCTCCCATTCTTCTCTATACATTGTTAATAAGTTCTAGTTGTTACATAACAGAAGCCACATTATATGGGATGATCTCCATAGGATTTTTTTCATAGGATTTTTCACTCTAAATTGTATTATTTCTCATTTATCTCTACTTAATTTAAAATTATATTTCTCATGCTAGAAAATATTTTTTTTTATTCATGAATACAACTAACTCCATTTCCATTTATCAAAAGGCCTAAATTTAAAGAGTTGTTTTTGGATTATCATAGATCCAGATATGATACCTAAAACAACAAATTCTAATAAGATATCATCATCAAATCTTTCGAAATCTGTTACGTATGATCTACAAATAGAACACTAGTAAAACCATTTACCAAAAAAACAATATTTACCAATTTATTCATTCTTTGTATATTTTCGTAATACATTTATGTTTTCACTGAGTCCGTGCCTTAATTCTAATAAATTTTACATATATATCAGTTATTTTAATTTGTAAGTTTTTAAAAGTTTTAATTGTTACACCTGTGTGTCACACGATATAGGGGGGGATGTTATATATATATATATAACATACCCCCTCTCTCCATCTTCACCGCAATAGTAACCCAAGTCAAAATCCCCTAAATCCCCTAACAAAACCTTAAATCAAAACACCCCAACTTAAACAATATAGATATCGATCGATCATTGTTTACATTGTGTTCTTCCTATAGATCTAGAATCTAGATCCATCATCTCTCTAAAACCAAGTCCCGTCACAGTTCTCATTCTATCATAAATCGCGTAAAACTGCTTGCTGAAGCAAGGATGATCGTCCGGAAGTCCGTTGGAGATAGTCTCAAAACGGAAGTTACGGTAACTACTGAATCGCATTAACACAATGATGTGACGAAGGAAAGTTGATCTTTTGAATATATAACCAATGATGAAAATATATGCGAGAACATTAAGACCCATAACCATGGAAACCTGTAACCAATTAAAAGTTATCAAAAGGTTGGATGTGACTGGCGATGAACGAGCAGCAACGCAGCCTGACATCTTTGGCAATTAAAAGCGTTGTTGGTCAGCCGTAGGTGAGTTCAACAGTTGAACTTGTATAACTATTAATTGTTTGTTTTTGTCATGTGTTGAACAGAGAACACTCGAACTAGTATAATCTGAATTTATAGAAGTAGTGTGATACGTGAAATCTCTCTTAAATATTGAGAGAGGATTGCATTCCATTTATATTAATTTACAATACAATAAAAATAGGAAACATATTAACATCATTTGACTATACATAAAGAAAGGAGAAATTATACGCATGATAGGTTCCATTCCAATATTATCTTATATCCCCCCGCAAGCGCATAGGCGGTGGACATACATGTAGCAGATCTCTGAAGTATTCGAACTGTGGTCGTGGTAAACTCTTAGTGAAAATGTCCGCGACTTGAAGCTTGGTAGGAATGAACTTAGTGTGTAACTTCCCTGACAGAACTAGCTCTGGAACAAAATGGTAGTCTAAATCAATATGCTTTGCTCTTTTATGAGACACCGGATTTTGAGACATGAATAATGCACTCCGATTGTCACATAAGATAGTCGGACGTGAAGCAGGTAAAGCATGAAGTTCCTTCAAAAGATGAGTTATCCAAACAATCTCAGCCACGACATTAGCCATTGCACGATACTCAGACTCGCAGCTCGATCTTGAAACCGTTGACTGTTTCTTTGCACTACATGAAAAAGGTTGCCGCCTAAAAAATAGAATAACCGTATGTTGACCTCCGAGTTTCAATACAACGCGCCCAATCCACATCCGAATACCCTAATATAGATGATGACGTCAGGCGAGTGAACACAAGACCATGAGCAATAGTTCCCTTAACAGCGAAGGATCCGTTTAACTAATTGAAAATGATGTTCAGTTGGAGCATGAAGGTGTTGACATGCTTGGTTTACGGCATAGGCGAGATCCGGTCTAGTGATTGTGAGGTATTGAAGAGCGCCGACTAGGGAATGGTAATGGGTAGGATCCGAGTAGGGAGGACCATCGGAAGTGAAGGTGTCGGTGGTCAAAAGAGGAGTTGGGACAGGTTTAGCATGGTTCAAACCGGCCCGAGTTAGAATGTCGTTTGCGTATTTGGTTTGTGTGAGGAAAAGAGTTGAGTTGGATTGGACAACTTCGAGACCAAGGAAGTAGTTCAAAGAGCCGAGATCCTTAATGGCAAACTCTTGATGTAACCGACTTGTAAACGTAGAAATAACAGATGATTTGTTACCCGTAAGAATAAGATCATCGACGTATACAAGAAGGTACATTAGAGAATCACCATGATGAAAAATAAATAGAGACGGATCCGCACGGCTACAAGAGAAACCGTAAGAAACAAGAAAGGAACTGAGGCACTGAAACCAAGCTCGGGGAGCTTGTTTAAGCCCGTATAGAGCTTTGTTGAGTTTACAAACATGTATCGGGAACTTCGGATCAATGAACCCCGGAGGTTACTCCATGTAGACCGTTTCGGAGAGGGAACCATTTAGAAATGCGTTGTTGACATCAAGTTGATGTAGCGACCAACCGTGAATAATGGCTAAAGATAGAACGACGCGTATGGTGGAGGCTTTAACAACAGGGCTGAACGTATGAGTAACGTCGAGGCCCGGTATCTGAGTGAAGCCTTGAGCAACCAGACGGGCCTTGTAACGATCCAAGGAGCCGTCGGAATGATACTTAGTTCGATACACCCATTTCAAACCAACCACGTTAGTAGCAGTGGGACGCGGCACAAGAGACCACGTTCGGTTTCGGTAAAGAGCTTGTAGCTCGGTGGTCATGGCATCCATCCAATGAGGATGTTTGGATGCGCTTTTGAAACCTTTCGAATCAACCGAAGATAAAAGTGCCATATGAAGGGATGAATGCATGGCCTGAGCAAGGTAGGCAGAATGTTTAGGATTGGGTTTAAAAGTACCAACCTTGGATCGAGTAACCATGGGATGGGCCGATGATGAAGTTATGGGATTTATAGTAGGAGGAGAAGAGAGGACCGAAGCATTGTCACTGGATTCATTTGGTGAGGGTGATAAATTTTGATTAGAAGGTGAAGGTGGGTCAGGAGGTGAAGTAGGGGTGGATGGGTTAGTGGACGATGGATGGGGCATTTGGTGAGGATTGATTGGTTGATTTGTAGGAGGTGATTTGCACAAAAAACATGGTGGGGTAGGGGTACTGGGAGATTTTGTTGGAGAAGTAGGATTGGGTGAGGTGTTGGTAGTGTTATTAAAGGGGATAGGGTCATGGAAAGTTGATAGAAAAAGATCACAAATATTTTTAGAGGAAGAATTATCTGTGTAAGGAAAAAAAGTCTCGTCAAAACGAGCATGGCGTGTTATATACATACGAGAAGATGCTGGGTCAAAACATTTGTAGCCTTTGTATTGCGGGGAATACCCCTTGAAAATACAAGGAATGCTACGTGGTGCGAGTTTGTAGGGAGCATAATCACGTAGGTACGGATAAACACAACATCCAAAAACACGAAGATTGTGGTAATCGGGCTTAGTAGAGAAAAGCATTTCAAAGGGAGATTTATCATTTAGTACTTTGGTTGGAAGTCGATTTATTATATATGTAGCCGTACTAAATGCATCAACCCAATGAGTGACCGGGACGTGAGCATGGAATAACATAGCTAAACCCGTTTCCACTATATGACGATGTTTTCGTTCGGCGCGACCATTTTGTTGGGCGGTATACGGGCAAGAAAAACGATGAAATGTGCCATTGTCCTCAAATATGTTTTGGACATATTGGTTAACGAATTCCGTGCCACCGTCACTTTGAAAGATTTTGACTTTTTGTGAAAACTGTGTTTGTACAAGTCGCAAGAAAGTTTGTAATGTTGAGTAAAAATCAGTTTTTAACTTGAGTGGATATAACCATGAGAAACGTGAATAATCATCTATAAACACCACGTAATATTTATATCCATCCGAGCTTAGGATAGGAGATGGACCCCATAAGTCACAATGAATAAGATCAAGGGGGTGAGAAGCACGTTTTTCATTTAAATCAAATGGTAATTTTCGGGCTTTAGCTAGTTGACAAGGCGAACATAAATTCGGTTTCGGCAAAATAGAAGTAAATTGCAAACAACCATGTTTCTTTAAAATGGAAATGACATCAAAAGCAACATGACCCAAACGATTGTGCCACAATTCAAATGAAGCTTTATTCGAAGAAACGGAAGCAAAAAAAAGCCGAAGATTTATCCCAGAGTATGTAGAGACCGTTTTCACACCGACCTTGAGCGATAGGTTGGCTTGTTTTGCGGTCCTGAATAAGAAAAAAACGTATCTGAGAAAAGTACATCAACAGGATAATCTTTAGTCAACTTGCTAATGGAAAGTAAATTTCTAGTTATTTTAGGAACAACCAAAACGTCATTTAAGGACACACGACCATTAATTTTAACATGTCCTTTATGAGTGATAAGAAGCGAATGTCCATTACCAAAGAAAACGGAAGAGGAACCAGTGTAAGGAGAAAAAGATTGAAGTTTACCAGTGTAGTCTGTCATGTGAAGATCGGCGCCAATATCTGCAGTCCAGTCGGGTTCCTCACCAGAAAACCGACATTGAGCATGAAAGGCTCGAGCAAGATCCTCATGTCCGAGTCAGCGGTAACAAAAGAGGAGAGTTTGGGACACTTGTTTGCGTAATGGCCATTCGTGCGACATAGTTGACAGTGAGGAGGCCTACACGGGTTTTTTGAAGTATGTGGGTGGGACTGATTTCGAGAAAATGACCCGGAACTAGAGGAGCAGGATCTGGGTCGGCTGTTGGAAGAGCCATTCGAGCTGGCTTGGTGAGAGACGAAGGCGACGGGGGCCAGAGTAGGCAGATGAAGGCTGCGCAAGAATTGTTATTGACTCTCCGCCTTGGTGAGAAGGTCACGGAAACAAAGAGGGTCACGAGCGGTGCGAATGGCGGTAGACCAACTTTCAAACGTGGGACCGAGACCACAGAGAAACCAATGGGTTTTATCCGTGTCGCTTACCGGATGCCCAATAGCCGAAAGTTGATCGCAAATTACTTTGAATTTATGACCAAACTCGGCCACAGTAGACGATCCCTTGGTTAATTGTCGAAGGTTGTCACGCAAAAGGTGCATGCGTTCCAACGAGGTATTGCTATAGGCGGCTAGTAAGGCTTTCCAGACCTGATGAGAAGTGCTTAGGCCAAGGATTTCGGCCACAGCTTCTTTCGTAAGAGAGGCGTTAAGGATGAGAATGGCTTGTTGATCAGCAAGGAACCAAGTGGTGAAGGCAGGATTCACTTGTTCCTTGGAGTCAACGATGGTGGTTTTAGGAGGAGCAGTGATGGAACCGTCTACATATCCGAGGAGTTTTTGGTTGGCGAGGAGAGGAATGATTTGGTAAACCCAGAGAAGATAATTGGTAGAGGATAGTTTAATATTGATCATATGTAACAGAGTAGCCATAGGGAGGGAGTTTTCGGGAGTGGTAGAAGAGGAAGAAGCAGGTTGCGACATGGCAGGAAAAAGGATGGAAGAAGAAGAATGATTTCAGGAAGGAAGGACTAAGGAAGGAGAGGACCTAGTTTGGCTGATACCATGTGATACGTGAACTCTCTCTTAAATATTGAGAGAGGATTGCATTCCATTTATATTAATTTACAATACAATAAAAATAGGAAACATATTAACAGTGTTTGACTATACATAAAGAAAGGAGAAATTATAGGCATGATAGGTTCCATTCCAATATTATCTTTTAAGTAGTATAATCATTTGTTTTTGTCAAGTGTAGAATGTTGAATTAAATCATTTGTTATGTAGCTAATTGACATGGCTGATGGGTATGGGTATCCAATTTGGTCCACCCACTACTGGCTACCACTCTTTCTATTCGTATTTTGTCGACCAATAAAAAAATATATCAAGCCTTGTGACCCAGTTAGAATAAAGCCACGAATAATTTCACTAAAGCCTAACCAATCAGATCATAGCCCACCTAAACATTGTAAAACCAATCGAGGGCCATATTATAAAATATAAGTGTTATATATATAACCAAAATGCCAAACTCATGAATAAAACGTCATTACGGACCAAAACACATCCTATATAAACAAACATCTCAGACGTTCTTTAAACACACCCCGAACAGCAAACGCCATATTTACTACTATATATCATTCATCTTAGAAACACCAAAAAACCCAAAACATCAAACACACCAAACTCAAAATGCTATATTTTACTATATATCAATTATCTTAGAAAACGTCAAAAAACTCAAACATCAAAGATTCCAATCGACATTTCTTTTAGATACACAATTTTCTTAGAAAAGCGCCAAAAAGTGACAAACATCGTTTCTTATATATTCAATATTGTTCTATGCGAAGTTTCACAGAATGCATTCTTAGCTGAGGGGGTGTAACACAATAACATTTTGCTGCATGAGATGGATAAATCTTCAAGAAAAAGATGCTGATGTCAGACTTATTTCATTTTCTGTGCTTTGTTCTTGATGAATATTTGAATGGCATGAAGAGTCGGATGACACTGAGGAGTGGGTTGAAGATAAAAATGAAGATAAAGATAAACTTCAAACAAAAAACTCACGTCATTTGTGCTTCCAAACGGCGACAAAAAGGCTAATTCAACAACAAAAAAATAAAATGAAGCATACCAAAGTCAAACCGGCAGTGAACATGTTTCAAAGAAGAAAGAGACTGGTGACAGTGTAGATCTGAAAGATTAATTGTTTCTATATTTATTTTTTTTTAATTTTCTTTTTCAGTTGTTTGTTATGTATTTTTCAGCTAAGAACAAATACATTATTTTAATAAAAAATCACACAGACAAAATGCTTGTGAAATGGCATCATGCCATAAAACGCCAAAAACTTCCAAACTATAATAAATTTACTTTGGATAAGTATTATTAAAAACTCAAAAAAGGCCAAAAACTACGTAACGCCATTAAAAAAACGCCAAACTTGGAAGATGGGACAACTATCACCCTAAACTCGTAAAAAGTTGAACAAAAACAATAAAATACACATAGTAACTGAAAAGATGGTTACTTTATTAATATCATTTATTATAATAAAATCCCGCCTAAACTACGCGCCAAAAACATCCTATAAAAGAGACGTCTCTGCACAATCAATTTATCACACCCAAAAAACAACGCCATGTGCTCCCTTTAAAAACGCAAAAAAAATAGTTAAAAAATCAACAGATGGGAAACCTTGTTTTTTCTATATTGAGTATTGTTCTGAATGAAGTTTCACTGAATGGATTCTTCTCTGAGGTGGGTATCTCTATAAGCTTTTGCTGAATGAGATGGACAAATATTCAAGAAAAAGAATCTGATGAGACTGATATGTCATCATGTCACTTTGTTCTTGATGGATATATTGATGGCATGAATGGATCAATATCAGTGTAAAAAATGCTATTTTGGACTCCATTATTATAATAGGATTTGAGCAGGAGTTGATCTTCAACATGTCACCAAACAAGAATATATCAAACTAAAATACAGGATGCCACTAAAAATAAGCATCTTCTAAAGACGGGCATTATGTAGGAAATTTGCATCTAGGTAAGGTATTCAAAAAGGTTCAAAACGCCAAAAAGGTTCAAGAAGAAGAGGCTAATGACAGTGAAGATTTGGATGAGAAATTAGATTGGCATTTTTAATGTTTTTTTTTCATTTTCTATTGCTTGTTATCTAATTCTCTGTTGTTTATAGATTGTTCAAGAGAATCCATAACAACTATTAAATGACAATATTTATAAGGTTTAATAACCCATACTATTAAACAAATAATTCAAAATAGTCATTACAGATATCCAGTCTCAAAAACAAATTCCATTCCGACAACTCAGATTTTATTTAGTGAGTTTCTAGACTTCCTAACTTGTTTCCAGCATAACATCCATTCAACCTGTCATATACGTTAAAATAAAAGTCAATACATAAAGTAAAGGTGAGTACACAAGTTTGCATAGGTATAGTATAAAAGCGTTTAACGCATAACCAACATGTAACACGTAACGGGCGAGGCATGTAACTATTAACAATGATACCACCTAACCACATGACTGCGATGTAGAGTATGCGCGACACATGTTCACTGAAGCGAACACGTGAAGTAAAGTAATGTGATCCTTAGCAATCCCTGTTCACCATAGGTGCTGAGTCCGAACTATAGTACTATCGTTGCTAAAGGTGGTCTAGTGTAACACTGTATAAGCATAGTAACAAGCATTCAACAAATCACGTAAAGCATGCGGGAGTGGTTAGCGTTTATAAAGTGTTTGCGATGTGTGTTGTGTTTTTGATAGACAACCTATGTAACACCCAAAAGTGCGTTAAACGAAAATGGGTTCGAGTACACTCACTGTGCGTGTCCTAATCAAGAAACACGATCTGTTTGATTTGAAGGGAGCGCCGGGTCAGCCTACGTATGGAAAAAGATGCATAAGTCTTCCTCAGGGCTGAACGTCATAGACGGGATGTCGAGTAGATTAAGTAATTGACAGCGCATCTGAACTGATGGATGTCATCCGGACGGGAGGATGCCATCCGTACGGATGGATTCCGTTCGTATGGGCATCGTTCTTTCGGATGGGCAGGATTCATACGGACGGATGGGTTTAGTCCATTCGGACGGATGGGCTGCCTTGTTAGATCGACAAAATATGATGCATAACTTGGTATTTTAAAAACAAAAGGAAAAATTTGTAGTGGGGCAAGGTCTATCCGGACGGATGAACATGGTCCATTCGGACGGATGGACTGTGGTTTGTTTTGTAAAATTTTCCAAAAATGTTTTTAACAAACGGAAACGGTTGTGATGACGGAATTCAAACAACAGAAAACACCAAGCCCAATCCATTCGGACGGATGGGCCTTGCCCATTTAGATGAATGTTCTATTCTTGATGAAGATTCATGTTTGACCCGTTAATCGGTCCATCTCTTTGGTGGAAATCAGCCTTCAAGCCGGCTCTCGACTATGGGAGAAGCTGGGAGTCTGACGAGTTCCCGATTCCACCAAAGTTGTATAAAAATTGAAGAAAATTCATAAATAAGTTGTGAAATGTTGAAATATTTCATAACTTGATCCCATCTCGATTGAATGATGCTCCATAACAGTTTGCCTAAGCAAAACGAGTGGAAACCATCTTCGAGGTGGCTGGAATCAAGGGTTTTCGAGAAAAAGTTAAAGTGTGTGGGTGTGTGAGCGTGATTTTGATGAAGAAGATGGAGTAGAAGTTAAATGGGATGAGGACTAAAGAAAATTAAAGGAGAAAGCTTACAAAAAGTCTCGATTCGCGTCTGAAAGCTTGGAAGCGGATGAGAGAGTTAAAAGTGTTGAAATGGAGACACAAGTCCCTTATTTATAGGTGAGGGCGAGGGTTAAGGCGGTGTGCGCATGGCTATGTCCGGATGGCTCCATCCGGACGGATGAGCTCCATCCGGGCGGATGGCCCATTCGGATGGCCAAGTTCGTGTTCGTTAGTTTTCCAACTTTGGTTCGTTTGTTAGGTGTTACGTTTTGTTTTATTGCGATAAATCGAGTTGTGCGAGTAGCGTTGAGTTTGCGTTGCGATAGCGTTTGCGAGTAATCAACCCACATAATGAACACACACAAGTAAAGCACGTAAGAACACACAACATAACATTACTACTACTAATAACAGCGTTTGCGATTTAGCGTGTTAGTGGTGATAAGCGTATGTGGACGCGTAGGATAACCAAACAAACAAACACGACAATTTAAAAAGCATAATTCTCGGTAATTCGTGTTGTGTAAGCGTTTGCGAATGTGAAGCGTTTAATCGTGTAGTGGTGCAGTGTGATGAAAAAGTATTTAGTACAACATAACCCTTTGTTTATATCGAATCTCGGAATACAAGACGGTTACAAATCAAAGCAGAAGCAAACGGGTAACGATCCGAAAAGTCGGGTTGTTACAGCCTCCCTTACTTTCGAGTTCCCAAGTGAACTCGGCGACGCGTTTGTCTTCCCAGCGAACCTTCACTATGGGAATGCGTGAGCGTCGAAGTTTCTTGGTCTCTCGATCCCTGATTTCTACAGGCTTTTCCCCAAAGTGCAGGGTCTCGTTTACTTGCAAGTCTTCGAGAGATACATGGAGATTTTCTTCAGCTAGGCACTTCTTGAGGTTTGAGACGTGGAAAGTCAGATGTACGTTGCTGAGTTCAACCGGTAATTCGAGTCGGTAGGCCACTTTGCCAATTCTTTCTAGAATATTAAAGGGACCCACGTATCGTGGAGCTAGCTTTCCTTTCTTGCCAAATCAAATCACCACCTTCTAAGGTGAAACTGTTAGGAGTACATGATCACCAATTTCAAACTCAAGGGGCTTGCGACGTTTATCGGCGTAACTCTTTTGACGACTCCGAGCTTTCAAGAGATTGTCTCTTATTTGGAGGATCTTGTCAGTCGTTTCTTGTAGTAACTCCGGACCGGTGATTTATGTGTCTCCGATCTCGCGCCATACAATAGGCGATCGACATTTTCTACCGTATAATGCCTCAGATGGTGCCATTTGAATACTAGCGTGATAACTGTTATTGTACGAGAATTCTACTAAAGGTAAATGCGAATCCCAATTACCACCAAAATCTATAACGCACGAACGAAGCATGTCTTCAAGGGTGCGGATCGTGCGCTCAGTTTGACCGTTGGTCTGGGGATGAAATGCGGTACTGAGATTAAGAGTTGTACCGAGAGCGGCTTGGAATGTCTCCCAGAGACGCGAGGTAAATCGACCATCGCGTTCAGAGAATGTAACACCCGTCTCAAATAAATTATATTTATATGCAAAAATACGGATTTTTATAAAAAAGATACCACCATTCAAAAACTTTGAAGAGTTAACATTGAAACAAACTAAGTTGTCTAAGTTACATCCCCATAGTAGTTTTAAACATCTAAAAGTTTACATGTTTCTAAAACAAAAAAACTAAACAGTCATTCGCGGAAGCTTCAAAATATCGTGTTCGGTTCATAACTTATGCTTGACCGCCATCCGGAATGCCACCTACATCACCTAATATCAAAACCAACAATAAGGTTAGTTTTGATGAATAGTTAATCAGTTTAAACAAGTCCGAATTGCAAAAACAAACAAAAAAAAAAATCTAATTCTGCAGTCTGTCGCGAGGCGCGACAGACTTAGTCTGAGCCCTCGCGGGCCACTAGAAGCTGTGGTGGGGCGCGACAGAGTTAATGGATTCTGTCGCGGGGCGCGACAGCTCCTTTTTCACAGAGTGTTTCCAGCGTTTTGAGCTGCAATCTCCCAGCTCCAATTTTAATCAAAATCTAACTTAAAACTGCCATAACTTTCGTTTTACAAGTCCGTTTTTCACGATTCTTTTTCCTACGCGTCCGTAATAAAAATACGCATCAATTTATTCTATTTTCCGCATATGAAATCTGAATTATAAATGAATAGTTTATAATTTCTTGTTTCATTTATTCGACCCATTCTTTTTATACTTTGCAAAGCATGTTAATCATTCATTTTTCACTTCTAAGTGTACATACCCATTCCCCGGGCTTGTGAACTTCTGCGTATTGCTACCATTCCATGGTTTTACGCTTTCGTATGTCTCAGTTATAGAATGACGTTGACGTCACTTTAATATTCCCAATTTATCCTTGTTTTGACCCGTTTGGTCATTTAATGGAAACCTCCATTTTTATCGTCATACTGACTTAATTTCAACACATATTTTGACTCAATGTCATTCCTAATGAACTTCGTCATTTCGGCATCATACCAATTTCAATATTAGACTTATTTAAGTTAACTAACTATATTCAATATACAAACATGATGTAACGGAACCAAGTTACATACCTTAGAGCGGTCCTTTCAAATACGTATCGCCTCCGGCTTGTCCGCTTGAAGGCCCGGTTTCCTTGCCTATAGAGCTCAATCCACAAACCGTTTAGAACTCTATTCATAACACACAATGCATCATTTGTCATATCATTTAAATATGCGTTTTATTCGAGATTTACTGTTTTAGTTATCTCTTAGGCGTTTTAACAAACACCTGCTGGGCATCGTTTTACGGATTCCATTATCAAGTTTATAGCTTAACTATTTAACCAAAATCAAACAACTTTTGCAAGTTCAATACATTTAACATGCATACTAATATCAGATTCACTTCATGTAAACCATTAACACTAATTTTATGATCACATCTCTTGTGTTCTTATCATTCTACCAAAAACCCATTTAACACTTTGATTGGTGAACATGAATTTTCATAATTTAAGCATCAATTCAGCAAGTTATTGGCTAGGGTTTACTCCTAAACATGTTCCCATCACTGATTTCACCTAAGCATCAACTAATCAAGTTTGGATTTCAATTTCACAAATCATCAAGAAGTTGAGATGAAACCAAATTGAAATTTTTGACATACCTTATGATCACTTCACTGAGGTGATCACTAATTTATGCTTGGATATCGATTTGGGACTGATTTGTCTTTTCAATTTGTCAATTTTGAGCTAGTTAGGGTTTGATATGGGGAGCTCCTGGCTTCTCTGGAGAATTCGACTAGAACACACACTTTAAGTGTGTGTTTTGGTGTCTAGTATTTTAATTAAAGCAAACTTGATTCAAGTTTGCTACAATTGGCCCCTATACTTTATTCCAAGTTACATGTAATTTAATTCAACAAATTTCCTTATTACCATAAGACTTATGATTTAACTAGGTTATTTATTCCTAGTTACTTTATCCTATTTATTACCGATTTTAAATTCTTAATATAAAACTTTATATTTTCAGGGTGTTACAGAGATGATGTCACGAGGCGTCCCGTGTCGACAAATGACTTCGTCGGTATAGATTCTTGCTAATCGTTCTACCTTAAAGTCTTCTCCTATCAGTATAAAGTGTGTGGATTTCGTAAGACGATCAATGATAACCCAAATACTATCGTGACCAGCAGGCATGCAAGGGAGTTTCGTGATGAAGTCCATAGCTATATTCTCCCATTTCCACATCGGGATTTCGGGTTGTTCGAGTAAGCCAGAGGGTCGTTGATGTTCGGCCTTAACCTTCGAACAAGTTAAGCATTTCAAAACGTACAGCGCGATATCCTTTTTCAATCCTGGCCACCAATACCTAGAACGAAGGTCTTGGTAGATCTTGTCGGCACCGGGGTGAATGGAATATCGGGATTTGTGGGCTTCAGTCATCAACAGCTGTCGGAGATTATTGCGACTAGGAATCCAGATGCGGTCGAGATAATGATAAATACCGTTCGATTTAGTGACAAGCTGAGTTTCAGCACCACACTTCATTTCCTCTTTCAAGGTATTCTCAATGAAGCATGCATGTTGGGCGTCGCGAATTAGGGCTTCGAGGTTATTCTGGGCTTGAACGTCGCGAGCGCTATATGCATAGCTTCGTCGACTGAGGGCATCGGCTACGACGTTTGCCTTGCCTGGATGGTAGTGTATCTCACAATCATAGTCATTGAGAAGTTCGACCCATCTTCGTTGGAGCATGTTCAGTTCTTTCTGGTTCAAGATGTGTTGCAGGCTTTTACGGTCGGTGAAGACCGTACACTTGGTACCATAAAGGTAGTGTCGCCAAATCATCAACGCAAAAACAACTGCACCGAGTTCGAGATCATGGGTTGTCTAGTTCTTCTCATGGACCTTGAGTTATTGAGATGCATACGTGATAACCTTGTCTCGTTGCATAAGAACACAACCAAGACCTAGGTTAGAGGCATCACAATAGACGACGAAATCATCGTTTCCGTCAGGAAGTGTAAGAACCTGAGCATTGCAGAGCATATACTTGAGAGTTTGAAACGCTTCCTTCTGTTCGGAACCACAAACAAAAGGCTTGTCCTTCTGAGTTAGAGTGGTGAGCGGTAGTGTGGTTTTGGAAAAGTCGGCGATGATAACCCGCTAATCCAAGAAATGAACGGATTTCCGACGGAGACTTTGGCGTAATCCAACTCTTAACAACTTCTACTTTTGTAGGTTCGATGTGAATTCCTTGACTGTTTACGATATGACCGAGGAATTGATCCTCCTCTAGCCAAAATGCACACTTGGAGAACTTGGCGTATGTTTTGGTCAAAAATTATCTAAGCAATTTAGTGATCAAATTAGTTTTGTGAGGTAGTGTGCTAACAATGTGTATTAAAAAATATCCTGGTTTGGTTGTTTGCAAAAATTGTTTCAGGATATAGCTCAGGATATCGAGCTATATCAGTAATCAAACAATGAGAAAAAAAGTAAAGGGTGACACGAGATGTACGAGGAAAGCCCTTAATCAGTTTAGATAACCGGCATAAAACCTCGGGAGCTGACAATCGCAGATGCCTAGTGTTTTGGTCAAAAATCACACAAGGATAATGCAACCAAATCTGATTTTGTGAGGTATGATGCTTGGTTAATTGTATGAATGACAAGTATATGAAATCAACGATGAACACCGAGATTTATTCGAGGAAAAAACCCTTGATCTTTAGAAGATCTCCGGCATAAAAAACCTCGGGTGATGGAAACTACCGATCACCAAATGCATTGCAGAAAAAATAATGATCCTTGTACAACTTCGGAAGAAAACAAGCTCAATACAATGAATTTCTAGTGTAAGTGTGTGTTTTTGCTAAGTGTTTGCAGAGAATTCGAGTGTTATGTCTCTAATGAGCTGTTTTCCCCTTAAAAGATAGCAAAATATCAAGAAACCAACTCTCCTAAAAAGGTGGAAATGGCCCATGTTCTCCAAAAACGGTTATATTTCATCAAGCATGTGCCATATGAACGAATATTCCCTGAAATTCCAGCTAAGAATGAGTCCACTACGTCCATTACCTGCATTTAAACATTAAAAACGTGACAATTGTTAGAAAACACAAGTTCTGTTAAGGATCCTCAGACTCGTGATCCTCAGACTCTGGATCCTCAGACTCTGGATCCTCAGACTCTCTGCATCATCCATTAAGGATCCGTGATCCATGCCCAGTCTCAGGATAGATGATCCTTAGCATAAAATTCATGCCCTAACAATTGCCCCCAATATGGCAGTTGTGATAAGGATTCACAGCTGTCATATTTCCGTTAGAAGCGGACTAGACGTTGCTGCTGGTAACTAGTCGTTATACTGTCTGTCGTCACTGATAAGACGTGCTATAATCATCATTGCAAAATATAGAGTTAGAGATAACTCCTTAAATTCTTTTACAGACAAGAAGATCCTTCTGTTTGTGGAGACTGAATCCTTCTACACAGTTCGCTATTAACCTTCCTGCACTTTAATTTCTGCATAGACACTTTAACTGTTAGATAGCCATGTCCGGCCTGGGTGGATGGTCCACAGTTTTGCTGGTGAAATCCAGGCCAGATGATTTTGATACATGATGAATGGGTAATAACATTAAACTTTTTTAGCTACCACTGTTGTTGTTTCTTTCCTCTTTATTTTTCATGTATGCTTTCTATTTTCAAAGATATCATCGCCAAATAATTGGAAAGTTATTGGAAATCTGATGATAATGTTAAACTTTTAACAGAAAACTTGAAATGTTCATATAAATGTAGATCAATGATCCTTAACCAAAAAGGATAAGAGACAACTTACAGCTTAGAAAAAGTTAGAATATAACATACCAGAGAATCCAAGTTAGGATTCTATATCCTTGTAAATTATTGCTGAATAAGCAAACTATGAAAAGTAAAGCTTCTAGGATCAAGGATCCTTATCGTCAGAACTTGTATAACTTTAGAGCTCCAAGATCCTGTAAGAAAACAAACTTGGGAAAATGCCAAATAATTGGGAATGAACCCATAATAACTAGGGACAAGCCCAAATAAACTGGGAACAAGCCCAACAAACTGGGGACAAGCCCAAATAAACTGGGGACAAGCCCAACAAACTGGGGACAAGCCCAAATAAATTGAGGACAAGCCCAACAAACTGGGGACAAGCCCAAATAAACTGGGGACAAGCCCAAATAAGCGGATGTAAACTGGGGTCAAGCCCAAATAAACTTGTGTAAACTGGAGCATGGCCCTCACTGGCGACTATCCAAACTTAGTGACATGAAAATGCCAAAACCTTAGCTAACGTGAAAACGTTAGAAACCTTAGGAACGGATGTATGGTACGTGTTTTGGTCAAAAAATCTGATGAGGATAATGCAACCAAACTCTCTGTTACGGGGTATGATGCTAATAATGTAGAACAATGACAAGGATCACTTCAATGTAAATTGCACAAATGACACAAGGATTTATACGGGGAAAAAGCCCTTGATCAAGAGTTGATCTCCGGCACAAAAAACCCCGGGTGATGGAAACTACCGATCACCAAGCTCAAATAAATGAATAAATGTTTACAACTCCGGATAGTAACGAGCTAGGTACAAGGATCACTATCGTGAAATGTGTGAAAGTGAGTGAAAACTAATGAATGTTCGTCGAGAGCTTCAAGAGTGCGGGTATATGAGAGTGTGTGTAGCTAAAAATGGCTAAGTGTTCTAATTCTAGCTCGTCACCCCTTTAAAAATAGAAGTTGGCTACAATAACTAATTATCCGACTTTCGTGCCAAGCTCCCACGTTCTCCACAACGTCCATTTCCAGTCAAACGTGTGCGAAATACCCGTGGAATATTCCATAGTAACGTTGCCAAGACCAAGTCAAGCTTGTTACTCCTGCGAAGTAATACAAAACACAAACAAACAATCGTCAGTATGAGGATCCTTAAGGTGATCCATGATCCTGATCCTGAAGCTCTTCTGAGGATCACTATCTGTCACAGAAGAGAGGATCATTAATTAGGATAACAAGTAAGGATCACTAATTGTTAGAAAATCCTCCCCTAACAATTGCCCCCAAAATATAAGGAGTAATATGTTAAATAAGCGAATTATATTTTCCTGATCTTATCCGCAACTAACTATCGTAAATATAGCCGTTATTGTTGAACTATCCATTGCAACCATGACGTCACAGAAGTGACAACCCTGCACGATCATGATTATAAATAGGAGATAGAGATAGGATCAAATGCATTTAAATTTTCAGAGAGACTCCCTTTATAACTGCATTCCGAAGATAATCAGGTACTCTCTCTTCATCTTCTTCCCTCTCTTGCTCTGTTTTCATTTCTTTCCATCATTCCATCAAAGATGTTGCTCCGGAATTCCCCAGCTAAGGATCACCCGAAGAACAGCCCTCCGAAAAGCCAGGGGATCATCGAAGATTCCATTAAAGAACGCTGTTGTTTCAATGATGCACAGATCGATAGGATCCGCCACTGCTTCCCGGCGAACACCGAGTTTAGACCTTTTGACCCCAATGCCCTGAGTGATCATATCTCCAACAAGTGGGTTGCTTTCCTCGTCACTCCGTTCACCATAGGCTATACATATCCTTTTCCAGCCTTCACCCAATCTTTCTTTTCCCTAACCGGCATCTCTTATATTCAAGCCATGCCGATGATTTTGAGGGTTTTGTACACCCTTGAAAGGATCATCGAGCAGGAAGGAATAGACCTAGGAATGTCAGAGCTGGGAGAGCTGTATGATCTTACTACCTTTGGTTCTCATTGCTATTTGTTTAAACGTAAACCCGGTGAGGAACACCCGATCTTCAAAGCCACCAAGAACGATGCTAATTGGAAGCGACGTTTCTTTTTTATCAAGAGAGATTCTATTGAGGATGGAAAGGATCTACCCAAGAAATGGGCTACCCATGGTAGGGTGGAGGATCCTGAGAAGGATCACCAGAAACTTTCTTTTGATGTAAAGATCACTTATATTTTTGCTTTCTTGTTATGCAGCTATCACCGTCTCTCACCTCAGATTGTCCCCTGCTGCTAAAGAGAGGCTCCTCGCTTTCAAGAAACTTGATCCTGAGACAAGATCTTTCAAGACAACAACCCAAGATTCACAGGAGGTATCCTCAGGCTCTGTCACGATGTCAAGTAAGTATCCTTGTTTAAAATTTAAATAAATAGTGAAATATAAATTAAGTGAAGAAACTTATCTTGTTTTGGTTGTGTAGGTGCTGGAAAATCCACCAAGTCTGCTTCAAAGTTCAATGTCACTGATCTCACTACTGTCAGATCCTCCAAGAGAAAAGCTCCTACCAGTCCTACAGCTTCGGTCCCCAAGGCACCCCTCAAAGGAAAGGCAATCAAGAAGAGAAAAGCCTCTGAAGCTGAGGATCTGCAGGGTCCGCCTCTGATCCGCCACCAATTCCTCGAGTACTTCAATGAGGTAAGGATCACTGTCTCTGCTCATATATCCTGTTGACATATCCTGCTGATATATCCTGCTGATTTGAGGATCACTTAGTCCTGACCTTATCTTTTATCCCTTTTGCAGAAATTCTCTGAGATTGAGGATTATGTCGGCCACGTAGAGGATCAGGATAGGAAGATTGCCGACCTCCAGCAGGTTGCAGTGCTTAAGGACCTTGCAATTGCTGATCTTCAGAAGGAAGTCCGGGATGCCAAACAGGAGACGGCCAAGGTGCTGGTCAATGTTGACTATGAGAAGCGTGAGATCACCGAAGACACCAAAGTCTCTGCCGCCATAACAATGTACAAGACCAAGCTGCAAATGGCCTTGGAAGCTCAGGATCCTGCTTTTGACAAGAGCACCTGGGATGTTGAAGGCTGGAAGGCAAGGCTGGCTGAACTGGACGATGAAGAGGCTGAGGAGGTTGAAGAGATCCTGACGATTGAGGCTGGAGGCAAGGGTGAAGGTGGTGAAACAAGTGGAGCTGGAGGTGGTAATGCAACGAAGGTTTAGGCTGCATGATTGGGCGATGATGGACATTCTTAGACGCAGCCGGAGCCCAATTTTAAATTTGGTAGTAGCTTTTTGTGGTTGTGATGTCGAACAATTTGATGATTTGTACTTGAACAATAGTTTTTAGGATTAAGGATCATGTATGATCCTTTGGACAATAGGCAGGATTGCAATTGGTGGAGGGATCCCCTGTTTGGGGGATGAAGCCATTGTAATCCTGCCGCCTTTATATTCCTGCACTATCTTTGAACTTATTATCATGGACACCCTTTACCTACCCCAGCGGACGGGCCACGTTTTGCTGGTAGATGCTCGGGTAGGTAATTTTGACAACCTTTTAAGGGTTAGTCTTTTGTTAATAAATAAAATCTTAACCATTTGTCGCTTATCTTGTATTGTTATCCTTTTGTTTCTTTAATTCTCCTTTGTTTTGATGCACATTTATTGAATAAACAATTTTGAACAAGTCAGATTGAAAATGTTTAGGACATGATCCACGATCAAATATCCTATAGTTAAGGAATCCCAAAAGGCAATATATTTTAAGGATCACAAGTCTAGTTGTCAAACTTTAAGGGTTATTCAAATAAATAATGAATAGAATTAAAAATAGTTAAGGATCATACCTGAGGATCCAAGTTAGGATCCTAACCATAATAAGGATAACTGTAAGATAAACCTTAGAGAGAAGTAAGGATCAAGGATCCCTAGTTGCTTATCTTCAAGGACCTGAAATAGATCATAACTTGGGACTAAGCCAATATAAGATAAGAGTTAGCAACTGGGAACAAGCCCAAGGATAACTGGGGACAAGCCCAAGGATAACTGGGGACAAGCCCAAGGATCGTATGTAAACTGGAGTATGGCCCTAACTGGCGACTATCCAAACTTAGTGGCATGAAAATGCCAAAACCTTAGCTAACGTGTAAACGTTAGAAACCTTAGGAACGGATGTATGGTACGTCTACCATTATACGTAGGATCCTAGGCATAGCCATTACAATGGAATTATCAGCCCTTAAAGCGAGTACTGGTCCCACTGCCTTGAACTATACCAGGATCATCATGCGCTACAGGCGGAACTGGGGTCAAGCCCAAATAACTGGGGTTAAACCCAAAGGACGGATTGCTTGTGCAGATAATCAATACTTTGCTAAGGATTCCTGAACTTTCAAAACTTAAAATCACGTAAGAGATGGATGAATGATACATTATCCTTATCCTTATATGAGAAAATAAAGAAGTGAAATAGTTCAAGATTAGGATATTACCAAAGTAAGGATCATCGATACTTCAAGGATCCTTCAAGGATCTTCTTAACGTAAGGATCATCTGTGTCATGAGGATCCTTCTCACATGAAATATTTCTTCAAGTGGACAGCATTCCAAGCTCTTGGTAGCAAATCACCTTCCATGGTTAGCAATCTATATGCCCCCTTTCCTGCTTCAGCTTCAATCAAATAAGGGCCTTCCCATTTTGGAGCCAATTTTCCATCAACATGATTGGTGGTATTCTGAAATGCTTTCCTTAATACCATATCTCCAACTTGAAACTTCCTGATCCTGACATTTTTGTTGTAAGCACCAGCCATTCTTTGTTGATAACTGGCCATCCTTATCCTAGCCATATCCCCGATTTCTTCAATAGTATCCAGGTCTTGAGCCAAGTTCTCATCATTTTCATTAGGATCACGGGTACTTGTTCTAGCAGTTGGGACCACCATTTCTGTTGGGATCACTGATTCTGCCCCGAACACCAAAGAGAATGGTGTTTGACCAGTTGCATTCTTAGGGGTTGTCCTATCAGCCCAAAGCACATAAGGTAGTTCTTCTGCCCATTTCCCTTTCTTGGATCCAAGCTTCTTCTTCAAATTGTTGATGATGATCTTGTTGGATGATTCTGCCTGACCATTAGCTTGTGGGTGGACTGGTGTTGATGTTATCATCTTAATCCCCCAGCTGTCACAAAAGTTAGTGGTTCTGCCCCCAATAAATTGGGAACCATTATCACATATAATTTCAGAAGGAACTCCAAATCTAGTTATAATATTTCTTTTAATGAAGGATATGACTTCCTTTTCCCCGACTTGGGCAAAAGCTTCAGCCTCTATCCACTTGGAGAAGTAATCAGTCATAGCAAGCATGAATACTTTTCCACCAGGTGCCTTAGGGAGCTTGCCAACTATATCCATACCCCATCTCATAAATGGCCAAGAGGAGGATATAGGATGCAATAATTCAGCTGGTTGATGAAGGATATTGCTGTGTCTCTGACAAGGATCATATCTCTTAGCATACTCCACAGCATCTCTCTTCATGGTTGGCCAGTAGTATCCTGTCCTCAGGATCCTTGAGAATAATGCCCTGCCCCCAGTGTGGTTTCCACAATCTCCTTCATGGAAGTCTTTTAAAACTTCTTGGATTTCAGGATCCTCAATGCATCTCAAGTATGGTCCTGCAAGAGATCGTCTATACAATATATTATTTAAAATTGTGAATTGAGATACCTTAGATTTGAAAGCCCTAGGGTTTTCTCCTGTAGGAATCTCTCCATGTTGTAAGTATCTTATAATTGGTGAGATCCATGATCCTGATCCTGAATGGGATTGAGTATCCTCACTAGGGATAATTGCAGAATCATTTCCTATCTCCATAGCCGCATGATCCTCGATAGCCGGGGTCAGGATATGGATAATAGGGATCTTGATAACCTCCGGGATCTTCAAGGATGATCCTAAGTTAGCCAATGCATCAGCTTCTGTATTCTCTTCCCTTGGTACCTGTGTCAAACTAAAGGAAACAAAGGAGAGTGCCAATTTTTTGACTATCTCTAAATATTTGGTTAGCTTTTCACCTTTAACAGCATAGGATTGGTGGTTTGTAATTAACAATGAATCTACATGTACCTCAAGATACCTGATCCCCATATGCTTTGCAATTTGCAAACCAGCAATTAAGGCTTCATATTCAGCCTCATTGTTTGTGGTTTGGAACTCACAAGCTATAGAGTGGGGTATTATGTCCCCCTGTGGCGATTTTAGTAGTATTCCAAGCCCTGTGCCTTTGACATTTGAGGATCCATCAGTATAGAGTATCCAAGGATCCTTGGTCTCGTCTAGCTGCTGGACTTCTAACTCAGCTTCTTTTTGTAAATCACTACTGAAATCAGCCACAAAGTCAGCTAATGCTTGGGATTTGATGGCTGTCCTAGGCTCATATCTTATATCATATGCACTTAGCTTCACTGCCCACTTAGCCATCCTTCCTGACATCTCTGGTTTCCTGAGGACATTCTTAATTGGAAAATTAGTTTTGACAACAATAACATGAGTTTCAAAATAATGTCTTAACTTAGTAGATGCCATAATTAATGCAAGAATAAGCTTTTCAAGGTGTGAATACCTGGATTCGGCATCAAGTAAACTTTTACTTACATAATAGACAGGATGTTGTGTACCTTCGTGATCCTTAACAAGGACCGCACTTACTACTTTTGAGGATACTGCAAGATATAAGGATAATACATCGCCTTTTTCTGGTTTCATCATGGCCGGGGCTGAGGATAGATAATCTTTGAGGGCTCTTAAAGCATTTTCATGCTTCTCAGTCCACTCAAATTTCTTGTTCTTCCTTAGGATATCATAGAATTCTTTGCACTTCTCTGAGGATTTGGATATAAATCTGTTCAAAGCTGCTATCCTGCCTGTTAGCCTTTGAACATCCTTGGCATTGGCCGGAGATTTGATGTTCACTATTGCTTTGATTTGTTCCGGGCTAGCTTCAATGCCTCTCTTTGTCACCATATATCCTAAGAATTTACCTGCTTTAACACCAAAGTGACATTTTGAAGGATTAAGTTTCATGTTATATTTGTCAAGGATATCGAATGCTTCCTCCAAGTCCCTTAGGTGATCCTCAGCTCTTATGGATTTTACCACCATATCATCTATGTAAACCTCCATAGTTTGTCCAATCTGATCCTTGAACATCATATTCACCAGCCTTTGATATGTTGCACCTGCATTTCTTAGTCCGAACGGCATAGCAATATAGCAGTATATACCAGTTGGAGTCATGAAGGCTGTATCCTCTTGGTCGGATGGTTCCATTTGGATTTGTTGAAATCCAGATGAAGCATCCATAAAAGTTAACAGTTCATGACCCGCAGTTGCATCCACCATGGAGTCAATGTGGGGTAATGGGAAAGGATCCTTGGGACATGCCTTATTTAAATCGGTAAAATCGACACATACCCTCCACTTTCCGTTTTTCTTTTGAACAACAACCAGATTGGCCAACCATCTTGGATACTTGACCTCTCTAATCATACCTGCCCGGAGCTATTTCTCTACCTCTTCCTCGATAATGGCATTCCTTTCCGGTGCAAACTTTCTCCTCCTTTGATGGATTGGTTTGAAGGACCTGTCAATGCCGAGTTTGTGAGTGATTACATCTTTGGATATACCAGTCATGTCTTCGTGTTTCCATGCAAAGGTAGTCTTTCTCCTTTTGAGGAAGGATACGAGGTCTTCTTTCATTTCGCCAAGGATCCCTGATCCGATATAAATTTTGGATTCAGGATCATCAGGATCCATGAGGATTTCTACCACATCCTGCTCTCTTGCCTCCAAGACATCCCTTGGAGGATACCTTGATTGCTATTGCTCCCTTGACTTCGAGGCTGGTTTCATCGATGAAGTGTAGCAATTCTTAGCCTCCTGCTGATCACTATCAATCTTCACTATTCCCCAAGGACTAGGGAGCTTCACACATTGATGGTAGGTAGATGGGACTGCCTTCATATCGTGTATCCAAGGCCTGCCAAGGATAACATTACAACAAGATAAACAGTCAATAACACAAATTTTTTGATAAGAGTGTAGGCCTTCAATGTATATTGGGAGTTTAATGTCCCCCAGGGTATTCTTAGTTTCGCCACTAAATCCCACGAGCACGGAGGATCTTGGTATGATGTCCGATTCAGGAATGCTCATCTTCTTTAGAACATCAAGCTGGATAATGTTCACTGAGCTTCCTCCGTCTATAAGGATCCTGTGGACAAAATGGTTAGAAATGAAAAGAGTAATAACTAAACCATCGTGATGAGGATCCTGGATATCAAGAAGATCATCCTCATCAAAGGTTATGACTTTTCCTTCGGAGACACTTGATGTTCGAACAAGTCTTTCTCCATTATCCATTTTAGTTTCCTTTGCATGCCTTTTAGCTGCTGAGAAGGATGTGCCACAAATGTCTGATCCTCCAGAAATAAAGTTTATTACTTGTGCATCTGCTGGAGGGGCTGGAGCCTTCTCAGGGATCCTTTCAGGATCCTGAGTCCTTGACTTTTTCCTTCCCAACAATTCTTTTAGATGCCCCTTGCTCAACAAGTATCCAATTTCCTTTCTTAGTGCAATGCATTCTTCTGTGAGATGCCCAAAATCTTCATGGTATGCACACCACTTTGATTTATCCTTAGTTGCAGCTGGCCTATCATTTTTTCTGGGCCATCTAGCTTTATCACCTAGATTTTGCATCGCAAGGATTAGTTCATTGTTATCAACAGAAAAACAATATTCAGAAATTGGAGGATAATCCTCATCATCCTCTTCTTGATCAACAGAATGCACGTTCTGGTTATCAGATCTGTTGTAGGATCTGAACTTGTTGTTCCTGAATGAGGATCCTTGCTTATCTTGCTTTGAGGATCCTGCTAACCTCTCCTGGATCCTCTTGTCATCCTCTAGCCGGATGAACCTAAGTGCCCGGGTTCTTACCTCATCTAAGTTCCTGCATGGTGTCATAACAAGATCATCATAAAACGATGAATCCCTAAGCAATCCCATTTTAAAGGCCTCAACAGCTGTGGCTATATCTAAGTTGGGAATGTCTAAGGATTCTTTACTGAATTTGGTAATGTAATCCCTTAATGATTCATTATGACCCTGGGTTATCCTATATAGGTCACTAGTTAATCCTTCAAATTTTCTACTACAAGAAAACTGATTATTAAACAGGTTAACTAGATTAGGAAATGAGGTAATAGAGTAGGGGGGAAGACTTAGCAGCCATTTGAGAGCTGATCCAGTAAGAGTGGATCCGAATCCCTTGCACAGGCATGCTTCCTTTAACCTTTCTGGGATTAGATTGATCTCTATCCTCTCCCTGTATTGTGCTATGTGCTCTTCAGGATCCGTCGAACCATCATACAGCTTCATTGTAGGCACATGGAACCTTTTGGGTATCTCAGCATCACAGATTGGTGGTGCGAAACGAGATATCTTGTGGCTCCCATCTGCAATCTCTGGGATAGGTTTGACCACTCCTGGAACACTTGATATCATATCCTTTAGCTTTTGCAATTCTCTGGCCATGGCATGATTGATACCTGGATCCTGCATAAGACCATGGTTAGTAGTATAAGAATTATTAAAAGTGTTACCTCCCATTGGATTCAGATTAGGAAGATTAGATGTTAATCCTTATTGTTGGGGCTCTGGAACGATCGAGGGACCAGTAGAAGCATCGGTCTGCATTGGAATAAAATCTCCCTGATGGACATCTGAACCTCCTGTTTGCAAACTCCTCAAGGATCCTGGCAGCTGGAAGGATCCCTGAAACTAGGATGATCCTGGAACAAAGGAGGATCCTTGAACCTGGGATGATCCTGGAACAAAGGAGGATCCTTGAACCTGGGATGATCCTGGAACAAAGGAGGATCCTTGAACCTGGGATGATCCTGGAACAAAGGAGGATCCTTGAACCTGGGATGATCCTGGAACAAAGGAGGATCCTTGAACCTGGGATGATCCTGGAATAAAGGAGGATCCTTGAACCTGGGATGATCCTGGAACAAAGGAAGATCCTTGAACCTGCTGCGCTCCTGAATATCCTCCTGAATTCGTGAGGGATCCCATATGCTGAGGATAGGATCCCGCTGGCTGGAAATATGAACCTGATGCCTGGGTCACTGTTGTTGTTCCGTAGTGCACTCCTTTTTGTCCACCCACATATTGAACATCTGGAACCACTGATGGCTGAGAAGTAATCACCGGAGTATCAAAATTCAAAGATTTTGGCACCAGTGGGGAATGATCCTCTGTCGTTTTCTTTTGCTTCTTGAGATCTCCGATTTCTTTGAGAATCCTTTCATTGGTCTTATCCTGTTGCCGTATCTGATCCTTCATCTGCAAAATCAAAGTAAACATGTCACTAGTAGTGAGAGTGTAAGAAGCAGAAGAAATTGGAGGTTTTGAGAAAATGGGAGTTGGTTTCTTCGCAACATTCTCAGCATTCTTCTGGGATCCAGAAGGTGGTGGAGGCAACGGGGGAACGCCTTGTGAAGAAGTGAATGAGGGCATCAAATTTGAAGCATTCTTCGCTGAGGAAGCCATTTGCTTGGTTGTAGTGAACTGAAATGAGCACATAAATGCGAATTTTTCTAAGGATGAAGCACCAATTGCCCCACGGTGGGCGCCAAACTGTTTTGGTCAAAAAATCTGATGAGGATAATGCAACCAAACTCTCTGTTACGGGGTATGATGCTAATAATGTAGAACAATGACAAGGATCACTTCAATGTAAATTGCACAAATGACACAAGGATTTATACGGGGAAAAATCCCTTGATCAAGAGTTGATCTCCGGCACAAAAAACCCCGGGTGATGGAAACTACCGATCACCGAGCTCAAATAAATGAATAAATGTTTACAACTCCGGATAGTAACGAGCTAGGTACAAGGATCACTATCGTGAAATGTGTGAAAGTGAGTGAAAACTAATGAATGTTCGTCGAGAGCTTCAAGAGTGCGGGTATATGAGAGTGTGTGTAGCTAAAAATGGTTAAGTGTTCTAATTCTAGCTCGTCACCCCTTTAAAAATAGAAGTTGGCTACAATAACTAACTATCCGACTTTCGTGCCAAGCTCCGACGTTCTCCACAACGTCCATTTCCAGTCAAACGTGTGCGAAATACCCGTGGAATTTTCCATAGTAACGTTTCCAAGACCAAGTCAAGCTTGTTACTCCTGCGAAGTAATACAAAACACAAACAAACAATCGTCAGTATGAGGATCCTTAAGGTGATCCATGATCCTGATCCTGAAGCTCTTCTGAGGATCATTATCTGTCACAGAAGAAAGGATCATTAATTAGGATAACAAGTAAGGATCACTAATTGTTAGAAAATCCTCCCCTAACAGTACGTCTACCATTATACGTAGGATCCTGAATATAGCCAGTACAATGAAATTGTCAGCCCCTAAAGCGAGTACTGGTCCCATTGCCATGAACTATACCAGGATCATCGTGCGCTACTAGCGAAGCTGGGGACAGGCCCAAACTGGGGACAAGCCCAAAACTGGGGACAATCCCAAATAACTGGGGACAAGCCCTACAAACTGGGGACAAGCCCAAATAAACTTTGGAGAGTTGGCCAACCACTTTGATCTTCTGTAAAATGATAACAACTCTGCAAAAGTTTAAACTTTGTAAAAATAGATGTTAACTGATTAACATCTTTAACTTATGATAAGTAATAAGAATAAAATGAATGAAAATGAAAGTAATGTTTTACCAAATGTAGAATCATATATCCTTTGAGGATCCCGGATCCTTAATCAGAATACTGGTATCGCTGAGAATCCCTGATCCTTCTTACTTAAAGTATTTTTGAGATGAACAACATTCCAAGCTCTTGGTAAGAGGTCACCATCCATTGTCAACAGACGATATGCCCCCTTTCCTGCTTCAGCTTCAATTAAGTAGGGACCTGACATTCTTATTGTATGCTCCAGCCATTCTTTGTCGATGAAGGATATTGCTGTGTCTTTGACAAGGATCAAATTTCTTGGCATAATCCACAGCATCGTTCTTCATAGCAGGCCAATAGTATCCTGTTCTAAGGATCCTTAAGAACAGTGCTCTGCCCCCAGTGTGGTTCCCACAATCTCCTTCGTGAAAATCCTTTAGAACTTCTTGAATTTCTGGATCCTCGATGCACCTTAGATATGGACCTGCAAGAGATCGTTTATAAAACATGTTATGTAGTATTGTAAATCGAGGTACCTTGACTTTGAAAGCTCTAGGATTTTCTCCTGTAGGAATCTCTCCATGTTGTATATATCTCATGATTGGAAGGATCCAGGATCCTGAAGTTGATTGTGCACCATCACTAGGTATGATTGCAGAATCCTTTACTATCTTCATAGTTGCGTGATCCTCAATTGCAGGAGTTAAAACATGGATGATGCGTGATCCAAGATTAGCTAGAACATCAGCTTCTGCATTTTCTTCCCTGGGTGCCTGTGATAGACTGAAAAAAGCAAAAGAATCTGCCAATTTCTTGACTATTTCTAAGTACTTGATTAATTTTTCACCTTTAACAGTATAGGAATCATTATAATGATTAGTAATTGACAGGGAATCTATGATCCTCATATTCTTATCTAATTGCAAACCTGCTATCAAGGCCTCACATTCAGCCTCATTATTAGTTGTTTGGAATTCACATGCAATGGATTGGGGTATAATGTCCCCCTGTGGCGATTTTAGTAGTGTGCTTTGTCTAGTTCCTTTAACATCTGAAGCTCCATCCGTGAAGAGTGTCTAAGGATCCTTGGTCTTCTCAAGTTGTTGAACTTCTAATTCAGCTTCCCTTTGTAGATCACTACTGAAATCAGCCACAAAGTCAGCTAAAGCTTGGGACTTGATGACAGTACTGGGTTCATACTTAATGTCATATGCACTAAGCTTGACTATCCACTTTGCCACTCTACCTGACATTTGAAGTTTCCTGAGAACATTCTTGATAGGAAGGTTAGTTTTCACAATAATGGTGTGAGTTTCTAAATAATGTCTATGTTTAGCAGAAGCCATAATTAAATCAAGAATTAATTTCTCTAAATGAGAATACCTGGCCTCAGCATCAAGTAGAATTTTACTTACATAGTATACCGGATGTTAAGAGTCTTCATGATCCTTAACTAGGATCACACTTACTGCTTTAGCTGAAATAGCTAAGTATAAGGATAACGATTCTCCATTTTTTGGTTTCATCAGGGCTGGTGCTGAGGATAGATAATCCTTAAGAACCTTGAGTGCAGCTTCATGCTTATCAGTCCACTCAAACTTGCCTTTGAGCAATTTGTCTACCTCTTCTTGGATAATGGCATTCCTTTCAAGTGGAAACTTTCTCCTTTTTTGGTGTATTGTCTTGAAAGACCTGTCAATACCAAGTTTGTGAGTAATAACATTCTTAGATATACCTGTCATATCTTCATGTTTCCAAGAAAAGGTAGATTTTCTTCTTTCCAAGAAGGATACTAAATCCTGCTCAACACTGTCTAGGATCCCGGATCCTATAAAATTTTTGGATTCAGGATCCTCTGGGTTCAACAGAATATCCTTGACGTCTTACTCTCTTGCCTCCTTGACATCTTGCTCCTTGGAGGCTAGTTTCATTGAAGAAGTTTAACAGTTCTTTGCCTCCTTCTGATCATCTCTATCTTCACCACACCCCATAGAGTTGGGAGCTTGACACATTGATGATATGTTGAGGGGGACTGCCTTCATATCGTGTATCCATGGTCTGCCAAAGATAACATTACAGCAAGATAAGTAATCAATAACATAGAATTTTTTTAACATAATTCACTCCCTCTATATAGATAGGAAGTTTGATGTCCCCCAATGTAATCTTTGTCTCTCCACTGAATCCCACAAGGACAAATGATCTTTGGACAATATCGGATTCAAGGATGTCCATTCTATTGAGGACATCCAACTGGATTACGTTCACTGAGCTTTTCCCATCAATGAGAATCCTGCGAACAAAATGGTTAGATATAAATAATGTAATAACCAAACCGCCATGATGAGGATCCTGTATGTCCACATGGTCATCCCCATCAAAGGATAGGACTTTTTCCTGGGTAAGAATGGAAGCTCGAACAGGTCTATCTCCATTCTCCATCTTTGTTTCCTTTGCATGTCTCTTAGCTGCTGACAACCTCCAGAGATGAAATGAATGATTTGAGCATCAGCTGGTGGAGTAGGAGCTTTTTTAGGAACTTTGTCAGGATCCTTGATCCTTGACTTTTTCCTTCCAAGCAATTCCTTCAAGTATCCTTTGCTCAAAAGATAACCTATCTCCTTCCTTAATGCTATGCACTCATCTGTGAGATGACCAGAATCCCCATGGTAAGCACACCATTTCGATTCGTCTTTGGTGGCAGGCGGTTTGTCATTCTTCCTTGGCCACCTAACCTTGTCACTTAAACTCTGCATACAAAGGATTAGTTCATTATTATCAGCAGAAAAACAATATTCAGAAATAGGAGGATAATCCTCATCATCTTCCTCTTGTTCCACAGCATGCACATTCTGGTTGTTATGCTTGGAATATTGCTTGGATCAGTTATCCTTGAGATAGGATCCTTATTTGTCTTGCTTTGAGGATCGTGACAATCTCTCGTAGATCCTTTTGTCATCCTCTAAACGGATGAACCTAAGGGCCCTGTTCCTTTCCTCATCTAAGTTCCTGCAAGGGGTCATGACAAGATCATCATAGAACATTGAATCCCTAAGTAAACCCATTTTAAAGGCTTCTACAGCCATAGCTATATCCAGGTTAGGGATATCTAAGGATTCTTTACTAAACTTAGTGATGTAATCTCTAAGTGATTCATTTTGACCTTGTGTTACCCTATATAGATCACTAGTTAATCGTTCAAATTTTCTGCTACAAGAGAATTGACTATTAAACAAACTAACTAGATTAGCAAATGAAGTAATAGAGTAAGGGGGAAGACTTAGCAGCCATTTAAGAGCAGATCCTGTGAGTGTGGATCCAAAACCCTTGCATAGACATGCTTCTTTTAACCTCTTAGGAATGGGATTGATCTCCATTCTTTCCCTTGTGACTTCCATCTGGAATTTCAGGAATGGGCTTAACCACTCCTGGAATGCTGGACATCATCTCTTTAAGCTTTTGTAATTCTCTGGCCATAGCTTGGTTGATACCTGTATCCTGCACAAAGCCATGGTTAGCATTGCAAAAATTATTCAAAGTGTTACCTCCTGAAGGATTCAAGTTCGGAATTCCAGATGTGAATCCATGTTGACGGGATTCTGGCATAACCGAGGGACCAGGGGAAGCAATGGTCTGTATTAGTATGAAGTCTCCAAGATGAACATCTGAACTTCCAGGTTGCACACTCCTTAAGTATCCTTGATCTTGGAAGATGTTGGATCCTTGATGTGCTATGAATGAAGGTCTTGGAGGATAATCCATGGATCCGAAAACCTGAGATGAGGATCCTTGAACCAGAAAGGAGGATCCTTGAACCTGAGAGGAGGATCCTTGAACCTGAGAGGATCCCTGAACCTGAGAGGATCCTTGAACCTGAGAGGATCCTTGAACCTGAAAGGATCCTTGAACCAGAGAGGAGGATCCTTGAACCTGAGAAGATCCTTGAACCTGAGAGGATCCTTGAACCTGAGAGGAGGATCGTTGAACCTGAGATGAGGATCCTTGAACCTGAGAGGATCTTTGAATCAGCTGTGTCCCCATGCATCCTCCTAAACCAGTGAAGAATCCCAGATGCTGAAATGAGGATCCTGAAGGCTGGAAAGAGGATCCTTGAGCCTGAGACATTGCCGATGATCCAGAACGCATTCCTGTTGATCCACCCTGGTATTGGACATCTAGAGCTGCAAAGTGCTGGGAAATTATGACCAGAGTGTCGAAATTCAGCGACCTCGGCAGCAAAGGGGGATGATCCTCTGCTGATTTTATCAATTTTGCGAAGGATCCTGCCATTAGTTTCATCCTGTTGTTGCATGTATCCTCTCATCTGCAAAATTAAAGCATAAAGATCACTGTTAGTAAGTGTAGAGGAAGAAACAACAGTTGGTTTTGTGAAAACGGGGGTTGTCTTCTTCGGAGCATTCTCGTCATTCTTCTGGAATGCAGGGATAAGATGATGCAACGGTGGAATTCCCTGTGATGAGGTAACCGCCGACATGGAACTTGAAGAAGTTTTTCCTTGAGAAGCCATGTGGTTGAAGGTGATGAACCGAAATGACCGAAATGAACAAAATTTCTCAGAAATGAAGCACCAATTGCCCCACGGTGGGCGCCAAACTGTTTTGGTGAAAAATCACACAAGGATAATGCAACCAAATCTGATTTTGTGAGGTATGATGCTTGGTTAATTGTATGAATGACAAGTATATGAAATCAACGATGAACACCGAGATTTATATGAGGAAAAAGCCCTTGATCTTTAGAAGATCTCCGGCATAAAAAACCTCGGGTGATGGAAACTACCGATCACCAAATGCATTGCAGAAATAATAATGATCCTTGTACAACTTCGGAAGAAAACAAGCTCAATACAATGAATTTCTAGTGTAAGTGTGTGTTTTTGCTAAGTGTTTGCAGAGAATTTGAGTGTTATGTCTCTAATGAGCTGTTTTCCCCTTAAAAGATAGCAAAATATCAAGAAACCAACTCTCCTAAAAAGGTGGAAATGGCCCATGTTCTCCAAAAACGGTTATATTTCATCAAGCATGTGCCATATGAACGAATATTCCCCGAAATTCCAGCTAAGAATGAGTCCACTACGTCCATTACCTGCATTTAAACATTAAAAACGTGACAATTGTTAGAAAACACAAGTTCTGTTAAGGATCCTCAGACTCGTGATCCTCAGACTCTAGATCCTCAGACTCTGGATCCTCAGACTCTCTGCATCATCCATTAAGGATCCGTGATCCATGCCCAGTCTCAGGATAGATGATCCTTAGCATAAAATTCATGCCCTAACACCTAGTTCTTCTTATTGCTTCAAATTTCAGGATACAGTGCAGGATATGATACGGATAAACTAATTGTTACAATGAATTTCAAGTGTAAGTGTAGGTGGTTGCGAGTGATTGCAGCTAGTAGAGAGCAGAAGTGTGTGTGAAAAGTTGTGTGTCTTATTGATCTGATCATTCCTATATATAGTAAAAAGAAATAACAACCTATCCTAAAAATAAGGGATGCTTCGAATATTCCCATTGGAGTGTTGGAGACCCCTTCTTTGTGTCTTCAACGTTCTCTTCTCAACCGTTTAGTCCGATTCTTCAGGGAGAACCAGTCCCCTTTAAACATTGCAAGTCTGCCATGTTAATCAGTACGTGAACAATTAGTAAGCATCAGGATACTGCATCAGGATGTTACCAATATCCTGACACGGTATCCTGGTCACAAACAAAAGTAATAAAGCCAGGATATAATTCAAGATATATGTTCTGAAAACCACCCATAACAGTTGTCCCCAAAATATATCTGTTGGAATTCTAAATTCAAATGAATATATTTTAGATTTTATCACTCGGATCGAGGCAATTATGATGAAGAGACGCTTGAAGTGACAGTGTACAACTTCCCACGCGGAATTCACTCAATGCCTATCTATTCCGCCCCTATATCTTCTCATTTTCTTGTTGATAATTAGCCACCCTCCTCAGAATTCTCAGATACTTTCTCTCTTCTCTTCTCTCAAAATTCTTTCTACTTATCTTCTTTAATGGCCACCAGAACTCGATCACATTCTGGTGACTCATCCTCGTCGTTTGTTAACCAAAATCTGATCACTCGTCCCGAGAAGGAGGGGTGTCATTTAGATAACGCAGATATCGCTGCACTAAGAGCCTCCGGCGCTTTTTCCGACAAGGCGGTCATTCGTCCTTTTGACCGAAGTATTCGATCAGACATATCATCCGAAGAATGGATCTGCTTTTCGGCATACCCTTTCTCTCTCGGCCTTCGCTATCCTTTTCCTGAGTGAATCATGTAGTTTTTCCGTACTACTGGTCTCAGTTTTACCCAAACAATGCCCATGGTTTGGAGAATATTAATTGTGCTTAACCAGACCAAAGCCCTTCACGTCCCTGACCTTTGTATCGAGGATATCCCGATGGCTTATTGTCTTCGTTCCCATGGGAACAACCGTTTCTTGCTTTTCTCAACCTCCAGTAATCCGCTCATCTTCAAAGTAACAAAAAATGAGGATGGGTGGCAACGTAAATTTTTCTTTGTTAAACGGGAGTCCATTGCCGAAGGTGATAGCCTTTCGGTGAAATGGTTGACTTCCGGTAGGATTTAGGGTTTTAAGATATACCCAAACATATCCTGATGATGTATCCTGCACTAACATCCTTATGTTATTATGCAACAAACTTCAAAGAGTTGGCTCCTCCCACTGAAGAATCCCAAGAGAGAATCAACAGGGTCTATCAGTTGTCTGATAGTGATAGAACCTTTTCATTGCATCTTCCAAGTTCAAGCCAATATTCTTCATCTGACATGTCTGGTAAGGATCATATAATATTCCAAATATTTAATTAGTAAATATAAAATAAGAGTAGAGATTTAGATTTTTTTTCTCTGTTATGCTGCACCAGTCAAGATTCTAGAAGCCTTCGAGCTCGAAGAGTTGGACAACTATTCTTGCCCTGTCCAAGGGAAGAAGGAACCCAGCAAACCTTCTACTGCTTCCAAACCGGTAACCAGCTCCAAAGTAGCAGCCGTTCCCAAGCCTTCTCCTGTCGCGAAGCCGCATGCCTCGAGCTCCCGCAAAAGGAAGGAACCAGATTCCCCTGTTGCCTCCAATGTCTTTCCATTCGAGAATCACGGGTTCACAGAATCCAACAAGTTCATGACCGGCTTCCTCAACCAGGTAGGTATCCTTATCTTATATCCTGCACATATATGCTGATTATATATTCTAAGTACATATACTGATACATGTTCATCTGATTGCAGGGTCTTGAGCGGCTAGTGTTCCTTTATGAGGATTCATGCGGACTGAACAAGATGTTGGATGCTAAGTTGAAGAAGGCTGAAACCACCATCACGGATCAAGCAGCAATCGCCACTGCCAAGTCGGAGCACTATGAAGCCAAATATAAAGCAACGACTCAGGAACACCAGGTTGCCATCAAGAAGATCACCCACGAGGCTCAAGCCAAATCCGATGCCGCCCAGGTCCAACATGAGCAGGATATGGCTTCATACCGAGAAGGCCTCAAGAGTTCCGTTGTCATCTCCCTCCTCCAAGCTAGGTTGAAAATGGCCTATGAGGCCAAGGCCATGGGCCTTGAATGCCCTTCATGGAATATTGAAGCTTGGGAGGCAAAGTTGAGGGATCTTGGTGGCAATCCCGTGAGCATCCAGTGAAGCCTGCGGTTGAGGAACCTGCTAAGGTGGTCGATGCTGATGCTGGTGCCGGGAAGAATGCTGGTGGCGATGCTGGTGAGGATGCTGTGGAAGCCATGGTTGAAGAGGGTGCTGCCCTTTGAAAGCAGCGAAGTGGGCAATGATGGATATTTATGCCTAGGCCGGAGCCCACTTTTTAATCTTGATGGTTGTGGTAGTTGTTAAACAATTTACTTTTCTGTCTGTTGAACAATTTAATTTCCTGCACTTTAGAACAATTTGATGGCCAAAGGTGGAGGGATCCTGAGTTTCAGGATGAAGCCCTTGGTCATCAATCCTTAGTATGCTTTATTTTGAATAATATAACAGTTGGAGGCGGATGGATCTTGAGTTTCAAGATGAAACCTTCAACTGTTTAAGTAGATATGGTTAAAAATTAATCGTGCTTTTGGATGGGTCTCGGTTTGAGATGAAGCCAAAAGCACAATCTTTTGCTATGTTAATAATAAACTAACCTTTTTTGGCCTTATCCATAGTTGTCTATTTTTACTTCGTAAACTTTATTATATGTTGTTTGTTTTGAATGTGGTTCCAATATCTATGATATTTAAGATATTCTGACCAAGTATCCTGACGAAATATCCTGGTCATGATACTCTTACCATTCAATTAAGACTTTTGTCAAACACAATTCCAAAAAGTTAGATAACTTAGATAAGGCTTTTCAATGGGTAAAAAAGGAGAGATCATTCCAGAGATATTCATAGAATATATCCCAATCCTCAAACTCCAATTTTCTTGCAACCTTCCCATCGAAGTTGTCCCCTGTCTGGGAGACTTAGTAAACCAAATCCAAACTTGATCGTTTGAGCTTTTCACAATGCCTTAGGAGAAACGTCCCCTGTACATGTTATTTTTAAACACTTAGGAATTTTTATGCATCAACCCGATCACAACTGATGTTATACTTGTATATAACTTTAGTATTACAGGAGATAAACCCTAAATATCTTGGAGATAGATCCTCAATATTCTGGGGTAACCCCTAAGTATCTTGGGGATAATCCTAAATTTTCGTGCGCTACAGACGGGAGTGTATAAACTCCAAGACTTAGAAAGGTGAAAACCTTTAAACCTTAGAGAGTATGAAAATAAGCTTTCGTGAGAGATGGTGATCAATCCTCATATACCTTAAGGATCCAGGATATAGGCAATAATAACGAAATTGTCAGCCACTTTTACATGAACTGGTCCCGCAAACTTGAACTATTCTCGGATAACTTGCGCTCCAAATGGGGTGTTTAAACCCAATTCGAGAGGAAGGTGAATACCTTTAAACCTTTGAAGGGATCAGGATCCCTTAAACGTGAGAGAGGGGGCCAATCCTCTAATCTTTCGGTTCATCTTGGGTATATATCCTGGAGTAACATCCTGAAGCGTATCATGCAAAACACCTTCAAACTAAGGTGGGTGTTAGCTTGGCTAACACCCCTCCGATGCTTAAGTCAGTATTGGGTTCAAAAGAACAAATAAGTTCAAACATATTTAAAAAGAAATAGAATTTATACCATTCTAAGTTAGAAATTAAATTCTAAACTCACTTGAAATAGGCTTTGAGGTGTATAGCATTCCAGGATCTTGGCAACATATCCCCCTCCATATTCTTTAGTCGGTATGCTCCTTTCCCAGAGTCTGATTCAATTTCGTAGGGTCCTTCCCATTTTGGAGCTAATTTTCCATTGACAGGGTTGGTTGTATTCTGGAAAGCTTTTCGCAACACCCAATCTCCAACTTGAAATCTTCTAGTTCTCAAATTCTTTCTATATGATTTGGATATCCTCTGTTGATATGTTGCCATCCTTAGCTTTGCTGCATCCCTTGTTTCATCAACAGTATCCAACTCTTGACATAAAGCTTTAGGATTCGTCTTAGGATTCCAGAGGCTTGATCTTGCTGTAGGTATTACCATCTCCGTCGGGATCACCGCTTCTGCTCCAAACACAAAGGAAAATGGGGTTTGCCCAGTTGCACTTTTTACTGTTGTTCTATCAGTCCATAAGACAAAGGGTAACTCTTATGCCCATCTTTCTTTCTTGGCTCCTAATCTTTTCTTCAAATTGTAGACTATTATCTTGTTTGAGGATTCTGCTTGTCCATTTGCTTGAGGATGTACCGGTGTGGATGTAGTCATCTTAATTCCCCAACTCTTGCAAAAATCAATAGTCCTTTTACTGATAAACTAAGAGCAATTATCACAAATTATCTCAGCTGGTATCCCAAACCTAGTCAGGATATTCCTCTTTATGAAGGATACTACTTCTTGATCTCTGGCTTGGACAAATGCCTCAGCTTCAACCCACTTGGAGAAATAATATGTCATCGCCAGCATAAAAACTTTTCCTCCTGGAGCTTTTGGCAGCTTTCCCACTGTTTTGGTCAAAAATCAGACGAGGATGATGCAACCAAACTCTCTGTTACGGGGTATGATGCTTGAATTGGTAAACAACAATGAGGATCACTATGAAATGAATTGCACAGGGGACACAAAGATTTATACGAGGAAAAAGCCCTTGATCAATGTATGATCTCCGGCATAAAAAACCTCGGGTGATGGAAACTACCGATGACCAACTCAAATTAAACAATAATCCTTTTACAACTTCGGATGATAGTGAGCTAAGTACAAGGATCACTATAGTGTATCGTGTAGAAATGTATGAAAAATGCTAAGTGTTTTGCCGAGAGCTGGTGAGTGCAGTTGTACGAGTGTGTGTAGCCAAAAAATAGCCAAGTGTTGTCTAATTAGCTCGCTACACCTTTTAAATTTAGTAAAATATCTAAATAACTAACTATCCGCAATTCATGCCTTCTCCCTACGATCTCCATAACGTTCACCATGGTCAAGCACGTGTGGAATAAGCGTGGAATATTCTCCAGGAACGTTACCAAGACTAAGTCCAAACTGGTATTCCTGCAAAACAATATCGAATTCAAAGCAGACAATCATTAGTATAAGGATCCTTAGGATGATCCATGATCCTGATCCTGAAGCACTTCTGAGGATCACTAACTGACACAGAAGTAAGGATCACCAAGCAGGATAATAATTGAGGATCACAGGTCATTAAGAAATCCTCCCCTAACAATTGCCCCCAAAATATAAGGAGTAATATTGTAAATAAACGAGTTGTATTTTGTTGATCTTATCCGCAACAAACTAACGGATAACTAGCCGTTGAAGACGGACTAGCTGTTGCAAACCTGACGTCACTGAAGTGACAATCCAGCAAATCATCATTATAAATAGGAGTTAGAGATAGGATCAATTTGCATTTAAATTCAAGAGAAACTCTCTTTAAATTCTCAGCCGAAGATCAATCAGGTATCTCTTTTCCTATTTCTCCTTCTCTTACTCTGTTTTTCTTTCTTTACCAACATCACGTTAAGAATGATGCTCCGGTCCTCCTCCGCCAAGGATCACCAGAAGGATAGCCCCTTGAAGAGTCAAGGGATCATCAAAGACTCAGCGAATGAGAGGTGTTGCTTTTCTGATCCGCAAATAGATAAGATCCGGCACTGCTTTCCGGCGAACACCTTTTTCAAACCCTTCGATCCCACTGTTCTGAGCGACTACATTTCTGAGACATGGGTTGCCTTTCCTGTTACCCCGTTCACCATAGGATACACCTATCCTTTTCCAGCTTTTACCCAATCCTTTTTCTCCCTTACCGGTATCTCCTACATCCAAGCTATGCCGATGATCTGGAGGGTCTTATATACCCTTGAAAGGATCATAGAGCAGGAAGGGATTGATTTAGGAATGTCGGAACTGGCAGAGATGTATGATCTCACGACGTTTGGATCCCACCGATATCTGTTTAAGCGAAAACCCGGCGAAGAACATCCCATTTTTAAAGCCACCAAGAACGATACAAACTGGAAACGACGCTTTTTCTTTGTCAGAAGGGATACCATTCCAAACGGAAAGGATCTACCAAGGAAGTGGTCCACCCATGGTAGGACAGAGGATCCTGAGAAGGATCACCAGGTAATCTTGCTCTTGTGATAGGATCACTAACCCCCTTTTGTTTTATGTTATGCAGTTGTCACTGTTTCACACCTCATACCGTCTCCTGATACTAAGGAAAGACTTGCTGTTTTTAGAAGACTCGGTCCTGAAACAAGATCATTCAAGACAATCACCCAGGATTCTCAAGAGGTATCCTCAGGCTCAGTCACCATGTCAAGTAAGTATCCTGCTTTTTATATAGTTAAAGATTTAAATAAATAGTTAAATAGAAATAGGATAAGGATACTTATCTTGCTTTGAATGTGTAGGTGCCGGAAAAGCTTCCAAGCCTGCCTCCCAGTTCAACATGGCCGACCGTGACACTGTTCGATCCAGAAAGAAGAAGGCCATTGCCAGCCCTAGTGTCTCCATCCCCAAGGCACCCATTAAAGGAAGGGGTGGCAAGAAGAGGAAAAATTCTGAGATAGAGGATCTACAAGGCCTGCCACTGATCCGCCACCAATTCCTTGAATACTTCAATGACGTGAGGATCACCAATTCTGCCTAGGTATCCTACTTATTTGAGGACCATCTGATTTTGAACTGCTTTGTCTCTTTTGCAGAAATTTGCCGAGATTGAAGACTACGTGGGGAGCATTGAGGAGCTGGATAAGAAGATTGCTAACCTCCAACAAGTTGCAGTGCTCAAAGATCTTAAGATTGCTGATCTCGAAAAAGCCCTTCAAGACGCCAAGACTAAGACAGCTAAAATCTTGATCGACAAAGACTACGAGAAGCATGATCTCATAGAAGGTGCAAAGGTCTCCGCTGCTGTTAGGGCATGAATTTTATGCTAAGGATTATCTATCCTGAGACTAGGCATGGATCACGGATGCTTAATGGCTGATGCAGAGAGTCTGAGGATCCAGAGTCTGAGGATCACGCGTCCGAGGATCACGAGTCTGAGGATCAGGATCCTTTATATTTTGCACGTTTTTAATGTGTAAATGCAGGTAATGGACGTAGTGGACCACTCCTTTGCTGGAATCTCGTGGAATATGCTTTTAGGCACGTGCATATTGAAGAAATAACCGTTGGTGGTGGTCATGGGGTGACTTCCACCTTTATCGGGAAGTTAGTTACTTGATTTTTCTTATCATTTTAAGGGGAAAACGAGCTCAATGAAGACACAAGTCGTACACACCACACAACACTCGAATTCTCTGCAAACACTTAGCAAAAACACACACTTACACTAGAAATTCATTGTATCGAGCTTGTTTTCTTCCGAAGTTGTACAAGGATCACTGCTGTTTTTGCAATATAGTTGGTGATCGGTAGTTTCCATCACCCGAGGTTTTTTATGCCGGAGATCTTCTAAAGATCAAGGGCTTTTTCCTCGTATAAATCTCGGTGTTCATCGTTGATTTCATATACTTGTTGTTCATACAATTAACCAAGCATCATTCCTCACAAAATCAGATTTGGTTGCATTATCCTTGTGTGATTTTTGACCAAAACAGTTTGGCGCCCACCGTGGGGCAATTGGTGCTTCAATTCTAAGAAATTTTGTTCATTTCATTCATTTCGGTTCATTATCTTCAACCACATGGCTTCTCAGGGAAAACTACTCCAAGTTCTATGCCAGCGGTCACTTTTTCATAGGGCATTCCGCCTTTGCATCATCTCCCCCTTGCATTCCAGAAGAATGCTGAGAATTCTCTGAAGAAGACAACCCCCGTTTTCACAAAACCAACTGTTGTTTCTTGCTCTACACTTACTAACAGTGATTTTTATGCTTTGATTGTGCAGATGAAGGACCACATGCAGCAGCAGGTCAAAACCAATGGCAGGATCCTTCGCGAAATTGATAAAATCAGCAGAGGATCACTCCCCTTTGATGTCGAGGTCGCTGAATTTCGACACTCCAGTCATAACTTCCCAGCACTTTGCAGCTCCAGATGTCCAATACCAGGGTGCATCAATAGGAATACGTTCTGGATCATCAGTAATGTCTCAGGCTCGAGGATCCTCTTTCCAGCCTTCAGGATCCTCATTTCAGCATCAGGGATTCTTCACCAGTTTAGGAGGATGCATGGGGACGCAGCCGATTCAAGGATCCTCCCAGGTTCAAGGATCCTCGCAGGTTCAAGGATCCTCGCAGGTTTAAGGATCCTCTCAGGTTCAAGGATCCTCGCAGATTCAAGGATCCTCTCAGGTTCGAGGATCCTCGCAGGTTCAAGGATCCTCTTAGATTCAAGGATCCTCTCAGGTTCAAGGATCCTCACAGGTTCAAGGATCCTCGAAGGTTTAAGGATCCTCGAAGGTTCAAGGATCCTCACAGGTTCAAGGATCCTCTCAGGTTCAAGGATCCTCGAAGGTTCAAGGATCCTCTCAGGTCCAAGGATCCTCGCAGGTTCAAGGATCCTCCCAGTTTCAAGGACCCTCTCAGGTTCAAGGATCCTCTCAGGTTCAAGGATCCTCCTTCCAGGTTCAAGGATCCTCATCTCAGGTTTCCGGATCCATGGATTATCCTCCAAGACCCCCATTCACAGCACTTCAAGGATCCAACATCTTCCAGGATCTAGGATACTTAAGGAGTGTGCAACCCAGAAGTTCAGATGTTTATCTAGGAGACTTCATACCAATGCAGACCATTGCTTCCTCTGGTCCCTCGGTTATGCCAGAATCCCGCCAACATGGATTCACATCTGGAATTCCAAACTTGAATCATTCAGGAGAGATACCGAAGAGGTTTCAGACACCAAATCTGGTTGCTTGTACAAGGGCTTTGGATCCACACTTACCGGATCAACATTAAAATGGCTGCCAAGTCTTCCTCCTTACTCTATTACTTCATTTGCTAATCTAGTTAATTTGTTTAATAGCCAATTTTCATGTAGTAGAAAATTTGAACGATTAACTAGTGATCTATATAGGGTAACACAAGGTCAAAATGAATCACTTAGAGATTACATCACTAGATTTAGTAAAGAATCCTTAGAAATCCCTAACTTAGATATTGCTACAGCTCTAGAAGCCTTTAAAATGGGTTTGCTTAGGGATTCAATGTTCTATGATGATCTTGTCATGACCCCTTGCAGGAACTTAGATGAAAAAAGAAACAAGGCCCTTAGGTTCATCCGTTTAGAGGATGACAAAAGGATCCACGAGAGATTGTCAGGATCCTCAAAGCAAGACAAATAAGGATCCTATCTCAAGGATAACTGATCCAAGCAATACTCCAAGCATGACAACCAGAGTGTGCATGTTGTGGAACAAGATGAAGATGATCAGGATTATCCTCCTATTTCCGAATATTGTTTTTCTGCTGATAATAATGAACTAATCCTTTCTATGCAGAGTTTAGGTGACAAGGTTAGGTGGCCAAGGAAGAATGACAAACCGCCTACCACCAAAGACGAATCAAAATGGTGTGCTTACTATGGGGATTCTGGTCATCTCACAGATGAGTGCATAGCATTAAGGAAGGAGATAGGTTATCTTTTGAGCAAAGGATACTTGAAGGAATTGCTTGGAAGGAAAAAGTCAAGGATCAAGTATTCTGAGAAAGTTCCTGAAAAAGCTCCTCTTCCACCATCCGATGCTCAAATCATCCATTTCATCTTCGGAGGTTCTCAGCAGCTAAGAGACGTGCAAAGGAAACAAAGATGGAGAATGGGGGCAGACCTGTTCGGACCTCCATCCTTACCCATCAGAAAGTGATATCATATGATGAGGATAACTGTGCGGACATTCAGGATCCTCATCACGACGGTGTAGTTATTACATTATTTATATCTAACCATTTTGTTCGCAGGATTCTCATTGATGGGAAAAGCTCAGTGAACATAATCCAGTTGGATGTCCTCAATAGAATGGACATCCTTGAATCCGATATTGCCCAAAGATCATCTGTCCTTGTGGGATTCAGTGGAGAGACAAAGATTACATTGGGGGATATCAAACTTCCTATCTATATAGAGAGAGTGAATTATGTTAAAAAATCTATGTTATTGATTGCTTGTCTTGCTGTAATGTTATCTTTGACAGACCATGGATACACGATATGAAGGCAGTCCCCCTCAACATATCATCAATGTGTCAAGCTCCTAACTCTATGAGATATGGTGAAGATAGAAAGTGATCAGCAGGAGGCAAAGAACTGTTACACTTCTTCAATGAAGCCAGCCTCTAAGGAGCAAGACGTCATGGAGGCAAAAGAGCAAGACGTCAAGGATATTCTGTTGAACCCAGAGGATCCTGAATCCAAAATTTTTATAGGATCCGGGATCCTAGACAGTATTGAGCAGGATTTAGTATCCTTCTTGGAAAGAAGAAAATCTACCTTTGCTTGGAAACATGAAGATATGACAGGTATATCTAAGAATGTTATTACTCACAAACTTGGTATTGACAGGTCTTTCAAGCCAATACCCCAACAAAGGAGAAAGTTTACACTTGAAAGGAATGTCATTGTCCAAGAAGAGGTAGACAAATTGCTCAAGGCAAGTTTGAGTGAACTGATAAGCATGAAGCTGCACTCAAGGTTCTTAAGGATTATCTATCCTCAGCACCAGCCCTGATGAAACCAGAAAATGGAGAATCGTTATCCTTATACTTAGCTATTTTAGTTAAAGCAGTAAGTGTGATCCTAGTTAAGGATCATGAAGGCTCTCAACATCCGGTATACTATGTAAGTAAAATTCTACTTGATGCTGAGGCCAGGTATTCTCATTTAGAGAAATTAATTCTTGATTTAATTATGGCTTCTGCTAAACATAGACATTATTTAGAAACTCACACTATTATTATGAAAGCTAACTTTCCTATTAAGAATGGCAAAGTGGATAGTCAAGCATTGAGTATGAACCCAGGACTGCCATCAAGTCCCAAGCCTTAGCTGACTTTGTGGCTGATTTCAGTAGTGATCTACAAAGGAAAGCTGAATTAGAAGTTCAACAACTTGAGACGACAAAGGATCCTTGGACACTCTTCACGGATGGAGCTTCAAATGTTAAAGGAACTTGACAAGGCACACTACTAAAATCGCCACAGGGGGACATTATACCCCAATCCATTGCATGTGAATTCCAAACCACTAATCATGAGGCAGAGTAGGAGGCCTTGATAGCAGGTTTGCAATTAGCTAACAATATGAGGATCAGGTATCTTCAAGTATTCGTAGATTCCCTATTAATTACTAACTACTTTAATGGTTCTTATGCTATTAAAGGTGAAATACTAATCGAGTACTTAGAAATAGTCAAGAAATTGGCAGATTCTTTTGCTTTTTTCAGTCTAACACAGGTATCTAGAGAAGAGAATGCAGAAGCAGACGCTTTAACTAACCTTGGATCATTCCTAAAGATGCCAGAAGATGTGAAAAATACTCATCACCCATGTTTTAACTCCTGCAATTGAGGATCACGTAGCCATGGAGATAGTGGAGGATTCTGCAATCATACCTGGTGATCCTGCACAGTCGAATTCAGGATCCTGGATCCTTCCAATCCTAAGATATATACAACATGGAGAGATCCCTACTGGACAAAATCCTAAAGCTTTCAAAGTCAAGGAGACTGTGGAAACCACACTGGGGGCAGAGCACTATTCTCAAGGATCCTTAGAACAGGATACTATTGGCCTACCATGAAGATGTATGTTGTGGATTATGCAAAGAAGTGTGATGCTTGTCAAAGACACAGTACTATTCTACACCAACCAACATAACATCTGCATCCTAAGAAGAAGCTTTTGCTCAAAGTCAGAAAAAAGGAAATGGCTAGTTATCAACAAAGAATGGCTGGAGCATACAACAATAATGTCAGGATTAGAAGATTTCAAGTTGGTGATTTTGTGCTAAGAAAAGCATTCCAGAACACTACAAATCCTTCTGATGGCAAGCTAGCACCAAAGTGGGAAGACCCCTATCTAATTGATGCTGAATCAGGAAAGGGGGCATATCACTTGTTAACAATGGATGATGATCTCCTACCAAGAGCTTGGAATGCTGTTCATCTCAAAAAATACTTTAAGTAAGAAGGATCAAGGATCCTCAGCGATACCGGTATTCTGATTAAGGATCCAGGATCCTCAAAGGATACATGATTCTACATTTGGTAACACATTACTTTCATTTTCATTCATTTTATACTTATTACTTATCATAAGTTAAAGATGTTAATCAGTTAACATCTATTTTCACAAAGTTTAAGCTTTTGTAGAGTTGTTATCATTTTACAGAAGATCAAAGTGGTTGGCCAACTCTCCAAAGTTTTGGGCTTGTCCCCAGTTCCGCCTGTAGCGCACGATGATCCTGGTATAGTTCAAGGCAGTGGGACCAGTACTCGTTTTAGGGGCTGATAATTCCATTGTACTGGCTATGCCTAGGATCCTACGTATAATGGTAGACGTACCATACATCCGTTCCTAAGGTTTCTAACGTTTTCACGTTAGCTAAGGTTTCTAACGTTTACACGTTAGCTAAGGTTTTGGCATTTTCATGTCACTAAGTTTGGATAGTCGCCAGTGAGGGCCATACTCCAGTTTACATCCGTCTATATGGGCTTGACCCCAGTTTACATCCGTTTATATGGGCTTGACCCCAGTTTACATCCGTTTATTTGGGCTTGTCCCCAGTTTGTTGGGCTTGTCCCCAGTTACTAACTCTTATCTTATATTGGCTTAGTCCCAAGTTGTATCCTATTTCAGGTTTTTGGAGACAAACGACCAAGGATCCTTGATCCTTACCTTCCATTAAGGTTTGTCTTATGGTTATCCTGTTTATAATGATAAAGGTTAGGATCCTAACTTGGATTCTCAGGTATGATCCTTAACTATTTTGATTTTATTCATTATTCATTTGAATAGCCCTTATACTTTGACAACTGAACTTATGATCCTTAAAATATACTACTTTTCGGAACTTTTCAACTATAGGATATTTAATCCTGGATCATATCCTAAAATTCTTAAACTTAATTTGTTTAACTTTTCTTATTCAAACAAATGTATATCACAACAATTGAAAACTAAAGGATACATAAGGATAGCAACACGGGAGATAGCCAAAAAGTTAAAGTTATTTTATTCACAAAACATTAAACCTTTTAAGGTTGTCAAAATTGCCAACCCACATTTCTACCAGCAAAACGTGGCCCGTCCACATGGGTTGGCAAAGGGTGTCCATTGTTTACGGGTCTTTGTAGTGCAGAAAATAAAAGACGGAAGGATAACGAGTGGCTTCATCCCCCAAACAGAGGATCCATCCACCACCCATTATCCTGCCTATTGTTCAAGGATCCATGATCCTTCACCCTAGAAACTACTGTCTAAAGTTATACAAGTTCTGACGATAAGGATCCTTGATCCTAGAAGCTTTACTTTTCATAGTTTGCTTATTCAGCAATAATTTACAAGGATATAGAATCCTAACTTGGATTCTCTGGTATGTTATATTCTAACTTTTTCGAAGCTGTAAGTTGTCTCTTATCCTTTTTGGTTAAGGATCATTGATCCACATTTATATGAACACTTCAAGTTTTCTGTTAAAAGTGTAACATTATCATCAGATTTTCAATAACTTTCCAGTTGTTTGGTGATGATATTTTTGAAAATAGAAAGCATACATGAAAAATAAAAAGGGAAGAAACAACAATAGATGTAGCTAAAAAAGTTTAATGTTATTACCTATTCATTATGTATCAAAATCATCTGGCCTGGATTTCAACAGCAAAATCGTGGACCATCGACCCAGGCCGGATAAGGCTATCTAACAGTTAAAGTGTCTATGCAGAAATTAAAGTGCAGGAAGGTTAATAGCAAACTGTGTAGGAGGATTCATTCTCCACGAACGGAAGGATCTTCTGATCTGTAAAGGCACTTGAGGAGTTATCTCTAATTCTATATTCTGCAATGATGATTATAGCAGGTCTTACCAGTGACGACAGGCAGTGTAACCACTAGTTACCAGCAGCAACGGCTAGTCCGCTTCTGACGGAAATATGACAGCTGTGAATCCTTATCACAACTGCCATATTGGGGGCAATTGTTAGGGCATGAATTTTATGCTAAGGATTATCTATCCTGAGACTAGGCATGGATCACGGATGCTTAATGGCTGATGCAGAGAGTCTGAGGATCCAGAGTCTGAGGATCCAGAGTCTGAGGATCCAGAGTCTGAGGATCACGCGTCCGAGGATCACGAGTCTGAGGATCAGGATCCTTTATATTTTGCACGTTTTTAATGTGTAAATGCAGGTAATGGACGTAGTGGACCACTCCTTTGCTGGAATCTCGTGGAATATGCTTTTAGGCACGTGCATATTGAAGAAATAACCGTTGGTGGTGGTCATGGGGTGACTTCCACCTTTATCGGGAAGTTAGTTACTTGATTTTTCTTATCATTTTAAGGGGAAAACGAGCTCAATGAAGACACAAGTCGTACACACCACACAACACTCGAATTCTCTGCAAACACTTAGCAAAAACACACACTTACACTAGAAATTCATTGTATCGAGCTTGTTTTCTTCCGAAGTTGTACAAGGATCACTGCTGTTTTTGCAATATAGTTGGTGATCGGTAGTTTCCATCACCCGAGGTTTTTTATGCCGGAGATCTTCTAAAGATCAAGGGCTTTTTCCTCGTATAAATCTCGGTGTTCATCGTTGATTTCATATACTTGTTGTTCATACAATTAACCAAGCATCATTCCTCACAAAATCAGATTTGGTTGCATTATCCTTGTGTGATTTTTGACCAAAACAGCTGCCATCACAATGTACAAGATAAAACTGAAGATGGCTCAGGAAGCTCAAGATCCCGACTTCGACAGAAATAGCTGGGATGTTGAGGGTTGGAAGGCGAGGTTAGCTGATCTGGAAGATGATGAGGAGGCTGAGGAGGTTTTAGCGATCGAGGCTGGAGGTAGTGGGAAGGATCAGGTGAAGGATACCGAAGCTGGAGGGGATGAAGATGCAGCGAAGGTGTAAGCTGCACGATTGGGCAATGATGGACATTTCTAGACGTAGCCGGAGCCCAATTTTTTAAATTCGGTAGTAGTTTATTTTGTGGTTGTGCTGTTTTAAAACAATGATGATCTGTATTTGAACAATAGTTTTAGGATTAAGGATCTAGGATCCTTTGGATAATAGGTAGGATTACAAATGGTGGAGGGATCCTCTGTTTGGGGGATGAAGCCATTGTGATCCTGCCGCCTTTTGATTTCCTGCACTTGCTATAACCGTATTAACAATGGACACCCGTTGCCAACCCATGTGGACGGGCCACGTTTTGCTGGTAGAAACGTGGGTTGGCAATTTTGACAACCTTCGACGGTTAAACCTTTGTTAATAAAATAACTGTAATCTTTTTTGGCTTATCTTGTGTTATTATCCTTGTTTGTCCTTTTAATTTTCAATTGTTTTGATGTACACTTGTCTGAATAAGAAAAGTTGAACAAATTAGATAAAAAGTTTAGGATATGATCCAGGATCAAATATCCTATAGTTGAAAAATTCCAAAAAGTAGTATATTTTAAGGATCATGAGTTCGGCTGTCAAAGTATTAGGGTTATTCAAATAATCAATGAATAAAATCAAAACAGTTAAGGATCATACCTGAGGATCCAAGTTAGGATCCTAACCCTTAATACTATAACCAGGATAATCATAGGACAAACCTTAGTAAGAGGTAAGGATTAAGGATCCTTGGTTGTTTAACTTCGAAGACCTGAAATAGAACATAACTTGGGACTAATCCATTATAAGATAAAAGTTAGCAACTGGGGACAAGTACAAAGGATAACTGGGGACAAGCCCAAGGATAACTGGGGACAAGCCCGAGGATCGTGTGTGAACTGGAGTATGGCCCTAACTGGCGACTATCCAAACTTAGTGGCATGAAAATGCCAAAACCTTAGCCAACGTGAAAACGTTAGAAACCTTAAGAACGGATGTATGGTACGTCTACCATTATACGTAGGATCCTAGGTATAGCCAGTACAATGGAATTATCAGCCCCTAAAACGAGTACTGGTCCCACTGCCATGAACTATACCAGGATCATCGTGCGCTACTGGCGGAACTGGGGTCAAGCCCAAATAACTGGGGTCAAACCCAAGTAACTGGTTGATTTTGTGGATAATCATCCTTTTGCTAAGAGTACCTGAACCTTCAAAACTCAAAATCACGTGAAAGGGGGATAAAGGATGCAGGATCCTTATCCTTATGCGAGAAAGTAAGGAAATGAAATAGTTTAGGATTAGAATGTTACCAAAATGAGGATCATCTGTGCTTTAAGGATCCTTTAAGGATATTTATCATGTGAGGATCATGGATCCTTATCACATGAAGTATTTCTTCAAATGGACAGCATTCCAGGCTCTAGGTAGCAAATCACCTTCCATTGTTAGCAATCGATATGCCCCCTTTCCTGCCTCAGCTTCAATCAAGTAGGGTCCTTCCCATTTTGGTGCCAACTTTCCATCAGCAGGATTGGTGGTATTCTGAAATGCTTTCCTTAGTACCATATCACCAACTTGGAATTTCCTGATCCTGACATTTTTGTTGTAGGCTCCAGCCATTGTTTGCTGATAACTGGCCATCCTTATCCTTACCAAATCTCTGATTTCTTCTATAGTATCTAGGTCTTGAACCAAGTTCTCATCATTTTCCTTAGGATCACGAATACTTGTTCTAGCAGTTGGAACCATCATTTCTGTAGGGATCACTGATTCTGCCCCAAATACCAAAGAGAATGGAGTTTGGCCTGTAGCATTCTTAGGAGTTGTCCTATCAGCCCAAAGCACATAAGGTAGTTCTTCTGCCCATTTCCCTTTCTTGGATCCAAGCTTCTTCTTCAAATTGTTGATGATGATCTTATTGGAGGATTCTACCTGACCATTAGCTTGTGGGTGGACTGGTGTTGATGTTATCATCTTAATCCCCCAGCTGTCACAAAAGTTAGTAGTTCTGCCCCCAATGAATTGGGAACCATTATCACATATAATTTCAGAAGGAATACCAAATCTAGTTATAATATTTCATTTAATGAAGGATAACTTCCTTTTCTCTGACTTGGGCAAAAGCTTCAGCCTCTATCCACTTGGAGAAGTAATCAGTCATAGCAAGCATGAACACTTTTCCACCAGGTGCCTTAGGGAGCTTACCAACTATATCCATGCCCCATCTCATGAATGGCCAAGTGGAGGATATAGGATGCAATAATTCAGCTGGTTGATGAAGGATATTGCTGTGTCACTGACAAGGATCACACTTCTTAGCATACTCCACAGCATCTCTCTTCATAGTTGGCCAATAGTATCCTGTCCTCAGGATCCTTGAGAATAATGCCCTGCCCCTAGTGTGGTTTCCATAATCTCCTTCATGGAAGTCTTTTAAAACTTCTTGGATTTCAGGATCCTCAATGCATCTTAAATATGGTCCTGCAAGAGATCGTTTATACAATATATTATTTAAAATTGTGAATTGAGATACCATAATTTTGAAAGCCCTAGGGTTTTCTCCTGTAGGAATTTCTCCATGTTGTATGTATCTCATGATTGGAAGGATCCATGATCCTAAATGAGATTGATTATCATCACTAGGGATGATTGCAGAATCCTCTCCTATCTCCATAGCCACATGATCCTCGATAGCCGGGGTCAGGATATGGATAATAGGGATCTTGATATCCTCCGGGATCTTCAAGGATGATCCTAAATTGGCTAATGCATCTGCCTCTGCATTCTCTTCCCTTGGTACCTGTGTCAAACTAAAGGATACAAAAGAGAGTGCCAATTCTTTGACTATCTCCAAATATTTGATTAGCTTTTCACCTTTAACAGCATAGGATCCATTAAAGTGATTAGTGATTAACAAAGAATCTACATGTACCTCAAGATACCTGATCCTCATATGCTTAGCAATTTGCAAGCCAGCTATCAAGGCTTCATATTCATCCTCATTGTTAGTGGTTTGGAACTCACAAGCTATAGAGTGGGGTATTATGTCCCCCTGTGGCGATTTTAGTAGTATTCCAAGCCCTGTTCCTTTGACATTTGAGGATCCATCAGTATAGAGTATCCACGGATCCTTGGTCTCTTCTAGCTGCTGAACTTCTAACTCAGCTTCCTTTTGCAAATCACTACTGAAATCTGCCACAAAGTCGGCTAATGCTTGGGATTTAATGGCTGTCCTAGGCTCATATCTTATATCATATGCACTAAGCTTCACTGCCCACTTAGCCATCCTTCCTGACATTTCAGGTTTCCTGAGGACATTCTTAATTGGAAAATTAGTTTTGATGATAATGGCATGAGTTTCAAAATAATGTCTCAATTTAGTAGATGCCATAATTAATGCAAGGATAAGTTTTTCTAAGTGTGAATACCTGGATTCAGCATCAAGTAAACTCTTACTTACATAATACACAGGATGTTGTGTACCTTCGTGATCCTTAACAAGGACGACACTTACTGCTTTTGAGGATACCGCGAGGTATAAGGATAACACATCTCCTTTTTCTGGTTTCATCAAGGCCGGGGCCGAGGATAGGTAATCCTTAAGAGCTCTTAAGGCACTTTCATGCTTCTCAGTCCACTCGAATTTCTTGTTCTTCCTTAGGATATCATAGAATTCCTTGCACTTTTCTGAGGATTTGGATATGAATCTGTTTAAAGCTGCAATCCTGCCTGTTAACCTCTGAACATCCTTAGCATTGGCAGGGGACTTGATGTTTACTATAGCTTTGATTTGTTCTGGACTGGCTTCGATGCCTCTATTTGTCACCATATATCCTAAGAATTTACCTGCTTTAACACCAAAGTGACATTTTGAAGGATTAAGTTTCATGTTATATTTATCAAGGATATTGAATGCTTCCTCCAAGTCTCTTAGGTGATCCTCAGCCTTTTTTGATTTTACCACCATATCGTCTATGTAAACCTCCATAGTCTGTCCAATCTGATCCTTGAACATCATATTCACTAGCCTTTGATAAGTTGCACCTGCATTTCTTAGTCCAAATGGCATAGCAATATAACAGTATATACCAGTTGGAGTCATAAAGGCTGTATCCTCTTGATCGGATGGTTCCATTTGAATTTGTTGAAATCCAGATGAAGCATCCATAAAAGTTAACAGTTCATGACCCGTAGTTGCATCCACCATGGAGTCAATGTGGGGTAATGGGAAAGGATCCTTGGGACATGCCTTATTTAAATCGGTGAAATCGACACATACCCTCCACTTTCCGTTTTTCTTTTGAACAAGAACCACATTGGCCAACCATCTTGGATACTTGACCTCTCTAATCATACCTGCTCGGAGTAATTTCTCTACCTCCTCCTGGATAATGGCATTTCTTTCTGGTGCAAATTTCCTCCTCTTTTGATGGATTGGTTTGAAGGACCTATCAATGCCAAGTTTGTGAGTGATTATATCTTTAGATATACCTGTCATGTCTTCGTGTTTCCATGCAAAGGTAGTCTTTCTCCTTTTGAGGAAGGATATGAGGTCTTCCTTTATTTCGCCAAGGATCCCTGATCCTATATAAACTTTAAATTCAGGATCATTAGGATCCATAAGGATTTCTACTACATCCTGTTCTCTTGCCTCCAAGACATCCCTTGGAGGACGCTTTAATTGCTATTGCTCCCTTAACTTTGATGCTGGTTTCATTGATGAGGTGTAGCAGTTCTTAGCCTCTTGCTGATCACTATCAATCTTCACTATTCCCCAAGGACTAGGAAGCTTCACACATTGATGATAAGTGGATGGGACTGCCTTCATGTCATGTATCCAAGGCTTGCTAAGGATAACATTACAACAAGATAAACAGTCAATAACACAAAACTTTTGGTAAGAATGTAGGCCTTCGATATAGATTGGGAGTTTAATGTCCCCCAGAGTATTCTTAGTCTTGCCCCTGAATCCCACGAGCACAGAGGATCTTGGTATGATATCGGATTCAGGAATATTCATCTTCTTGAGGACATCAAGCTGGATAATGTTCACAGAGCTTCCTCCGTCTATAAGGATCCTGTGGACAAAATTGTTAGAAATAAAAAGAGTGATAACCAAATGTAACACCCGTTCTTATAAATCAAGGTTTAACGTATATTTTGCGAAAATAATCATGAAATAAATGATTATATATACATCGGAAATACGGGTTTGTTAAAAACTTTTACAATTTAAGTGATAAACATAATGTGATTTAATTCGCCGTTTAGAATAACGACAAAACAACGTTGCGGAAGCTTTGTTTAATGTGTGTTCGGTTCTTGCTCGATGCTCGATCTTCATCCGGGACTCTCGACATTCACCTGTGATCAAAACCAACTTAAAGGTCAGTTTGATAATTAATTAACTAATACAACGGGGAAATTAGGAAAATCCAACATGGATATCTTAAACCCAAAACAAAAACTAATTTCTGACCTCCACCGTAACTTACGGTGGCACCGTAAGTTACGGTGGCACCGTAAGTTACGGTGGCCTCTGTGTTTCAATTATTCAACCGTACAACAATAGGCATTTACCGTAACCAAATCATGTCCACCGTAACTTACGGTGGCACCGTAAGTTACGGTGGCCCCTGCATCATTCCTTTCCTTTTTTGCCGTTTTTGACACGAAAACTTTCGTATCTTTCAATCCGCTCGTCCGTTTAACCTACCGTTTCTTCCTATGTGTTTGTAATTTGATTCTCCATCATATGGAGTTAAAATCTAACATCCGGTTTAACAAAATTTCAGACTTTTAAGTCTTTGGCTTATTACCCTTTTTGCCAACTTTTAGCCGTTCGTGATTTCATCATCAAACTTGTGTATTTGACCTTTATATCTCATATACTTCTTCAACTTAATGTTATCTACCATACTAGATTATAATCCCCGGTTTATTATACAAATTAAACCCGTTTTCGTTTGTATGCTTATTTTGACCCGTTAAGAGTATTTATGCACTAAGGTCCCATAACATCCCTTTTATACTTATCTTAAGAATTTAATCTACCAAATCACTTATTTCCAACAACCTTTAAAGGCCGTTTGCCCGGTTTACCCAACAAGGGCATTTTAGTCAACTTTAGCCCCTCATTTACGACGAAGGGCATTTGCTACTTATTTGACCCCAAAAATGTATGTTTAACCACAATCGTATTTATACGTACCTGGCTCGAGTCAACCTAGTGACCCGTTTCAACACCTTTCTTTTATTACCGATATTCAATGGGGACGCAATTATCCAAATTACTATTCGCTTCTGTAACTCATGACTTGACCACCACATTAGTTGATTTTGTCAAATGACGTTATTCCCACCATTTGACCCATTCGGTGTATATAACCCAACATTCTCATATGTAACAAAAACATGGTTTTTAATTACCAATCACACATCCGAACCATTTCGGATTTTCTCACTAGATCCCTTTCTTTCTAAAGTCAATTTCCTATATTTTTAACCCATTCGGCTTATGCTATGGGTGTCCTTTATAACTTATTTTACTTTAGTCAATACTGAACTAAATTTCCATTTTTACCCATTTTCCATTACTAGTTAAACTATAAGGTAACTTTAAGAAAACTCTTAAACTATTAACCAATTCATGACTAGTTTACCATTTTGCCTTTTTCACCATTAATCATGGTTTAAAACGTTTCTATTCGTTCCAACCCAATTCGTTTCGTGTTGGAACCCATAATTCGAACCAAATCCTTTGTTGTATTTATCGCCTATAAAATAAACATGTATACTACAAGTAGGTGTAAGTTTTACTTACCTTGCATCCGAAACATGCTTTTACTTCTTATTTGCTTCGTCTGACCCGCTTCCTTTCCAAGCCTCCACCTAGCTTGTCAAGCGTCAAACTATCCTCATAATTCGTAAGACGGTTAGTTTAGTCATTATCACATACGACTATTCCATCTTACAAACTTTATGTCGGAACTACTATCCGACTTCAATATTGGTTTATTTGACTTTCGATAGTCAACTAACTTCAATCATATTACACGCACAATAAGTTCAATCAACATCACGTTTAGAACTCATATTATTTCGTATTACACGTAGTTAGTCGAGTTAGCCAATTACGCGTTTCTTTCGTAATTTCATTATGTCAACATTCATTCGGGCATTTTAACAAACACCTTATGCGCATAATATTACTTATTTACTAACTAATTCATAACTAGTTATCTTTACCAAGATTTACACCACAATTAAAACCTCTATGTTTAGTGTTCATGAACTACACATCATATTTTCATAAATCAGTTTCCAAGCACCAATTTACACTAGATTAGCATCCTACATCCTAGTGTTTATCATTTTCTCATAAAACCCATGAATCACCTTCAATGTGTTCATGAAATTTTTCAGAATTTAGCCATGATTTCACATGTTTTTGTCTAGGTTTTTCTCCTAGACACCATATCAACCCTATTCTACCCAAATAGCTAACATGCAACATAAATTTTCAGATTTCCCAATTTCATGAGAAATTCAAACAGAGAATTAACACCAAATTTTACATACCTTGTAACCCCCTTGTGATGAGGATCACGAATCTATGTTCAGATTTTGATTTGGGACAAGAATTGACCTTCAATCTGGTTGTTTTGTGAATGTTTAAGGTTTAGATGGAGCCTGGGGGTCGCCCCTGATGTTGGTCGATTTCCACAAAACACAGACAATTGTGTTTTGTGTTTTATTTTGTTATTTCTATACAATAGTTTTCATTTAGACACATATGGTCCCTCATTTTTCACTCTTAATTCTTTTGAACTCCTAACTACTCATAAGTGACTAACTAACTTAGTTAGTGTCATTCCTAGTTAGTTTAGTAGGTTTGGGAAGTCGTAACCCGTTTACTTTAAGTCCCGTTAAATCGGGCCTTTTATCCATCCTATTTTCTTGAAAGCTCTTATTCGCTATAAATAAATATTAGGATTATTCACTTAAATTCCTAATATTTGTCGGTTTACTTTTACGATTTAACGGTACTTTCCCCATCTTTAGTATTAACTGGGTTTAATTACCAAACCCGATTTCGGGGTGTTACAAGTCTACCCCCCTTAAAGAGGTTTCGTCCTCGAAACCTTTTATGATATAACTCATTGAGTTTAAACTCAATGTATTTTGAGCCGAGAAATCCTTTAAACAATACTTATACTCTTAACCAATTGTTAGTATTACCCGAAAAGTATGATAACATCTTTTTGGCTATTAATTGTCTACGTATCTCTTACGACATAGTGCAATTCGAAATAACGTAATCTCGTTATTTCCACTAGTTTAGTTACTTAGCGCTATTCATCACTTTCATATACTATCGAATTCTTTATGGATCCGTTACTTTGACCCATTTAAAGGTCTTTAGTGAAATCATTCACTTTTAAAAACAATTTCTTTTGTTTTCAAATTCATTTATTCGGTTCAGTTATACCGAATCCACCGCTTACAAACAACCAAATTTACTTTAATGACCTTAACCGGTCTCACTAACTAGACTTGTTAGTCCAGTTACTTTTACCGCTCGTCTAGTGATAATGTGATTCCACTTGACATTGCATTTCTTGACCGTGATCGTGTCACGTCATGTTTAATTTATATCAACCTTTCATTTTCGAAAATACCACTTTTCGAATATATTGTCTTGCACCTATTGATGTTAAGACCCATAATTTATTCTTTTCCGTTCTCATTTTACGCGGGGAATCATAGCTAGTTCCCTTGCTTTACACTATTGACCCGTAGGTTCTTTCACTTAGCCCCATAGGCTATTTCTTTAAATTTTCCACCTTTTTAAGGTGAGACATTAACAACTCGTTTCCTTCTCTTTATGACTCGAGGGTCTTTTAGGTCCCGTAGACCTTAACACTGTGTTTAATCCCGTAGGTTATGATGATCCCGTAGATCATCTTTTATTCTTGTCTATATCCAAATGTATATATATACATATATAGATTCAAAGCATCTCTTATTATGTTTGGAATCGTTTATTTTCGCTCTTGAACTTCAATTGACCTTGACCATAGTCTAAGGCTTCATTTGTTCATTTCCGGACTAATCCTCCGACTTTATGACTTCTGACGTTATTTACGCGTCAGTTTGTTCTACACTTACCGTCTCCCGGTTCATACTTATACTTGTATACAACCCATTACCCGGGTTCTTTTATCTTAACGTTCTTAACGCCCATAACCCTTTACATAGGTTAGTTAACATCTCACATTTTTACTTATTCAACTCGCGCCTACTTACATTAGCAAGCATCATCATTTATTTAATTCGTTTAACTTGTTCATGTGAAATTTCATCCCTGGCGAACGTCAAATTTCATTCTTTGTTCAACCCTTTCGATTTTTAACTAGTCGAACGTAATTTTCATCAAAGTTTATGGTTGCGAAAATTCTTGTCATCTTTTTAGTCATGACTCATATTCCGAGACTTTTGACTTTCTATTTCGCGTTCCTGTTTCTCAGTCTACACATGCGTTTAAATCCTTACCCATCAACCGAGTGTTTTACCGAAGTCGTTATTATTGCAACCCTCCCGGTATGCATTAAGACCTCGCTTCATTTTTATATTCCGACTTTGTATTTAGGTTTGACGTTTTACAAAAACGACCCGTTAAGGGACATATTTGCATTTTCCGGGTTCGAGTGTAAGTACACTCCCTCCCAATGCTTGTCTAAATCATTTTACATGTTTGCGTTTTCTGGGTTCGAATGTAAGTACACTCCCTCCCAATACTTGTCTAAATCATTTTTCATGCTTGCATTTTCTGGGTTCGAGTGTAAGTACACTCCCTCCCAATACTTGTCTAAATCATTTTTCATGCTTGCGTTTTCTGGGTTCGAGTGTAAGTACACTCCCTCCCAATACTTGTCTAAATCATTTTACATACTTCTTTGTCCCTTCACTCGGGCTCATTATCCTGATGTAATACGCTTCCGTCACTCGGTTGTGCGTTTACATTATTATCAAATATTTTGCTTATCTGATTCATTTGGGTACTTTTTAATTTGTCCCATTCACTCCGCCCTTACTACATCGGATGTAAATGTGTCCGCTATAAGAAACTCGTGGTATCATATGCCACTACTTACTTGGCCAGAGTAAGCGATTTAACACATGACATACACGACCTTTTTCTAGTTTTCACATCACGCCCTATGTAAGTAACGCCTCTATTTAGTTTTCTTGGAAATTATATCCTGGATATGTATTTCTGTTAAGGTTTTTCCAAGTTCCCAATTTACCTATGCAACGATCATTCTCTACATGTTTGTTGCATATTGCTAATTGCTAATTGTGCGATTATATTTAAAAACACGCACCTGGTAATGCTTGCCCCGACGGGCGTTTCTTGCCATTAACCTTGTTCGCGGTCGTTACGCGATTTAGTCCTTAGTGAGCATGCTCCTATCGTCATACTTCGGACCGTTCCTCTTTCATATCCTTAATTTGTTCAACTCTTGTCATCTTTAAATGCAAGTGTCCTTCAATCAAGATATTCACAAAAGTTAGTAATATCAACTTCAATAATCGCCTGTATTATAATACAAGGCTTTTTTTCTACTATACGCGTCAACGCGCGTATTTTTGTCAACTATATGAATCATTTAATTGGGGTAACGTGTATTACACGATAACCCTATGTGTTGTCTACAACACTTTAATACGCTAGACCATTAGCATACAAGCACTTACCGGATTTGCGATCAAGCCTCGAACCGAACACTATTCTTTGTCAAGAGCATAAGGTTTAAGTCCAAGCATGGTTCCTCACCACCATGCTTGAATCTCTTAAACCAAGGCTCTGATACCAACTTGTAACACCCGTTCTTATAAATCAAGGTTTAACGTATACTTTGCGAAAATAATCCTGAAATAAATGATTATATATACATCGGAAATACGGGTTTGTTAAAAACTTTTACAATTTAAGTGATAAACATAATGTGATTTAATTCGCCGTTTAGAATAACGACAAGACAACGTTGCGGAAGCTTTGTTTAATGTGTGTTCGGTTCTTGCTCAATGCTCGATCTTCATCCGGGACTCTCGACATTCACCTGTGATCAAAACCAACTTAAAGGTCAGTTTTGATAATTAATTAACTAATACAATGGGGAAATTAGGAAAATCCAACATGGATATCTTAAACCCAAAACAAAAACTCATTTCTGACCTCCACCGTAACTTACGGTGGCACCGTAAGTTACGGTGGCCCCTGCATCATTCCTTTCCTTTTTTGCCGTTTTTTACACGAAAACTTTCGTATCTTTCAATCCGCTCGTCCGTTTAACCTACCGTTTCTTCCTACGTGTTTGTAATTTGATTCTCCATCATATGGAGTTAAAATCTAACATCCGGTTTAACAAAATTTCAGACTTTTAAGTCTTTGGCTTATTACCCTTTTTGCCAACTTTTGACCCGTTCGTGATTTCATCATCAAACTTCTATATTTGACCTTTATATCTCATATACTTCTTTAACTTAATGTTATCTACCATACTAGATTATAATCCCCGGTTTATTACACAAATTAAACCCGTTTTCGTTTGTATGCTTATTTTGACCCGTTAAGGGTATTTATGCACTAAGGTCCCATAACATCCCTTTTATACTTATCTTAAGAATTTAATCTACCAAATCACTTATTTCCAACAACCTTTAAAGGTCGTTTGCCCGGTTTACCCAACAAGGGCATTTTAGTCAACTTTAGCCCCTCATTTACGACGAAGGGCATTTGCTACTTATTTGACCCCAAAAATGTATGTTTAACCACAATCGTATTTATACGTACCTGGCTCGAGTCAACCTAGTGACCCGTTTCAACACCTTGCTTCTATTACCGATATTCTATGGCGACGCAATTATCCAAATTACTATTCGCTCCTGTAACACATGACTTGACCACCACATTAGTTGATTTTGTCAAATAACGTTATTCCCACCATTTGACCCGTTCGGTGTATATAACCCAACATTCTCATATGTAACAAAAACATGGTTTTTAATTACCAATCACACATCCGAACCATTTCGGATTTTCTCACTAGATCCCTTTCTTTCTAAAGTCAATTTCCTATATTTTTAACCCATTCGGCTTGTGCTATGGGTGTCCTTTGAAACTTATTTTACTTTAGTCAATACTTGACTAAATTTCCATTTTTACCCATTTTCCATTACTAGTTACGCTATAAGGTAACTTTAAGAAAACTCTTAAACTATTAACCAATTCATGACTAGTTTACCATTTTGCCTTTTTCACCATTAATCATGGTTTAAAACGTTTCTATTCGTTCCAACCCAATTCGTTTCGTGTTGGAACCCATAATTCGAACCAAATCCTTTGTTGTATTTATCGCCTATAAAATAAACATGTATACTACAAGTAGGTGTAAGTTTTACTTACCTTGCATCCGAAACATGCTTTTACTTCTTATTTGCTTCGTTTGACCCGCTTCCCTTCCAAGCCTCCACCTAGCTTGTCAAGCGTCAAACTATCATCATAATTCGTAAGACGGTTAGTTTAGTCATTATCACATACGACTATTCCATCTTACAAACTCTATGTCGGAACTACTATCCGACTTCAATATTGGTTTATTTGACTTTCGATAGTCAACTAACTTCAATCATATTACACGCACAATAAGTTCAATCAACATCACGTTTAGAACTCATATTATTTCGTATTACACGTAGTTAGTCGAGTTAGCCAATTACGTGTTTCTTTCGTAATTTCATTATGTCAACATTCATTCGGGCATTTTAACAAACACCTAATGTGCATAATATTACTTATTTACTAACTAATTCATAACTAGTTATCTTTACCAAGATTTACACCACAATTAAAACCTCTATGTTTAGTGTTCATGAACTACACATCATATTTTCAGAAATCAGTTTCTAAGCACCAATTTACACTAGATTAGCATCCTACATCCTAGTGTTTATCATTTTCTCATAAAACCCATGAATCACCTTCAATGTGTTCATGAAATTTTTCAGAATTTAGCCATGATTTCACATGTTTTTGTCTAGGTTTTTCTCCTAGACACCATATCAACCCTATTCTACCCAAATAGCTAACATGCAACATAAATTTTCAGATTTCCCAATTTCATGAGAAATTCAAACAGAGAATTAACACCAAATTTTACATACCTTGTAACCCCCTTGTGATGAGGATCACGAATCTATGTTCAGATTTTGATTTGGGACAAGAATTGACCTTCAATCTAGTTGTTTTGTGAATGTTTAAGGTTTAGATGGAGCCTGGGGGTCACCCCTGATGTTGGTCCACTTCCACAAAACACAGAAAATTGTGTTTTGTGTTTTATTTTGTTATTTCTATACAATAGTTTTCATTTAGACACATATGGTCCCTCATTTTTCACTCTTAATTCTTTTGAACTCCTAACTACTCATAAGTGACTAACTAACTTAGTTAGTGTCATTCCTAGTTAGTTTAGTAGGTTTGGGAAGTCGTAACCCGTTTACTTTAAGTCCCGTTAAATCGGGCCTTTTATCCATCCTATTTTCTTGAAAGCTCTTATTCGCTATAAATAAATATTAGGATTATTCACTTAAATTCCTAATATTTGTCGGTTTACTTTTACGATTTAACGGTACTTTCCCCATCTTTAGTATTAACTGGGTTTAATTACCAAACCCGATTTCGGGGTGTTACACCAAACCATCATGATGAGGATCCTGAATGTCAACGCGATCATCCTCATCAAAAGTTATAACTTTTCCTTTGGAGACATTGGATGTTCGAATGGGTCTATCTCCATTATCCATCTTGGTTTCCTTTGCATGTCTTTTAGCTGCAGAGAAGGATGTTCCACAAATGTCTGATCCTCCAGAAATAAAGTTTATAACTTGTGCATCTGCTGGAGGGGCTGGAGCTTTCTCTGGGATCCTTTCAGGATCTTGAGTCCTTGACTTCTTTCTCCCCAATAATTCTTTCAAGTGCCCCTTGCTCAACAAGTATCCAATTTATTTTCTCAGTGCGATGCATTCTTCTGTAAGATGCCCAAAATCTTCATGATATGCGCACCACTTTGATTTATCTTTAGTTGCAGCTGGTCTGTCATTTTTCCTGGGCCATCTAGCTTTATCACCTAAATTCTGCATCGCAAGGATTAGTTCATTGTTATCAACTGAAAAACAATATTCAGAAATTGGAGGATAATCCTCATCATCCTCTTCTTGTTCAATAGCATGCACATTCTGGTTATCAGATTTGTTATAGGATCTGAACTTGTTGTTCTTGAATGAGGATCCTTGCTTCTCTTGCTTTGAGGATCCTGCTAATCTCTCCTGGATCCTTTTGTCATCCTCTAGCCGGATGAACCTAAGGGCTCGGGTTCTTACCTCATCTAGATTCCTGCATGGTGTCATAACAAGATCATCATAGAATAATGAATCCGTAAGCAATCCCATTTTAAAGGCTTCAACAGCCGTAGCTATATCCAGGTTAGGGATATCTAAAGATTCTTTACTAAATTTAGTGATATAATCCCTTAATGATTCATTATAACCTTGGGTTATCCTATACAGATCACTAGTTAAACGCTCACATTTTCTACTACAAGAAAACTGGTTATTAAATAGGTTAACTAGATTAGCAAACGAGGTAATAGAGTAAGGGGGAAGACTTAGCAGCCATTTAAGAGCCGATCCAGTAAGAGTGGATCCAAATCCCTTGCACAGACATGCTTCCTTTAACCTTTCTGGGATGGGATTAATCTCCATCCTTTCCCTGTACTGTGCTATGTGTTCTTCAGGATCTGTTGAACCATCATACAACTTCATGGTAGGCACATGGAACCTCTTGGGTATCTCAGCATCACAGATTGGTGGTGCAAAACGAGATATCTTGTGGCTCCCATCTGCAATCTCCGGGATAGGCTTGACCACTCATGGGACACTTGATATCATATCCTTTAACTTTTGCAATTCTCTGGCCATGGCATGATTGATACCTATATCCTGCATAAGGCCATGGTTAGTGGTATAAGAATTATTGAAAGTGTTACCTCCCATTAGATTCAAATTAGGAAGAGCGGATGTGAATCCATATTGTTGGGGCTCTGGAATGACCGATGGACCAGTAGAAGCAATGGTCTGCATTGGAATAAAATCTCCCTGATGGATATCGGAACTCCCTGATTGCAAAGTCCTTAAGGATCCCGGAATCTAGAAGGATCCCTGAAACTGAGAGGATCCTTGGACCTGGGAGGATCCTGGGACGTAGGAAGATCCTTGAACCTGGGAGGATCCTTGAACATAGGAGGATCCTTGAACCTGGGAGGATCCTTGAACCTGAGAGGATCCTTGAACCTGGGAGGATCCTGGAACATAGGAGGATCCTTGAACCTGGGAGGATCCTTGAAATGGCCAGAATCCTTGAATCTGTCGCGCTCCCGAGTATCCTCCTGAGCTTGCGAAGGATCCTATATGCTGAGGATGGGATCCTGCTGGTTGGAAGTGTAACCCTGAAGCCTGAGTCATTGCTGATGATCCGTAATGCACTCCTTTTGGTCCTCCCACATATTGAACGTCTGGAACCACTGAAGGCTGAGAAGTTATAACCGGAGTATCGAAATTCAAAGATCTGGGCATCAGTGGGGAATGATCCTCTGCCGATCTCTTCTGTTTCTTGATGTCTCCAATTTCTCTAAGAATCCTTTCATTGGTCTTGTCCTGCTGCTGTATATGCTCCTTCATCTGCAAAATCAGAGTAAACAAGTCACTAGTAGTAGGAGTATAAGAAGCAGAAGAAGTTGGAGGTTTTGAGAAAATGGGAGTTGGTTTCTTCTCGGCATTTTTCTGAGGTCCAGAAGGTGGTGGAGGCAAAGGTGGAATGCCCTGGGACGAATTGACTGCAGACATCGCACTGGAGGTGTTCTTTGATGATGAAGCCATCTGCTTGGATGTAACGAATCGAAATGATCACAAAAATGAGAATTTCTTAGGAACGAAGCACCAATTGCCCCACGGTGGGCGCCAAACTGTTTTGGTCAAAAATCAGACGAGGATGATGCAACCAAACTCTCTGTTACGGGGTATGATGCTTGAATTGGTAAACAACAATGAGGATCACTATGAAATGAATTGCACAGGGGACACAAAGATTTATACGAGGAAAAAGCCCTTGATCAATGTATGATCTCCGGCATAAAAAACCTCGGGTGATGGAAACTACCGATCACCAACTCAAATTAAACAATAATCCTTTTACAACTTCGGATGATAGCAAGCTAAGTACAAGGATCACTATAGTGTATCGTGTAGAAATGTATGAAAAATGCTAAGTGTTTTGCCGAGAGCTGGTGAGTGTAGTTGTACGAGTGTGTGTAGCCAAAAAATAGCCAAGTGTTGTCTAATTAGCTCGCTACCCCTTTAAAATTTAGTAAAATATCTAAATAACTAACTATCCGCAATTCATGCCTTCTCCCCACGATCTCCATAACGTTCACCATGGTCAAGCACGTGCGGAATAAGCGTGGAATATTCTCCAGGAACGTTACCAAGACTAAGTCCAAACTGGTATTCCTGCAAAACAATATCGAATTCAAAGCAGACAATCATTAGTATAAGGATCCTTAGGATAATCCATGATCCTGATCCTGAAGCACTTCTGAGGATCACTAACTGACACAGAAGTAAGGATCACCAAGCAGGATAATAATTGAGGATCATAGGTCATTAAGAAATCCTCCCCTAACACCCACTATGTCCATACTCCATTACATGAATGACCAAGGGGAAGCAATAGGATATAGTGGCTCAGCGGGCTGATGTAGTATATTGTTGTGCCTTTGACATGCATCACATCTTCGAGCATATTCTGCAGCATCTCTTCTCATCGTTGGCCAATAGTATCCTGTTATTAGCACCTTTGAGAATAATGACCTGCCCCCAGTATGGTTGCCACAGTCCCCTTTGTGTATATCCTTCATCCTAAAAGCCTTATGATTCTCATCTTTTGGGATTTCTCCTTCTTTAAGGTATTTCATGATTGGAGCCGTCCATGATTTAGGATTCTGTTCAGGATACCCATCATCAGGATCCTGGATACTTGCTACTTCCTTATCCTGGGACTTGAAGTGTTCCATAGCAGGATACATGATATGTAGTATTGGTATCTGAGTTCCTTCCGGTATCCTGACTGATGATCCTAAATTTGCCAAAGCATCTGCCTCGGCATTATCTTCCCTTGGTACCTGTTCTAATGTAAAAACATTGAAATATCCTCCTAATTTTTTGAGAATTTCAAGATATTCGATTAACCTTTCTCCTTTGACTACATAGGATCCACTGAAATGATTAGTAATTAACAAGGAATCAACATATACTTGCAAACTTTTAATATTCATACTCCTGGCTAACTCTAATCCTGCAATCAAAGCTTCATATTCTGCTTCGATTTTAGTAGTATACCTAATCCTACACCTCTTACATTAGATGCCCCATCGGTATATAGTGTCCAGGATTCTAAGGTTTCTCCTAGTTGTTGTACTTCTAGGTCTACTTCATTTTGAATATCACTACTGAAATCAGCCACAAAGTCTGCTAGAGCCTGAGAATTTATAGCATTCCTAGGTTCATATACTAGATCATATGCACTTAGCTTTACTGACCACTTAGCCATTCTACCCGACATTTCAGGTTTCCTAAGCACATTTTTAACAGGATAATTAGTTTTAACATGAATCCTATGTGTCTCAAAATAATGTGTAAGCTTAGTTGATGCCATAACTAGGGCTAATATTAATTTTTCTAAGTGTGAATATCTAGTTTCATCATCTAACAAACTTTTACTAACATAATAAAAAGGATACTGCTGACCTTCATGATCCTTTACCAAAACAACACTTACTGCATTCCCTGATACTGCAAGGTACAGAGATAAAGGTTCACCATCCTTGAGCTTCATCAATAAAGGTGTAGTTGAAAGATATTGCTTTAATTCCTGTAAAGCTGCTTCATGCTTTTCTCCCCATTCGAATCTCTTTTTCTTCTTCAGGATATCGTAGAATTCTTTGCATTTTTCTGAGGATCTTGAAATAAATATGTTCAATGCCGCTACTCGTCCTGTTAATCTTTCCACCTCTTTCATGTTGGATGTTGACTTAATATCCAGGATAGCTTTGATTTGTTCCGGGCTTGCTTCTACCCTCCTTTTAGTCACCATATATCCTAAAAACTTTCATGCCCCCACTCCAAAATGACACTTGGCAGGATTTAGCTTGATGTTATACTGATCCAGGATATCAAATGCTCCTTCAATCTCCCGTAGATGATCCTCAGCCTTCTTGGACTTTACCACCATATCATCAATGTATACCTCCATGGTGTCCCCCAGTTTGTCTTTAAACATCAGGTTCATCAATCTTTGGTAGGTTGCACCTGCATTTTTCAAACCAAAAGGCATAGCAATATAACAGTAAATACCTGTTGGTGTCATGAAAGCAGTATCCTCCTGATCCGAAGGTTCCATTTGGATCTGCTGGAATCCCGAGGATGCATCCATAAAGGTTAGCATTTCATGACTAGCAGGATGCATCCTATTAAGATTTTCCTATCTTCATAGATAGATTCTTGAAAATGAATAAAGTTCCAAATGAAATCCACGGATTGGATTCCTGGTGTGCTTTAAATATCCGTGTCCAAAGATAACAAATTAAAGGTCAAGTTAAACAATTATGTGATTATGTGCTTATGTGGTTCTCTTTTATGTTTTTGTGTGATCCGAATTTTTGTTATCCAAATCCTCGTAGAATCTTCCATATCTTTGTATAAGAGATTCATAGTAGGATATCCAAAGGTACTGCCATAAATCCTTAATGGGCTTCTACGTAATAGTTAAGACCCAGGGATTATAAGGTACTATTCCATAAATAGACCCCTTGAGTGGTCTAGTTAAACAGAATGATCCAAAAATCTGGTTAGGAATATCATGTGATGATATAGCTAAAAAGACTCCTTGGTGGTCTAATTAAAGAGATCATTTGTCGATCTAATTAAACGAACCCTATGGTAGTCTAGTCATACTCATCATAGGTTTGATTTTCTTCCCCTACACATTATGAAATGCACTGTGCGGACTGTGCAAGGAATTACGTAATTATGGATGCATACATAATTATGGAATTTAGTGCACAGAAACCACAGCAAGTTTTGTCATGTGTCTAGAGTTGACTCAATTCATTTCCATTTCTGATGAAAGTCCATTGTGGGAAATGAATATCCTGTTCCTTCATTTCCACTTCTGAAGAATATCTGTTGAAAATGACTCGGTCTGTTCATTTTCGTTTCTGAAGAATGCCCGTTGAGGGAAATGAATATCCTTTTGTTTATTCGTTCATTTTCCATTTCTGAAGAATATCTGTTGAAAATGACTCCGTCTATTCATTTTCGTTTCTGAAGAATGTCCGTTGAGGGAAATGAATATCCTTTTGTTTATTCGTTCATTTTCCATTTCTGAAGAATATCTGTTGAAAATGACTCCGTCTGTTCATTTTCGTTTCTAAAGAATGTCCGTTGAGGGAAATGAATATCCTTTTGTTTAGTCGTTCATTTTCCATTTCTAAAGAATATCTGTTGAAAATGACTCCGTCTGTTCATTTTCGTTTCTGAAGAAGGTCTGTTGAGGAAAATGAATATCCTCTTTGTTTATTCCTTCATTTTCCGCTTCTGAAGAATACCTGTAGAAAATGACTCCGTCCATTCATTTTCGTTTCTGGAGAATGTCCATTGAGGGAAATGACAGGATTATGCCTTGCATATCTTTGATGGGTTATTCTACGCAAATAGATAAACACCCTAGATTCCATGCAAGACAATAATTTAACACAGCATCACAGACAGACTCCTACGAATAAATTTCGGGACGAAATTTCCTAAAGTAGGGAGACTGTGACACCTGTGCCTCCACGACCATCAAACAAATACCAAATCAATGAAATATTGTGTTTCACATTTGGGATTTGTAAAAATACGTGTATCGTTTGCACATATTAGTTCATGTTTGATTTTGAGCTTTAAATCGCTTTCTGGAAGGTCATACGCGATCTGATGCATAAATATAACCAGTTTAATGCAACAAACACTCTGGAACAGTGACATAGGCTTAACATACATTAAATAACCTTTACATAACTTAGAAATAAGTTTTGGATGGTTTGGTATGCCGAAATCAAGTTTATTCGATCACAGGGACTAATTTCAACAAACTGTGAAAGTATGCCGATTCGTACTGTGACGAACATTCCGGAACATGATCAAAAGTTATATATGCCCTAAATATCCTTTACATAGCTTAGAAATAGGCTTTGAGGTGTTTGGTGCGCTAAAATAAACTTATTGGTCATCCATGGACTAAAAGCGTCAAAAAGTGCATAAGTTTGCATTTTCGCGCATATCTTACGTTCTGAATATATCCGGACATCCAAAAATTTATGTAATCGTTAAAATATTTTATTTTAGTGATTGGCTTGATAAAATTCCATTCGTCGCGTAATTTGGATCATTTTTGCGTCCGTTACGATTTCCGTCGTAATTACCCGAACAACGCAACCGTGTTAGTGCAGTATGTCTATCACCTCCGTCATCTCAAGATCGTAGCTGAAACTGATTAAGTCTAGCTTTATATTGTAATATTAGATAGAAAAGGCAAGGTGACATTATTGTAAATAAGGGGAACTCTCCTTATAAGCCTTGGCCTATAAATAGAACCATTAGGGTTCTCATTTAGAACTTTTTGCCATTTGTGACTTGGAGAGCTAGATTTCTAGAGAGAGAAAGTTCTAGAGAGAGAAAGCTTCTCCACGTGATTCAAGGTTCTTGTACGTTATCAGATTTATCAAAGAATCACAGATTATATTACTTTCGTGTGTCCGGTCTCTCACATTCACGGATTCCGCACGTCGAACGTGTCATACGCAATCGAAACGGATTCAAACCGGGACCTAACAAGTGGTATCAGAGCGGGTGCTCGGTTGCGAAGATCATTCACACGATTTCGCACAGGATTTCATCAATTTCAGATCCAAAATCGCATCAGAATTGAGCAATTTCTTCATCTTTTCATCTCTTAACGTTCTTAACTGAAAAACACCAAATTAAACCAGATTTTACGGTTAAAATCGGCTAAAATTTGGATATGTTGAGCGAAAACAATTGATCTATAAGCCTACAAAGTTTCAAATCATAACTCTAAGTCATTTGTGAGAAAATTAGATTTTTGTGGTTCGAAAATGTTGAAAGTTGCTGCTGTTCACCGCACGGATGGCAATCCGTGCGGATAACATATCCGGGTTGACTATTTTTGACTGATAACTCACACGGACAACTTATCCGGGTTGACCGTAGTTGACTATCCGAATGGATAATATTCTCGTGCGGACAACTTACTCGGGTTGACTTAAGTTGACCTTTCCTAGAAAATTACTACCCGTGCGGATAACATCACTGTTATGTTTGTCAGTCAAAATAATCATTTTCATTCGGTGAGCATGTGAAACTAGGTACAGGTGTCATCAAGTGTTGTTTCGTTTAATAATCATATCATGTGATCATTCTATCTTCTGTGAACTTGTGCATTCGGTGATCATTCCATGTGAATTTGTGTTTTTCAAAAAGATTGCACGTGATTTGCCATCTGTATGCATGTATATTAATTGATTGTCGGCCACTAAATTCATTAAGAGATTGCATGTGCTTTGATTCATATTTCATATTTCATATTTCAATAAGCACGTGACTATGTTAATTTTTGCTGTTGAAGTTCACCGGGCGGATCATCACCCGTACGGATAGCACCCACCCGTGCGGATAGCATCATTTCCCACCCACACGGATTACTTTCAGCCATCCGTGTTGACTTGCTGACTTGCCAATCGCACGGATAACATTTCATTAATCCGTGTTGACTTGTTGACTTGCCACTCGCACGGACAACTTGTCCGTGCGGATAACATCATCACCCGTGCGGATAACATAGAAGAATATCTGTGCGGATTACTATCCGAGCGGATTACCATCCGAGCGGATAACAATCCGAGTCTTGTGTTATCACCACGTTGTCACTTAGTCAACATTAGTCAGTTTTGTCAGCACCGAAACATAAAATCAATCGAGTTTAGAGTGAACATGCATGTGAGATATTAATTGAAAGTTATGTTTACATAGATGATGTCAGATTACATGTGAACTATTAATTGAGAATTCAGTATTACATGTGATAATAGTTGTCGGCCATCCTTTGACTTGTTTGATAATCTTGCATGTGCATGATATCATTGTTTGCATGTGATCTTGCATTAAAGGTGACGTGAATATATGATTAAGAATTTGTCAGTTTATCATGTGATTTCATCGACCCAAGATTCATAATAGTTTAGGTCCTATAAGAATTAAGTCTTATCATTTTTGTCGACCACTTTTATTAATTGAAATCAGATTCTCACGGAAGGTTTTTGTAAGATTGCAAGTGAGTTTGTTATTCATTATTAGTGGTCAAAAGGTCAACAAGTAATCCGGACGGATCACCACCATCCGGATCCTCACTCGCACGGAGAAGTCACTCGTCCGGATCCCCACTCGTGCGGATAACTCATCCGGACGAATCATCATCCGGATCACCATCCGGACGAATCAACACCCGGATCACCATCCGGACGAATCATCATCCGGATCTCCATCCGTTCGAAGACACCCATCCGAGTGGGCTGATCTCATCTGAGTGGGCCAACATCATCCGATTGACTATTGATCCATCCGAACGGACCGAATTCTTTTACGATTGTTTGATATTGATTAAACTCATTGTGTTTGTTTGTGATCCAAGGTGATTAAAGATTTACAAGGGGCGAATATCAAGAAGAAGATTTAAAATGTCAAGAGAAAGTGCTCATGATAGATGGTGGAGAAGAGACAGTGCGAGATGGGAGATTAGCAAGTTGAATGAACCATTTAAGGAAGCAAAAAGAGCCAAAAGATGGAATGATGAACTGGAATGTTATATGGATCCACAGGGTAATCCAGTGGTTGACCCTTCAAAAGTGGATTTTGAGGCAGTAACAAATTTGTTTCCAAGAGAGGGCACTTTCAACACAAGAAGGCTTTCTGATAAAAGTTACTTGCCGGATTTAATGAAGAAGATAAAAGAATTTTTTGAAGCAAGTCTACCAAAGGTAGTGGAAATGAAGAAGAGAAAAGAAGAAGAGTTGAAAAAGCTAGTTGGAGAAGTAAAGATTACTGCAAAGCTTGCTGCTGAAGAAGAGCAGAAGATTGAAGAAGAACAGAAACAAGAAGAAGAAGAAAACAAAGAGGAAGATCAAAAAGCTGAGACAGAAGAACTGGTGCTGAAAGAGACAGAGGTAAATGAATCTTCTGATCTATCAAGTGTTGAAATTGTTGATAAAAATGAAAACAAGTGCAGGAATTGCATAGAAATGTGCAAAGCCTGTAACGAAAAAGATGAAATAATAAAAACAAAAGAATTTGAAACAAATAAACTTGAAAATGTTTTCACAACAAAATGTAAAGAAATGATTGAAAAAGAAGAAATTTTGAAATTAAAAGTTGAAAAGCTAACACAGAAATGTCATGGTCTTGAAGAAGAAAATAAGATTTTGAAAGAAAAGTGTACTGCTAAATGTGTTGATAGTGTTGAAAAAGAATCAAAATTTCAAGATTTACAAAAACAGTATGATTCTTTAAAGTGGTCGAGTCAGAGAGTACAAGAGGCTTATGATACTTTGAAGAGCCAAGTCAAAAGTTTTGATCAAAGATTGTCAGAAAGTTTAGTCACTAAAGAAATGTATGAAAGAAAGTTTAAAGAAAACCAAATTGAATTAAACAAATGTGTTGATGAAATTGCTAATCTTAAACAAGTCTTGGCTGAAAAAGAAAAGGTTGTTACAAAACTTCAAAGTTATCATAACTCTTCGTACATTCTCGAACGCATTTTCAACATCACACCAGATAACAAAGATACTGACAATTGCAAAAAGGGTATTGGTTCAGAGTTTCATCAGGTACCACCACCATTGAGAAACAATTATACTTTTTATGATGAGGAAAAGGTGGCAAAGGGTTTGAACATAGCTGACCAGTTACCTGAAAGTATCGATGTGACTTACTCCAAATCTGATGATGCTAATGATTCAGAGGTGGTAAGTAAGGTTGTTGAAAGAGTTTTGAAAGATGAATCAACCAAAGGTAAGTCTGAATCACATGATTAAAATGAGGGAAATTTTCATGATGGTTATCTCAAACATTCAAAATCTGAGAAAGTTGTGAATGATGATTCAAAAGGATTGGTTTATACCATGATTGGATCAGACAAACTATTCTTAGATGTTGTATTCCCGATTCAGAATGTGATTTCAGAGAAGGTTGATAAAGTTTTCAAAATGGTTGAGATTGAGAAGTCGGAAATTTCAAAGTTTGCTGGTAAAGGTCATAAATCTTTTTATAACAAACCTGGTTTTAAGAAGAAAAACATGAAGGCTGGTTTGGGTTATAAAAAGAAACAGAATCGAAAAAGAAATGAAATGCTAAATTTTCAGGCAAAAATGAGTTTTGTTCAAGGGAAAAGTTTGAAAGAAGAGGAAAAACTCAAATTTGGACAACAGTCTAATGAGGAGTTTGATGCTAATAAAAAGAAACAGCAACAGGCCAAGGATGTTTCAAAGAAAGTGTGTTTTAAATGTGATCAAATAGGACATGTATCACGAAAGTGTCCAAATCCAAAGCCTGTTGATGTTGAAAAACAGAAGTTTGAGGGTGTGAAACCAAGGCCAACCATATTTGATTCAAAACAAACTTGGAGGTATAACACAAACAAGTTTGCTTCGAATCAAACTTGGAAACCAAAACAGACTAGGTCTGATTCAAGACAAACACAGATTTCTCACACACCCAAAGTCAGAACAACTCAAAGTTGGAAAACAACTGTTGATATGAAAAAACCACAAGAGTTTTGGAAACCAAAAGTTGTTATTCAAAAACAAAATGTTCAAAAAGAATCACATTTTTACAAAAGAGGTACTCCGAAAGGTCTAATGTGGAGTGCTAAGAAACAAGTGACGTCGGAAAAAGATGAGAAAGTTGAAGTCAACACTGAAAAAGTTTTAAATGACAAAGAGTTTCCGAAATTAAATGAACATTATTGTGTTGAAATGCCTAAGGTCCAACAGACCTGGGCTAAATTATTCAAATGATTGATAAAGTTTGAATGTGCAGGTGCTCAACGAAGCTGAAGATTGTGAGAATGGTAGTTGGAGCAGCCTGGCACAGGAAGAGGCTGCTGAACCCTGGTTTGGTTAAACAGGGAGTTTATCGTTTTCTGTACATAAATAAACAATATTTCAAAAACCCTAAAAAATAGAAAAACTTAAAAACCAAAAATATGTTTGTTTTTAATTTTTGTCAAAAAGTTGAAAAATTACAAAAATATGTTGATTGAATACGCCGAAACCCTCACGGCTGAACAAACATGATTACTTACACAAGATTGAAAAACGGTTTTCAAACTGTCGAAAATCAATGGGTTGTAAATCATGGGGGTACTTTCTAGTAGTTTTTCTGCAAATCAGTGCATGTGAAGCAGAAAATGGATGGCGAGACAAAGCTATCAGTATTGGTTGTCAAATTTTCTTTAAATGGTTTTGAATTTTAGGGGGAGTAAGAAATTGTTAGAAAATCCAAAAACATTAGAAAATTTGAAAAGGCCAAAAACATGATAAAATTCAAAAATGAGTTTTGTGTAAAAAGAGGAAATGATAGTACATCAGTAGACAGTTACAGCATGCTAAAGAAATGTAATGATTTTATAGCGTTAAACAGTCTCACTGATGATATGCCGATAGGTTTTTATACATTTAGTAAACTTTTTCGGGATATAAACCTAAATTCAAACTTGCTTATTTCGTGGGGAACACTACTTGGATATATAGGTAACCCCTGAAATCTCGTTTGAAAGGTCCCTCTTTCTGAGATACTAGGTCTTTATGCTTAGTGATATCTGGGGTATTATCCCGGGACTTCTGATTTTGCGGAAGCAATGGCCTAGTCCCCGGAGAACACTTTCCGCATTGCTTGAAACATAGCACAACCCTCAGCTAAAAAATGATGAAACATTGAAAAATGCTATTCATGGCTGTTGTAACAAAAGATGCTCTAAAGGGGACACACCAAAAGTCGAGTCGTCATCTCTCTACTGAACGGAAGTTCTGACCTGAGCTCTCACGGTTTCGTACTATAATTTATTCCCCTTACATATATCATCTAGGTATACTCACCTGTAAGACTGAATATTGGGATCTGGATACGGGAGTATATTCAAGAGGTGGGACACATGAATGAGTTTAAGTTCTTAAAATACCTAATTCGTATCCTGAATCAGTTGAAGTTTGTATGAAAATTTAAGTGGATCAATATATCGACAATCTAAGTGAATTGTTTAATTCTTCATGTGTAACTAAGCTCAACGGTACTTGTGACTTGTCAAAAACTGATATGATCCTCTGACGCAAACTCAAACAAAAATATGGTCTGTAAATATGTTTGTACATATTTCTTTACTGCTTTACATTTCAGAAAATTACAAAAAGATTTTGATTTTTGCTTTATTTTCGACAACTGATGTCTGAGTGCTGAGTTTCAAAATCTGAGTATGCTGATTGTGTTTCTGAAAATAAACAAGTTCATTAATTTGAAACTTGAAGTTTTAAAATCAAAAATCAAAAACAGTTTGCGATATCTCCAAGGTCATTAATTTGGACTTGGATGATTAACTGTGAGGGATTTGGATGCTTTTATTGTTACAATATGTAAAAGAGCCAGTTTCCGATCCGGTTCGCTGAAACTGCCAAATCTTTGAAGATTGTTGATAAGGGGAGAGTATCAAGTAATCCTGGATATATTTCATATTATTATATCTTAGTCCCAGGATCTTGATTTAGAAAGTTTGATAGAGCCAGGTTACGATACCAGGACAACCAAATATGCTTTCATTGTAAAATATTTTAGCATAAGCTGAGAGGGCCAGGTTTTCAATCCTGGAAGTTCAAAACGTTGTTACTTATAAACTTTTGAGATTTGCAGATGTTGTTCCAGATTACGATCCCGATAGCCGAGTCTAAGGGGGAGTCTGAAGACGAGCTCAACGAAAGGGGGAGCGTGCATTCAAGGAGCCATGTAACTATCCCAGAGGAGCTTTTAACCGGAAAGCCAGGTGTCGATCCCAAAGCACGGAAGCTTGACGAAAGGGGGAGCCTGAAGAGTCTACCTAAAGGGGGAGCTGAAGCTGAAGACAGATCCACGGGGATTCTGTTCAAGCAAGAGGGAGTCTTCGTTGTTGAAAATGTGTTAAAGCTTCAATAAGACTCAGTGAGAGAGAGAAAGACCAGAAGCTACGAGCCTGACTAAATGTTTGAGATTGACTGCGGCAATATCCAAGGGGGAGTCTGTTAGTGCAGTATATCTATCGCCTCCGTCATCTCAAGATCGTAGTTGAAACTGATTAAGTCTAGCTTTATATTGTAATATTAGATAGAAAAGGCAAGGTGGCATTATTGTAAATAAGGGGAACTCTCCTTATAAGCCTTGGCCTATAAATAGAACCATTAGGGTTCTCATTTAGAACTTTTTGCCATTTGTGACTTGGAGAGCTAGAGTTCTAGAGAGAGAAAGCTTCTCCACGTGATTCAAGGTACTTGTACGTTATCAGATTTATCAAAGAATCACAGATTATATTACTTTCGTGTGTTCGGTCTCTCACGTTCACGGATTCCGCACGTCGAACGTGTCATACGCAATCGAAACGGATTCAAACCGGGACCTAACAAACCGTACGACCAAATGAACCAACATCCGAGATATTTTTTAGCACATTTCAAGTTCCCTATACTTTAACTATATTTTAGAGCTTTGAAATGGGGTTAACGGGGCTTAAAAGTGCCAAAAATCAAGTTTTACAAATGTAGGGACCATTTTTGAGGTTTTGATGGTTTTAACCCAAGGTTTTGCACTCTATGGGCTGGAATTTGATGGTTTTAAGTATTCCCATGGTTTTGAAAACCATGTGCCCACTTGTAAGGTCAAGATCAAAGCACGATTTGCGAGAAATGATCCTAACGGTTCTCCGAAATCTATAAATACCCAAGCACTCATTCCATTTTCCTCACACCTTGATCTAATTTTATGCTCTAAGTTGAAGCTTTATGCTTCATACCTGAGTATTTAGATCAAGTTCTTCTAGCTTGGACCCTTTGTAAGTATTCTTTCGTGCTTTGATGCGTTTTTAAGCGTAAAAGTCAAACAGTGTTTGACTTTCTGCTTTGACTAGTCTATGGTCAATACGAAGTTCGTTTGAACTTCGCAACGTGAGTGTAATCACGAAGGTTATAGACCCGTGTGACTATACCTACTGATTACCACGTTAATTAGGTGTAGTGACGAGTCATAGTTTCTGTCAAAATGCGTATTTATGCGTATTTTGCAACCAAACTATTTTTGGGTATCAAGACTCTTTGTTTTGATATCAAACTTGTTTTCAAACCTCGTTAAACATGTTTTAACATGTTTAACTCGTCACTTTAGGTTTAGTGCTTATATAGGGTCGTAAGATAAGCGGTCTAAACCATCGCTTAGACTTTCAAACTCGACCCGTTTGGTCGATCATTAGGATTCGACCAAGCATTTATTGTGACCATAGTTGTATAGGGAATAACATTTCGAGGTTATACCTTATGGTCACTGTTATGGGTGAAATTCTGAGCCTATATCCTGAGAAATATCTTGGGTTATATCTTGGTTATATGATATCTGTTCACATCCGGGATGCTGATTCAGGATATTGGTAACATCCTGAATGGTATCCTCAGGATCACTAACGGATTATGTGCAGGTACGCGGGTTAGAAGCTAGCAACGTTCACAAGGACTCATTCCGCAGAAGACTCGGTCCAAGTCGTTCAAATAAAGACATTGAAGCCGCATTACTCGGTCTACGACGTTAACAATGGAATATTCGGAGCATCCCATATTTATAGGAATTTTCGTTTGTAATTCGTTACTATAAATAGGTGGGTAAATCAGATCGAATAGGACATCACATCAACACTCACTACACTCTTACACTTGTTCTCTAGCAATTTTCACTTTCGCACAAAAGCATTGTAACACTTAGCGATCTGGTCAATATCATGCACTGTATCCTGACGTTTAAAGCAATAAGAAGAACAAGGAAGCTGCGATTGTCTGCTCCCGAGGTTTTATGCCGGCGATCTAGATTGATCAAAGGCTTTCCTCGTATATCTGGTGTCACCTCCTTTACTTTTTGCTCATTGTTTGATCATAGATACAACTCAATATCCTGAGCCGTATCCTGAATACTGTTTTTCCAAACAACTTAACCAACATATTTTCAACACCCTTTTAGCACACTACCTCACTTAACTAATTTGATCACTTAATTGCTTCGGTAATTTTTGACCAAAACAATTTGGCGCCCACCGTGGGGCAAGTGGTGCTCTCTTTACTAAAAATCTTTGTGAAATCGTTAATCGGTTTTCTATTTTCAAAACTTTTTGCCACATTGTTTACAATGGCCTCAAGATCAAACATGAGCTCCTCCACTGTGTCTGCTACAACTTCTGCTACTACTGGTCCGGTGCTTCCACCACCTCCTCTAAGGATGCAATCTTCTTCACAACCTCAGGATATTATCCCTACTCGGAGTATTCAGGGATCTGCTCCCATTTTAGCTTCTAATGATGAAATTCTAACCTTATTTGGAAGTGTGCAGGAACAAATGAGGCAGCAACAGGAAACAAACCAAATGCTGTTGAGGGAAATACAACTCCTGAAGTCTGGCTCGAGCAGATCTGCTGAGGATATCGTCACTCCATTACAACCCAGAACTTTGAACTTCAGTTCGGCTGTGTACACTGAGGATAATAGGGGGAATATTGTGCCCAGCCTTCCTCATAATCATACTCCTGAAATACCCTCCTCGGTCAGGATGTCAACCATGAGAAGCTCAGGATATGCTTCAGGATATGGGCAGAATCCTCAGACGGGTAACGTGTCAAATAATAATACTCATGCTGCTAACCATACTGGATATTTGCAGGATACAGGTGTAACATCAGCATTTACTAGGGAGTTTCAGAAGTTGAAGGACATGATATCCAGTGTACCTGGAGTGGTCCAGCCAATCCCGGAAGTGTCCCAAGACAGCCACAGGATATCTCGCTTTGCATATCCTATCTGTGATGATGAGATTCCAAAGAGATTTCAAACCCCCAACATGAAGCTTTATGATGGAACTACGGATCCTGAATAGCATATTGCCCAGTATAGGGAAAGGATGGAGATTAACCCTATCCCTCCGGAGCTCAAGGAAGCATGCTTGTGCAAGGGTTTTGGTTCTACCCTAACAGGATCAGCCTTGAAATGGCTCCTAAATTTTCCTCCTCATTCGATTACATCATTTGCTCACCTAGTGAATTTATTTAATAGTCAGTTTTCTTGTAGTAGAAGCTTTGAAAAACTAACAAGTGACCTCTACAGGATAACACAGTGGCCTCAAGAATCCCTAAGGGATTATGTGAACAAGTTCAGCCATGAATCCTTAGATATTCCGCATCTTGATGTTGCAACAACTGTGCAAGCTTTCAAGATGGGGCTGCAAAAAGATTCTTAATTTTACCAAGACCTTGTAATGAACCCGTGCAGGAACTTGGATGAAGCTCGAAACAGAGCCCTAAGATATATTCGATTGGAGGATGACAGAAAGATACAAAAGAGGATGAACTCATCCAACACCTATGAGTCAACTAACAGGAAGTCAGAATCCTCATTTAAGCCATATCGCTCTAAGCCATATGGTAGAAATGAAAACAAGAAAGAAAATGCTATCGAAGACGAGGGTCCTGAAGAATATCCTGAATTATCTGAATATTGCTTTTCTGTTAACATTCCTGAATTGATGTATGCCATGCAGGGTGTAGGAGACAAGGCTAGGTGGCCTCGAAAGAATCAACAAAAATCCGATTGGAAAGATAAGTCAAAATGGTGTGCCTTCCACGAAGATTTCGGACATGTAACTGAGGATTGCATTGCTCTAAGAAAAGAAATAAGCTATCTTCTAAGCAAGGGATATCTGAAAGATCTCTTAGGAAGAAAGAAGAATAAGGGTCAGGATACTGAGAAGGATCCTGAGCGAGCAGCGTCACCTCCCGCGGACGCCAGGATAATCAACTTTATTTCGGGAGGATCCGATATTTGTGGGACTTCGTATTCGGCGGCGAAGAGACATGCAAAAGAAGCTAAGGCCGAAAGGGGAGACAAACCTGTCAGGATAACTACCCTCACAACTGACAAAGTGATCACATTTGATGTTGATGACAGGGATACTGTCCAGTATCGTCATCATGATGCTCTGGTAATAACGTTATATGTGGCTAACCATTTTGTACGCAGGATATTGGTTGATAATGGCAGCTCCGTCAACATAATCCAACTAGAGACTCTGAAGAGAATGAATGTATCTTTGATGGATATCACTTCGAAGTCCACCGTGCTTGTTGGGTTCAGTGGAGAGGCTAGGAACACAGTGGGAGAGATAAAGTTACCAGTATATGTTGAAGGAGTCAACTCGATACAACGTTTCTGTGTGATGGATTCTCTGTCCTGCTATAACATCATACTGGGAAGACCATGGATTCATGATATTAAAGCTCTGCCATCAACATATCACCAATGCATCAAGATCCCTACCCCTTGGGGAGTTGTCAAGGTTGATAGTGATCAGCAGGAGGCAAAAGAATGCTACTCATCCTCGATGAAATCGTCAACCAAGCCTAGTACAGCATAGCAATTAAAGATGCGGGCCCAGGATATCGTGGAGGATTCGGAGCAGGATGTAAAGAAAACTATCCTGGATTAGGATAATCCTGATATCTCGGTGCTCGTAGGAACCAATATCCCTCAGGATATTGAAGAGCAGTTAACTAACTTTTTGAAATGCAGGATGTTAACGTTTGCATGGAAGCATGAGGATATGGCAGGTATATCCAAAGACATTATCACTCACAAGCTTGGAATTGACAGATCATTCAAGCCTGTTCAGCAAAAAAGAAGGAAATTTGCTCCTGAGCGGAATACGATTATCCAAGAGGAAGTTGAAAGATTGTTGAAGTCCAGGATGATCAGAGAAGTCAAGTTTCCAAGATGGCTAGCAAACGTAGTCGTGGTACAGAAGAAAAATGGGAAATGGAGAGTCTGTATAGACTACACAGACTTGAACAAGGCTTGTCCTAAAGACCCATTTCCTCTTCCTCACATTGATGCAATGGTGGATGCTACTGCCGGGCATGAAATGTTGACATTCATGGATGCATCCTCAGGCTTTCAGCAGATTCAAATGGAGCCTTCTGACCAGGAGGATACTACCTTCATGACACCAACAGGTATTTATTGTTATACGGCTATGCCTTTTGGTTTGAAAAATGCAGGTGCAACATACCAGAGATTGGTAAACATGATGTTCAAAGACAAGCCGGGGGACACCATGGAGGTATACATTGATGATATGGTGGTGAAATCAAGGAAAGCTCAGGATCACCTCCAGGATATTAAAGGAGCGTTTGATATCCTGGATCAATATAACATGAAGCTAAATCCTGCTAAGTGTCATTTCGGAGTAGGGGCAGGAAAATTTCTAGGATATATGGTGACCAAAAGAGGAATAGAGGCGAGCCCGAAGCAGATTAAAGCCATCTGGGATATTAAATCACCCTCAAATATGAAGGATGTTCAACGATTAACAGGGCGAGTGGCAGCATTAAACAGATTTATTTCAAGATCCTCAGAGAAATGCAAAGAGTTTTATGATATCCTGAAGAAGAACAAGAAATTCGAATGGGGAGAGAAGCATGAAGCATCCCTGCAGGATTTGAAGCAATATCTTTCAACTGCACCTCTACTGATGAAGCGTGAGAATGGTGAACCACTATCCCTATACCTCGCAGTATCAGGGAATGCTGTAAGTGCCGTCCTTATAAAGGATCATGAAGGTCAGCAATATCCTGTTTATTATGTTAGTAAAAGTTTGTTAAATGCTGAAACTAGGTACTCTCATTTAGAAAAATTGATACTAGCATTAGTTATGGCATCAACGAAGCTTAGACATTACTTTGAGACACATAGGATTCATGTTAAAACAAATTATCCTGTCAAAAATGTGCTTAGGAAACCAGAGATGTCAGGCAGGATGGCCAAATGGTCAGTAAAGTTGAGTGCTTATGATTTAGTATATGTACCTAGAAATGCCATAAAGTCTCAGGCTTTAGCTGACTTTGTGGCTGATTTCAGTAGTGACATTCAGGATGAGGTAGACCTAGAAGTCCAACAGTTAGGAGAATCCTCAGGATCCTGGACGTTATATACTGATGGTGCATCTAATGTAAGAGGAGTAGGATTGGGAATACTACTAAAATCGCCACAGGGGGACATATTACCCCAGGCTATTAGGTGTGAATTCCCTGCTACTAATAATGAAGCAGAGTATGAGGCTTTAATTGCAGGATTAGAGTTGGCTAAGAACATGAGTATCAAGAATTTGCAAGTATACGTTGACTCCTTGTTAATTACTAACCATTTTAAGGGATCCTATGGAGTTAAGGGCGAGAAATTAATCGAATACCTCGATATTCTCAAAAAATTAGCAGGATATTTCGATGTTTTTACACTTGAACAGGTACCAAGGGAGGATAATGCTGAAGCAGATGCCTTAAAAAATCTGGGATCATCGATCAGGATACCAGAAGGGACCCAAATACCAATATTACATATCTTGTATCCTGCAACGAATCCTCAGGATAAAGAAGTAGCGGGTATTCAGGATCCTGGAGCAGAGTATCCTGAAAAGGATCCTAAATCCTGGACGGCTCCAATCATGAGATATCTCAAGGAAGGACACATCCTCGGAGATGAAAATCCTAAGGCATTTAGGATGAAGGTATCACGATTCACTATTATAAATGATGTTTTATACAAGAAATCTCTTGCAGGACCGTATTTGAGGTGCTTGGAGGATCCTGAAGCCAAAGAAGTACTTCAGGATATACATGAAGGGGATTGTGGTAACCACACTGGGGGCAGATCATTGTTCTCGAAAGTATTAAGGACAGGATATTATTGGCCAACGATGAGGAAAGATGCTGTTGACTATGCTCGAAGGTGTGATGCATGTCAAAGGCATAGTAACATACTACATCAACCAGCTGAACCACTATATCCTGTAGCTTCCCCTTGGCCATTCATGAAATGGGGGATGGATATAGTAGGGAAGTTACCAAAAGCTCCGGGAGGAAAAGTCTTTATGCTAGCAATGACGGATTATTTTTCTAAGTGGGTTGAAGCTGAAGCATTTGTTCAAGTTAGAGACCAAGAAGTAGTATCCTTCATAAAGAGGAATATCCTGACCAGGTTTGGGGTACCAGCTGAAATCATTTGTGATAATGGGTCCCAGTTTATAAGCAAGAGGACTACTGACTTTTGCAAGAGTTGAGGAATCAAAATGATAACGTCTACTCCGGTACATCCTCAAGCGAATGGACAAGCTGAATCCTCAAACAAGATAATTGTCAATAACCTAAAGAAGAGACTTGGAGCCAAAAAAGGAAGATGGGCAGAAGAATTATCCTTTGTTTTGTGGGCTGATAGGACAACGGTAAAGAATGCAACCGGCCAAACCCCATTTTCCTTGGTATTTGGAGCAGAAGCAGTGATTCCAACGGAAATGGCGATACCTACTGCAAGATCTATCCTACAGGATCCTGAACAGAATCCTGAAGCCTTATGTCAAGATTTGGATACTATAGATGAGAAAAGAGATGCAGCAAGGCTAAGGATGGCAGCATATCAACAAAGAATATCCAGAGCATATAACAAGAATATAAGGACTAGGAGATTTCGAGTTGGTGATTGCGTGCTAAGAAAGGCTTTTCAGAATACCACTAATCCTGCCGATGGCAAGCTAGCTCCAAAATGGGAAGGACCATATGAAGTTGAGTCAGAAGCAGGGAAAGGAGCATATCGACTCAAGAATATGGAAGGCGATATGCTACCGAGATCCTGGAATGCAATACACTTAAAGCTCTTTTAAATATATTTGTTTATTATCTTGAACCCAATACTGACTTAAGCATTGGAGGGGTGTTAGCCAAGCTAACACCCACCTTAGTTTACAGTTGTTTTGCAGCATATGTTTCAGGATATAGCTCCAGGATATGCATTCAGGACAACTCGAAAGATTAGAGGATTGGCCCCCTCTCTCACGTTTAAGGGATTCTCATCCCTTTAAAGGTTTAAAGGTATTCGCCTTTCTTTCTAATTGGGTTTAAACACCTCGCCTGGAGCGCAAGTGATCTAGGTATAGTTCAAGGTAGCGGGACCAGTTCATGTAAAAAGTGGCTGACAATTTCGTTACTATTGGCTATATCCTGGATCCTGAAGGTATATGAGGATTGATCACCCTCTCTCCCGAAAGGGTATTTTCATACTCTCTAAGGTTTAAAGGTTTTCACCTTTCTAAGATTTGGAGATTATACACTCTCGCCTGTAGCGCATGAAACTCAGGGTTTATCCCCAGGATATCAGGGTTTATCCCCAGGATATTAAGGGTTTATCCCCAGTATGCTAAGGATTCATTTCAGGATATCAAGGGTTTTGCTTCGGGGTGTTCGGAATTTATTCAAGCCGAAGTGTGAATACATTTGAATTTCTGTGTCGTACACAGGGGACATACATTATACTATTCAAAGGATGGATCCAAGTTTGTAAGTGTTTTGGTCAAAAATCAGACGAGGATGATGCAACCAAACTCTCTGTTACGGGGTATGATGCTTGAATTGGTAAACAACAATGAGGATCACTATGAAATGAATTGCACAGGGGACACAAAGATTTATACGAGGAAAAAGCCCTTGATCAATGTATGATCTCCGGCATAAAAAACCTCGGGTGATGGAAACTACCGATCACCAACTCAAATTAAACAATAATCCTTTTACAACTTCGGATGATAGCGAGCTAAGTACAAGGATCACTATAGTGTATCGTGTAGAAATGTATGAAAAATGCTAAGTGTTTTGCCGAGAGCTGGTGAGTGCAGTTGTACGAGTGTGTGTAGCCAAAAAATAGCCAAGTGTTGTCTAATTAGCTCGCTACCCCTTTAAAATTTAGAAAAATATCTAAATAACTAACTATCCGCAATTCATGCCTTCTCCCCACGATCTCCATAACGTTCACCATGGTCAAGCACATGCGGAATAAGCGTGGAATATTCTCCAGGAACGTTACCAAGACTAAGTCCAAACTGGTATTCCTGCAAAACAATATCGAATTCAAAGCAGACAATCATTAGTATAAGGATCCTTAGGATGATCCATGATCCTGATCCTGAAGCAATTCTGAGGATCACTAACTGACACAGAAGTAAGGATCATCAAGCAGGATAATAATTGAGGATCACAGGTCATTAAGAAATCCTCCCCTAACAATTGCCCCCAAAATATAAGGAGTAATATTGTAAATAAACGAGTTGTATTTTGTTGATCTTATCCGCAACAAACTAACGGATAACTAGCCGTTGAAGACGGACTAGCCGTTGCAAACCTGACGTCACTGAAGTGACAATCCTGCAAATCATCATTATAAATAGGAGTTAGAGATAGGTTCAATTTGAATTTAAATTCAAGAGAAACTCCCTTTAAATTCTCAGCCGAAGATCAATCAGGTATCTCTTTTCCTATTTCTCCTTCTCTTACTCTGTTTTTCTTTCTTTACCAACATCACGTTAAGAATGATGCTCCGGTCATCCCCCGCCAAGGATCACCAGAAGGATAGCCCCTTGAAGAGTCAAGGGATCATCAAAGACTCAGCGAATGAGAGGTGTTGCTTTTCTGATCCGCAAATAGATAAGATCCGGCACTGCTTTCCGGCGAACACCTTTTTCAAACCCTTCGATCCCACTGTTCTGAGCGACTACATTTCTGAGACATGGGTTGCCTTTCCTGTTACCCCGTTTACCATAGGATACACCTATCCTTTTCCAGCTTTTACCCAATCCTTTTTCTCCCTTACCGGCATCTCCTACATCCAAGCTATGCCGATGATCTGGAGGGTCTTATATACCCTTGAAAGGATCATAGAGCAGGAAGGGATTGATTTAGGAATGTCGGAACTGGCAGAGATGTATGATCTCACGATGTTTGGATCCCACCGATATCTGTTTAAGCGAAAACCCGGCGAAGAACATCCCATTTTTAAAGCCACCAAGAACGATACAAACTGGAAACGACGCTTTTTCTTTGTCAGAAGGGATACCATTCCAAACGGAAAGGATCTACCAAGGAAGTGGTCCACCCATGGTAGGACAGAGGATCCTGAGAAGGATCACCAGGTAATCTTGCTCTTGTGATAGGATCACTAACCCCCTTTTGTTTTATGTTATGCTGTTGTCACTGTTTCACACCTCATACCGTCTCCTGATACTACGGAAAGACTTGCTGTTTTTAGAAGACTCGGTCCTGAAACAAGATCATTCAAGACAATCACCCAGGATTCTCAAGAGGTATCCTCAGGCTCAGTCACCATGTCAAGTAAGTATCCTGCTTTTTATATAGTTAAAGATTTAAGTAAATAGTTAAATAGAAATAGGATAAGGATACTTATCTTTCTTTGAATGTGTAGGTGCCGGAAAAGCTTCCAAGCCTGCCTCCCAGTTCAACATGGCCGACCTTGACACTGTTCGATCCAGAAAGAAGAAGGCCATTGCCAGCCCTAGTGTCTCCATCCCCAAGGCACCCATTAAAGGAAGGGGTGGCAAGAAGAGGAAAAATTCTGAGATAGAGGATCTACAAGGCCTGCCACTGATCCGCCATCAATTCCTTGAATACTTCAATGACGTGAGGATCACCAATTCTGCCTAGGTATCCTACTTATTTGAGGACCATCTGATTTTGAACTGCTTTGTCTCTTTTGCAGAAATTTGCCGAGATTGAAGACTACGTGGGGAGCATTGAGGAGTTGGATAAGAAGATTGCTGACCTCCAACAAGTTGCAGTGCTCAAAGATCTTAAGATTGCTGATCTCGAAAAAGCCCTTCAAGACGCCAAGACTAAGACAGCTAAAATCTTGATCGACATCGACTACGAGAAGCATGATCTCATAGAAGGTGCAAAGGTCTCCGCTGCCATCACAATCTACAAGACAAAACTGAAGACGGCTCAGGAAGCTCAAGATCCCGACTTCGACAGAAGCAGCTGGATGTTGAGGGTTGGAAGGCGAGGTTAGCTGATCTGGAAGATGATGAGGAGGCCGATGAGGTTTTAGCGATCGAGGCTGGAGGTAGTGGGAAGGATCAGGTGAAGGATACCGAAGCTGGAGCGGATGAAGATGCAGCGAAGGTGTAAGCTGCACGATTGGGCAATGATGGACATTTCTAGACGTAGCCGGAGCCCAATTTTTTAAATTCGGTAGTAGTTTATTTTGTGGTTGAGCTGTTTTAAAACAATGATGATCTGTATTTGAACAATAGTTTTAGGATTAAGGATCTAGGATCCTTTGGATAATAGGTAGGATTACAAATGGTGGAGGGATCCTCTGTTCGGGGGATGAAGCCATTGTGATCCTGCCGCCTTTTGATTTCCTACACTTGCTATAACCGTATTAACAATGGACACCCGTTGCCAACCCATGTGGACGGGCCACGTTTTGCTGGTAGAAACGTGGGTTGGCAATTTTGACAAACTTCGACGGTTAAACCTTTGTTAATAAAATAACTTTAATCTTTTTTGGCTTATCTTGTGTTATTATCCTTGTTTGTCCTTTTAATTTTCAATTGTTTTGATATACACTTGTCTGAATAAGAAAAGTTAAAAAATTAGATAAAAAGTTTAGGATATGATCCAGGATCAAATATCTTATAGTTGAAAAATTCCAAAAAGTAGTATATTTTAAGGATCATGAGTTCGGTTGTCAAAGTATTAGGGTTATTCAAATAATCAATGAATAAAATCAAAATAGTTAAGGATCATACCTGAGGATCCAAGTTAGGATCCTAACCCTTAATACTATAACCAGGATAATCATAGGACAAAACTTAGTAAGAGGTAAGGATCAAGGATCCTTGGTTGTTTAACTTCGAAGACCTGAAATAGAACATAACTTGGGACTAAGCCATTATAAGATAAAAGTTAGCAACTGGGGACAAGTCCAAAGGATAACTGGGGACAAGCCCAAGGATAACTGGGGACAAGCCCGAGGATCGTGTGTGAACTGGAGTATGGCCCTAACTGGCGACTATCCAAACTTAGTGGCATGAAAATGTCAAAATCTTAACCAACGTGAAAACGTTAGAAACCTTAAGAACGGATGTATGGTACGTCCACCATTATACGTAGGATCCTAGGTATAGCCAGTACAATGGAATTATCAGCCCCTAAAACGAGTACTGGTCCCACTGCCATGAACTATACCAGGATCATCGTGCGCTACTGGCGGAACTGGGGTCAAGCCCAAATAACTGGGGTAAAACCCAAGTAACTGGTTGCTTTTGTGGATAATCATCCTTTTGCTAAGAGTACCTGAACCTTCAAAACTCAAAATCACGTGAAAGGGGGATAAAGGATGCAGGATCCTTATCCTTATGTGAGAACGTAAGGAAATGAAATAGTTTATTATTAGAATGTTACCAAAATGAGGATCATCTGTGCTTTAAGGATCCTTTAAGGATATTTATCATGTGAGGATCATGGATCCTTATCACATGAAGTATTTCTTCAAATGGACAGCATTCCAGGCTCTAGGTAGAAAATCACCTTCCATTGTTAGCAATCGATATGCCCCATTTCCTGCCTCAGCTTCAATCAAGTAAGGTCCTTCCCATTTTGGTGCCAACTTTCCATCAGCAGGATTGGTGGTATTCTGAAATGCTTTCCTTAGTACCATATCACCAACTTGGAATTTCCTGATCCTGACATTTTTGTTGTAGGCTCCAGCCATTCTTTGCTGATAACTGGCCATCCTTATCCTTGCCAAATCTCTGATTTCTTCTATATTATCCAGGTCTTGAACCAAGTTCTCATCATTTTCCTCAGGATCACGAATACTTGTTCTAGCAGTTGGAACCATCATTTCTGTAGGGATCACTGATTCTGCCCCAAATACCAAAGAGAATGGAGTTTGGCCTGTAGCATTCTTAGGAGTTGTCCTATCAGCCCAAAGCACATAAGGTAGTTCTTCTGCCCATTTCCCTTTCTTGGATCCAAGATTCTTCTTCAAATTGTTGATGATGATCTTATTGGAGGATTCTGCCTGACCATTAGCTTGTGGGTGGACTGGTGTTGATGTTATCATCTTAATCCCCTAGCCGTCACAAAAGTTAGTAGTTCTGCCCCCAATGAATTGGGAACCATTATCACATATAATTTCAGAAGGAAGACCAAATCTAGTTATAATATTTCTTTTAATGAAGGATATAACTTCCTTTTCTCTGACTTGGGCAAAAGCTTCAGCCTCTATCCACTTGGAGAAGTAATCAGTCATAGCAAGCATGAACACTTTTCCACCAGGTGCCTTAGGGAGCTTACCAACTATATCCATGCCCCATCTCATGAATGGCCAAGTGGAGGATATAGGATGCAATAATTCAGCTGGTTGATGAAGGATATTGCTGTGTCTCTGAGAAGGATCACACTTCTTAGCATACTCCACAACATCTCTCTTCATAGTTGGCCAATAGTATCCTGTCCTCAGGATCCTTGAGAATAATGCCCTGCCCCAGTGTGGTTTCCACAATCTCCTTCATGGAAGTCTTTTAAAACTTCTTGGATTTCAGGATCCTCAATGCATCTTAAATATGGTCCTGTAAGAGATCGTTTATACAACATATTATTTAAAATTGTGAATTGAGATACCTTAATTTTGAAAGCCCTAGGGTTTTCAAAATGTAGGAATTTCTCCATGTTGTATGTATCTCATGATTGGAAGGATCCATGATCCTAAATGAGATTGATTATCATCACTAGGGATGATTGCAGAATCCTCTCCTATCTCCATAGCCACATGATCCTCGATAGCCGGGGTCAGGATATGGATAATAGGGATCTTGATATCCTCCGGGATCTTCAAGGATGATCCTAAATTGGCTAATGCATCTGCCTCTGCATTCTCTTCCCTTGGTACCTGTGTCAAACTAAAGGATACAAAAGAGAGTGCCAATTCTTTGACTATCTCCAAATATTTGATTAGCTTTTCACCTTTAACAGCATAGGATCCATTAAAGTTATTAGTGATTAACAAAGAATCTACATGTACCTCAAGATACCTGATCCTCATATGCTTAGCAATTTACAAGCCAACTATCAAGGCTTCATATTCAGCCTCATTGTTAGTGGTTTGGAACTCACAAGCTATAGAGTGGGGTATTATGTCCCCCTGTGGCGATTTTAGTAGTATTCCAAGCCCTGTTCCTTTGACATTTGAGGATCCATCAGTATAGAGTATCCACGGATCCTTGGTCTCTTCTAGCTGTTGAACTTCTAACTCAGCTTCCTTTTGCAAATCACTACTGAAATCTGCCACAAAGTCGGCTAATGCTTGCGATTTAATGGCTGTCCTGGGCTCATATCTTATATTATATGCACTAAGCTTCACTGCCCACTTAGCCATCCTTCCTGACATTTCAGGTTTCCTGAGGACATTCTTAATTGGAAAATTAGTTTTGATGATAATGACATGACTTTCAAAATAATGTCTCAATTTAGTAGATGCCATAATTAATGCAAGGATAAGTTTTTCTAAGTGTGAATACCTGGATTCAGCATCAAGTAAACTCTTACTTACATAATAGACAGGATGTTGTGTACCTTCGTGATCCTTAACAAGGACGGCACTTACTGCTTTTGAGGATACCGCGAGGTATAAGGATAACACATCTCCTTTTTCTGGTTTCATCAAGGCCGGGGCCGAGGATAGGTAATCCTTAAGAGCTCTTAAGGCACTTTCATGCTTCTCAGTCCACTCGAATTTCTTGTTCTTCCTTAGGATATCATAGAATTCCTTGCACTTTTCTGAGGATTTGGATATGAATCTGTTTAAAGCTGCAATCCTGCCTGTTAACCTCTGAACATCCTTAGCATTGGCAGGGGACTTGATGTTTACTATAGCTTTGATTTGTTCTGGACTGGCTTCGATGCCTCTCTTTGTCACCATATATCCTAAGAATTTACCTGCTTTAACACCAAAGTGACATTTTGAAGGATTAAGTTTCATGTTATATTTGTCAAGGATATTGAATGCTTCCTCCAAGTCTCTTATGTGATCCTCAGCCTTTTTTTATTTTACCACCATATCGTCTATGTAAACCTCCATAGTCTGTCCAATCTGATCCTTGAACATCATATTCACTAGCCTTTGATAAGTTGCACCTGCTCGGAGTAATTTCTCTACCTCCTCCTGGATAATGGCATTTCTTTCTGGTGCAAATTTCCTCCTCTTTTGATGGATTGGTTTGAAGGAACTATCAATGCCAAGTTTGTGAGTGATTATATCTTTAGATATACCTGTCATGTCTTCATGTTTCCATGCAAAGGTAGTCTTTCTCCTTTTGAGGAAGGATATGAGGTCTTCCTTTATTTCGCCAAGGATCCCTGATCCTATATAAACTTTAGATTCAGGATCATCAGGATCCATAAGGATTTCTACTACATCTTGTTCTCTTGCCTCCAAGACATCCCTTGGAGGACGCTTTAATTGCTATTGCTCCCTTGACTTTGATGCTGGTTTCATTGATGAGGTGTAGCAGTTCTTAGCCTCTTGCTGATCACTATCAATCTTCACTATTCCCCAAGGACTAGGAAGCTTCACACATTGATGAGAAGTGGATGGGACTGCCTTCATGTCATGTATCCAAGGCCTGCCAAGGATAACATTACAACAAGATAAACAGTCAATAACACAAAACTTTTGGTAAGAATGTAGGCCTTCGATATAGATTGGGAGTTTAATGTCCCCCGGAGTATTCTTAGTCTCGCCACTGAATCCCACGAGCACAGAGGATCTTGGTATGATATCGGATTCAGGAATATTCATCTTCTTGAATGTCAACACGATCATCCTCATCAAAAGTTATAACTTTTCCTTCGGAGACACTGGATGTTCGAATGGGTCTATCTCCATTATCCATCTTGGTTTCCTTTGCATGTCTTTTAGCTGCAGAGAAGGATGTTCCACAAATGTCTGATCCTCCAGAAATAAAGTTTATAACTTGTGCATCTGCTGGAGGGGCTGGAGCTTTCTCTGGGATCCTTTCAGGATCCTGAGTCCTTGACTTCTTTCTTCCCAATAATTCTTTCAAGTGCCCCTTGCTCAACAAGTATCCAATTTCTTTTCTCAGTGCGATGCATTCTTCTGTAAGATGCCCAAAATCTTCATGATATGCGCACCATTTTGATTTATCTTTAGTTGCAGCTGGTCTGTCGTTTTTCCTGGGCCATCTACCTTAATGACCTGTGATCCTCAATTATTATCCTGCTTGGTGATCCTTACTTCTGTTTCAGTTAGTGATCCTCAGAAGTGCTTCAGGATCAGGATCATGGATCATCCTAAGGATCCTTATACTAATGATTGTCTGCTTTGAATTCGATATTGTTTTGCAGGAATACCAGTTTGGACTTAGTCTTGGTAACGTTCCTGGAGAATATTCCACGCTTATTCCGCACGTGCTTGACCATGGTGAACGTTATGGAGATCTTGGGGGGAAGGCATGAATTGCGGATAGTTAGTTATTTATATATTTTACTAAATTTAAAAGGGGTAGCGAGCTAATTAGACAACACTTGGCTATTTTTTGGCTACACACACTCGTACAACTGCACTCACCAGCTCTTGGCAAAACACTTAGCATTTTTCATACATTTCTACATGATACACTATAGTGATCCTTGTACTTAGCTCGCTATCATCCGAAGTTGTAAAAGGATTATTGTTTAATTTGAGTTGGTGATTGGTAGTTTCCATCACCCGAGGTTTTTTACGCCGGAGATCATACATTGATCAAGGGCTTTTTCCTCGTATAAATCTTTGTGTCCCCTGTGCAATTCATTTCATAGTGATCCTCATTGTTGTTTACCAATTCAAGCATCATACCCCGTAACAGAGAGTTTGGTTGCATCATCCTAGTCTGATTTTTGACCAACACAGTTTGGCGCCCACCGTGGGGCAATTGGTGCTTCGTTCCTAAGAAATTCTCATTTTTGTGATCATTTCGATTCGTTACATCCAAGCAGATGGCTTCATCATCAAAGAACACCTCCAGTGCGATGTCTGCAGTCAATTCGTCCCAGGGCATTCCACCTTTGCCTCCACCACCTTCTGGACCTCAGAAAAATGCCGAGAAGAAACCAACTCCCATTTTCTCAAAACCTCCAACTTCTTCTGCTTCTTATACTCCTACTACTAGTGACTTGTTTACTTTGATTTTGCAGATGAAGGAGCATATACAGCAGCAGGACAAGACCAATGAAAGGATTCTTAGAGAAATTGGAGACATCAAGAAACAAAAGAGATCGGCAGAGGATCATTCCCCACTGATGCCCAGATCTTTGAATTTCGATACTCCGGTTATAACTTCTCAGCCTTCAGTGGTTCCAGACGTTCAATATGTGGGAGGACCAAAAGGAGTGCATTACGGATCATCAGCAATGACTCAGGCTTCAGGGTTACACTTCCAACCAGCAGGATCCCATCCTCAGCATATAGGATCCTTCGCAAGCTCAGGAGGATACTCGGGAGCGCAGCAGATTCAAGGATTCTTGCCATTTCAAGGATCCTCCCAGGTTCAATTATCCTCCTATGTTCTAGGATCCTCCCAGGTTCAAGGATCCTCTCAGGTTCAAGGATCCTCCCAGGTTCAAGGATCCTTCTATGTTCAAGGATCCTCCCAGGTTCAAGGATCTTCCTACGTCCCAGGATCCTCCCAGGTCCAAGGATCCTCTCAGTTTCAGGGATCCTTCCAGATTCCGGGATCCTTAAGGAGTTTGCAATCAGGGAGTTCCGATATCATCAGGGAGATTTTATTCCAATGCAGACCATTGCTTCTACTGGTCCATCGGTCATTCCAGAGCCCCAACAATATGGATTCACATCCGCTCTTCCTAATTTGAATCCAATTGGAGGTAACACTTTCAATAATTCTTATACCACTAACCATGGCCTTATGCATGATATAGGTATCAATCATGCCATGGCCAGAGAATTGCAAAAGTTAAAGGATATGATATCAAGTGTCCCAGGAGTGGTCAAGCCTATCCATGAGAGTGCAGATGGGAGCCACAAGATATCTCGTTTTGCACCACCAATCTGTGATGCTGAGATACCCAAGAGGTTCCATGTGCCTACCATGAAGTTGTATGATGGTTCAACAGATCCTGAAGAACACATAACACAGTACAGGGAAAGGATGGAGATTAATCCCATCCCAGAAAGGTTAAAGGAAGCATGTCTGTGCAAGGGATTTGGATCCACTCTTACTGGATCGGCTCTTAAATGGCTGCTAAGTCTTCCCCCTTACTCTATTACCTCGTTTGCTAATCTAGTTAACCTATTTAATAACCAGTTTTCTTGTAGTAGAAAATTTGAGCGTTTAACTAGTGATCTGTATAGGATAACCCAAGGTCATAATGAATCATTAAGGGATTATATCACAAAATTTAGTAAAGAATCCTTTGATATCCCTAACCTGGATATAGCTACGGCTGTTGAAGGCTTTAAAATGGGATTGCTTAGGGATTCATTATTCTATGATGATCTTGTTATGACACCATGCAGGAATCTAGATGAGGTAAGAACCCGGGCCCTTAGGTTCATCCGGCTAGAGGATGACAAAAGGATCCAGGAGAGATTAGCAGGATCCTCAAAGCAAGAGAAGCAAGGATCCTCATTCAAGAACAACAAGTTCAGATCCTATAACAAATCTGATAACCAGAATGTGCATGCTGCTGAACAAGAAGAGGATGATGAGGATTATCCTCCAATTTCTGAATATTGTTTTTCTGTTGATAACAATGAACTAATCCTTACGATGCAGAATTTAGGTGATAAAGGTAGATGGCCCAGGAAAAACGACAGACCAGCTGCAACTAAAGATAAATCAAAATGGTGCGCATATCATGAAGATTTTGGGCATCTTACAGAAGAATGCATCGCACTGAGAAAAGAAATTGGATACTTGTTGAGCAAGGGGCACTTGAAAGAATTATTGGGGAGAAAGAAGTCAAGGACTCAGGATCCTGAAAGGATCCTAGAGAAAGCTCCAGCCCCTCCAGCAGATGCACAAGTTATAAACATTATTTCTGGAGGATCAGACATTTGTGGAACATCCTTCTTTGCAGCTAAAAGACATGCAAAGGAAACCAAGATGGATAATGGAGATAGACCCATTCGAACATCCAGTGTCTCCGAAGGAAAAGTTATAACTTTTGATGAGGATGATCGTGTTGACATTCAGGATCCTCATCATGATGGTTTGGTTATCACTCTTTTTTTTTCTAACCATTTTGTCCGCAGGATCCTTATAGACGGAGGAAGCTCTGTGAACATTATCCAGCTTGATGTCCTCAAGAAGATGAATATTCCTGAATCCGATATCATACCAAGATCCTCTGTGCTCGTGGGATTCAGTGGCGAGACTAAGAACTCTCTGGGGGACATTAAACTCCCAATCTATATCGAAGGCCTACATTCTTACCAAAAGTTTTGTGTTATTGACTCTTTATCTTGTTGTAATGTTATCCTTGGCAGGCCTTGGATACATGACATGAACGCAGTCCCATCCACTTATCATCAATGTGTGAAGCTTCCTAGTCCTTGGGGAATAGTGAAGATTGATAGTGATCAGCAAGAGGCTAAGAACTGCTACACCTCATCAATAAAACCAGCATCAAAGTCAAGGGAGCAATAGCAATTAAAGCGTCCTCCAAGGGATGTCTTGGAGGCAAGAGAACAAGATGTAGTAGAAATCCTTATGGATCCTGATGATCCTGAATCTAAAGTTTATATAGGATCAGGGATCCTTGGCGAAATAAAGGAAGACCTCATATCCTTCCTCAAAAGGAGAAAGACTACCTTTGCATGGAAACACGAAGACATGACAGGTATATCTAAAGATATAATCACTCACAAACTTGGCATTGATAGGTCCTTCAAACCAATCCATCAAAAGAGGAGGAAATTTGCACCAGAAAGAAATGCCATTATCCAGGAGGAGGTAGAGAAATTACTCTGAGCATGTGCAACTTATCAAAGGCTAGTGAATATGATGTTCAAGGATCAGATTGGACAGACTATGGAGGTTTACATAGACGATATGGTGGTAAAATCAAAAAAGGCTGAGGATCACCTGAGAGACTTGGAGGAAGCATTCAATATCCTTGGCAAATATAACATGAAACTTAATCCTTCAAAATGTCACTTTGGTGTTAAAGCAGGTAAATTCTTAGGATATATGGTGACAAAGAGAGGCATCGAAGCCAGTCCAGAAAAAATCAAAGCTATAGTAAACATAAAGTCCCCTACCAATGCTAAGGATGTTCAGAGGTTAACAGGCAGGATTGCAGCTTTAAACAGATTCATATCCAAATCCTCAGAAAAGTGCAGGGAATTCTATGATATCCAAAGGAAGAACAAGAAATTCGAGTGGACTGAGAAGCATGAAAGTGCCTTCAGAGCTCTTAAGGATTACCTATCCTCGGCCCCGGCCTTGATGAAACCAAAAAAAGGAGATGTGTTATCCTTATAACTCGCGGTATCCTCAAAAGCAGAAACCTGAAATGTCAGGAAGGATGGCTAAGTGGGCAGTGAAGCTTAGTGCATATGATATAAGATATGAGCCTAGGACAGCTATTAAATCCCAAGCATTAGCTGACTTTGTGGCAGATTTCAGTAGTGATTTGCAAAAGGAAGCTGAGTTAGAAGTTCAGCAGCTAGAAGAGACCAAGGATCCGTGGATACTCTATACTGATGGATCTTCAAATGTCAAAGGAACAGGGCTTGGAATACTACTAAAATCGCCACAGGGGGACATAATACCCCACTCTATAGCTTGTGAGTTCCAAACCACTAACAATGAGGCTGAATATGAAGCCTTGATAGCTGGCTTGCAAATTGCTAAGCATATGAGGATCAGGTATCTTGAGGTACATGTAGATTCTTTATTAATCACTAATCACTTTAATGGATCCTATGCTGTTAAAGGTGAAAAGCTAATCAAATATTTGGAGATAGTCAAAGAATTGGCACTCTCTTTTGTATCCTTTAGTTTGACACAGGTACCAAGGGAAGAGAATGCAGAGGCAGATGCATTAGCCAATTTAGGATCATCCTTGAAGATCTTGGAGGATATCAAGATCCCAATTATCCGAATCCTGACCCCGGCTATCGAGGACCATGTGGCTATGGAGATAGGAGAGGATTCTGCAATCATCCCTAGTGATGATAATCAATCTCATTTAGGATCATGGATCCTTCCAATCATGAGATACATACAACATGGAAAGATTCCTACAGGAGAAAACCCTAGGGCTTTCAAAATTAAGGTATCTCAATTCACAATTTTAAATAATATGTTGTATAAACGATCTCTTGTAGGACCATATTTAAGATGCATTGAGGATCCTGAAATCCAAGAAGTTTTAAAAGACTTCCATGAAGGAGATTGTGGAAACCACACTGGGGGCAGGGCATTATTCTCAAGGATCCTGAGGACAGGATACTATTGGCCAACTATGAAGAGAGATGCTGTGGAGTATGCTAAGAAGTGTGATCCTTGTCAGAGACACAGCAATATCCTTCATCAACAATTTGAAGAAGAAGCTTGGATCCAAGAAAGGGAAATGGGCAGAAGAACTACCTTATGTGCTTTGGGCTGATAGGACAACTCCTAAGAATGCTACAGGCCAAACTCCATTCTCTTTGGTATTTGGGGCAGAATCAGTGATCCCTACAGAAATGATGGTTCCAACTGCTAGAACAAGTATTCGTGATCCTGAGGAAAATGATGAGAACTTGGTTCAAGACCTGGATACTATAGAAGAAATCAGAGATTTGGCAAGGATAAGGATGGCCAGTTATCAGCAAAGAATGGCTGGAGCCTACAACAAAAATGTTAGGATCAGGAAATTCCAAGTTGGTGATATGGTACTAAGGAAAGCATTTCAGAATACCACCAATCCTGCTGATGGAAAGTTGGCACCAAAATGGGAAGGACCTTACTTGATTGAAGCTGAGGCAGGAAAGGGGGCATATCGATTGCTAACAATGGAAGGTGATTTGCTACCTAGAGCCTGGAATGCTGTCCATTTGAAGAAATACTTCATGTGATAAGGATCCATGATCCTCACATGATAAATATCCTTAAAGGATCCTTAAAGCACAAATGATCCTCATTTTGGTAACATTCTAATCTTAAACTATTTCATTTCCTTACTTTCTCACATAAGGATAAGGATCCTGCATCCTTTATCCCCCTTTCACATGATTTTGAGTTTTGAAGGTTCAGGTACTCTTAGCAAAAGGATGATTATCCACAAAAGCAACAAGTTACTTGGGTTTGACCCCAGTTATTTGGGCTTGACTCTAGTTCCGCCAGTAGCGCACGATGATCCTGGTATAGTTCATGGCAGTGGGACTAGTACTCGTTTTAGGGGCTGATAATTCCATTGTACTGGCTATACCTAGGATCCTACGTATAATGGTAGACGTACCATACATCCGTTCTTAAGGTTTCTAACATTTTCACGTTGGCTAAGGTTTTGGCATTTTCATGCCACTAAGTTTGGATAGTCGCCAGTTAGGGCCATACTCCAGTTCACACACGATCCTCGGGCTTGTCCCCAGTTATCCTTGGGCTTGTCCCCAGTTATCCTTGGGCTTGTCCCCAGTTATCCTTTGGACTTTTCCCCAGTTGCTAACTTTTATCTTATAATGGCTTAGTCCCAAGTTATGTTCTATTTCAGGTCTTCGAAGTTAAACAACCAAGGATCCTTGATCCTTACCTCTTACTAAGGTTTGTCCTATGATTATCCTGGTTATAGTATTAAGGGTTAGGATCCTAACTTGGATCCTCAGGTATGATCCTTAACTGTTTTGATTTTATTCATTGATTATTTGAATAACCCTAATACTTTGACAACCGAACTCATGATCCTTAAAATATACTACTTTTTGGAATTTTTCAACTATAGGATATTTGATCCTGGATCATATCCTAAACTTTTTGTCTAATTTGTTCAACTTTTCTTATTCAGACAAGTGTACATCAAAACAATTGAAAATTAAAAGGACAAACAAGGATAATAACACAAGATAAGCCAAAAAGGATTAAAGTTATTCTATTAACAAAGGTTTAACCGTCGAAGGTTGCCAAAATTGCCAACCCACGTTTCTACCAGCAAAACGTGGCCCGTCCACATGGGTTGGCAACGGGTGTCCATTGTTAATGCGGTTATAGCAAGTGCAGGAAATCAAAAGGCGGCAGGATCACAATGGCTTCATCCCCCAAACAGAGGATCCCTCCACCATTTGTAATCCTACCTATTATCCAAAGGATCCTAGATCCTTAATCCTAAAACTATTGTTCAAATACAGATCATCATTGTTTTAAAACAGCACAACCACAAAATAAACTACTACCGAATTTAAAAAATTGGGCTCCGGCTACGTCTAGAAATGTCCATCATTGCCCAATCGTGCAGCTTACACCTTCGCTGCCTCTTCATCCCCTCCAGCTTCGGTATCCTTCACCTGATCCTTCCCACTACCTCCAACCTCGATCGCTAAAACCTCCTCAGCCTCCTCATCATCTTCCAGATCAGCTAACCTCGCCTTCCAACCCTCAACATCCCAGCTGCTTCTGTCGAAGTCGGGATCTTGAGCTTCCTGATCCATCTTCAGTTTTGTCTTGTACATTGTGATGGCAGCGGAGACCTTTGCACCTTCTATGAGATCATGCTTCTCGTAGTCGATGTCGATCAAGATTTTAGCTGTCTTAGTCTTGGCGTCTTAAAGGGCTTTTTCGAGATCAGCAATCTTAAGATCTTTGAGCACTGCAACTTGTTGGAGGTCAGCAATCTTCTTATCCAGCTCCTCAATGCTCCCCACGTAGTCTTCAATATCGGCAAATTTCTGCAAAAGAGACAAAGCAGTTCAAAATCAGATGGTCCTCAAATAAGTAGGATACCCAGGCAGAATTGGTGATCCTCACGTCATTGAAGTATTCAAGGAATTGGTGGCGGATCAGTGGCAGGCCTTGTCGATCCTCTATCTCAGAATTTTTCCTCTTCTTACCACACCTTCCTTTAATGGGTGCCTTGGGGATGGAGACACTAGGGCTGGCAATGGCCTTCTTCTTTCTGGATCGAACAGTGTCAAGGTCGGCCATGTTGAACTGGGAGGCAGGCTTGGAAGCTTTTCCGGCACCTACACATTCAAAGCAAGATAAGTATCCTTATCCTATTTCTATTTAACTATTTATTTAAATCTTTAACTATATAAAAAGCAGGATACTTACTTGACATGGTGACTGAGCCTGATGATACCTCTTGAGAATCCTGGGTGATTGTCTTGAATGATCGTGTTTCAAGACCGAGTCTTCTAAAAACAACAAGTCTTTCCTTAGTATCAGGAGACGGTATGAGGTGTGAAACAGTGACTGCTGCATAACATAAAAAAAAGGGGGTTAGTGATCCTATCACAAGAGCAAGATTACCTGGTGATCCTTCTCAGGATCCTCTGTCCTACCATGGGTGGACCACTTCCTTGGTAGATCCTTTCCGTGTGGAATGGTATCCCTTCTGACAAAGAAAAAGCGTCGTTTCCAGTTTGTATCGTTCTTGGTGGCTTTAAAAATGGGATGTTCTTCGCCGGGTTTTCGCTTAAACAGATATCGGTGGGATCCAAATGTCGTGAGATCATACATCTCTGCCAGTTCCGACATTCCTAAATCAATCCCTTCCTGCTCTATGATCCTTTCAAGGGTATATAAGACCCTCCAGATCATCGGCATAGCTTGGATGTAGGAGATGCCAGTAAGGGAGAAAAAGGATTGGGTAAAAGCTGGAAAAGGATAGGTGTATCCTATGGTGAACGGGGTAACAGGAAAGGCAACCCATGTCTCAGAAATGTAGTCGCTCAGAACAGTGGGATCGAAGGGTTTGAAAAAGGTGTTCGCCGGAAAGCAGTGCCGGATCTTATCTATTTGCGGATCCGAAAAGCAACACCTCTCATTCGCTGAGTCTTTGATGATCCCTTGACTCTTCAAGGGGCTATCCTTCTGGTGATCCTTGGCGGGGGAGGACCGGAGCATCATTCTTAACGTGATGTTGGTAAAGAAAGAAAAACAGAGTAAGAGAAGAAATAGGAAAAGAGATACCTGATTGATCTTCGGCTGAGAATTTAAAGGGAGTTTCTCTTGAATTTAAATGCAAATTGATCCTATCTCTAACTCCTATTTATAATGATGATTTGCAGGATTGTCACTTCAGTGACGTCAGGTTTGCAACGGCTAGTCCGTCTTCAACGACTAGTTATCCGTTAGTTTGTTGCGGATAAGATCAACAAAATACAACTCGTTTATTTACAATATTACTCCTTATATTTTGGGGGCAATTGTTAGGGGAGGATTTTTTAATGACCTGTTGTTATGGGTGAAATTCTGAACCCCTATATCCTGGAAAATATCTTGGTTTATATCTTGGTTATGTAGTATCTGTTTACATCCGGGATGCTGGTTCAGGATATTGGTAATATCCTGAATGGTATCCTCAGGATTACTAATGGATTATGTGCAGGTACGTGGGTTGGAAGCTGGCAACGTTCATAAGACTCATTCCGCGGAAGACTCGGTCCAAGTCGTACAAATGAAGACGTTGAAGCCGTATTACTCGGTCAATAACGTTCATAATGGAATATTCGAAGTACCCCATATTTGTAGGGATTATTGTTTGTAATTCATTACTATAAATAGGTGGGTATACCAGATCAAATAGGACATCACAATCACACTCGCTACACTCTAACACTTGCTCCCGAGCAATTCTTACTTTCATATGAAGGCATTGTAACACTTAGCGATCTGGTCTATATCCTGCACTGTATCCTGAAGTTTAAAGCAATAAGAAGAACAAGGTGTTATGGGTGAAATTCTGAACCTCTATATCCTGGAAAATATCTTGGTTTATATCTTGGTTATGTAGTATCTGTTTACATCCGGGATGCTGGTTCAGGATATTGGTAATATCCTGAATGGTATCCTCGGGATTACTAATGGATTATGTGCAGGTACGTGGGTTGGAAGCTGGCAACGTTCATAAGACTCATTCCGCGGAAGACTCGGTCCAAGTCGTTCAAATGAAGACGTTGAAGCCGTATTACTCGGTCAATAACGTTCATAATGGAATATTCGAAGTACCCCATATTTGTAGGGATTATTGTTTGTAATTCATTACTATAAATAGGTGGGTATACCAGATCAGATAGGACATCACAATCACACTCGCTACACTCTAACACTTGCTCTCGAGCAATTCTTACTTTCATACAAAGGCATTGTAACACTTAGCGATCTGGTCTATATCCTGCACTGTATCCTGAAGTTTAAAGCAATAAGAAGAACAAGGCAGCTGCGATTGTCAGCTCCCGAGGTTTTATGCCGGCGATCTAAATTGATCAAGGGCTTTCCTCGTACATCTCGTGTCATTTCCTTTACTTTTTGCTTGTTGTTTGCTCATTGTTTGATCGCAGATACAGCTCAATATCCTGAGCCGTATCCTGAATACTGATTTTCTAAATAACTCAGCAAGCATATTTTCTATACACTTTCCAGCACACTACCTCACTTTACTAATTTGATCACTAAATTGCTTCGGTAATTTTTGACCAAAACAATTTGGCGCCCACCGTGGGGCAAGTGGTGCTCTCTTTACTAAATTTTTTTGTCAAATCGCTAATCGGTTTTCTATTTTCGAAACTTTTTGCCACATTGTCCATAATGGCCTCAAGATCAAACATGAGTTCCTCTACTGTGTCTGCTGTGACTTCTGCTACTACCGGTTCGGTGCTTCCACCACCTCCTCCAAGGATGCCAGCCTCTACACAATCTCAAGATGTTATCCCTACTCGGAGTGTCCAGGGATCTGCTCCCGTTTTAGCTTCTAACGATGAAATTTTAACCTTATTTGGAAGTGTGCAGGAACAAATGAGGCAGCAACAGGAAACGAACCAAATGCTTTTAAGGGAAATACAACTCCTGAAGTCCGGCTCGAGCAGATCTACTGAGGATATTGTCACTCCACTACACCCCAGAAATTTGAACTTCAGTTCGGCTGTGTATACTGAGGATAACAGGGGGAATATTGTGCCCAGCCTTCCTCAGAATCGTACTCCTGAAATACCCTCCTCGGTCAGGATGTCGACCATAAGGAGCTCAGGATATGCTTCAGGATATGGGCAAAATCCTCCAACGGGTAACGTGTCAAATAATAATAATAATACTCATGCTACTAACAATAGTGGATCTTTGCAGGATACAGGTGTGACATCAGCACTTACTAGGGAACTTCAGAAGTTGAAGGACATGATATCAAGTTTACCCGGGGTGGTTCAGCCAATCCCGGAAGTGTCTCAAGACAGCCACAAGATATCTCGTTTTGCATATCCTATCTGTGATGCTGAGATCCCAAAGAGGTTCCAAACCCCCAACATGAAGCTTTACGACGGAACAACGGATCCTGAAGAGCATATTGCTAAGTATAGGGAAAGGATGGAGATTAACCCTATCCCTCCGGATCTCAAGGAAGCATGCTTGTGCAAGGGTTTTGGTTCAACCTTGACGGGATCAGCTTTGAAATGGCTCTTGAATGTTCCTCCACATTCGATTACATCTTTTGCTCACTTAGTAAATTTATTTAATAGTAAGTTTTCTTGTAGTAGAAGCTTTGAAAAATTAACAAGTGATCTCTACAGGATAACACAAGGGCCTCAGGAATCCCTTAGGGATTATGTGAACAAGTTCAGCCGGGAATCACTAGACATTCCTCATCTTGATGTTGCAACAGCTGTGCAAGCTTTCAAGATGGGGCTGCAAAAGGATTCTCAATTTTATCAAGACCTTGTAATGAACCCATGCAGGAACCTGGATGAAGCTCGGAACAGGGCCCTAAGATATATTCGGTTGGAGGATGACAGAAAGATGCAAGAAAGGATGAACTCATCCAACACTTATGAGTCAACTAACAGGAAGTCAGAATCCTCATTCAAGTCATATCGTCCTAAGCCATATGGCAGAAATGAGAACAAGAGAGTGAATGCTGTCGAAGATGAGGATCCTGAAGAGTATCCTGAATTATCTGAATATTGCTTTTCTGTTAACATTCCTGAATTGATGTATGCCATGCAGGGTCTAGGGGACAAGGCAAGATGGCCTCGAAAGAATCAACAAAAAGCAGATTGGAAAGACAAATCAAAATGGTGTGCTTTCCACGAAGATTTCGGACATATGACTGAGGATTGCATCGCTCTAAGGAAAGAAATAAGCTATCTTCTAAGCAAGGGATATTTGAAGGACCTCTTAGGGAGAAAGAAGAATAAGGGTCAGGATACTGAGAAGGATCCTGAGCGAGCAGCATCACCTCCCGCCGATGCCAAGATAATCAACTTCATTTCGGGAGGATCCGACATTTGTGGGACTTCGTATTCGGCAGCAAAGAGACATGCAAAAGAAGCTAAGGCCGAAAGGGGAGACAAACCTGTCAGGATGACTACACTCACAACTGACAAAGTGATCACATTTGATGCTGATGACAGGGATACTATCCAGGATCCTCACCATGATGCTCTGGTAATAACGTTATATGTGGCTAACCATTTTGTACGCAGGATATTGGTTGATAATGGCAGCTCCGTCAACATAATCAAACTAGAGACGCTTAAAAGAATGAATGTATCTCCAATGGATATCACTTCAAAGTCTACCGTGCTTGTTGGGTTCAGTGGAGAGGCTAGAAACACAGTGGGAGAGATAAAGTTGCCGGTGTACGTCGAAGGAGTCAACTCGATACAACGTTTCTGTGTGATGGACTCTCTATCCTGCTATAACATTATACTGGGAAGACCGTGGATTCACGATATGAAGGCCGTGCCATCAACATATCACCAATGCATCAAGATACCTACCCCTTGGGGAGTTGTTAAAGTTGATAGTGATCAGCAGGAGGCGAAAGAATGTTACTCATCCTCGATGAAATCCTCAACCAAACCTAGTGCAGCATAGCAATTAAAGACGCGGGCCCAGGATATCGTGGAGGATCCGGAGCAGGATGTGAAGAAAATTATCCTAGACCAGGATAATCCCGATATTTCGGTGCTCGTGGGAACCAATATCCCTCAGGATATTGAAGAACAATTAATTAACTTTTTAAAATGCAGGATGTCAACGTTTGCATGGAAGCATAAGGATATGACAGGCATATCCAAAGATATTATCACTCACAAGCTTGGAATTGATAAATCATTCAAGCCTGTGCAACAAAAAAGAAGGAAGTTTGCTCCTAAGCGGAATACGATTATTCAAGAGGAAGTTGAAAGATTGTTGAAGTCCAAAATGATTAGAGAAGTCAAGTTCCCAAGGTGGCTAGCAAACGTGGTTGTGGTACAAAAGAAAAACGGGAAATGGAGAGTCTGTGTAGATTACACAGACTTGAACAAAGCTTGTCCTAAAGACCCATTTCCTCTTCCCCACATTGATGCAATGGTAGATGCCACTGCTGGGCATGAAATGCTGACTTTCATGGATGCATCCTCAGGATTTCAACAGATCCAAATGGAGCCTTCTGACCAGGAGGATACTGCCTTCATGACACCAACAGGTATTTATTGCTATACAGCTATGCCTTTTGGTTTGAAAAATGCAGGTGCAACATACCAAAGATTGGTAAACATGATGTTCAAAGACAAACTGGGGGACACCATGGAGGTGTACATTGACGATATGGTGGTAAAGTCAAAGAAAGCTCAGGATCACCTCCAGGATATTAAAGGAGCGTTTGATATCCTGGATCAGTATAATATGAAGCTGAATCCTGCTAAGTGCCATTTTGGAGTAGGAGCAGGAAAATTCCTAGGATATATGGTGACCAAAAGAGGAATAGAAGCAAGCCCGGAGCAGATTAAAGCCATCTTGGATATTAAATCACCCTCAAATATGAAGGATGTTCAACGATTAACAGGGCGAGTGGCAGCATTGAATAGATTTATCTCAAGATCTTCAGAAAAATGCAAAGATTTTTATGATATCCTGAAGAAGAACAAAAAATTCGAGTGGGGTGAGAAGCATGAAGCAGCCCTACAGGATTTGAAACGATATCACTCAACCGCACCTCTGTTGATGAAACCTGAAAATGGTGAACCACTATCCCTGTACCTTGCTGTATCAGGGAATGCTGTAAGTGCCGTTCTTATAAAAGACCATGAAGGTCAGCAATATCCTGTTTATTATGTTAGTAAAAGTTTGTTAGATGCTGAAACTAGGTACTCTCATTTAGAAAAATTGATATTAGCTCTAGTCATGGCATCGACAAAACTTAGACACTACTTTGAGACACATAGGATACACGTAAAGACAAACTATCCTGTCAAAAATGTACTTAGGAAACCGGAAATGTCGGGTAGAATGGCTAAATGGTCAGTAAAGTTAAGTGCCTATGATTTAGTATATGAACCTAGGAATGCCATAAAGTCTCAGGCTTTAGCTGACTTTGTGGCTGATTTTAGTAGTGACATTCAGGATGAGGTAGACCTAGAAGTTCAACAGCTAGGAGAATCCTCAGGATCCTGGACATTATATACTGATGGTGCATCTAATATAAGAGGAGTAGGATTAGGAATACTACTAAAATCGCCACAGGGGGACATATTACCCCAGGCTATTAGGTGTGAATTTCCTGCTACCAATAATGAAGAAGAATATGAGGCTTTAATTGCAGGATTAGAATTGGCTAAGAGCATGAATATCAAAAATTTACAAGTATATGTTGATTCTTTGTTAATTACTAACCATTTTAATGGATCCTATGCAGTTAAGGGTGAGAAGTTAATAGAATATCTTGATATTCTCAAAAAATTAGCAGGATATTTCGATGTTTTTACACTTGAACAGGTACCAAGGGAGGATAATGCTGAAGCTGATGCCTTAGCAAATTTGGGATCATCAATCAGGATACCTGAAGGGACCCAAATACCAATATTACATGTCTTATATCCTGCAACGAATCCTCAGGATAAAGAAGTAGCGGGTATTCAGGATCCTGAAGTGGAATATCCTAAACAGGATCCTAAATCTTGGACGGCTCCAATTATGAGATATCTCAAAGAAGGACACATCCCCGGAAATGAAAATCCTAAGGCATTTAGGATGAAGGTATCACGATTCACTATTATAAATAATGTTTTATACAAGAAATCTCTTGCAGGACCGTATTTGAGGTGCTTGGAGGATCCTGAAGCCAAAGAAGTACTTCAGGATATACATGAAGGGGATTGTGGTAATCACACCGGGGGCAGATCATTGTTCTCGAAAGTATTAAGGACAGGATATTATTGGCCAACGATGAGGAAAGATGCTGCAGAATATGCTCGAAGATGTGATGCATGTCAAAGACATAGTAACATACTACATCAACCAGCTGAACCATTATATCCTGTAGTTTCCCCTTGGCCATTCATGAAGTGGGGGATGGATATAGTAGGGAAGTTACCAAAAGCTCCGGGAGGAAAAGTTTTTATGTTAGCTATGACAGATTATTTCTCCAAGTGGGTTGAGGCTGAAGCATTTGTCCAAGTAAGAGACCAAGAAGTAGTATCCTTCATAAAGAGGAATATCCTGACTAGGTTTGGAGTACCAGCTGAGATCATTTGTGATAATGGGTCCCAGTTTATAAGCAAAAGGACTACTGACTTTTGCAAAAGTTGGGGAATCAAAATGATCACATCTACTCCAGTACATCCTCAAGCGAATGGACAAGCTGAATCTTCAAACAAGATAATAGTCAATAACTTAAAGAAGAGACTTGGGGCGAAAAAAGGAAGATGGGCGGAAGAGTTACCCTTTGTTTTGTGGGCTGATAGGACAACGGTAAAGAATGCAACCGGCCAAACCCCGTTTTCCTTGGTATTTGGAGCGGAGGCGATGATTCCAACAGAAATGACGATACCTACCCAAGATCCATGCTGCAGGATCCTGAACAGAATCCTGAAGTCTTGTGTCAGGATTTGGATACTATAGACGAAAAAAGAGATGCAGCAAGGCTAAGGATAGCAGCATATCAACAAAGAATATCCAGAGCATATAATAAAAACATAAGGACTAGAAGATTTCGAGTTGGTGATTGGGTGCTAAGAAAGGCTTTTCAAAATACCACTAATCCTGCCGATGGCAAGCTAGCTCCGAAATGGGAAGGACCTTATGAAGTCGAGTCAGAAGCAGGGAAAGGAGCATATCGACTCAGGAATGTGGAAGGGGATATGCTACCAAGATCCTGGAATGCAATACATTTGAAGCTCTAATTCAAGTAAGAGTAGAATTTATTTTGTATCTCGGAATGGTATGTATTCTATTCTTAAATATATTTTGTTTATTGTCTTGAACCCAATACTGACTTAAGCATCGGAGGGGTGTTAGCCAAGCTAACACCCACCTTAGTTTACAATTGTTTTGCAGGTTATGTTTCAGGATATAGCTCCAGGATATATACTCAGGATAAGACGAAAGATCAGAGGATTGGCCCCCTCTCTCACGTTTAAGGGATCCTGGTCGCTTCAAAGGTTTAAAGGTATTCACCTTTCTTTCGAATTGGGTTTAAACACCTCGCCTAGAGCGCAAGTTATCTAGGTATAGTTCAAGGTAGCGGGACCAGTTCATGTAAAAGTGGCTGACAATTTCGTTACTATTGGCTATATCCTGGATCCTAAAGGTATATGAGGATTGATCACCCTCTCTCACGAAAGAGTATTTTCATACTCTCAAAGGTTTAAAGGTTTTCACCTATCTAAGGATTGGAGTTTATACACTCTCGCCTGTAGCGCATGAAATTTAGGGTTTATCCCCAGATATCAGGGTTTATCCCCAGGGTATTAAGGGTTTATCTCAAGTATGCTAAAGATTCATTTCAGGATATCAGGGGTTTTTCCCCAGGGTATGCGGAATTTACTTAAAGACAAGGTATGAATGCATTTGTGTTTCTGTGTCGAACACAGGGGACATACATTATACTGTTCAAAGAATGGATCCAAGTTCACAAGTATGCACTGGGGACAAAACTTATAATGGAGGATTAGAATTGGTTCTGTAAGAATCTCTGGTATGATCTCTCCTTTTTATTTGCATAATTTGTAGGTTATATTTTAATATCCTTATCAAGATATCTTTCAGGATACCTTTCAGGATACATCTATAATATATATTCCTAAAAGTGTACAAACCAAACAATTTTTACAACTACAATTTTCATAGCAATGACAACAATAATAAGGTCAAAAGAGGAGTTATATTATTAACATACCAAAAGATGTGCTCTTAGTTTCACCTCAAAACAAGGCCCATCCACTAAGAGCACTAATAGTTCATTACCATATTTACCCAACAGTTGAAGGCTTCATCTCAAACCGAAACCCATCCACCTTCAACTGTTGTATTGTTCAAAAAGCATGCAGGAAAAGTAAATTGTTCAGGTGCGGAAAAGTAAAATGCAGAAAAGTAAATTGTTTAATGGACTACAAACCAACATTCAAATTCAAAAAGGTGGGCTCTGGCCTTGGCACGTATATCCGTCATCGCCCACCTAAGTGCCCTCACACAGCGGCATCTCCTCCAACCTTCTCAGGCTTCTCCGCTCCAGCATCCTGCGCAGCATCCTGACCTATGTCCATCCCAGCATCAGCTCCAGCATCCTTCTTGTCTCCAGCTTGGACCACCACCTCTGCTGACTTAGAAGACTCACCGGCTTCAGCAGGAAGTGGCACAGCTTTGCCTCCGAGCTCCTTTAACTTGGCCACCCAGGATTCAACTGGCAAAGATGGACAAACAAGGCCCGTCTCCTTGGCCTCGTAAGCCATCTTGATGCGTGCTTGCAGCAGGGAGACGATAGCAGAAGCCTTGATTCCCTCCCGGAAGTTGATCAAGGCCTGATCATGATCCATTTGAACGGTGGCAAGTTTGACCTCAGCGTCTTGGGTGACCTTTTTCAGCAAGCTTTCGTAGTGCCGGCTCTTCGCTTCAGCAATGGCACCTTGGTCAGCAACGGTGCTCTCGAGCTGTTTGATCCTGGCTTCATGAAGTGCCACAGTACCACAAGCGTCATTATACAAGTGGAGCAAATGCTGGAGGCCCTGCACATCAATTACAGGTATAAAGTTAGAATGTATGTTAACCAAGATATCCTACCAGGATATCCTGTTAGGATATACGTGCAGGATATATGTGCAGGATATACATGAAGGATATGCGTCAGGATATTACCTTGTTAAGGAAGGATGTCATTGGCTCCAAGGAATCGGAGAAGCTGAGTTCGTCATAGGAGAACCCTTCTGAGCCCGGAGCACTGACTTCAAGACCCTTCCTCTTTTTCGCTGTGGATGCACGGGTTCTTGGATTGGCCTTGGGAGCCGGGAGTGGTTTGGAGCTAGTAGCAGCAGGAGTCTCCTTCTTGACTGTGGCTGGAGTTGGATAGCTGTCGAGTTCATCAAGGTCTAGATAGACTGGGACTTTGCTGGAATCTGCACACAGGGAGTAAATTTCTAAATCTCTCATAAGAATAGCAAATAAAAAAAACATATCTATGCAGGATATCTTGCAGGATTCTTACCAGACATGTTTGCGCTTGAAAGAGGGCTTGGAGTTGGTGGAGACGGATTAAAACTTCTCTCTGTTTCTGGAAGCAGTCTGATAGCGTCTATCCTTTTTTGAGAATCAGCAAGGGGAGGTGCGATCTTTCTGAAATCAGCTGCATACAAAAACAGGAGAAATAAAATTCATTAGCTGAGGATATGAGACAGGATAAGAGACAGGATCATTCTTAAACCCTAAGTCCTACCCTTTCTTAACCATCTCATCGGATAATCCGTTCCACCAGGGATTGAATCCCTTTTTACGAAGAAAAACTTGGATTGCCAACCATCCTCGTTCTTGGTGGCACGAAGTATCAATGGATCACCGGAAGTAGAATAAAATAGGAATCTAGATGTGCCATGGCATCTAAGCTTGTAGGCTAAAGGGAGATCATGGACAGAAAGGTCAGGTATGTGGTTTCTCTTGATTTGGTCAAGGACAGACAAAACGCGCCAGAGCATTGGCATGGTTTGACTGAAAGAAATTTTGGTGATGTTAAAAAACTCGGTGATGAAGTCCGGAAAGGGGAATCGTAGCCCTGAGGTAAAGGGGAAAGCATTGAAGCAAATCCACTCGTTGGAAACCATATCTGACCGGATTTCCCTATCAAAGGGTCGGAATATGGTTCCATCCGGAAAGATACCGGAGGATTTCAAAGCCGACAGATGAGCACTATCAAAGGTGCATGTTTCATTCTCCGGATCTTGGAGAAGATTCTGTTGGATGAAGGCATTGTAACACTTTGCGATCTGGTCTATATCCTGCACTGTATCCTGAAGTTTAAAGCAATAAGAAGAACAAGCTGTTATGGGTGAAATTCTGAACCTCTATATCCTGGAAAATATCTTGGTTTATATCTTGGTTGTGTAGTATCTGTTTACATCCGGGATGCTGGTTCAGGATATTGGTAATATCCTGAATGGTATCCTCGGGATTACTAATGGATTATGTGCAGGTACGTGGGTTGGAAGCTGGCAACGTTCATAAGACTCATTCCGCGGAAGACTCGGTCCAAGTCGTTCAAATGAAGACGTTGAAGCCGTATTACTCGGTCAATAACGTTCATAATGGAATATTCGAAGTACCCCATATTTGTAGGGATTATTGTTTGTAATTCATTACTATAAATAGGTGGGTATACCAGATCAGATAGGACATCACAATCACACTCGCTACACTCTAACACTTGCTCTCGAGCAATTCTTACTTTCATACAAAGGCATTGTAACACTTAGCGATCTGGTCTATATCCTGCACTGTATCCTGAAGTTTAAAGCAATAAGAAGAACAAGGCAGCTGCGATTGTCAGCTCCCGAGGTTTTATGCCGGCGATCTAAATTGATCAAGGGCTTTCCTCGTACATCTCGTGTCATTTCCTTTACTTTTTGCTTGTTGTTTGCTCATTGTTTGATCGCAGATACAGCTCAATATCCTGAGCCGTATCCTGAATACTGATTTTCTAAATAACTCAGCAAGCATATTTTCTATACACTTTCCAGCACACTACCTCACTTTACTAATTTGATCACTAAATTGCTTCGGTAATTTTTTACCAAAACACAAGGCAGCTGCGATTGTCAGCTCCCGAGGTTTTATGCCGGCGATCTAGATTGATCAAGGGCTTTCCTCGTACATCTCGTGTCATTTCCTTTACTTTTTGCTCATTGTTTGCTCATTGTTTGATCGCAGATACAGCTCAATATCCTGAGCCGTATCCTGAATACTGATTTTCTAAATAACTCAACAAGCATATTTTCTATACACTTTCTAGCACACTATCTCACATTACTAATTTGATCACTAAATTGCTTCGGTAATTTTTTACCAAAACAATTTGGCTCCCACCGTGGGGCAAGTGGTGCTCTCTTTACTAAAATTTTTTGTCAAATCGCTAATCGGTTTTCTATTTTCAAAACTTTTTGCCACATTGTCCATAATGGCCTCAAGATCAAACATGAGTTCCTCTACTGTGTCTGCTATGACTTCTGCTACTACCGGTCCGGTGCTTCCACCACCTCCTCCAAGGATGCCAGCCTCTACACGACCTCAGGATATTATCCCTACCCGCAGTGTTCAGGAATCTGCTCCTGTTTTAGCTTCTAACGATGAAATTTTAACCTTATTTGGAAGTGTGCAGGAACAAATGAGGCAGCAACAGGAAACAAACCAAATGCTTTTAAGGGAAATACAACTCCTGAAGTCCGGCTCGAGCAGATCTGCTGAGGATATTGTCACTCCATTACACCCCAGAACGTTGAACTTCAGTTCAGCTGTGTATACTGAGGATAACATGGGGAATATTGTGCCCAACCTTCCTCAGAATCATACTCCTGAAATACCCTCCTCGGTCAGGATGTCGACCATAAGGAGCTCAGGATATGCTTCAGGATATGGGCAAAATCCTCCAATGGGTAACGTGCCAAATAATAATAATACTCATACTACTAACAATAGTGGATCTTTGCAGGATACAGGTGTGACATCAGCACTTACCAGGGAACTTCAGAAGTTGAAGGACATGATATCAAGTGTACCCGGGGTGGTCCAGCCGATCCCGGAAGTGTCTCAAGACAGTCACAAGATATCTCGTTTTGCATATCATATCTGTGATGCTGAGATCCCAAAGAGGTTCCAAACCCCCAACATGAAGCTTTATGACGGAACAACGGATCCTGAGGAGCATATTGCTCAGTATAGGGAAAGGATGGAGATTAACCCTATCCCTCCGGATCTCAAGGAAGCATTCTTGTGCAAGGGTTTTAGTTCAACCTTGACAGGATCAGCCCTGAAATGGCTCTTGAATGTTCCTCCACATTCGATTACATCTTTTGCTCACTTAGTAAATTTATTTAATTGTCAGTTTTCTTGTAGTAGAAGCTTTGAAAAATTAACAAGTGATCTCTACAGGATAACACAGGGGCCTCAGGAATCCCTTAGGGATTATGTGAACAAGTTCAGCCGGGAATCACTAGACATTCCTCATCTTGATGTTGCAACAGCTGTGCAAGCTTTCAAGATGGGGCTGCAAAAAGATTCTCAATTTTATCAAGACCTTGTAATGAACCCATGCAGGAACTTGGATGAAGCTCGGAACAGGGCCCTAAGATATATTCGGTTGGAGGATGACAGAAAGATGCAAGAAAGGATGAACTCATCTAACACTTATGAGTCAACTAACAGGAAGTCAGAATCCTCATTCAAGTCATATCGGCCTAAGCCATATGGTAGAAATGAAAACAAGAGAGTGAATGCTGTCGAAGATGAGGATCCTGAAGAGTATCCTGAATTATCTAAATATTGCTTTTCTGTTAACATTCCTGAATTGATGTATGCCATGCAGGGTCTAGGGGACAAGGCTAGATGGCCTCGAAAGAATCAACAAAAAGCCGATTGGAAAGACAAATCAAAATGGTGTGCTTTCCACAAAGATTTCGGACATATGACTGAGGATTGCATCGCTCTAAGGAAAGAAATAAGCTATCTTCTAAGCAAGGGATATTTGAAAGATCTCTTAGGAAGAAAGAAGAATAAGGGTCAGGATACTGAGAAGGATCCTGAGCGAGCAGCATCACCTCCCGCGGATGCCAAGATAATCAACTTCATTTCGGGAGGATCCGACATTTGTGGGACTTCGTATTCGGCAGCAAAGAGGCATGCAAAAGAAGCTAAGGCCGAAAGGGGAGATAAACCTGTCAGGATGACTACACTCACAACTGACAAAGTGATCACATTTGATGCTGATGACAGGGATACTGTCCAGGATCCTCACCATGATGCTCTGGTAATAACGTTATATGTGGCTAACCATTTTGTACGCAGGATATTGGTTGATAATGGCAGCTCCGTCAACATAATCCAACTAGAGACGCTGAAAAGAATGAATGTATCTCCAATGGATATCACTTCAAAGTCTACCGTGCTTGTTGGGTTCAGCGGAGAGCTAGAAACACAGTGGGAGAGATAAAGTTGCCAGTATACGTTGTAGGAGTCAACTCGATACAACGTTTCTGTGTGATGGATTCTCTATCCTGCTATAACATCATACTGGGAAGACCGTGGATTCACGATATGAAGGCTGTGCCATCAACATATCACCAATGCATCAAGATACCTACCCCTTGGGGAGTTGTCAAAGTTGATAGTGATCAGCAGGAGGCGAAAGAATGCTACTCATCCTCGATGAAATCCTCAACCAAACCTAGTGCAGCATAGCAATTAAAGACGCGGGCCCAGGATATCGTGGAAGATTCGGAGCAGGATGTGAAGAAAATTATCCTAGACCAGGATAATCCCGATATTTCGGTGCTCGTGGGAACCAATATCCCTCAGGATATTGAAGAGCAATTAATTAACTTTTTAAAATGCAGGATGTCAACGTTTGCATGGAAGCATGAGGATATGACCGGCATATCCAAAGATATTATCACTCACAAGCTTGGAATTGATAAATCATTCAAGCCTGTGCAACAAAAAAGAAGGAAGTTTGCTCCTGAGCGTAATATGATTATTCAAGAGGAAGTTGAGAGATTATTGAAGTCCAGGATGATCAGAGAGGTTAAGTTCCCAAGGTGGCTAGCAAACGTGGTTGTGGTACAGAAGAAAAACGGGAAATGGAGAGTGTGTGTAGATTACACAGACTTGAACAAAGCTTGTCCTAAAGACCCATTTCCTCTTCCCCACATTGATGCAATGGTAGATGCCACTGCCGGGCATGAAATGCTGACTTTCATGGACGCATCCTCAGGATTTCAACAGATCCAAATGGAGCCTTCTGACCAGGAGGATACTGCCTTCATGACACCAACAGGTATTTATTGTTATACAGCTATGCCTTTTGGTTTGAAAAATGCAGGTGCAACATACCAAAGATTGGTAAACATGATGTTCAAAGACAAACTGGGGGACACCATGGAGGTGTACATCGACGATATGGTGGTAAAGTCAAAGAAAGCTCAGGATCACCTCCAGGATATTAAAGGAGCGTTTGATATCCTGGATCAGTATAACATGAAGCTGAATCCTGCTAAGTGCCATTTTGGAGTAGGAGCAGGAAAATTCCTAGGATATATGGTGACCAAAAGAGGAATAGAAGCAAGCCCGGAGCAGATTAAAGCCATCTTGGATATTAAATCACCCTCAAATATGAAGGATGTTCAACGATTAACAGGGCGAGTGGCAGCATTGAATAGATTTATCTCAAGATCTTCAGAAAAATGCAAAGATTTTTATGATATCCTGAAGAAGAACAAAAAATTCGAGTGGGGTGAGAAGCATGAAGCAGCCCTACAGGATTTGAAATGATATCTCTCAACCGCACCTCAGCAATATCCTGTTTATTATGTTAGTAAAAGTTTGTTAGATGCTGAAACTAGGTACTCTCATTTAGAAAAATTAATACTAGCATTAGATATGGCATCAACAAAACTTAGACACTACTTTGAGACACATAGGATACACGTTAAAACAAATTATCCTGTCAACAATGTACTTAGGAAACCGGAAATGTCGGGTAGAATGGCTAAGTGGTCAGTAAAGTTAAGTGCCTATAATTTAGTATATGAACCTAGGAATGCCATAAAGTCTCAGGCTTTAGCTGACTTTGTGGCTGATTTTAGTAGTGACATTCAGGATGAGGTAGACCTAGAAGTTCAACAGTTAGGAGAATCCTCAGGATCCTGGACATTATATACTGATGGTGCATCTAATATAAGAGGAGTAGGATTAGGAATACTACTAAAATCGCCACAAGGGGACATATTACCCCAGGCTATTAGGTGTAAATTTCCTGCTACCAATAATGAAGCAGAATATGAGCCTTTAATCGCAGGATTAGAGTTGGCTAAGAGCATGGGTATCAAAAATTTACAAGTATATGTTGATTCTTTGTTAATTACTAACCATTTTAATGGATCCTATGCAGTTAAGGTTGAGAAATTAATAGAATATCTTGATATTATCAAAAAATTAGCAGGATATTTCGATGTTTTTACACTTGAACAGGTACCCAGAGAGGATAATGCTGAAGCGGATGCCTTAGCAAATCTGGGATCATCAATCAGGATACCAGAAGGGACCCAAATACCAGTATTACATGTCTTATATCCTGCAACTAATCCTCAGGATAAAGAAGTAGCGGGTATTCAGGATCCTGGGGCGAAATATCCTAAAGAGGATCCTAAATCCTGGACGGCTCCAATTGTGAAATATCTCAAAGAAGGATACATCCCCGGAAGTGAAAATCCTAAGGCGTTTAGGATGAAGGTATCACGATTCACTATTATAAATGACGTTTTATACAAGAAATCTCTTGCAGGACCGTATTTAAGATGCTTGGAGGATCCTGAAGCCAAGGAAGTACTTCAGGATATACATGAAGGGGATTGTGGTAATCACACCGGGGGCAGATCATTGTTCTCGAAAGTATTAAGGACAGGATATTATTGGCCGACGATGAGGAAAGATGCTGCAAAATATGCTCAAAGATGTGATGCATGTCAAAGACATAGTAACATACTACATCAACTAGCTGAACCATTATATCCTGTAGTTTCCCCTTGGCCATTCATGAAGTGGGGGATGGATATAGTAGGGAAGTTACCAAAAGCTCCGGGAGGAAAAGTCTTTATGTTAGCTATGACAGATTATTTCTCCAAGTGGGTTGAGGCTGAAGCATTTGTCCAAGTTAGAGACCAAGAAGTAGTATCCTTCATAAAGAGGAATATCCTGACTAGGTTTGGAGTACCAGCTGAGATCATTTGTGATAATGGGTCCCAATTTATAAGCAAAAGGACTACTGACTTTTGCAAAAGTTGGGGAATTAAAATGATCACATCTACTCCAGTACATCCTCAAGCGAATGGACAGGCTGAATCTTCAAACAAGATAATAGTCAATAACTTAAAGAAGAGACTTGGGGCTAAAAAAGGAAGATGGGCCGAAGAGTTACCCTTTGTTTTGTGGGCTGATAGGACAATGGTAAAGAATGCAACCGGCCAAACCCCGTTTTCCTTGGTATTTGGAGCGGAGGCGATGATTCCAACAGAAATGACGATACCTACTGCAAGATCTATGCTGCAGGATCCTGAACAGAATCCTGAAGTCTTATGTCAGGATTTGGATACTATAGACGAAAAAAGAGATGCAGCAAGGCTAAGGATAGCAGCATATCAGCAAAGAATATCCAGAGCATATAATAAGAACATAAGGACTAGAAGATTTCGAGTTGGTGATTGGGTGCTAAGAAAGGCTTTTCAAAATACCACTAATCCTGCCGATGGCAAGCTAGCTCCGAAATGGGAAGGACCTTATGAAGTCGAGTCAGAAGCAGGGAAAGGAGCATATCGACTCAGGAATCTGGAAGGGGATATGCTACCAAGATCCTGGAATGCAATACATTTGAAGCTCTATTTCAAGTAAGAGTAGAATTTATTTTCTATCTCGGAATGGTATGTATTCTGTCTTTAAATATATTTGTTTTTTGAACCCAATACTGACTTAAGCATCGGAGGGGTGTTAGCCAAGCTAACACCCACCTTAGTTTACAATTGTTTTGCAGGATATGTTCCAGGATATATGCTCAGGATAAGTCGAAAGATTAGAGGATTGGCCCCCTCTCTCACGTTTAAGGGATCCTGGTCCCTTCAAAGGTTTAAAGGTATTCACCTTTCTTTCGAATTGGGTTTAAACACCTCGCCTGGAGCGTAAGTTATCTAGGTATAGTTCAAGGTAGCGGGACCAGTTCATGTAAAAGTGGCTGACAATTTCGTTACTATTGGCTATATCCTGGATCCTAAAGGTATATGAGGATTGATCACCCTCTCTCACGAAAGAGTATTTTCATACTCTCAAAGGTTTAAAGGTTTTCACCTTTCTAAGAATTGGAGTTTGTACACTCTCGCCTGTAGCGCATGAAATTTAGGGTTTATCCCCAGGGTATTAAGGGTCTATCCCAAGTATGCTAAAGATTCATTTCAGGATATCAGGGGTTTTGCCCCAGGGTATGCGGAATTTACTTAAGGCAAGATATAAATGCATTTGCGTTTCTGTGTCAAACACAGGGGACATACATTATACTGTTCAAAGAATGGATCCAAGTTCACAAGTATGCACTGGGGACAAAACTTATAATGGAGGATTAAAATTGGTTCTGTAAGAATCTCTGGTATGATCTCTCCTTTTTATTTGGACAATTTATAGGTGATATTTTAATATCCTTATCAAGATATCTTTCAGGATACCTTTCAGGATACATCTATAATATATATTTCTAAAAGTGTACAAACCAAACAATTTTTACAATACGATTTTCATAGCAATGACAACAGTAATAAGGTCAAAAGAGAAGTTATATTATTAACATACCAAAAGATGTGCTCTTAGTTTCACCTCAAAACAAGGCCCATCCACTAAGAGCACTAATAGTTCATTACCATATTTACCCAACAGTTGAAGGCTTCATCTCAAACCGAGACCCATCCACCTTCAACTGTTGTATTGTTCAAAAAGCATGCAGGAAATGTAAATTGTTCAGATGCGGGAAAGTAAAGTGCAGAAAAGTAAATTGTTTATGGGACTACAAACCAACATTCAAATTCAAAAAGGTGGGCTCTGGCCTTGGCACGTATATCCGTCATCGCCCACCTAAATGCTCTCACACAGCGGCATCTCCTCCAACCTTCTCAGACTTCTCCGCACCAGCATCCTGACCAGCATCCTGCGCAGCATCCTGACCTATGTCCATCCCAGCATCAGCTCCAGCATCCTTCTTGTCTTCGGCCTGGACCACCACCTCTGCTGACTTAGAAGACTCACCGGCTTCAGCAGGAAACGGCACAGCTTTGCCTCCGAGCTCCTTTAACTTGGCCACCCAGGATTCAACTGGCCAAGATGGACAAACAAGGCCCGTCTCCTTGGCCTCGTAGGCCATCTTGATGCGTGCTTGTAACAGGGAGACGATAGCAGAAGCCTTGCTTCCCTCCCGGAAATTGATCAAGGACTGATCATGATCCATTTGAACGGCGGCAAGCTTGACCTCAGCGTCTTGGGTGACCTTCAGCAGGCTTTCGTAGTGCCGAGTCTTTGCTTCAGCAATGGCACCTTGGTCAGCAACGGTGCTTTCGAGCTGTTTGATCCTGGCTTCATGGAGTGCCACGGTACCGCAAGCGTCATTGTACAAGTGGAGCAAATGATAGAGGCCCTGCACGTCAATTACAGGTATAAAATTAGAATATATGTTGACCAAGATATCCTACCAGGATATCCTGTTAGGGTATACGTGCAGGATATATGTGCAGGATATACATGAAGGATATGCGTCAGAATATTACCTTGTTAAGGAAGGATGTCATTAGCTCTAAGGAATCGGAGAAGCTGAGTTCGTCATAGGAGAACCCTTCTGAGCCTGGAGCACTGACTTCAAGACCCTTCCACTTTTTCGCTGTGGAAGCACGGGTTCTTGGATTGGTCTTGGGAGCCGGGAGTGGTTTGGAGCTAGTAGCAGCAGGAGTCTCCTTCTTGACTGTGGCTGGAGTTGGATAGCTGTCAAGTTCATCAAGGTCTAGATAGACTGGGACTTTGCTGGAATCTGCACACAGGGAGTAAATTTCTAAATCTCTCCTAAGAATAGCAAATAAAAAACATATGTGTGCAGGATATCTTGCAGGGTTCTTACCAGACATGTTTGCGCTTGAAAGAGGGCTTGGAGTTGGTGGAGACGGATTAAAACTTCTCTCTGTTTCTGAAAGCAGTCTGATGGCGTCTATCCTTTTTTGAGAATCAGCAAGGGGAGGTGCGATCTTTCTGAAATCAGCTGCATACAAAAACAGAAGAAATAAAATTCATTAGCTGAGGATATGAGACAGGATAAGAGACAGGATCATTCTTAAACCCTAAGTCCTACCCTTTCTTAACCATCTCATCGGATAATCCGTTCCACCAGGGATTGAATCCCTTTTTACGAAGAAAAACTTGGATTGCCAACCATCCTCGTTCCTGGTGGCACGAAGTATCAATGGATCACCGGAAGTAGAATAAAATAGGAATCTAGATGAGCCATGGCATCTAAGCTTGTAGGCTAAAGGGGAGATCATGGACAGAAAGGTCAGGTATGTGGTTTCTCTTGATTTGGTCAAGAACAGACAAAACACGCCAGAGCATTGGCATGGTTTGGCTGAAAGAAATTTTGGTGATATTAAAAAACTCGGTGATGAAGTCCGGAAAGGGGAATCGTAACCCTAAGGTAAAGGGGAAAGCATTGAAACAAATCCACTCGTTGGAAACCATATCTGACCGGATTTCTCTATCAAAGGGTCGGAATATAGTTCCTTCCGGAAAGATACCGGAGGATTTCAAAGCCGACAAATGAGCACTGTCAAAGGTGCATGTTTCGTTCTCCGGTTCTTGGAGAAGATTCTGTTGGATGAATGTGGGAGCCGAGTCGCCTGAACTGGACCTCGTTTGCCTTGGCATTTGGTCGCCTGAATTCTCGCCGGAGAAAGTTAAAAGATGAATATGAAGATGAGGGAGAGAATATTACCTTTTTCTTGTCGATTGTGGTTAAAAAAGAAGATGAGGATGAGAAGATATAGGGCATGATGAGTCAATATAGGCCGGGTGGTTGAAAGCTGTCACATCAATGGTCTTATCTCTTAATTACCTCGGCCACCGTGAAAAATGTAACCGTTAGTGCAGGATATCAAACGGTAACATTTTTGGGGACAATTGTTATGGGTGAAATTCTGAACCCCTATATCCTGGAAAATATCTTGGTTTATATCTTGGTTATGTAGTATCTGTTTACATCCGGGATGCTGGTTCAGGATATTGGTAATATCCTGAATGGTATCCTCAGGATTACTAAAGGATTATGTGCAAGTACGTGGGTTGGAAGCTGGCAACGTTCATAAGACTCATTCCGCGGAAGACTCGGTCCAAGTCGTTCAAATGAAGATGTTGAAGCCGTATTACTCGGTCAATAACGTTCATAATGGAATATTCGAAGTACCCCATATTTGTAGGGATTATTGTTTATAATTCATTACTATAAATAGGTGGGTATACCAGATCAAATAGGACATCACAATCACATTCGCTACACTCTAACACTTGCTCCCGAGCAATTCTTACTTTCATATGAAGGAATTGTAACACTTAGCGATCTGGTCTATATCCTGCACTGTATCCTGAAGTTTAAAGCAATAAGAAGAACAAGGCAGCTGCGATTGTCAGCTCCCGAGGTTTTATGCCGGCGATCTAGATTGATCAAGGGCTTTCCTCTTACATCTCGTGTCATTTCCTTTACTTTTTGCTCATTGTTTGCTCATTGTTTGATCGAAGATACAGCTCAATATCCTGAGCCGTATCCTGAATACTGATTTTCTAAATAACTCAACAAGCATATTTTCTATACACTTTCTAGCACACTACCTCACATTACTAATTTGATCACTAAATTGCTTCGGTAATTTTTGACCAAAACACCTGTGATCCTCAATTATTATCCTGTTTGGTGATCCTTACTTCTGTGTCAATTAGTGATCCTCAGAAGTGCTTCAGGATCAGGATCATGGATCATCCTAAGGATCCTTATACTAATGATTGTCTGCTATGATTTCGGTATTGTTTTGCAGGAGTACTAGCTTGGACTTAGTCTTGGTAACGTTCCTGGAGAATATTCCACGTTTATTCCGCACGTGCTTGACCATGGTGAACGTTATGGAGATCGTGGGGAGAAGGCATGAATTGCAGATAGTTAGTTATTTAGATATTTTACTAAATTTAAAAGGGGTAGCGAGCTAATTAGGCAACACTTGGCTATTTTTTGACTACACACACTCGTACAACTGCACTCACCAGCTCTCGGCAAAACACTTAGCATTTTTCATACATTTCTACACGATACACTATAGTGATCCTTGTACTTAGCTCGCTATCATCCGAAGTTGTAAAAGGATTATTGTTTAATTTGAGTTGGTGATCGGTAGTTTCCATCACCCGAGGTTTTTTATGCCGGAGATCATACACTGATCAAGGGCTTTTTCCTCGTATAAATCTTTGTGTCCCCTGTGCAATTCATTTCATAGTGATCCTCATTGTTGTTTACCAATTCAAGCATCATACCCCGTAATAGAGAGTTTGGTTGCATCATCCTCGTCTGATTTTTGACCAAAACAGGCATACAAGGCCTGTCTCCTTGGCCTCGTAGGCCATCTTGATGCGAGCTTGTAGCAGGGAGAGGATAGCAGAGGCTTTGATTCCTTCCCGGAAAGAAACCATGGCCTATTCGTGATCCATTTGAACAGTGGCAAGTTTGAGCTCAACATCTTGGGTGACCTTCTTCAGCATGCCCTCATAGTGCCGGCTCTTTGCTTCAGCACTGGCACCTTGGTCGGCAACGGTACTTTCGAGCTGTTTAATCCTGGCTTCATTGAGTGCAGCAGTACCACAGGCATCGTTATACAGGTGGAGCAAATGCTGGAGGCCCTGCACATCAAATTCAGGTATGAGTCAGAATATATTAACCAGGATATCCTGTCAGGATATCCTATCAGGATATATGTGCAGGATATGTAGCAGGATATTACCTTGTTGAGGAAGGATGTCATTGGCTCTAAGGAGTCAGAAAAGCTGAGTTCATCGTAGGAGAACCCTTCTGGACCTGGAGCACTGACTTCAGGAGCTTTCCTCTTTTTTGCTGTGGAAGCACGAGTCCTCGGATCCTTAGGAGCCGGGAGCGGCTTGGAGCTGGTGGCAGCAGGGGTTTCTTTCTTGACCGTGACTGGAGTAGGGTAGCTGTCAAGTTCATCAAGGTCTAGGTAGACTGGAACCTTGCTGGAGTCTGCATACAGGGAGTAAAATTTCTCCTAAGTATATCAAATAAAGACATGTATGTACAAGATATTTTGCAGGATCCATACCAGACATGTTTTCACTAGAAAGAGGACTTGGAGATGGTGGAGACGGGTTGAAACTTCTTTCAGCCTCTGGAAGGAGTCTGATGGCGTCAATCCTTTTTTGTGAATCAACAAGGGGAGGTGCAATCTTCCTAAAATCAGCTGCGTGCACAACAGAAAAAAGAAAGTTGATCAGTTCAGGATATGGAACAGGATAAGAGGCAGGATCATCCTTAAACCCTAAATCCTACCCTTTTTCAACCATTTCACCGGATATTCCGTTCCACCAGGGATTGAGTCTCTTTTTACAAAGAAGAAATTAGATTGCCAATTATCCTCATTCCTGGTGGCACGGAGTATCAGCGGGTCGCCGGAGGTGGAATAAAACAAAAATCTACATGATCTGTGGCATCAAAGATGGTAAGCTAGGGGGAGATCATGAGCAGAAAGATCAGGGATGTGGTTTTTCTTAATCTGGTCAAGAACGGATAGAACACGCCAGAGCATCGGCATTGTTTGGCTAAAAGAGATTTTTGTAATCTTGAAGAATTCGGTGATAAAGTCTGGAAAGGGGAACTGTAACCCTAAGGTGAAGGGAAAGGCACTAAAGCACAACCACTCATTGGAGACCATATCCGACCGGATTTCCTGGTCGAACGGCCGGAATACCGTTCCTTTCGGAAAGATAACGGAGGATTTGAGGGCTGATAAATGGGCACTGTCAAAAGAGCATATCTCTTTCTCCGGTTCTTGGAGAAGGTTCTGCTGGATAAATGTGGGAGCCGAATCACCAGAACTGTATCTTGTCTGTCTCGGCATTTGATCGCCTGATTTTTTGACCAGAAAAGGAGGATGAAGATGAAGATTAGAGAGAGAATGTTTACCTTTTTCCTTATCGGTAGTGATTAAAAAAGAGATGGGGATGAGAAGATATAGGGTGCAATGAGTAAATATAGGCTGTGTAGTTGCAAACGGTCACATCATGGGTCTTATCTCTTAATTGCCTCGACCTCCGTGAAAAATGTAACCGTTAGTGGCAGGATACTAAACGGTAACATTTTTTGGGACAATTGTTATGGGTGAAATTCTGAGCCCATATCCTGAGAAATATCTTGGGTTATATCTTGGTTATATGATATATGTTCACATCCGGGATGCTGATTCAGGATATTGGTAACATCCTGAATGGTATCCTCAGGATCACTAACGGATTATGTGCAGGTACGCGGGTTAGAAGCTAGCAACGTTCACAAGGACTCATTCCACGGAAGACTCGGTCCAAGTCGTTCAAATAAAGACGTTGAAGCCGCATTACTCGGTCTACGACGTTAACAATGGAATATTCGGAGCATCCCATATTTATAGGAATTTTCGTTTGTAATTCGTTACTATAAATAGGTGGGTATATCAGATCGAATAGGACATCACATCAACACTCACTACACTCTTACACTTGTTCTCTAGCAATTTTCACTTTCGCACAAAAGCATTGTAACACTTAGCGATCTGGTCAATATCCTGCACTGTATCCTGACGTTTAAAGCAATAAGAAGAACAAGGCAGCTGCGATTGTCAGCTCCCGAGGTTTTATGCCGGCGATCTAGATTGATCAAGGGCTTTCCTCGTATATCTGGTGTCACCTCCTTTACTTTTTGCTCATTGTTTGATCATAGATACAGCTCAATATCCTGAGCCGTATCTTGAATACGGTTTTTCCAAACAACTTAACCAGCATATTTTCAACACACTTTTTAGCACACTACCTCACTTAACTAATTTGATCACTTAATTGCTTCCGTAATTTTTGACCAAAACAGACACTTCGTTAGTTAGTTGTATGATAGGTAATTTATATGCATTAGGAAAATGACCAAAATGCCCTTTTTACGCATAAATTCATTTTACGCATATGTAACATAAATTTTGGCATCTAAACTGATTAGGCAACATTATTAGACATGTTAAGGAATATAATACTTGTCATAGGACTAGTTAGGCGGTCCGAACGCGTTTTACGCGAACGACGCGTTAAAGTGGCGTAAGCTACCCTAACAAGTCGTAATGGGTCGTAAGCACTTAGGTTAGGTTTCGTTTTAGTATGTATGCTTTGTTAAACCATGTCATATGAGTTCCAATACTCATTTGGTTTACGAAACCTCAAACTATCCGATCTTCCGATTTAGGTCCGTTTATTAACATAGTTACCTGTATTAGGTGCCGTTTGATTTCCGTGATCCCTCTAGCTTTGCTTGATTGTTAGTCAAGACTCCTAAGCATCCTCAAGTGAGTACATAGCCCCCTCTTTTACCGTTTTAAACTGTTTTGGTGTGGAACACATGTGCCTACTCGTTACTTTCATGTTTTTCATGATTTTATATTATATACTTGCTATGTTCATTAGTACGCCTATAGTACATGATTTCATTATGTTTTGCTATGTATGTTCACTTAACATGCTAGCGCATTGTTTTACGTTTTGAACCGTTTGTAACCGTTTGATTTATGTGATTCGTTTGTAACCGTTTGATTATGTGACCGTTTATAACTGTTTGATTCATGTGATCCGTTTGTAACTGTTTGATTATGTGAACCGTTGTAACTGTTTGATTTATATAACCGTTTGTAACCGTTTAATTTATGCAACCATTTGTAACCGTTTGATTTATGTAACCGTTTGTAACTGTTTGATTTATGTAACCGTTTGTAACTGTTTGAACCGTTGGGTTAGGGAAGTGATTAGGTAACGGGGCGGGTGTGATGTGTTATAAGCATGGTGGATACGCCGCTGGTACTTCCTATATATAAGTGCTTATAACACATTATATATCGTTGAGTTATCTAGATCACTTGGGCAAAGGTTATCATTATATTACAAGTTTTTTTCTAATAATATAAACCATACGAGTTTTATTAACGAGTTTTTACGAGATGTTTTACAATTTGATTGAATAAAATAAATGTTTTGGGTTAAGAGTCATGGCTATGAGATTTTATAAAGTATAACCAACTTGATTTGAGTTGGTTAATTATGTCGCAATACTATACTTTTCAAAACAATGTTTTTAATTAGGTATTGCAACATGTAAACTAACCATGGATCCGACACTCATATAAAACCTATGTACTCGCCTGCATTTGTATGCTGACGTATTTTCACATGTGTTTCAGGTACCATAGTTGGTGATATTTGATGATGATATTGATGCATGCTCACATAGGAACGGACGAGGCCTTAGTGACTTAATAACAATGAAAGTCTATTTGTTCATGTTTTGATTCTAATTTCAATGTTATGTAATACATTTAATTTAATAAAACAAAACTTCAATCCATGTGTTATAAACAATGATTCTGTTACAACACTCCCCGACGTTTCCGCCACGATTTGTTGTTTTATCATGGTTGGGGTGTGACATCAGGATCATGGATCCTTCCAATCATGAGATACCTACAACATGGAGAGATCCCTACAGAAGAAAATCCTAGAGCTTTCAAAGTCAAGGTATCTCAATTTACAATATTAAATAACATGTTATATAAACGATCTCTTGCAGGCCCGTATCTACGATGCATAGAGGATCCTGAAATCCAAGAAGTCCTGAAGGATTTTCTTGAAGGAGATTGTGGAAATCACACTGGGGGCAAGGCATTGTTCTCAAGGATCCTTAGAACAGGATACTATTGGCCTACTATGAAGAAGGATGTTGTGGATTATGCCAAAAGATGTGATGCCTGTCAAAGACATAGCAATATCCTTCATCAACCAGCAGAGCTCCTACATCCTATATCCTCTTCTTGGCCATTCATGAGATGGGGAATGGATATAGTTGGCAAACATCCAAAAGCACCAGGAAGGAAAGTATTTATGCTTGCCATGACTGATTACTTTTCCAAATGGAAAGAAGCTGAAGCATTTGCTCAAGTCAGAGAAAGAGAAGTGATATCCTTTATTAAAAGAAACATTATTACCAGATTTGGTATTCCTTCAGAAATTGTTTGTGATAATAGATCCCAATTTATTGGGAGTAGAACTACTAACTTTTGTGACAGTTGGGGGATTAAGATGATAACATCAACACCAGTCCACCCACAAGCTAATGGTCAAGCTGAATCATCCAACAAGATCATCATCAACAACTTTGAAGAAAAAGCTTTGATCTAAGAAAGGAAAATGGGCAGACGAGCTACCTTATGTGTTATGGGCTGATAGGACAACTCCCAAAAATGCCACTGGTCAGACTCCATTCTCCTTAGTGTTTGGAGCTGAATCAGTGATCCCTACAGAAATGGTGGTTCCTACTGCAAGAACAAGCATCCGTGATCCTGAAGGAAATGCTGAAAACTTGGTTCAAGACCTAGATACCACAGAAGAACTCAGGGATTTGGCAAGGATAAGATTAGCTAGCTATCAACAAAGGAGGGTTGGAGCTTACAACAAGAATGTTAGGATCAGAAAGTTTCAAGTTGGTGATATGGTATTGAGGAAAACATTCCAAAGTACCACAAATCCTGCTGTTGGCAAGTTAGCACCAAAGTGGGAAGGCCCCTATCTCATTGAAGCTGAGGCAGGAAAGGGGGCATATCGTTTATTGATAATGGAAGGTGATTCACTACCAAGAGCTTGGAATGCTGTCCATTTGAAGAAGTATTTCATGTAAGAAGGATCATGGATCCTTGATCATTTTCATGCCCGTAATACATGAAAGATCCTTGGAGGATATATGATCCTCACTCTGGTAATGATCTGATCTTAGTCTATTTAATCCTTTACTTTATTACAAGGAGAAGGATCCAGGATCCTTTATCCTTCTTCACTAAAGTTCTGAGTTTTGCAGAAGTTTATGCATCCTTGACAGAGGATCAAGTATCAACACAAGTTTCTTAAGTTTTAAGGGTTTATCCCCAGTTTGGGTTTATCCCCAGTTTAAGGTATCTACTACCTTCGCCAGTAGCGCACGATTATCCTGGTGCAGTTAAAGGCAATGGGACCAGTACCCACTTTAGGGGCTGACAATTTCATTGTACTGGCTGTATTCAGGATCCTAAATATAATGGTAGACGTACCATACATCCGTTCCTAAGGTTTATAACATTTTCAAGTTAGCTAAGGTTTTGGCATCTTCATGTCACTAAGTTGGGATAGTCTCCAGTTTGGGCCATACTCCAGTTCACAAAGATCCTTTGGGCTCGTCCCCAGTCTTTGGGCTTGTCCCCAGTCTTTAGGCTTGTCCCTAATTTTTGGGCTTGTCCCCAGTCTATTGGGCTTGCCCCCAAATATTAACTATTTCATTTACAAATTGGCTTAGTCCCAAGTTATCTCATGTTTCAGGTTTCTAAAACTAGACAGTTAAGGATCCAAGATCCTAACTTTTTATCAAGCTTTATCTTTAATGACCAAGAGGAGACTCTGGCAATCGAGCCTACACCTTCGCTGCATTACCACCAGCCGCTGATCCTTCCGCTTGATCCTTCAACCCACTGTCGTCAGCCTCGATTGCCAGAGTCTCCTCAGCCTCTTCCTCATCATCCAGTTCTGCAAGCTTGATCTTCCAGCCCTCTTGGTCTTAGGCAGTCCTATCAAAGTTAGGATCCTCTGCTTCCTTTGCCATCTGCAGTTTGATCTTGAGCATGGCTATAGCGGCAGAAAGTTTGGCTCCCTCCATCACTTCTGCCTTCTCCCGGTCAGCTGTAACCTGGGCCATGACCAGCTACTTCTTCACCAGATTGAGCTCCTTCTCGAGGGAAGAGATTGTCTGATCCTTAGCTAAGAACATCTTCTGGAAGTCCAGGTGCTTTTGTTCAGCCTCTTCAGCATAGGAATCCATGAGCATCTGGATCTCGACAAATTTCTGCAAAGGAGTAGCACATGTCAGGATCCGTTATCCTCAGTATGGGAAGATCAGATTTAAGGATCAGGGATCCTTACTTCAGAGACGTATTCTTCAAACTGGTGCTGGATGAGAGGCAGACCTTCAAGAGTCTCAGCAGCCTTCCTTTTCTTTCTACCTTTACCCCTTGTGCTGGCACCCTTGGGATTTGGGATGCTAGGACTGGAAGCAGGTTGTTTCTTGGCAGACTTGGAGAGAGCAGAAGCATCAAGATCACTAACACTGAACCGGGAAGCTGATTTTAAAGATTTGCCAGCACCTACAAATGTAAAATACAGACAAGTATTCACACCTTACAACTATTTAAACATTTATTCATATATGGAATGGGATACTTATTAGGGGAGGATTTTCCAATGATCAGTGATTCTCAATTACTGTTGGGCTTAGTGATCCTCACTTCTGTTTGAATTGGTGATCCTCAGAAGTACTACAGGATCAGGATCATGGATCATCTTAAGGATCCTTATACTAACGATTGTCTACTTTGAATATGAAGTTGTTTTGCAGGAGTACGAGTTTGGACTTGGTCTTGGCGATATTCCTGGAGCATATTCCATATTTATTCCGCACGTGCATGGCTGAAATGGACGTTGTGGAGGTCGTGGAGGACTTGCATGAAATGAGAAATGTTTGTTAGCTTAGATATTTTCCATTTTTAAACGGGATAGCGAGCAAAATAGAAACACTTGGCTATTTTTAGCTTAACACACACACTCGCAACTGCTCTCACCAGCTCTTGACAATTCATTTGGCGATTACACACTTTTTTGCACATTACACTATAGTGATCCTTGTAATTAGCTCGCTATCATCCGAAGTTGTAACACATTTATTGTTTAATTTGAGTTGGTGATCGGTAGTTTCCATCACCCGAGGTTTTTTATGCCGGAGATCATCCATTGATCAAGGGCTTTTTCCTCGTATAAATCTTTGTGTCACTTATACATTTCATTTCTGAGTGATCCTTAGTGTTGTTCATTGATTCAAGCATCATACCTCATAACAGATAGTTTGGTTGCATTATCATTGCTTGATTTTTTACTAAAACAGTTTGGCGCCCACCATGGGGCAACTGGTGCTTCATTCCTAAGAAGATTCATATTTTTGTGGTTATTTCGGTTCGTTACAACCAAGCAGATGCCTTCCTCAACGAAGAATACATCAAGTTCTATGCCGGCAATCAGTTCTTCCCAAGGCGTTCTACCTTTGCCCCCACCACCTTCTGGATCCCAGAAGAATGCTGAAAATGCTGCGAAGAAACAAACCCCCATTTTCACAAAACCACCAACATCTTCTGTTTCTTCTAATCCTACTACTAATGATCTTTACACTCTGATTTTGCAGATGAGGAATCACGCACAAGAGTAGGATAAAACCAACGAAAGGATCCTCCCGGAGATCGCTGAGATCAAGAAACAGAAGAAATCAGTGGAGGATCACTCTCCTCTGATGCCAAGGTCGCTGAACTTCGACACTCCAGTCATAACTTCCCAGCACTCAGCAGCTTCGAACGTGCAATACTTGGGTGAATTACCAGGAAGGCGTTATGGAACAGCAACTATGAGTCAGACATTTGGCTCTCACTTCCACCCTCAAGGATCCTCCTCTCAACCATCGGGATCCTCTTTTCAGCATCAAGGATACTTCACGTCAGGAGGATATTTGGGAACACCTGCAGTCCAAGGATCCTCCCAGGTCCAAGGATCCTCCCAGGTCCAAGGATCCTCCCAGGTCCAAGGATCCTCCCAGGTCCAAGGATCCTTCCCGGTCCAAGGATCCTCCTAGGTCCAAGGATCCTCCTAGGTCCAAGGATCCTTCCCGGTCCAAGGATCCTCTCTGGTTTCAGGATCCTTTCGGCTTCAAGGATCCAACATCTTTCAGGATCGAGGATCCTTAAGGAGTATGCAACCTCCAAGCACCGATGTTCATCAAGGAGACTTTATACCAATGCAGACCATTGCTTCCTCTGGTCCTTCAATCATACCAGAGTCTCGTCAATATGGATTCACATCCGCAATTCCAAACATGAATCCTCCGGGAGGTAACACTTTTAATAATTCATATAACACTAACCATGGCTCTATGCAGGATACAGGTATCAATCAGGCTATGGCTAGGGAGCTACAGAAGCTTAAGGATATGATATCCAGTGTACCAGGAGTGGTTAAACCCATTCCTGAAATTGCAGATGGTAGCCATAGGATATCTCATTTTGCACCACCCTTATGTGATGCTGAGATACCTAAAAGGTTCCAGATACCGTCTATGAAGCTGTATGATGGTTCAACGGATCCAGAAGAGCATGTAGCTCAGTACAGGGAGAGGATGGAGATCAATCCAATTCCTGAAAGGTTAAAAGAAGCATGTCTATGCAAGGGATTTGGATCCACACTCACAGGATCTGCTCTTAAATGGCTGCTAAGTCTTCCCCCTTACTCTATTACTTCATTTGCTAATCTAGTTAATTTGTTTAATAGTCAATTCTCTTGTAGTAGAAAATTTGAACGGTTAACTAGTGATCTATATAGGGTAACTCAAGGTCAAAATGAATCACTTAGAGATTACATCAGTAAGTTTAGCAAAGAATCCTTAGATATTCCTAATTTGGATATTGCTACGGCTGTAGAAGCCTTTAAAATGGGATTGCTTAGGGATTCATTATTCTATGATGATCTTGTTATGACACCTTGAAGGAACCTTGATGAAGTAAGAACCAGGGCCCTTAGGTTCATCCGCCTAGAGGATGACAAAAGGATCCAGGATCCTCAAAATAGGAGAAACAAGGATCCTACTTCAGGAACAACAAATCCAAGTCCTACAATAAGTCTGACAACCAGAACGTGCATGCGGTGGAACAAGAAGAGGATGATGAGGATTATCCTCCTATTTCTGAATAATGTTTTTCTGTTGATAACAATGAACTAATCCTTGCAATGCAGAATCTAGGTGAGAAAGCTAGGTGGCCAAGGAAAAGTGATAAACCAGCTGCTACAAAGGATAAGTCCAAGTGGTGTGCATATCATGAGGATTTCGGGCATCACACTGAAGAGTGTATTGCACTAAGAAAGGAGATTGGTTACTTGTTGAGCAAGGGGCATTTGAAGGAACTTTTGGGACGAAAGAAGTCAAGGATCCAGGATCCTGAAAGGATCCCGGAGAGGGCCCCTACTCCTCCAGCAGATGCACAAGTTATAAACTTCATATCCGGTGGATCAGACATTTGTGGTACCTCCTTTTCAGCAGCAAAAAGACATGCTAAGGAAACCAAGATGGATAATGGAGACAGACCCGTTCGGACCTCCGTTGTTACCCAGGATAAAGTCATAACCTTTGATGCGGATGATCGTGTTGATGTCCAGGATCCTCATCATGATGGTCTTGTGATTACATTGTTTATTTCTAACCACTTTGTTCGCAGGATCCTTATAGATGGAGGAAGCTCTGTGAACATCATTCAGCTTGATGTCCTCAAGAAGATGAATATACCAGAGTCTGATATTGTCCCAAGATCCTCAGTACTTGTGGGATTTAGTGGGGAAACCAAAAACACATTGGGGGACATCAAACTCCCTATTTATATTGAAGGATTGCATTCTTATCAAAAATTTTGTGTTATAGATTGCTTATCTTGTTGCAATGTTATCCTTCGCAGGCCATGGATACATGATATGAAGGCTGTTCCATCCACCTATCATCAGTGTGTAAAGCTTCTAAGTCCATGGGGAGTGGTGAAAATTGAGAGTGATCAACAAGAAGCTAAGAATTGTTATACCTCATCAATGAAGCCAGCCTCAAGACCAAGGGAGCAATAGCAATTAAAGTATCCTTCAAGAGATGTCTTGGAGGCAAGAGAACAGGATTTGAAAGAAATTCTCATGGATCCTGATGATCCTGAATCCAAGATCTTCATAGGATCAGGGATCCTTAGCGACATTGAACAGGAGCTAGTATCCTTCCTTAAAAGAAGGAAAACTACCTTTGCCTGGAAACATGAGGATATGACAGGTATATCTAAAGATATAATTACTCATAAACATGGCATTGCAGGTCATTCAAGCCAATTCATCAAAAGAGGAGGAATTTGCACCTGAAAGGAATACTATTATCCAGGAAGAGGTAGATAAACTACTTCGGGCAGGTATGATAAGAGAGGTTAAGTATCCAAGATGGTTAGCCAATGTGGTTGTTGTTCAAAAGAAAAATGGAAAGTGGAGGATATGTGTCGATTTTACTGATTTAAACAAGGCATGTCCCAACGATCCTTTCCCATTACCCTACATTGACTCCATGGTGGATGCTACCGCGGGTCATGAGTTGTTGACTTTTATGGATGCTTCATCTGGATTTCAACAAATTCAGATGGAACCATCTGATCAAGAGGATACAGCCTTTATGACCCCAACTGGTATATATTGTTATATTGCTATGCTATTTGGACTAAGGAATGCAGGTGCTACTTATCAAAGGCTAGTCAATATGATGTTCAAGGAACAAATTGGACACACTATGGAAGTCTATATTGATGACATGGTGGTTAAGTCCAAGAAAGCTGAGGATCACCTTAAAGACTTGGAGGAAGCATTCAATATCCTTGATAAATTTAATATGAAACTAAACCCTTCCAAGTGTCATTTTGGTGTTAAGGCAGGAAAATTCTTAGGCTATATGGTGACAAAGAGGGGCATCGAAGCAAGTCCAGAGCAAATCAAAGCTATTGTGAATATCAAATCTCCTGTCAATCCTAAGGATGTGCAAAGATTGACGGGCAGGATCGCAGCTTTGAACAGATTCATATCCAAATCCTTAGAAAAGTGCAAGGAATTCTATGACATCCTGAGGAAGAACAAGAAATTTGAATGGACTGAGAAGCATGAAAGTGCCCTCAAAGCTCTTAAGGATTACTTATCCTCAGCCCCGGCCTTGATGAAACCAGAAAAAGGAGATATATTATCCTTATACTTAGCAGTATCCTCAAAAGCAGTAAGTGCGGTCCTTGTTAAGGATCACGAAGGTACACAACATCCTGTCTATTATGTAAGTAAGAGTTTGCTTGATGCTGAATCCAGGTATTCACATTTGGAAAAACTTATCCTTGCATTACTTATGGCATCTACTAAATTGAGACATTATTTTGAGACTCATGCCATTATTGTTAAGACTAATTTTCCAATTAAGAATGTTCTCAGGAAACCTGAAATGTCAGGAAGGATGGCTAAGTGGGCAGTGAAGCTTAGTGCTTATGATATAAGATATGAGCCTATAACTGCCATTAAATCCCAAGCTTTAGCTGACTTTGTGGCAGATTTCAGTAGTGACTTGCAAAAGGAAGCTGAGTTAGAAGTCCAACAGCTTGAAGAAACTAAGGATCCTTGGATACTCTTCACTAATGGTGCTTCTAATGTCAAAGGAACAGGGCTTGGAATACTACTAAAATCGCCATAGGGGGACATAATACCCCACTCCACAGCTTTTGAATTTCAAACTACCAACAATGAGGCTGAGTATGAAGCCTTGATAGCTGGTTTGCAAATTGCTAAGCATATGAGGATCAGGTATCTTGAGGTACATGTAGATTCATTATTAATCACTAATCACTTTAATGGATCCTATGCTGTTAAAGGCGAAAAGCTAATCAAATATTTAGAGATAGTCAAAGAATTGGCACTCTCTTTTGTTTCCTTTAGTTTGACACAGGTACCAAGGGAAGAGAATGCAGAGGCTGATGCATTAGCCAATCTAGGATCATCCTTGAAGATCCCGGAGGATATAAGGATCCCTATTATCCATATCCTGACCCCTGCTATCGAGGATCATGTAGCTATGGAGATAGGAGAAGATTCTGCAATCATCCCTAGCGATGATACTCAATCTCATTCAGGATCATGGATCCCCCAATCATGAGATACATACAACATGGAGAGATTCCTACAGCAGAAAACCCTAGGGCTTTCAAAATTAAGGTATCTCAATTTACAATATTGAATAATATGTTGTATGAACGATCTCTTGCAGGACCATACCTAAGATGCATTGAGGATCCTGAAATCCAAGAAGTCCTAAAGGATTTCCATGAAGGAGATTGTGGAAACCACACTGGGGGCAGGGCATTATTCTCAAGGATCCTGAGGACAGGATACTATTGGCCCACTATGAAGAAGGATGATGTGGAGTATGCCAGGAAGTGTAATCCTTGTCAGAGACACAGTAATATCCTTCACCAACCAGCAGAACTTTTGCATCCTATATCCTCTTCTTGGCCATTTATGAGGTGGGGAATGGATATAGTTGGTAAGCTTCCTAAGGCACCTGGTGGAAAAGTATTCATGCTTGCTATGACTGATTACTTCTCCAAGTGGATAGAGGCTGAAGCCTTTGCTCAAGTCAGAGAAAAAGAAGTTATATCCTTTATTAAAAGAAACATTATTACTAGATTGGGTATCCCTTCTGAAATTGTTTGTGATAATGGATCCCAATTTATTGGGAATAGAACTACTAACTTTTGTAACAGCTGGGGGATTAAGATGATAACATCAACATCAGTCCACCCACAAGCTAATGGTCAGGCAGAATCATCCAACAAGATCATCATCAACAACTTGAAGAAAAAGCTTGGATCCAAGAAAGGAAAATGGGCAGAAGAACTACCTTATGTACTTTGGGCTGATAGGACAAATCCCAAGAATGCTACTGGCCAAACTCCATTCTCTTTGGTATTTGGGGCAGAATCAGTGATCCCTACAGAGATGGTGGTTCCAACTGCAAGAACAAGCATTCGTGATCCTGAAGAAAATGCTGAAAACTTGGTTCAAGACTTGGATACTATAGAAGAAATCAGGGATTTGGCAAGGATAAGGATGGCTAGTTATCAACAAAGGTTGGCTGGAGCCTACAACAAAAATGTCAGGATCAAGAAATTCCAAGTTGGTGATATGGTATTAAAGAAAGCATTTCAGAATACCACCAATCCTTCTGATGGAAAGCTAGCACCAAAGTGGGAAGGCCCCTATTTGATTGAAGCTGAAGCAGGAAAGGGGGCATATCGATTGCTAACAATGGAAGGTGATTTGCTACCAAGAGCTTGGAATGATGTCCATTTGAAGAAATATTTCATGTGATCAGGATCCATGATCCTTACATGACAAGTATCCTTGAAGGATTCTTACATAACAGATGATCCTCAATTTGGTAACATTCTAATCTCAAACTATTTCATTCTTTTATTTTCTTATGAAAGGATAAGGATCCTGCATCCTTTATCCTCCTTTCACTTGATTCTGAGTTTTGAAGGTTCAGGTATCCTTAACAAAGGACTGATTATCCACAGAAGTATCCAGTTATTTGGGCTTGACCCCAGTTATTTGGGCTTGACCCCAGTTTGGGCATGTCCCCAGTTTCGCCAGTAGCGCACGATGATCCTGGTATAGCTCATGGCAATGGGACCAGTACTCGCTTTAGGGGCTGACAATTTCATTGTACTGGCTATATTCGGGATCCTACGTATAATGGTAGACGTACCATACATCCGTTCCTAAGGTTTCTAATGTTTTCACGTTAGCTAAGGTTTTGGCATTTTCATGTCACTAAGTTTGGATAGTTGCCAGTGAGGGCCATACTCCAGTTTACATACGATCCTTTGGGCTTGTCCCCAGTTATCCTTTGGGCTTGTCCCCAGTTATCCTTTGGGCTTGTCCCCAGTTGCTAACTTTTATCTTATATTGGCTTAGTCCCAAGTTGTATCCTATTTCAGGTTTTTGAAGCTAAACGACCAAGGATCCTTGATCCTTACCTTCTACTAAGGTTTGTCTTTTGGATTATCTTGATTATAAGTGTAAAAGGTTAGGATCCTAACTTGGATTCTCAGGTATGATCTTTAACTATTTTGATTTTATTCATTATTCATTTGAGTAACCCTCATCCTTTGACAACTGAACTTATGATCCTTAAACTATATTACTTTTCAGAACATATCGGCTATAGGATATGTGATCCTTGATCATATCCTAAACTTTTTGAGGATATTTATTAAATTTTTCCTTTACTTGATAAGTTTAGACAAAATGAATATCACAACAATTGAAAGGTAAAGTACTAACAAGGATATCAACACAGGATAAGCCAAAAAGTTAAAGTTTTATTTATTCACAAAACATTAAACCCTCTAAGGTTGTCAAAATTGCCAACCCACGTTTCTACCAGCAAAACGTGGCCCGCCCACATGGGTTGGCAAAGGGTGTCCATTGTTTACGGGTCTTTGTAGTGCAGGAAATAAAAGACGGAAGGATAACGAGTGGCTTCATCCCCCAAACAGAGGATCCATCCACCACCCATTATCCTGCCTATTGTTCAAGGATCCATGATCCTTTAACCTAGTAACTATTTTTCAAGATACAGCCCATCATTGTTCAACAAAAACACCATAACCAAAATAAACTACCGAATTCTAAAAATATGGGCTCCGGCTATGTCTAGAAATGTCCTTCATCGCCCATTCATGCAGCCTACACCTTCGCTGCATCACCATCTCCTCCAGCTCCAGTATCCTTCACATGATCCTTGCCACTGCCACCGACCTTGATTGCCAGAACCTCTTCAGCCTCTTCTTCATCCTCCAACTCAGCCAGCCTAGCCTCCCAGCCCTCCATGTCCCAGTTGCTCCTGTCAAAGGCAGGATCCTGAGCTTCTTGGGCCATCTGCAACTTGGTCTTGTACGTGGCAATGGCAGCGGAGACTTTAGCATCCTCCGTGATCTCGTGCTTCTCATAGTCGGCATTGATCTGAGCTGCAACCATCTGAGTTTTGGTATCATTGAGGTCCTTTTCGAGGGAAGCAATCTTGTGATCCTTGAGCACCGCCACTTTTTGGAGATCAGAGTATTTCTCCTCAAGCTCTTCGACGTTCCCAACATAGTCCTCGATTTCAGCAAATTTCTACAAAGAAGACAATGTAAAGTTCAGGATCACGTGATCCTCAAATGGGCAGGATAATCAAGTTAAGTCAATGATCCTTACATCAGCAAAGTACTCGAGGAACTGATGGCGGATCAGAGGCAAGCCTTCTAGGTTGTCAGCTTCAGAGGTCTTCCTTTTCTTTCCACCTCTTCCCTTTGAAGTGGTTGCCTTGGGGACTATGATGGAGGGGCTAGCAGCAGACTTTTTCTTTGAGGATCAGACAGTGTCAAGATCAGTGACACTGAATTTGGAGGCAGATCTTGAAGGTTTTCCAGTGCCTACACACCCAAAACAGATAAGTATCCTTATCCTATTTCTATTTAACTATTTATTTAAACATTTAATTAAGCAAAAAATAGGATACTTACTCGACATAGTGACAAAACCTGAGGATACTTCTTGAGAATCCTGGGTGTTTGCTTTAAATGATCTTCTTGCAGGATCAAGTCTCTGGAAAGCGGCAAGCCTTTCCTTTGTTGCAGGTGTTGTGATGAGGTGTGCGACAGTAATAGCTGCAACAAAGAAACAAAAGGACGTTAGTCATCCTAAGACGAAAACAAGGTCATCTGGTGATCCTTCTCAGGATCCTCTATCCTACCATGGGTGCTCCACTTCCTTGGCAGATCCTTTCCATCAGGGATAGAATCCCTTCTGACAAAGAAGAATCGCCGTTTCCAGTTGGTGTCATTCTTAGTGGCTTTGAAGATGGGATGTTCTTCACCGGGTTTATGTTTGAGTAGATATCGGTGGGATCCATGGCTAACGAGGTCATACATCTCTGCAAACTCCGACATTCCCAAATCAATGCCTACTTGCTCAATGATCCTTTCAAGGGTATATAAGACCCTCCAGATCATTGGCATAGCTTGAATATAGGAGATGTCGGTGAGGGAGAAGAAAGACTGGGTGAATTCAAGGAAAGGATATGAGTATCCTATTGTGAATGGAGTGACCGGAAAGGCTACCCAGGTTTCAGAAATATAATCACTTAGAATGGTGGGATCAAATGGTTTGAAATCAGTGTTTGCCGAAAAGCAATGTCGGATCCTATCTATCTGTGGATCAGTGAAGCAGCATCGTTCTTTTGCCGAATCTTTGATGATTCCCTGGCTCTTAAGAGGACTGTCTTTCGTGTGATCCTTAGCCGGAGAGGATCTTAGCATCATCTTGGTCATGACGGTAGAGAAGAAGATGAACAGAGAAAGAAAACGTAAAGGGAGAAGAGGAAGAGAGATACCTGCTTGATCTTCGAATGTGGATTTAAAGGGAGTCTCTCTTGAATTTAAATGCAAATTGATCCCTATCCCTAACTTCAATTTATAATGATGATTTTGCAGGATAGTCACCTCAATGACGTCAGGGTGGTAACGGCTAGTCCGACTACAACGGGTAGTTATCCGTTGATTTGTTACGGATAAGAACAGAAAATATAACTCGTTATTTACATTTTTACTCCTTATATTTTGGGGGCAATTGTTAGGGGAGGATTTTCCAATGATCAGTGATCCTCAATTACTGTTGGGCTTAGTGATCCTCACTTTTGTTTGAATTGGTGATCCTCAGAAGTACTACAGGATCAGGATCATGGATCATCTTAAGGATCCTTATACTAACGATTGTCTACTTTGAATATGAAGTTGTTTTGCAGGAGTACGAGTTTGGACTTGGTCTTCGCGATATTCCTGGAGCATATTCCATCTTTATTCCGCACGTGCGTGGATGAAATGGACGTTGTGGAGGTCGTGGAGGACTTGCATGAAATGCGGAATGTTTGTTAGCTTAGATATTTTCCATTTTTAAACGGGATAGCGAGCAAAATAGAAACACTTGGCTATTTTTAGCTTAACACACACACTCGCAACTGCTCTCACCAGCTCTTGACAATTCATTTGGCGATTACACACTTTTTTGCACATTACACTATAGTGATCCTTGTAATTAGCTCGCTATCATCCGAAGTTGTAACACATTTCTTGTTTAATTTGAGTTGGTGATCGGTAGTTTCCATCACCCGAGGTTTTTTATGCCGGAGATCATCCATTGATCAAGGGCTTTTTCCTCGTATAAATCTTTGTGTCACTTATACATTTCATTTCTGAGTGATCCTTAGTGTTGTTCATTGATTCAAGCATCATACCTCACAACAGAAAGTTTGGTTGCATTATCATTGCTTGATTTTTGACCAAAACAATACTTACTTGACATTGTATAGGAACTGGAGGATGCTTCCTGTGAATCTTTTGTTTAGTCCTGAAAAGTTCTGACTGCAGGGTCAAGCTTCCAAAAGGCTGCAATTCTTTCTTTTGTCACAGGTAATTCCAGAAGATGAGAAACTGAGATGGCTGCACAATAGAAACAGAAAAAAAGGATCAGTTATCCTCAAAACAGACAGAGTCCTCCTATGATCCTTGTATAAGGATCCTATATCCTACCATGGATGGTCCATTTTAAGGGAAGGTCCTTCCCGTCCGGAATAGAGTCCCTCCTAACAAAAAAGAAACGATTTTTTCAGTGGATATCGTTTTTTATGGTTTTGAGGATTGGATGGGACTGACCAGGTTTGTGTTTAAACAAGAATCGGTGTGAACCATGGCTAACAAGATTATACAACTCAGCCAATTCTGACATTCCTATTTCTATACCTTCCTGCTCTATGATGTTTTCTAGAGTGTACAGTACTCTCCACATCATCGGCATGGCCTGAATGTAGCACATGCCGGTGAGTGCAAAGAAAGATTGGGTAAGAGCATGGAAAGGGTAGAAGAATCCTATCAAGAAGGGAGTGGCTGGAAAAGCAAACCAGGTGTAGGAAATACAGTCACTCTTCGTAGAAGAGTCGAAAGGTTTGAAGACGGCGTTCGCCGGAAAACAGTGGCGGATCTGGTCAATCTCCGGATCAGTAAAGCTGCAGAGTTCTGCCAAAGGATTTTCAATAATGCCTTGGCTCTTTAAGGGACTATCCTTCTTGTGATCCTTGGCTGGGGAGGATCGTAGCTTCATTGTGGCTTTGAGATTTTAAAATAGAAAATCAGAGTAAGAGAATGAAGAGAGAAGGAAGAAGAGAGATACCTGTTTCGATCTTTAGATGAGGATTTAAAGGAAGAGTAACGCCCGAATTTAAAGGCCTCTTGATCATTATCTCCAATTTCGAATTTATAATGATGATCTGCAGGTAGTCACGTCGCTGATGTCAGGATTACAACGGCTAGTCAGATAGTAACGACTATATTTACGTTGGCTGGTTCGTTCGAGATAAGGCCAGAAAATATGACTCATAAAGTTGTATTTTAATCCTCATATTTTGGGGGAAATTGTTAGGGATGGATTTTATAACCAAAGGATCACGGATCCTCAAAGTGTAGCCAGGATCACGGATCCTCAGTTCTATTTGAATTAAGGATCCTCAAAAGACATTGCAGGAATAAGGATCCAGGATTCTCATTGTTATCCTTACACTAACGGTTGTTTCCACTATATTTGAACTTGTTTTGCAGGAACATACGAATGGGACTTGGTCTTGCCGATATTCCAGGAGAATATGCTCCCATATTCTGAACGTGCATGGCTGATTCGACTGTTAATGAAGTCGTGGGAAGCTAGCATAATTTACTGAATGTTTGTTAGTTAGATTATTTCCATTTTTAAGGGGATAACAAGCTTGAGTTAGTAAGGACAAGTTAGCAAACACACACACTCGAGAACTCTCTGCAACATATTGGCGATTTCACACTTTTTGCACATTAGAGATCTTTGTAACAAGGTTGTTATCATCCCGATTTGTAACCTTTACTTGTCTAATATAGTTGGTGATCGTCACCCGAGGTTTTTTATGCCGGAGATCATATATTGATCAAAGGCTTTTTCCTCGTATAAAACATTGTGTCTCTTGTTCATCTCATTTACAAGTAGTTCATAAACTCGGTCATTCATTCAAGCATCATACCTCACAAAATAAGATTTGGTTGCATTATCCTAGTCTGATTTTTTACCAAAACAGTGAGGATCCTGGACACTATCCCTGTCGACACTATCCCTGTCGTCACTATCAAACGTTATCACTTTATCGGTTGTGAGGGTTGTCATCCTGGTCAGCTTATCTTCGCGTTCTGCCTTAGCCTCCTTCGCATGTCTCTTTGCTGCAGAATAAGAGGTTCCATAAATGTCTGATCCTCCTGAGATAAAGTTGATTATCTTGGCATCCACAGGAGGTGATGCTGCTCGTTCAGGATCCTGCTCAATATCCTGACCCTTATTTTTCTTTCTGCCCAAAAGGTCCTTTAGATATCCTTTGCTTAGCATATAGCTTATTTCCTTCCTCAGGGCTATGCAATATTCCGTGACATTACCAAAATCCTCATGGAAAGCACACCATTTGGATTTATCCTTCCAATCGGCGTTTTGCTGGTTTTTCCTGGGCCACCTTGCTTTATCTCCCAAACCCTGCATAGCATACATTAGTTCGGGTATATTAACAGAAAAACAATATTCTGACAATTCAGGATACTCATCAGGATCCTCATCCTCAACAACATTCACTTTCTTGATGTCATTCCTGCCATATGGCTTAGAGCGATATGGTTTGTATGAGGATTCTGACTTCCTGTTAGTTGATTCATAGGTTGACGATGAATTCATCCTCTCTTGCATCTTTTTGTCATCTTCCAGTCTGATATATCTTAGAGCCCTGTTCCGAGCTTGATCAAGGTTCCTGCAAGGATTCATTACAAGATAAAACTGGGAATCCTTTTGTAGTCCCATCTTGAATGCTTGGACTGCTGTAGCAACATCAAGGTGTGGGATGTCCAAGGATTCCCTGCTGAATTTGTTCATATAATCCCTTAGGGATTCTTAAGGACCTTGAGTTATCCTGTAGAGATCACTTGTTAGTTTTTCAAAACATCGACTGCAAGAAAATTGAATATTAAATAAATTAACTAAGTGAGAAAATGATGTAATTGAATGAGGTGGAACGTTTAGGAGCCATTTTAAGGCTGATCCTGTTAGGGTAGAACCAAAACCCTTGCATAGGCATGCTTCCTTGAGATCCGGAGGGATAGGGTTAATCTCCATCATTTCCCTGTATTGAGAAACATGTTCTTCAGGATCTATAGTTCCGTCATAGAGCTTCATGTTGGGGGTTTGAAATCTTTTTGGGATTTCAGCATTACATATAGGATATGCAAACCGGGATATCCTGTGACTATCCTAGGATACTTCCGGAAAGGGCTGAACACACTGGATATCATATCCTTCAACTTCTGAAGCTCCCTAGAGAGTGCCGACGTCACACCTGTATCCTGCAAAGATCCAACACCGTTAGTAGCAAGAGTATTAGTATTCTTAGACACGTTACTAGCCTGAGGATTTTGCCATATCCTAGAGCATATCCTGAGCTTCTCACAGTTGATACCCTGACCGATGAGGGTATCTCAGGAGTATGACTCTGGGAATGACTAGGTACAATATTGCCCATGTTATCCTCGGTGTATACTGCCGAACGGAAGTTCAATGCTCTGGGCTGCAAGGGAGTGAGAGTATCCTCAGCAGGTCTACTTGAGCTGGATTTCAAGAGTTGTATCTCTCTTACCAGCATCTGGTTGGTTTCCTGCTACTGCTTCATCTGATCCTGTATACTACCAAACAAAGTTAGAATTTCATCATTAGAAGCCATAATAGGAGTTCTCCCTGAGGCAGCAGATCCGTGGATATTCTGAGTAGGCATAATATACCGAGATGTTTGAGTTTCAACCCTCCTCGGAGGAGCTTGAAGCTGTGAGGAAGTTTGCGTCCTTGGAGGTGGTGGTAGCACCGAACCAACTGTTGCAGAGGTTGTAGCAGACATGGTAGAAGAGCTCATGTTTGATTTTGAGGCCATTGAAAATAGTTGTACAAAAAGCTTTGAAAATAGAAAACCAAATAACGATTTTAAGAAAGCTTTTAGTAGAAATAGCACCACTTCCCCCACGATGGGCGCCAAATTGTTTTGGTCAAAAATTACCTAAGCAATTTAGTGATCAAATTAGTTTTGTGAGGTAGTGTGCTAACAATGTGTATTAAAAAATATCCTGGTTTGGTTGTTTGCAAAAACTGTTTCAGGATATAGCTCAGGATATCCAGCTATATCAGCAATCAAACAATGAGCAAAAAAGTAAAGGGTGACACGAGATGTACGAGGAAAGCCCTTGATCAGTTTAGATCGCTAGCATAAAACCTCGGGAGCTGACAATCGCAGCTGCCTAGTTCTTCTTATTGCTTCAAATTTCAGGATACAGTGCAGTATATGATACGGATCAACTAAGTGTTACAATGAATTTCAAGTGTAAGTGTAGGTGGTTGCGAGTGATTGCAGCTAGTAGAGAGCAGAAGTGTGTGTGAAAAGTTGTGTCTTATCGATCCAATCATTCCTTTATATAGTAAAAAGAAATAACAACCTATCCTAAAAATGAGGGATGCTTCAAATATTCCCTTTGGAACGTTGGAGACCCCTTCTTTGTGGCTTCAACGTTCTCCTCTCAACCGTTTAGTCTGAGTCTTCAGGGAGAACTAGTCCACTTTAAACGTTGCAAGTCTGCCATGTTAATATGCACGTGAACAATTAGTAAACACCAGGATACTGCAACAGGATGTTACAAATATCCTGATCCGGTATCCTGGTCACAAACAAAAGTAATAAAGCCAGGATATAATTCAAGATATATGTTCTGAAAACCAACCATAACAGCGTAGAGGCGATTTCCTTGGAGAAGCTCGAGAACTAAACTAAGATGTTGCGCATGTTCGGCTCTCGACTTCGAGTAGATGAGAATATCGTCGATAAACACAATAATGAAGCGATTAAGGAAGGGCTTACACACATGGCTCATTAAATCCATGAATATTGCGGGTGCATTTGTGAGACCAAAAGGCATGACCACGAATTCGTAATGGCCATAGCGGGTACGGAAAGCGGTTTTCGGAATGTCTTGCTCTTGAATACGCAATTGATGATAACCAGAACGTAAATCGATCTTAGAAAAACAGGTAGTGCCTTGGAGTTGATCAAACAAGTCGTGATTCGGGGTAGAGGGTAGCGATTCTTGATAGTAAACTTATTGGGTTCCCTATAATCGATACACATATGGAACGATCCATCCTTGTTTTTCACGAAAAGGACGGGTGCGCCCCATGGTAATGTGCTAGGGCGTATGAAGCCTTTATTAAGTAACTCCTGGAGTTGGCTAGAAAGTTCATGCATTTCGGACGGTGTGAGGCGATAAGGGGCTTTTGCAACAGGGTTAGCACCGGGGACAAGGTCGATACGAAAGTCGATATCACAAGTAGGGGGTAGACCAGGTAAATCATCAGGAAAGACATTAGGAAAATCATGAACCACAAGTACCTTTTTCATCGTCTTCTATTCCTCCTCTGCTACTACAATGTGGGCTAAGAAAGCCAAGTATTCCTTTCGGAGATACTTTCTCGCTTGAATACATGACATAAGTTTTAATTCTTTCGAGGATACTTTGCCATAAACACATAATTGATCACCGTTTGAAAGAGAGAAATGAATCATCTTTCTGAAATAAACGACTTCGGCACGATTTTTACGAAGAAAATCCATGACTACTATGACGTCAAAACTACCAAGTTGCATAGGGATGAGATCGATCGGGAAGACGTGATCGTTGAGTGTAAGAGTACAATCACGGAGAATGGAGTTGATGGTGACGGTTCTTCCGGTGGCAATTTCTATGTTGAAGGTCGGTAGGAGATTAGCGCGTTTACGTTTTAAAAGCTTTTCGAATTCAAACGACATGAAACAGTTATCGACACCAGTATCAAATAAGCAAGAAGCGTAAATGCCATTAACAAGGAACGTACCATTGACAACATTGTTGTCAGTTTGGGCCTGGTGGACATTGACATTGAAAGTTCTTCCGCGGGCTGCTTATTGTGGCTGGTGTTGCTGCTGCTGAGGCTGCTGCTGTTGTTGCTGCTGTGGTTGTGGTTGCTACTTCGGTTCTTGTTTCAAAACACGTAGAGGGCAGACATTAGCAAAATGATTCGGGTCACCACAAGTGTAGCAAGCTCGTGCATGAACAGTGGGTGCAGGAGTTGCTTGGTTGACCTGAGGAGCAGGAAGGTGAGCTGGCGGTGCAGGAAGAGCTTGAAGAGCTTGCTGGCGGGAGCCTGAGCGGTAGTGAGCAGTAAAGTGCCTATAGATATTGCAGTTCACACGGAAAAGACAGTTGACCCCTGTCGGATGATGATAGGTGCAAGTAGGACACAGAGGGTGAGTACCAGTGCACGCACGCTTGGCATGCGGTGCATTGGTAACAGCGACTTGACGATTCTGGTTGTTGGGTGGTGCAGAGACTGCGTTGAGTGGTGTTGCGGCAGTAGTGACATAGTTCTTGTTGTTGTTGCTCCTTCGCTTGTGGATTTGGCGTGAAGACTTTGAACCTTGAGATGCTGCATTGTCGGTACTGGGAGTAGCAGTGAGGAGGACATAACTCCTTCATCATGAGTTCCCTGAGCTCCACCCATGAGAGGCCATAAGATGTGTCGTAACCGCGCCTGTTGTGCTCAGCGGTCCACCAATCCAGTGCCCTGGACTGGAAGACTCGAGTAGCATTCACAATGTGGAGATTTTCAGGATATCGGCTTTGACGAAAGGTGACTTCGATCGAGTCAAACCATTGAAACATCGCACTGGGTCCATCTTTGCCAGTAAAACTTGCTGGACCGCAGACTTTGAATTGTTTGAAGCTGAAAGGAGCTTTAGGCGCTTCGTTCTTTGATTCAACAGAAGATCTACTTCTAACCTCATTGATTTCACTGATAATTTGAGGTATGACCTTGGCTATTTCCTTAGCCATGAATGAAGCGATTTGCTTATCAGCTTTGTTCTTTTGAACATGTCGGTGCGTATGAGAATCGAAGGAAGACATTGTCGAGTGTGAGTTCTGCAGCAGACATCTTCCCGAGGGATTTGATGAGAATCGATTATATTAGGTTACGTTTTGAAAAGTTTAGCGTGTTAACAACCCTTTTTATTATTATTATTATTACCCATGTAAAGCTTAGGAACACGTAGGCACGTATTCAAGTATACACATAATTCACATAAGCACGTATACACATAAGCACGTATGAGTGCATAATTCACGTAAGCACATATTTTTGCACGTATTCACCTACATATTTTGTGCATATTCACCTATCTTTCAAGGTTGCGTTGCGCGGTTGAGGGTTGCGAGCGATAGCGAGTAGCGTAAGCCACGAGTTTAGCGTATGAGACTTCTTAGTTTGTTCGCGATTGATTAGCATTTTAGATTGTGATAGCGGTGTGAGTTGTGCGTGTTTTTGTATAGTGGGGAGTGGAAAGCGAGAAATCGAAACCATACATCGTAAATTCAAAACATAACATAGTAAAATTGATGACGCGTAAAATCGGCGATTGTAGGCTTAAAATTGAAATAGAATGTCTTGGGTGTTCGACATTGACTACCCAAAGTGATAGAGGGCAGACATTAGCAAAATGATTCGGATCACCACAAGTGTAGCTAGCTCGTGCATGAACAACGGGTGCAAGAGTTGCTTGGTTGACCTGAGGAGCAGGAAGGTGAGCTGGCGGTGAAGGAAGAGCTTGAAGAGCTTGCTGGCGGGAGCCTGAGCGGCAGTGAGCAGTAAAGTGCCCATAGATGTTGCAGTTCACACTGAAACGACAGTTGACCCCTGTCGGATGATGATAGGTGCAAGTAGGACACAGAGGGTGAGTACCAGTGCACGCACGCTTGGCATGCGGTGCATTGGTAAAAGCGACTTGACGATTCTGGTTGTTGGGTGGTGCAGAGACTGCGTTGAGTGGTGTTGCGGCGGCAGTGACATAGTTCTTGTTGTTGTTGCTGTTGCACCTTCGCTTGTGGATTTGGCGTGAAGACTTTGAACCTTGAGATGCTGCATTGTCGGTACTGGGAGTAGCAGTGACCTGGCTGAGAGTTTTGGTCGAGGTTTTGAAAGCTCCAGCCAAGACTCGTTTTTCGTTGATCTCAGCTGCGAGTTGGTAGGTTTCCTCGATGGTAGTAGGTCTCGTTGCCTGAAGAAAATCAGCTACATAATCGGGAAGAGCGCGAATATACTTCTTGATGGTCTTATCAAGCGTGTCCACCTGACTGGGACAGATAATGCTCAACTATTTGAAACGAGCGGTGAGACCAGCGTTGTCACCTCCTTCTTGCTTGATGTGCCAGAATTTATTTTCTAGCTTCTGGACTTCATGAGGAGGACATAACTCCTTCATCATGAGTTCCCTGAGCTCCTCCCATGAGAGGCCATAAGCTTCGTCGTAATCGCGCCTGTTGTGCTCAGCGGTCCACCAATCCAGTGCCCTGGACTGGAAGACTCGAGTAGCATTCACAGTGTGGAGATTTTCAGGACATCCGCTTTGACGAAAGGTGACTTCGATCGAGTCAAACCATTGAAACATCGCACTGGGTCCATTTTTGCCAGTAAAACTTGCTGGACCGCAGACTTTGAATTGTTTGAAGCTGAAAGGAGCTTTAGGCACTTCATTCTTTGATTCAACAAAATATTTACTGCTAACCTCATTGATTTCACTGATAATTTGATGTATGACCTTGGCTATTTCCTTGGCCACGAGTGAAGCAATTCGCGTATCAGCTTTGTTCTTCTGAACATGTCGGTGCGTATTAGAATCGAAGGAAGACACTGTTGAGTGTGAGTTCTGTAGCAGACATCTTCCCGAGGGATTTGATGAGATTCGATTATATTAGGTTACGTTTTGAAAAGTTTAGCGTTTTAACAACCCTTTTTATTATTATTATTATTATTATTATTATTATTATTATTATTACCCATGTAAAGCTTAGGAACACGTAGGCACATATTCACGTATACACATAATTCACATAAGCACGTATACACATAAGCACGTATGATCGCATAATTCACGTAAGCACATATTTTGCACGTATTCACCTACATATTTTGCGCATATTCACCTATCTTTCAAGGTTGCGTTGCGCGGTTGAGGGTTGCGAGCGATAGCGAGTAGCGTAAGCGACGAGTTTAGCGTATGAGACTTCTTAGTTTGTTTGCGATTGATTAGCATTTTAGATTGCGATAACGGTGCGAGTTGTGCACATTTTTGTATAGTGGGGAGCGGAAAGCGAGAAATCGAAACCATACATCGTAAATTCAAAACATAACATAGTAAAATTGATGACGAGTAAAATCGGCGATTGCATGCTTAAAATCAAAATAGAATGTCTTGGGCGTTCGACATCGACTACCCAAAGTGATTCGATTATTCCTAACGAGTTCGTGGACGCGCTTTGGCCTAATAGACTATGCTCTCACTGTGTCGCGGTGAATGGCATGCATCCTTCCAGTTACTACGCGGCCCATGTCGATTGTATCACGCGTGAAACTCAATAATCACGGGGATATTATACCCCACCCTGGGTCCCCTAATGATACGTGATCAAATTCAGCGCATCATGGCTAGGCATGACTTCCTTATCCCGATCATGATGATGTCATCATTACCATCACACATACTATCCTCTTTTACGCATGATGATCTCTTGTACGTGTAATGTCACACCCCTTTCTGCGGCGGAAGCACGAGGTGTGATCATGAAAGGTTCTCATTGCATACGAAAGGTAAACATACTACATGCTCAAAAATAACTTCAAACATTAGATTGCTGAAAGCATAAGTAAGTGTTTACAACACGAGATAGCATATCGTCTTAGAAGTTACAACTTTATTTAACGATAAACATAGCGACATCCACAAGCATGAAGTAAGACCACGCGCACATCCATCCTAGTTACCTGAAATACATGTGAGTTTTGGAAAAAAAAAAAACGTCAACATAATGTTGGTGTGAATTCATGCAGTTTTTGTATTTCACGTCTGTATACTTTGTATGAAAACATAGTTTGTGTCATGTATAAATCAAGTTTTCATATATAAATCAAGTATTCATGTGTACACCACGTACCCATGTATAATTCAAGTTTTTCTTGAGTACCCCTCGTACTCAAGTATAATTCCCGTTTTCTTGAGTACCCCACATACTCAAGTATAATTCAAGTTTTCTTGAGTACCCCACGTACTTCAAGTATAAATCAAGTTTTCTTGAGTACCCCACGTACTTCAAGTATAAATCAAGTTTTAGTATGGTATGAATTTTATGTAAATAAAGTATTCCTGTAAGTATCAAGATTGTTAATGGGTTGCAAGGCCATTAACATGTGACACGACATAGGAAGTCACCAAACCTTAGGCATTTTTCTAGTTGGCATATTCTGAGATACAAAAGCACTACTCGATACTCGCCCTCACCGAGAGTGTGGCTGCCCGGCACCCGTTAGATCTAACCTTTTGTTATGCGGTCTAGGTATATTGTTGATTAATGGTGCTTATGGTACCCTATTCGTGACACGATTTCTCGTATCATTTCTCATAACGCATCATACTTGGTACTCGTCCTCACCAAGTGCGCTTCTTGTATTCTTATATCTCATCACACTTAGTACTCGTCCTCACCAAGTGTGCTTCTTGTTATCATACCATTTGTAAACATAGTAATATTTGTACATGTATTTCACCCCCGAAGTTATAAAACTGAAAGCAGTTAAAAGAAAAAGGGGAGCATGAACTCACAACTTTGCGTTCCTTGCGTCGTAAACTTCACCAGATTTGCTTAATTAACGTCGTGACTTATACGCGTTTTCTTATAGTTAGTCACTAGACTTGCGTCGCACATGTAAAGTCACTCTCTTTTGTATTTGTATTGTCGTGAAAAAATATTTTATATTTTTAACTAAGTATCTTACTTATATTATTTTCTCAAAAATTAATATAAGTATCTCGTGTTTTGCACTTTGCACCCGAATTATGTATCTTGTATGTTGTATATGTATTTTGTGTTTATACTTCTTATGAGTATTTAGTGTGTTTTTAAGTCTTAATACACTAGCACGTATAACACATACTATATACACTTAGCACAAAAGTTGGTGATCAAATAATATATATTTTCTTCTAAAAGATATACATACTTAACATAAATATTAATCTTGAAGAAATCATCATTTCTTATCACCAAAAATTAGGGAAACCTTGATAATATTTTTAGATACATTTTTAGGGAATAAGTTTCTCAAAAACTTATATTTTTCTAAGTGTCAAAATTTATAGAAACTTCGACAGAGTTTCCCCTAAAAATGGAGGTTTCCCATGTTTTCAAACATGTGTTTATTTTCTTTTAAAATCATCAACAACCAATTTCTCAACAACAATCAACAACAATATATCCTAATTTCTCTATTTCATGAACTTGAGAATTTACAAAAGTGTGTAGTAACCTACTAGCTCATTTAGTAAGTCTTGTTATCTTTAAAATTAAAATTAATTTCTTTAAAACTTTATTTTTAAAGAACATGAAGTTTCACAACTTCTAGTCAAGATTTACAAAACATTCCTTTGTTAAATTTTCTTGTTACACAAGTGTTTACACATTTGTTTATTTGCCAAAAATACTTCTAGTTCATAAAATATTCGGGTTTTAACAAGACTTGCATCTTCCACTTGGTTCTTCCGAAAAACCACTTGTAGATCTTTAGATCTACTAGTTTAGAACCTTATTTTACAAGAAAAAATACATTTACTCAAGTTCAAGTTTCATGAGTGGAAGGGTTCATCATCTTTTATAATTTTAACACTAACTTACTACTAGTTCATGTTCTTGAACATAATCTAGTATGGTTAGATGATGATCCATCCCACTTCTAGTAACAAACAACATCAGATAATCACAACTAGACAAGTTTCACAAGATTTACACAACTAGTTTCTCTTTATCCAACTTATTCATCTTATGTTCAAGACTTTAATGTAAGTTCTTTAGTGTTTCTTAATTTTTAACCATTCAATCAACTATTAACCACTATAAACAAGAACAAGATGATGATTAGAAGCACTTACTACTAGCACAAGGCTAGGGAAGAAACAAGATGTAAATGTGGTGGATAAAAGCAAACGGTTGAGGTCATACAACTTCCGAATGCACCAAGCTTGTTTGTTGAACCTCTTGCACCTTTGTATGTATGGAAAATGGCTAGAAAGGAAGTTGATGATGGGTGTATGGTGGTGATGGGTGGCAGCCGAGAGCAAAGGGTGGAGGGAGAGGTGTTTGGGGTGAGTTAGGAGGTGAATGATGGAAGGTTGTTGTTTGGTGGTTTATATAAAAGTCCTCCATACTCATGGTATATTATGTTGGAATATTCCATGACATAAATCTTAACATATCTAATATTATATTTGAAAGAAATCCCCCTTGGGAATCCTTGGGGGGGGGGGGGGTATTAGTTACATTTCAACTTCCAAGTTACTTATCCTAGTTACATGATAAGTGTTAATTTTAGTGTTAAGTGTGTTAGGGTGTTCGGGGATCCTAACTAGCTTAGAAAAATAAAAACAATGCTTCTAGCATTATTTTGGTGCTCCGGGTAATGTCCGGTTATTCGGTTAGATACCGATTCGTTAAAGTGCTAAATTGCACCTTTTAGTGTCTTTTAAGTACCCTTTTGCAGTACTTTCGATTCCCGACACTTAGGGAAATATTCTGACTGATAAATTATATTTTCTGCATAGTATTCGCCTGCTAAAAGCTGAATTATTGCTGAATTATATAAAATTCTGCACTTAAAGTGCTTTTCGGGTGCTTTTTAGTGCTTATTCTTGATTTCGTAAGGTATATATGTAAACCCTTGTATATACTCTTGGGTTTTAATGTATTCTTGTTGTTGGACCTACACCTAGGCTCCAATTTTATAGTCTGACTGCTTTCTGCAGTTCTGTTGACACAGTGTGTCTTACCGGTGAGTTTACTAGTATTTCTGACGCAACGCTCTCGTTTTTGCATAACGCAACATTTTATAGTATACAACGTGCATGAATTCACTTGTTTAGTATGTGTTCAGACATTGCTGACAATTTAAGCACATAATTGCAGTCATTAACTAATAGTTAAAGTGTACGGAAATTACCGGTTTTGTGCCAGTTGTCACAGTCTCCCCCCGTTAAAAGAATTTCGTCTCGAAATTCAGGCTGAACTAACTCTCGCAGGAGTCTTCTTGAATAGGTGGGGATACTTTTCTTTGAACTGGTCTTCACGTTCACATGTGTACTCGGGTCCGTGCTTAGAGTTCCAACGTACTTTGACAAGTTTTACGCGGCTCCTCCTGGGCTTGTTGACTTTCCAGTCGGTAACCTCAACGGGTTGTTCTATAAATCGGAGGGCGTCATCAATATGCACTTCATCCACCGGGATGATCACATTTTCTTGTGTTGGACTCTTCTTGAGGTTGGATACATGGAACGTATCATGTACTCCATTAAGTTCTTCCGGTAATTCCAACTTGTATGCCACGGTACCAATTCTTTCCAAGATTCTGAGTGGTCCGATGTATCGTGATTCAGCTTTCCACGTTTTCCAAATCTTACTACGCCCTTCCAAGGTGAGACCTTTAACAACACTTTATCTCCCACCTCGAATTCTACTCGTTTTCTCTTCACATCAGCGTAGCTCTTTTGTCGATCTCGAGCCGCCTTAATGCGCTCTCGGATCTGCGCAATCTTGTCAGTTGTCTCTTGTACAAGTTCAGGACCAACCATACGTTTATCTCCAGCGTCTGCCCAACATAAGGGCGATCGGCACTTGCAGCCATACAGAGCTTCGAACGGTGCGGCTTTTATGCTCGTGTGATAACTGTTATTGTAGGAAAACTCAACTAAAGGTAGGTGAGTATCCCAGCTGCCGCCAAGATCCATGACACATGTGCGAAGCATATCTTCTAACGTTTGTATAGTCCGTTCGCTCTGGCCGTCTGTTTACGGATGGAATGTCGTGCTTAGATCTAACTGAGATCCAAAGGCTTCCTGAAAGGATTGCCAGATTCTTGAGAAAAAGCTTCCATCTCTGTCTGAAATGATTGAGATAGGCACTCCATGACGTGCCACAATTTCCCTTAAGTATATCTCAGCAAGCTTTCCAGTGCTGTCTTTTTCTCGGATCGGTAAGAAGTGCGCAGACTCCGTTAATCGATCAACTATTACCCATATCATATCGTGCCCTCTCGGGGTCCTGGGTAATTTAGTTATGAAGTCCATCGAGATTTGTTCCCACTTCCACACGGGAATCTCTGGTTGTTGTAGTAGGCCGGACGGTTTCTGATATTCGGCCTTAACCTTAGCACTGGTTAGGCATTTTCCAACATAGACAGCAACGTCGCTTTTAAGTCTCGGCCACCAATAGTATTCTTTCAAGTCTTGATACATTTTGTCCGATCCTGGATGGATCGAATATCTCGATTTGTGGGCTTCATCAAGGATCACTTCTCGTATGCCACCATAGAGTGGAACCCAAATACGCTTCTTGAAGTATAAGGCTCCCTCTTCGTTTAGCATCATGTATTTCAATGCACCCCGGAGGTATTCAGCTTTTCGGTTTTCTCCTTTAACAGCTTCTTGTTGTGCATCACGAATACGTGCGGTGAGGTTCGTTCGTATGGTCATTTCCAAAGCTCGAACCCTTAGGGTCTTAACCCTTTCTTTTCGGCTTAATGCATCTGCTACAACATTTGCCTTTCCAGGATGGTACTTAATCTCACCGTCATAGTCATTTAACAGCTCGACCCATCGCCGCTGGCGCATATTCAATTCCTTCTGATTAAATATGTGTTGTAAGCTTTTGTGATCTGTGAAGATTGTACATCGAGTACCATATAGATAATGTCGCCAGATCTTCAAGGCGAATACCACTGCGCCTAGCTCCAGGTCGTGAGTGGTATAGTTTCTTTCATGTACCTTCAATTGTCTCGAAGCATATGCAATGACTTTCTGGCGTTGCATGAGCACGCAACCCAAATCTTGTCGTGAAGCGTCGCAGTATACCACGAAGTCTTCTGTGCCTTCGGGTAATGATAATATTGGTGCATCACATAGCTTGTTCTTAAGTAACTGGAATGCTTCTTCTTGTTTGTGACCCCAGTCGTATCTCTTGTCTTTCTGAGTAAGGTTCGTTAGCGGTTGAGCTATCTTTGAGAAATTCTCGATGAATCGCCGATAATAGCCCGCTAAGCCCAAAAATTGTCGAACTTCAGTTGGGGTCTTGGGAGCTTCCCAATTCTTTATTGCTTCTATCTTGGACGGGTCTACATGAATGCCCTTCTCATTCACAACGTGACCAAGAAATTGTACTCCGCGAATCCAGAATTCGCATTTCGGGAACTTTGCATAAAGCTTCTCTTTCTTCAGTAGTTCCAGAATAGTTCTGAGGTGTTGTTCGTGTGCTTCTTTCGTTCGCGAGTAAATCAGGATATCATCGATAAATACAATCACGAATTTATCGAGATATGGTTTGCATACACGATTCATCAGGTCCATGAATACCGCTGGCGCGTTTGTCAGTCCGAATGGCATCACAAGAAACTCGTAGTGCCCATAACGCGTTCGGAATGCGGTCTTTGGTACGCTTTCTTCTTGGATTCTTAACTGATGGTATCCGGATCGAAGGTCGATCTTGGAATAGTAGCTTGATCCTTGCAACTGATCAAATAAGTCATCAATCCACGGTAGTGGATACCGATTCTTGATCGTGAGCTTGTTCAGTTCTCTGTAATCGATACACATCCGCAGAGTCCCATCCTTCTTCTTTACGAACAATACTGGAGCTCCCCAGGACGAGAAGCTTGGCCTTATGAATCCTTTATCCAACAACTCCTGGAGTTGTGTGGATAATTCTTGCATTTTGGATGGTGCAAGCCGATAGGGTGCCTTGGCTACAGGAGCGGCTCCTGGAACCAAGTCTATATGGAATTCGACTTGTCGGTGCGGAGGTAGTCCTGGCAGAACTTTGGGAAAAACATCAGGAAATTCCTTCACCACAGGAATGCCTTCGAGTTTCGGCTCCTCAGCCTTCTTATCTACCACGTGTGCTAGGAAGGCAACACATCCTTTCCTTAAGCACTTCTGTGCCTTCATGCAACTGATGATTCGAAGAGGCGCGTGTCGTTTTTCTCCATGCACGATGAGAGTTTCATAATTCGTCAAAGGAATGCGAATGATTTTCTCATGACAAACAACTTCAGCTTTGTTCTTGGACAACCAGTCCATTCCGACCACTACATCGAAGCTACCCAATTGAATAGGTAAGAGGTCGATGCTAAAATTCCGTTCACCAAGTTCTAATGAGCAGCCTCTAACGACTTCGCCCGATTCAACAAGTTTACCGTTGGCTAGTTCTATGGAATAAGGAATTTCTAATCTACTAGATTCTATTCCAAGCATGCATTTAAATTCCACAGACATGAAGCTATAATCGGCGCCAGCGTCAAATAATATGGATGCAAAGTGATTGTTAACGAGAAACGTACCGGTGACCACATTAGGGTCCTCGCGTGCGTTCTTTGCTCCAATCACAAATGCTCGAGCCTGGGCATTGTTTCCCTTTGGGCAGTCCTTCATGAAATGATCATTGTTTCCACATCTGAAGCATCCTTGGTTCCGCCCTTTCCCGTCACCATTCTTGTTACCAGCACCAATTCCATTCCGGTTCTTTCCTTTTCCCCAACAGTCTTCTGTTTGATGACCCAATCTACCACATTTGTCGCACCTTGGAATGCGACAAGCTCCTTCATGATGAAGCTTACATTTTTGGCATTTAGGCATGGTGCCTTGGTATCCCTTGGCTGCAAGGGTTTTCGTCTCCTAAGGCGGGTTAGCATCACGCTTCTTGTTGTTGAAACCTTTGTTGTTACGAGTTGCTTGATTCAGGTTCGAATGCTTTCTCTTCTTGTCACCGGACGACTCAGCATGTGTCTCGGTCTTCTCTGTTGGGTTCAGTGATAACTTCTTCAACTGAACACAATCTTCAGTAAGGCTGACAGCCAGAGTTACAACCTCGGTGATTGTTTGTGGTTTGGCCGAAGTTACCATGCCACGAAACTCTGGGGCCAGTCCCCAAATGTAGCGTTCAACGCGCTTGAATTCGGGAGTCACCATGTAGGGAAGCACTCTACACAGATCGTGGAACCTTCGAGTGTAACCATTAATGTCAGTACCTTCCATGGTCAGGTGCCAGAACTCCGTTTCCAGCCTTTGGAGTTCAGCACGAGAGCAGTACTTCTCTCTCATCCTTTCCTTCAGTTCTTCCCAAGTTAGGCCATAAGCGGCATCATCACCCAAAGTTTGGGCTTGCAGGTTCCACTAAGTCAGGGCTTCATCGACAAACAATCCAGTAGCAAAAGTGACCTGCTGATCCGCGGTACACTTGCTCATGCGGATAGTAGCCTCAGTCTTCTCCGTCCAGCGCACAAATGCTACTGCACCTCCTGTGCCGTCATAGTTCATTGGCTTGCAGTTGAGGAACTGCTTGAAAGTGCAGCCTGGAATTGATTTAACCAATTCACATGTGAGCAATCGAAGAAATAATGAAACAAAGACCGTTCATAAATTTCTCCATGCTTAGCAAATCGTCTTAAGGTTACCTTGAGCTGCGTTGCCTCTAGATGAATCTACGTTCCCATTACGTCTAGCGTTGCTTAGTCCTCCACTGTCTTGTGTACAGTTTGCCTCGTATTGGGCGATAGCAGCAGAGATCCTTTCCTCCAGTAGAGCGTTCAGCTCTTCAGCAGTTCTTGGCAGTGGGGGAGGAGGAGATTGATCACGAGCGTTCACAGCTCTTCTGGGTGCCAAGTTCTGAAGAACACAACCCAATAGGGTTTGACATTTGTTTGATATCGTCATACGAGACAGTAGTAGTATATATATATACACAAGTATATACCACATAAGTGACATCAAACAATTATTACTCTAGTAGAGTACTTAGTAGGCTTGCACTGAGGGAATCTATACGTGACAAGACTTGCTGCGGTTTCTGTGCACTGAATTCCATAATTATGTATGCATCCATAATTACGTAACTCCTTGCACAGTCCGCACAGTTCGTTTCATCCTCGTATTTCTTCTTTCAGATAGGCAATTGCTTTCAGGTAAAGTCACGTATACTTGTGACATTCTACTTCTAGTATATGCTAATTATCACACATAATTACAAGTAATTTCTAGTCAACAGCAAGTGCTACTCTAAGTCTCGTAGTGTCTTTTCTAGACTCATGTAAACAGTTTCAGGTAGTGGATGTCGCGGGACGTTTTATGCAATGAAAACTTTTGAAAAATCGTTTTCGTGAAAGGATCCTAGAGATTATAGACTAGACTCGAGAAGGAATCCTGGTTCACTACAATTGCAGCTCTGATACCAATCTGTCACACCCCTTTCTGCGGCGGAAGCACGAGGTGTGTTCATGAAAGGTTCTCATTGCATACGAAAGGTAAACATACTACATGCTCAAAAATAACTTCAAACATTACATTGCTGAAAGCATAACTCAAGTGTTTACAACACGAGATAGCATATCGTCTTAGAAGTTACAACTTTATTTAATGATAAACATAGCGACATCCACGAGAATGAGTAAGACCACGCGCACATCCATCCTAGTTACCTGAAATACATGTGAGTTTTGGAAAAAAAACGTCAACATAATGTTGGTGTGAATTCATGCAGTTTTTGTATTTCACGTTTGTATACTTTGTATGAAAACATAGTTTGTGTCATGTATAAATCAAGTTTTCATATATAAATCAAGTATTCATGTGTACACCACGTACCCATGTATAATTCAAGTTTTTCTTGAGTACCCCACGTACTCAAGTATAATTCCCGTTTTCTTGAGTATCCCACGTACTCAAGTATAATTCAAGTTTTCTTGAGTACCCCACGTACTTCAAGTATAAATCAAGTTTTCTTGAGTACCCCCACGTACTTCAAGTATAAATTAAGTTTTAGTATGGTATGAAACTTATGTAAATAAAGTATTCTGTAAGTATCAGGATTGTTAATGGGTTGCAAGGCCATTAACATGTGACACGACATAGGAAGTCACCAAACCTTAGGCATTTTTCTAGTTGGCATATTCTGAGACACAAAAGCACTACTCGATACAAACCCTTACCGAGAGTGTGGCTGCCCGGCACCCGTTAGATCTAACCTTTTGTTCTGCGGTCTAGGTATATTGTTGATTAATGGTGCTTATGGTACCCTATTCGTGACATGATTTCTCGTATCATTTCTCATAACGCATCATACTTGGTATTCGTCCTCACCAAGTGCGCTTCTTGTATTCTTATATCTCATCACACTTGGTACTCGTCCTCACCAAGTGTGCTTCTTGTTATCATACCATTTGTAAACATAGTAATATTTGTACATATATTTCACCCCCGAAGTTATAAAAATGAAAAAAGTTAAAAGAAAAGGGGAGTATGAACTCACAACTTTGTGTTCCTTGCGTCGTAAACTTCACCAGATTTGCTTAATTAACGTCGTGACCTATACGCATTTTCTTAACGTTAGTCACTAGACTTGCGTCGCACAAGTACAGTCACCCTCTTTTGTATTTGTATTGTTGTGTTAAAAATATTTTATATTTTAACTAAGTATCTTACTTATATTATTTTCTCAAAAATTAATATAAGTATCTCGTGTTTTGCACTTTGCACCCGAATTATGTATCTTGTATGTTGTATGTGTATTTTGTGTTTATACTTCTTATGAGTATTTAGTGTGTTTTTAAGTCTTAATACACTAGCACGTATAACACATACTATATACACTTAGCACAAAAGTTGGTGATCAAATAATATATATTTTCTTCTCAAAAATATACATACTTAACATAAATATTAATCTTGAAGAAATCATCATTTCTTATCACCAAAAATTAGGGAAACCTTGGTAATATTTTTAGATACATTTTTTGGGAATAAGTTTCTCAAAAACTTATATTTTTCTAAGTGTCAAAATTTATTGAAACTTCGACAGAGTTTCCCCTAAAAATGGAGGTTTCCCATATTTTCAAACATGTGTTTATTTTCTTTTAAAATCATCAACAACCAATTTCTCAACAACAATATATACTAATTTCTCTATTTCATGAACTTGAGAATTTACAAAAGTGTGTAGTAACCTACTACCTCATTTAGTAAGTCTTGTTATCTTTAAAATTAAAATTAATTTCTTAAAAACTTTATTTTTAAAGAACATGAAGTTTCACAACTTCTAGTCAAGATTTACAAAACATTTCTTTGTTAAATTTTCTTGTTACACAAGTGTTTACACATTTGTTTATTTGCCAAAAATACTTCTAGTTCATAAAATATTCGGGTTTTAACAAGACTTGCATCTTCCACTTGGTTCTTCTGAAAAACCACTTGTAGATCTTTAGATCTACTAGTTTAGAACCTTATTTTACAAGAAAAAATACATTTACTCAAGTTCAAGTTTCATGAGTGGAAGGGTTCATCATCTTTTATAATTTTAACACTAACTTACTACTAGTTCATGTTCTTGAACATAATCTAGTATGGTTAGATGATGATCCATCCCACTTCTAGTAACAAACAACATCAGATAATCACAACTAGACAAGTTTCACAAGATTTACACAACTAGTTTCTCTTTATCCAACTTATTCATCTTATGTTCAAGACTTTAATGTAAGTTCTTTAGTGTTTCTTGATTTTTAACCATTCAATCAACTATTAACGACCATAAACAAGAACAAGATGATGATTAGAAGCACTTACTACTAGCACAAGGCTAGCGAAGAAACAAGATGTAAATGTGGTGGATAAAAGCAAACGGTTGAGGTCCTACAACTTCCGAATGCACCAAGCTTTTTTGTTGAACCTCCTGCACCTTTGTATGTATGGAAAATGGCTAGAAAGGAAGTTGATGATGGGTGTATGGTGGTGATGGGTGGCAGCCGAGAGCAAGGGCAGGAGGGAGAGGTGTTTGGGGTGAGTTAGGAGGCGAATGATGGAAGGTTGTTGTTTGGTGGTTTATATAAAAGTCCTCCATACTCATGGTATATTATGTTGGAATATTCCATGACATAAATCTTAACATATCTAATATTATATTTGAAAGAAATCCCCCTTGAGAATCCTTGTCCAACCCTCCAAGATGGGGAGGGGGGGTATTAGTTACATTTCAACTTCCAAGTTACTTATCCTAGTTACATGATAAGTGTTAATTTTAGTGTTAAGTGTGTTTAGTAATATATAGTGTGTTAGGGTGTTCGGGGATCCTAACTAGCTTAGAAAAATAAAAACAATGCTTCTAGCATTATTTTGGTGCTCCGGGTAATGTCCGGTTGTTCGGTTAGATACCGATTCGTTAAAGTGCTAAATTGCACCTTTTAGTGTCTTTTAAGTACCCTTTTGCAGTACTTTTGATTCCCGACACTTAGGGAAATATTCTGACTGATAAATTATATTTTCTGCATTGTATTCGCGTGCTAAAAGCTGAATTATTGCTGAATTATATAAAATTCTGCACTTTAAGTGCGTTTCGTGTGCTTTTTAGTGCTTATTCTTGCTTTCGTAAGGTATATATGTAAACCCTTGTATATACTCTTGGGTTTTAATGTATTCTTGTTGTTGGACCTACACCTAGGCTCCAATTTTATAGTCTGACTGATTTCTGCAGTTCTGTTGACACAGTGTGTCTTACCGGTGAGTTTACTAGTATTTCTGACGCAACGCTCTCGTTTTTGCATAACGCAACATTTTATAGTATACAACGTGCATGAATTCACTTGTTTAGTATGTGTTCAGACATTGCTGACAATTTAAGCACATAATTGCAGTCATTAACTAATAGTTAAAGTGTACGGAAATTACCGGTTTTGTGCCAGTTGTCACATGTAATAAGTGTCCAACCCTCCTAAACACTCTATACGCCTTAATTCCTACCCGACCTAATGAAAACTCTGTCCGGATTATATACAGACTCAAGATTCACACATGTATATATGACTTCTATGCTATGGCCACACCGAAAATGCACTAACAATCTTTTTGTTTCGAACACGTCCACCCAGTAGAAAGTTCGAAGGAAAAGTATAAGAATATTAAAGATTCTTTTGTAGATTAGAAGAAAGGTGGATGAATATTTTAGTGAACTAGGGTTAAGACCCGCCCGCGTTGCGGCGCGTGTATATCGTAAACATTGAATGGATTAGTCCAAACGTTATATGATGCATTAACCATATGAAAACACACATTTCGACGTATCCAGTTGAACTCAGTGTAACCTGTATAAGCATTTTGATTGGATCAAGCGTAAAGTAAATGGAATTCATATCGAACAATCATCACGTATTATATGTGACACAACATAGACAAAGAAAACGTAACGGGTATGAAGGAAAATATGCACATGTAATCGAAAGGGATTAATTAGAGCTTTCGAAAAAAAAGGGGAGAAAAAGAAACCATAATTTGACTCCACTCGGTTCGAAACAAACTTTACGAAACATACATAAAATAAACACGAAAACATATTATATTTGACCTGAATCATTTCCCAAAAAAGTTTACGTCGAAACATAGAACAACTTGAATTTATACGAAAACATACATATAAATATGCACGTAAAAATGGTTTCTTTATACGAAAACGTATTATATTTGACCTGACTCATCTGTAAAAAAAGTTTACGTCGGAATGTAGAAAAAATCATATTTACACATACCCGTACATAAAATATGCACGTAAAAAATAGGTTTTAAGTAAAGGAAGTATAGGGGTAAACTGAAACAAAAAATTAGTAAAAAAATTAATAGGTTAAAAACGTTCATAAAACCATGCCAAGTAGCACCAATTCCACAACCACATCGACTCTCAACATCATAAATATAAAATAGATAAAATGGTAAAAATTACACCGAACGAAAAGCAGACTAAAATCGTTAAACCACGCACACCCGTTACAGTGTCTTAATGCGAAGAAATTAACCAGAAAAGTAAAACGTAGAACATAATAACTTACTCGATCTACGACCCGCCCGTTGCGGCGAACTTTTAAAAAGGGGAAAATGGACGCGTTGCGACGGGTCTGTCAAATATGAAAAATATAGCAAAAACGTTGAACCTCACATGCACGCTACAACATGTTAACTCGCAAAAATTTAGAACGAAAAGTAAAATGAAAAACTTGCGAAAGATAAAAAGTATGGGGTACGAAAGTTGTAAATAATAAAGTGTTGTGTTAAGTTATAAAAGATGGAAAAGTTTGGGTTAAAAGTAAAAAAAAATGAAAAAGGGTTAAAGTGTAAAATTTGAAATGTTTTGGTTAAATGTAAAAAACCTAGCTTTTTTTTAAACACTCCCTAAACACAAGGTACAAGTCATGATGCACATATAAGTTGCTTATTTATTATATGGAATATGATATTAATTTATGTAGATTTATAAAGTTTAATATTTTTTTTATTAAATGATTCCAACGGCTAGTGGCACATTTCCCTAGACCCCCCAACGGTTATCTACCCTGCCCCAAAGCCCGCATGATCTGCTGCATAGCACCTCCACACCCCTTAGCGCCCTGTCTGTTGCGGGGTGTTGCGCCCATGCGGTCGACGTGATGGGGCTTAACGCTCCTCACGACACATGCTCTAATTCTAAAGAAATTGACCAATGTTATTGGGTCAAAACTCTTTTTAAGATGTAGGAGCATATGAGTGAAAATAAAAAGTTCGATGATTTTTCCTAAATTTTAGGGTTAGGAATCCAAATGTGAATGCTCTTTTAAAAGGAAAAAAAAAATAGGAGTTCAAAGCAGGGAACCAAAACCCTTGATTGACATCCATGATCCTTGTGACAAACCTGATTTTTAGATTACGATATTAAATTTAACTTAGAATATTCGTAGCATTTTAGAAATATATGAAAATATTAATAAACAAATTGAAAATATTTGGCTTTTGAAGTTCCAAAATATTTTAAGGTGAGAAGTGGCTACAAGAATCATGGATTTATTTACGATTTATTTTGGAACATCAAAAGCCAAATATTTGCGATTTATTTATTAATATTTTCATATCTTTCTAAAAATCTATATAACACACGTTTGGTTAGCCATTTGAGAAGAGACTAGTAGTCATTAGCATAGCCGTCTCTAAGGATTTTAATGGGTAAATGAAAAAACACACTCTTTTTTAAGTACATATCAGAGATGTCTATTGTACTTATCTAGACGGATATAAGTACAGATGACAATATAGACGGGTTAGGTAACAAGTCCAAACCTATTTATGTTAAAATGGGTATTTTTTATCCATTTTTAGATGTTATAGATATTTGTGTCATATATAATTAAAAACATTAGTTTAGTAATAATTTGACTTTTATAATAGTAATATGATTTACGAGGTTTCATTCATCTTATTGGTTACCAATTGATATATTCTTCTTTGTTAAACTTGAACATTTTTGACATGTAAGACATATCATAATCCATATCAATTACCCGTTTAGGTTTCGTATAAATTGTTAGGTGGCATTTCTTTCGTATGGTTGTTCCCTTAAATTATACATACCTTTCACACTCTTCGTGTGGACTTTAGACTCATAGTCTTTTATGGGATTTACGGCTTGCAATAGTTGTACGGCATTATTATATAACAGTTGAGGTATGTTCTTAGGAACAGTACCTCTTTTGTTTTTTTATAGTTTTTATCTTGCAGTGAAGTTTTTTTTTAGTAAAAATGGCTTATATGGTCTTCAAGTTTTGTCCTTTTTTCCTTAGGTTAAAGCTTTTTTTGATATAAATTTGAGTTTGTCTAGATTTTGTGCCAGCTCGAAATACAAGGTTATGTTTATATTTGCCTACGTTTTACTTTACGTGATGGTATAAATTCACATTTTTGTTTGAAGATTTCTACCCTACCTTTTATGTCACGTGACGGTATACATTAATGTTTTTGTTTTATCATTTTCTCCTTTTGTCTTTGTTTCTCTTTTTACTAACCGGTTGCTTTAAACAGATTTTTAAAGCGTTTGGTTTTTTTAAATATGTCCGCGCTTATCTCTAAACACAGCATTTCAATATTTTTTTTAGACAAAATTGCAGAAAACAACCTTTATGTATACCCAAAACTGCACTTTATACCTTTCACTATGAAATCCGCCAAAACCAACCTTTACGTTCATGTTTTGCTACAAATTCAACCTTTACACCTAACCTAGTCAAAAAAGTCAGTTAAATGCAGTCACATGCCTTGCATGTGAGGGCATATATGTCTTTTCACAAGTCTTTCATTTAATATATTATTTATATGAAAGAGACTCTGTTTGACCCATCACTTCCTTCTGGGTTTTGACTTTTTGCCTCTTCAATTATCTTGAGACCTTCAGGGGTATCTTAATCCATGTCTGCTCCATCTTCATCTTCATCCTCATCCATACCAACACGATCATGGTCATATGAAGTGTTCTTAAGCTTCAGAGATGAAGATACTGGACACACTTTTGTCGATCATCTTTATAAAGCTCTTGTTCAGAAAGGAATACTTGCATTCAAAAACGACAATGTTCTACCAATGTTCTACCATGTAGATCCATCTGATGTACGAAGACAGAAACGAGACTTTGCAACAGCGTTTGAGCAACACGAGGAGAAGTTTACAGGAGTGATGGGTAAATTGAACAACTGGAGGAAAGTTTTAACTGCAACTGCTAATTTATCTGGCTTGCATATCTCGGCAGAAAGCGGGTGAGTATTTATTTCTGTATCCTTTATCGAAGTCATAAGTAAGTTTGTATTTAGTGGGTCCTAATCTCCTCATTAATATTAACTTGCTAACAATTGTTTTTATATATACAGGGATGAATCTGCATTTATAGACAAGATTGTTCATGAGATCTTTCGGAATATACAACCAGATGGTAGCGATAATGCTCTGATTGGTATAGAATCACATGTGGATACATTATACTCATTATTGAGCATAGAAGCATCACACGAGGTGCGCATGATAGGGATATTTGGAATTGAAGGGATAGGAAAGACAACTATTGCTCAAACTTTGTTTAAAAGAATTGCATATATGTTCGAGGGTAGTAGTTTTGTTAACAATGTAAGAGATAACAGTTCTACTATATGTCTGTTACAAGCAAAGATTCTTAAGGATATTCTAAGACTGCAACAAGGGGTGATGATCAATGATCCTGTGTACGGAGCCAACATGATACAACACCGATTTAAATATATAGAGTCATTGTTGAATGTGGAGAAGCAAATGAGACTCAACGGTGATGTCGCCGGAATGAAGAAAGCAGCGATTGATATTCTTCAACTTTGCTTGGAGAATCGTGCGTGAAAGATGTTGAATGATCAGATTGTTGTGTTGTCTAAGCGGTGTGGCCAATTGAAGCAGGTGAGAGTTTTGATTTGTATGTGTTGTTGAAATGGGTGGTTGTCGGTGGTGTGTAGCGCCGGCTGTCCGGAAGCCATGGCGGTGGTGGCGGTGGTGGCGGTGGTGGCGGTGGTTGCAGAGTCTAGAGAGAGTCTCTTTCATATAAATAATATATTAAATGAAAGACTTGTGAAAAGACATATATGCCCTCACATGCAAGGCATGTGACTGCATTTAACTGACTTTTTTGACTAGGTTAGGTGTAAAGGTTGAATTTGTAGCAAAACATGAACGTAAAGGTTGGTTTTGGCGGATTTCATAGTGAAAGGTATAAAGTGCAATTTTGGGTATACATAAAGGTTGTTTTCTGCAATTTTGTCTTTTTTTTTATCCACGTTTAAACCAAACCGTTGTAATGTGTTGCTGTCGTGTTTATCTTTATATACGTTCTATTTTAAATTTTGTTTGAATAACTTGGTTTTTGTATACAACGAGTTAACTTTTCCGAGATTTTCGCATATATCGTTGTGTCATTTTTTTATCGGCATGTTCAAAATTTATTTATTTTTATCTACATTTCGAACCTACTGTGGAGTGCGAGTGGTAAGTCCCTGGTTTGCAATAATTGAGTGCCTTAATTAGAGTCGTTCCTGGGGATTTAAGTGCCTCGGCCGAGCCGAAAAAAGACCTTTGCCATAACGAATTAAGTAAACTATTTTTTTGGTAAGCGACAATTAATGTTATAGCAATAAAGATAGAAAAAAAATATAGGGTTGCTAAATTCATTGGTTTCTAATGTGTCAAATAATTTCAACTCCATATAAAGTTGATCACCATCACCATCAATATCTAATTTTTAGTTTTTTAGTTTCTTATTTTTAACTTTTTATTATTAATTATATTAGCTAGATGTTTAGATAATGGATATGGATCAAAATAAGACAAAGATAAGATTTTAGATATAGATAAAACATTTGGGTCCAGTAAGTTTTATGATTAAGTTTTTATAAAGTGTCCAATAAGTTACATTAGATAGATGTTTGGATAATGGATATGAATCAAATTAAGATAAGGAACCCAATATATTATAAGATTTTAGATACAGATAATAATAATTTTTTTGGGCTCAATATTGTAAGATTAATTTTTTATAAAGATTTTCAGTTTCATTTTTCTTAAAAATATATATAAATATATATTAGGCCCCCAGAAATCAGACCTCGGCCAGGGTCGCCCACCCCTTACTCTGGCCCTGGTCTTTAGCTTGAATAAATTATCTTACTTTTGGTGTTTTATCTTTCTCTAATTTGTATTATAGAGTTTATCTCAAAACCCGAAGAATTATAGAAGATGATATCTCAAAACTTGAAGAAATTGATTGTGATGTTTGTTATATAATCGATGATGATGATGATGAACCAAGTGGTGTGAGGACAAATGAAGATATTATGGGCGCTCAAGATACGAAAGATGGTCGATGCAACATTCTCAGCACTCTTTTTGTCACAGATCTCAATGTCAAATTCTTGTAGCAAAAGAATCCACCGTATCAACCTAGGTTTGGCATCCTGTTTGAATAGATACCGGAGGGCTGCATGATCTTTATACACATTAATGATCTTTGAAAGCACAAGATAAGACCAAAACTTATTAAACACAAAGACCACAACCATGAGCTCTTTTTCTGTGGTGGTGTAGTGCTCCTGAGCATTGTTCAAGGTCTTGCTCAAATAATAGATCAGGTGAAACTGTTTATCTCTTCTTTGACCCAAGACAACCCCAACTGCGAAGTCACTCGCATCGCACATCATCTTAAATAGTGGAGTCCAATTAGGGGCTACCATAATTAGGGCATTCACCAACTTCTCCTTTAACGGAAATTACCATTGTTGATACATAATGTTTGATGCTTGTATCATTAGTTTTTGTATTTTGTAATGTATTGCAGAGTTAACGTGTGTGTTTGATGTTTTGTGTTTGTTTTTTTGATGCCCAAGAGTGAAATGCCACACATGAGTTATTCAGAATGCATCAGTCTTGCTTAATGGTGTCATGCGCTAGTCCATGTCATGTCTATATATAGGAAGTGTTATGCGCCATTTTTAGTAGTTGTCACATTTGTTTTATTGGTGTCAAGTTGTATCGTTGCCTAAATTCTGTGTGAAATATACGAAAAAGTTTACTTACCTTCTCTTGTTATAATCACATCTCATTTGTTGGATTCCGCACTTTAAATGACGATATAAGTAAATGATTCTCGTTTACATCAAGGAACAAGATTAAAACAGAGACTTTCAAGTGGAATCAGAGCATAGGCTCATTGTACAAGTAATTATGTCAAATAATTGGACTAGTTTGATAAATTTGGACATTTTTGTACGTTTTTTTTGAGAAATTTTAGACATTTGGATGGTTAAAATTGACTATAAACAAAGCATCATAATCTTAAAATATAAATACATCAAAACTAGTCAAAATTTACATGTGAAAATCATCAAAATTACATAAACAACATGTCAAAATTTGCAATCAGCAGTTTAACTGCGCATGACATGATTGTGCATGTCCTCTTGCGCGGCACATAATGTGATACATAGTAGCATCATACGCTATTCGTGATACACTGGTTTTGGCCATACGCTACTTTAGTGATACATTGTATTTTCTTGGGAAGTGTGTCGTACGCAATTTAAGTGATACGCAAGGGTAAAGAGGTTATTGGTCACATGCTGCTTTGAGTGATACGCAGGGGTATTTTGGTCATTTGGTTATACGGTGTTTTTTTCTTAAAGTTGTGGGTATTTTTGTCTAAGTGTTGAAAGTCTTCAAGATGGGTGATTATCAAGCTTTCATGGCTAAATCTGGGGTAGTTCAAACACTGAATCTTGATAACATGATGGGTACGAACAACAATGCACCGAAGTTACTGCATTTTGAAAGATTTTCCACATTGGAAGGAGAGATTTGAAGGTTTTATTTTCAGGTACAATACAAATTTGTTGATCACCATAGAGGAGGATTATATTCGATTATCGGTTAATGATAATACAAACACTTATGTTCCGATATCAAAGCTCGATGAGGGAGATAAGATTAAGTTGGAGTGGGAGAAATAGATGTTCGACCAACTCCAACATGCACTCACTGATAATATGTTACACATGTTCAAGAGCCAGAAAACTTCAAGATCTCTGTGGAATGTTCTGCATGAAAAGTATTACGGTAAGACAGATATGATACAGAGCAATATGATACGGTAAGACATATATATGATATAGAGCAATAAAGGCCTTATAAAAAAATCTCAAGATTTTCATGAGCATTACATGAAAATGAAGCTAATTTTACCCTAGTAAAATGTTGCATTAGGTCTTGAAAAGGTTGCAACAGGCCTAGTGAAAACTTTTATGGAGGGAAAAATTGGATTTAAATAATCCAACCTTTTTGGTAATGGACAATAATAATCCCAACTGTTTTTATTCCCGACTGTAACAACCCTCAAAATTTTCCTAACAACACGTAATCGAAACCACGAACGCGCACGACGAGAACCTGCACGAAAAATAGGAAAACCTGATTTTTATCACTATTACGTGGTGCGACAAGACGGTCTTGAACTGTTGCATGGTGTGACGGGTCCAGATTCTCTAGATGCCACATGTTTCCATGTGGCAAGGCTAGATTCGCTGACTCAGCAACCCTAGCCACCTCCATCACGTGGCGCTATAGTGTCTTGTGTGCCTGTCACATGGCGCGACGGCGCTCCTTTTCAGCTATATATAGAGCTACGTTGGGACAGTTTCGTTTGCAGCTTTGATTTCAAAATCAACCTCTCTGACCTTCGTTTCTCTGTTTCCAAATCTTTGTCTCGATTCCTGTGTACGAAACCCTAATCGCTGGAACGATACCCTATCCGATTGATCTGATCTGAAACCCTAGCAACAAAAAGCTGAAGTTTCGCCTGAATAAGGTGATACTTTATACGTTGCGGTTTCGATATCGTGATTATCGTTAGAGTTTTATTGTGTTTCTCACACTAATATGTATTACAATTGTATCTAGGAACTAGAACTTACCCAGAGGCTTTAAGAAAACTTAGCGGTTAAGAAAACATAGTGGCTAACAAAACTTAATAGGTAAGAAAACTTATTAGCTAAGAAAACTTAACAGCTAAGTAAAGTTAACAGCTAAGGAAACTTAACAAGAAAGAAAACTTAACAACTAAGTAATATAATCAGTTAAACAGCTATATAAGTTAATAAGTTAAATAGCTAAGTAAGTTAAATAGTTAAACAGCTAAGTAAGTCAATCAGTTAAACAACTAAGCAAGTTAAACATTTAAATAGCTAAGTAAACTTGACAGGTAAACAACTAAGTAAACTTAACAAGTAAGGAAACATAATAGGTAAGTAAACTTAATAGGTAAGTAAATTTAATGGATAAGGAAACTTCCTAGCTAAGAAAGGAATCCGCCTTGTCTTTAAATAAGGAAACCATGGACTTCATTCTTGTTCACTCCTTCATTCTTTTCTCTCTCGACTTCTACTACGTTGGTGTAATAAAACTATGTATCGCCGATACGATACTTTGTCTGATCAGTCAGAAAACCATCCAATGAACGCCGAAGTTGTGCCTGAATAAGGCACGACTTTGTGAATATACGTTGTGGTTTTGATCTCGTGACCATCCTTAGGTTTGATTGATTTTACACTAATATGTATTATACTCTTTTAAAGTAGATGCTTAATTATCAGAAGACTCGGAACTATAAACTTACTGTTAATCGAGATGCTTAGTTATCAGAAGGCTTAGAATCAGGAGGCCGGTTAATTCAGAAAGATAGACCTACAAGTGAGTCATTCTCTTCTATCAAATGCTTTCAAACCCCTAAATGTTTTCCAATTGTTACTTGTATTATAGTGATTAAGTCTTTATATTCTTACTAAAAACTACTATCTATATGTAGGGTTTTGTATACATTACTTGCTATACTTTGCTATTTGGACAACAGGATAGCCAAAGTGATATGACCATAGTCACAGGAACTGCCGAGTGACAAATACCTTTGCGTAGTTGTAAGATATAAACAAATATAAAAACCCTTAATGTTCTAATTATAAGAAAATGTCTTTTTATACAAATGAATGAACTCACCAGTATTTCCCGCTAATAATTTTTTTAAACATGTTTTAGGTGATTTATAAGAAATCTGAATAAGAGTTGTTACGTGACGCCAAAAGACTTAAAGGAATGGATTGTTTTATCAATTAAATTAAGAGACGTTGTTTTATATTCTCGGGTTATTCCCTCTTAAAAGATTTTCTATATGACGTGTGGTTTATCCCCATTTGAGATAAATAAGTTCCCGTGTTAATAAACTCTGATATTTTTACTAACTTACGGTCCTAATGAAATTTCTGCTGCAATGTTTTCAAAATAACGACCAGTGCCACTTGACGGTTCACGGCTCCTCTCCAGGGTGTGGTAGGGGGTTGTGATAGAGGTGGTATCTGAGCAACTGGTTTAAGAAAAATTGATGTTGTGATAATACCTATGATTAAGTGAAAGAGTTAGGAAATTGGTATTAAATGGTAACACCCAGGATAGTATCTAGACTTTGGGAGAAGACTTAATATAAGCTTCGAGATAAGCTAAATTTACTTGCATAGGTATAGTGTGATGGGTGTTGGTATGCCATAGGATGATGATTAGAACATTGTGAGTACGGTAAATAAGCAATAACACTTGGCCACTGTTATTTCTTGTTTATCGGTACTACTCGGTTCTGGAATATGATCCACCATGTGAATGCTAATTTCCTTGCTCCCTGATGTAAGCTTTAATAAAAGTTACACCTTTAAATAAATTGAGAAAATCTTATTTATGGGCAATACGATGACAATTACCTCTTCGGCAAGACTAGGTATGGTGGGATAGACTCTCCAGCTTGTCCGAGTAAGATGAGGTAGCCTCTCTGGCAAGTCCGGCTAAGACGGGGTATATATGTTTATGTTAAAAGGTTATAGAATTCTCTAACAGTACCATGACTTGATGTCTAGCTTGTTCTTATAAGCCCAAGTACAATGCCCTTATGGATAATATGTATGTTGTAGTGTGTGTATATATATATATATATATATTTATATATATATATATATATAGAATTGCGCTAAAATGAGAACCACCTCGAGTTGTAAGAACCGCGAGAACTTTTTGATCCGGGGCTAGGTGGACCAAATTTTTTTCCATAAACGTAGATGCGTGTATTATAAACACATTTGTAAAAAAAATTAAAAAAAAAATGTCGTGTGTGTAGTTTTGAGCACCACAAGTTTGTGTTTACGGGTACCGTAAATTTTCCGGCCAGATTTACGGTACCCGTAAACACAAACTTGTGGTGCTCAAAACTACACACACGACATTTTTTTTGAAGTTTTTTTTACAATTGTGTTTATAATACACGCATCTACGTTTATGAAAAAAAAAATTGGTCCACCTCGCCCCGTACGGTGTAGTTCTCACGGTTCTTACAACTCGAGGTGGTTCTCATTTTAGCGCTCCCCTATATATATATATATATATATATATATATATATATATATATATATATATATATATATATATATATATAAGAGAATCTAAAGGCCACAGTATTTGGCGATTTTAGGATAAATCGTGAGCATGTGTGTGTTGATGATAATTTTAGATTACTTTATTATTAACCTCTCATATACATCTATAATTGAAGTGTCGAACACTATTCATTTGATCCTCTGTCTCGTAACTCGCACGGAAAAAATGTAATTAAGAACAATTGGAACCCTTTTTATTAGGACGGCATCAAAAGTATAAGAATTTCCAAGGCGTTACCTAAGATTATTGACGCCATTAGGGAACCTAAGTTGTGCTAGGATTGAAGACATAAAAAGTATAGCTAAAACTTATGCTAATTTAGTGTGAATGACTATTTTCAGTAAGAGCTCTTAAGAAGATGAAAGTAACAGAGACTAGGAATATTCTCTCCTGTAATCCTACTGAGATTACTAGTAATAAAAGAGCTATTACAGTAATACATGGGTTGCAAAAGACTAAAGATGTCCTAACCATAAGTAAATGTGTTGAGAAGGATGAAGTAATGTATGCTTCAAATCTTTTCAAATGAGGCATTAGAATGATGAAATATGATCTTCCAGGCATAAGATCATGACATGGCTTAGAATTTTAAAAAAATGACAGAAAGGAAATTTTTGTCCTCCTTATAAAAGAAACAAATGGCAACAAAGTTCCTAAATCACCAAATGATTAATTATTCGGATATGTGACAATGGTACCATATCTGCCATCATCAGAACTTGTGTTGACTTCCCAATATATTTGGGGATTGGTCTGTCAGATTCATGATTTGATAAAGGCGACTACACCACAAACTATTAGCGGTGTGGTCGAGTTAGCAAAAAAAAAAAAAAACTTTGACCAATGGATTGATACCTGGACACAAGGAAGGAGAACGTGGAAAAGAAGAACTGTACATGTTTCCATTATGAGCAGGAACTGACACATGCATCTAAGAACAAACAAAAACAAACAAATATCCCAAGATAGCATTGTCCTCACAGCACAGGAAGCAACAATGATTCTTGAGGTGATTGCTGAATTTTGTTGAGATTCGTAAGCCAATAGGAGAAGTGATCACAATCCAAGGAGACAAGTCGACAAAGTTCCTCTCTGCAATGAAAGCTGCAAGCTATATATGGAAGCATGGAGTAGTGCATATGATCTCTGTGATCATTTACACCAAAGGAAATGAACTACAAGAAATTCCGGTAGTATCGAGATATCCTATCGATCTACCTGGACTACCACCTGATCATGAGATGGAACTAAGAATTCACGTGATACCAGGAACAACACCGATTACTAAAGAACCTTACAAATTAGTGCCAATGTAAATACTTAAGCTGAATAAGCAATTAGATGAATTGTTGGAAAATGGTTACATACAATGAAGTCCATCCCTGTAAGGAGCACCATTATCCTTTGTCGGAAAAAAATATGGTTTCATACAACGAAGTCCATCCCCATAATGCACACGGGTGTTACTGCTATTTAAAATAAAAAAGTATGCACGTATATATTAAAATACTTGTTGTGGCCAACATGGCAACGACAGTGGTGGGTTTAGGCTATATAAGCAACGACAGTTGACTAATTCTTAAGAAAGATGAATACATAAGTAGAGTTAAGTTCACGTACAAAGTGTCTTATCATACAAAACGTACAAAATGCATGAAAATTCCAAAAAACACGGTGGCATTTCTGTAATTATCAAAATTACTCTACAAATGCTCTTGTAGGGTAATTTTGATTTTGTAAAGTAATTTTATAAAATGTTCTTGTAGCGTAATTTTGATCTTGTAGAGTAATTTTATAGAGTTTCATAATTTCTACAAATGATCTTGTATGGTAATTTTGATCTTGTAAGGTAAATTTGTAGAGTATCATAATTACTCTACAAATGATTTTGTAGAGTAATTTTGAATTGTATGTTGTTTGATAAATTTACAGAGTAATTTGGATACACTTGTATAGTACTATTGATGCAGAGTAATTTTAATACACTTGTAGACAAATTTTGATAATTATCATACAAGATCAAAATTAATCTACAAGATCAAAATTACCCTACAAGATCATTTGTAGACTATTTTTGATAATTACTCTATAATGTAAATAATTACCAAAATGCTATCGCGTTTTTTCAACAAAACCTTCAGTTCATACGTTAAAGTTATATGTATTTGGTTTTTTGTCTACATAAGTAATCACTCATCTTTAGCAACGTACACGGGATTTAGCAAAATTGGAAACTTAATAACTCATGCACCAAGTACTAATTAACTATACATGAAATCTTTTCAAAATTGCTTGAATATTATTGAAGAAAGAATGAATAATATTATTTCTTCTTTTTGTTTGCACGTGTATGTGTGAATGATTTTATATTTTTATAAGTGCGTATAATTTTTTTTTAATCACAAAGAATCTCACTTGTAAACCCACTCTACCTGGTACTATGTCCAAGATCGCTTCTTCGACAGCTATGAGACCATGCCCGGCTATATGCGGGAACCGGATGGAATCCGTAAACCCTCGCTCCTCGTCAGGTTCGAACCCGGGATTAAAGCCCCGGTTCGTCCCTTCATCCAGATGTCCCTCGAAAATGGCCAAACGATAATCAAACTTGTGTCTCCATTAGGGGGTAGGAGCGCCCATCACTCATTACTCACTCACAATTTCCAATCAAGTTCCGCCATGTTATCAAGCATTATTCCCTCACTAGTGATGGATTTTAGTTGAAATGTCCATCACTCACCACACACTCATCTTCATTTAAAAATCACTCACCACTCAAACATGTAAAACGCGTGATAGATTCAACGCGTTATGAAATCCACGCGTTGTGGAAACCACCGGCGGTGGTGTATCACGCGGTAAAACGCATTGTTCCCCCTCCATAACGGACCGCCCCGGGTCCCTTTAGAGAGGACAAGCCAATTTACCACTAGACCATGTTTTCAGGACATAACTGCGTACAATATCCCAAGTATTATCGTTATAACTTACCAGTGATAAAAAAAAAATTTAACACGTCTTCACTACGTCTTCTTGTTATAGTAGGAGAAAGCTCCAAGCATGCGTTTACTTTGGGTCAAGCTTAGCTAAATAATGCATTTACAACACTTTCAATCATATCCACACAATATTATATCCAGTAGGGCTTGGGACCGTGAGAAAGAACAACGACGAAACCTTCAAAGGGATAAAAAGAAAATAACTAAAATTACGCTTAACAGTCTAATCGTGTTAAACACGTCAAAGACGACGCGATTAACAAAAGTATTAAACATGATAACGACTTGGTGTACTAATTTATATCTCATGTCTTTAACTTGTGTATTTATTTTATGTACCAGGGAAGATAAATGATAGAGTATAAACTCCCAATTTTAATTATTTTTATCAGTTTAAAATTACATAGTTACTTTTAATTAAACAAGTTTAATTATGTCATAAACAAGTTTAGAATTGTCATCCCTAACTAAAATCTTATATCACCCTTCCGCGAACTTGTAAATAAATAACTTGTAACCTTCTGTTATTGCTCCTCGGCTCGTACTAATTTCCTTTGGTGTTTTGTAGGAGAAAATTAAGATATCAGAATAGTGAACATTTTGTTATATTTGTATGGTAGAGACATTTTCATCAATCTTTTTTTTTTATATTTGTCTATTATTAGAAAATTCGTACTAATTTCCTTAGGTGTTTTGTAGGAGAAAATTAAATTATCAGAATAGTGAACATTTTAGTATATTTGTATGGTAGAGACATTTTCTTCAATCTTTTTCTATATCTGTGTATTATTAGAAAATTCGTACTAGTTTCCGTTGGTGTTTTGTAGGAAAGAATTAAATTATCAGAACAGTAAGCATTTAGTAGAGACATTTTCATCAATCTTTTTCTATATTTGTGTATTATTAGAAAATTCGTACTAATTTCCTTTGGTGTTTTGTAGGAGAAAATCAAATTATCAGAATATAGTGAACATTTTAGTATATTTGTATGGTAGAGACATTTTCATCCATCTTGTTTTATATTTATGTATTATTAGAAAATTCGTACTAATTTCCTTTGGTGTTTTGTTGGATTATTAGAAAATTCATACTAATTTCCTTTGGTGTTTTGTTGGAGAAAATTAAATACCTGCATAGTGAACATTTTAGTATATTTGTATGGAAGAGACATTTTCATCAATCTTTTTTTATATTTGTGTATTATTAAAAAATATTCTTATAAGAAAAATAAATACTAATCAACAGATAAATACACTAAAAAGAATAAGTCAGAAAACCAAGTATGAGGGAAAAATCTATACAGAAATAAAAAGATATACCATTTATAATTTTAAGCTAGTCTAACTATGCGAATATCTTATAGTTATGCGATTGGCTTTTAATCTAATGGGTTTCCATGCGCCAATAAGCTATAGCTCAACCCGCATTGGAGAGGAAGTGAGAATTCAAGGTTGAAGACCACAATTATTAAGTTCCAATTGAATCACAATCAGGTTTTACTGCAATGGGTCTTAGGACGATAGGATTACCCAGGAACTAGAGATGGTGGGATTGGCAACCAAGCGCTCTCTGCGATCTCAAGCTTATGAGTTCGTCTTTTGCCATTGAGTTGCTTTGAGTAACCTAACCTGGCTTTTCCCATATTTATTGGGTTTAGGACCAATAGGTCCTGGGTTCGATTCTCACAAGGGGGGTTTTCCCATATTTATTGGGTTTCCTCCTGAATTGGTGTGTAGGCATTATGCCTAGTGGAGAGACATTTTCATCCATCTTGTTTTATACCAAAATATCGTCGCGTAGCGCGACGGGGTCAATATCTGGGTTCCCTTGATTTTCATGTTGATTCTCGTGGTACATGTTTGGGGTTTTGGTTATGATCCGTTGTGGTCTAATCGTGGGTTGTTACATCCTACCTACATTGTTTTAAATCTCATCCTCGAGACGTTTCATTTCTGATTCTAGTTCCCAAGTATATTCCGGTCCTCTTTTCGAATCTCATTTTACTTTAAGCAGAACTAATCTCTTGTGCTTGAGATTCTTAATCTTTTTATCTTCAATTTGTAGAGGCTTCTCAACAAACTTTAGTTTCTCATTTACCTCTATGTCTTGAAGAGGTATTATCAATGATTCGTCAGCTAAACACTTCTTTTGGTTACATACATGAAATACATCATGTACACCAACCATTTCTTTGGGTAACTGTAGCTGATAAGCTACTGGTCCAATTCTCTTGATACACTTAAATGGTCCAACATATCTTGGGCTTAATTTTCCCTTCTTACCGAATCGGACTACTCATTTCCAAGGAGAAACTTTTAGTAGCACTTTGTCTCCAACTTGAAATTCTAAGGGTTTATGCCTATTATCTGCATAGTTCTTTTAACGATCTCGTGTTGTTTTTAGTCTTCCCTTGATTTGAATTATTTTGTCAGTTGTTTCTTGTACAATCTCGGGACCTAACAATTGATTCTCTCCTATTTCTGCCCAACATACTGGAGTTCGGCACTTTCGTCCATAAAGCAATTCAAATGGAGCGGCATTAATGTTTGTATGATAACTATTGTTATAGGAGAATTCTAGTAATGGTAAGTGATCGTCCCAACTTCCTTCAAAGTCTATCACACAGGCTGTGAGCATATATTCCAAAGTCTGAATCCTCCTTTCACTTTGTCCATCTGTTTGAGGGTGATAAGTTTTACTTAAATTTAATCGGGTTCCCATAGCTTTTTGGAAACTTGCCTAAAAATGAGAAGTAAAACGACTATCTCTGTCGGATACAATAGATAAAGGGACTCCATGTAATAAAACTATTTCATCCACATACAGTTTAGCTAATCGCTCCATATTGAAAGTTTCCTTCATTGGTAAGAAATGTGTAGATTTAGTCAATCTATCCACAATTACCCAGATTGTGTCGTTACCTTTTCGTGTCTTAGGTAGTTTGGTAACAAAATCCATTGTTATTAGTTCCCATTTCCAAACTGGCATATCCAATTGCTAAAGTAATCCTCAAGGTTTCTGATGTTCGGCTTTAACTTGTGAGCAAGTTAAACACTTTGAAACATAACTTGCTATGTCCTTTTTCATTCCTATCCACCAGAAATTTTTTTTAGGTCTTGATACATCTTGTTGCTTCTAGGATGCATCATATATTTGGATTTATGAGCTTCTTCTAGAATTTGGTTTGGTAGATTTCCTTGGATTGGTACCCAAATTCTTTTCTTATGGAATTTCCAGATTCCATCTATTCCTTTTTTCTAATTCCTTCATCTTTACTTTTAATCTTTCAGCATCATCCTTGATTGTTGTTTTCTGGATATTTTCAATTATCCATTAAATCTATTTGTAGTTTTAATATGAGAGCACGTACCCGCTTCGTTTTCTCATGATACTTACGACTTAAAACATCAGCTACTACGTTAGCTTTACTTGCGTTATATTGGATAACACAATCATAGTCACCAAAGATCTCCATCCAACGTCTTTGTCTCATGTTCAATTCTTTTTTGCCCGAAAATATATCTTAAACTTTTATGATCTGTAAAGATAGTGAACTTACTACCGTACAGTTTCCAAATTTTGAGGGCAAAAACTATAGCTCCTAATTCCAGATCATGTGTTGTGTAGTTTTCTTCATACTTTTTCAATTGTCTAGAGGCGTAAGCAATCACTTTCAGGCGTTACATCAGCACACATCCAAATCCTGATTTTGATGCATCACAATGTACTATAAAATCTTCAGTTCCTTCTGATAAGGCAAGTATTGGGGCGTTAGTTAATCTTTGTTTTAGGATCTTGAAAGCTTCTTCCTGCTTTTGTCCCCATTCAAACTTAATTGATTTACATGTTAACTTGGTTAATAGAATGACTAATCTAGAAAAATCTTGAATAAAGTGTCTATAGTATCCTGCTAATCCAAGAAAACTTCTTACTTCCGTTGGTGAATTAGGGACTTTCCATTTGGTAATTGCCTCGATCTTTGTAGGAACCACATGAATTCCTTCATGATTAATCAAATGTCCAAGAAATTGTACCTCTTGTAACCAGAACTCACATTTTGAGAATTTAGCATAAAGCTTTTCTTTTCTCAATAATGTTAGAAGTATGTGCAGCTGTTTTGCGTGCTCTTCCTTGCTCTTGGAATAAATAAGTATATCGTATATGAAGACAATTACAAATTTATCAAGATATGGTTTACATATTATATTCATCATGTACAGAAATGCAGCTGGAGCATTTGTTAACCCAAATGGCATGACTGTAAACTTGTAATAACCATATCTAGTTCTGAAAGCAGTTTTATGAATGTCCTCTTCCTGTACATTCAATTGATGATATCCTGAGCACAAATCAATCTTTGAAAAGAATCGAGCTCCTTGAAGTTGATCAAATAGATCATCAATCCTTGGTAGTGGATACCGATTTTTAATTGTGACCTTATTCAATTCTCTATAGTCAATACACATATGCATTGATCCATCTTTCTTCTTGACAAATAACACAGGTGCTCCCCAAGGCGATGAGCTAGGTTGTATGAAACTTTTTTCTAATAATTCGTCTGGTTGTTTTTTCAGTTCTAACATCTCTGTTGGTGCTAAATGATAGGGTGCCTTGGCAATCGGTGCAGTTCCTGGTATTAGGTTAATTCTAAATTCAACCTAACGATCAGGCGGTAGTCCAGGTAATTCTTCTCGGAAAATATCTGAAAATCTGATATCACGGGAATATCTTTCAATTCTTTTTCTTTAGTACTAATGATCATAGAGATCATATATACTATTCCTCCTTTTCGTGCATAGCTTGCAGCTTTCATTACAGAGTTGAATTTTGTTGATTTTATCAGCTTGTCTCCCTGGATTGTGATCCTTTCTCCTATTGGCGTATGAATCTCAACGGAATTTTGATCACACAATATTTGCGTATGATTGGCTACCAACCAATCCATTCCTAACACAACATCGAATCTAGCTAGATTCATTGGTAGTAGATTGGTTGTGAACTTATGTCCTAATAATTCTATCTTTCCTTTTTGAAGTATTTCACGTATGTTGATAGAATTTCCATTTTTTGTTTCTACCGTACAGGCTTGGTGAAGTTTAGTTAAGGGTTGATTGAGTAATTGACAGAAAGCAGTATTTATAAAACTATGGTTTGCACTAGAGTCAAATAATACTTTAGCATAGACGTCATGAACGAGAAATGTACTGGTGATCATATCGGGAATCATTTCTACTTCTTGTGCTATCAGTACAAAAGCTCTTGCATTCTTCTTGGGTCCTTCAATTGCTTTTGCCATGTTGTTAGGTGTTGTGGCTAGTTTTGGGTAGTTTGGACAGATATGGCCTGTCTCTCCGCAGTTGAAGCATATCTTAGCGTTAGTTTTTCTTCTACACTCTTCTTCTTTATGTCTAGGTGTCCTATAGAAGTTGCAGTACTTAGCACATCTTCCCACATGCCTTCTTTTACAGAATCTACATAAAGGTGATGAAGATGATGGGCCTGCTCCTTCCTTCTGTAGGGATTACCAAAACGTAGTTCTTGGGTAATCTTTTGGCTAAATCATTTTTCTGCTTCTCTTCTTGTGTGTGAATCAGTCCATATGTCAATGTATTAGCCAGTTCAACGGCTTCTACAATAGTTTGTGATCTAGCTGCCTTGACCATGTCTCTGATCTCACTAACGAAACCCCATATACAACAGGAAATTAATACTTGTTATGGCGAAGCCAGGGCTGGTACTATCCATGCATATTCAAAGAATTTGGTAGTAAATTCAAGACAACTTACACCAATCATCTTATGGTTTAGGAACTTATTTGCTATCTGTTCCTTTTCACGAGGAGGACAAAATTTTCTTTCAATTAATTCCTTAAATTAATTCCATTCCATGGCATAAACCATGTTACTACCTTTAGATTGAAGAATGGTATTCCACCATTCTAGTGCTTCATCTTTGATTACATTAGAAGCATACATTATTTTATCTTCTTCAGCACACTTACCAATTTTCAAAACAGCTTCAGTTTTCTCTAACCAGCGTAATGCCGTAATTGCTCCCACTACCCAAGAATTCAATCGGCTTACAGGACAAGAATTCTTTATAAGCACAACCATAGGCGATGGTCTTCTTTCGTTTGGGAAATGGAGCTTTGACAAGAATGCCATTGTCTCCGTTGACATTGTGGCTAGGCTAAGTGTGCTGAGTACGGTTACTCCCTATAATATTATCATCGTTTATAGGATTTTGATAGCTTCAGTAATTAGAGGTATGGCATCGGCAATCCCTTGGGCTGCTATATTTTCTATAGCACTTTTATCCAAATGATTTTCATTATCGTTACTAGCGTGAATTTCTTGATTTACTTCATTCGACATCTGAATTGCAAACATTATCAGGTATTAATATCACACAATAGTTAAAATAAAACAAATATTCAAAACATATTGTATCAAAATCGTCGAACATTGCGACGTTTTCTATTTATATATATTGTATCATTTAATACATACAAACCAGAATTATTTATGTTAGTATATTTTATGTTTAATTACGCATCGATATATATGTATATATATATATATAGTGTGTGAGGTTCATTGAGTAACACTAAAAAAGTGGGGAACCGGGGAACACTTTTAAAAATTTATTTAACTGTTAAAAATCAATTTTTTTAAAAAAAAATCGGTGCTTCTCCTTATAAATACTTGTACAAGTATTTTTAATAAAAAATCAAAAACCAAAAATATAAAAAATCAGTTAAAAAAAAGGCTAATTTTTTTTTTTTACAAAAAATATTTTTTTTATTTCGTATAGTTTCTACCCATTTTCAGAAGGAAAAGCGCTGATTTTTTTTTTTAAAAAAGTGATTTTTAAAATGTTAAGTTAATTTTATAAGATATATATACTTTTAAACATTTTTCTTATATTTTTGGTTTTTGATTTTTTTTATAAAAAAATGTTTCTACATGTATTTATAAGAAAAAGCGCTGAAAAAAAATTTAGAAAAAAATAATTTTTAACATGTTAAATATAATTTTTAAGAGTGTTCCCCGGTTCCTCACTTTTTTAGTGTTCTCCAATGAACCCTCCCCTATATATATACTATATATTATTATTTATTATTATTATTATATATATATATATATTATAAAATAAAAGGAAAATATATAATATATTATATTAGGCTGGTCTGTCTTCAGAAATGAAATTCCCTCTCGTCATACTTTCAGACGAGGTTTTCTCCTATTTGCGGATCTGGTTTCCAGCCGTCATTAGTTCTTCTCTATATTACCTAAGTTCAGCTACGTTCTCTGGGCTCATGGCTGGATAGGCATTTGGTATGAATGGTGGGAATTCTGGTGAATGGAGATTGGGGTCTTGTATAAGGTTTTAGAATTGCCATTCATTCGTCCACTACTGCTCCATAGGGTCTGGTGCAAGTGCAGGGATTCTCGGGATTCCTTCTTGATTAAGAACGGGTATTGGTTGGGGATTTATAAGTTTTGGATGAAAAGGTATCGGCTCGAATATTTCATCTGGGTTGAAGGGTATTATCGCTTCAGGATCTGCAGGTAGGTTTAAGTTTGTCTCATTGTTTATGGGTTGGAATATATCACAATTGGCTAACCTCTGGTCTACTCCCCCCCCCCCCCCACAAAGGTTTTGTAACAGGAATTTGGGTTGAACCTTCAACTAGGTTTATGGTGGCTACTGGGTTTTTCTTCTTTTTCCTCTTTTCTCTTTTTTCCTTTATTGAACCAACCTCGTTTCTTAGGGAGTTATGGTTCAATTGGCTGGGGTTGGAAAATGATGTGTTCATCAGTGTCCGCCTCATATCCAAATTTCGTTTCGGATGGCCCTTCGTCCATTTCCAGATTAGAAATGTGTTGGAATGCATCAGATACTTTTTCGTCACTCATACCGTGGACTCAAAATTTATTAAAAACAATAATTTTATAAATCATATATATAACACATAGGTTATGTTTAATTAATTTTCTAACTTTATGTTTAAGTTTAGGTATAAATAATACCTAAATATTTTAAACTAGTGGCTCTGATACCACTCTATGTCACAGCCCCTGACCCCACCATAGGCGGGAGCCGTGTGTGACAACCCGTACTTTTGAAGTTAGCGTCGTCTAATCTCGTGATCCTTAACTACGTTTCATCACTTGTCACGTCACCTTATTATGTTGTGTTAAACTGGATTATTGTGTTAAATTGTTATATTAAAGTTAGTTGTGTGTGCCTATATGATTATTAAATGTCTTTTAATGGTGTGTGCGGCCCAATGATAATCAACTCATACACACCTCAGCCGCACACTCTGGTGCTTTGTTGTTCTCGGCCCAAATACACCACCAATCCCAAAACCGTCCAAGCCCAAACTCTTGTGAGTTTCGCATACATGTAGGAACACGTATAGTGTATTTGTGATTCAAAATTATTACAAGCCCTAGTAGTCTTTCCCTCCTCCTTGGTGATCGATGGCAGCTATCTCACTCAGAACTCTCTCCCTCTCGTTCTAGCACAACTCTTTCACTCTACATCTCTCGGTTAGTGCATTATCCTTGTTTGATTCAAGTTTTCTTTGTTATACTTGGTTGTCTTTAGATTGCTTGATTAATATTGGTGTTCATGAGATTAATTATGACCTAGGGTTTACTAGAAATCACGTTTCAATACTGTTTTGATCCAATAGATGATGATTAAATAATTAGGGTTGTATGATGATAAGATGTTGAGGATTCCTTGCGATATTGGACTACTAGATCTGATTGGATGTTGTTAATGATGTTAATTGATGTGTATGATAAACTAGGGTTCATGAGAATTAACATGATACTTTCTATTATGATTATATGTGGATTAGGGTTTAAGATGTTGATGTTTTGGTATAATAATCTCATGATAAGCAAACCTAGTCCACTGAAAAGGTTCAACTACGTTAGTGTAAATTGTTTGATGGAATTGATGAAACTTGGAAACTTCGAATCGGTGAAACAAGCTAATGATTGGGGTGGTTACTGCCGTGAACAGAAAGGCTGCACCGTAGGCTACGGTTGAGAACCGTAGCTTACGGCAGGGTTTAAATGGCCAACCGCACACTGAGGTACCGCACACCTCACACCCCGGACACCCATATACCGCACACCCCCTACACCTTGCACACCCCCATCCCGTACACCCGATAGATTTATGTTTATACCGTAGAACCTTATACCGCACACTCATGAACTGTACATCGTACACCGCACACTTATATACATACCATACACTCATACTGAAGCCGCACACCCATAATGCACAGAATACTTGTATTGGTTGTTATGTGAATGAGAACCTTATCTTTTGTTATGAACCCACGTATGACCACATGATTTACATGCTATGTGATGGCTTGGTTTCGTGCTAATTGTTAGATACATGTAGAAAATACGTGAGACAATTCATACATAAACTCTAATAATAATATTGGTAATCATATTACTACGTGGTTGACCATTCTAGCTCTAGTACTTTAATCTGCCGAGCTAAGCTAAGGTGAGTTCACACATTTACTAAAAGCATGCATTCCCAGTTGTTGGGAACCACAATATCTCTGGATTGGGACTGCCTAGTATTTCTAGTTTGGAATACTGTAAAATATTGTAATTTATACTTCATGTCTTTAGCGGACTAAACGAACTCCATCTGAAACTCCCCACACATTATACTGATTAGTCATCAGGTTTGGCGAACGAGGTATCAGTTGATAGTGCTATTAGGTTTGATAAACCTCACAGCGTGCCAGGAAGGGCGGTCATTAACTTTGCCTAGGCAACTGGTCAATGATGATAGACATTGACACAGGGCACAAACAACTACAACAGTCAAGTTTCGGTACAACACAGTTTAGTAGCTTAACGATGGGGTAGCTCCCCATGACATGTTTTATAAACTAAGTATTGAAACAAACTTGTTTTTGGAACAACACTAAAACTGTGAACTCGCCAACTATATTTTGACACACAAGTGCATGCTTTGCAGGTCATTAGATACAGCTCAGGAGCTTGCACTGCAGGACTGTCGTGATTGCGATGAACTGTTTAATTTGGTTTTGTTAAACAATTATGGTTTTTAAACTACATTTAGGATTTTTAAACATTTTGCTTCCGCTGTTGACTTAGACTTTGTTTTGAACGTTTGAAAACTTAATCACTGATCATGTTGATGATGATAAATTTCCTTGTGTTAATTACTTGTTCAACATGATTGGTGGCATGATCCTGGTCAGTCGCACGCCTTGCGGTAAAACTCTGCATGTGGATTTTGAGGGTGTGACAGATTGGTATCAGAGCCATTGGTTATAGTGAACTTGGTTTTAAAAATATTTTCGAGAAAAAAAACCAGACTATAACCTTTTCCATATTAAAAAACCCCCAACGACACTACACTCCAAGTGCAAGTCTCAACATCCTAGATTGTATAGTTTACGTATGTGCCTACTTGTTTCTTACTTGATGCATTATATAGTAGTATGTTTAGTTCCTAAAACTCTAACCGTAAGAGACCAATTAACCCTGACTCATCCTCTCTTAAGCCTAAATCTTTCCTCGGCTCGAGGAGAACTACACGTGAACAACGTCCCCAATAAGAGCCCGAACTCGAAGAGCCTAAGGTAGTGCCTAGCAAGAAGCTTCGAGGGCTAACACTCGAAGAGGCAGTGGAAGAGATCCAACTACTCGAAGGAACCCTAGGAAGATCGAGAAGCAACACCAGGAGGCAGTGACAACGAAGGATCGATTACCTTCTTCGCCGGTGATGGCAATTGACATCTCTATCTATTGTTCTGCCCTTCTATTTTTTCGTATAACTTGGATGAGGAGGGTCGTCCTCATTCAACAATTGATACTGAATTTAATATTTGATTTAGAACTTATTTGTGGAACTTACAAATGATATTGATGAAGATGTTTATTTGGATATTATGCGTTGTGATTAAATCTTCTTTTACTTTCCTCATGCCATTATGATGAATTATATGCGTAATATCGTTCTCATTTTGTGTTATGTGGATGTAAAGACAATGATCGGGCGCGACAGGGGATGTGGCGGCATTAACATGGCTCAGGACCAGCTCACGACCCTGATTAACGCACGAGTTATTATTGAGGCTCTAGTGGCCCAACCCGAAGGTAAAACGATCGATCCGCACTAATCTGTCCCCGTGTCATCTTATCGCTCTTATACTTATCTGCCCCACCTTACGTTGTAGTTCAACCTGCTCAACCTCGAGCTTGCACCTTTAAGGCATTCATGGATTATAAACCTCATTCCTTCAACGGCACTAAAGGAGCAATGGGTATTTTACATTGGATCGAGAAGGTCGAGTCTGTTTTCGAGATGTGTGATTGCCCTATCAACAATCGGGTAAAGCATGCAACTTTACTTTTGAAGGAAACGCGCTTTCCTGGTGGAACGTGCAGGTCTAGATGCTTGGTTTGGCAGCTGCCAACGCCACTCCGTGGAATGACTTCAAGGATCTAATAAAGGAGGAATATTGTCACAGGGACGACATTCAGAAACTCGAGGTGGAGTATTATAATCTGAAGATGGTCGAGTCCGAAATTGAAGCTTACACAAAAAGGTCCAACGATTTAGCAGCTCTTTGACCTAATATGTCTGAGCCTTCTTACAAGCGAATTTAAAGGTTTAGCCCATGAAATTCATAGCTTGGTGACTTCAGCCAACCTCCCCACAATTCAACGGGTCATCAGATTGGCACACCGACTCATGGACCAAGCGGTCGACCAGGGAAAACTACCCAACCAAAACACTTTTGTTAATGAACGATGAACTTTCCAAGGAGCAAGTCAGACGGTGAAGCAACCGAACTCATATCGAGCTTCCAATGCGAAAGCTAATTCTTGTTTCATTCTCCATTTCGTTAATTGGTCTACAATGCAATTTCTCAAACTGAATATAAAAAATCAATATCTGATAATGCGATTTCTTGAACTGAATTGCAGAAACCCTAGATTCTTCACTCCATAAACTCGATAAGTTTCTTGAGTTGGATAATATTGTGCAATTTGGATGGTGAAAAAAAAACCATAGATTCACTAAATATACTGAAATTGAATAAAGGGGTGTGTGGGGGTTGTGATGGCACCACTAATCCTCGATGTCGGAGTCTCATATGATTACTACTTTGAACAAGTATTCCTCTGCTTCAACGACATATCAAGTCATTGTTTTGATGAGTTAGTAGATTTGTAAGAGATTTTAGAATTGATAAATATTTGGGGTTTAATTGAGGTGGTATTTTCTGTCACAAAGTATTAAGATAGAGATGGGTGTTTTGCCGGAGAAGAAACAACAGGAGGGTTATTGCCTGAAAAGAAAGGGTTAGTGGGGTGGGTGGGGTTTGGTAAATTATGGGTCCACTTGAGTTTAGATTATTAATTAAGTTTTTCTTTTGGTGTTTGATTATTGTTTTATTAGTAAGGGTATATTTGTCATTTTACACACACTTAACCCGAAAACTTAACGACCATCCAGTGTAGGGACTATCCAAGTAACAACTAGTCAAACCATAGGGAGCAAGAGTGTAATTTAAAAAAGTTGGGGACTAAAGGTGAAATTTTGCAAAACCACAGGGACTATCCGTGCATCTTACTCAAAAACCTATAAAAGTATTCGGTTTATTGAAATATTCGAATATAATCTGAGTATTTTTAATACTAGATGATACCATACCATCTAGTATATTTTTAATGCTAGAATATTTTTAAAAAGTTGTGGACTAAAGGTGAAATTTTGCAAAACACAGGGACTATCCGTGCATTTCACTCAAAAACCTATTAAAGTATTCGGTTTATTCAAATAGCCGAATAATCTGAATATTTTTAATACTAGATGATACCATACCATACTATCTTATACTACACTATACAATACTATACTATATCATACTGTATTATACTATATCGTACTATATTATATGTTACTATACTATATGATACCATAGGATACTATACTATAACATATTGTACTATACGATATAGTACGATATTGTATTATACGATACTATACTATCTAATACGGCATGATTTGTTACCATACTATATTATACTATATCGTACTATACTATACTATACAAACGATACAATTTTATACCATACCATAGGATGCAATGCGATACGATATCATACCATGGTATGATATGGAATCGTATGGTGACAGAAAGGAGGATAGAGTGATTTTATAGGAACATATTTAATGAAAATACATTTTTTTAACATGTTAACATCCATGTAGATGTCAAATGTAATTTTTAACACGTCAGCCTCTACGTAGACATCCACAACATCATACACTAATAAGGGTAGACCTCAATTAGAAAAAGTCTATTGGAAAAAATATGTTAAAAGTTGAGACTGTCACAATACATATTGTTAGTTGGGACTGTTGTCGACCAATAGGTAATAGTTGTGATTATATAAATCCAATAATTTTTATAAAGTAAAAAAAAGATAATTGAGTAATTTAATTTATATTCATTTTGTTGTTATTTCACTTTATTTATACTTATGTTTATTTTTTTTTGTTAATTTAGAGTTTACTACATATATAATTATTAAGTATACAATTATAAGGAACACTTTTCAACGAATACAGTTGTACATTAGAAAATATACTTTAGTATAATAAATTAAAATGATAATTGATCATAAAAGTATTTAAGTTACTGTTGTTAGTCCAAAATTGTAACATATAGATCATCACAATTGTTCCTCATGCTATATCTTCAGTAATGATTGCATCTTGCGACCCCTTACAAATGTAAAAGAAAAAAAAAACATATCATGGCCTCCTGGTTTTTAAAATCTTGATTCCGTTACTAATTACATCATAGCGTGCATAGTAAAAAGTTTATTTATAGTCTTCTTAATTCACTATCTTAAACTTAAATTGAATTATTTAACGTTAAATGTATAATGTGTAATCTAATTTCTAATTTCTAATTTATTATCAATTTATTTATATCGCTACTCAAAAAGTTAAGTTTATATTCAACTACATTACCATATGTTTATTGCTTTAGTAAGAGATATGTTAATTTCTTAAATCTTTTATGAGGTAACGGAGACGACGGTGATGGTGGTTGTCATGGTGATGGTGGTGGTGCTGCAGTATTGTTGAGAAAAGGGGGAAAGAGTGAATTTATAAAAAAAACATATTAAATAATATGGTTTTAAACACATCATCTTGCACGTAGACATCTACATCATTATACAAAAACCGAATTCTCAGTTAAGAAAAGCTCGTTAAAGAATAATATGCCGAAAGTTAGGATTATTAAAATATAGGTTAATGGGTCAAATTAGGATTATTAAAATCTAATTTCCGATCTAACAAAAAGTTATATGAAATTTAGTTAATCCGTGTATGATCCGACCTGATCAAACACAAATCGATTGAAAAAAAATTATTATATATCAATAGAAAAACGTAACCTAAAAACTTTTGCACCCATGAAAAAAAAAAAAAAATTGAATCCATCACTATTGGTATAGTAGGAAATTATCCATGCTGCATGGACTATGCATGCGTTTACTTTAGGTCACGCTTAGCAAAACAATGCATTTACGACACTTCCAACAAAATGTACACTATGCGGAGGTCCCTTGAGAACGAACGTAGAAGAAACTTTCAACTTGTAAATAAATATCTTTCTACTTCTTTATTTATGCACACTCATGTGTGTGTATATATATGTAAAGCATGTTGGATCCCGCTCTAAAAAAAAAAAAAAAAAAAAAAACCTCTCTTTTCATTCACAATCTCCCGTAATGGAGATGGAGTCAGAATTGAAAGCTCGTGCAGAAGTCATGATGCCATGGGTGGGCTTGTATGTTGCTATAGCATCTTTGATATGCACCATTGCAATGACAGCTGATGCCATCCATGCAGTATGGCAATGGAAGCTCTGGTTTCCAAATAGATTTTTCAATCTCAATGCTGCAACAATCACACTTATCGCAATTGCAATGAAGCTACCGGTGGATCTAAATGCTGATATTTTTTTCGAAAAGCTTGTAAGCATGTTTTTCTTGGTCACCATGTTAGCTAACTTTCTCCCATCTTTAGGGCTTATGGATGACAAAGAGCTTCTAATGAACATTGTGGCCTTAGATATCCTCTTGATCACTATTGTTGTAAATATGGTGGCCTCGTTTTTCGATTGGTTTTTTGGCCTTATTTTTATACTTCCCCTTCTATGGCCATTTTCGGTAGCTTTGACAGTTCCATCAATGAGAAAAAAGTTAAAACACTGGTATAATGAGTCACAACAACTAGTTTCAAGTCATCAAGAGAAAATGTTTTCCGCTGAGGAACTCAAACTTTATGTTAAAAAGTACTGGATGATGACAGAAACTCGAAACCCCCAGTTTGTAATTGCTTGCTCACCAGTTTCTTCTGCCTTTGGGGTTATATGTGTACTCTTTGCTTTGTATTCAAGTTTACTTTTAATAGATATTATAAAGTTCAAAGAATATGATTATCAGGATGAAGATTCGGACTATAAGTGGTCACTCATGATAATTCGTATCGTGCAGTTAGTTGGGGTTGTTGTAGGCAGTATTGCACCGATTTTAAGATGTTTCACGTCTATCGGTCATTATAGCCTCTCAAAGAAATTAAGCAAGAACCATTTAAACGTGTTCCGGGTTGAAAAACACTGGATCGAAAGGCTTCAACATTGGAAACGTAACTATGTTCATTCACATATTCCAGGCCGTTATTTGAAGATCATTTTTCATTACGTAAAAAAAGCCTTTTTAAACTTTTGTTTAGCACTTCATATTGTGGTTCTGGTAATATGTAAAACACTAGTTCTTGTTCCGCGAGCTTTTCTTATCTTACTTTCCTGTTGTTGGTATTTATTTAAGTCCTTTTTGGAATGGCTTAAGAAGGTGGCAACCACGTCTAATGGCAACATGAGCTCAGAAATAGAAGAATATGCTAGATATGTTGTCCAAATTGAGGAGGAGGCAAACTTTCAAAAAGAATATTAAGAAATACTCTTCGTTCTATAACTCAACTTCTTGACGCGGAGAAGGAACCGCGTAATCTAATGAGGCTTTTAGAGAAATCTAAAGGATTCATTGGAGTAGCAGAGTTTGACAATGACCTTGCTCAACCTTTATATCCAGAAGAAACCCACAATTGTTGGAGCCTTGTAGTAGTAACATTGACAACAATTGCCATTTCACTTCCTAACATTGCAAATGGTCATTTCAAGGGGCTTCTTGCCAGCATGAGTGAAGGCCTCAAGATTGTAAGACATGTTGAAGATTGTCTCAACGCAGATGGTGACCTAGTTAGTGCAATAAAATCGTCAAGAAGGGTGTGGAAAGAAGTTGAAGTATACCGCAAATGGCTAAAAATTGATCTTCAAAATAAGGCTCACAAAGATAAAACATCTAAAGAGATCGTTAAATGGTTGGGAGATGAAGGAGAAAAAATTACGAAAAGGTTTATGAGTAACAAAATGTCAAGTATAGATCGTTCACCTTATAAGTTCGTACTTGCAAGTTCCATGTACAGGATTAGCACGGGCATTCTACTGCACTTAAATGCACAAGAAATCTCGTTGAATGATGAAGACCTTTTTGAATGGATATCAACTATAATTGCAGATATTTTATTAGCATGCTTTACCAACTTACCACGTGTCATAAAAATGAAGTGTCACCACAATGAAATAGAGAAAAGGGGAGATAACATCCGGATTGCAGCTCAACTTCTTGGTAAGTCTAAAGAGATTCTTAAGATTCTTGAAGCACGTACACTTCCTAACATAGATCAAGACTCGATGGCATACATTGATAAGTGGCGTGTACTTCCCAAGATTCAACTAACCAATGGTGGTGCTTCTACAAATGAGATATACCAAGATCATCATGTTGTGGAACTCTTAGCTGGCGTGTGAAGCTCCTCGTGGATTTGGCGTTGGCATTTGTAATTTTAGTGTTTTGATTTTTATAGCTTGAATGTTCTTTACTTTTTCTATTAACTAAAAGATGTATTAAATTTGATTTTCCGTTGCATATTTTGAGAACTATTATAGTCTTTTAACCTATTTGATATGTGGATGTCCAATTGTAAGGTGTCTAGTTTATGGCTCTACATAGTAGTAGTTGAGCCATTTGTGGTTTTGAAAAACCCACACATGGTAAAAAAATCCTTCTTTTATCAAACTTCACCCGGAGCCTATACCATCTATATACTAGGCTCCAGTGTTAGTCTAGGTCGGTAAACATCACATGCATTGTCTTTATTTTATGCTTTGGCACGGACCCAACGTTTGCGAACTCACATTGGAAATAATGCGTCTTTATATTATTTTAATTGCTGCATTGTCTCCTGTTAGGTAAAGATGAATCACCAATATAGATATCGATCGATCATTGTTTACATTATGTTCTTCCTATAGATCTGGAATCTGGATCCATCATCTCTGTAAAACCCAGTCCCGTCACAGTTTTCATTTTATAATAATCCGCGCAAAACTGCTTGCTGAAGCGAGGATGATCGTCCGGAAGTCCGTTGGAGATGGTCTCAAAACGGAAGTTACGGTAACGACTTAATCGCATTAACACATTGATGTGACGGAGGAAAGTTGATCTTTTGAATATGTAACCAACGATGAAAATATATGCGAGAACAATAAGACCCACAACCATGGACACCTGTAACCAATTAAAAGCTGTCAAAAGGTTGGATGTGACTGGCAATGAACGAGCAGCAACGCAGCCTGACATCTTTGGCAATTAAAAGCGTTGTTTGGTCAGCCGTAGGTGAGTTCAACACTTGAACTTGTATAATTATTAAGAGTGTGCCTATTGGCACACCAAACCCTAGCAAAATTAGGGTTTAAATACGATGCGTATTGACCAATACGCAGCGTAGATAGCCCATAGATCTCAGTGCCTGATAACCAATCATTGCACAGAAAACAAGGTGTGTCTATGCTGCGTATTGACCAATACGCAGCGTATTAAATTTTACACAAATGGTCCCTGGAGTTTCAAAAATTGACACCAATGGTCCCTTATTTTTGATATATTTACACTTTGGTCCCTGTTGTTTCATAAATTGACATAAATGGTCCCTGTCAGGGACTATTTTTGTAAAAACTGAAACTTAAGGGACCAAAGTGTAAATATATCAAAAATGGGTAAAAAGGGGTCTTCTTTAAAGAACCGGCCCTTGCAAGACTCGAACTCGTGACCTGTCGTTTAGAACCGCAACGCCTTAACCAGTTTATCCTCTGTCCAGAGCTGTTAGAATATGAAACTTAATTCTTATATACACTAGTTAGGTTATACGCTGCGTATTGCTCAATACGCATCGTATGTAAAACATCTGCAAAATTGGGGTCATTTTAGTAGGTTTGAAGTATCAAAAGTTTACCAGGTTTATATACGCTACGTATTGGTCAATACGCAGCGTATATAACCTTCCTGAATTTTAAAACTTCCAGAACTTTATCTAGAACTTTATCTAGAACTTTATCTATACAACAGAACATGTTAAATAACCTGCCAGAATTTTATATGTACACCATAGTATATAACATTTCAAAATATGTTAAACCGTTTACACCGAAAGTTTGATATATACAACAAAAGTTTGTGCATACATAACAAAATGATAAAATACTACTGCTGCTACTCCTGATGCTGCTGCTACTGCTGCTGCTGCTACTGCTGCTGCTGCTGATGTTGATCCCATTCCGCATCCGCAATGAAGGGTAGTGGAGGTACCCCGTCATGCTGTCGCTGCTGCTGCAGCGCCGCAGCCACCCACTCCAACAGATAGTTGTTCCTTTCAACGTTCCGAAGCAGCCGCTGATGTGACGGGTCAGGACCGGGCCAAACATGGCGTGGGAACTGAGGCGCCCCGGGAGGTCCACGCGGCTGTGGTGGCTGCGGAAGAACGGCGACCGGCTCATGCGGCTCCGGCGGCTCCGGATCGTGCGGAGGATAAAACAGAGGGAACTGTTCTGGCAGTTGTGTAAGCTCGTATTGCGTGCCGTCTAGTTTCTTTAACCGCTTCCCGCACGGAAAGTCTTTGGTAATATGCATCGCGTTTACTGTGTTCATCCCCATCCGCTTTGGCTGTGTCGCCGGGCCTACACGGCCGCAGTCGTTCTCCGGATGATAGCCCAACGAATGGGCTATCTTGGTCACGTAGGCGCCGCCGAATAGCACTCCGCGCTCCTGTCGATGATGCGCGGAGGCGAAGTACTGCGCCAACCCGTGGGCGAGAGCGCACGGCCTCTTGTATAAGATGCAATATAAAAAGAACAAGTCACCACTCGTACACCACTCCCGGCTTTTGTTTCGAGTAGTGATCGAAGTGGAAATCATTTTGTGCAAATACCTACATAAATGGAAACCAGTCAGTAAATAATAATCAGGCGACATCGATTAAATGAGGATAAAAAAACAATATATTTTTTACTCGTTACGGATTTTGACGCACGTAACGGCTGCCGGTTTAAACGCCGGTTACGGTTTGAGTTCGACTAAATAATTAAAAAAATTATGTTTAAAAAAAAATCTGTTTAAAAGGAAATTTTGTTTAAATGGTCCCTTGAGTTTCAAAAATTGACACAAATGGCCCTTTTTTGATATATTTACACTTTGGTCCCCGAAGTTTCAATTTTTACAAAAATAGTCCCTGATGTTTCAAAAATGGACCCAAATGGTCCCTAACGAGCGTCGAAAATAAGTTCGTCGTTAAAATATAAAACGACGAACTTAGTTTCGACGTTCGTTAGAGACCTACGCGCCTTACGATTCGACTTCGACTAAATAATAAAAAAATATATATTTTAATGACGAACTTAGTTTCGACGCTCGTTAGGACCGTACGCGCCTTACGAGCGTCAAAACTAAGATCGTCGTTAAATTATATTATTTTTTTATTATTTAGTCCATGTCGAACCGTAAGTCGCGTAGGTCCCTAACGGGAGTTTAAACGCGATTTCACTGCCGTTTGCGGCTGCGTTTGCAGCCGTAAACGGGCGTTTAAACGGCTGCAAACGCTGCCCCAAACGGCTGCCGGTTTAAACGCCGGTTACGGTTCGACTTCGACTAAATAATTAAAAAAAAATATGTTTAAAAAAAATTTTGTTTAAAAAGAAATTTTGTTTAAATTGTCCCTGGAGTTTCAAAAATTGACACAAATGGTTCCTTTTTTGATATATTTACACTTTGGTCCCTGAAGTTTCAATTATTACAAAAATGGTCCCTGATGTTTCAAAAATTAACACAAACGGTCCCTAACGAGCGTCGAAACTAAGTTCGTCGAAAATATAAAAAAATAATATATATTTTTTTTATTATTTAGTCGAAGTCGAACCGTAAGGCGCGTACGGTCCTAACGAGCGTCGAAACTAAGTTCGTCGTTAAAATATATATTTTTTTATTATTTAGTCGAAGTCGAACCGTAAGGCGCTTACGGTTCGACTTCGACTAAATAATAAAAAAAATATATATTTTAACGACGAACTTAGTTACGACGCTCGTTAGGACCGTACGAGCCTTACGAGCGTCAAAACTAAGATCGTCGTTAAATTATATTATTTTTTTATTATGTAGTCCATGTCGAACCGTAAGTCGTGTAGGTCCCTAACGGGCGTTTAAACGGCTGCGAAATCGCTGCCGTTTGGGGCTGTGTTTGCCGTCGTTTAAACGCCGGTTTACGGCTGCAAACGCAGCCCCAAACGGCTGCCGGTTTAAACGCCGGTTACGGTTCGACTTCGACTAAATAATTAAAAAAAAATTCTGTTTAAAAAAAAATTCTGTTTAAAAAGAAATTTTGTTTAAATGGTCCCTGAAGTTTCAAAAATTGACACAAATGGTCCCTTTTTGATATATTTACACTTTGGTCCCTGAAGTTTCAATTTTTACAAAAATGGTCCCTGATGTTTCAAAAATTGACACTAACGGTCCCTAACGAGTGTCGAAACTAAATTCGTCGAAAATATTAAAAAATAATATATATTTTTTTCTTATTTAGTCGAAGTCGAACCGTAAGGCGCGTACGGTCCTAACGAGCGTCGAAACTAAGTTCGTCGTTAAAATATATATATTTTTTATTATTTAGTCGAAGTCGAACCGTAAGGCGCTTAGGTCCCTAACGAGCGTCGAAACTAAGTTCGTCGTTAAAATATAAAACGACGAACTTAGTTTCGACGCTCGTTAGAGACCTACGCGCCTTACGGTTCGACTTCGACTAAATAATAAAAAAATATATATTTTAACGACGAACTTAGTTTCGACGCTCGTTAGGACCGTACGCGCCTTACGAGCGTCAAAACTAAGATCGTCGTTAAATTATATTATTTTTTTATTATTTAGTCCATGTCGAACCGTAAGTCGCGTAGGTCCCTAACGGGAGTTTAAACGCGATTTCAGTGCCGTTTGCGGCTGCGTTTGCAGCCGTAAACGGGCGTTTAAACGGCTGCAAACGCAGCCGCAAACGGCTGCGAAATCGCTGCCGTTTGGGGCTGTGTTTGCAGCCGTTTAAACGCCGGTTTACGGCTGCAAACGCTGCCCCAAACGGCTGCCGGTTTAAACGCCGGTTACGGTTCGACTTCGACTAAATAATTAAAAAAAATATGTTTAAAAAAAATTTTGTTTAAAAAGAAATTTTGTTTAAATTGTCCCTGGAGTTTCAAAAATTGACACAAATGGTCCCTTTTTTGATATATTTACACTTTGGTCCCTGAAGTTTCAATTATTACAAAAATGGTCCCTGATGTTTCAAAAATTAACACAAACGGTCCCTAACGAGCGTCGAAACTAAGTTCGTCGAAAATATAAAAAAATAATATATATTTTTTTATTATTTAGTCGAAGTCGAACCGTAAGGCGCGTACGGTCCTAACGAGCGTCGAAACTAAGTTCGTCGTTAAAATATATATATTTTTTTTATTTAGTCGAAGTCGAACCGTAAGGCGCGTAGGTCCCTAACGAGCGTCGAAACTAAGTTCGTCGTTAAAATATAAAACGACGAACTTAATTTCGACGCTCGTTAGAGACCTACGCACCTTACGGTTCGACTTCGACTAAATAATAAAAAAATATATATTTTAACGACGAACTTAGTTACGACGCTCGTTAGGACCGTACGCGCCTTACGAGCGTCAAAACTAAGATCGTCGTTAAATTATATTATTTTTTTATTATGTAGTCCATGTCGAACCGTAAGTCGCGTAGGTCCCTAACGGGCGTGTAAACGGCTGCGAAGTCGCTGCCGTTTGGGGCTGTGTTTGCCGTCGTTTAAACGCCGGTTTACGGCTGCAAACGCAGACCCAAACGGCTGCCGGTTTAAACGCCGGTTACGGTTCGACTTCGACTAAATAATTAAAAAAAATTCTGTTTAAAAAAAAATTCTGTTTAAAAAAAAATTCTGTTTAAAAAGAAATTTTGTTTAAATGGTCCCTGAAGTTTCAAAAATTGACACAAATGGTCCCTTTTTTGATATATTTACACTTTGGTCCCTGAAGTTTCAATTTTTACAAAAATGGTCCCTGATGTTTCAAAAATTGACACTAATGGTCCCTAACGAGTGTCGAAACTAAATTCGTCGAAAATATTAAAAAATAATATACATTTTTTCTTATTTAGTCGAAGTCGAACCGTAAGGCGCGTACGGTCCTAACGAGCGTCGAAACTAAGTTCGTCGTTAAAATATATATTTTTTTATTATTTAGTCGAAGTCGAACCGTAAGCCGCTTAGGTCCCTAACGAGCGTCGAAACTAAGTTCGTCGTTAAAATATAAAACGACGAACTTAGTTTCGACGCTCGTTAGAGACCTACGCGCCTTACGGTTCGACTTCGACTAAATAATAAAAAAATATATATTTTAACGGCGAACTTAGTTTCGACGCTCGTTAGGACCGTACGCGCCTTACGAGCGTCAAAACTAAGATCGTCGTTAAATTATATTATTTTCTTATTATTTAGTCCATGTCGAACCGTAAGTCGCGTAGGTCCCTAACGGACGTTTAAACGGCTGCAAACGCAGCCGCAAACGGCTGCCGTTGCGGCTGCGTTTGCAGCCGTAAACGGGCGTTTAAACGGCTGCAAACGCAACCGCAAACGGCTGCGAAATCGCTGCCGTTTGGGGCTGTGTTTGCAGCCGTTTAAACGCTGGTTTATGGCTGCAAACGCAGCCCCAGACGGCTGCCGGTTTAAACGCCGGTTACGGTTCGACTTCGATTAAATAATTAAAAAAAAATTCTGTTTAAAACAAAATTTCTGTTTAAAAAGAAATTTTGTTTAAATTGTCCCTGGAGTTTCAAAAATTGACACAAATGGTCCCTTTTATGATATATTTACACTTTGGTCCCTGAAGTTTCAATTTTTACAAAAATGGTCCCTGATGTTTCAAAAATTAACACAAACGGTCCCTAACGAGTGTCGAAACTAAGTTCGTCGAAAATATAAAAAAATAATATATATTTTTTTCTTATTTAGTCGAAGTCGAACCGTAAGGCGCGTACGGTCCTAACGAGCGTCGAAACTAAGTTCGTCGTTAAAATATATATTTTTTTATTATTTAGTCGAAGTCGAACCGTAAGGCGCGTAGGTCCCTGACGAGCGTCGAAACTAAGTTCGTCGTTAAAATATAAAACGACGAACTTAGTTTCGACGCTCGTTAGAGACCTACGCGCCTTACGGTTCGACTTCGACTAACTAATAAAAAAAATATATATTTTAACGACGAACTTAGTTTCGACTCTCGTTAGGACCGTACGCGCCTTACGAGCGTCAAAACTAAGATCGTCGTTAAATTATATTATTTTTTTATTATTTAGTCCATGTCGAACCGTAAGTCGCGTAGGTCCCTGACGGGCGTTTAAACGGCTGCGTTTGCAGCCGTAAACGGGCGTTTAAACGGCTACAAACGCAGCCGCAAACGGCTGCGAAATCGCTGCCGTTTGGGGCTGTGTTTGCAGCTATTTAAACGCCGGTTTACGGCTGCAAACGCAGCCCCAAATGGCTGCCGGTTTAAACGCTGGTTACGGTTCGACTTCGACTAAATAATTAAAAAAAAATCTGTTTAAAATAAATTTCCGTTTAAAAAGAAATTTTGTTTAAAAAAAATCTGTTTAAAAAAAAAAGTTGTTTAATAACTAACGTACCTGAAGAGCGGATCCTTAATCAGCGTAACCCTCCCCTTGGATTGTTGGTGGTCCCAATGAGTGATGTCCGCGATCTCAGCCCAAAACCCTAATAGCGTGGGTTTATCAACCAATACTAGCCCCTGTTTACACGAGTGTTTATTAAACGTTAAATTAATATTAAATCTTAAATGTTATATATTAAAATAATAATAATAACAATACAAAATTTGTGTTAAACGTACCTTCGTATAAAGATCCGTAGCGATCTCAGCCTCCGTATACAAACCGCTATGCACCGCAAACTGTGCAAGTGACATAGAACGATCCTGGCCAGCCATGCGAAAAGAAACCTCGGGCAGGGGAGGGGGTTGCGCGGGGTCCTCAACCTGATCTTGCCGACGAGGATGAAACTCGAACGACGACAGAAACTCGACCAGTATCTCCCTGTAGGTCGGCGTAAACGATAGCTCAAACAGACGATCCCACGGTGATTCAAGGGGAACAAACCCCCGCACCCAATCTTCAACCTCGAGCTTCCGGAGGGTTTTCCAAGAAACCGCAAAATGTTCACCAATATGCATATTCCGAAGCTTCTCGCAACGGAGAGCAGCGTCGGACTCCGGAGGAAACTCCAAATACGGGTGATTCACGAGAGGATCCGGCGGTGGACGCGCCCGCCGCTTCCGCTGCGGCTGCTCCGGAATATTTTCTTCTAAATTCATTTCCTCCATTTTTCTGTTTAAAAAAAAACAACTTAAGTTTAAAAAAATATATATTTTCTGTTTAAAAATATATATTTTCTGTTTAAAATGAAACAATTTAGTCAAAACATAGGATTTTAAAATGAAACACATAAGCAAGCAACTCAATTTATTTTCAAAAATTGTGGTAACAAGCTATCTTTACAAACAAAATGCTGAGATATACATGAATATCATTTTTAACGGACACCATAACATTCTTTTCTTAATAAAACGATAACCAGCAGGGCACTGACACTTTTAAAAATAAAGAACAGATACAATTCTTCCAAAACCGGACACCCGGAAATCAGATTCTTAAAACATTCATCGCCCAAATAAAGAACAGATACAAGATTAATAATCTTCAAACACTGAAACAGCAGATTAAAATCAGGCACAGTTTCCCTGGGTGAAGCTATTGAGAGAATCTCCTGTCGCATTTTCTAAACAAATCTACTCAAGCCCTAATTCACAAAGCAACTAGACACAACAATCAAACAAATCAAACAAACACCCCTAATTCACTGTAAACCCTAATTTACCTAAGATAGGCACAGTTTCCCTAGGTGAAGCTATTGAGAGAATCTCCTGTCGCATTTTCTAAACAAATCTACTCAAGCCCTAATTCACTGTAAACCGTAGACATGTAAAGCAACTAGACACAACAATCAAACAAATCAAAAAAACACCCCTAATTCACTGTAAACCCTAATTTACCTAAGATACACCCCTAATTTACGGATAAAATACTAAAAAAAATAAAAATTAGTTAAATAGGTTGAGAATATACCTCGTTTATACTTCGAATTCGCGTGTATACGGTCGTAAATACATAGTCGCCTTCGTATGTTTTGTGTGTGTAATTTGGGGAAGAACAGAGATGCGTAGGGGTTTTCCTGATTTAAATCAGAACCTATACGCATCGTAGAGGTCCCTACGAAGCGTATTAAAAGTCAAAAAAGGTGTTTGACTTGTGAAATTACGTTTTTGCCCTTCTTTTTGGGCTATACAGGGCTGACTATAAGGGCAAAAAGGTCATTTTCTGACCTTTTTATCCGATCCGTATGGATCTCTACGCCGCGTATTTAAAGGTCAGGAGAATGACCTATATACCCTTCTGTTGAGCCTATACGAAGCATCGATAGAAGGGTATAAAGGTCATTAACTTGACCTTTATATACGCGTCGTAGAGAGCCATACGGAGCGTATATAAAGGTCATAAAATGACCTTTTTGCCCTTATAGTCAGCCCCGTATAGCCCTATAAGAATGGCAAAAAAGTAATTTAACATATTTATATTTTTAAACTTTGATTTGGGGGGAAAATTGTCCGCCTTTGACATAGGATGCGTATGGATCAATACGCTCCCTATTTGATTGCCATTTTACCTTTTTACCCTTGTTCTGAGGCTGAAGGAAGCCAAAAACAGGGGCTTTATTGTCATTTGCTTATCATACGATGCGTAGGGATCCCTACGCAGCATATAGGTCCATTTTTTTTGTGTTTTCCTTGGTTTGTATTTATAGAAAACAATATTTTTTGATAAATAATGGCACAAATATAATTTAGAAAAACTAAAAATAATACAAAAATTATGTTTATAAAAATATGAATTATAAATTAAAAATTAATTAAAAATGATATTATTTGAATTATAAAAATTAAAAATGATACAAACTTTATAAATTAAAAAAATTCTACAATTTACAAAAATACAAGTTTCCGGTTAATCTTCGATATCATTTATACTCGGTTCTCTGTCTTTGTCTGCGTTAGGATTGATTAACTCGTAGTAGTGCTGTAACCGCGGTCTATACGTTTCTTCCCATCGTTCCGCAGCTATTGATCGATGTGTCGACCACAACGGGGTCGTTAAAGGCAAGGGGTAGTCTCCTTCCAACTTAGCATGTATGAAGTGTCCCCCGTCAACATGTACTAGCGTTATCGCTTGAGGTCGTGGATCTAGTGGGGCATCCCTTAATGGGAAGATGGTAGTGCTCCATTCGATGCTTAGCACGTGGACGACAATATTATACCTTTGCGCTACGAGAAGCCCTACGTGGGGCATTTCCATCCAGTGACTTGGACCGCACGCTTTCAAAGAATGCCATTCGATGCTCTTACGTATTCGTTCAAAGTCTCCTTTGTTATATGTTTCGAATACATGCTTCCAACGCGCCTCGTTATGGCCAATCTCCAGTAGTAAATCTCTTCGAATATTGGGCCATGCGTGTTCCAGAAAACCTAATCCGACAGCTACAGACCTGTACCCACAATGACCGTCTGGGGTCACATCTTGTATACGCGATATGTAAGAGTGAAACTCTGATGGAATTTGATCCTTAAACCTCTCAATGCTTAACAAGTGCTCGTCCCCCTTCATTAATGGAAAACCCTTATCATCCCGCGTCTCCTTCTTTTATAACTCGTTGAACTGTTTCGTTGCATTTTAGGTTTTTCAGACTTTATAACCGAACCAGTTCCACGAGAGCCCTCTGACGGTACGTATGAGCTGTGTCGGGGTAAATCGTACCTATGTTTGGGGGAAGCGGTATATACGCTGCTGTCCTCGCCATAGGAGCTGTATCTCGCAGCTTCGTCTAACCTCGCAGCTTCATCTAGCCTTTCTTGTACTTTCTTTGATGTAGGCCGACCGCGAGTATTTTGCTGGACGATCGGTGGTTTCTTGGTTGACGATTTCGGGGTGAAGACCGCTTTTATCTTTGAAAGCAAACTCTTTTGCTGAACGGGGGACTGTGCCTCTAAATGTTGCCGCACATTATTTAGCTCTGCTACAACATCGACCTCCTCGTCTACCAGTTTACACGGGAGCAAGTCAAGCTTACGCCAGAATACATCTATGTCGTCGAGTTGTATCATACGCCCTGCACAGTTAAGTTAATACGATGTGAGAAACAGCTAAATCGTACAAAATCACAAAAGGTTGGTAGTTTTAATATTTTTTACCTGTACATTTGTAGTTTTCCAGCCTACAAGCACACGACAATCCATTGCTAAGCCACATATGGCAACCACATTATGCGTTAAGTTTCCGCAACACCTCCATATTCCTCATTAGCTCTTTTGCCAGCAAATCAAGTGCTTCATGGGAAACCTTTCCACGTAGGTTGTCCAACATTCGGTGTCTGTGGTGGTTCATCGTTTTTTCGATGCTCTCAGTGAAACTTTTTTGTATTTCATCGTACTGAGTTTCAACTATATCAATGACGCATCTTGCTATTCGCTCCAATGAACTCCCGCGCGTAATGTATCTTTTTAAATTTGCGTGCTGGCTCTCAACTCTGTTGGTGGTGCGCTGACCAAAGTTGCGACACTTATCGGTCCACGCATAAACGAACATTTCTTTATAGTCTTTGAGCCAGTTTTCGTAGACGTAATCATAGACACCTGCAAAAATAAAATAATGAAATGTAAAAGCGTGTGTAAAATATAATAGATTGTTGAATGAACACTTACTTTCTCGGTTGGCAACCACGATTCGGTTATACATTTTCTCCAAGTTGTACTTGTACATGGGCTCTGATGAAGATTCGCACAATCTCCGCCAGTACGACATAAATTTCCCCCAATCTTCTTTATCGAACCCTTTCTTGCACTATCTAGCTATATTTTGTTGGATGTGAAAGTGGCATAGAAGCCTGGTTGCGTTCGGGAATACTTTAGAACACGCGTTAATTAGGGCAAGCTCCCTATCCGTGACTATCACACGCGGCATCATACATTCATGCAATATTGACTTGATCCGCTCAAGCACCCACACGTAGTTACCCCTTCGTTCTTTACAAATAACGGCATGTGCGATACAAAAAGACTTGCTGGTCGACGTCATACCCACAACCTGGACAAATGGCATGTTGTAGAGGTTTGTTTTGTAGGTCGCGTCGATCAACATCACGTGCGGGAATGCACGCCACATAGTGATTGAATAAGGATGAACAGAGAAAATCTTTGTTACGACATCTGTTTTGGGATCCTGTCGGGTGTCGTAAATGAATCAGTGGTCATTCAGCAGGCTTTCCAGTGCCTGAATAGGATTCTTTCCGTCCATTATTGTCGCTCTAATTTTTTCTACCGCATTTTGCACGTCTTTCTGAACGTGCAGGCTGTCGGGGAACTGCTTTCTTAGGGTTTGAAATATGATACGTGGCTCCATGTTTTGAGCAGTTAGCTGCTCCACTAGCTTGTATTCGGCTTTAGTAAATCTTCGCACAAAAGCGTGGCCCAACAGACTCGTCGTAGGTTCGTGGTTATGGTTCGCACAGTCCACTTTTAACTCCCACGTGTCATTCGTCACGTCCCGGATGGCGAGTAATGAAAATGGGCAACCGATTTTTTTGCTACCAGCTTTCCTAACTGTTGCTTTACTACGGTGCTCACCACTACGGTCGCACACAAGCCATACCATCCCAGTAGTACCGCCAATATTTTTTGATCGGCGGGTAACAATTACGTAACCACACTCCTTTCCCGTTTCTTGTACCCAATTCTTCAAATCAGTTAGAGACATGAAACGCTAAAAAAAGTTACGTTAATAATAATAATAATAATAATAATAATAATAATAATAATAATAATAATAATAATAATAATAATAATAATTATAATATAATTGAAACTCATACTTCAGGGACTAATATGGTCATTATTGAAACTATTTTAACTGAATGGTTTAACCAGGTTAACTTTCATATAAAGATTTCTTCTTTAAACACTAACTCAGTTAGCATACTTAACTGAACAGTACAAGGACCATTTGTGTCAATTTTCGAAACTTAAGGGACCATTTGTGTCAATTTTCGAAACCTCAGGGACCATTTGTGTCAATTTTCGAAACCTCAGGGACAATAATAACAACAATAATAATAATAATAATAATAATAATAATAATAATAATAACAATAATAACAATAATAACAATAATAACAATAATAACAATAAGAGTAAATTACAAAGTTCGTCCTTTATGTATGTCATTTATTACAAAGTATGTCCTTTATCTTTAATAAGCTCAGAAAACATACTTAATGTTTGCAAACTCTTGCGTGTTATGTCCTTTAGCCCTAACTGAGTTAGTTTTTATAGTTAAATCTGACCAGGTGGATCCTACATGAGGGTATTTTAGACATTTTACCCTAATTAATATATTAAAATCTATTTAATGATTTATTAGTTTTTTCACCCACCCACCACCACCTCCCACCACTACCAACACCATTCTACATCTCTTTCTTTATCTCCGCACCATCAGATTCAAACAAACCCAGATCCATATCTGAACTCCATCTCTTGGTTCATCACCAAATCCAATCCACCACCGTAGAGCAACCAATCTCCACTGTCGACCTCCGCCACCATAACCACCGCCATCTCCACCATGGACCTCCACCGTCGACCTCCACCGCCATCTCCACTGTCGACCTCCACCACCATAACCACCGCCATCTACACCGTCGACCTCCACCGTCGACCTCGACCACCATAACCATCGCCATCGCCATCTCCACCTTAGACCTCCACCACCATAACCACCGCCAACGCCATCGAAAAACCCGAAACAACCATGAAAGCCCAGATCCAAATTTGAAATATTTTGAATCTGATATAAGTGATCATCAGAAGAAGCCCTAACATGATGCATACGAACATAGCGGCCAGGAGAAGCTACGAATCTGTCAAAAAAATATTGAGAAGATAACTTTGATTGAGCGGTTTCATGGTGGTTACAGTGGTGGGTTTGAGGGGTTTTCGTGGTGGGTTATCAGATTTGAGGGGTTTTCATGGTGGGTTTTAGATTTGAGGGGTTTTCATGGTAATTTCGGGTTTTCGATTTAGGGTTTTTCATGGTTGTTGCGATGGTAGTTGCAGTGATGGTTGGTTGGTGGTTGAATGGTTATGGGGATGGGGTGGTATGAATCTGAAGTTAGAGAGAGAGAGAGAGAGACAGAGACAGACAGGGAAAAGAGAGTTTAGAAAGAAGGGTGATTATTTATTTTTGTATGTAATCTTTATTTTTGTTTTAAATTCTTTTTATCTGATATATATTTTAAATAAAATAGTACAATTACCAAAATACCCTTATATGGGTCCACTTGATCAAATTTAACCATGAAAATAAACTTAGTTAGGGCTAAAGGACATAACGTGCAAGGGTTTGCAAACATTAAGTATGTTTTCTGAGCTTATTAAAGATAAAGGACATACTTTGTAATAAATGACATACATAAAGGACGAACTTTGTAATTTACTCTAATAATAATAATAATAATAATAATAATAACAATAATAATAACAATAATAACAATAATAATAATAATAATAATAATAATAATAACAACAATAATAATGTGATACCTCATTTATTTGAAACGGATTGCCCGGGGTAGATGGTTCATAAAGTGATGTATCGTATCCACTGTATCCACCTTCACCCACGTATCCACTTTAACCACCTTCACCCCCATATCTATCGTATCCACTGTAACCACCTTCACCCCCGTATCCACCTTCACCACCGTATCCACTATAACTTCCGTATCCACCTTCATCCCCGTATACCCCGTAACCCGGATACGATTGCTGCATCGGGTAATATGGTTCATCAACAGGTGCATTCTCAGCACCGTATCCACTTTGTTGCACGTACGGAGATTCATACCCGTATCCGTAATCTGGATACACTTGATGCGCCGGGTAATTTGGTTCATCAACAGGTGGAGTGGGAGTCTTGTTCAAGTCTGGCAACTGTGTTTTTTGATCAACAGGTACTCCAGACACAACCTCCTCCTCCTCATTGGCAGCATTTGCTCCCCATACGTCGTTAGAATAGCGATTACCGAAATAATTATCGTTCCAAAATGATGACATTTTAACAAGATTGAACAAAAAACAGAACAAAAAATTTTGGTTTAGTGTGTAAATTATTTACTGAAGAAGAAGATGAAAAAGAAAGCAGAGGATTGAGAATTCGAATTGTGAACAGATGGATAAATAGACTTTCATGTGACACTTCAATAGGCAGCGTATTCCTCTCTACTCCCCGTATTACTTTATTCACGTGCCTGGACAACATCGTATCGATGTCAAATCAGTCTGACATACGCTGCGTATTGACCACTACGCAGCGTATAGGGTTAGATCTATACGATGTGTATTGATCACTAATCACCCTATGTCAGACTGATTTGACCATGGTACTAGGTTTGACTGTCTGGTCGTGTACCAACCACTAACATACGATGCGTATTAAGCAATACGCAGCGTATAACGTAACTATTGTATATAAGAATTAAGTTTCATATTCTAACAGCTCTGGACAGAGGATAAACTGGTTAAGGCGTTGCGGTTCTAAACGACAGGTCACAAGTTCGAGTCTTGCAAGAACCGGTTCTTTAAAGAAGACCCCCTTTTTACCCATTTTTGATATATTTACACTTTGGACCCTGAGGTTTCAGTTTTTACAAAAAAGGACCCTGACATTTCGTAAATTACCAAAATGGTCCCTGGTTTTTCGAAAATTTACAAAAAGGTCCCTAAAGTTTCGAAAACTGACAGAAATGGTCCTTGAAGTTTCGTAAATTTACAAAAATGGTCCCTGATTGTACGCTGCGTATTGCTCACTACGCAACGTATACGAACCTTGTTTTCTGTGCAATGATTGGTTATCAGGCACTAGGATCTATGGTCTAAATACGCTGCGTATTGACCAATACGCAGCGTATTTAAACCCTAAGTGTGCAGATAGGCAAACTGAGTGTGCAGATAGTGGGAGCCATTATTAATTGTTTGTTTTTGTCATGCGTTGAATAGAGAACAGTCGAACAAGTATAATCTGAATAACTCATGGCATTATAGCCTAGTGGTATCTTGGGGTGGGATAAGGCTTATGACTATTAGGTCATGAGTTCTCCCGCAAGGGGGTTTTTCCCATATTTATTGGGTTTCCTCCTTAATTGGTGTATAGGCATTATTGCCCAGTGGAGATGGATATGATCAGGTGGTTCCGCTGGTGGCACGATGATACTCCAGTGGTCCGTCAGTGATCCAAATTTGCCGTTCAAAAAAAAAAAGTATAATCTGAATTTATAGAAGTAGTATAATTATTTGTTTTTGTCAAGTGTAGAATGTTGAATTAAATCGTTTGTTATGTAGCTAATTGACATGGCTGATGGGGTATGGGTATCCAATTTGGTCCAGCCACTACTGGCTGTCTAGCTACCACTCTTTCTATTCGTATTTTGTCGACCAAGAAAAAAATATATCAAGCCTTGTGACCCAGTTAGAATAAAGCCACGAATAATTTCACCAAAGCCTAACCAATCAGATCATAGCCCACCTAAACATTGTAAAACCAATCGAGGGCCATATTATAAATTATATGTGTTATATATATATATATATATATATATATATATATATATATATATATATAAGGTAGGGATCCTAAGAGAACTCCACCCTATTTGAGAAACTTGAGAAGCCATCTGGACCACACATTTTCCCTAAGCAAAAAATGCAAAAAAAATGTGAAAAAAATGCAATTTTTTTTTTTTTTTGAAAAATCGCAGCTTTTTCTTTAAGGATTAAATTTTTTTTTTTTATAAAATTTTTTTTTATTTATACACATGTGTATATTGTTAATCTTTTAACTATACATATATGTATAGGGTTGAGTTATAATACAAAAGATTTAAAAATAAGAAGGGTAAGAAGGCACCAGAGAGTGACAAGTGTCCTATGGGTAATTAAATGGAAAGGGCAATTTTGTCTACAAGAGGAAAGAGAATATGCACATGCAAGTCACATGTTATTTCCCCCCTAACTTTTAAACGTCCGTAACTTTTTTATACATCATTTGTTTAAAAAAAATTATACCATAAAATCGATCATTTTTTTATCTTTAATATGAGTACCATATTGTTATATTTTTCAAAAAAATTTCAAAAACCCAGTTGCATATTACACAATGGACATGATGTAAAACACAATGTAAATTAGATTAAAAGCACAATCAATGACAACAGATAAAGACACAATGGACAACATACTAAAACACAATGAACATAACTATAACACAATGACGATAACATATAACACAATAAGAATCAGACTAAAAAAAACACAATTGATGACAACAGATAAAAGACACAATTAATGACAGCAAATAAAAGACACAATGGAGAACAGATGAAGACACAATGAAAAACAAACTAAAAACACAATAAATAACAAACTAAAACACAATAAACAAGATAATAAAAAAATTGAGCAAATTATTAAACCACAATGGACAACATATTAAAACACAATGAATAACATATTACACAATGGACATGATGTAAAACACAATGTAAATTAGATTAAAAACACAATCAATGACAACAGATAAAGACACAATGGACAACATACTAAAACACAACGAACATAACGTATAACACAATGGCGATAACATATAACACAATAAGAATCAGACTAAATAAAAACACAATTGATGACAACAGATAAAAGACACAATTAATGACAGCAAATAAAAGACACAATGGAGAGCAGATGAAGACACAATGAAAAACAAACTAAAAACACAATACATAACAAACTAAAACACAATGAACAAGATAATAAAAAAATTAAACAAATTATTAAACCACAATGGACAACATATTAAAACACAATGAATAACATATTACACAATGGACATGATGTAAAACACAATGTAAATTAGAATAAAAACACAATCAATGACAACAGATAAAGACACAATGGACAACATACTAAAACACAATGACCATAACGTATAACACAATGGCGCTAACATATAACACAATAAGAATCAGACTAAATAAAAACACAATTGATGACAACAGATAAAAGACAGAATTAATGACAGCAGATAAAAGACACAATGGAGAGCAGATGAAGACACAATGAAAAACAAACTAAAAACACAATACATAACAAACTAAAACACAATGAACAAGATAAAAAAAAATTGAACAAATTATTAAAACACAATGGACAAAATATTAAAACACAATGAATAACATATTAAACACAATGACCTGAACTAATAACACAATTTATAGAAAACCCAGATATAACAAAATCTTCATTGTCTCATATATTGTGTTATAGGATTTTATAAAAACGCAATGGATAGAACTCAAATTAACATTGTGTTATAGGTTTTGATAATAACACAATGTATAGAAACTCTACCGACCAAAACCCAGTTAAAAGACACAATAACCTGAACCTTTAACACAATGCCAAAAAACCCAGTAAAAATGAAAATTTTTATTTTATTTTTATATGATAATATGGTACTCATATTAAAGATAAAAAAACGCTCGTTATTATGGTGAAATTTTTTTTGAAAAAAAATGTCGTATGAAAAAGTTATGGACATTTTAAATCGATGGGGGAATTGGCATGTGCCTTGCATGTGGAGAGCGAAAATCCATAAATATAGGATTACTTTTATGCCCTTTCTATTATCTTCTTTTCCCTACAACCAATCTCAACCCTCCAAATCTAAGATCAATGGACTAGAATTCTTCTTACACTTCTTATTTATTTTATCCTTTGTATTTGATCCTAACCCTATATGTATATACATGTTTAAAATTGAAAAAATGTGTATATTGTTAATCTTAAACCATAAACACTAAAGCTAAACCTTAATGCTAAACCCTAAACTCTAAACCCTAATGCTAAACCCTAAAGCTAAACCCTAATTCTAAACCCTAAAGCTAAACCCTAATGCTAAACCCAAAAGCTAAAACTAAACACTAAAGCTAAACCCTTAATGCTAAACCCTAATACAAACCCTCAAGATAAAGCTAAACACAAAAGTTAAAGCTAAACCCAAAAGCTAAACCCTAATGTTAAACCCAAAAGCTAAACCCTAAATACTATTGCTAAACCCTAATGCTAAACCCTAATGTTAAACTCTAAAGCTAAACCCTAAACCCTAAATACTAATGCTAAACCCTAAATAACACTTATTTTTCAATTTTAAACATGTATATACATATATGTATAATTGACAATATAGATATATGTATAGTTAAAAGATTAACAATATACACATGTGTATAAATCAAAAAAAAAATTAATTCTTAAAGAAAAAGCTGCGATTTTTCCAAATTTGTTTTTTTTTTTTTTTTTGCATTTTTCACCTTTTTTTTGCATTTTTTAGCTTAGGGAAAATGAGTGGTCGAGAATGCTTCTCAAGTTTCTCATTTAGCCTACTACTTCTCACATGATCCTTATCCTATATATATATATATATATATATATATATATAGGGTTAGGATTTAGAGAAAACGGGGGCAAGTGTGAGAACGGTGAGAACTGTTATGGATCATCAGATCAAAACAATCTATGGACTAGATTGGCGTGGTGGCGTTATCGTAAATAACACCAATTCTATTAAGTGGACGCGCTTCATTAAGGGTAAAACGGTCTTTGGACTTCTCTACCCAAAACGCCAAACTCATGGATAAAACGCTATTACGGGCCAAAACACATCCTATATAAACAAACATCTCAGACATTCATTAAACACACCCCGAACCGCAAACGCCATATTTACTACTATATATCATTCATCTTAGAAATGCCAAAAAACCCAAAACATCAAACACACCAAACTCAAAACGCCATATTTTACTATATATCAATAATCTTAGAAAACGTCAAAAACTCAAACATCAAAGATCCCAATCGACGTTTCTTTTAGATACACTATTTTCTCATAAAAACGCCAAAAATTACAAACATCGTTTCTTGTATATTCAATATTGTTCTACGCGAAGTTTCACATAATTCATTCTAAGCTGAGGGGTGTAACACAATAACATTTTGCTGCATAAGATGGACAAATCTTCAAGAAAAAGATGCTGATGTTAGACTTATTTCATTTTCTGTGCTTTGTTCTTAATGAATATTTGAATGGCATGAAGAGTCGGATGACACTGATGAGTGGGTTGAAGATAAAAATGAAGATAAAGATAAACTTCAAACAAAAAACTCACGTCCTTTGTGCTTCTAAACGGCGACAAAAAGGCTACTTCATCAACAAAAAAAAAACAAAATGAAGCATACCAAAGACAAACCGCCAGTGAACATCTTTCAAAGAAGAAAGAGACTGGTGACAGTGAAGATTTGGAAGATGAATTGTTTCTATATTTATTTTTTTAATTTTCTTTTTCAGTTGTTTGTTATGTATTTTTCAGCTAAGAACAAATACATTATTTTAATAAAAACGCCACACAGACAAAATGCTTGTAAAATGGCATCATGCCATAAAACGGCAAAAACTCCCAAACTATAATAAAATTACTTTGGATAAGTATTATTAAAAACTCATAAAAAAAAGGCCAAAAACTACGTAACGCCATTAAAAAACCGCCAAACTTGACAGATGGGACGTATATCACCCTAAACTCGTAAAAAGCTGAACAAAAACAATAAAATACACACAGTAACTGAAAAGACGGTTACTTTATTAATATCATTTATTATAATAAATTCCCGCCTAACACTACAAGAAAGTCGACCAATAGCGGCGACAAAAGTCGCCGCTAATAGTCCATATTGTCGCCGCTAAAGCTAATAGCGGAGACATGTCGCCGCTATTGAGTCGCCGCTAAATCTAAATCTTGGACGCTAAAGGTCTATATGTCGTCGCTAAAAATGTCTTCGCTAATAGTTTCACTCAATAGCGGCGACATATGTCGCCGCTAAAAGTCAATTTTTATTTTTATTTTTTGCTGTATTTGCAGTGTTTCCCGGTATGAACAAACCTGCCAATTTCCAAGTTTTACGCAACACAAACAGACTAAACAAACATAATGCTTTACATACTAAAATCGCATAAAACATTCCCGTACAATAAACATCCTAAAAATCCGAAAAATAACATCCTAAAAAAATCCGAAAAATAACATTCTAAAATATCCGTACAAAATAGCCGCAAGAAAGGATTCAAGTTAGGTCGTCATCGTCATACTCATCGTCGGGTGCGACTTGCTTTCCCCTCGCCGCAAGAAAGGATTCAAGTTGGTTTACGAATGCCGGACTTTGGAACAAAGTCGAAACGTATTCCTACATTAACACATATCAAACCCAATATTATTAGCAAAAACATATAGTTGGTTTACTATATTTTTGAAGTCAAATTGTATAGTTTACCTCCGAAAAGGGTTGTGCGGTTTGAGATTGCGCACTACAAGTGTTTGATAGCTTATTCGAAGGTTTAGGCCCAAGCCCCTGGAACCATCCTCGTCGATCACCCAAAACGTTCTGAAACACGGCAGCCTCATTCGGCTGGTTAGAACCGCTGCTTTCTCCGCCCATAATCTCGCGTTCTAGATTAAGCTGTATTTTACGAAGATGATTAAATATAAATACAAATAGAGTAAATTACAACTGGTGTCCTTTACGTTTCTACCATATTACAACCGGTGTCCTTTAACTAAAGATATTACAGGCTCCGTCCTTTATGTTATTAGTTTTTAACACCCTATGTCCTTTAGTGCTAAACTAGTTTAATTTTGACAACAAATTGACCCATTTTTAACTGCATTTAACAGCAATTCAAACCCCCCCTTTTTTACAGCTTTTAGGCAGCATTTGCAGCCTATATAACAGCAATTAAACCTATTTTGTAACAGCAATTAAACCTATTTTTAACAGCCTATATAAACCCCCTTTTTTTTACAGCTTTTAGGCAGCATTTGCAGCCTATATAACAGCAATTAAATCTATTTTTAACAGCCTATATAAACCCCCCTTTTTAACAGCAATTCAAACCCATTTTTTACAGCTTTGACTCTGTAATATCTTTAGTTAAAAGGGTACAAACGTAAAGGACACCGGTTGTAATTTACTCATATAAATATATATATATATATATATATATATATATATATATATATATATTTAGATAGATACTTACATAATTCTGCTCGGCTACCGGGTCAACAAAATTCCCATCTTTATCGGTGTGAGTTTTGCGGTACGTATCAAGACGTTTCAAACCCTGTTTAACATTAAAACTTAGATGAGACGTTAAATAAACATAAACATACAAACACACACATATAAAGCATTACATGTTTGTAGGCGGTGCTACTGTATGATGATGTACCCCCACGGTTTGGGAATTGTTGAAGTTGGCGGACTCTTGTGTTTGCCTCACTTCTTGCAATATATTTGGGTTCCAAGAAGTGATCAATGGTTCTCAGCCAGTTTTCATAAGGCATATCCTCGGGGTGGTGTGCCCTTGCACTTTCGACATCGGCATAACCTCCATTATTACGAAATTCTTTCTTAGCGTAGTTCTTGCGGTCAGAGTACCGCTTCATAAGCACTTGTCTAATGCCGCCTTTTAAGTCGCGCGCCTCCAAATCCTGTTCAACTTCATCGAAATTGAAATTCTCCTAGGAATTAAATACAATTGTTAAAATATTATATAAAAACGTTAAAACATTAACCTAACGTTTACGGCTGCAAACGCGGCAGCAAACGGTGGCGTTTTTATACCCGTTTGTTGCTGCGTTTGCAGCCGTTTAACGTCACGTTTACGGCTACAAACGGCTGCGTTATTGCACCCGTTTACGGCTGCAAACGCAACAGCAAACGGGTGTAAAAACACAGTCGTTTGTTGCTGTGTTTGCAGCCGTTTAACGGCGCGTTTACGGCTGCAAACGCATCAGCAAATGGCTGTGTTTTTACACTCGTTTGCTGCTGCGTTTGTAGGCGTAAACGCGCCTTTAAACGGCTGCAAACGGCTGCGTTTTTGCACCCGTATGCAGCCGTTTAACACCAATAAATGGCCTAACTTATTTACCTTTAGGTGGTTCATCACGGCCTCCTTATAAGGAGTCGGAACTTTCTCCCAACCCATTCTATCAAAAGGGATGGTCCGCCACATGTACAAACCCGCCTCGCGTGAAAATAAGTCGCTCGGTACACCAATAGGGGTATACGTTACATCCCTATCGAATGTAAGAGAGACGCCCCCCCCGCTTTGACCATCCTGCGAAGCTTTTGATTTTTGGCTTTCCCCCTAACTTTCCTTGGGGGAACCGCTGCAATTAAAATAGAATTAAATATAATTAGTGACAACATTTATAATAAATGTAATAAAAGTACTAAATAATAATTGATAACTTACCGTCAATCTCATGCGTCCCTCTCCGAAAAGGATCCGGATTTGGTGGATCCCCAGCTCCGTCTCCCCCATGTCCTCGGGGCATCACATCCGCCATCAGGTAAACAAATACAAACCACAAAGAAAACATATTTCCTAAAAAGTTACAAATGTTAAAACAAGTGTATCAAATAGAAATTAGTAGAAAGTACAACAAGTTTAACTAATATGCAGATAAATATTTCAACAAGTGTTTTTCAAATACTAACTAATATAAATTACAATAAGTTTTCTCTTAATCAAACTCGATGTCATAATCGGGATCGTCCTCATCAACATCAGTCTCGACCTCCAACACTTCATCGACGGTAGTCGTTGGGGGACCAACTTCAGTTGCAGGCTCACCTGAAGTAACATGAGAAGACCCAATTTGAAAGTATTGGGTGAGGTCGATGACAAGTGGACAATCAGATGAAGAGTTGTTGTGGACAACGTCAATATCTTCTAAGTCGTCATCAGCATTTTTAAACGGCTCGACGCGGTTATCATTTAATGGCCGATCCCAAATTTTTCGATGATTAATGTTCTCGACTACCCATCTAAGTTTATTTTTTTTTTTGTTTAGAGACAGTTCTTGGATGAAGAACACTTGTTTGGCTTGCGAAGCAAATATGAGTTGATCATCTTTGTCCCATTCATGTTCAGTGCTTATACTGGTGATATTATTGTCATACTTTACACCCCTTCGAGTATCAAACCACTTGCACCGAAATAGGACAGTTGAATAACCATTTGTATAATTCAACTCAATAATTTCTTCTAATTGGCCATAAAATTTCACACCGTTCTCTCCGACCACTTCTACCCCAGAGTTTTGCGTTGCGCGTTTTGCATCACGTTCAAGTGTCATAAACCTAACACCGTTGACTATGCAACCAGCGTAAGTTTCAACATTTATTTTCGCACCAATTGAAAGGGCATACAACTCTGGGTGGAATTCTGGAGAATTTTGTGTTTTCATCGAATGGACCTAACAAATATAGAGTAAGAATGCTTGTTATATATGTATTACCTAACCGATGTAGAGTAATGTGTGTTATATATGTTTTATACCTTATTAAGAAACCACCCCGGAAATTTCATTTTAAGATCATCTTGGGGATGTGTAGATATGAACTCACTACATTAATGACATATATAAGCAAGTAAGGAAGAGAAAATAGTAATTAACAATAACATATTGCGAAAAGTAAAGATAGGAACACTCACTTCATGTACTCCCTGACTTCTGCGCAGTTTTTGAGAACAAACCATTCCAACTTGCTTTTTTCAATGGTTGAAAGATATTTGCTCTTCGTTGCGCTTGCCGGACGACATTTAGACTCAAATACCCAAAACTTACATTTTTCAACAACGACATCCTCGTTTCTATCTGGGCGATTGAACTTAGTCTGAACATCTTGAAGATACATTGAACAAAATGTTAGAGCTTCTTCAAGCACATAACCTTCAGCTATACAACCTTCCGGCCTTGTCGGGTTTCTGACATACTTTTTTAGTTTTTTCATGTACCTTTCAGATGGATACATCCATCTGAAAGCTACTGGACCTCCCGCAATCGCTTCATCAGGTAAATGCACAAGTAAATGAACCATAATGTCAAAAAATGCCGGAGGATAGATCATCTCTAACTTGCATAGGATGGTAAGAATGTCATCCTTTGCTTTCCTCATATCTTCAACCAATAGTGTTCTGGAACAAAGTTGCTTAAAAAACATACAAAGGTCTACCATTGGTGTAGATGTATCTTTTGTCAAAAGCCCTCTAACCCTAATCGGTATCAAACGTTGCATGAGAATATGACAGTCATGAGATTTCAACCCAGTAATGTTAGAATTGTTATCTGTCACCCTCTTGCTGATATTAGATCCAAACCCATCTGGTAGTTTAACATTTTTTATAAATTCACAGAAAAGCTTTCGATCATCGGACTTGAATGAGTACTTTGGGTGGGGACTTAAGAACTTGCTACCCGATTGTTTCAACCACTGTGTCGGCCGGATATTTAGTTTTTGCAAGTCGTTTCGTGCGTTTGGTGTGTCTTTGGTCTTCTCATTCATTAAGAGACTACCAAGCAAGCTGTCGCACACATTTTTCTCGATATGCATTACATCTAAGTTGTGCTTCAGCTGCAAAGAAGACCAATACTCAAGTTTGAAAAATATGCTTCGTTTGGTCCAGTTTAGCTCAAAATCTGCTCGGTTTATCCTCCCACCTCCAAAAGATGGATGCTTTCCTGGTAGACGATGAGGTAGATGACCATGTTGAGCTTCTATGTCAGCAGGAGTAAACTGTCTCGGAGGGCCTCGTGTCTCGGGTCTCCCGTTAAAGTCGAGACTTGTTCTCCATGGATGGTTGGCATCTAAGAACCGGCGATGACCAACATACACACATTTACCAGTTACACGAATTGAAGGAGTGTCTTCATTGCAAGTCGGGCATGCCATGTAGCCCTGCCCGCTCCAACCTGATAGACTACTACGGGCTGGAAAGTCGTTTATGGTCCATAACAACGCCGCCTTCATTGTGAAGAATTCGTTTGTTGTTGCGTCTTTAGTACGTACACCAGAGTGCCACAAATGTTTAAGCTCATCCACTAACGGTCTAAGGTAAATATCCATGTCTTTCCCAGGTGATTTAGGGCCAGGAATCAACAAGGTCAACATGAATGTGGACTCCCGCATGCATAGCCATGGAGGTAAATTGTATGTGGTGAGTATAACCGGCCATGTGCTATGAGTCGAGGGTCCGTTACCGTTAAACGGATTAAAACCGTCAGCTGCAAGCCCCAAGCGAACATTTCGTGGCTCCATCGCGAAGTTTGGGTACTTCCTATCAAAGTCTTGCCATGAAGATCCATCAACTGGATGCCTCATGGTCCCATCTTCTGAATGTCCAGTACTATGCCATATCATATCTTTTGCCGTGTACCTTGAACAATACAAACGCCGAAGTCTAGGCGTCAAAGGAAAGTATCGTAACACCTTGCGAGCTACCTTCGTGCCTTTTGTGTCTTTATCGACCCAACGACTCTCATTACAAACGGGACAATTTTGCAACGACTCGTGTTCTTTCCAGAAGAGAGCACAATCATTTACGCACGCGTCTATCATCTCATAATCCAAACCAATCTTCTTAAATTTCTTCTTAGCTACATAATGCGTAGTGGGAATCTTGTTGCCTATTGGCATTGACTCTTGCAACAACTTTAGTAAACCATCAAATGAAGTATTAGTCCAATGGGACGTCTCCTTTAGATTCATAAGCTTTGCTAAGAAGTCAAGGGAAGAAAACTTAGTACAACCAGGATATAATTCAGATTCAACATCCTTTATTATGTCTTCAAAATCGTCATCAACACCGTTAGATTCTCCACCCGACATCTCCAGGTTACGGTCTGTATCTTCTTCCATACGCTCCCCCCTAATGTCTTCAATAACGTTTTCCATACCCTCTTGTGGCACAACATTATCTACTTCTACAACTGCAGGCCGAGATTTTTCGCCGTGATAGTCCCACCTTATGTAATCTTTCCAAAAAACCATACGCCCCAAATGGAGTTTCATTTTTGTGATGGTTGTTAAGCCGGAACATTTACATTTGGAACACGGACATCTAACTTCATTATGGTTGGGGAGCACTCTTTCACACATCGCGATAAAAGACCTGAGTCCTTGCTGGTAGTGAGCTGATTGAAGTGGGGAATCAATCCAGCTTTTATCGATAGGCATTATGCAACTGAAAGATAATTTAATTTAGGGTTTGCAGGACAAGGGTAGGCTGCTAAACCCACTTTTTGAACACTTTATCTCATATATGAATGTGTATTACATGGTTGTTTGTTTAAGAAAAATTCGGCAGCATTTCCTCTTAGCTCCCAAGTATACATGTAAGAATATATATACCCGATGAGCAAAGAGAAAATGATAACCAAATCCTTCTTAAACAAACAATCATGTAATACACATTCACATCCTAAATGAGATAAAGTATTCAAAAAGCAGTCCCAAATTACACTGGGACAACCCGAAATTAATTTCTAAATCAATTTCGGGCGGGTATTTCTAAGCTCATTATGGTTTAGGTATGAATTTTCGAAAAGAATAGAGCAAATATCATGCCGGTCAATGGGAAGAGGCTATTTGACGTATTACTCATCCACTAAAAGGTATATGCCATACAAGTTAACCAGATCCACTTATATATATTACGTTTCCGCTAACAAACACGTAGAGTCCAAATAATTTACCACCTCCACTAAATAATAAAAACGAAAATCCGAATTAATAATGATATCCACTAAATTTAAAAATGAAAATATGAAATTTGGAATATTTATCGTTGTCACATCTAATGAATGGGAAATTTCAACTAATATTGTCATTCAAATTCATTTAATATAGATATACGATCGGTATGTGATCTATAAAGAGGGTATGAAGTGATTATCTTGTTATTGTTATTGTTATTGTTATTGTTATTACTATTATTATTATTATTACTATTATTATTATGTAGCTAGCTTTTATTATGAGTGGCATAAAAATTAATTCAAAACTTTTTTATTTGGGTATCTAAAAGCCAATCAAGTTTAGAAGATAAGCTATAGAATTAGCCATGTTTAAGAAGCAAAAAAAGGTGTCAAAAGGTTTTAAACACAAGTCATATGTATCATGAGGATTAAGAATATTTTAAGTTTTCTCAAGTAAACAAATGTTTGTTTTAAGGTAATTATATAGTCAATATTGTCTTAAATCTTTAAGATATCTTACTGAGGGTTAAGTGTATTTTAAGTTTTCTCAAATAAACAAATGCTTGTTTTAAGGTAATTATATAGTCAATATTATCTTAAATCTTTAAGATATCTTACTTTATTATAAAATATTTTATAATTTATGTGTGCTCTTTTGAGCTAATTTAAAACAGGACCTACTTCCATATTTAAAAAAAATGTTAACCTACATCCGTTGCAACTCTCCAAAGAACATTCATCAAAATCTTTAAACATATGGGTTTGAGATTGGAAGATCTTGGGTTCAAACTTTACAAACAACATGGATTAAAAAAAATTGCCGTATAGGCAAACTACCTCTAATGAGGCGTAAACACCTTATCCGAAGATTGTTTGGTTGATTGACAAAACAATCAAAAGTACATATTAAGAACTCAGATAAAAATAAAATTTAAAGACAACAAAGTCTGAAATAAAAACTAACCAGAAGATTATAAGGGTTGAAAACACTAATAATATTTCTAAGACTTTTAAAAGAACTTTTTTGTATTCAACTGAGAAACATGATATGTTAGATAAAGCTAGTGAGTTCTTGGTTCACTACAAGAAACACTAATAATATTTCTAAGACTTTTAAGAAACTAAGCAACTGTACCATACCGATTAACAACATATATAACGAAGTGAAGGAGCACTAACCGATTTTGAAGGAGGAGAAAAGATTGTGACGGTGGAGATTAGGTGGTGGCCGTGGAGACGAGGTGGCGCCGGCGGTGATGTTATCTAGCATACACTAACCGATTAACAACAGATATAACAAATTAAACAAGAAATTCAACATAAAAGTAACAAAACTAACCGATTAGAAGAAGAAATCGGTAAAAACGAAGAGATTTCGCCGATTTGAAGAAGAACCAAGAGAGAGATGAAAGGTTTTGGGAAAGTGGACGGAGGGAAGTGAAAGAAATGGCGCCCAGAAGTGTTTATTCGTCGGACCAATAGGGGCGACATATTGTCGCCGCTATTGGTTAATGTTGTCGCCGCTATTGATCTCGAGAATCTCCAGCCGTTGGATGATGAAAGAAACATGTGGCTATGGTTTAACGTGGGACGCCGCACGCGGATAAGGCCAATAGCGGCGACATATTGGCTGTCGCCGCTAATAATGTCGCCGCTATTGATCTGATTTCTTGTAGTGTAAACTACGCGACAAAAAACATCAGACGTCTCTGCACAATCAATTGATCACACCCCAAAAACAACGCCATGTTTCCTAGAAACCACTCACTTTAAAAACGCCAAAAAATAGTTTAAAAAACCACAGATGGGAAACCTCGTTTCTTCTATATTGAGTATTGTTCTGAATGAAGTTACACTGAATGGATTCTTCTCTGATGTGGGTATCTCTATAAGCTTTTGCTGAATGAGATGGACAAATATTCAAGAAAAAGAGACTGATGACACTGATATGTCATCATGTCACTTTGTTCTTGATGGATATATTGATGGCATGAATGGATCAATACCAGTGTAAAAAATGCTATTTTGGACTCCATTATTAAAATTGCATTCGAGCAGGCGTTGATCTTCAACATGTCACCAAACAAGAATATATAAAACCAAAATACAGGATGCCACTAATGTTGACACATATTATGTGGACGCGACTCGGTTCGAATCGGTTCGGCTCGGTTAGGTTCGGTTCAAGCCCGACGTCACGACATTCCTCCCTCATGCGCCCCAGAGATCGACACGCGAAGCAGGAAGAGCCGCGAACCATTCCCGACGCCACATCACCATGACATCACCATGATGATGTCATGAGAAGACTTTTCAATGCATATCTTCATTTCAACGTGAATTCAACAACTTGTTGAATTAATTATAGTCTTTTAAAAGGAAAATGAACATTAAAGTGTTTCATGCATGGAAATCACGAAACTCCTAGACTTGATCATGACGAAACTTACTGATTGATCATGACGAAACTTACTGATTGCACATGACGAAACTTGTAAACTCAAGTTTCGTCAAATAAGTTTTGCCATGGATGTTTCGTCAGACTACAAGTTTCGTCGGCTTCTTCTGTAGTTTCGTCTGCTTCAAACATGAGTTTCGCCATGTTGTTTCCTCAAACATGAAGTTTCGCCGCAGACCTCAAGTTTCGTCGGCCATGATGTCTATATAAGCAGCAAACACAGAGACCAAACTGGTAGAACACAGAGTGAGAACAGGAGACTTTAGAGAGAGCTTTATCTTGTATCATCTTGTATCTTAAACTCTTTTGGTTGAAATATATTGAGCTTTAAAGTTGAATATTGTGCTTGTATCTCGTGTTCTTAATCTTGGTTTGCTTTCCTGGTTGGATTCCCCACAACCGGGTCAGTTCGTATACAAGGATTGGGCGACTAGATCCTCCGCTAGCTGGACCTACAATTGGTATCAGAGCCTTGGCTTTTCTCCTTGTTAAAACCGAGTAGATTTTCATGTGTTTTTCCCAGATTTGGTCTTGAAAGTTTGAAACAAAAGTTTATCTTTTCTGGAAAAACAGTCAAAAATCTTTGAAAATCTTGGTGTTTTGCTTTTAGTTTTGAAAAAAACCTTGTTAGATTACATATATATATGTCAAAGTTGGGTTTTTATTGAAACTGTTGTGCAAAGACGTGTTTCGGAATATATTTTTTTCGGTGGCCGGTAAATTCAAAAACTCATGGTGTTCTTCATATCTTCAAAAAGTTCATGAGTTTCTTCAAAATTTATGGGTTTTGATGAGATTGTGTTATCAATAAAATAAAAGGATTATAATATTGTTAGTTTAAGTTATTTGCTTTCAAAAGATGACAAGTTGAAAAATAGACTTTCAGTAAGGCGGGTAAGGTGTGTTAGTCAAAAAGAAGTGTCCTTGTGTCAGAGATTGGATTATATTTTGGATAAAATATCTCACCAACTTTCTGTCTTGTCTCTGTGACCATTTTGACGAAACATCTAGAGTTTCATCAAGCTACACGGTATGCAACCGTCCCCCACCCCGTCTTGGTTTGGCGCCGGCGTCGCCCATCCCACCCACCCCCCACCGTCGAGCTCCGTCCCCGTCTTCAACATCCATTCTTCGACGTTCAGGACGATCCTCCAGGTGGGCCCCTTTCTTTCTTCTCGACGGCCTCTCCATCCCCCCCCCCGTCTTCATCCCGTCACCATACCCAGCAACCTCAAGGGAAGTTTCATCAACTAAGTCCTTCTGTCAGAAAGATAATATTAAAATTGATTTGAAAATATCTTTTTGTTTAAGCATTTTAGTCAACGAAACACTATAATTTTTCCTCAAAATTATCTTTGACGAAATACCTATTTTTCTCCACATTTGGTCTTTGACGAATAACATTATTTTTCGTCTCCTTGGTCATTTACAAAAAACCCCTTTTTTTCGTCAGTTAAGGTCTTTCGCCAAGAACCAAGTTTTTCCTTTGGTTTTCACTACGAACTTTTTAAACAGAAGCTTTCAAAAATTATTTTAACAGTTTGTTTTAATTGATTTAATCAGGTATTCATTATTATTCAAAATGAATCCAGACTGGTGGGGTATTCCATCCAATACGGAGAGCAAGTATAGAAGCACGAGTTTATCCCCATCATGGGCCGAATCCAAAGCGAGTTCAATTACGGCAGAGCAGTGGGCATCGGTTACTAACCAAAATCAAAGTGAACTGAAAATGGCTAGAAATATGTATGGTGATCTGGTACCAGTTTCTTAGCTACCAGTAAACTGTGTCTCAAACACCGACTTGTATGGAAATCCACTACCACCAGTTGCCTCACAGCAAAGCTATAGGTCTACTGTAGCACCATCATCTCTTGATCCAAGGAACTATAGTCAGACAAGAACAGCGGATTATGCCAAAATTGTCAAGGAGGCCAGCAATGGTGAGTCCTCGGGAAATGATGACAGTTCTGAACATGACGGTAGTTCAGTTGAAGATGGTACAAGTTCAAGTTCAAGTGAGGATGGATCAGAATATGAATCAACAAGGGAGGTTGTTGATTCTGAGGCAAATGACTCAATATCTGAGAGTGAATCCAGTCAAGTATGTGTCGATGAACCACGTTCTGATAGGTGTGATAGTTGTATTGAAATTAGTGCTAAATTGTCTGATTTGCAAAGCAAATGTGACATGACATATATCCACAATCAAAAGTTGATAGTGGATCTTTCGAAATGCACAGAGGCTAACATGTTTTATGAAAACCATGAGAAAGAGTTTAAAACGGTGATTGAAAATTTGAGAAAAGATAAAACCGAGCTAACTAAAATGGTTTCAAGAAAACAAACTGACATAAATTGTTATATCAATCGTCTCGAGGTCATGCAAAAAGAGTTGGCTTGTGTTAAATCTGAAAGTGAGGCGATCCATCTTAAGCTAAATAGTTATTTAAACTCTAGTTATGTGTTGGAACACATCATCGATGTTCAGAAAGAGAAAAAGGATGTCACGTGCATTGGATATAAGAAATGTCCACCACCTGTTAGACACAATTATGATGCAATGCCTGATGAGGAGAATAGAACTTATTTTGAGCAATCTGTTCCTTTAGACATTGAGGAATTTGCAACCGGACTTGGATACAAAAATGAAGTATCATCAGATTCGGATGTTTCAACAGTTACAAGTGTGTCAACTGCTGAACAGAATCAGGATCCTCCAGTCATTGTTGAGGATGCTGATTCTTCAGATGATGAATCTGATGATACTGACTCAGCACAGTCTGATGTGGTAATCAAAGAAGAAGACATACCTCTCGAGAATCATATTCTATGTGATCCTCCCACAAAACCTGCTAAGACTGTTCTGGTCGAGTCCATGTCTGCAAAAGAGTCTGAGAGTGTGAATTTGTTGTACACTCTTGTTAGTGATGATAAAATCTATTCTGACAAATATTTTCCGATTAAAAATGTAAATCAATCTTTAATCAGTAAAGTTTTTGAAGATTCGACAAGTATGTTTTTGGGAAAGTCGGGTTCACACGTTGTGGTAACACAGTGCCCTCCGATTCCAAAAGCTGAAGTTCGAAAACAATATGGAAATCAAAGATTGCCAACAGTGAAAAAGCAGCAAAATCATACCAAACCAAAAGGTAAATCAACGACTCAAGGTCGAAAGGAACAAAACCAGAGGAAGAACAAAAAGGTGAACTTCGTGAAATCCCGAGGGACCGATAAAATTGAAACTTTCGAAAACAAATCCAACACGGATTTTGTTAAACAAGTTAAAATTTTGAAAAGAAACAGTCAAAACAATTACACACAACACACAAACGGTTGTGATGTAGGACCAAGTACCTCAAGATCACGAAGTTCGTCATCAAGCTCCTATAGTTATGATACTCCGAGGTTTGTTGAGCGGAGATTATGTTTCGAATGCGGTGAGTATGGGCACATTGTCAGAAACTGTCCATATCTCACGAAAGGAAAGGCAAAAGTTGATGCCCCCCGTAGTAATTGTTACCATAAAAGATCTGTTTCACCAAGACAGGACCCTCGTCTTGTTAAACAACGGGAAATGAAACAGAAAAAGAAACAAAGAAAAGAAATTGAAAGGGTTTTAAAACCAGAGGTTATCCAAACACAGTCTGTTAAGTTAGAAGTTAAAAATGAAAAACAAAAACAGATTTGGAAACCAAAATCAGAAACTGTTTCAGGGGGTGCTACATTGTCACACCCTGACTTCTGCGGAAGCGTGGTTATTGGTGTGACTTCTTAATACCAAAACATTCAATCATAACAATGCTATATGATAAAACCAAAAGATATTCATCCATAAAAGTTAAGTTTGAAAATACCACAACATACTTGTTTGAAACATCGACACCAAATTTAAGTTACAAATCATAACATGTTTTAAGGAGTTCATGAAGACTCAACAACATAACTTAAACCAACCCAAGCTTAGGACCATGTATCTCATCCAGGAGTAAGATACATCTCCTAAACTCTAAAGACTTGGATGACATCTTTTATTTAAACGCAGCTTGAAACACATGCACACACCTGCCAGATCCACTTAGTTCCCTGAAATACATGTGGTTTAAAAACATCAACAAAAGTTGAGCAAGTTCATATGTATGTGTATGAATAAACCTTTAAAGTATGTCTGTATGTATGTATGTCCCTGGTATGTAGCAATAAAGAAAAACAGATCACCAATGGTTTGCAAGGCCATTGATATGTGTGAAATGGTGTAGGAAAACTCAAACCTAGCAAATTTGTACCGGGCCTCCGGATGGAAGACATAGTCACCCTATGGGCCACCCTAGTCCCCATGGGTGTGGGCTCGCTACACCAAATAGATCTATCACTCATGTCCCTCGGTCCTATGACGAGGATTAATGGCCTTAAGTGTTATACCCACCTTTCACATGATCTAGCAGTAACCCTCCTTAGCTAACCATACCATGTATAAAACGTTTGTAATAATTGTAACATGTATTTCACCCCCGAAGTATAAAACTGAAAACAGTTAAAAGAAAAGGGGGACAGGAACTCACAGTATTGCGTCTTCAGAATCGTAACCTAAATCTCCTCAGCAAACACGACTACCTACAGTGTACTAACGTCTATTAGACGAACGGGCCGTGCCTTGGCTTAGAGTTTAACGTATTCGAGTTACGTTTCTTTTGTTCCCAATATTATTCCAAGTTATAATTACTTGTTAAAATAATAATCATTTTAACTTTAAATTATATTTAGTTTTGGAATAATTGTTTAAGTAATATTTCTGTATTAATACTTCTCAAGTATTTATTTTCATATTTCCTTCCCAAGGATGGGGGTATTCTCATACATGTGTTTTAGTATTATTGTATTTGTAATCCCAAAATAATATATTTTCAAGTCTCACTTTAGAAAATATATTTAAATTATTTTGTCCAAAAATAATGTATTTCAAGAAAATATATATTTTTCCCAAAAATCATATATCTTCTAAATATACTAAGAAAATATATTTTTACTTTCAAAAATACTATATTTTCACTTTGTAAAAATATGATACAACTTTGTAATATTTACAAAAATCATATTTTCATTTCTTGTATCCAAAATAATATTTACCAGAAATATATTTGTAACGGCATTTTCCGGAATATTTTGTAAGTTACGTTCTTGCGTTTGATTTCACAATATTAAGTGTGTAACTCATATTTTTATTCCTTGTGATATTTGGTAATATTTTGGATAGTAAACTTCCTGGTATTTTGTTAAATTATATTATTTTACCCTAAAATAATATACTATTTCACAAAGTATACAAATATTCACACAAGTGTCCTTAATAATTATATATATTCTAAATATATATTCACCCATTTTTATTTATAAAAACCAACCTCCAATACTTGTATTTTTGTTACCAAAAATTATGGCAAAGTTTATATTGAAAACCATAGTTAAAATACACTTGTAAATATTTGTTAGAAAATATTTTTCTAAGTGTTTATATTTTTTAGAAAATTTTGCCATAGTTTCCCCTAAAAATGGAGGTGTCCATGCTATCAAAGCATATCATTTTCTTTTCAAAAGATCATCACAACAATCAACAAGCAATCCCTAAACAACTTATACTTACCAAGTGCAAAAACTATACAATTTACATAACAACATGAACTTGATCTTTTATTAAAAACTTGTAGAAACTTGGTAGGGTGTTTAGTAGGTTTGGTTACCCTCCAAAATGTATTTACTTCTTGATAAACTTCATTCTTGAAAGTTTTAGGTGTTTACAACTTGTAAACATATTTTACAAAAACGTTTCTTTATGGATCTTCTTGTTTCTCTTGTCTTTCTACACTTGTTTTACCACCAAAAATAGTGTAGGTTTAAGTAAGCATCAAGATCTTCTAAAAATCACATTTTTAACTTGGTTCTTTTGGAAAACCACTCATAGATCTTAGATTCATAAGATTACTAGCTTACTTTGTTTATTATTTTTCAAGAAATCATCTTATTTTTCAAGTTCATGCTTATATATGAGGATGATCTTCTTGTGTTAACACATAATCATCCTCTAACTTGCTAGATCATGTGTTTAATCACAATCTAGCAAGCTCCTTATGATGATCAACATCATAATCTCAAGTAAATAACAAGCAAACATCATACATACTCTAAACAACATTATTTCATCAAGATTTCATCATGTGTAAGCTTGTGTTAGAGTTTAATGAGTATGTCTTTTAATGTTCATCAAGAAAATCAATGTATACCATATTTTAACCAATCAAAATTAGAAGTAACAAAGGTTATGAGAGTCTTACTACTAGCTCTATGGCTAGGGATGAACTCTTGAAGATGAATGTGATAAAGATGGTGGATAAAAGCAATCGGGAGAGGTCCTTGATGATCCACAAGCTTCACACTTCGTTAGACACCTCCTAACACCTTTGTATGAACTTGGAATGAATGGATGATGAATGAAAGATGGTGGTGGTGGTGGCACTAGGCTCGGCCGAGAGCAAGAAGGAGAGAGGGAGAGAGGTGAAGTGATGAAGATGAAGTGAGTTCTTGTGTTCTTATAATCCATCTAACACCTTTGTCCAATGCGTATTATGTCTTTGATAGTACAAGCATGATCTTGAGGCAATCCAAGTAAGATTATGCAAGATTTAGAGAAGATTATACAAATCTTAAGGGTGGGCCACCTAGTGGCCGATTACTAGCATGGGGGGGGGTTAAGTGCAAGTTTGAATGATAAGTTAGATAATTAGTTGAAAACTAAGTGTATTACTTTAGGTGTTATGCATAAGGTATGTTATATAGTGTGTTAAGGTGTTCGGGGATCATAACTAGCCAAGAAATAATAAAACAATGCTTTTAGTAAAATTTTGGTGTTCCGGATATTGTCCGGTTGTTCGGTTAGATACAGGTTCGTTAAAGCGTCAAACTATTTCGTTTAGTGTTCTTTAAGTACCCTTTTGTGACACTTTTAATTCCTGACACTTAGGAAAGCATACAGGACCATTTAGTCATATTTTTGCATTTTACTAGCATGTTAAAATGCTGATTTTTGCTGATTAATGCAGAATTATGCACTAAAAGTGGGTTTTAGGCACTTTCCGGCACTTAAACTATCACCTAGTGAAGTAGTTTTATGGTCCTTACTTCCCTACACACCATGCTAGTGTAGAACTTGGTTTCTGGCTCATACTGGGTCTCAAAAACACTGTCTGTCTATGTGCTGAACCCGTCAACATATTCCCGTTCTATCCGTTAACTGTGCTAACTATGCTTTGTGCATCATGTATGTCAATAAGGTTTGCATGTAAAATGATGTGACAATATGAAGTGTGATGCACATGTATGTATGATACAGAAATCAGAAAACAGTCAAGTATAATTCAGCACAGTCATTAAGCACTAATTAAGATTAATTAATTGTACGGATACCTGTATTTATGAGGGTTGTCACATTCTCCCCTATTAAGAAAATTTCGTCCCGAAATTTAAGTTCTGCTACTAGCTGCAGGGGTCTTGGGGAACAAATGTGGGTATTTTGCTTTCATGCGATCCTCACGTTCCCAAGTGAATTTTGGGCCGTGTCACGCATTCCAACGAACTTTGACGAGTCTAACACTACTCCTTCGCTTCTTGTTAATCTTCCAATCAGTAACCTCAACAGGTTCTTCAGTAAAGTGGAGTGTGTCGTCAATGTGAATTTCATCGGCAGGAACGACAACTGTTTCTTGTGTTGGACTCTTTTTCAGATTAGACACATGAAATGTATCATGAACGACATTCAATTCTGCGGGTAGATCCAACTTGTAAGCTACAAGACCAATCCTCTCCAGGATTTTGAATGGTCCAATGTATCGCGGGTTCAACTTCCCACGCTTCCCAAAGCGTGCTACACCCTTCCAGGGTGAGACCTTTAACAAAACCATATCTCCCACTTGAAACTCCAACGGTTTCCTCCTTCGGTCCGCGTAACTCTTTTGTCGATCACGAGCCGCCTTTATGCGCTCTCGGATCTGTGTAATCTTATCAGTCGTCTCTTGAACCAATTCAGGACCAACAAGCTGTCTATCACCCGCGTCTGCCCAGCATAACGGTGATCGACACTTGCGTCCATAGAGAGCTTCAAATGGTGCAGCTTGGATACTCGCATGGTAGCTGTTGTTGTACGAGAATTCTACCAAGGTAAGTGAGTGTCCCAACTACCACCCAAATCCATCATTCAAGCTCGTAACATATCTTTCAATGTTTGAATCGTTCGTTCGCTCTGGCCATCAGTCTGCGGATGGAATGCAGTACTCAGATTCAACTGAGAACCAAAGGCTTCTTGGAAGGATTGCCAAATCCTTGATACGAATCCTCCATCCCTATCAGAAATAATCGAGAGAAGCACACCATGTTGTGCCACTATCTCTCTCAGGTACAGCTCAGCAAGCTTGCTAGTATTGTCTTTCTCCTTGATTGGCAAAAAGTGTGTAGATTTGGTCAGGCGGTCCACGATTACCCCGTGTTCTTGGTAATTTCGTTATAAAGTCCATTAAAATCTGCACCCAGTTCCACATGGGTATTTCAGGTTGTTGCAGAAGACCTGAAGGTTTCTGATATTCGGCCTTTACTTTGGCGCAAGTCAAACATTTGCCAACATACGTTGCAACATCGCCTTTCAATCTCGACCACCAATAAAAATCCTTTAAATATTGGTACATCTTATCCGATCCTGGATGGATCGAGTACCGTGACTTGTGAGCTTTATCAAAAATAACGTCTCGTAGACCACCGAAGAGAGGAACCCAAATTCGTTTCATGAAGCACAACGTTCCTTCATCATTGGGTACTAACTGCTTCTCCATCCCACGTATATATTCATTCTCAAGATTCTCTTCCTTAAGAGCTTCTCTCTGTGCGGCACGAATGCGCAATGAGAGGTCCGTTTGAACAATCATTTCCAAAGCTCGAACCCTTATGGGCTTAATTCTTTCCTTCCGACTCAAGGCATCGGTGACCACATTCGCCTTCCCTGGGTGATACTTGATTTCACAATCATAATCATTTAACAACTCTACCCATCGTCTCTGTCTCATGTTAAGCTCTTTCTGATCGAATATATGCTGTAAGCTCTTGTGATCAGTAAAGATTGTGCATCGCGTGCCATACAAGTAATGTCGCCAGATCTTCAAAGAAAACACCACAGAGCCTAGTTCCAAATCATGTGTGGTGTAATTCTTCTCGCGAACCTTCAATTGGCGTGAAGCATAGGCTATAACCTTTTGTCGCTGCATCAACACGCAGCCTAAACCTTGACGCGAGGCGTCGCAATATACCACGAAGTCGTCAGTGCCTTCGGGTAGGGATAAGATGGGTGCATCGCAAAGCTTGTTTTTCAACAACTGAAATGCTTCTTCTTGCTTGTCTCCCCATTCATACTTCTTGTCTTTCTGTGTGAGGGAGGTCAATGGTTGTGCGATCTTTGAGAAATCTTCAATGAACCTGCGATAATATCCTGTCAAACCTAGGAACTATCGGATTTCTGTTGGCGTCTTTGGAGTCTCCCAATTCTTTATCGCCTCAATCTTTGTAGGATCCACATGGATTCCATTTCCATTCACCACGTGACCAAGGAACTGAACCTCACGCAGCCAGAACTCGCACTTTGAGAACTTGGCGTACAATTTCTCTTCCTTGAGCAGCTCTAAGATAGCTTTTAGATGTTGCTCATGTTCTTCTTTCGTCTTTGAGTAGATCAGAATGTCGTCAATGAACACAATCACAAACTTATCGAGGTACGGCTTACAAACTCTATTCATCAAATCCATGAATACTGCTGGTGCGTTTGTCATCCCAAACGTCATAACCAGGAACTCGTAGTGCCCATATCGAGTCCTAAAGGCCGTCTTTGGATACTCTCCTCTTGAATTATCAACTGGTGATAACCTGATCGAAGATCGATGTTGGAGTAAAAACTCGAACCTTGCAGTTGATCGAACAGGTCATCAATCCTTGGCAAAGGATACCGATTCTTAATGGTCAACTTGTTAAGCTCTCGGTAGTCGATGCACATGCAGAAACTACCATTTTTCTTCTTAACGAACAAAACCGGGTCTCCCCAAGGCAAGAAGCTTGGTCTGATAAATCCCTTATCTAATAGCTCCTGAAGTTGTGTTGACAGCTCTTGCATTTCTGAAGGCGCAAGTCGATAGGGTGCCTTAGCTACAGGCGCAACACCTGGAACTAAGTCAATGTGAAACTCGACTTGCCTTTGCGGCGGCAATCCTGGCAAGTCTTCGGGAAAGACTTCAGGATATTCATTCATGACAGGAATGTCTTCTAGCTTTGGCTCAGCGGCTTCTTTATCCACAATGTGTGCCAAGAAGGCGACACATCCTTTCTGTAAACACTTTCGAGCCTTCAAACAACTGATGTTCCTTAGAGGCGTATCGCGCTTTTCTCCATGTACCACAATTGTTTCTCCATTCTCCATCGGAATGCGAATGATCTTCTCGTGACATACAATCTATGCTCTGTTGCTTGACAACCAATCCATCCCCACTACCACGTCGAAGCTTCCCAACTCGACTGGCAGTAGATCAAGTGTAAACTCGTGCTCTCCCAGTTCTATCACGTAACCCCTAATGACTTCATTCGCTTCTACTAGCTTTCCGTTAGCTAGTTCTATTGAATACGGAATGTCTAGCTTACTAGCTACCAACCCAAGTATATTCTTAAATTCTAGCGATACAATACTATAATCGGCACCGGTATCAAATAGTACAGATGCAAAGCGTTGGTTGATAGAGAACGTACCAGAAACTACATTTGGATCTTGGCGAGCTTCCCTCGCACCGATGTTGAAAACCCTTCCATGAGCTTGGTTGATTTTCAGGCATTCCCGCTTGAAGTGCCCAACGTCTCCACAATTAAAACAGCCGGGTCCTCGACCATTTCCATTACCATTACCACCTCGATTGTTGTTCGCTCCCCGGTTTCCACTACCAGCTTGATTCCCAAAATTACCACGATTTCCATTTCCGCCATTTCCTCCTTGCGGGCGGTTTCCATTACCACTTCCCTAACCTCTCTGACCACCACGACCTTTACCAGACCAACATGTTTCCTTTGAATGACCAACCTTCCCACAAGACTCACATTTCCTAAATCTTCACTGGCTGGAATGATGGTACTGGCATACATCACATTTGGGCAGAGCGCCCATGTAACCTTTTCCCTTGTTTTCAACCCCAGTCTTGGCTTCAGCCGGTAAGTTCACATCCTTCTTCTTGTTAGCACTGCTAGTACCTTTCTTATAGTTTGAGAACTTCCTCTTGTTCTCACCGGATGACTCAACATGAGTCTCTTTCTTCTTCTGGTCAGATATCGAAAACTTGTTTAACCTGATAGCTTCTTCCGTCAGTGACACACCCAGATCTATAGCCTCAGTAATTGTTGTAGGCTTTGATGTTGTCACCATACTCATGATCTGAGGAGCCAACCCCCAAATAAATCGCTCGATGTATTTGAATTCCGGATCAACCATGTATGGCACCACGCGGGATAGATCATGAAATCTCTGCACATATTCAGCAATTTTCGAGCCTTCCATCTTGAGGTTCTAGAATTCAGTTTCTAACTTTTGAATTTCAGCTCTGGAGTAGTATTTCTTTCGCATGAGCTCCTTCATTTCATCCCATGTCAAAGCATAAGCAGCATCTTCTCCCAAGGTCTGTACTTGGAGATTCCACCAAGATAACGCTTCATCTAAGAATAGACCGGAGATGTAGGTGACTTGGTGCTGTGGTGCACATTTGCTCATTCTTATCACCGAATCAGTCTTCTCCGTCAACCTGACAAACGCTACAGCACCCCCGGTGCCATCAAAACTGGGAGGCTTACAATCTAAGAACTGTTTTTAGGTACAGCCTGTATAAGCAACATCATTCACATAAAGCATTAGCGATCGCACATGGAATATCCAAAGGTAACGTAATGCTTCTTTAGTGTCTTAAATACTACCAAGAGGTGGGTTGCTTCCCGAGGTACCCCCACTATGCTCGGAGCGTAGGGCCTCGTGTTGTGCTATCGCACTTGAGATTCGTTCTTGTAATTCGGCTTCAGTCGTGGGCAGTGTGTTATCTCTTCGAGGAGGCATCTTCTAAAGAAGATTGTATAGGTCAGGTATTTTTGTATATAAGTATGTAGAATGCGTATGTAATAACATTTATCAATGCAAGTAAACACATAACATCCCATGTCATATCACAAACAAGTAATCCAACAACGTATGTAATGAGAATGTTGCGATTGAGCTTTCATATATCAATGACCACAATTATAGTTTTACAAGTTCATCAAATGTATCATATCACAACCAAAAAGGACTACAGGGTCACATCACCCTTGTCCAAACTATCCATCAAACTGCAACAATCAAGAGTCAAAAGAAATGTGGTCTTCAGAAAGCTGTGCAATCAGGGCTCAATAGCTGCACTCTCACCAAAAGTATGCTACCTGCATAAAACCAAAAACTGCTATGCTGATGGTGGAGGAGGAGGAGGTGGAGGAGGAGGAGGAGGTGGAGGAACGAAAAGCAACCTGCACAAATGCGCTAAATCCTCCTCGAGGGCATGAACGATACGCAACAGGTAGCTAACCTGCTGTTCCATAGTAAGAAAATGGAAGTCAAAATCTGGGTCTGGTAGGAGAGGAGCGGGGGGAGTCGCGAATGGTGACTGACAAAAACACGGTGGAGGACGCGGAATCCTCTCTAACTCCATGACTCTCCGACACAACATCTCCTGCTGGAGCTGCAAGGACAAAAGCAAATCATCCCACGTATAACCAATGTGGAAGGGATGGTATGGATTAGAAACAGGCATCGTGTTGGGCGGAAACCAGATAAGTGGCTCGCCCGATGGTATAGTAGCAAAAGGAGCAGTATGTTAAAACTGTGGCACAAAGTGAAAAGCTGCAGACACAGGAGGAATATGACCAGACGGCTGACTCGATGGACATTCCCCTGGACGGGGAGGAGGAATATCCTGTAGAAACATGACTGGTAAATCAGTGCGATGAATGTCAGATACGTGTGGGTGAAATGAGGCGATATCAACGAGAGCATGAGTAGGTGCAGGTGGGGGAGTAACAGGTCTAACAAAAGGAGGTAAGTCATCGTCATCCTCGATCCACCCATTGTGGGTGAACGCATATCAACTCATAATTTCATTCATAATTCAATATTGATTACAAAGTGGTTTATATATATTCTACTAGTTACAATAATAACCCTCTAAATTATGATAATTAAATATTTGGCTTAACATTCCCCCGCAAGTTGAGGGCGGGTAACGACCTGCAACATGGATCTTAAAAATTCAAATCTTTGAGTTGATAACGGCTTCGTGAAGATGTCGGCAATTTGATCATCTGTTTTAATAAATTGAATCTTCAGATTTCCTTGGCTGACTTGCTCATGAACAAAATGGAAATCTACCTCCACATGTTTAGTTCTAGCATGAAACACCGGGTTTGCTGAAAGATACGTAGCTCCAAGATTATCACACCAAAGAGTGGGTTTATTCAACTTAACTCCCAGTTCTTGTAGAAGAGACTTTAACCAGATTAGTTCAGCAGCCGTATCAGCAATAGCCTTGTATTCGGATTCAGTGGACGACCTAGAGAGAGTTTTCTGCTTACGAGCTGACCATGATACCAAGTTCGAACCCAAGAAGATAGCATAGCCCCCCGTGGATCGACGGTCGACCGGGCAACCAGCCCAATCGGAATCCGAATATGCTGTAATAGGAACCAACCGCTCACCCCAATGTGAATCAGCAAAGGCATGTAATGTAGATGTTGATGTTGAGTTCAATGTAAAACGAAGGCCCGGATGAGACGTTCCCTTGAGATAGCGAATTATACGTTTGACAGTCGTCCAATGGGATTCGTGAGGTTCATGCACGAACTGACATACCCTGTTAACAGCGTAGGCAATGTCGGGCCTAGATAAAGTGGCATACTGAAGTGCTCCAACACAATGACGATATCTTGTGGGATCAGACATAAGTGGGTCGTCCTTGGTTATCGTATCTGGTTTGGCATTTGTAGGTGTTGCAAGCGGTTTCGATTCTTTTAACCCGACTCGATCAATAAGTTCCTGAATATACTTTCGTTGAGATAGGATAAGACCCGAAGAGGTGTGGAGAACTTCAATACCAAGAAAGTAAGTGAGACGACCCATGTCAGTGAGAGATACCTGCTGACCAAGTGAGGCAATAATGTGATTAACTGTGTTGGGATCGCTGCCTGTAATAATGATGTCGTCCACGTAAACTAGTAGGTAAACCTACGTACCCGAGCAGTTAAGAATAAATAATGATGGATCAGTTTTGGAACCATGAAAACCAAGATGTTGTAAGACGTTTGAGAGTTTGGTGAACCATGCCCTGGGCGACTGTTTTAAGCCATAAAGGGATTTATGCAACTTGCAAACATGATTAGGATGTTTAGGATCCTCGAAGCCCGGTGGTTGACGCATGTAGACCGTTTCATGTAGATCACCGTGTAAAAACGCATTTTGCACATCAAGTTGTTTGAGAGACCAATTGTTAGAGACGGCAAGAGAAAGAACCATGCAGATGGTGGCTGGTTTGACCACAGGGCTGAACGTCTCATGATAATCAATGCCAGACTGCTGTAAAAAACCCTTTGCTACCAATCGAGCCTTGTGTCTAGTCAGGTTCCCATGCTGATCAGTTTTCAACCTGTAAACCCACTTGCAATCAATAACATTAGAATTTGGAACCAGAGGAACTAACGACCATGCTCCGTTTCTCTGTAGTGCGTGCAACTCGGCTGCCATGGCTTGACGCCACTCCGCTGATTCGTTGGCAACAGTAAAAGAAGTCGGTTCAGAAGGAACGGTAGTGGTGGTGGCGATATTGGCTGAAGGGTCAAAAAATTTTCGGGTTTTAGGATGTGGCCGAAGGTGAGGAGGTCGGTAACGGGGCGTGATTGGTTGCGAAGGAGAGGAAGTAGGTTGGGTGGTGTTTGTTTGAGGAATAGGAGTGGTTTGGACAGGTTCGGAAATAGGAGGGGTGGGTGGCGATGGGTCGGTTGTAGGAATGGATTGGTTATCGAAAATGGTTAATGGCGGATCAGGAATTGTAGAAAAGGAAGTAGCGGTTGTGGAGGATGAAGGAGGGTCGATGGAGGGTTCAGTAAGGGAGGGAAAAACATGCTCGTTAAATCGGACATGGCGAGCAATGTAGATTCGTTGCGTAGTTTGATCAAGGCATTGATATCCATGATGAGACGGGCTATAACCGAGAAATATACAAGGAGTAGAACGAAAATCAATTTTGTGTTGGTTATTTGGACGTAAATAAGGAAAACAGAGACATCCGAACACTCGAAGAAATGAGTAATCGGGAGGACGTTGGAAAACTAGTTGATATGGAGATTTGTTTGAGGAAAGACGAGAAGGTAGACGATTGATGAGGTAGACGGCGGTTTGAAATGCGAATGACCAAAAAGTTTGAGGTAGTTTGGATTGGGATAGTAAAGTGAGACCGGTTTCCACGACGTGGCGGTGGCGACGCTCGACAATGCCATTCTGTTCACTCGTATGAGGACACGAGCGACGATGTAAAATACCATGGGATGTAAAAAACTGAGTAAGGTTCCGAAACTCGCCACCCCAATCAGTTTGAACACTTTTTAGTTTGGTGTTAAATTGGCGTTCAACTAAGCGAACGAAATTTGTAAAGGTGTTAAAAACATAGGATTTTTGCATGAGCGGGAAATACCACATATAGCGGGTATGATGGTCAACACATAACAAAAAATAACGATAACCGTCAAAGGACGTGGTAGTATGGCCCCAAACATCACAATAAACCAAATCAAGTATGTTTTTACTACGAAAAGATGAAATAGGCAAAGTAAGTTTGGACATTTTTCCCAATTGACAAGAAGTACACAAAGATGAACAAATTTTGTCAGAAACAGGTAAAGAAAATGTTTTAACAATATGTTGAAAAACTCGAAAGTGAGGATGCCCAAGTTGTTGATGCCACATAGTAGATGGAGCCTGAAAAGCAGTGAACGCCATCTTGGAAACCGGTTGAAAAGAAGGTAGGCGAATGGTGTAGAGACCCTGGTCACTAGGGCCCGTGAGGAGGATAGCCTTAGTAGCCTCGTCCTTCACAACAAAAAATGAAATGTGAAATTCAAAGAAAACGTTATTATCTTTGCAAATTTTGTGAACATAAAGTAGGTTACGTTGTAGGCCCAGGACATGAAGTATGTGGTTAAGTTGTAAGTTTTTGTTTGAGGTAAAAAAGGATTTTGAACCGACATGAAGAATTGGAAGAGAGTTACCGTTACCAACATAGAGGGAGTCATTACCGTAATAGACGTCCGAGTTGTCCATACTAGCAAGATCAGGAGTACCATGGGAATTAGCGCCCGTGTCCGATGTCCAAGTAGTATATGAGCCCGCCTCAGAGTTAGTATAATTCGCTTGAGGTGATCCACGAGAAGAGCCGGTGTGATTCGGGCACTGTGAGGGAATATGACCAATACTGCACCTATTGCAATGACCGTAAACCATATTTTGAGTGGACGCCCAGGCAAATTGGCGAGAGCCTTGTGAACCACCACGGCCACGGCCCCCGCGAGAAAACGCACGACCCCGACCGTATCCACGGGTCGGTCTTGAAGAAGCAGACCGATTAGCATAGTTTGCCTGAGGAGCCGATGGTGATGCCGACGGTTGAGATGTGGAAGCAAGTTGGTTTGCCAAAAGTTGAAGGTTGGTAATCTGTCGCTGAATCGAAGCCAAATCTTGTAAACCCTAAACAACCCCCACTCGCCGTCGTTAACAAGCCGGCTATCAACCTGCAACGTTCCTTCAACCAGTCGTCAATCAACATCAGAAGCAACAGGCGACAAATTAAAGGCAGCAAAGAAAAAAATTAGGTTCTTGCTTTTATTATTAATTATTGTTTTCGAAAAGCACAAGAGTTGGACAGAGGGCATAGGCGGCAATCATATAGCAATTGTTTATTATATTCGATCAGTGGGTAATTTCCATTATTATTTTCGATAAACATCAAAAGAGATTTGGCAATTATTTACCTTCAGTCAACATTGAATTACTACTGCCGAACCATCAGTCACGAACCTTCAGTCACGAACCCTCAGTCAACGAACAATCATCTGACGAACCTTCGACCTGCAACTTGCCTACCTCAGGTATAAAAAAAAAATCACTGTTTTTACTCATCATGACAACGATTACTGTTTTTAGCATTCAAGAACGTACATCCCATAATTCCCACAAGTTTGCATTCAATCTTACACCAAACAATTATAGCTACTGGAAAGCCATGATGGAACCGTTTTTAAAGGCCAATGGATTATATTGTTATGTTGACAACACGTTATCTTGCCCGGAAGAGAAAATTACAACTGGTGATGCTACTACTATAAACCCTAATTTTACAAACTGGATTGCTAATGATGCACACGTCCGCATGATCATTATATCCACCGTTTCCGAGTCTTCGTTTCAACACATCCAAGGAGACACGGCTCGGGAAGTGTGGTTAAGTCTAGCACGTGCATATGCCCCTTCGAATTCATCTCATGAGTTCACACTAAAAACGCAGCTTTTAAAGATTTCAAGAATATGCAACGGCTCTTGCAAATATTGGTGAACCCGTCAAAGACAAAGATCTCGTCATGCTTACTATAGCCGGTTTATGTGAGGAATACCATGGTTTGAAAAGCAACCTTCTTGCCCGCTCCCCACCGGTTCAATTTAACGAGCTTCACGGTCTGATTAGTGATCATGAATATATCACCCGGTCCACTGTGTCTTCATCATCGGCCTCTCCACAAGTCTTTAATGTTACCACTGCCACAACAACTACTTCCCAGGCCCCTGATTTGGCTCTAATACCATATCAACTCATAATTTCATTCATAATTCAATATTGATTACAAAGAGGTTTATATATATTCTACTAGTTACAATAATAACCCTCTAAATTATGACAATTAAATATTTGGCTTAACAATGCATATCTAGGGTCAATCTGGGCTGCAAAAGGAGCATGATCAACAACTGCAGGTATAGGGTCAGGCAACAGTGGTACAACAACTGGTACATCGGCAGGTGCAGGGTCATGCTCAGGTAGAAGATCGTGAGCAGGTATAGGCTCGGGTGCAATCATAGGCTCAGGGTCAGCTGGAGCAAGCTCAAGATCAGCGGGTATATCAAAAAGATGATCGTCCGGAATGACATGTACCTCAAAAGGCTGATCATCGGGGACAAACTCAATCTCATGCTCAGGGTCAAAGTCGTGGGGAAAGACAGGTGCGGCAGACATAGCTATGTCAGAATCAGAGTCAACGGGATGATGCTGCACGCCCCATGCGTGTAAAGTAGTAGATGATACAGACTCGAATGAATCAGGGCCAGAATGGTCAGAAGGAGCCTCGACAACAGGAATCTCATCATGTGGAATAGCAACGACATCACCAACTGGAATCTCGACAAGTGGAACGATAACGACATCATCGACTGGAGCTCCATCATCCTAGGCACCCTCAGGGGACCCTCAATAAAAAGATCGATGTCATCGTCAGACATAGCGTCTAGAGACAGATCCTCGAGAGGAAATGCAGCAAGAGGAAAAGGAGCAGGGATCTGATCAAGAAGTAGATCCTCGCCAGGAAGACCATCAGCTAGCGGTATACCATCTCCAAAATCTGGTAAAGCAAACGGCTGGAAATCATCATCGTCGTCACTCATGGTGTCAGATGTAAAAACCTCAGGGTCTGTGGCTATCTCATCACCCGAGACTATGGCCATAGGGTCTATGGTATCTGATACTCCGCTTTCAGAAGAGGACATGGTGTCTGTAACAAAACAATCACACATATGCATATATATCAACAATCATCAAATAAGCATATAAGTAGTAACAATGTAAGCATGTATGTATCCTAGTCTTCCCAAGGCTATCCCACCCAGCCTCTCAGTCTGAACTACTTAGTCTCTCAAACTAAACCTCCCAGTTTCTCAAACTGAACTACCCAGCCTCTCAGACTAAACCTCCCATTTTCTCAAACTGCCCCAACTAGTCTCTCAGACTACCCAGTCTCTCAGACTGAACCACCCAGTTAGTCTCTCAGACCAACTCCCCAGTCTCTCAGACTGAATTACCCAGCTAGTCTCTCAGACTAACTCCCCAGTCTCTCAGACTGCACTACCCATCTAGTCTCTCAGACTAACTCCCTAGTTTCTCAGACTGAAATATAAATGAATTCCTTGAAATGTATTTTGTGTCTTTTATTTGTAAAAATGTTTGTTTCATGGATCTGGACATTTTGTGTATGCAATGAAAAAATGTTATGAAAACATTTTCGTGAGAGCCCTAATGATCGTAGTCTAGACTCGAGAAAGAATCCTAGTTCGCTACGATCGAAGCTCTAATACCAAGTTGTCACACCCTGACTTTTGCGGAAGCGTGGTTATTGGTGTGACTTCTTAATACCATAGCATTCAATCATAACAATGCTATATGATAAAACCAAAAGATATTCATCCATAAAAGTTAAGTTTGAAAATACCACAACATACTTGTTTGAAACATCGACACCAAATTTAAGTTACAAATCATAACATGTTTTAAGGAGTTCATGAAGACTCGACAACATAACTTAAACCAACCCAAGCTTAGGACCATGTATCTCGTCCAGGAGTAAGATACATCTCCTAAACTCTAAAGACTTGGATGACATCTTTTAATTAAATGCAGCTTGAAACACATGCACACACCAACCAGATCCACTTAGTTCCCTGAAATACATGTGGTTTAAAAACATCAACAAAAGTTGAGCGAGTTCATGTGTATGTGTATGAATAAACCTTTAAAGTATGTCTGTATGTATGTTTGTCCCTGGTATGTAGCAATAAGGAAAAACAGATCACCAATGGTTTGCAATGCCATTGATATGTGTGAAATGGTGCAGGAAAACTCAAACCTAGCAAATTTGTACCGGGCCTCCGACTGGAAGACATAGTCACCCTATGGGCCACCCTGGTCCCCATGGGTGTGGGCTCGCTACACCCAAATAGATCTATCACTCATGTCCCTCGGTCCTATGATGAGGATTAATGGCCTTAAGTGTTATACCCACCTTTCACATGATCTAACAGTAACCCTCCTTAGCTAACCATACCATGTATAAAACGTTTGTAATAATTGTAACATGTATTTCACCCCCAAAGTATAAAACTAAAAACAGTTAAAAGAAAAGGGGGACATGAACTCACAGTATTGCGTCTTCAGAATCGTAACCCAAATCTCCTCAGCAAACACAACTACTTACAGTGTACTAACGTCTATTAGACGAACGGGCCGTGCCTTGGCTTAGAGTTTAACGTTTTCGAGTTACGTTTCTTATGTTCCCAATATTATTCCAAGTTATAATTACTTGTTAAAATAATAATCATTTTAACTTTAAATTATATTTAGTTTTGGAATAATTGTTTAAGTAATATTTCTGTATTAATACTTCTCAAGTATTTATTTTCATATTTCCTTCCCAAGGATAGGGGTATTCTCATACATGTGTTTTCGTATTATTGTATTTGTAATCCCAAAATAATATATTTTCAAGTCTCACTTTAGAAAATATATTTAACTTATTTTGTCCAAAAATAATGTATTTCAATAAAATATATATTTTTCGAAAAAATCATATATCTTCTAAATATACTAAGAAAATATATTTTTACTTTCAAAAATAATATATTTTCACTTTGTCAAAAATATGATACAACTTTGTAATATTTACAAAAATCATATTTTCATTTCTTGTATCCAAAATCATATTTACCAAAAATATATTTGTAACGGTATTTTCCGGAATATTTTGTAAGTTACGTTCTTGCGTTTGATTTCACAATATTAAGTGTGTAACTCATATCTTTATTCCTTGTGATCTTTGGTAATATTTTGGATAGTAAATTTCATAGTATTTTGTTAAGTTATATTGTTTTACCCTAAAATAATATAACTATTTCACAAAGTATACAAATATTCACACAAGTGTCCTTAATAATTATATATATTCTAAATATATATTCACCCATTTTTATTTATAAAAACCAACCTCCAATACTTGTATTTTTGTTACCAAAAATTATGGCAAAGTTTATATTGAAAACCATAGTTAAAATACACTTGTAAATATTTGTTAGAAAATATTTTTCTAAGTGTTTATATTTTTTAGAAAATTTTGTCATAGTTTCCCCTAAAAATGGAGGTGTCCATGCTATCAAAGCATATCATTTTCTTTTCAAAAGATCATCACAACAATCAACAAGCAATCCCTAAACAACTTATACTTACCAAGTGCAAAAACTATACAATTTACATAACAACATGAACTTAATCTTTTATTAAAAACTTGTAGGAACTTGGTAGGGTGTTTAGTAGGGTTGGTTACCCTCCAAAATGTATTTACTTCTTGATAAACTTCATTCTTGAAAGTTTTAGGTGTTTACAACTTGTAAACATATTTTACAAAAACGTTTCTTTATGGATCTTCTTGTTTCTCTAGTGTTTCTACACTTGTTTTACCACCAAAAATAGTGTAGGTTTAAGTAAGCATCAAGATCTTCTAAAAATCACATTTTTAACTTGGTTCTTTTGGAAAACCACTCATAGATCTTAGATTCATAAGATTACTAGCTTACTTTGTTTATTATTTTTCAAGAAATCATCTTATTTTTCAAGGTCATGCTTATATATGAGGATGATCTTCTTGTGTTAACACATAATCATCCTCTAACTTGCTAGATCATGTGTTTAATCACAATCTAGCAAGCTCCTTATGATGATCAACATCATAATCTCACATAAATAACAAGCAAACATCATACATACTCTAAACAACATTATTTCATCAAGATTTCATCATGTGTAAGCCTGTGTTCGAGTTTTATGAGTATGTCTTTTAATGTTCATCAAGAAAATCAATGTATACCATCTTTTAACCAATGAAAATTAGAAGTAACAAAGGTTATCAGAGTCTTACTACTAGCTCTATGGCTTGGGATGAACTCTTGAAGATGAATGTGATAAAGATGGTGGATAAAAGCAATCGGGAGAGGTCCTTGATGATCCACAAGCTTCACACTTCGTTAGACACCTCCTTACACCTTTGTATGAACTTGGAATTAATGGATGATGAATGAAAGATGGTGGTGGTGGTGGCACTAGGCTCGGCCGAGAGCAAGAAGGAGAGAGGGAGACAGGTGAAGTGATGAAGATGAAGTGAGTTCTTGTGTTCTTATAATCCATCTAACACCTTTGTCCAATGGGTATTATGTCTTTGATAGTACAAGCATGATCTTGAGGCAATCCAAGTAAGATTATGCAAGATTTAGAGAAGATTATACAAATCTTGAGGGTGGGCCACCTAGGGGCCGATTACTAGCATGGGGGGGGGGGGGGTTAAGTGCAAGTTTGAATGATAAGTTCGATAATTAGTTGAAAACTAAGTGTATTAGTTTAGGTGTTATGCATAAGGTATGTTATATAGTGTGTTAAGGTGTTCGGGATCATAACTAGCCAAGAAATAATAAAACAATGCTTTTAGTAAAATTTTGGTGTTCCGGGTATTGTCCGGTTGTTCGGTTAGATACCAGTTCGTTAAAGCGTCAAACTATTCCGTTTAGTGTTCTTTAAGTACCCTTTTGTGACACTTTTAATTCCTGACACTTAGGAAAACATACAGGATCATTTAGTCATATTTTTGCATGTTACTAGCATGTTAAAATGCTGATTTTTGCTGAATTCTGCACTTTAAGTGGGTTTTAGGCACTTTCCGGCACTTAAACTATCACCTAGTGAAGTAGTTTTATGGTCCTTACTTCCTTACACACCATGCTAGTGTTGAACTTGGTTTCTGGCTCATACTGGGTCTCAAAAACACTGTCTGTCTATGTGCTGAACCCCATCAGCATATTCCCGTTCTATCCGTTAACTGTGCTAACTGTGCTTTGTGCATCATGTATGTCAATAAGGTTTGCATGTAAAATGATGTGACAATATGAAGTGTGATGCACATGTATGCATGATACATAAATCAGAAAACAGTCAAGTATAATTCAGCACAGTCATTAAGCACTAATTAAGATTAAATAATTGTACGGATACCTGTATTTATGAGGGTTGTCACATACATCAATTCCAAATCATCGGGAAATGGATGTCACAATCCTTGATGATGACGGACCACCCAATTCTATGAAGGCTTGGGTCCCCCTCTCCAACTAATCTCTGAATGAGTGTGCAGGATGTTCCAGGAGGAACTATTGATAGTCTTAAGATTGTTGATAGTGGAGCATCCATGCACAAGATCGGTGACATAAGGCTCCAAAATATTGTTACATCTAGGAGAATATTGTTGCCATTGATGGAGAGAAAGGAAAAAGAAAAGAAGACAAAAATTCCGATAAAGGAATGATGGTGAAAGTATGTGGTTGAATGAAGTTGAAAAATTCGACAAGATGAAAAATATGCCAAAATTTGGTTGTTATGGTTTTTGATCGGGTCGACAGGAAAGATTCCAATGAAATGTACGCGCCTACAGCACGTCTGAAGCTTTTCGAAGATTCATGGATTTTTCTTCCACAAAAAGTTCAAAGTCCACAAGATGAACGTGTAGTGTACTTTTCTCCACGGTGTGATTGAAGAAAATGTGTTTGTTGAACAAACCAACCAGGTGTGCGGATGCCTTGGCATGGATTGAACAACCGCACACTACTTCTGAAGGAGAAAGACAAAGACCTTCGCTGGTGCAATGTGGAAGACCAGCCGGACCCAGAGGTTTATCATCTTGTTGCTGTAAAGAGAATTCTCGATTCATTGAAGTAGCTGCAAAATCGACATTGAAATCCACACCGCGTGGATATCTAGTTTGGGAGAGCACTCAGATTCCTGGCAATGCACGAAGCAGTTGCAGGATACGGTTTTAAATTTCAAATCTCTCTTATCCTTGTCGATGTTTAAGCTGCTTTATGAATTATTATCATCTCGTACAGGATTCCTTGACCAGAGACATTGATCTCGAATATCACTTCACACGTGATTGTTTTAATATGAAACTCGTCAATGTTGTTTTGGTCCACACCGATTATCGACATGCCAACTGATTTTTCCAAAATTCGATAAATTAATTCTAATTAAAATTAATTTTAGTAAACGGCATCGAGGTAAAGCAAGAGTAAAACGGACATCGGAAAATCATTTTTGTAAATATCTTTGTGTTTTTAATTTATCATAGTTTTTACATTTTAGGGGGAGTAAATCCAAAATTTGAAAAATTCAAAAACATCAAAAAATTTCAAAAGCACAAAAACAATAGAAAAACAAAAATTAGTTTCCTGGCAAGCAAAAGAGAAAATGATAGTACATCAGTGGTCTGTCCAAACCTCTTTAAACCTAAAATGAAAAACGATAAGCAGCTCTATATAAGATGTATCGGTAGGCTCACAATCATTTTAAAGTGTACAGGGTGATATAAACCTTAAATCGACTAAAGACCAGGTGGGAACCGCTCATTGGCATATGGTCTTAGTACCGAAATTTCGTTTGAGAGATTGCCGAGGTTCTGAGATATGTGGTCTTTATGCTGTTTATCATCTGGGTATCATGGTTGTTTCTTTTACCGAAATATAACGGAGACGAAGCCTAGATCTTCCATGATACCATACATACGTGTACATATTGCATACGACCTCAATAAGTGATCAACAATCACATGTCAACAAAAATAAGTGATAATATATCACATTTATGCGGGAGTCAAGTTCGTCTCTTTGCTGTACGTTAGTACTGACCTGTTCACGGACTTGCTCCTGTGCCCTCATGCATCTGAAAATCAAGTTCCTCATCAATAAGTGATTCTATCACATAGGGCTTGTTTACAATCCAAAATAAGTGAGTTTCTCACATTTTCATATACGTCAAAACAGATGATAAATGGTATACTCACCAGTAAGATGAATCCTCGTGCATACCTTGATACGGGAATGTGTCGTGTGTGGATGAACAACGGTCGGTAAGTATAAATCATACACTAATCGTATCCCCTCGCCATGATTACATCTGATAAGTTGAGCTTAAGTGGACAACAATACCGATAATTGTTATAGGATGCTTATCTAATTGTTAACAAAATGAACAACAAGAGCGTTTTGGTGTGACCGTACACTGATATGATTCTCTTACCCTCGAAACTCGTAAAAAGAATGTCTGTAAATATTTATTTACTACTTTTCAGTTTCTGCATCTTCGTATATATTTATTAACTGCTTTCCGTCTTTAAATTTGAAATATTCAAAAATACCAAAAAGATTTTAGGTGTGTTTTAATATAAACTTTATAAAAGCCAAAAAGATTTTGTTTCTAATTTCTTTTGATTACCCGATGTTGGAACTCGAGTCTTCGTTACCTGAAACCTGAACGAAAACCAAAACGACTGATTCTTCATAAACGGTCGAAATTTGCAAGCTTTTGAAAGTTAAAAACTAAAATTGAACAAATACGTTAAATTTTCAAACTATCGGACGGTAGTTGATTGAAAACTGGTCACATGTGTGTCGTTTGTTTATGTTAACTATATTCGAAGCGGTTGTTCTCATTTCGTGTTTAGCTTTCTTGTATGTGCAGATGCGAACGTGATAGAAGACAAGCTTCGAAATGAAGACACGACGTGGAGGCACTCAAAAGATAAAGATGATCGAGTTGCTGCTGGCCTATCATCAACACCACCAGGATCTAAAGAATCGAAGATCAAAAGATTCACGAGCATAACTCAAAGGAGAGTTTATTTTAAGGGGGAGTTTGTCAACACACTTCCTAAATGAATAGGGGAGTTTGTTGATACACTTTCTACTTACGACGCGTGAAGACTTTGAAGATCCTCCGACATGAAAGACATGGAAGATGAACTCTCACGAGTAGCGTCCAATGGATCCTCCGAAACTTACTGATTGATCATGACGAAACTTACTGATTGCACATGACGAAACTTGTTGATGAAACTCAAGTTTCGTCAAATAAGTTTTGTCATGGATGTTTCGTCAGACTACAAGTTTTGTCGGATTCTTCTGTAGTTTCGTCTACTTCAAACATGAGTTTTTCCGTGTTGTTTCGTCAAACATGAAGTTTCGCCGCAGACCTTAAGTTTCGTCGGCCATGATGTCTATATAAGCAGCGAACACAGAGACAAAACTTGGAGAACACAAAGTGAGAACAGGAGAGTTTAGAGAGAGCTTTATCTTGTATCATCTTGTATCTTAAACTCTTTTGGTTGAAATATATTGAGCCTTAAAGTTGAATATTGTGCTTGTATCTCGTGTTCTTAATCTCTGCTTTCCCGGTTGGATTCCGCACAACCGGGTCAGTTCGTATACAAGGATTGGGCGACTAGATCCTCCGCTAGCTGGACCTACAACTAAAAATAAGCTTCTTCTAAAGATGGGCATTATGTAGGAAAATTGGCATCTAGGTAAGGTATTCAAAAAGGTTCAAAACGCCAAAAAGGTTCAAGAAGAAGAGGCTAATGACAATGAATATTTGGATGAGAAATTAGATTGGCATTTTTAATGTTTTTTTTTTCATTTTCTATTGTTTGTTATCTAATTCTCTGTTCTTTATTATCTAATTCTCTACTAATAAAAAAATTGAGTATAAAACGCCAAAAACTACAAACGCCAAAACGCCTGATAGTATGAAAACTGTGAGAACGGATACTAACAAAGTACGTTGTTGCTATATAAAACGCCAAAAAATGCCAAACAAAGTATTATTATAAAACAACTGTCACACCCCAACCGATGGCGGAATCATCGGGGCGTGGCATTGAGCGAAACAGATTGTTCAAGAGAATCCATAACAACTATTAAATGACAATATTTATAAGTTTTAATATCCCATACTATTAAACAAATAATTCAAAATAGTCATTACAGATATTCAGTCTCAAAAAAAATTCCATTCCGACAACTCAGATTTTATTTGGTGAGTTTCTAGACTTCCTAACTTGTTTGCAGCATAACATCCAGTCAACCTGTCACATACGTTAAAATAAAAGTCAATACATAAAGTAAAGGTGAGTACACAAGTTTGCATAGGTTAAGTATAAAAGAGTTTAACGCATAACCAGAATGTAACACGTAACGGGTGAGGCATGTAACTATTAACAATGATACCACCTAACAACATGACTGCGATGTAGAGTATGCATGACACATGTTCACTGAAGCGAACACGAGAAGTAAAGTAATGTGATCCTTAGCAACCCCTGTTCACAACAGGTGCTGAGTCCAAACTATAGTACTATCGTTACTAAAGGCGGTCTAGTGTAACACTGTATAAGCATAGTAACGAGCATTCAACAAATCACGTATAGCATGCGGGAGCGGTTAGCGTTTATAAAGTGTTTGCGTTGTGTGTTGTGTTTTGATAGAGAACGTATGTAACACTCAAAAGTGAGTTAAACGAAAATGGGTTCGAGTACACTCACTGTGCGCGTCCTAATCAAGAAACACGATCTGCTTGGATTGAAGGGAGCGCCGGGTCAGCCTGCGTATGGAAACAGATGCATAAGTCTTCCTCAGGGATGAACGGTCATAGACGGGATGTCGAGCAGATTAAGTATTTGACAGCGTATCCGAACGGATGGATGTAATCCGAACGGGAGGATGCCATCCGGACATATGGATCTATTCGTATGGGCATCATTCTTTCATATGGGCAGGATTCATCTGGACGGATGGGTTTAGTTCATTCGAACGAATGGGCTGCCTTGTTAGATCGACAAAATATGATGAACATGGTCTATCCGGACGGATGAACATGGTCCAATTGGACGGATGTACTGTGGTTTGTTTTCTAAAATTTTCCAAAAATGTTTTTAACAAACAGACACAGTTGTGATGATGGAATTCAAACAACGGAAAACACCAAGCCCAATCCATTCGGACGGATGGGCCTTGCCCATTCGGATGAATGTTATATTCTTGATGAAGACTCATGTTTGACCCGTTAATCGGTCCATGTTCGACTGAGGGCATCGCCTACGACGGTTGCCTTGCCTTGATAGTAGTGTATCTCACAATCATAGTCATTGATAAGTTCGACCCATCTGCATTGGCGCATGTTCAGTTCTTTCTGGTTCAAGATGTGTTGCAGGCTCTTATGGTCGGTAAAGACCGTACGCTTGGTACCATAAAGGTAGTGTCGCCAAATTTTCAACGTAAAAACAACTGCATCGAGTTCGAGATCGTGGGTAGTGTAGTTCTTCTTGTGGACCTTGAGTTGTCGAGATGCAAACGCGATAACCTTGTCTCGTTGCATAAGAACGCAACCAAGACCTAGGTTAGAGGCATCACAATAGACGACGAAATCGTTGTTTCCGTCGGGAAGTGTAAGAACAGGAGCATTGCAGAGCATATACTTAAGAGTTTGAAACACTTCCTTCTGTTCGGAACCCCATACAAAAGGCTTATCCTTCTGAGTTAGAGTTGTAAGAGGTACGGCGATTTTGGAAAAGTCGGCAATGAATCGACTGTAATAACCTACCAATCCAAGAAATGAATGGATTTCGGACGGAGACTTCGACGTAATCCAACTCTTAACAGCTTCTATTTTTGTAGGGTCGACGTGAATTCCTTGACTGTTTAGGATATGACCGAGGAATTGATCCTCCTCAAGCCAAAATTCACACTTGGAGAACTTGGCGTAGAGGGGATTTCCTTGGAGAAGCTCGAGAACTAAACGAAGATGTTGCACATGTTCCGCTCTCGACTTCGAGTAGATGAGAATATCATCGATAAACACAATAACGAAGCGATCAAGGAAGGGCTTACACACATGGTTCATTAAATCCATGAAGACCTCGGGTGCGTTTGTGAGACCAAAAGGCATGACCACGAATTCGTAATGGTCATAGCGGGTACGGAAAGCGGTTTTCGGAATGTCTTGCTCTTGAATACGCAACTGATGATAATCAGAACATAAATCAATCTTAGAGAAACAGGTAACGCCTTGGAGTTGATCAAACAAGTCGTGATACGAGATAGAGGGTAGCGATTCTTGATAGTAAGCTTATTGAGTTCCCTATGATCGATACACATACAGAGTGATCCATCCTTCTTTTTCACGAAAAGGATGGGTGCGCCCCATGGTGATGTGCTAGGGCGTATAAAGCCTTTATCAAATAACTCCTGGAGTTGGCTAGAAAGTTCACGCATTTCGGACGGTGCGAGGTGATAAGGGGCTTTTGCAACGGGGTTAGCACCAGGGACAAGGTCAATACGAAAGTCGATATCACGAGTAGGGGGTAGACCATGTAAATCATCAAGAAAAACATTAGGAAAATCAAGAACCACAAGTACCTTTTCCATCGTCTTCTTTTCCTCCTATGCTACTACAATGTGAGCTAAGAAAGCTAAGTATTCCTTGCGAAGATACTTGCTTGCTTGAATACACGACATAAGTTTTAATTCTTTCGAGGATACTTCGCCATAAACACATAATTGATCACCATTTGAAAGAGAGAAACGATCACCTTTTCGAAACAAACGACTTCAGCACGATTTTCACAAAGAAAATCCATGCCTACTATGATGTTAAAACTACCAAGTTGCATAGGGATGAGATCGATCGGGAATACGTGATCGTTGAGTGTAAGAGTATAATCACGGAGAACGGAGTTGACGGTGACGGTTCTTCCGGTGGCAACTTCTACGTCGAAGGTCGGTAGGAGATTAGCGCGTTTACGTTTTAAATGCTTTTCGAATTCAAACAACACGAAACAGTTATCGGCTCCAGTATCAAATAAGCAAGAAGCGTAAATACCGTTAACAAGGAACGTACCATTGACAACATTGTCGTTAGTCTGGGCCTGGAGGACATTGATATTGAAGGTTCTTCCGCGGGCTGCTTGTTGTGGCTGCTATTGCTGCTGCTGAGACTGCTGTTGTTGTTGCTGCTGTGGTTGTAGTTGCTACTGCGGTACTTGTTTCACAACACGTAGAGGGTAGACATTAGCAAAATGATTCGGGTCACCACAAGTGTAGCAAGCTCGTGCATGAACAGCGGGTGCAAGAGTTGCTTGGTTGACCTGAGGAGCCGGAAGGTAAGCTGGCGGTGCAGGAAGAGCTTGCTGGAGGGGGCCTGAGCGGCAGTGAGCTGTAAAGTGCCCATAGATGTTGCAGTTCACACAGAAATGACAGTTGACCCCTGTCGGATGATGATATGTGCAAGTAGGACACAGAGGGTGAGTAGCAGTGTACGCATGCTTGGCAGGCGGTGCATTGGTAACAAGGACTTGACGATTCTGGTTGTTGGGCGATGCGGAGACTGCGTTGAGTGGTGCTGCGGCGGTAGTCACATAGTTCTTGTTGTTGTTGCTCCTTCGCTTGCGGATTTGGCGTGAAGACTTTGAACATTGAAATGCTGCATTGTTGGTACTGGGAGTAGCAGTGACCTGGCTGAGACTTTTGGTCGAGGTTTTGAAAGCTCCAGCCAAGACTTGTTTGTCGTTGATCTCAGCTGCGAGTTGGTAGGTTTCCTCGATGGTAGTAGGTCTCGCTGCCTGAAGAAAATCAGCTACACAATTGGGAAGAACACGAATATACTTCTTAATGGTCTTACCAAGCATGTCCACCTGACTGGGACAGATAATGCTCAACTGTTTGAAACGAGCGATGAGACCAGCGTTATCACCTCCTTCTTGCTTGATGTGCCAGAATTAATTTTCCAGCTTCTGGACTTCGTGAGGAGGACATAACTCCTTCATCATGAGTTCCCTGAGCTCCTCCCATGACAGGCCATAAGCTGCGTCGTAACCGTGCCTGTTGTACTCAGTGGTCTACCAATCCAGTGCCCTGGACTGGAAGACTCCAGTAGCATTCACAGTGTGGAGATTTTCAGGACATCCGCTTTGACGAAAGGTGACTTCAATCGAGTCAAACCATTGAAACATCGCACTAGGTCCATCTTCTCCAGTAAAACTTGCTGGATTGCAGGCTTTGAATAGTTTGAAGCTGAAAGGAGCTTTAGGCACTTCGCTCTTTGATTCAACAGAAGATTTACTGCTAACCTCATTGATTTCACTGACATTTTGAGGTATGACCTTGGCCATTTCCTTGGCCACGAGTGAAGCGATTCGCTTATCAGCTTTGTTCCTCTGAACATGTCGGTGCGTATGAGAATCGAAGGAAGACATTGTCGAGTGTGAGTTCTGCAGCAGACATCATCCCGAGGGATTTGATGAGATTCGATTATATTAGGTTACGTCTTGAAAAGTTTAGCGTGTTAAGGACCCTTTTATTATTTTTATTATTATTATTACCCATGTAAAGCTTAGGAACACGTAGGCACATATTCACGTATACACATAAGCACGTATGAGCACATAATTCACATAAGCACATATTTTGCATGTATTCACCTACATATTTTGCGCGTATTCACCTATCTTTCAAGGTTGCGTTGCGCAGTTGAGGGTTGCGAGCGATAGCGAGTAGCGTAAGCGACGAGTTTAGCGTATGAGATTTCTTAGTTTGTTCGCGATTGATTAGTGTTTCTGATTGCGATAGCGGTACGAGTTGTGCGTGTTTTTGTATAGTGGGGAGCGGAAAGCGAGAAATCGAAACCATACATCGTAAATTCAAAACATAACATAGTAAAATTGATGACGCGTAAAATCGGCTATTGCAGGCTTAAAGTCGAAATAGAATGTCTTGGGTGTTCGACATCGACTACCCAAAGTGATTCATTATTCCTAACGAGTTCGAGGACACGCTTTGGCCTAATAGACTATGCTCTGACCGTGGTGAATGGCATGCATCCTTCCAGTTACTACGCGGCCCGTGTTGATTGTATCACGCGTGAAACTCAATTATCAGTTTATCACAGGGATATTAAACCCCACCCCGGGTCCCCTAATGATACGTGATCAATTTCAGTGCATCATGGCTAGGCATGACTTCCTTATCCCGATCATGATGATGTCATCATCATCATCACACATACTATCCTCTTTTACGCATGATGATCCACGTGTAATAAGTATCCAACCCTCCTAAACACTCTATACTTCTTAATTCCTACCCGACCTAACGAAAACTCTGTCCGGATTATGTAACGCCCCAAAATTCGAATGCATATATTCGCCCTATGTTTCCACATGATATGAAACGAAATAAAATAACTAGGCTATTTAACCTAGTTAAAATACTTGGTAAAACAAGTAATGAATGAGTTTGATAGAAATTGTGATTGTGTGACAAACTAGAGGGACTAAACTTGAATAAGTGGAAACATTTATTATTAAAACACAAACACATACATATCGGATGTATGTGTCGACTAGAGCTAGAGGAGAAAAAGGAAAACCCTTGTTGCTACAAAATCAATCAAATTGAAAGGGAATTGAAGCTTGATTGTATGCATGGATTAAGATTTATGACTAACTAAGTGTTCTTATCACCAAGTAAGTCGAACTTCATGTTTTGGTGATTTTGATGAAGTGGGTTATGTGTAATCCGTGAATGTTTAATGAAATTGAGCATGACTACTAGATAATATCAACATGTAAAGTTTGTATTATGCTTAATTTTGATTGTATTGATGAGTTGGGATAAAACCCACTTAGAATTTGTAGGAAGATTAAGTTTAGAGAAGATTTATGATGAATTGTGTAATGTTGATGTTAGAGTAGTGTTGTAGAAAGTAGTTAGATGGATAATTTGATATAAAACATATGATGCTTGGTTATGATAATGATTTGTGAAAGATTATGTTACTTCATGGATGAACTAGGAAGAATGTGCTTTAATTAGTTGTACAATGTGCACTAAATGGTGTACGCACACCAAGTGTATGATGAAATGTCTAAGTGAAGTTAAGATGTGAAATTGTATGAAATGGCTTGATATATATGAGTGAGATGAGGTAATGATGTAATTAGTAGTATACTAACTTGAAGAATGTGGTTTAGATGGAACTCATACAAGAATTCGGGTTGAATGTATGTCTTGGTCAAGACTATCCATTAAGAACCTGTACGTTGTATTTAATATCACTAGGTGATCATGTGATTGTAAGCATATTTGCATCGTGAGTAAGAAATGTATATAGTGTCATTGATATAGCATAAATGATGTTACGGATATATGTAGATAAGTCGGAAGTTCATATGATAAATCGTTGACTTCTGAAAGTCAACTACACATAGGAAGCATAAATTGACTTGTTGTTGCGAAAGTAGGATATTAGAAAGTCGTATGGTACATGTTACATGAATACGCGTATATGGAATGACATGGTGAATTATATGAGTTTGAAAGGATGTGAAAGTGGATATATTTCTTATGCTTGTTATAATTGACTAATGAAAGTTAAATGTGAAATATGTAATTGATATGATCTTCAACATGTAAACTTGTGTATGCTAATAAGAATGTGATTTCGATGACATGAAAGTATAGGAATCATGTCGAAATGGAATCAAACATGAAAGGCTAACGAGTCAAGATGAGGAAAGGAAGCGGACACGAACACGGATGCATAAGGTAAGTGATTTCCGTAATCACTTCTTAGTTGTTTATGTAAAGTTATGTGCGACTTAATTAAGTATGATAATTGAAGTCAAATAGGAATGAGTTGTATGAAATAGATGAATTTCGCTAAGTAAATAAAATGGGTCAAGATGAGGTTTTATTGCATACCGGAAGGGTTGCATAAGTAACCACTTCGGTATGATAACCGGGTAATGGATAAAATTGTATGTAAGCATGCTAACCGAGAAATGGTGACGCGGGTTAATGGGCAAGAGGTTCGGTAGTAAATTATGAGTAAATGAATAAACAATTTCATAGATGGAAATTGTACTATTTAATGTTCAATTACGTAATAACGAATGAATTTAACGAATACCGGGTATCGGGTGCGTAAACCCCAAGTACGAAACTCCGTATAATGTAAAAGTATTATGGTCATAATGTTCATGTAAGTTTTGGGTTAAAAGGAATGAGTTATTTGATAAAAACATGAACGGGTCGAATAAATCGTAAATGAATAATAAGCCGATAGCGCGTAAGTTAAGAATTTCCTTAATCCGGATATGGGATTTCAAGTTCACATGATAGAATGTCAAATTACGTGCAGGTAGGAAGAAACGGGTGTGACAACTGTCAAATTGGCATGCATCCGTACAATTAATTAGACAATAATTAATGATTAATGATTGTGCTGATTTACAATTTGTGACTTGAATTTACAAATTACATACATGTGCATCATATATTGCAAATGACACAAATTTATTGCATGCAAACTTTATTGACTCAAAAGTTGCACAAAACACAGTTAGCACAGTTATCCGGCAAATCAGAAAAATGCTGACAAAGTTCAGTAGATTTACAGATGTTGTACTGAGACTCAGAATGAGCCAGAAACCAAGTGTGACACTAGTATAGTGTGTAGGAAAGCAAGGGTCATGAAATTGCCTTCCTAGAGATAGTTGAAGTGCCGAAAAGTGCCTAAAACTCAATTAAAATGTTGAAATCAGCATAATTCAGCAAAATTTAGCTATTTAACACTTTTGTATCATGCAAAAATATGACTAAATGGTCCTGAATGCTTTCCTAAGTGTCGGGAATTAAAAGTGTCACAAAAGGGTACATCAAGAACACTAAACGATATAGTTTAGCACTTTAACGACCAGTATCTAACCGAATAACCAGACTGTAGGATCGTATGCACGACCAAACGAGTCGTTCAGAAGAGTTCTAATCAATAAGAGAGGCGGAAACAAACGTATCGACTTTGAAACAGCTTGATTTACACTTTAATTGTCTTGTTTATTGAAATAACAACGTTTTACAGCCTGTAGACACTTTGGCGACACTTTGGCAGCACCTCGGTACCGGAATCAGAAAGTTACAAATGAAATGACCAAGGCTACTATTTATAGGCACTGCCATTTCGCACGGAATGGCTCACACGAAATGGCTAGTTCCATTTTTTACGAAATGGACAGGTTCCATTTCGTGCGAAATGGCTCATCCTACATATTTCACGTTTTCTCGAATAACGTGCCCTGATCTATCCAATCTAATACAAGACTCGATACAAGACGAAGTCGACAAACATATGCACCAACAGACTCCCCCTTGGATGTTGACAAAGTCTTCAGTGTCGAGTCTTCAGCATGTCACATCTTCAGTCTTTATCAGTCTTCTCATGCTCTGATACCACATGTAGGATCATATGCACGACCAAACGAGTCGTTCAGAAGAGTTCTAATCAATACGAGAGACGAAAACAAACGTATCGACTTTGAAACAGCTTGATTTACACTCTAATTGTCTTGTTTATTATAACAACGTTTTACAGCCTGTAGACACTTCGGCAGCACCTCGGTACCGGAATCAGAAAGTTACAAATGAAATGACCAAGGCTACTATTTATAGGCACTGCCATTTCGCACGGAATGGCTCACACGAAATGGCTAGTTCCATTTCGTACGAAATGGACAAGTTCCATTTCGTGCGAAATGGCCCATCCTACATATTTCACATTTTCTCAAATAACGTGCCCTGATCTATCCAATCTAATACAAGACTCAATACAGGACGAAGTCGACAGATATATGCACCAACACGGACACTACCCGAAACATCAAAATTACACTAAAAGCATTGTTTTTTCATTACTGAGCTAGTTATGATCCCCGAACATCATAACACGTCATACAAAATATATAATAACTAAAACACTTAACTTATACTTGAAATCTAACCTTATGATTTAACTATCCATTTCATTCGAAACCTATACCCCCCCCCCCTCCATTCACGGTCACTAGAGGGTGACCCCACTCTTGATTTTCCTAAATATTTTATGTAATTTGCTTTGTACTATTGAGACACATTATCCTTCATGTAATGAGATGTTGGAAGTTTATTTATACTAACCACAAGATCACAAACTCCTCATTTCACCAACACCCACCAACTCTCTCCCTCTCCTCCACCTACGGCCGTGAGCCACCACCCCCATCACCACCATCTTCATCTCATTTTCATACATTCCATACTCATCATAAGGTGTTAGAAGCAAGATAAGGAAGCTTGGTGGATTTGGAGATTGAAGGACCTTCACCATTTGCTATTAACCACCTCGTTTATCACCTTCAACTTCTTGAGTTTCATCCCTAGCCTTGTGCTAGTAGTAAGGCTCTTATAATCCCTTGTTACTTCTTATTTAGTTGGTTAAAAGATGATATATGTTGTTAATCATAAAGAACACTAAAGAACAAAATGATAATCTCTAACATAAAGCTCAAAACCATAAGAATACATATTGTTTAGTGTTATTTTGCTTCTTGATGATTGATTATTTGTGTTTATGATGTTGGACATGATATGAAACTTACTAGATTGTGATTAAACACATGATCTAGCAAGTTGAGGTGATGATCTTGTGAAAGACCAAGATGATCATACTTTATGTTTCTCATGAACTTGAAAATAAAAATGATTTTGTGAATGATGAAGTATGTAACATGTTACTAGTCATAAACTTGGATGATTTCAAAACTAGCTTTCTCAAGGAACTAAGTTAAATCACAAGATTCACATAATCATGGATTTAAAGAAACTAACCATGTTTTTGGTGGTGAATCAAGTATAGAAATACATTGTTAACAAGAAAAATTCAAAAGAATGATTTTTAGAAAAATCATCTTGTAAGTTGTAAAGGACTAAATCTTTCAAGAATGAAGTTATTAAATAAATAACCACACTTTAAAGGGTAACTAGGCTTACTAAACACACTAGTAAGTTACTACAAGTTTTTATAAAAGTTCAAGTTCATGTTGTTGTGTAAACTACATAATTTTGGCACTTGGTAAGTGTTGATTGAGTTGTTGATTGTTTGTGAAGATTATAAAAAAAATGATTTATTTTGAAAGCATGGAAACCTCCATTTTTAGAGGAAACTATGGCAAAATTTTCTAAAAATATAAGCACTTAGAAAAAAATATTTTAAACAAATATTTACAAGTGTATTTTAACCATGAGTTTCCATATAAACTTTGCCATAATTTTTGTTACAAAAATATAAGTGTTGGAGGTTGGTTTTTATAAATAAAAGTGGCTAAATATATATTTAGAATATACATTGAAGACACACCTGTGTGATTATTTGTATATTTTGTGTACTAGTTATATTATTATAGGATTTGAAATAATATAACTTAACAAAATACCAAAAACTTGCAATCCAAAATATTTCCAAAAATCATAAGGAATAAATACACAAGTTACACACATGGTTTTGGGAAACCGAACAAAAGAATGTAACTGACAACATATTCCGGAAAATATATTTATAAATATATTTTTGGTAAATGATATTTTGAACACAAAGAAATAAAAATATGATTTTTATGATTATCACAAAGTTATATCGTATTTTTGACAAAAGGAAATATATAATTTTTGGCGATTAAAAATATATATATTTTCTTGGAATTTTTAGAAGATATATGATTTTTTGGAAAAACATATATTTTCTCGGATAAACTTGAAATACATTACTTTTGGATAAAATAAGTTTATAAATATTTTCTAAGTGAGACTTAAAATATATTGTTTTGGAACTACAAATATTTTTGCCAAAAGAAAAATTAGGAATAATTTTTCTAAGAAATACTTCTTGAAATATATATTTTAGAAATATATATTGGATACCTATTAAAGATGAAGCACGCCGGAATACGACACCAATACATGGCAAGTTATACAAATACAAGAATACGAGTACACATGTATGAGATACCCCCATCCTTGGGAAGGAAATACGAGTACAAATACTTGAGAAGTATTATTACAAAAATACTGTTTTAACAATTATTCCAAAAATTCAATAAATATAATTTAAGTTAAAATATTTATTATTTTAACGAATAATTATATAACTTGGAATAATGATGAAGACACTTGGAAACGTAACTCAAAGGCACTAATTAATACTAAGTCAAGGCACGACCCGCTCGTCTAATAAGACCATAGTACATTGTAGGTAGTCGTGTACACCAGAGGACACTTTGAGTTACAGGCGGATTCGAAGAACGCAAAACAGTGAGTTCATGTCCCCCTTTTCTCTTAACTGTTTTCAGTTTTATAACTTCGGGGGTGAAGTACATGTTTCAAATGATTACAAAATGCTTACAGACAAATGCAATTGGTATGGTTAGCTAAGGAAAGTACAGTAGATCATGTGAATAGGTAGGCGCATACTTAAGGCCATTAATCCTCGTAGTAGGACCGAGGGACAGGAGTGATAGATCTATTTGGGTGTAGCGAGCCCCATCCATGAGTCCGCCGAATGGGCCATGTGGTGACTATGTCTTACATCCGGAGGCCCGGTACAAAGTCTGCTAGGTTTGAGTCTTCCTGCACCATGTCACGTATATTAATGTATTAGCTACACATTAATCGATCTGTTTCCTTGTTGCTTTCATACCGTTATTTCAAGTACATACAAACATACTTACAAATGCTTAAAAGGTTTATTCACAAACACACACATGAACTCGCTCAACTTTTGTTGATGTTTTCAAACTACATGTATTTCAGGAAATTAAGTATGGATCTGGCGGGCATTGGAGTTTCAAGGCATATGTCGAGTATAAAAGATGTCATCCGTGTCTTAGAGTTTGGTTAGTATGTCTTATCCTGGACAAGACACATCTTTTAAAACCTGGTTTTAACTAAAGTCTTTTTATGAGTCCTTATGGAACTCTAAACAATTCATATGGTTTGTAACTCGAATTTTAAGTCTATGTTTCAAGACGATGATGATGTAATGTTTTAAACTTGTTTAGTGGATGACGAATCTATGATTTTATCATATAGTTGTTGTTATGATTGAATGCAATGATATTAAGAAATTCACACCATAATCACGCTTCCGCAAAAGTCAAGGTGTGACCGCTTGGTATCAGAGCTTCGATTGTAGCGAACTAGGATTCTTTCTCGAGTCTAGACTACAATCATTAGGGCTCTCATGAAAATGTTTTTACAACATGTTTTCATTGCATACACGAAACACCCAGATCCAGGAAAATAGACATTTTTACAAACAAAAGACATGAAACATATTTCAAAATTTATGATTCAGTCTAAGAGACTGGGTAATTCAGTTTGGGAAACTGGGAGTTTAGTCTGAGAGACTAGGAGATTCAGTCTGAGAGACTGGGTAATCCAGTTTGGGAAACTAGGAGTTTAGTCTGAGAGACTAGGAGATTCAGTCTGAGAGACTGGGTAGCTCAGTCTGGGAGGCTAGGAAGTTTAGTCTGAGGGACTAGGGAGTTCGGTCTGGGAGGCTGGGAAGTTTAGTCTGGGAGACTAGGTGGCTTAGTCTGAGAGAGTAGGAAGGATAGAAAGTTTCATGAAGAATAATGTGAATACATGATGAATTGTCTTTGATTGCAATATACTATGTGTTAGTGATTACTATGAATATACATGCTATGATTATTATGTACCGGCACACATGTCACCTTCGTCAGAAAGTGAGTTGTCAGACGTTGGCGACCCTATGGCCACCGCCACAGATAATGAGATTGCGCCTACGCCGGAGATTTGCGTCGGACACTGAGAGTGATCCTGATATATTGACCAAGGACGAGGACGACTTCCAACCGTTCGTGCTACCAGACTTTGGTGATAATCTACCCTTGCTGATGGCTTCCCTGATGAGGATCCTTTTGTCACTCTTGTTTCGGCTCATGACCACCCCATCACTGGTCATTCCAATGGTGAGCCTATCATGACTCCGGTCCTCGATGCCGTACCTCTCGTGGACATCCCTTCCGAGGATCTGACCTTTCGACGATTCGTTTGACGATGTCATTGATTTGTAAGTTGATGACCCTCTTGTTGACGCCTAGGGTGATGGAGAGATAACTGAGGATGTCGTTGCTATGCTACCTCCTGAAATTCTTGCCATTGAAGTATCCTCTGCTTCCATTTTACACTCGATTTTAGACTCCTTTGAGTTTGTGACATCTGCAGCCTTATAGATGGCTGGATTGCAGCTTTCTACACCTTCACACGACCTAGTGCCTGCTCCTGAGCTAGCTTCGGTTCCTTTTGGGTCAGCTTGATTTTGTACCTGCTGATCCTGAGCCCTTGCTTGATCGCGACCCTATTTCTTTTGGTTTACCAAGCATTACACCCCCTTATACCTGACCCAGTACCTGCACCTGATGATCTTAACCTTTTGTTGAGACATTTGTTCCTGCACTTGCACCCGCTGATGTTGCTCCTCCCCCCCCCCCCCCATGGAGACCGACGTCCATTACACCGACATGTCAATCGCTTTCTTCCAGGACATACCCGCACCCCGGGAAGGTACTCCAGGTCAGCACCCGCGTGACGATCCCTTTTGTATCAGCAGCATTTCCTCCGACCTCACAGGCTGCACCGTTTACTCCTCTCATTTCTTCACCGCGGGACGAGCCATTCCGATGGCCCCTACCATACACTATGCCGATTTCGGACCCTATCATTCTTCGCATTATGGAGGCTACACACGGAATGAGTTGCCCCTGTCACATCGGCTACAGCTTGAGGATATGAGTCGCAGAGTTTTGGAGCTTAAGCTGACACATCCTCCACATTCATCATTGTCTCCTTCTGCACTCTCACATGCTGCTCTTACACCTTTCTTAGGTGATGGTGCTCATTTCCTTACTATCAAGCAGCAGACCAGTTACTTACTTCAACGTGTATACAAGCTCGAGGAGGAGCTCGCACATGTTAGCAGTTTGCTTTTCTTCCCTTCTCCACCTCAGTCATCAGTATAGTTGGCTTTTGGTTTTATGCGGATTGCATTTCTTTTGGGGAAAAGGCACTACTAATGAGCCGAGATTGTGGAGACTTTCAAAGACCGCTTTTGACCACTAGATTTTGATACATTGCTATATTTATTGGACAAGGGTAGGGTGATCCTGTATCCCTTGTGATGTGATACACTTTGTAAACACGGTGACTGTGGTCGGTAAATAATGAGAGCTCAGCTGATATGTCCTCGCTAAGCACGTTGTTGACCCGCATGTGTGTGCTATGATTATGATTCTACGTGATTGTCGGTTATGTTCTCATTTAACATGTTCTTATCTACAAGTTGTGCTATAATTGTGATGTTATGTGAATGATTGTTATAACGATTGCTTTTATATGCATATATACACACCTCCTAGGTCTTATTCTTTAAGTAGATGCTTATGTGCTTGTGTCTTTAATGAGACCTGACCTATCCGATCTTCTTCTTAAAAGATGTCGCTTCAAGGGAACACCGATACCAACAACCCTCTGCCGACAACAGAGGCAGAATTACAAGAGCGCATCTCACAGGCCATCGCACAACACGAGGCCCTTCGCTCCGAACGCAGCGGAGGTACCTCAGGAAATAACTCACCCAACGGTAATGTTTAGTCACTTAAGACACATTACAAAACGTTTGGACATTTCCAAGTGTGCTTTGCTAATGCCTTACGTGAATGATGTTGCTTATGTCGCAGGTTGCACCTACAAGCAGTTCTTGAGCTGCAAGCCCCGAGATTTCGACGGCACCAGGGGTGCCGTAGCTTTTGTGCGTTGGGTTGAGAAGACAGATTCTGTTTTGAGTTTGAGCAAATGTACTCCATAGCAACAAGTCATGTACATATCTGGATTGTTTCTAGATGGAGCTCTGTTATGGTGGAACCTTCAGGTTCGGACGTTGGGTAAAGACTGATGCGTATGCTCTGACGTGGGACGAACTGAAAGAACTGATGCGTAAGAGATATTGCTCAAGGGCAGAAGTCCAGAAGTTGGAGACTGAACTGTGGAACTTGAAAATGGAAGGTCCAAAGATAGCCGAGTATGTACAGAGATTTCATGATTTATCACAAGTTGCTTCGCGTCTGGTGGAACCAGAGTTTAGGAGGATCGAACGCTTTATTAGGGGATTGGCACCTCAGATTCTAATCCTGGTGACAACATCTAAACCTCTAACAATTACCGATGTTATCGACTTAAGTGCGGCGCTCACTGAAGAAGCGGTTAGACTAGGAAAATTTTCCACCTCAGAAGAGAAAAAGGAGATTCTTGTGGAGCCTTCTGGAGATAACAAGAGGAAGCTCACAAATTTCAAGAAGGGTACTTGGGAGAGTAACAAGGAGAAGGCCAAAAAGGGAAAAAACTACATGGGTATCCTACCTAAGTGCGACAATTGTCTACGTTATCATGTCGGGCGATGTAAATATGGAAAATGTGATAACTGTGGCAAGAGGGGGCATCTCAAGGAGACTTGTAGTCAAGGTACTGAACGTGGGAATGGAGGCCAAGATGGTAGCGAGAATCATGAAGGAAACAACGACAACAACGACTACCAAGGCAGGAAGAGTAACGAGCAAAAACGTGCTGAAGGTTGGCTTAACTGTGGAAGCAAGAAGCATTTCAGGAAGTATTTACCTAAAAACAATCAGGCACAAGGATGAAGGCTCAACACCGGAGCTAGGGAAACACGCCAGGAACCAAGCGTGGACATCGGTACGTTCCGTATTAGTCAAATTTATGCATCTGTGCTACTAGATACCATTACCAATTTTAGCTTTGCATCTCTAGAGTTTAAGAGTATACTTGGGTTAGTAGCAAGTAAATTAGATAGCCCGTACTCGATAGAACTGGTTAAGGGGAGGCTTCGACGTGGAAATTGGGATGGACTGGTTGTCGGGCAATCGAGCGGAGATTGTTATCCGCATCCCGATGGCGAACAAAGAAACGATCGTGATTCATGAAGCAGGATACGCCCCTACGGATTATCAGTTTTCTAAAGGCACGGAGGTTTGCGCAAAGGATGCAACGCCTTCTTGGCTCATGTCGTGGACAAAAGAGCCACCTAAGCTCGAAGATATCCCTGTGATAAAGGAACATCCTGAAGTCTTCCTCGAAGACTTGCCAAGACTACCGCCCCCACGACAAGTCGAATTCCATAATTGACTCTGTTCCAGGCGTCGCACCTGTAGCCAAGGCACCCTATCGACTTGGACTTCCTGAGATACAAGAATAGTCAACGCAGCTTCAGAAGTTGCCAGATTAGGGATTTATAAGGCAAGCCTTTTCCCTAAGGAGTTTCAGTACTATTCGTCAAGGAGAAGGACGATGATTCTCAAATGAGCATCAACTACCAGAAGCCGAGCAAGCTAACCAACAAGAGTCGGTAACTCTCGCTGAGGATTAACGAATTATTCATTTAACTAACTGTGAGGATCCCACTACTATTCTAAGACTGACCATTGATCGCGTGTCATTAGCTGTGAATTCGGGAAGAAAGTATACCGAGGAATTGTGAGACAATAACTTGCTTTAAAAATACACTAATGCTGTGTTTTACACACGATACACAAAACAGTTTTACACAGAATACGAAACTTTGAGAACCTAGAAAACATGTACCTAGGACCTTTGGGAACCCAGGTCAAAACTCGTAAAGGTTGTCACATAGGAGCCACACCTGTTAACTCAAGCAAACCCCACTATCCTGACATATATGCTATTTCAGTTAACCAAACAGAAAGTACTCAAATTTCTTTGTTGAAATCTCCACTTTTGCTTCTAGCAAGTAGATGTTTGCATCTCTACTCCCCTTAATGGTAGTTGCATCGCGTTAATTTTATTCGCTAAGAGCGAACACACATTTGCTTCGATACTTGGTCATTTCTTCATTTTAGCAAATACTCATCGTTTCACTACTTGGAAACCTATATGTCACGCATGCACCGTTTGCTACGCATGTGGTTTCGTTCCGAATAAACGCTTCATTGAAGTACAAATATTATTTTGCTAAAGCTAATTGGTTTATGATTCGAATAACCTACATTATTGTAATTGTTGGCTCCTTTGCTATCAAGTCAACACACTTTCTTGAACTTCATTTCTTTCAAGTTACATTCATGGTTTATCTTCATGACCATGCTGAGATTCCCTTGTTGATACATACGTTTGTTGTTGGGTTACGCTAAAACCAAGGTCAATTGCTCGAACTTATCCATTTCGCATATTCAATTTAAGACGCCATATGATGGATTGAGAGCATCATATTCAAATATTTTTGCAAAATTTCTTTTGTTTCGAATCACAGTAGGCTTGATTGGTCTACGACTCCACTAAGTCGTTTGTTGGTTTCGATATCTTGCGGTGATACTTTCACAGAATTGAAGCTTGCGCTAATTTGTTTACACACCTCATACACGGATTCAATTGTCTATTTATTTGTTCTAAATCCGTTTTGGTTATCATGATTAAAGCGGTCTCAACCCAGTTGTGTGTTAAGACAATGGTACTTAGATTCATTTCATATCACGGTGTACCTCCTAACGATTCTTTCGTTATAAACTGAATACCTTGCAGTGTTTATTTCTTTCCATCTTCAATCAGAAACAGTAGTTCTTTGATGTTCCATATTCGATTGAAAACCCCATGACGCAGTTTAAATCAAATTTTCAGAGTTGTTTCAGTACACTTTCCTTTGATTTCAAGCACGGTGAACTTGTTCAGTCACCACTATTGTTGAAGTATGTCAATTACGGCACCTTGTGGTGTCATTACAAATTTGTAGCTTGTGCTAATCATGGTCAACCGTTTCACACAAAACTACACATACTCTTGTTTGACTTGTCATTTAAACATTCCTAATGCAACTACGAATTAAGACAATGATACACCAGATTCACTTGTATTTCATTCGGTGTATTTTCGCAATTCAAGAATGTCATCACACAAATCCTTACCATTTATTTATTCAAAAATTGACAGACCATTTTCATATTCAAGTTGTTGATTTTGAGTTCATATAGCGGATACTATGGTTTGTGAAAACTCGTTTGCATATTATGACCAATTGTTTGAGAATCCATTGGTCAAAACTCCTTTGTTGCTCCCCTGTTAACTAAGTTACACTAGACTATACATCTATACATCTCGTGTCCTTCGACATCAAATTCTGAGAGACATACATTTTAACCATTGGATTCTTAACATAGTAAGATGTCCTTGGATTCGCCTGATGTGAATAAGATTTGATTCGGTTTTGTGGTTATCTACCTCGGTATTATTCATATACATACACGCATAATGTAACCCTAAGGAGTTAAGGTAGTATAAATTTCGAGGACAAAATTTTCTTAACAGGGGGAGAATGTGACAACTGTCAAATTTGTATGCATCCGTACAATTAATTAGACAATAATTAATGATTAATGACTGTGCTGATTTACAATTTATGACTTGAATTGTTTTCTGATCATACATACATGTGCATCATATATTGCAAATGACACAACATTATTGCATGCAAACTTTATTGACTCAAAAGATGCACAAAACACAGTTAGCACAGTTATCCGGCAAATCAGAAAAATGTTGACAAAGTTCAGTAGATTTACAAACATTGTATTGAGACTCAGAATGAGCCAGAAACCAAGTGTGACACTAGTTTAGTGTGTAGGAAAGCAATGGTTATAAAACTGCCTTCCTAGAGATAGTTTAAGTGCCGGAAAGTGCCTAAAACTCAATTAAAATGCTGAAATCAGCATAATTCAGCAAAATTCAGCTATTTAACACTTTTGTATCATGCAAAAATATGACTAAATGGTCCTGAATGCTTTCCTAAGTGTCGGGAATTAAAAGTGTCACAAAAGGGTACATCAAGAACACTAAACGGTATAGTTTAGCACTTTAACGAACCAGTATCTAACCGAACAACCTGACGCTACCTGAAACATCAAAATTACACTAAAAGCATTGTTTTATCATTACTGAGCTAGTTACGATCCCCGAACATCATAACACATCATACAAAATATCTAATAACTAACACACTTAACTTATACTTAAAATCTAACCTTATGATCTAACTATCCATTACATCCCGAACCTATACCCCCCCCCCTCCATTCACGGTCACTAGAGGGTAACCCCACTCTTGATTTTCCTAAATATTTTATGTGATTTGCTTTGTACTATTGAGACACATTATCCTTCATGTAATGAGATGTTGGAAATTTATTTATATTAACCACAAGATCACAAACTCCTCATTTCACCAACACCCACCAACTCTCGCCCTCTCCTCAACCTACGGCCGTGAGCCACCACCCCCATCACCACCATCTTCATCTCATTTTCATACATTCCATACTCATCACAAGGTGTTAGAAGCAAGATAAGGAAGCTTGGTAGCTTTGGAGATTGAAGGACCTTCACCATTTGCTATTAACCACCTAGTTTATCACCTTCATCTTCTTAAGTTTCATCCCTAGCCTTGTGCTAGTAGTAAGGCTCTTATAATCCCTTGTTACTTCTTATTTAGTTGGTTAAAAGATGATATATGTTGTTAATCATAAAGAACACTAAAGAACAAGATGATAATCTCTAACATAAAGCTCAAAACCATAAGAATACATATTGTTTAGTGTTATTTTGCTTCTTGATGATTGATTATTTGTGTTTATGATGTTAGACATCATATGAAACTTACTAGATTGTGATTAAACACATGATCTAGCAAGTTGAGGTGATGATCTTGTGAAAGACCAAGATGATCATACTTTATGTTTCTCATGAACTTGAAAATAAAAATGATTTTGTGAATGATGAAGTATGTAACATGTTACTAGTCATAAACTTGGATGATTTCAAAACTAGCTTTCTCAAGGAACTAAGTTAAATCACAAGATTCACATAATCATGGATTTAAAAAACTAACCATGTTTTTGGTGGTGAATCAAGTATAGAAATACATTGTTAACAAGAAAAATTCAAAAGAATGATTTTTAGAAAAATCATCTTGTAAGTTGTAAAGGACTAAATCTTTCAAGAATGAAGTTATTAAATAAATAACCACACTTTAAAGGGTAACTAGGCTTACTAAACACACTAGTAAGTTACTACAAGTTTTTATAAAAGTTCAAGTTCATGTTGTTCTGTAAACTACATAATTTTGGCACTTGGTAAGTGTTGATTGAGTTGTTGATTGTTTGTGATGATTTTAAAAGAAAATGATATATTTTGAAAGCATGGAAACCTCCATTTTTAGGGGAAACTATGGCAAAATTTTCTAAAAATATAAGCACTTAGAAAAAAATATTTTAAACAAATATTTACAAGTGTATTTTAACCATGAGTTTCCATATAAACTTTTCCATAATTTTTGTTACAAAAATATAAGTGTTGGAGGTAGGTTTTTATAAATAAAAGTGGCTAAATATATATTTAGAATATATATACATTGAAGACACACATGTGTGATTATTTGTATACTTTGTGTACTAGTTATATTATTTTAGGATTTGAAATAATATAACTTAACAAAATACCAAGAAATTACAATCCAAAATATTACCAAAAATCATAAGGAATAAATACACAAGTTACACACATGATTTTGGGAAACCGAACGAAAGAATGTAACTGACAACATATTCCGGAAAATACATTTATAAATATACTGTTGGTAAATGATATTTTGAACACAAAGAAATAAAAATATGATTTTTATGATTATCACAAAGTTATATCGTATTTTTGACAAAAGGAAATATATAATTTTTGGTGTTTAATATATATATATATATATATATATATATATATATTTTCTTGGAATTTTTAGAAGATATATGATTTTTGGGAAAAACATATATTTTCTCGGATAAACTTGAAACACATTACTTTTAGATAAAATAAGTTTATAAATATTTTCTAAGTGAGACTTGAAAATATATTGTTTTGGAACTACAAATATTTTTGCCAAAAGAAAAGTTAGGAATAATTTTTCAAAGAAATACTTCTTGAAATATATATTTTAGAAATATATATTGGATACTTATTAAAGATGAAGCAAGCCGGAATATGACACCAATACATGGCAAGTTATACAAATACAAGAATACGAGTACACATATGAGATACCCCCATCCTTGGGAAGGAAATACGAGTACAAATACTTGAGAAGTATTATTACAAAAATATTGTTTTAACAATTATTCCAAAAATTCAATAAATATAATTGAAGTTAAAATATTTATTGTTTTAACAAACAATTATATAACTTGGAATAATGATGAAGACACTTGGAAACGTAACTCAAAGGCACTAATTAATACTAAGTCAAAGCACGACCCACTCGTCTAATAAGACCATAGTACATTGTAGGTAGTCGTGTACACCAGAGGACACTTTGATTTACAGGCGGATTCGAAGAACGCAAAACAGTGAGTTCATGTCCCCTTTTCTCTTAACTGTTTTCAGTTTTATAACTTCGGGGGTGAAGTACATGTTTCAAATTATTACAAAATGCTTACAGACAAATGCAATTGGTATGGTTAGCTAAGGAAAGTACAGTAGATCATGTGAATGGGTAGGCGCATACTTAAGGCCATTAATCCTCGTAGTAGGACCGAGGGACAGGAGTGATAGATCTATTTGGGTGTAGCGAGCCCCATCCATGAGTCCGCCAAATGGGCCATGTGGTGACTATGTCTTATAGCCGGAGGCCCGGTACAAAGTCTGCTAGGTTTGAGTCTTCCTACACCATGTCACGTATATTAATATATTAGCTACACATTATTCGATCTGTTTCCTTGTTGCTTTCATACCGGGATTTCAATTACATACAAACATACTTACAAATGCTTCAAAGGTTTATTCACAAACACACACATGAACTCGCTCAACTTTTGTTGATGTTTTCAAACTAAATGTATTTCAGGAAATTAAGTATGGATCTGGCGGGCGTTGGAGTTTCAAGGCATGTTGAGAATAAAAGAGGTCATCCGTGTCTTAGAGTTTGGTTAGTGTGTCTTATCCTAGACGAGACACGTCTTTTAAAACCTGGTTTTAACTAAAGTCTTTTGATGAGTCCTTATGGAACTCTAAACAATTCATATGGTTTGTAACTCGGATTTTAAGTCTATGTTTCAAGAAGATGATGATGTAATGTTTTAAACTTGTTTAATGGATGACAAATCTATGATTTTATCATATAGTTGTTGTTATGATTGAATGCAATGATATTAAGAAAGTCACACCATAATCACGCTTCCGTAAAAGTCAGGGTGTGACAACTTGGTATCAGTGCTTCAATTGTAGCGAACTAGGATTCTTTCTCGAGTCTATACTACAATCATTAGGGCTCTCACGAAAATGTTTTTACAACATGTTTTCATTGCATACACGAAACGCCCAGATCCAGGAAAACATACATTTTTACAAACCATGGGCCGTCGCCGACGCCCTCCCCATGTCCAAAAAGCTGAAAATTGTTATCTAAGTTGATTTATGGGTCGTGGGCTTCGGTAGGTTAGCCGTGGACTACGGCGGGCCTTCGAAACATGATTTTGAACATTCCTTTGATGATTATGGGTTATAAATCTAAGTCTAAGACCCACGTAATTAATGTATGGTTATGTAAGAGGTATGCGAGAACTTGTACGTGTATATATGGTTAGGTACATCTGTAGATGTGTGTATATATATATATATATATATGTATGTATGAAGGTGCGTCTGAGTGTATGTATGTATGTGAAGATATAGGAAGGTATATACGTATGTAGATGTGTATGTATGTATGTAAGAATGTATGTATGCATGATTTAGATACGTTGAGTATTAACGCTACTAACTATGGGCTTGAGATTGGAATGTAATGCAGGAATGAGAACATCAGATTCTTATGAAATTTAAGCTGAACCCAGAACAAGAGGATACGAGAGGATAGTTGAATGAATCGAAGTTTATATTGTCGAGTGTGATAAAAATTTTAATTATAAGAGAATAATGTCGTATGATGTTGTCAATGACTAATAACTAAGTTGTATGTGATGCCCACAGGCACTACACGGATTTCTTCTACCACTAATGAAGCGAAGCGGACGTAGGTCGAGCCAAGAGCAAGGATTGTACGGAAGATCGGTCACATAGTTAAATTATGTAACGCTTGGGAGTCTTAATTTAAGTACGAATGTTGGGAATTATTTTTACAAGACGTTGACATTTTGTAATTTGAACCTTCATATAAGTAATGTCGTTAATAAAGAAAGAAATTTTAAAGCTCGCATTTCCACTGCGCCGCCTTTAAGGTAGTACGTGATTAGGGCGTTACAAGTTGGTATCAGAGCCCTGGCTTGAGTGAATCAAGTAGGAGGAGATAAATACTTGAACTCAAACCTGTGTGCTCTTATGACAAGGAACCCGTACAATCCGAGACTCGATCAAGATCTAAGGGTAGAAGTAAAGGTAAGTATGTACTTAAATATGTATTTGAAGAAAACTAACAGTATGTTATGTGTAAGGTAACCATAATTGCTTGGAAGGGATGATCCGTGAATGCGGTCTAGGACCAGCGTCAAGGCATGTAATAAGACAAGTTGGCCTCATGCACGTAAATTTAACATGTGGGCGCATGTAATGGTATAATCTAGCAAGTGAAATAAAACTTTAAATGAAATATAATAATGAAATGGTAATGAAGCTTTGAAAATGTTTCAGGTGCCGAAACTTGATTCTTCAGACATAAGGTGGCGATTACACGAAGACACGAAACTAGTATGTGGATTGTGTACCTAGCCCGTACACAAGAAGCATATGACATTCGTGAGACCGTGGTAAATGTTACACGTATGTCCGTTAGAATTAGGTAGTAGGTAGACGTGAGGGTGAAGAGAAATGTAAGACTTTCATGAATGAAAGTGCGAATGATATGTTAGAATTGACGAGACGAATTCGAATCATGGAAGGAATGAAAGTACGAAAGATATGTTAGAATTCGCGAGACAAATTCGAAGCATGGAAGGAATGAAAGTACGAATGATATGTTAGAATCCGCGAGACGGATTCAAAACATGAAAAGAATGAAAGATATGAATGATATGTTAGAAACCGCGAGACGGATTCAAAACATAAAAAGGAAATAGATAACGCAAGGTATGGATAACGAGTTAATGGATTAGACTCACATTAGGTATGTATAAGGGATATGCATTTGATAGGAGTTGATAGCTCGATTAGAGAGGGATGTGTCAGAATTGGGTAATTGGTAAATATAGATTCGGAATGTAATTACAATTGGACTTCTGAAAAGTCAAACGAAGTTAAGTTAATAATTATTAAGCAAGTAATAGTAAAGTAGCATAAAGTATTTGATTCATTAAGTAAGTATAACCGATGAAGGCTATTGTAGTAGCAAGAAACCTTAGTTGAAAGGAATGAGCTTTGAATAGGTTACATGTGAGGTATGTTGATAATCGACCCATGAGAGCCAAATGAATGATGGGCTAGAATACGGATGAATGACTTACGTAATTTACGAGGAAATAAAATCTTTAACAAGAAAAGGTAAGATAATGTCTTGTAAGTATGTTTGACTTGGAAGGTGCACAAACGCGTACTTCAGTACAAATACGGTAGGTAGAAGTGCTAGTTTGGCTTTGAAAGAGTGAAACTGCAAAAGGTTGGCGAAATAATTAACAAAATGAAAGGATTGTATATAAGAAATGGTATGTGTGATATAGCATACATGTAAGAAATTTATGAAAGAATGGTAGGTGTTTAAACACCAAGTAGAATAAATATTTGAAAGGAAAGTATTAATGACAAGTACCGACAAAAATTGCAAATTTTGATGCTGGGCTTGTTGGCCATGTTCATCTGAACAAGACATTGTTGAAAGGATGCGCATAGGCGGATGCTCAACAAATCAATGGAAGCAATCAATGTAGGTATTGCACGAACTCATGAAAAAACGGGCCGATTCGGGCCACAAACCGCTGGGATACGCAACTAAATCTAGGTTAGTAAGATGTTTAGCTTGTGATTATGAGTAAGTATTGATATAATTAAATGTTTATAGTATGCTTATGATGATATGTTGACCCCTCGTATGAACATGAAGATAATTAGAAGTAACATTAGTAATGGGATGTTGAGGATGACTCAAAGTGAACAAAATGAAAGATTGTATATGATGTATGAGTATAATGAAATAAATCGATTTATTTCGATTAGTAAATGTATGAATGTAATATGCTTAAATAGGAAGTTAGAAACAAGCCGTAGACTTAGGTTTGTACGAGTAATAATTGTATACAATTGGAATAAATTCAATGAATGAAACGCTAGTGATGATATGTGCTAGGAGCTAGCATTATAAAGTAAAAGACACTAATAAGAGCTCTGGATCAGACCCTGACCCTTGTGTGATTATGAAAGTAAATTACTAATTTAAGAAGATAGGCACAATGCGTACGATTATATTTATTCATGAATAAGACTTTTGCAAAGATCCTGAATGTATTCATGTTGTATTGGGCATCATGAATGGATAGATGAAAAAGTAAGAGTAGTATTGGTCTACTAAGAATGAGAAAGGTTTTGGGGACGAAACCTTCTTTAAGGGGGGTAGACTTGTAACGCCCCAAAATTCGAATGCATATATTCGCCCTATGTTACCACATGATATGACACGAAATAAAATAACTAGGCTATTTAACCTAGTTAAAATACTTGGTAAAACAAGTAATGAATGAGTTTGATGGCAATTGTGATTGTGTGACAAACTAGAGGGACTAAACTTGAAAAAGTGGAAAGATTTATTATTAAAACACAAAATTAAAACACAAACACATACATATCAGATGTATGTGTCGACTAGAGCTAGAGGAGAAAAAGGAAAACCCTTGTTGCTACAAAATCAATCAAATTGAAAGGGAATTGAAGCTTGATTGTATGCATGGATTAAGATATATGACCAACTAAGTGTTCTTATCACCAAGTAAGTCGAATTTCATGTTTTGGTGATTTTGATGAAGTGGGTTATGTGTAATCCGTGAATGTTTAATGAAATTGAGCATGAATACTAGATAATATCAACATGTAAAGTTTGTATTATGCTTAATTTTGATTGTATTGATGAATTGGGATAAAACCCACTTAGAATTTGTAGGAAGATGAAGTTTAGTGAAGATTTATGATGAATTGTGTAATGTTGATGTTAGAGTAGTGTTATAGAAAGTAGTTAGATGGATAATTTGATATAAAACATATGATGCTTGGTTATGATAATGATTTGTGAAAGATTAGGTTAATTCATGGATGAACTAGGAAGAATGTGTTTTAATTAGTTGTACAATGTACACTAAATGGTGTACGCACACCAAGTGTATGATGAAATGTCTAAGTGAAGTTAAGATGTGAAATTGTATGAAATGGCTTGATATATATGAATGAGATGAGGTAATGATGTAATTAGTAGTATACTAACTTGAAGAATGTGATTTAGATGGAACTCATACAAGAATTCGGGTTGAATGTATGTCTTGGTCAAGACTATGCATTAAGGACTTGTACGTTGTGTTTAATATCACTAGGTGATCATGTGATTGTAAGCATATTTGCATCGTGAGTAAGAAATGTATATAGTGTCATTGATATAGCATAAATGATGTTACGGATTTATGTGGATAAGTCGGAAGTTCATATGATAAATCGTTGACTTCTGAAAGTCAACTACACATAGGAAGCATAAATTGACTTGTTGTTGCAAAGGTAGGATATTAGAAAGTTGTTTGGTACATGTCACATCAATACGCGTTATATGGAATGACATGGTGAATTATATGAGTTTGAAAGGATGTGAAAGTGGATATATGTCTTATGCTTGTTATAATTGACTAATGAAAGTTAAATGTGAAATATGTAATTGATATGATCTTCAACATGTAAACTTGTGTATGCTAATAAGAATGTGATTTCGATGACATGAAAGTATCGGAATCATGTCGAAATGGAATCAAACATGAAAGGCTAACTAGTCAAGATGAGGAAAGGAAGCGGACACGAACACGGATGCAGAAGGTAGGTGATTTCCATAATCACTTCTTAGTTGTTTATGTAAAGTTATGTGCGACTTAATTAAGAATGATAATTGAGGTCAAACAGGAATGAGTTGTATGAAATAGATGAATTTCGCTAACTAAATCAAATGGGTCAAGATGAGGTTTTATTGCATACTGGTAGGGTTGCATAAGTAACGACTTCGGTATGATAACCGGGTAATGGATAAAATTGTATGTAAGCATGCTAACCGAGAAACGGTGAAGCGGGTTAATGGGAAGAGGTTCGGTAGTAAATTATGAGTAAATGAATAAACAATTTCATAGATGGAAATTGTACTATTTAATGTTCAATTACGTAATAACGAATGAATTTAACGAATACCGGGTATCGGGTGCGTAAACCCCAAGTACGAAACTCCGTATAATGTAAAAGTATTATGGTCATAATGTTCATGTAAGTTTTAGGTTAAAAGGAATGAGTTATTTGATAAAAACATGAACGGGTCGAATAAATCGTAAATGAATAATAAGCCGATAGCGCGTAAGTTAAGAATTTCCTTAATCCGGATATGGGATTTCAAGTTCACATGATAGAATGTCAAATTACGAGCATGTAGGAAGAAATGGGAGGTTAAACGGGTAAACGGTTCAAAAGTTATGCGTGTTTTAGTGCGTACGGATGACGAAACAAACCTGCAGAAAAAGGCAATATCTAGAGGGCGTCGCCGACGGCCTTAGGGGCGTCGCCGATGGGGTCTACAAACTCAGTTTTTTTCCGACGCGCTATTTACCTGTCTACGCGATGTTTTAGCGACGCGACAAACCATGGGCCGTCGCCGACGCCCTCCCCATGTCCAAAAAGCTGAAAATTGTTATTTAAGTTGATTTATGGGTCGTGGGCTTCGGTAGGTTAGCCGTGGACTACGGCGGGCCTCCCAAACATGATTTTGAACATTCCTTTGATGATTATGGGTTATAAATCTAAGTCTAAGACCCACGTAATTAATGTATGGTTGTGTAAGAGGTATGCGAGAACTTGTACGTGTATATATGGTTAGGTGCATCTGTAGATGTGTGTATATATATATATGTATGTATGAAGGTGCGTCTGAGTGTATGTATGTATGTATGTATGTGAAGATATAGGAAGGTATGTACGTATGTAGATGTGTATGTATGTATGTGAGAATGTATGTATGCATGATTTAGATATGTTGAGTATTAACGCTACTAACTATGGGCTTGAGATTGGAATGTAATGCAGGAATGAGAACATCGGATTCTTATGAAATTTAAGCTGAACCCGGATCAAGAGGATACGAGAGGATAGTTGAATGAATCGAAGTTTATATTGTCGAATGTTATACATTTTTTAATTATATGAGAATAATGTTGTATGATGTTATCAATGACTAATAACTAAGTTGTATGTGATGCCCACAGGTACTACACGGATTTCTTCTACCACTAATGAAGCGAAGCGGACGTAGGTCGAGCCAAGAGCAAGGATTGTACGGAAGATCGGTCACATAGTTAAATTATGTAACGCTTGGGAGTCTTAATTTAAGTACGAATGTTGGGAATTATTTTTACAAGACGTTGACATTTTGTAATTTGAACCTTCATGTAAGTAATGTCGTTACTAAAGAAAGAAATTTTAAAGCTCGTATTTCCGCTGCGCCGCTTTTAAGGTAGTACGTGATTAGGGCATTACAGATTATATACAGACTCAAGATTCACACATGTATATATGATTTCTATGCTATGGCCACACCGAAAATGCACTAACAATCTTTTTGTTTCGGACACGTCCACCCAATAGAAAGTTCGAAGGAAAGGTATAAGAATATTAAAGATTCTTTTGTAGATTAGAAGAAAGTTGGATGAATATTTTAGTGAATATGATATTAATTTATGTAGATTTATAAAGTTTAATATTTTTTATTTAATGATTCCAACGGCTAGTGGCACATTTCCCTAGATCCCCCAACGGTTATCTACCCTGCCCCAACGCCCGCATTCCACACCCCTTAGCGCCCTGTCTGTTGTGGGGTGTCGTGTCCATGCGGTCGATGTGGTGGGGCTTAACGCTCCCCACAACTCGTGTTCTAATTCTAAAGAAATTGACCAATGTTATTGGGTCAAAACCCTTTTTAAGATGTAGGAGCATGAGTGAAAATAAAAAGTTCGATGATTTTTCCTAAATTTTAGGGTTAGGAATCCAAATGTGAATGCTCTTTTAAAAGGAAAAAAAAAACTAAATAGGAGTTCAAAGCAGGGAACCAAAACCCTTGATTGACTTCCATGATCCTTGTGACAAACCTGTTTTTTAGATTATGATATAAGTTTAACTTAAAATATTCGTAGCATTAGACTAATCGGTATGAGGAACGTCCCCTGGACCGTCCCACTCGGCGCCGACCCAAACACCGTGCCCCCTCCCGGTCCTCGTCCTCCCCGTCGAGTATTGGGCGTTGGAGATGACGCACAAAAAGACAAAAAATCACGCCTTTCCATCTCTTTTGTGACCGTTTGAAAATAAAAAAAAATAATTTCCTTAATTTTAAAATAACGGCTATATTCTCAAAACCCACCCAAAAGCTTCCAATTTTTATATAAACTCAACATTTTTATACCATTTTTTACCCACTACCATCTCATCTCTCTCTCCAAATTAATCATGTCTTCACCTTCTTCACTTTCTTCATCTTCTTCGTCGACGTGGTATTCGTCATCTTCGGGTGAGAATGACGCATTTTTTGAAAACATGATTATGTACGCGGCTCAGATCTTCACGGCGGAGGATGAAAACTCTGAAGCGTCGTCCCAACGGCAAACTAAGAGAGCAAAATTAAACGAGATAAAGAATGTACTTTAATTTTTTTTACCGTATGTTTATTTAAATTTAATAATGAATTTTATAATGAATTTGATTTATTTTTCGTTTTAAATATATAGCAGCCCACGATAAGCTAGTATCCGATTATTTTGCCGACGAACCCGTGTACACAGACGAGATGTTTCGACGTCGGTTCCGAATGAGTCGTCGACTTTTTTTACGTATCGCAGACGACGCTAGGGGGCAAAGGGGTTTCACTACTTTACAAAAATGTACGTCGGCCATTCGCCAACTGGTATATGGGTACGTACCCGATGCATTCGACGAGTATTGAAGGATGTCCGAAAGAACCACACGTCTATGTTTGCACAGGTTTTGCGAATGGGTCATCAAATTATATAGCAAGAGATACCTGTGGAAACCAAACGCAAACGACGTTCAAAAATTATATCAAGCATACGAACAAAGACATGTTTTTCCAGGAATGCTCGGGAGCATTGGTTGCATGCACTGGCCGTGGCAGAACTGCCCTACTGCCTGGCAAGGTAAGTATACTCGGGGAGATCATGGTTATCCCACTATTATTTTAGAGGTTGTTGCGTCAAAGGATCTCTGGATCTGGCATGCTTTTTTTCGTCTACCTGGTTCGCTTAATGACCTTAACATCATATACCAGTCACAGATATTTGACGATGTAGTGGCGGGAACAGGTCCAGACACAAGTTTTACGGTTTCGGGGGTGGAATACAGGCGGGGCTACTACCTTGCAGATGGAATATACCCAGCGTACTCGACAATCGTTAAAACTATTCTGCACCCGACAGACGATAAAAGAAAAAAATTGCGAAGTATCAAGAGGGTGCGAGAAAAGATATTGAACGGTGTTTGGGGGTTCTACAAAAAAATGGCATATCATTGAACATCCAGCACGTTCGGCTGAGGTTACGACACATTTGTACGCTTGTATCATCCTTCATAACATGGTCATTGAAGACGAAGGTAGAGCGATATGCGAGTACGACGAAAACTCGTCTAACGGGAATTCTATTCCAGTTAGTTTGGAACAACAAGATTTGAACATGTTCTCTCTACGTAACGAGTACACACATCATAACCTACAAACGGACTTGGTGGAGTACAGAACAACGTTCAAAACGAACCAGACGACCACATGCAGGATGAAGACTAGTAGGTTTTTTAATATTTTTTTAATGCTTAGGATTTTTTTTAAGTTCTTTTTTTTTAAGTTATTAGGATTTTTTTAAAGTTTATGTTCTTTTTTAAGTTTATGTAATGTTTTTTCATATTAATGAAAATATTTTCTTATTTTATTTGTTAAATGTTAAAAAAGGGGGATGTTAAAAAAACACAACTAAAATGGTGGGGTAGAATCATCCCCCCATTTCCATTGTTTTTGTGGGATGGACCATCCTCAAGACGATTATGATGTGGCGCCTAGGTGGCGGATCATCCTCCAAGGGAGAATGGTCACCATACCGTGTAGCCTTATAGATGTTTATTTAGTTTGTAATCATGGTTAACGTTAAAAATGTAAATTAATACGAAATAAGTAAATAATTACCTCGGTTATTTTATTCTTCACACACGCACCTTTTGTGACCTAAGCAGCATCAGACAAAACAAGAACACAAAGTAAACATGTTTACGTTTCTTTTATTTCTTAAATATAACAATGTCCTTGAAATGAACCGATATTGAACTAAGTAATCAACAATAAAAATTAAGGTAAAAGCTAGCACAAATTCATATTAATCACATAAGAAGAGATGTGAGATACAGAAAGAGAACAAGATGGGAAACTAGAGCAATTGACTCACGAGCTAATTCATACCCTACATCTCTCTCTACCCTTGATTATAACCTGAACCATCTATGATCCTCATTCAATCCATTTTACTTATTGGACCTTCACATATTTCTTGAACTGGGCTTTTGGTTTGGGCCGATGTTAGTTGGGCCTGGATCCATAGTGTTCATAACAATTCTAGGAGCCACTTCTCTCCTTAAAATATTTTGGAACTTCAAAAACCAAATATTTGCAATTTGTTTATTAATATTTTCATATCTTTCTAAAAATCTATATAACACACCGTATTTTTTAACACTGGGGGGCAAAAACGTAATTTGAAAGTGGATATAAAATAATCAACTGGTTGGTTCAATGGGTATTGATCGCCGCCCATTTGAACCAATGGCAGAGAAACACTATTCCAAGGCAAAAACGTAATTTTAAAGTGTGTATAAAATAATAAACTTATTGGTCCAATGGGGGAGGGACGGCCACCCATTTGAACCAATGGCAGAGAGATACTATTCCCTGGCATGTGGTTTGTATATGTTGAAAATATTTTTTCTAAAAATCTCTATAACACGCGTTTGGTTAGCCATTTGAGAAAAGACTAGTAGTCATTAGCATAGCCGTTCCTAAGGATTTTAATGGGTAAATAAAAAAACACACTCTTTTATAAGTACATGTCAGAGATGTCTATTATATTTTAGATCTGCTAACATGTCTAAACGGATATAAATACATGTGACAGTATAGGCGGGTTAGGTAAGAGGTCCAAACCTGTTTATGTTAAAATGGGTATTTTTCATGCGTGGCAAATGTGGCACTAAAACGTTTTTTTATCCATTTTTAGATGTTATAGATATTTGTGTCATATATGATTATAAACATTAGTTTAGTAATAATTTGACTTTTTTAATAGTAATGTGATGTACGAGGTTTCATTCATTTTATTGGTTACCATTTGATATATTCTTTTTAGTTAAATCTTAAGATATTTGACATGTAAGAGACATATCATTATCCATATCGATTACCTGTGTAGATTTCGTATAAATTGTTAGGTGGCATTTCTTTCATATGTTTCGTATAAATTGTTGACATTTCTTTAATATGGTTGTTCCCTTAAATTATATATACCTTTCAAACTCTTCGCTTGGACTGTACACACATGATTTTTATGGGATTTACGTCCTATTGTTGTTCTCTTAGATTATACATACCTTTCACACTCTTCGTATGGACTTCAGACTCATGGTCTTTTATGGGATTTATGGCTTGCAATAGTTATGCGGCATTATTATATGATAACAATTGAGGTATGTTCTTAGTAACAATACCTCTTTTGTTTTTTATAGTTTTTATCTTGCAGTGAACTTTTTTTAGTAAAAATGGCTTATATGGTCTTCAAGTTTTGTCCTTTTTTTCCTTAGGCTAAAGCTTTTTTTTTATATAAATTCGAGTTCTTCTATATTTTGTGTTAGCTCGCAGTACAAGGTTACGTTTATATTTGCCAACGTTTTACATTACGTGACAGTATAAATTCACATTTTTGTTTGAAGATTTCTACCCTACCTTTTACGTCACGTGACGGCATAGATTAATGTTTTTGTTTTACCATTTTCTCCTTGTGCTGTCGTTTCTTTTTTTTACTAACCGGTTGCTTTAAACAGATTTTTAAAGCGTTCGGTTTTTTAAACCGGTCTGCGCTTATCTCTAAATAAAGCATTTCGACGTGTTTTTTATCCACGTTTAAACCAACCCGTTGTAATGTGTTGCTGTCGTGTTTATCTTTATATTTATGTTTTAAATTTTGTTTGAATAACTTGATTTTGGTATACAACGAGTTAACTTTTCTGAGATTTTCGCATATACCGTTGTGTCGTTTTTTTATCGGCACGTTCAAAATTTCTTTATTTTTATCTACATTCCGAACCTGCTGCGGAGTGCGAGTGGTAAGTCCCTGGTTTGCAATAATTGAGCGCTTTAATTAGAGTTGTTCCTGGGGATTTGAGTCCCTCGGCCGAGCCGAAAAAAGGCCTTTGACATAACGAATTAAGTAAACTATTTTTTCTTAAACGACGAATAATGTTATAGCAATAAAGATAGAAAAAATATAGGGTTGCTAAATTCATTGGTTTCTAATGTGTCAAATAATTTCAACTCCATATAAAGTTCATCACCATCAATATCCGATTTTGAGTTTTTTAGTTTCTTATTTTTTAACTTTTTTATTATTAATTATATTAGTTAGATGTTTAGATAATGGATATGGATCAAAATAAGACAAAGACCAATATGTTATAAGATTTTAGATATAGATAAAACATTCGGGTCCAGTAAGTTGTATGATTAAGTTTTTATATGTGACAACTGTCAAATTTGCATGCATCCGTACGTTTAATTAATATTGATCTATGCTTAATGACTCTGCTTAATTACAACTGTTGATTAGACTGCTTTCTGATACATACATACACATGCATCACACTCATACTGTCACTCCATTTATGACACACAACCTTTAGTGACAAACTTGATGCACAAATCACTGTTAGCACAAGGAGCGGATAACCCAGAAACATTGCTGACAATACCAGCACATATGTAACGCCCTACTTCTTTGTACTTTCCATTTATAGCAAGTCTTGTTCGTATTTCTATTTTTGGAAGCTTGTTCCTTTTTGTATTTCGTATTTCGTTTCAAACCGTTGTAAAACCGAGACTTCTATCCTAATGAAATTCAAAAAAAAAATTATGCTTATACGTATCGCAATACTTGGGTTATACGGTACCAATCTTGAACGCATACGCGCGACCCATACTCGTCATACTGGTACTCATCACTTATTCATGCTTGTTAACTATTAAATACGTGGTTAATAATAATAATAATAATAATAATAATAATAATATAATAATAATAATAATAATAATAATAATAATAATAATAATAATAAAGTAGACATCAACTTTTACGTTGATGTATAATGTTGATTTGTTATTATTAAATAAAAAAAATAAATAAAGAAATCAAAGGCTGCCATCTATGCATGAATACCTCCTTTTAATTGTTTAAACTCCCACCATATAATGATTAATAGGTTAGTATTTGTTAATATAATATAATGAGCACACTATTCTCATGTGTCTCAAAACAAAAGAAAAAAAAAGAAGGAATACTGTATGCAGCCTGCGATCGGAACTGCTTGAAGCAGTCTTCATGTGTTTTTTTTTTATTGTTTCACTTAACCACCATTTCTACATTAATTTAATTTAATTAGTAGGTATATGTTATAATCTAAAACATGACATCTTATGTTACTCAAGCAATAAAATAAAAAGGAAGATTGAGGGCTGGCAATCAGCCTTGCGGCCACCCCATGTGGGTGTGCTTGGTTTGTATTTTTTTAATGCCAAAGCCCCAACTACTTGTATTAAATACCCAACCTAACTCAACCCTAATCCTTCCTTGTAAATACCAAGTCATTCCCAAGCTCTAAACACTTTACAGACTCATCTAAATCTCCTTCAATCACTCAAAATCGTTGCTGAAAGTTCAGGTTCGGACAAATTCATCGAGCTTTACGAAAATGGGCATAACTTCTTCATTTCTTATCCGTTTTGGTCCATTCTTTTTCCAGAATGCTTGGCTTGACCTTAGCTTCGATTCTAGGGGTGTTTCACAGCAAACAAGTCCCTGGAACTCCGGCAAAAAGGCTTCAAAGTCTACTGTTTAAATTTGTTTTCATTAATCTTTGCTTAAACATGAGTTTAACTCACTCAAACCTACGTCCTAATGCTTACAATCTATCTTGTGGTTGGTTAGGCTTAAAAACAACGTTGAGACATACAAAATCAAAGGTTAAACCTCAAATAAATTCTGTTTTGATTAGGGTTTTTAACCCACAAGTCATGTTCAAGTTGCAAACTTGATGTAGGAGTGATTATGGAACAACTTGGGTTTTTCCAACATAAAATCCCCACATGATTTGATGATTTCTCATAGCTTAGATTGTTTACATTCTTGTACTAATCCTAGTTCATGACCCTCCTTGTTTGTTGTTACAACAAGTGTAGTGGTGAAGATATACGAGGTGCCTAAATGGAAGGTTGTTCTTCCTACCTCCTACATGACTTCTATGACACATTTTGAGGTACCTAAATGAAGATATAATCTTCTACCTCATACTTGAAATACATGTACTAAGGACTTATTAATATATACTACCTAACCTAAATAATATCTATGTACATTCGAACCTTTGATGTTGAATTCATGTTCATTTGTCAAAGTAGTAGGACATCATCTAGGACATAAACCTTGTTATGATTCTTATGAGTGTTCAACTCATGAAAACAATATTATAACCCTCGTGGTTACCAAGTGTCATACAAGTGTTATGTGTTGAAGATGATTATGTTAATATAATACTTTCATGTTTTTTTATTCCGAATCTCGACTCTAAGCATACTTGAACTTTAACCCTTATACATTCGGACTCTAAATCTCTATTCGTCAACAATTGGGTAATAGGAAGGCATATGCAAACTTTGTGAGTACACTCGACCCATTTACATTTTAAACCACTTTTGGGTTGCAACATGTTACCATACAAAAATTTACACTTACACACACTTAAACATACTTTGTGAACTCAATCCATTACACATGCTACTTGTTATGCTAGATAATACATGCTTCATGCCATTACTATGTTATACCCTCGCTTAACAATTATAGCGCTATAGGAGTAGCATACCACCCGACGGGAGATTGTTAGGTCATTATACTATACGGTCTGGTCACTTTTGTGGCGAGGGATGCTAAATACTAGTGGACACTTTGGGTTTATACGTAATGATATGCATGCTAGTTACCTTGCTTACAAATTGCCATGTGGATTCGAGTAAAATGCTTTTATACTTATGATATACTTATTCAAACCTTGTGTACTCGCCTTTGCTTTTGCATTGAACTTTATTTTAACATGTTACAGGTTTAGCAATGATGTTGGTGATGCATGGAATCTAGTAGGATGCTTAGATACACACATAGACCTTTAGGTTTAAATGTTGTATCAATTTTGATTATGTTGTTATGTATTTCTTTGAACTTGTTGTTATTTGAATTTCCTTGTATTGTTGACAATTTAGTTTATGAAATGAAATCGGTTTATTAAATATTGACGCAAATAGTGTTATGAAGTCTCTAGCAATCTTCACACTTCGTCTCATCCCGATGTTTCCGCCATTGATTGGGGTGTGACAACATAGACAGACAATATATTGAGGCCCAGTATGAGCCAGAGACAAGGTACTACTCTAGTATGGAGCGTAGGGAAGTAAGGACCATAAAACTGCGTCACTAGGTGATAACTTAGATGCCGGAAAGTGCCTAAAACCCACTTAAACTGCAGAATTCTGCATTTATAAACAAAATTCAGCATTTAAACATGCTAGTCACTTGCAAAAATATGGCAAAATGATCCTGTATGCTTTCCTAAGTGCCGGGAATTGAAAGTGTCACAAAAAGTTACATAAAGGACACTTTACGATATAATTTAGCACTTTAACGGAACGGTATATAACCGAACAACCGGACATCACCCGGAACACAAAAATATTGTTAAAAACATTGTTTCACTTTTTTTGAGCTAGTTATGGTTCCCGAGCACACTAACACATTGCATAATACATGAAACACACTAAACACTAGACTTTTACCTATAACCTTCCACTTATTACATCTTACCATCAAATATTACACTTAACCCCCCCCCCCCCCTTTGCTGATTTTCGGACCAAGCTAGGCCCCACCCCAAAGATTGCATAATCTTTCCCAAATCCCTACAAATCTTCCATAAATCTTATGTAAGATCTTGAATGTACTATGTTAAACACACTAACCTTTGGATAATAGAGATTAGATTTATATATGGGTCACTTGAGCTTCATCTTCACAAAACACACTCATCTTCTTCTCTCCCCATGGTTTCGGCCGAAAGTAGCACCACACACCACCACCATTTTGTTTCAAGCTCATCCATTCCAAGTGTACTTCAAGGTGCTACAAGGTGTATAACGAGGCTCGGTGCTCACGGAACTTGAAGGACCACCTTCGTTTGATATTATCCTCTACATTTTCACTTGTGATCTTCCCTAGCTTTATGCTAGTTGTAAGACTTCTTTACACTCTTGTTACTTCACATTTTTTATGGTTAATAGATATGTTATGATGAGATCATGAGAACACCAAAGGAGCATAAACATAAATCATGAAACATAAGCTTACAAAAGATGAAACATAATGAAATAATGCTAGTATGATGTTGTTTTGAATGTGTTGATGATTACTTGTTGATTGCTAGTAATATGATGGTTGATCATCATATGGAACTTGTTAAAGTATGATTAAAAACATGGTTTAACAAGTTAGAGATGATTATGTGCTTACATGAAATAATCATCTTCTAGACTAACATGAACTTGAAAGTAAAAATGATTTTTCTTACAAAGTAATGAACCTAGTGAACTAGTAAACTTGTAAACCAAAGGCTTGTGAATGATTTTTCTAGACCAACCAGGTCTAAAAGACGGTTTTTGAAAGATCATGATTCTTACATACACTTGCACTATTTTTGGAAATAAAATAAGTTTAGAGATACTATTAAAACAAGAAGATGTTGTAAATAAATATTTTGTAAATTATGTTTATAAGTTGTAAACACCAAATCTCTTCAAGGATGAGATTTTAAAAGAAGTAAACACACTTTGGAGGGTAACTAAACCCACTAAACACTTCACCGAGTTACTACGCGTTTTTTTTAAAACATCAAGTTCATGTTACTATGTAGTGCATTGACTTTACACTTGGTAAGTGTAATATTGTTTAGAGTATGGTCGTTGATTGATTTGAAAGATGTTCGAAAAGAAAATGATATGCTAAATAGCATGGACACCTCCAATTACAAAGGAAACTATGGCGAAATTTTCTAAAAAATCCAACACTTAGAAATTATTTTCTAAACAAGTGTTACAAGTATATTCTTAACTTTGTTTTTCAATATAAACTTTGCCATAGGTTTTGTTATAAAAATACAAAGTATTGGAGGTTGGTTTTTGTAAATAAAATGGACAAATATATATTTAGAATATATTTTATACTAAAGACACTTGTGTGAATATTTGTATACTTTGTGGAATAGTTATATTATTTTAGGGTAAAATAATATAACTTAACAAATACCATGAAATTTACAACTCCAAAATAATACCAAAAATCACAAGGAATAAATATTTAAGTTACACGCTTAATATTGTGAAGCCAAACACAAAAACGTAACTTACAAAATATTCCGGTAAATACTCTTATAAATATATTTTTGGTAAACGTTATTTTGGATACGAAAGAGGTGAAAATATGATTTTTGTACGTATTACCAAGTTATATCATATTTTTGGGACAAGAGAAAATGTATTATTATTTGGGAAAGTAAAAGTATTTTTACTCGGGTTTATTAAGAAATATAGTATTTTTGGGAAAAATATATATTTTCTTGGACTGTATTGTTTTGAATAAAAATAAGGTTTATTTATATATTTCTAAGTGGGACTTAAAGATATATATTCTTTTGGATTAACACACCGGAATACGACGCCACTACATGGCTAGATAAACAAATACAAGAATACGGATAACCATGTATGAAATACCCCATCCTTGGGAAGGAAATACGAATACTTGAGAAGTATTAATACAGAAATACTGTATAAACAATTATTCCAAAACTAAATATAATTATTATAACTTGGAATCGTATCAGAAACGTAACTCAAAAACATAAATACTAAGACAAGGCACGACCCGTTCATCTAATAGACGTTAGACCATTATAGGTAGTCGTGTTGCAGAGGAGATTTGGGTTACAAATACCGAAGACGCAATACTGTGAGTTCATGTCCCCCTTTTATTAAACTGTTTTGTTTACTTACTTCGGGGGTGAAATACATGTTACAATTGTTTACAGACATTTTATACATGGTATGGTTAGCTTAAGGAGGGTTTACTACTTAGATCATGTGAGTGGGTAGGCGGATACTTGAGACCATTAATCCTTGTTGTAGGACCAAGGGACATGAGTGATAGATCTATTCGGGTGTAGCGAGCCCCACTCCTGCGTCCGCTGAGTGGACCATGAGGTGACTATGTCTTACCGACGAAATCTGCTAGGTTTGAGTCTTCCTGCATCACTTCACACATATCATTGGCTTTGCAACCCAGTGGTGATCTCTTTTTCCTTATTGCTACATACGAGGGACTTACACACATACTTACAACGTTTCAAAGGCTTATACATACACCCAAACAAACACATAAACTCGCTCAAATTTTGTTGATGTTTTCAAACTACATGTATTTCAGGGAACTAATGGATATGGCACGGTATGCACGTATTTCAAGCTGCGTTTGAATAAAGATGTCATCCAAGGTTATAGGGTTTAGGAGGTGTAACCTCTACCTGGACGGGTTACATGTCTCTAAACCTAGTTTTGTTTAAGGTCTGTTGCCTAGTCTTCATGAACTCATTTAAACAAGTCATGGTTTGTAACTTATTTTGGGGGTTGATGTTTAAGACAAGTATGTTGTGGTATTTTCTAAACTTTATTAATGGATGAGCATCTCATGTTTTATCGTATAGCATTGTTATGATTGATTGCTAGGGTATTAAGAAGTCAAACCAATAACCTACGCTTCCGCAAAAGCCAGGGTGTGACAGCTTGGTATCAGAGCCTTGATCATAGAGAACTAGGATTCCTTCTCGAGTCTAGACTATGATCATCAGGGCTCTCACGAAAATGTTTTCAAACATTTTTAAATTGCATACACTAAACGTCCAAATCCAGGGCACAAACATTTTTACCAACAAAAAGGCACAAATACACATTTCAAAACCTATGTTTATAGTTCAGACTTAGAGACTGAGGGAGGATCAGTCTTAGAGACTGAGGGACGTTCAGTCTTAGAGACTGAGGGAGGTTTAGTGTTAGAGACTAAGGGAGGATCAGTCTTAGAGACTGAGGGAGGATCAGTCTTAGAGACTGGGGAGAATTAGTTGGTCTTAGAGACCAGGGAATTAGTCTTAGAGACTGGGAAAGTTGGTCTTAGAGACCAGGGATTTAGTCTTAGAGACTAGGGAGATTTGGTCTTAAAGACCAGGGAGTTAGTCTTAGAGACTGGGGAGATTTGGTCTTAAAGACCAGGGAGTTAGTCTTAGAGACTGGGGAGTTTTGGTCTTAGAGACCAGGGAGTTAGTCTTAGAGACTGGGGAGATTTGGTCTTAGAGACCAGGGAGTTAGTCTGAGGGACTAAGGAGTTCAGTCTGAAAGGCTGGGTGGGATAGTCTGGGAAGACTAGGACGAATATGTGGATACATGATTACATTATGAATTGTCCTTATTTGCAATACACAAAGTGTTAAAGATTATTGTGAATATGCATGCTATGACTATTATGTACCGGCACACACGTCACTTTCCTCAGGGAAGCGAATTATCAGACATTGATAACCCTACGGCCACCGCCACAGATAATGAGATTGCATCCGCGCCGGAGATACTTACGTCAGACACTGAGAGTGATCCTGATACGATGACCAAGGCTGAGGACGACTTCTAACCATCCGCGCTGCCAGATTTTTGGTGATGATTTACCCTTGCTGATGGCTTCTCCGACAAGAATCCTCCTGTCACTCTTGTTTCGGTCCATGACCACTTCATCATTGGTCATCCCGATAGTGAATACACCATGGCTCCGATCCTCGACAATGCGCCTCTAATGGGCATTCCTTCTAAAGGTAGGCTACTCGACGAATAGTTGATGATGACGTTGACATGGTTATTGATGGTCCTCCTGATGACGCCCAGGATAATGGAAAATTTGAAGAAAACGTTGTTACTAATTTTACTTTTTGAGATCCCTGTTATCAAGCTGTCCTCTGATTCTAGAATACACTCGATTTCAGAGTCTGCGACATTTTCAGCCTTACAGACGGACAGGTTACCGCATTTTGCTACTGATTCAGACGACAACATCTGTATGACTACTGTACCAACACCTGCTCAAGACACCACACCGTTACACGACCCAGAGCCTGCTCCTGAGCTAGCTTCTACACCTTTGGGTCAGCTTGATGTTGCACCTGGTGATCCTGCACCCTTGCTTGATTTTGACCCTGTTTCTTTTTGGTATACCGGACATTACCTGACCCAGTACCTGCACCTGATGACCTCCTTATCGGTTGAGACAATTGTTCGTGCACCTTCACCCGCTGATGTTGCTCCTATGGAAACAGACGTCCATTGCGCCAACATGCCTATCGCTTACTTTCAAGACATACCCGCACCCCGGGAAGGTACTCCAGGTCAGCACCCGCGTGACGATCCCTATTGCTACAGTAGCATTTTCTACGACCTCACAAGCCGCACCTTTTGCTACTTTCACCTCTACGTCGCTGGATGAGCCATTTCGATGGTTCCTATCATACACTATACTGAATTTAGACCCTTACCATCCCTCACTTTATGGAGGCTACACACAGGATGAGTACACCTGGCACATCCACTACAGTTTGAGCATATAGGCTGTAGAATGTGGGAGCTTGAGCTGACACCACGTCCTCCATCCTGTCTATTGCCAGTATACTTTGGTCCCCCACATTTATCAAAGATTCCTTTTGCACTCTCACCTGCTGCTATTACACCTTTCCCAGGTTTTGATGCTCGTTTCTTTACTGCCAAGCAGCAGATCAGTTACTTACTTCAACGTACATACAAGCTCGAGGAGGAATTCAAGCAGGTTAACAGTTTACTTTTCTTTCCTCCTCCACCTCAGTCACCAGTATAGTTAGTTTCTGGATTATGCAGATTGCATTACATTTGGGTAAAGACACTAATGATAAGCCGGGATGGTGGAGACTTTTGAAGACCACATCTGACTACGTAATTTTGATACACTAATATACTTATTGGACAAGGGTAGGGTGACCCTGTGTCCCTTTTGATGTGATACATTTTGAAAGACAATACAATTGTGGTCGGAGAATAATGGGAGCCCAATCATCATTAAACATGCGATAATACCTTGTGACCAATGACCAACGAAAGCTCAGTCGCTATGTCTTCGTCAAGCACGTTATTGATCTATATGTGTGTGCTATAATTATAATGCTACGTGCTTACTTGCTATGCTCTCATTAAACATAATTACCAAATTACTTGGTTATGCTATTATTATGCTATTGCTTGATTGGTTGGTATGATAACCTATTATGTGTATGTGCATATGACCTCTAAACAACTATATGCACTCCCCGGACAATCAAAACCTGACCTAACCAATCTTCTTTTTAGAAGATGTCGATACAAGGGAACGTCGATACCAACAACCCTCTGCCGACAACAACAGAGTCAGAACTGCAAGGGCGCATCTCACGGGCCATCGCACAGCTCGAGGCCCTTCGCTCCGAATACAGCGGGGGTACCACAGAAAATAACCCACCCAACGGCTGCACCTACGAGCAGTTCTTGAACCACAAACCTAGAGAATTCGACGGCACTAGGGGTGCCTTAGCTTTTGTGCGTTGGGTTGAGAAGCCGGACTCTGTTTTACGACTAAGTAAATGCGCCCCAGAACATCAGGTCACGTACATAGCTGGACTATTTGTAGATGGGGCTCTGTCATGGTGGAACCTTCAGGTTCAAACAATGGGCGAAACTACTGCGAATGCTTTTACGTGGGACGGACTGAAAGAATCGATGCGTAAAATATATTGCTATAGGGCAGAAGTACAGAAGAAGAGATGTGAGATACAGAAAGAGAACAAGATGGGAAACTAGAGCAATTGACTCACGAGCTAATTCATACCCTACATCTCTCTCTACCCTTGATTATAACCTGAACCATCTATGATCCTCATTCAATCCATTTTACTTATTGGACCTTCACATATTTCTTGAACTGGGCTTTTGGTTTGGGCCGATGTTAGTTGGGCCTGGATCCATAGTGTTCATAACAATTCTAGGAGCCACTTCTCTCCTTAAAATATTTTGGAACTTCAAAAACCAAATATTTGCAATTTGTTTATTAATATTTTCATATCTTTCTAAAAATCTATATAACACACCGTATTTTTTAACACTGGGGGGCAAAAACGTAATTTGAAAGTGGATATAAAATAATCAACTGGTTGGTTCAATGGGTATTGATCGCCGCCCATTTGAACCAATGGCAGAGAAACACTATTCCAAGGCAAAAACGTAATTTTAAAGTGTGTATAAAATAATAAACTTATTGGTCCAATGGGGGAGGGACGGCCACCCATTTGAACCAATGGCAGAGAGATACTATTCCCTGGCATGTGGTTTGTATATGTTGAAAATATTTTTTCTAAAAATCTCTATAACACGCGTTTGGTTAGCCATTTGAGAAAAGACTAGTAGTCATTAGCATAGCCGTTCCTAAGGATTTTAATGGGTAAATAAAAAAACACACTCTTTTATAAGTACATGTCAGAGATGTCTATTATATTTTAGATCTGCTAACATGTCTAAACGGATATAAATACATGTGACAGTATAGGCGGGTTAGGTAAGAGGTCCAAACCTGTTTATGTTAAAATGGGTATTTTTCATGCGTGGCAAATGTGGCACTAAAACGTTTTTTTATCCATTTTTAGATGTTATAGATATTTGTGTCATATATGATTATAAACATTAGTTTAGTAATAATTTGACTTTTTTAATAGTAATGTGATGTACGAGGTTTCATTCATTTTATTGGTTACCATTTGATATATTCTTTTTAGTTAAATCTTAAGATATTTGACATGTAAGAGACATATCATTATCCATATCGATTACCTGTGTAGATTTCGTATAAATTGTTAGGTGGCATTTCTTTCATATGTTTCGTATAAATTGTTGACATTTCTTTAATATGGTTGTTCCCTTAAATTATATATACCTTTCAAACTCTTCGCTTGGACTGTACACACATGATTTTTATGGGATTTACGTCCTATTGTTGTTCTCTTAGATTATACATACCTTTCACACTCTTCGTATGGACTTCAGACTCATGGTCTTTTATGGGATTTATGGCTTGCAATAGTTATGCGGCATTATTATATGATAACAATTGAGGTATGTTCTTAGTAACAATACCTCTTTTGTTTTTTATAGTTTTTATCTTGCAGTGAACTTTTTTTAGTAAAAATGGCTTATATGGTCTTCAAGTTTTGTCCTTTTTTTCCTTAGGCTAAAGCTTTTTTTTTATATAAATTCGAGTTCTTCTATATTTTGTGTTAGCTCGCAGTACAAGGTTACGTTTATATTTGCCAACGTTTTACATTACGTGACAGTATAAATTCACATTTTTGTTTGAAGATTTCTACCCTACCTTTTACGTCACGTGACGGCATAGATTAATGTTTTTGTTTTACCATTTTCTCCTTGTGCTGTCGTTTCTTTTTTTTACTAACCGGTTGCTTTAAACAGATTTTTAAAGCGTTCGGTTTTTTAAACCGGTCTGCGCTTATCTCTAAATAAAGCATTTCGACGTGTTTTTTATCCACGTTTAAACCAACCCGTTGTAATGTGTTGCTGTCGTGTTTATCTTTATATTTATGTTTTAAATTTTGTTTGAATAACTTGATTTTGGTATACAACGAGTTAACTTTTCTGAGATTTTCGCATATACCGTTGTGTCGTTTTTTTATCGGCACGTTCAAAATTTCTTTATTTTTATCTACATTCCGAACCTGCTGCGGAGTGCGAGTGGTAAGTCCCTGGTTTGCAATAATTGAGCGCTTTAATTAGAGTTGTTCCTGGGGATTTGAGTCCCTCGGCCGAGCCGAAAAAAGGCCTTTGACATAACGAATTAAGTAAACTATTTTTTTCTTAAACGACGAATAATGTTATAGCAATAAAGATAGAAAAAATATAGGGTTGCTAAATTCATTGGTTTCTAATGTGTCAAATAATTTCAACTCCATATAAAGTTCATCACCATCAATATCCGATTTTGAGTTTTTTAGTTTCTTATTTTTTAACTTTTTTATTATTAATTATATTAGTTAGATGTTTAGATAATGGATATGGATCAAAATAAGACAAAGACCAATATGTTATAAGATTTTAGATATAGATAAAACATTCGGGTCCAGTAAGTTGTATGATTAAGTTTTTATATGTGACAACTGTCAAATTTGCATGCATCCGTACGTTTAATTAATATTGATTTATGCTTAATGACTCTGCTTAATTACAACTGTTGATTAGACTGCTTTCTGATACATACATACACATGCATCACACTCATACTGTCACTCCATTTATGACACACAACCTTTAGTGACAAACTTGATGCACAAATCACTGTTAGCACAAGGAGCGGATAACCCAGAAACATTGCTGACAATACCAGCACATATGTAACGCCCTACTTCTTTGTACTTTCCATTTATAGCAAGTCTTGTTCGTATTTCTATTTTTGGAAGCTTGTTCCTTTTTGTATTTCGTATTTCGTTTCAAACCGTTGTAAAACCGAGACTTCTATCCTAATGAAATTCAAAAAAAAAATTATGCTTATACGTATCGCAATACTTGGGTTATACGGTACCAATCTTGAACGCATACGCGCGACCCATACTCGTCATACTGGTACTCATCACTTATTCATGCTTGTTAACTATTAAATACGTGGTTAATAATAATAATAATAATAATAATAATAATAATAATATAATAATAATAATAATAATAATAATAATAATAATAATAATAATAAAGTAGACATCAACTTTTACGTTGATGTATAATGTTGATTTGTTATTATTAAATAAAAAAAATAAATAAAGAAATCAAAGGCTGCCATCTATGCATGAATACCTCCTTTTAATTGTTTAAACTCCCACCATATAATGATTAATAGGTTAGTATTTGTTAATATAATATAATGAGCACACTATTCTCATGTGTCTCAAAACAAAAGAAAAAAAAAGAAGGAATACTGTATGCAGCCTGCGATCGGAACTGCTTGAAGCAGTCTTCATGTGTTTTTTTTTTATTGTTTCACTTAACCACCATTTCTACATTAATTTAATTTAATTAGTAGGTATATGTTATAATCTAAAACATGACATCTTATGTTACTCAAGCAATAAAATAAAAAGGAAGATTGAGGGCTGGCAATCAGCCTTGCGGCCACCCCATGTGGGTGTGCTTGGTTTGTATTTTTTTAATGCCAAAGCCCCAACTACTTGTATTAAATACCCAACCTAACTCAACCCTAATCCTTCCTTGTAAATACCAAGTCATTCCCAAGCTCTAAACACTTTACAGACTCATCTAAATCTCCTTCAATCACTCAAAATCGTTGCTGAAAGTTCAGGTTCGGACAAATTCATCGAGCTTTACGAAAATGGGCATAATTTCTTCATTTCTTATCCGTTTTGGTCCATTCTTTTTCCATAATGCTTGGCTTGACCTTAGCTTCGATTCTAGGGGTGTTTCACAGCAAACAAGTCCCTGGAACTCCGGCAAAAAGGCTTCAAAGTCTACTGTTTAAATTTGTTTTCATTAATCTTTGCTTAAACATGAGTTTAACTCACTCAAACCTACGTCCTAATGCTTACAATCTATCTTGTGGTTGGTTAGGCTTAAAAACAACGTTGAGACATACAAAATCAAAGGTTAAACCTCAAATAAATTCTGTTTTGATTAGGGTTTTTAACCCACAAGTCATGTTCAAGTTGCAAACTTGATGTAGGAGTGATTATGGAACAACTTGGGTTTTTCCAACATAAAATCCCCACATGATTTGATGATTCCTCATAGCTTAGATTGTTTACATTCTTGTACTAATCCTAGTTCATGACCCTCCTTGTTTGTTGTTACAACAAGTGTAGTGGTGAAGATATACGAGGTGCCTAAATGGAAGGTTGTTCTTCCTACCTCCTACATGACTTCTATGACACATTTTGAGGTACCTAAATGAAGATATAATCTTCTACCTCATACTTGAAATACATGTACTAAGGACTTATTAATATATACTACCTAACCTAAATAATATCTATGTACATTCGAACCTTTGATGTTGAATTCATGTTCATTTGTCAAAGTAGTAGGACATCATCTAGGACATAAACCTTGTTATGATTCTTATGAGTGTTCAACTCATGAAAACAATATTATAACCCTCGTGGTTACCAAGTGTCATACAAGTGTTATGTGTTGAAGATGATTATGTTAATATAATACTTTCATGTTTTTTTATTCCGAATCTCGACTCTAAGCATACTTGAACTTTAACCCTTATACATTCGGACTCTAAATCTCTATTCGTCAACAATTGGGTAATAGGAAGGCATATGCAAACTTTGTGAGTACACTCGACCCATTTACATTTTAAACCACTTTTGGGTTGCAACATGTTACCATACAAAAATTTACACTTACACACACTTAAACATACTTTGTGAACTCAATCCATTACACATGCTACTTGTTATGCTAGATAATACATGCTTCATGCCATTACTATGTTATACCCTCGCTTAACAATTATAGCGCTATAGGAGTAGCATACCACCCGACGGGAGATTGTTAGGTCATTATACTATACGGTCTGGTCACTTTTGTGGCGAGGGATGCTAAATACTAGTGGACACTTTGGGTTTATACGTAATGATATGCATGCTAGTTACCTTGCTTACAAATTGCCATGTGGATTCGAGTAAAATGCTTTTATACTTATGATATACTTATTCAAACCTTGTGTACTCGCCTTTGCTTTTGCATTGAACTTTATTTTAACATGTTACAGGTTTAGCAATGATGTTGGTGATGCATGGAATCTAGTAGGATGCTTAGATACACACATAGACCTTTAGGTTTAAATGTTGTATCAATTTTGATTATGTTGTTATGTATTTCTTTGAACTTGTTGTTATTTGAATTTCCTTGTATTGTTGACAATTTAGTTTATGAAATGAAATCGGTTTATTAAATATTGACGCAAATAGTGTTATGAAGTCTCTAGCAATCTTCACACTTCGTCTCATCCCGATGTTTCCGCCATTGATTGGGGTGTGACAACATAGACAGACAATATATTGAGGCCCAGTATGAGCCAGAGACAAGGTACTACTCTAGTATGGAGCGTAGGGAAGTAAGGACCATAAAACTGCGTCACTAGGTGATAACTTAGATGCCGGAAAGTGCCTAAAACCCACTTAAACTGCAGAATTCTGCATTTATAAACAAAATTCAGCATTTAAACATGCTAGTCACTTGCAAAAATATGGCAAAATGATCCTGTATGCTTTCCTAAGTGCCGGGAATTGAAAGTGTCACAAAAAGTTACATAAAGGACACTTTACGATATAATTTAGCACTTTAACGGAACGGTATATAACCGAACAACCGGACATCACCCGGAACACAAAAATATTGTTAAAAACATTGTTTCACTTTTTTTGAGCTAGTTATGGTTCCCGAGCACACTAACACATTGCATAATACATGAAACACACTAAACACTAGACTTTTACCTATAACCTTCCACTTATTACATCTTACCATCAAATATTACACTTAACCCCCCCCCCCCCCTTTGCTGATTTTCGGACCAAGCTAGGCCCCACCCCAAAGATTGCATAATCTTTCCCAAATCCCTACAAATCTTCCATAAATCTTATGTAAGATCTTGAATGTACTATGTTAAACACACTAACCTTTGGATAATAGAGATTAGATTTATATATGGGTCACTTGAGCTTCATCTTCACAAAACACACTCATCTTCTTCTCTCCCCATGGTTTCGGCCGAAAGTAGCACCACACACCACCACCATTTTGTTTCAAGCTCATCCATTCCAAGTGTACTTCAAGGTGCTACAAGGTGTATAACGAGGCTCGGTGCTCACGGAACTTGAAGGACCACCTTCGTTTGATATTATCCTCTACATTTTCACTTGTGATCTTCCCTAGCTTTATGCTAGTTGTAAGACTTCTTTACACTCTTGTTACTTCACATTTTTTATGGTTAATAGATATGTTATGATGAGATCATGAGAACACCAAAGGAGCATAAACATAAATCATGAAACATAAGCTTACAAAAGATGAAACATAATGAAATAATGCTAGTATGATGTTGTTTTGAATGTGTTGATGATTACTTGTTGATTGCTAGTAATATGATGGTTGATCATCATATGGAACTTGTTAAAGTATGATTAAAAACATGGTTTAACAAGTTAGAGATGATTATGTGCTTACATGAAATAATCATCTTCTAGACTAACATGAACTTGAAAGTAAAAATGATTTTTCTTACAAAGTAATGAACCTAGTGAACTAGTAAACTTGTAAACCAAAGGCTTGTGAATGATTTTTCTAGACCAACCAGGTCTAAAAGACGGTTTTTGAAAGATCATGATTCTTACATACACTTGCACTATTTTTGGAAATAAAATAAGTTTAGAGATACTATTAAAACAAGAAGATGTTGTAAATAAATATTTTGTAAATTATGTTTATAAGTTGTAAACACCAAATCTCTTCAAGGATGAGATTTTAAAAGAAGTAAACACACTTTGGAGGGTAACTAAACCCACTAAACACTTCACCGAGTTACTACGCGTTTTTTTTAAAACATCAAGTTCATGTTACTATGTAGTGCATTGACTTTACACTTGGTAAGTGTAATATTGTTTAGAGTATGGTCGTTGATTGATTTGAAAGATGTTCGAAAAGAAAATGATATGCTAAATAGCATGGACACCTCCAATTACAAAGGAAACTATGGCGAAATTTTCTAAAAAATCCAACACTTAGAAATTATTTTCTAAACAAGTGTTACAAGTATATTCTTAACTTTGTTTTTCAATATAAACTTTGCCATAGGTTTTGTTATAAAAATACAAAGTATCGGAGGTTGGTTTTTGTAAATAAAATGGACAAATATATATTTAGAATATATTTTATACTAAAGACACTTGTGTGAATATTTGTATACTTTGTGGAATAGTTATATTATTTTAGGGTAAAATAATATAACTTAACAAATACCATGAAATTTACAACTCCAAAATAATACCAAAAATCACAAGGAATAAATATTTAAGTTACACGCTTAATATTGTGAAGCCAAACACAAAAACGTAACTTACAAAATATTCCGGTAAATACTCTTATAAATATATTTTTGGTAAACGTTATTTTGGATACGAAAGAGGTGAAAATATGATTTTTGTACGTATTACCAAGTTATATCATATTTTTGGGACAAGAGAAAATGTATTATTATTTGGGAAAGTAAAAGTATTTTTACTCGGGTTTATTAAGAAATATAGTATTTTTGGGAAAAATATATATTTTCTTGGACTGTATTGTTTTGAATAAAAATAAGGTTTATTTATATATTTCTAAGTGGGACTTAAAGATATATATTCTTTTGGATTAACACACCGGAATACGACGCCACTACATGGCTAGATAAACAAATACAAGAATACGGATAACCATGTATGAAATACCCCATCCTTGGGAAGGAAATACGAATACTTGAGAAGTATTAATACAGAAATACTGTATAAACAATTATTCCAAAACTAAATATAATTATTATAACTTGGAATCGTATCAGAAACGTAACTCAAAAACATAAATACTAAGACAAGGCACGACCCGTTCATCTAATAGACGTTAGACCATTATAGGTAGTCGTGTTGCAGAGGAGATTTGGGTTACAAATACCGAAGACGCAATACTGTGAGTTCATGTCCCCCTTTTATTAAACTGTTTTGTTTACTTACTTCGGGGGTGAAATACATGTTACAATTGTTTACAGACATTTTATACATGGTATGGTTAGCTTAAGGAGGGTTTACTACTTAGATCATGTGAGTGGGTAGGCGGATACTTGAGACCATTAATCCTTGTTGTAGGACCAAGGGACATGAGTGATAGATCTATTCGGGTGTAGCGAGCCCCACTCCTGCGTCCGCTGAGTGGACCATGAGGTGACTATGTCTTACCGACGAAATCTGCTAGGTTTGAGTCTTCCTGCATCACTTCACACATATCATTGGCTTTGCAACCCAGTGGTGATCTCTTTTTCCTTATTGCTACATACGAGGGACTTACACACATACTTACAACGTTTCAAAGGCTTATACATACACACAAACAAACACATAAACTCGCTCAAATTTTGTTGATGTTTTCAAACTACATGTATTTCAGGGAACTAATGGATATGGCACGGTATGCACGTATTTCAAGCTGCGTTTGAATAAAGATGTCATCCAAGGTTATAGGGTTTAGGAGGTGTAACCTCTACCTGGACGGGTTACATGTCTCTAAACCTAGTTTTGTTTAAGGTCTGTTGCCTAGTCTTCATGAACTCATTTAAACAAGTCATGGTTTGTAACTTATTTTGGGGGTTGATGTTTAAGACAAGTATGTTGTGGTATTTTCTAAACTTTATTAATGGATGAGCATCTCATGTTTTATCGTATAGCATTGTTATGATTGATTGCTAGGGTATTAAGAAGTCAAACCAATAACCTACGCTTCCGCAAAAGCCAGGGTGTGACAGCTTGGTATCAGAGCCTTGATCATAGAGAACTAGGATTCCTTCTCGAGTCTAGACTATGATCATCAGGGCTCTCACGAAAATGTTTTCAAACATTTTTAAATTGCATACACTAAACGTCCAAATCCAGGGCACAAACATTTTTACCAACAAAAAGGCACAAATACACATTTCAAAACCTATGTTTATAGTTCAGACTTAGAGACTGAGGGAGGATCAGTCTTAGAGACTGAGGGACGTTCAGTCTTAGAGACTGAGGGAGGTTTAGTGTTAGAGACTAAGGGAGGATCAGTCTTAGAGACTGAGGGAGGATCAGTCTTAGAGACTGGGGAGAATTAGTTGGTCTTAGAGACCAGGGAATTAGTCTTAGAGACTGGGAAAGTTGGTCTTAGAGACCAGGGATTTAGTCTTAGAGACTAGGGAGATTTGGTCTTAAAGACCAGGGAGTTAGTCTTAGAGACTGGGGAGATTTGGTCTTAAAGACCAGGGAGTTAGTCTTAGAGACTGGGGAGTTTTGGTCTTAGAGACCAGGGAGTTAGTCTTAGAGACTGGGGAGATTTGGTCTTAGAGACCAGGGAGTTAGTCTGAGGGACTAAGGAGTTCAGTCTGAAAGGCTGGGTGGGATAGTCTGGGAAGACTAGGACGAATATGTGGATACATGATTACATTATGAATTGTCCTTATTTGCAATACACAAAGTGTTAAAGATTATTGTGAATATGCATGCTATGACTATTATGTACCGGCACACACGTCACTTTCCTCAGGGAAGCGAATTATCAGACATTGATAACCCTACGGCCACCGCCACAGATAATGAGATTGCATCCGCGCCGGAGATACTTACGTCAGACACTGAGAGTGATCCTGATACGATGACCAAGGCTGAGGACGACTTCTAACCATCCGCGCTGCCAGATTTTTGGTGATGATTTACCCTTGCTGATGGCTTCTCCGACAAGAATCCTCCTGTCACTCTTGTTTCGGTCCATGACCACTTCATCATTGGTCATCCCGATAGTGAATACACCATGGCTCCGATCCTCGACAATGCGCCTCTAATGGGCATTCCTTCTAAAGGTAGGCTACTCGACGAATAGTTGATGATGACGTTGACATGGTTATTGATGGTCCTCCTGATGACGCCCAGGATAATGGAAAATTTGAAGAAAACGTTGTTACTAATTTTACTTTTTGAGATCCCTGTTATCAAGCTGTCCTCTGATTCTAGAATACACTCGATTTCAGAGTCTGCGACATTTTCAGCCTTACAGACGGACAGGTTACCGCATTTTGCTACTGATTCAGACGACAACATCTGTATGACTACTGTACCAACACCTGCTCAAGACACCACACCGTTACACGACCCAGAGCCTGCTCCTGAGCTAGCTTCTACACCTTTGGGTCAGCTTGATGTTGCACCTGGTGATCCTGCACCCTTGCTTGATTTTGACCCTGTTTCTTTTTGGTATACCGGACATTACCTGACCCAGTACCTGCACCTGATGACCTCCTTATCGGTTGAGACAATTGTTCGTGCACCTTCACCCGCTGATGTTGCTCCTATGGAAACAGACGTCCATTGCGCCAACATGCCTATCGCTTACTTTCAAGACATACCCGCACCCCGGGAAGGTACTCCAGGTCAGCACCCGCGTGACGATCCCTATTGCTACAGTAGCATTTTCTACGACCTCACAAGCCGCACCTTTTGCTACTTTCACCTCTACGTCGCTGGATGAGCCATTTCGATGGTTCCTATCATACACTATACTGAATTTAGACCCTTACCATCCCTCACTTTATGGAGGCTACACACAGGATGAGTACACCTGGCACATCCACTACAGTTTGAGCATATAGGCTGTAGAATGTGGGAGCTTGAGCTGACACCACGTCCTCCATCCTGTCTATTGCCAGTATACTTTGGTCCCCCACATTTATCAAAGATTCCTTTTGCACTCTCACCTGCTGCTATTACACCTTTCCCAGGTTTTGATGCTCGTTTCTTTACTGCCAAGCAGCAGATCAGTTACTTACTTCAACGTACATACAAGCTTGAGGAGGAATTCAAGCAGGTTAACAGTTTACTTTTCTTTCCTCCTCCACCTCAGTCACCAGTATAGTTAGTTTCTGGATTATGCAGATTGCATTACATTTGGGTAAAGACACTAATGATAAGCCGGGATGGTGGAGACTTTTGAAGACCACATCTGACTACGTAATTTTGATACACTAATATACTTATTGGACAAGGGTAGGGTGACCCTGTGTCCCTTTTGATGTGATACATTTTGAAAGACAATACAATTGTGGTCGGAGAATAATGGGAGCCCAATCATCATTAAACATGCGATAATACCTTGTGACCAATGACCAACGAAAGCTCAGTCGCTATGTCTTCGTCAAGCACGTTATTGATCTATATGTGTGTGCTATAATTATAATGCTACGTGCTTACTTGCTATGCTCTCATTAAACATAATTACCAAATTACTTGGTTATGCTATTATTATGCTATTGCTTGATTGGTTGGTATGATAACCTATTATGTGTATGTGCATATGACCTCTAAACAACTATATGCACTCCCCGGACAATCAAAACCTGACCTAACCAATCTTCTTTTTAGAAGATGTCGATACAAGGGAACGTCGATACCAACAACCCTCTGCCGACAACAACAGAGTCAGAACTGCAAGGGCGCATCTCACGGGCCATCGCACAGCTCGAGGCCCTTCGCTCCGAATACAGCGGGGGTACCACAGAAAATAACCCACCCAACGGCTGCACCTACGAGCAGTTCTTGAACCACAAACCTAGAGAATTCGACGGCACTAGGGGTGCCTTAGCTTTTGTGCGTTGGGTTGAGAAGCCGGACTCTGTTTTACGACTAAGTAAATGCGCCCCAGAACATCAGGTCACGTACATAGCTGGACTATTTGTAGATGGGGCTCTGTCATGGTGGAACCTTCAGGTTCAAACAATGGGCGAAACTACTGCGAATGCTTTTACGTGGGACGGACTGAAAGAATCGATGCGTAAAATATATTGCTATAGGGCAGAAGTACAGAAGTTGGAAACTGAACTATGGAACTTGAAAATGGATGGTCCAAAGATAGCTGAATAAGTGCAGAGATTTGGAGAATTATCACAAGTTGCTTCGCGTTTGGTGGAACCAGAATCTAGGAAGATCAAACGTTTCATCGGGGGACTGGCACCTCAGATTCTATGCCTGGTAACAACATCTAAGCCTTCAACAATCATCGAAGCTATTGACACAAGCGTGGCGCTTACTGAAGAAGCCATTAGACTATGAGAATTTTCCACGTCGGAAGAGAAAAAGGAGACTCCTGTAGAGTCATCTGGGGAGAACAAGAGAAAGCTCGCAAATTTCAAGAAGGTTACTCGGGCGAGTAACAAGAAGAAGGCCAAAAAGGGAAAAGACTACATGGGTATCCTACCTAAGTGCGACAATTGTCTACGTTATCATGTTGGGTGATGTAAATATAGAAAATGTGATAATTGTGGTAAGAGGGGGCATCCTAAGGAAACTTGTAGGCAAGACACTGAACGTAGAAATGGAGGCCAAGATGGCAGCGAGAATCACGTAGAAAACAACGACAACGACAAAGGCAGGACGAGTGACAAACAAAAACGTGCTCAAGGTTGTCTTAACTGTGGGAGCAAGAAGCATTTCAGAAAATACTGCCCTAAGAAGAATCAGGCACAAGGATAAAGGCTCAGCAGAGCTAGGGGAGCACACCAGGAATCCAAGCATGGATAACGGTACGTCCCATATTACTCAACGTTATGCATCTGTGCTGCTAGATACTGTTGCAAATTTTAGCTTCGCATCTCTAGAGTTTGAGAGTATACTTGGTTTTGTTGCAAGTAAGTTAGATAATCCGCACTCAATAGTACTAGCTAATGGGAAGCTAGTAGGAGCCCACGATGTAATTGGAGACAGCAAGATAGAACCCGGAGAGCGTGAGTTTACACTTGATCTACTGCTAGTTGAATTGGGAAGCTTCGACAAGGTAATTGGATGGATTGGTTTTCAAGTGATCAAGCGGAGATTGATATCCGCATCCCGATGGCAAACGAAGAAACGATCTTGACTCATGAAGTAGGGTACGCCCTTACAATATACTAACTGCTTGAAGGCACGAAAGTTGTTGCGAATAGGATGTGTTGTTATCTTGACTCATGTCGTGGACAAGGGAGTCGTAGGACCAAAACACGAAGATATTCTTGTGATAAGGAAATGTCATAAAGTCTTCCCCGAAGACTTGCCAGAATCATCTCCTCAATGACACGCCCAACCTCGCATCGATCTGATTTCCAGGCGCCGCGCCTGCTGTTAATGCACCTTAGCGACTTACACTTTCGGAGAGGCAAGGATTGTAAGTGTAACTTCAGTAATTGATAGAGAAGGAAGATAACAGACCAAGTTTTCCGTTTTGGGTAACCCCAGTTCTGCTCGTCAAGAGAAAGGACGATAGCTTCCGTGCGAACATCAGACTACCAGGAGCCGAACGAGCTAACCAACAAGAGTCGGTGACTCTTGCTAAGGATTAACGAATTACTTGTTTAACTAACTGTGAGGATCCAACTACTATTTTTCCGACTAATCGACGATCGAGTGTCGATAGCTGCAAATTCAGAAAGAAAGTATACCGGGGAAATTGTGGGATAATAACTTGTTTTAACATACACAAAATGGTGTTTCCTACATGATGCACAGAACAATTCTACACCGAATACGAAACTCTGAGAATCTAGAAAACATGTACTTAGGACCATTGGGAACCCAGGTCCAAATTCACAAAGGTTGTTACTTAGGAACCACATCTGTTAACTCAAGCAAACACCATTAACCTGACATATATGCCATTTCAGTTAACCAAACAGAAAGTACTTGAATTTCTTTTGTTGAAATCTTCACTTTAGCTTCTAGCAAGTAGATCTTATATCTCTACTCCCCTTAATGGTAGTTGCATCGCGTTAATTTTCTTCGTTGAGAGCCAACACGCAATTGTTTTGATACTTGGTCATTTCTTCATTCTAGCAAATACTCATGGTTTCAGTACTCGGAAACTTTTATGACACACATGCACCATTTGCTACGCATGTGGTTTCGTTTCGAACAAACACTTCATTGAAATTCAATTGTTACTTTGCTAAACCTAATTACAAATTTGTGATTCGAATGACCTACATTATTGTTATTGTTGGCTCTTTTGTTACCAAGTCAACAAACTTTCTTGAAACTTCTTTCTTTCAAGTTACATTCATAGTTCATCTTCGTAACCATGCTGGAATTCCCTTGTTGATACATACGTTTATGGTCAGATTACGCTAGAACCAGGTTCAATTGCTTGAACTTATCCATTTCGCACATTCAGTTTAAGACGTCATATGATGTATTGAGAGCATCATATTCAAATAATTGGCAAAGATTCTTTTGTTTCAAGTCGTAGTAGACTTGTTTGGTCTACGACATCACTAAATCGTTTATTGGTTACGACACCTTGTGCGGATACTCTCACAAAATTGAAGCTTGCGCTTATTTGGTTACTCACTTCATACACGGAATTAATAGTCTATTTATTTAAAAATCCATTTGATATTCACGATTAAAGCAGACTCACCACAGTTGTGTGTTAAGACAACGGTACATAGATTCATTTCATACCACGGTGTACCTCCGAACGATTCTTTCGTTATAAATTGAATACCCTGCTGTACTTATTGCCTTCCCACCTTCGATCAAAAACAGTGGCTCTTTGATGTTCCATATTCAACTAAAGACTTTATGACATCGTGTAGATCAAACCTTCAGGCTTGTTTCGGTGCATTTTCATTTGATTTCCAAAACGGTGAACTTGTTCAATCACCACTATACTTGAATTATGTCAGTAATGACACCTTGTGGTGTCATTACAAACTTGTAGCTTGTGCTAATCATGGTCAACCGTTCCACACAAAACTACACATACTTTTGTTTGACTTGTCATTTAAATATTCCTGATGCAACTACAATGATACACCAGATTTGCTTGAATTTCATTCGGCGTACTTTCGCTGTTCAAAAATGTCAACACACTAAACCTTACCAGACATTTATTCAGGAGTTAACAGATCATTTTACTATTACATTTGAGTTGTTGATTTTGAATTCATATAGCGGATGATATGCTTTGTGAAAACTCGTCTGCATATTACAATCGATCGTTTGAGGATCTTATTAGTCAAAACTCCTCTTTGGTGGAGCCCCCTGCTAGCTGGATTACACTAGACTATACGTCAAATACGTCTTGTACCTTTGACATCAAAGGCTAAAAGCACATACCTTTTAACCATAGGGTTCGGGTTGTTATATGTTCTTGGACTCACCTGATGTGAGTGAGGTTTGATTCGGTTTGGTGATTATCTACCTCGGTATTATTCATATACATACACGTGTGATGTAACCATAGGGAGTTAAGATAGTACAAATTTCGAGGATGAAATTTTCTTAACGGGGGAAGAATGTGACAACTGTCAAATTTGCATGCATTCGTACGTTTAATTAATATTGATTTATTCTTAATGACTGTGCTTAATAACAACTATTGATTAGACCGCTTTCTGATACATACATACACATGCATCACACTCATAATGTCACTCCATTTATGACACACAACCTTTAGTGACAAACTTGATGCACAAAGCACAGTTAGCACAGGGAGCGGATAACCCAGAAACATTGCTGACAATACCAGCACATAGACAGACAATATATTGAGGCCCAGTATGAGCCAGAGACAAGGTACTACTCTAGTAGGGAGCGTAGGGAAGTAAGGACCCTAAAACTGCGTCACTAGGTGATAACTTAGGTGCCGGAAAGTGCCTAAACCCCACTTAAACTGCAGAATTCTGCATTTATAAACAAAATTCAGCATTTAAACATGCTAGTCACTTGCAAAAAATATGGCAAAATGATCCTGTATGCTTTCCTAAGTGCCGGGAATTGAAAGTGTCAAAAAAAGTTACATAAAGGACACTTTACGATATAATTTAGCACTTTAACGGAACGGTATATAACTGAACAACCGGATATCACCTGGAACACAAAAATATTGTTAAAAACATTGTTTCACTTTTTCTGAGCTAGTTATGGTTCCCGAGCACACTAACACATTGCATAATACATGAAACACACTAAACACTAGACTTTTACCTATAACCTTCCACTTATTACATATTACCATCAAATATTACACTTAACCCCCCCCCCCCCTTTGCTGATTTTCGGACCAAGCTAGGCCCCACCCCAAAGATTGCATAATCATTCCCAAATCCCTACAAATCTTCCATAAATCTTGTGTAAGATCGTGTATGTACTATGTTAAACACACTAACCTTTGGATAATAGAGATTAGATTTATATATGGGTCACTTGAGCTTCATCTTCACAAAACACACTCATCTTCTTCTCTCCCCATGGTTTCGGCCGAAAGTAGCACCACACACCACCACCATTTTGTTTCAAGCTCATCCATTCCAAGTGTACTTCAAGGTGCTACAAGGTGTATAACGAGGCTCGGTGCTCACGGAACTTGAAGGACCACCTTCGTTTGATATTATCCTCTACATTTTCACTTGTGATCTTTCCTAGCTTTATGCTAGTTGTAAGACTTCTTTACACTCTTGTTACTTCACATTTTTTATGGTTAATAGATATGTTATGATGAGATCATGAGAACACCAAAGGAGCATAAACATAAATCATGAAACATAAGCTTACAAAAGATGAAACATAATGAAATAATGCTAGTATGATGTTGTTTTGAATGTGTTGATGATTACTTGTTGATTGCTAGTAATATGATGGTTGATCATCATATGGAACTTGTTAAAGTATGATTAAAAACATGGTTTAACAAGTTAGAGATGATTATGTGCTTACATGAAATAATCATCTTCTAGACTAACATGAACTTGAAAGTAAAAATGATTTTTCTTACTAAGTAATAAACCTAGTGAACTAGTAAACTTGTAAACCCAAGGCTTGTGAATGATTTTTCTAGACCAACCAAGTCAAAAAGACGGTTTTTGAAAGATCATGATTCTTACATACACTTGCACTATTTTTGGAAATAAAATAAGTGAAGAGATGCTATTAAAACAAGAAGATGTTGTAAATAAATATTTTGTAAATTATGTTTATAAGTTGTAAACACCAAATCTCTTCAAGGATGAGATTTTAAAAGAAGTAAACACACTTTGGAGGGTAACTAAACCCACTAAACACTTCACCGAGTTACTACGCGTTTTTTATAAAACATCTAGTTCATGTTACTATGTAGTGCATTGACTTTACACTTGGTAAGTGTAATATTGTTTAGAGTATGGTCGTTGATTGATTTGAAGGATGTTCGAAAAGAAAATGATATGCTAAATAGCATGGACACCTCCAATTACAAAGGAATCTATGGCAAAATTTTCTAAAAAATCCAACACTTAGAAATTATTTTCTAAACAAGTGTTACAAGTATATTCTTAACTTTGTTTTTCAATATAAACTTTGCCATAGGTTTTGTTACAAAAATACAAAGTATCGGAGGTTGGTTTTTGTAAATAAAATGGACAAATATATATTTAGAATATATTTTATACTAAAGACACTTGTGTGAATATTTGTATACTTTGTGGAATAGTTATATTATTTTAGGGTAAAATAATATAACTTAACAAATACCATGAAATTTACAACTCCAAAATAATACCAAAAATCACAATGAATAAATATTTAAGTTACACGCTTAATATTGTGAAGCCAAACACAAAAACGTAACTTACAAAATATTCCGGTAAATACTCTTATAAATATATTTTTGGTAAACGTTATTTTGGATACGAAAGAGGTGAAAATATGATTTTTGTACGTATTACCAAGTTATATCATATTTTTGGGACAAGAGAAAATGTATTATTATTTGGGAAAGTAAAAGTATTTTTACTCGGGTTTATTAAGAAATATAGTATTTTTGGGAAAAATATATATTTTCTTGGACTGTATTGTTTTGAATAAAAATAAGGTTTATTTATATATTTCTAAGTGGGACTTAAAGATATATATTCTTTTGGATTAACACACCGGAATACGACGCCACTACATGGCTAGATAAACAAATACAAGAATACGGATAACCATGTATGAAATACCCCATCCTTGGGAAGGAAATACGAATACGAATACTTGAGAAGTATTAATACAGAAATATTGTATAAACAATTATTCCAAAACTAAATATAATTATTATAACTTGGAATAGTATCAGAAACGTAACTCAAAAACATAAATACTAAGACAAGGCACGACCCGTTCATCTAATAGACGTTAGACCATTGTAGGTAGTCGGGTAGTCGTGTTGCAGAGGAGATTTGGGTTACAAGTACCGAAGATGCAATAATGTGAGTTCATGTCCCCCTTTTCTTAAACTGTTTTGTTTACTTACTTCGGGGGTGAAATACATGTTACAATTGTTTACAGACATTCTATACATGGTATGGTTAGCTTAAGGAGTGTTTACTACTTAGATCATGTGAGTGGGTAGGCGGATACTTGAGACCATTAATCCTCGTTGTAGGACCAAGGGACATGAGTGATAGATCTATTCGGGTGTAGCGAGCCCCACTCCTGCGTCCGCTTAGTGGACCATGAGGTGACTATGTCTTACCGACGAAATCTGCTAGGTTTGAGTCTTCTTGCATCACTTCACACATATCATTGGCTTTGCAACCCAGTGGTGATCTCTTTTTCCTTATTGCTACATACTAGGGACTTACACACATACTTACAACGTTTCAAAGGCTTATACATACACACAAACAAACACATGAACTCGCTCAACTTTTGTTGATGTTTTCAAACTACATGTATTTCAGGGAACTAATGGATCTGGCACGGTATGCACGTATTTCAAGCTGCGTTTGAATAAAGATGTCCTCCAAGGTTGTAGGGTTTAGGAAGTGTAACCTCTACCTGGACGGGTTACATGTCTCTAAACCTAGTTTTGTTTAAGGTCTGTTGCCGAGTCTTCATGAACTCATTTAAACAAGTCATGGCTTGTAACTTATTTTGGGGGTTGATGTTTAAGATAAATATGTTGTGGAATTTTCTAAACTTTATTAATGGATGAACATCTCATGTTTTATCATATAGCATTGTTATGATTGATTGCTAGGGTATTAAGAAGTCACACCAATAACCCATGCTTCCGCAAAAGCCGGGGTGTGACATTATAGAGTGTCCAATAAGTTACATTAGATAGATTTTTGGATAATGGATATGAATCAAATTAAGATAAGGAACCCAATATATTATAAGACTTTAGATACAGATAAAAATACATTTTTTGGGCTCAATATTGTAAGATTAAATTCTTATAAAGATTTTCAGTTTCACTTTTCTTAAAAATATATATAAATATAAATTAGGCCCCCAAAAATAAGACCTCGGCCAGGGTCTGCCACCCCCTACTCTGGCCCTGGTCTTTATCTCGAATAAATTATCTCATTTTTAGTGTTTTATCTTTCTCTAATTTGTATTATAGAGTTTATCTCAAAACCCAAAGAATTTTAGAAGATGATATCTCAAAACTTGAAGAAATTGATTGGGTGATGTTTGTTATATCATCGATGATAATGATGATGAACCAAGTGGTGTGAGGACAAATGAAGATATTATGAGCGCTCAAGAAGCGAAAGATGGGTCACTGCAACATTCTCAGCAATCTTTTTGTCACAGATGTTAATGTCAAATTCTTGTAGCAAAAGAAACCACCGTATCAACCTAGGTTTGGCATCCTGTTTGAATAGATACCAGAGGGTTGCATGATCTTTATACACAATGATCTTTGAAAGACAAGATAAGACCAAAACTTATTAAAAAACAGAGACCACAACCATGAGCTCTTTTCCATGGTGGTGTAGTGCTCCAGAGCATTGTTCAAGGTCTTGCTCAAATAATAGATCAGGTGAAACTGTTTATCTCTTCTTTGACCCAAGACAACCCCAACTGCGAAGTCACTCGCATCACACATCAGCTGAAATAGTGCAGTTCAATTGGGGGGGGGGGTACCATAATTAGGGCATTCACCAACTTCTCCTTTAACAGAAATTATAATTGTTGATACATAATGTTTGATGCCTGCATCATTAGTTTTTGTATTTTGTAATGTATGGCTGAGTTAACGTGTGTGTTTGATATTTTGTGTTTGTCTTTTTGATGCGCAAGAGTGAAATGCCGCACATGAGTTATTCACAACGCATCAGTCATGCTTAATGGTGTCATGCGCTAGTCCATGTCATGTCTGTATATTGGAAGTGTTAAGCGCCATTTTTAGTAGTTGTCACATTTGGAGCTTTTTTATTGGTGTCGAGTTGTAACGTTGCCTAAATTCTGTGTGAAATATACGAAAAAGTTTACTTACCTTCTCTTGTTATAATCACATCTCATTTGTTGGATTTCGGACCTTAAATGACGATATAAGTAGATGATACATCAAGGAACAAGTTCAAAAGAGAGACTTTCAAGTGGAATCACAGCATAGGCTCTTTCTATAAGTAATTGTACCAAACAATTGGATGAGTTTGACAAATTTGGACATTTTTGTACGTTTTTTTTTTTTGTGAAATTTTGTACATTTGGATGGTTAAAATTGACTATAAATGAAGAATCATAATCCTAAAATATAGATACATCAAAACTAGCCGAAATTTACATGTGAAAATCATCAAAATTGCATAAACATGTCAAAATTTGCAATAAGCAGCTTAACTGCGCATGACAAGACTACTCATGTCCTCATGCTCAGCACATAACGTGATAAGTAGTAGCATCATACGCTATTCGTGTTACACTGGTTTTGGCCATACGCTACTTTAGTGATACATTGTATTTTCTTGGGAAGTGTGTCATACACAATTTTGAGTGATATGCAAGGGTAAAGAGGTTATTTGTCACATGTTTCTTTGAGTGATACGTAGGGGTATTTTTGTCATTTGGTTATATGGTGTTTTTCTCAAAGTTGTGGGTATTTTTGTCTAAGTGTTGAAAGTCTTCAAGATGGGTGATTATCAAGCTTTATTGACTAAATCCGGGATAGTGCAAACATTGAATCTAGATTACATGATGGGTACGGACAACAATGCACCGAAGTTACTGCATTTTGAAAGATTTTTCACATTGGAAAGAGAGATTTGAAGGTTTTATTTTCAGGTAGAATACAAATTTGTTGATCACGATAGAGGCGGATTATATTTGATGGCCGGTTAATGAGAATATAAACACTTATGTTTTGACATCAAAGCTCGATGAGGGAGATAAGATTAAGTTGGGGTGGGAGAAAAAGATGTTCGACCAATTCCAACAGGCACTCACTGATAATATGCTACATATGTTCAAGAGCTAGAAAACTTCAAGATCTCTGTGGAATGTTCTGCATGATAAGTACTACGGTAAGATAGATATGATACAGAGCAATAAAGGCCTTATAAAAAAATCTGGAGATTTTCATGAGCACTACAAGAAAATGAAGCTAATGTAACTCCAGTAAAATGTTGCATTAGGCCTTGAAAAAGGTTGCAACAGGCCTAATAAAAACTTTTATTGTGGGTAAATTGGATTTAAATAATCCAACCTTTTTGGTATTCGCTAATAATAATCCCAACTGTATTTATTCCTGACTGTAACAACCCTCAAAATTTTCCTAACAACACGTAATCGAAACCTCGAACTCGCACAACGAGAACCAGCACGAAAAACAAGAAAACCTGATTTTTGTCACCATTACGTGGTGCGATAAGACAGTCTTGAACTGTTGCATGGTGCGACGGGTCCAGATTCTCTAGATGCCACGTGTTGCCATGTGGCAAGGCTAGATTCGCTGACTCAGCAACCCTAAACCCTAGCCCCCTCCTTCGCGTGGCGCGACAGTGTCTTGTGTTCCCGTCGCATGGCGCGACGGCGCCCCTTTTTAGCTGTATATAGAGCTAGGTTGGGACAGTTTCATTTGCAGCTTTTGATTTCAAAATCGACCTCTCTGACCTTTATTTCTCTGTTTCCAAATCTCTGTCCCGATTCCTATGTACGAAACCCAAATCGTTGAAATGATACCCTATCCGATTGATCTGAAACCCAAGCAACGAAAAGCTGAAGTTCCGCTTGAATGAGGTGATACGTTATACGTTGCGGTTTCGATCTTGTGATTATCGTTATAGTTTGATTTGGTTTCTCACACTAATACGTATTACAATTGTATCTAGGAACTAGAACTTACCCGGAGGCTTTAAGAAAACTTAGCGGTTAAGAAAACGTAGTGGCTAAGAAAACTTAATAGGTAAGAAAACCTAATAGCTAAGAAAACTTAACAGCTAAGTAAGATACTCAATTAAACAACTATGTAAGTTAATAAGTTAAACAGCTAAGTAAGTTAAATAGTTAAACAACTAAGTAAGTCAATCAGTTAAACAACTAAGTAAGTTAAACAGTTAAATAGCTAAGTAAACTCAACAGGTAAAAAACTAAGTAAACTTAACAGGTAAGGTAACTTAATAGGTAAGTAAACTTAATGGATAAGGAAACTTCCTAGCTAAGAAAAGAATCTGCCTTGCCTATAAAAGGGAAACCATGGACTTCATTCTTGTTCATTCCTTCATTCTTTTCTCTCTCGACTTCTACTGCGTTGGTGTAATAAAACCATGTATCACCGATACGATACTTTGTCCGATCAGCCAGAAAACCATCCAACGAACGCCAAAGCTGTGCCTGAATAAGGCGAGACTTTGTGAATATACGTTGTGGTTTTGATCTCGTGACCATCTTTAGGTTTGATTTAGTTTTACACTAATACGTATTATACTCTTTTAAAGTAGATGCTTAATTATTAGAAGACTCGGAACTATAAACTTACTATTAATCGAGATGCTTGGTTATCAGAAGGCTTAGAATCAGGAGGCCTGTTAAATCAGAACGATAGACCTACAAGGTGAGTCTTCTCTTCTATCAAATACTTTCCAAATCCTAAATATTTTCCAATTGTTACTTATATTATAGTGATAAAGTCTTTATATTCTTACTGAAAACTACTATCAGTTTGAGGGCTTTTGTATACATTACTTGTAACACCCCGTGTTACGAAAGTCAAAGTCAAGATTGAAGTCAAAGGAAGAAAAGATTGCTAATTGCGATCTGTCACTCCTTGCTTAATTACTGATTTGACTTCTTTGACTTGTAATCGAATCTTTATTTTATTCGCTTTAGTTGTATTTTGTGGAGTATCTGTGAATAATCGAAGTTTATCGCATGTTTTATCGCTTTATCGTTTATCGCATCGCAATCGCATTCGTAACTCGAATTATGCGTTTTGGATATTTTTTTACGTGTGTGTGCTAATTATGTGTAACTTGTGCATGTTTACTTTATGTTTTGTGGTGATTAATCGAAACGCAATCGTAACTCTATCGCAACGCAATTGAATCGCAAACGTTTAACGCAATTTATTTAGGATGATTGTATGTTAGATATAGTGGGTTTTGATTGAGCTAATCGTAGTTATTGTCTAATACTAACGCATCGCACACTCGCTTAAATGCATCGCAACGCTCAACACTTGAAACAAAACGTCGAAACGCAACTCGTCGGAGCCACTCGATCAAATGGCCATCCGATCAAATGGCCATCCGATCGGATTGCCATCCGATCGGAGTGTCATCCGATCGAGGTGCATCCTACCCGACCCTTACCCACCTTTCCCTTTTTGGCAACCTATAAATACCCTCCTGTCACATCATTTGTGATGTGACAACTCCCTATCTCGACCAGCACGCTCAAGGCCTTCTTTCTCTCGATTTCTCGCTATTCTTGTAAGTTTTCAACTCAAATCTTGTACTTCTATGATCTACATGCACTTCTTCATCTTTTTCACCTTTGAATCTTAACTTTTAACCGTGAAGTCAGTGGATTTGAGGTGTTCTAGGGTGATGTCATCATGGAGTTCTTATGAACTTCAAGATTTGGCTTCATTCCACCAAGAACAACTTAGATCTGAAAGATTTCCACATGAACAAATAATGTTTTCGCACAGATCTAAACATTTTCCGAGTTAAAAAGATTCAAAGATGGTTTTCCAACTTTCTTTCAACTCTTTTACACTCAATGCACTCAAAACCGATAGAATCGGAGCTTATTTTGATCTTCTACTCATTCTTAGTGAAGTGTTGGTTCAAGATCTAATTTCTATCTAAGAGACAACCGATTTCGGGTTAGACATGAACAACCGTCACGAACAGTTAACTGATCAGACTAGGGTGATTCCTGTTCGATCGGATAACTTGGGTCATGATGGGGTTTCTGTTTTTTAGCACGTTGTCATACTGCCTCGATCAAACCGCAAAAACTTTCAAAATAATCGAGTGCCAAGACGATCAGATCGTTGGGATGGATTGTCGTCCGATCGGATTGCCATCCAATTGGATTTCCATCCATTCGAATAGACATCCGATTGGATTGCACTAGGTCTCAACACTTAAACAATTTTCAACATGTTCAATGCATAGTCAGTTCTAACGGATTGCCATCCGATCGGTAGACCATCTGATCGAGTGACAATCCTGCTGTGAACTTATTCTCTAAGAAATACCTCGCTGAGCGGATCACCATCCGATCGAACGGTTCGATCGAACGACCTGAAAGGTAGAGATACTTCTCTGTTTTCAAAATGCTACAATGAAAACTTCAAAGCCATCATACACAAACACATCCTTACTAAACAAGATATCAATCCGACCGAATGGCCATCCAAACGGATTGACATCTGAACGAATGACCATCCGATCGGATTGCCATCCGATCGGATTGCCATCCGATCGGATTGCCATCCGATCGGATTACCGTTCGACACTTGGTCACTTCTCACCGTTTTACGCGTCACTCATCGCTTATGCTATCGTTAACTGTTCAGGCTAATCTCTCAACGCTCCCTTCAATCCAAGGCAGTGTGTATTAACTTAAACGCTATCTGTGAGTATACTCGATCCATTTTTGCTTTACGCACTTTTGGGTGTTACATACGTTACTTATTCAAATCACTATCGACACACAACACAAACACCATTTATACGCTGACCGTTATTGCATGTTACGTGTTATTCGATGAATGCTTGTATGTTATGTTAACTCAGTGATTGTTGCTTGACACCTTAGCAACGATAGTACTATAGTTTGGACTCAGCACCTGTCATGGACAGGGGTTGTTAAGGGCTTTACTTCACGTGTCCCAGTGGGGATATATGTTGCGCATTCTACAACTCGCAGTCACGTCTGTGCATATTTCTTTGTCGATAACCTACTAGCCTTCACTTTGTTACATGTTACATGCTGGATATGCATAAATGATTTTCGAACTCTATTATACTATCAAACTTGTATGCTCACCTTTACACTATGTGTATTGACTTTATTTTAACATATGTGACAGGTGTTTGAGATGCTAGGATGTTGCTTGCTATTTGATGGAATCGAGCTTAGGAGAGTCTATAAACCAATGAACAATTTAATTATTTAAATCTGAGTTGTCGAAACAGAACTATTTGTCTTTGACTTGTCTGTAATAACTATGCTGCTTATTATGTCATGGTATGGGACGTGATGCTTAAATAATTGGTAATCGTAGTTGTTATGGAAACTCCTGGACAATCTGTTTCGCTCAGTGCTGCGCCCCGATGTTTCCGTCATCGGTTGGGGTGTGACATTACTTGCTATACTTTGCTATTTGGACAACGGGATAGCCAAATAGTGATATGACCACAGTCACAGGAACTGCCGAGTGACAAACACCTTTGGGTAGTTGTAAGATATAAACAAATGTAAAAACCCTTAATGTTGTAATTATAAGAAAATGTCTGTTTATACAAACGAATGAACTCACCGGTATTTCCCGCTAATCAAATATTTTTAAAAATGTTTCTGGTGATTTACAGTAAATCTGAATAAGAGTTGTTACGCGGCACCAAAAGGCTTAAAGGAGTGGCTTGTTTTATCAATTAAATTAAGAAACGTTGTTTTATATTCTCGGGTTATTCCCTCTTAAAAGCTTTCATGTAAGATGTGGGGTTTATCCCCATTTGAGATAAATAAATTCCGATGTTGATAAACTCTGATATTTTTCCTAACTCATGGCCCTGATGAAATTTCCGCTGCAATGTTTTCAAAATAACCACCAGTACCACTTGACGGTTCACGGCTCCTATCCAGGGTGTGGTCGTGGGTTGTGATAGATGGTGGTATCAGAGCCACTAGTTTAAGAAAAATTGGTGTTGTGATAATACCTAAGCTAAAACGAAAGAGTTAGGAAATTGATATTAAATGGTAACACCCAGGATAGTATCTAGACTTTAACTTAAGGGAGAAGGCTTAATATAAGCTTCGTATTAGCTAATTAATTGCATAGGTAAAGTGTGATGGGTGTTGGTATGCCATAGGATGATGCTTAGAACAATGTAAGTACGGTAAATAAGCAGTAACTCTTAGCCACTGTTAGTTCATGTTTATCGGTACTACACAGTTCTGAAATATGATCCGCCATGTGAATGATAATTTCCTTACTCCCTGATGTAAGCTTTAATAAAAGTTACACCTTTAAATAAATTAAGAAAATATTATTTACAGGCAATACGATGACAGTTACCTCTCCGGCAAGACTGTGTATGGTGGGATAGACTCTCCACCTTGTCCGAGTAAGATGAGGTAGCCTCTCTGGTAAGTCCAGGTAAAACAGGGTATATATGTTTATGTTAAAAAGTTACAAAATTCTCTAACAGTACCATGACTTGATGTCTGGCCTGTTCTTATAAGCCCAAGTACAATAACCTTATGGATAATATGTATGTATAGTATATATATAAGAAGATCTAAAGGCCACAGTATTTGGCGATTTTCGGATAAATCGTGAGCATGTGTGTGTCAATGGTAATTTTAGATTACTTTATTATTAACCTCTCGTATACATCTATAATTGAAGTGTCGAACACTATTCCATATGATCCCTGTCTCGTAACTCGCGCTGAAAAAATGTAATTAAGAACGATGGGAACCCTTTTATTTGGACACCATCGAAAATATAAGAATTTCCAAGTCGTTGCCTAAGATTAATGACGCCATTAGGGAACCTAAGTTGTTCTAGGATTGAAAACATAAAAAAGTATAGCTAAAACTTATGCTAATTTAGTGTGAATGAAAATAATTCTATTTTCAGTAAGAGCTCTAAAGAAGATGAAAGTAACTGAGACTAGATGCACTTACAAGGAATATTCTCACCCGTAATCCTACTGAGATTACTAGTAATAAACGAGCTATTACGGTAATACATGGGTTGCAAAAGACTAAAGATGTCCTAACCATTAGTAAATGTGCTGAGAAGGATGAAGCAATGTATGCTTCGAATCTTTTCAAATGAGGCATTAGAATGATGAGACATGATCTTCCAAGCACAAGATCATGACATGGCTTAGAATTTAAAAATTTTGACAGAAAGGAAATTTTGTCCGCCTCATAAAAGAAACAAATGGCAACAAAGTCCCTAAATCACCAAACGATTGGTGTAAATTGTCGTGAGTATACGACAAAAATTCTTCGGATATGTGATAATGATACCTGATCTGCCATCATCAGAACTTATTGACTTCCCAGTAAATTTGGGGATTGGTCGGTCAGATCCGTTATTTGATAATGGCGACTAGACCGCAAACTATTAACGGTGTGGTCGAGTTAGCAAAAAAAAAAAACTTTGACCAATGGATTGATACCTGGACACAAGGAAGGAGAACGTGGAAAAGAAGAACCGTATATGTTTCCATTATGAGGAGGAACTGACACATGCATCTAAGAACAAAACAAAACAAAAACAAACAAATATCCCAATAGAGCATTGTTCTCACAGCACAGGAAGCAACAATGATTCTTGAGGTGATTGTTGAATTCTGTTGAGATTCGTAAGCCAACGGGAGAAGTGATCACAATCCAAGGAGACAAGCTGACAAAGTTCCTCTCTGAAATGAAAGTTGCAAGCTATATACGGAAGCATGGAGTAATGCATATGATCTCTGTGAGCATTTACACCAAAGGAAATGAACTACAAGAGATTCCGGTAGTATCGGGTATCCTGACGATCTACCTGGACAACCACCTGATCGTGAGATGGAACTATGAATTCACGCGATACAAGGAACCACACCGATTGCTAAAGAACCTTATAAATTAGTGCCAATGGAAATACTTAAGCTGAAGAAGAAATTAGATGAATTGCTGGAGAATGGTTTCATACAACAAAGTCCATCCCCGTATGGAGCACCATTATCCTTTGTCGGAAAAAAATGGTTTCATACAACGAAGTCCATCCCTGTAACGCACGCGGGTGTTACTGCTAGTTAAAATAAAAAAGTATGCACATATATATTAAAATACTTGTTGTGGCCAACAAAGCAACGACGTTGGTGGTTTTAGACTATATAAGCAACGACAATTGACTAATTCTTAAGAAAGATGAATACATAAGTAGAGTTAAGTTCACGTACAAAGTATCTTATCGTACAAAACGTACGAAAGACATCAAAAAGCCAAAAAAAATGCGGTGGAACTTTTGTACTTATTTACATTGTAGAGTAATTATCAGTATTACTCTACAAATGCTCTTGTAGGGTAATTTTGATCTTGTAGAGTAATTTTGTAAAATGTTCTTGTAGCGTAATTTTGATCTTGTAGAGTATCATAATTACTCTACAAATGATCTTGTATGATAATTTTGATCTTGTAAGGTAATTTTTTAGAGTATCATAATTACTTTACAAATGATTTTGTAGAGTAATTTTAAATTGTATGTTGTTTGATAAACTTGCAGAGTAATTTGGATACACTTGTAGAGTAATTTTGATGCAGAATAATTTTGATACACTGATAGAGTAATTTTGATAATTACCATACAAGATCAAAATTACTCTACAAAAACATTTTACAAAATTACTCTATAAGATCAAAATTACCCTACAAGATCGTTTGTGGAGTAATTTTGATAATTACTCTACAAAGTAAATAAATACGAAAATGACACCACGTTTTTTTAGCAAAACATTCGATTCGTACGTTTTACACGTTAAAGTTATTTGTATTTGATCTTTTCTCTACATAAGTAATCACTTATCTTTAGCAACATACACGGGATTTAGCAAAATTGGAAACTTAATAACTCATGCACCAAGTACTAGTTAACTATACATGAAATCTTTTCAAAATTGCTTGAAAATTAATGAAGAAAGGATGAATAAGATTGCTCAATTCTTTTTGTTTGCACGTATATGTGTGAATGATTTTATATTTTTATAAGTGCGTACAATTTTTTTTAATCACAAAGAATCTCTTGTGTAAACCCACTCTACTCGGGACTATGTCCAAGATCGATTCTTCGACCATCATGAGACCATGCCCCGCGATATACGGAAACCGGATGGAATCCGTAAACCCTGCCCCCCCCCCCCCCCCGTCAGGTTCGAACCTGGGATTAAAGCCCCGATTCGTCCCTTTACCCAGATGTCCCTCGAAAATGCCTCAAACGAGAATCAAACTTGTGTCTCCATTAGAGAGGACAAGCCAATATACCACTAAACCAAGTTTTCAGGACATAACTGCGTACAATATCCCAAGTATTATCGTTATAACTTACCAGTGATAAAAATTCAACACGTCTTCACTACGTCTTGTTATAGTAGGAGAAAGCTCCAACCATGCGTTTACTTTGGGTCAAGCTTAGCTAAATAATGCATTTACAACACTTTCAATCATATCCACATAATATTATATCTAGTAGGGCTTGGGACCGTGAGAAAGAACAATGACAAAACCTTCAAAGGGATAAACAAGAAAATAATTAAATTACGCTTAACAGTCTAATCGTGTTAAACACGTCAAAGACGACGCGATTAACAAAAATATTAAACATGATAACGACTTGTTGTACTAATTTATATCTCATGTCTTTAGCTTTTGTATATATTTTATGTATCAGGGTAGGGAAATGATAGAGTCTAAACTCCTAATTTAGTTATTTTTATCGGTATAAAATTACATAGTTACCTTTTATTAAACAAGTTTAATTGTGTGATAACAAGTTCAGAATTGTCATCCCTAATTAAAATCTTATACCACCCTTCCACAAGCTTGTAAATAAATAACTTGTAACCTTCTGTTATTGCTCCTCGGCTCGTACTAATTTCCTTTGGTGTTTTGTAGGAGAAAATTAAGATATCAGAATAGTGAACATTTTGCTATATTTGTATGGTAGAGACATTTTCATCAATCTTCTTTTATATTTGTCTATTATTAGAAAAATCGTACTAATTTCCATTGTTGTTTTGTAGGAGAAAATTAAATTATCAGTGAACATTTTAGTATATTTGTATGGTAGAGACATTTTCTTCAATCTTTTTTCTATATATGTGTATTATTAGAAAATTCGAACTAGTTTCCTCTGGTGTTTTGTAGGAGAAAATTATATTATCAGAACATTAAGCATTTAGTAGAGACATTTTCATCAATCTTTTTCTATATTTGTGTATTATTAGAAAATTCGTACTAATTTCCTTTGTGTTTTGTAGGAGAAAATTAAATTATCAGAATAGTGAACATTTTAGTATATTTGTATGGTAGAGACATTTTCATCCATCTTGTTTTATATTTATGTATTATTAGAAAATTCGTACTAATTTCCTTTGGTGTTTGTTGGATTATTAGAAAATTCATACTAATTTCCTTTGGTGTTTTGTTGGAGAAAATTAAATACCTGCATAGTGAACATTTTAGTATATTTGTATGGAAGAGACATTTTCATCAATCTTTTTTTATATTTGTGTATTATTAGAAAATATTCTTATAAGAAAAATAAATACTAATTCATATATTTAATATATATTAAAGACAAAGGTCCACTGACCTTTGTCTTTAAGTCCCTAACTTTTGCAAAACTACACATATAGCTCTTACACTTTTATCTTCTTTCAATTTCAAATAACCATCAAAAGTTACAATTCTAACCCTTATACTTTTAATTCTTTCATTTCACACTCTCAAACTAAGTAAGTTACACATTCATTTCCAACTTTGGTATTGCCAACTTTGATCCACCAACTTTTTTGTACTTAACAACTTGACGTCTCATTTTATTACGAATTGCTTTTACGACTTTAGATCATAGCGTCACACATTAATATACTTTTTTTTAGAGTGAATTGCAAATTTTGTCCTTTATCTTTATACCTGTTTGCAAGGATTGTCCTTTATCTTTAAAGTTGACGAGTTTTGTACTTTATGTTTTTAAATCTTACACGTTTTGTCCTTTAGGCCTAACCTGGTTAATTTTTTTAGTTAAATCTGATCATGTGCAAGGCAGATGAGGGCAATTTTGTCATTTTACCTTCTAGGGACTAAATACGTATAATCTGTTATATATATGGGTTGTTGTGTATAAAACAAAACTCACCAAATCATCATCATCACAGCCTCTTAAACTCATCAGATCAGCAGCATCATCTTCAACTTAAAAACCTGCTTCTCTCTCTACCTCTCTCTCTCTCTAACTCTTCAACTTAAAAAACTCATCAAATCATCTTCCATATCCCTCTAAATAATATACGGTACAACCCACAAGCACCATTCTCAGGAACCACCTATCACCACCACGGCACCACCACTCAAGAACCACCTATCACCCTCGCAGAAGCACCGCCATCACACCACCTAACATCTACCACCGCCACCACTCTCAAGAACCACCTATCACCACCACGGCACCACCACCATCACCGATCACAACTAAACCCTAACCTACCACCACTACCTCTCTCTCTCTCTCTACCTGCAACCTACCACCCCCACCTCTCTCTCTCCTCACTCTCTACCTGCAACCTGCCACCTCCACCTGCCGCCGACCACCTCAACCCCAAACATCTGAAAATACAACCCACCGCCATCTCTTTACCACCTGCAACCCACCCTCAGCACATATAAACCCTAGTCCCAAAACAGATCTAAAAAACGATGGGGGAGTTGGACCGATTTTACATATCAAAGCTTACCTGCCGCCGGAGTATGGAGGTCGGATCCGACAGTTGTGGTGTGGGGGAGGTGTGATGGCGGCGACGATGATGATGGCAGCGACGATGATGAAGGCGGCGGCGATGATGAAGGCAGCGGTGTAGAGGTGATTGTTGGTGGTTAATGGTGGCGACAGAGAGAGAGGGGGTAGAGAGAGAAGCAGGGGTTAAGAGAAGAGTTAGGTGCTGTTTGTTTTTTCTGTAGGAAAAGGTCTGCAGTCTGCGGACCACATCTGTAGGCATCTGCAGGAGAAGAGGTGGACCAAATGTCTGCAGTCTGCAAGGAGAAGAGGGTTTGTTTTTTTTTATATAAAACCTCTTCTAAAATCTGCACACACAAAACACACTTATCTCTCTCTACTCTCTCTGTACTCTCTCTCACAAATCTGCACCACCGCCATCATCACCACCGCCACCACTTCACCACCGCCACCATTTCACCATCGCCATCATCACCACCACCGTCACCACCTCCGCCTTCACACCGTCACCACACAAAACACACAGATTTCAAGATTTGCGGAGGAGCTGATCGACATGTCGACGGCTCCGGCCACCGTTCTTCGAGATTTGCGGAGGAGCTGAACGACATGATCGTCACCACACAAAACACACAGATTTCGAGGTTTGTTCGATTTAGGGTTTTGGTTCGATTTGGGTTCGATTTGGGGGTTTTGATGATGATGATTTGGGGGTTTTGATGATGATGATTTGGGGTTCGATTTGATGATTTGGGGGTTCGATTTGGGGTCGGAGGTGGTGACGGTGGTGGAGGTGGCGGCGGAGCAGGGGGTGGCGGAGTGGAGGTGGTGGCGGAGCAGTGAGGTGGTGGCGGAGATGTGGTGGCGGAGTGGAGGTGGTGGCGGAGCAGGGAGGTGGTGGCGGAGATGTGGTGGTGGAACAGGGAGGTGGTGGCGGAGATGTGGGGCAGATGAATGTTTTGAAGAGGGTGAAGAGGTCTGCAGATGTTAGAAGACTTGTGGACAGGTCTGCTTGGGGAAGAGGCCTCGCAGACGTTTTTGGTCTGCAGATCTTCAAGAAAACAAACACCCTGCAGGAACCTTATGTCTGCGCGCCTCTGCGCGACGCAGACATAAGTGCTCAGAAGAGCTTCTGGGCAAAAAACAAACAGCACCTTAGAGAGAAAAAGAGGTAGAGAGAGAAGCAGGTTTTTAAGTTGAAGATGATGCTGATGATCTGATGAGTTTAAGAGGCTGTGATGATGATGATTTGATGAGTTTTGTTTTATACACAACAACCCATATATATAACAGATTATACATATTTAGTCCCTAGAAGGTAAAATGACAAAATTGCCCTCATGTGCCTTGCACATGATCAGATTTAACTGAAAAAATTACCCAGGTTAGGCCTAAAGGACAAAACGTGTAGGATTTAGAAACATAAAGTACAAAACTCGTCAACTTTAAAGATAAAGGACAATCCTTGCAAACAGGTATAAAGATAAAGGACAAAATTTGCAATTCACTCTTTTTTTTATCTATGTATAACTATGTTAATGTCTAAATTACTTTTACGACTTTACACGGTTATCTAAAATATTGTTACAACTTTACACCACAATGAGCGATTCATACTCTTTTTTATCCATATCTAATGACGTTAATGTTAAGAACGTACTGTATATAACAAAGTCAAACACGTGTAATGTCGCGTGCGGGCATCACACGCTAATGTCATCACCGTACACTGTAACCGCAATGCTTATATAGGCTACACAGAGTTAGATCGGATATGTTAAAACATGTGTTTTTATATGGTTAACGAATCATATAACGTGCCGCCTGCTATAAACAACTAATGTGTCGCCACCGTAATTTGCGACGTATGGCAGTTTTAACGTACCTGTCATTTTAAATTCACGTTTCAACGTAAACGACTCACGTTTTGACATAGATTTTTCTCTCAAACGAGTCTGGTAAAAAATAATACGTTTTTATACTTATTTTGTGTACGTTCGTAAACTGTGTTCCAAAGCGAGTCGGGTCAAATATAATGTGTGTTCATTTGACCAAGACGTAATTTTTATTTTGGATAAAGAGTCAAGTCAAATATACACTATAAATGCAAGTTATTATAACTTTCGACGCCGCCGCAACGCGCGGCAGGTCAAGATCCTAGTATGTATTAATTTGAAACATATGGGATGAATAGTGCTACAGTAATTTTTCTTTTTTTCTTTTTTTGGATCTTTAACTTTGTCTTTTTGTTTTATTTTTTACTTTTAACCTTTAACTTTCAATATTAACTCTTATGACCCCTTAACTTTCTAAATACTTTTTAACAGAGTTTTACGTCTTTATTTTTATTTACGTATCGGTATAAACTTAAGTTGATTTACGTTTCGACTAAATTTTTTTTTGTGTTTTCTCAACTTTCAGTATTCACACTGACAACCTTTAACTTTCTAAATACTTTTGTAGTCGGTGATTTTTTTTTCTCTTTTTGCTTTTTTTCTTTTTTTTTTTACTTTTAACCTCTAATATACAGCATTGACTCTTACAACATCTTAACTTTCTAAATACTTTTTAATCGACTTTTACGTCTTTATTTTTATTTACGTGTCGATATAAACTTAAGTTGACTTACATTTCGACATAATTTTTTTCTTTTTTGTATTTTGTCAAACTTTTAGCATTGACACTGACAACCCTTTAACTTTCTAAGTATTTTTGTAATCGAGTTTCCGGTCGATGTAAAACACGTGTCGACAGAATTTTATACTTACCACGACTTTATTTTGTAAGTTTTCTCTTTCGACTACTATATCGACTACTATATCGGATAAAAAATTGGGTCGCCCCGTCGCGAAGCGCGACTGTAACCCACTAGTTAACAGATAAATACACTAAAAGAATAAGTCAGAAAACTAAGGCCATGTGTAGTCATAAGGCCCCATAATGCCCACAAAGGGGCGTTATGCGACACGTGGCGCGCCACGTCAGCGTGGGGCGTTATGGGGCCTTATGCATTTTAAGCCCGTAGTTATAAAGCCCCCGTCTAATCATTACTCAATTATTAATTTCCAATTTTTATAATTATTTTCTAACTTTATAAAATTAAAATTCATTTCATTAAATTAAAAAACATTACACTAAAATAAAATAAAAAACCATTACACATAAAAAAAAATACAGTAACCTAAAAAAAAAAAAAAAACGGTTCCAAAAAAAAAAAAAGTTGGACTAAAAAAATAAAAAAAACAACACTTCAAAGATTAATCTTCTTCGTCTTCGTTCTCTCCTTCTTCCTCTTCGTTTTCTCCAGCATCCAAACCTACGTCTTCAAAGTTCCCGTCTTCGAATTCCTCAACCTCTTCTTCCTCGGAATCTTCTTCGTGTTCATTGTTGTATCGAATTGGGCGAATCGCCCAAGCATGCTCAACCAAATCTGCCTTCAACGTGTTATGTATGTCCCTAGATCGCAATAGTTGAGCATTTGCGAGTCTCTCTTCCATTGTTGCTTGGGTTCCTTCGACTAAATCTTCCGGAATGTAGTTTTGGCATATCGTTTTTCCATCATCCTCAATGATCATATTATGCAAAATGATGCAAGCATACATGGTCATTCGTATTTTATCCTTATGCCACATGCGACAAGGATTTCTGATAAAATGCCATCGTTGCTGTAGAATCCCAAAACACCTCTCGATATCCTTTCTTGAAGACTCTTGTAATTTTTTAAAATAATTTCTTTTCTCATCGAACGTTTCAGAAAACGTTTTAACAATAATCGAATACTCCGGGTATATACCATCGCCCAAATAGTAGCCATGCTCGTAGTCGTTCCCGTTCGCATGAAAACCGGCCTTTGGTATAGTTCCCGAAATGTAGCTCTCTACTAATGGTGAAGCCTCTAACGTATTAATATCGTTAAAACACCCGGCTACACCAAAGAAGGCCGACCAAACCCAAAGGTCGTATGACGCAACAGCTTGTAATACCAAAGTTGGCCCTTTTTGATCACCCCGTGTATGTTGACCTCGCCATGCGGTTGGACAATTATACCAACGCCATTGACGACAATCCAAGCTACCAATCATGCCGGGTATTCCATGCTTTTCTAGATGCACCTCATATATTTGTTGAAGGTCGTTCCAAGTGGGATTTCTCAAATAACGTTTTCCATATAACTGGCATATACCTAAAATATAATTTAATATATAAAAGTTTTACTAGTAAGGTACTAAAAATCAATATATAAAAGTAAGTAAATAAATAAATAAAAGTCAATAAAAAATACCATAGCAAAAATGTTCCACGCAATCTCGGGTTGTTTTCTCCGCCATCTTCAAGTACTCGTCGTTGATGTCGTACGTGTTTCCGTATGCTAATATACGTAACGCGGATGTGACCTTTTGAATTGAGGTGAAGCCTAAATATCCTCGCGCGTCCATTCTTTGCTTAAAGAAATCATACTTATTTTCCAAATCATTAGAAATGCGCAAAAATAACCTTTGGCTCATACGAAAACGCCGTCTAAAAACATTGGGTCCGTGAACCGGTGTCGCATCAAAATAGTCTCTCATCAAACGCGTGTTCGCGGCTTCACGATCTCGCAAGATATAGGTGCGCCGCAAGATGGGTCGTGGAGGGGGAGTAGGCCGAACGTGCTCAAGTGCTTGTATCATAAAAGTACACACACTCGTAACCGCTTCTTCCTCCTCCGCATCTTCTTCCGGTGAAAAAAATCTTCGGTAAATATCGGTGAACGAGTCTTCCGACGGGGAACCCATTTTTTTTTAATTGGATGGGAGTAGCTTCAAAACTTTTAAAAAAATATATAGAGAAGAGGAGGGTATTTGAGTATGATTTGTAAAAAAAAATAGAAGAGTGTGAGTTATTTATAGTGTGAGAATTAAAAAATTGAATTTTTTTTTTAATGGATATGACCGTTTTGTAACGGTCAAATTATTAAATAACCATTTCATCAAAGCGCTATACATATCGCGCCAACATCCTTTTTCCGCTCGATGGCGCCCTCCGTGGCGGTGTTCCGGCGCTATGCCGGCGCTATGAGGGCATACCGCCCCTCACATGCCGCCCACTACACATACCCTAAGTATGAGGGAAAAATCTATACACAAATAAAAAGATATACCATTTATACTTTTAAGCTAGTCTAACTATGCGAATATCTTTTAGTTATCCGAATATCTTTTATTCTAATAGGTTTCCATACGCCAATAAATTATAGCTTAACCCGCGTTGGAGAGGAAATGAGAATTCGGAGTCGTAGACCACAATTATTTAGTTCCAATTGGATTACAATCAGGTTTTACTACAATGGGTCTACGGGCGGTAGGATTACCAGGAACTAGAGATGGTGGGATTGGCAACCAAGCGCTCTCTGTGATCTCAAGCGTATGAGGTCGCCTTTTGCTATTGAGTAACCTAACCTGGCTTTTATTCATTGGGCGTTAAAAAATAGCTTTTCATATCAAGCATGTTTGTTTGGTTCTTGGCTAATTAATGGCTCGTATTAAGTTAAGTAGAGTGTTGATGAAAAGTTAACTACAAAAAAATATAGGCAAATTGGATTTAAATAATCCCAACTCACTGTTATTGGCCAATAATAATCCCAACTCATTTAATCACCAATAATAATCCGAACTATTCACTTTTGTTTGTAAAATACTCCCAGTTAAAAAAACACTAACTAGGTTAAAAAATTACTGACGTGGCAGGTGATGTGGCATGCCACATCAGCAAATTTGCTGACGTGGCAGTTGATGTGGCATTTTTGATGATGTGGCAGCTAATGTGGCTGTCTACGTGGCATTTTTTATGACGTGGCAACTGATGTGTCAGGTGACGTGGCATGCCACATCAGCAATTTTTTAACCTAGTTAGTGTTTTTTTAACTAGGAGTATTTTACAAACAAAAGTGAATAGTTCGGATTATTATTGGTGATTAAATGAGTTGAGATTATTATTGGCCAATTGGGATTATTTAAATCCAATTTGCCAAAAATATATATATATATATATATATATATATATATATATATATATAGGGAGATATCATGAAAAAACTTCTTTTTGTGATAAAAACTCAAGAAAACTCCATCTAACTATTACTAAACCATAAACTCTAAACCCTAATTCCTAAACACTAAAATAATAACTTTACATATATGCTTTTACAATAACATTAAACACACATATTAAATGGAGTATTTATGTTTGTTTAAAACTTATTCATTATATTCTTACAAAAAAAATCTTCTCATTTGAACACTTCACTATATATATATATATATACACACACACTTCGTGAAAATAACGTTAAAAGCCGCGGATGGTTAATCATGCATCATGTGGTGACGTTGATAGCTGAAAAACACGATCTGTCTGTCCCGATTGTTTGAGTGTTATGTGTCTTAAGTCTTAGGCTTGATACAAAACTACAATCGAGCCGGGGGTCTCACAGGAAGCAGCACATCTATTCCTACAGGGTAGAGGTAAGAATGTATACATATACTCACCTTAGACCCTACCTTAGATTTCCTATTGATGGGATTTACTGATTATGACCATGATGGTGATGATATATATGTATATATATATAGGGAGGAGCTCATGCGAGAACCACCCTTATTGTGAGAACCGCGAGAACCAATGTGAACACAACCTAAAATAGCTAAAAAAACCTAACCCCCACCCCCCCCCCCCCCTAAAAAACCTAACCCCCCCCCCCCCCCAAGCTAAATGCTAAAAACTAAAACCTCCAAAAAAACCTAACCCCCCACCCCCCCAAAGCTAAAATGCTAAAAACTAAACCCCCAAAAAACCTAAAAAAATAAAAAAAAAATCTAAAATTTTATTTTTTTAATATTTTTTATGTTAAAATCGCTACTTTTAGAAGCCAAAAAAAATTTTAATTTTTGGCTTCGAAAAGTAGCGATTTTTTTATAAAAAATATTAAAAAAAAATTGTGTGATTTTTAGCTATTTTTAGGCATTTTTGTTGTGTTCACTGTGTTCACATTGGTTCTCGCAATAAGAGGTGGTTCTCGCATGATCTTCTCCCTATATATATATATATAGGGTGAGGTTCTAGAGTGAACACTAGTGTATTTGTGAACTGAGTGAACAAATCCTGGCCATTGATTTATACCTGTGTATTTATAATCAAGTGCTACGATTAGTTCACACAGTTCACTATTAAAGGGGTTGTTCACAAATGAACCTAACCCTATATATGTATATATATAGGATTTAGATCAAGAGAAAACTCCTACGATTTGTGAGAACTTAGAGAATGCGGTCATCCCGTGCGAGTTTTGCCCTTATTTTTTGCACACTTATAGATTAAAAGGTTACAAAGTTGGCTATAAAAAAATTAAAGTGGTGCTTTCGGCCCCTTAAAGCTTATGACATCAGCTTTTTTATAGCTTTATGACTGCTGTAAATAAATAAAAAAAACTAGGGTTTTTTTTTTTGGCAAATTGATTTTTTAAGGATTTATGGTAATATTTAAAAAAAAAAAATCTTTCCTAAGGCCGAGTTCTCTAATTTTTCACAACTCATAGGAGTTTTTATTCTACCCTAACCATATATATACAGGGTGAGGTTCCTATAAAAAGGACCTTTTTTACAAGAAGTGTGAGAAGACATAGATATTTACATGTAGGCATCATGTTTGGGACTTTTGCATGATTTTTTGGGTTGTTTTGGCAAGAAAAACACTAAACATATCAATTTAAAACACAATGTAATGCATTATTGACATGAAATTTAATACACAACTAAATCACACTGCATAACACTTAAAACACACTACTTAACGTTCTTGGCATGATGTTTTAAATTTAAAGCCTATAATCCATTGCATTGTGTCTTAAATTGTTTTGTTTGGTGGGTTTTTTTTTTTTTTTTTGCCAAAACAACCCAAAATATTATACCTAAGTCCAAAACATGATGCATTCATGTCAATTCATATGTTTTCTCACACTTCTCACAAAAAAAATATTATATATAGGATCAGCTTTGGATGAGAACTTCACCAAGTTGTAAGAACTGTGAGAGCTACGATGGAAATCCTACTTCCTGTGCGAGTTTTTCAACCAAATTTTGCGCAAACCTAGATGAACATCTAGCTAAAACATCGACCTTTATTAAAACTTTTTGGAAAATAGATGAGGTTAGTTCTATACTAATGTAAATTTTCGTATATGATATTTTTATTTGAGAACGTGACATAATTTTAAACACCACTTCTCGCATTTAGAAATAAACCTTTTTAAGGAGTTCTCATAACTCGGAGGAATTCTCATTTTAACCATTCCCTGTATATAGGTAGATATGGACCGATTTTTACTTTATTTTGTAAAGATAGATAGGGAATTCTCATTTTAACCATTCTCGTAACTCGGGGGAATTCTCATTTTAAATGTTCCACTAGTTCAATGTGGATCGACACCCTACTTACCCTTACTAGTAAAGGTAGATAGGGGCCGACTTTTTACTTTATTTTGTATCGACCTTTCGACATCTATTAAAATGGCGTTGTTGCTGGAGAATCGATACCCTTAGTGTTCAGTTTAGTTGCTTTCTTAAAATTCATAAACTCCAAGAATACTTTCACTTTTAGTTTTCTTTATTTCTTTGTTCGTCTTTACTTTGGGTATTCGAGTTTTTCTGTGTAGGTCCCTTCATTTCCGACAAATTGATCTCACTGTGAATGTCACCGCCCCGACCCCACCATGGACGGGAGATGTGAGCAGTACAGGTGTTACCGGTGTTTATTAAATTCGCAATGAAAAAATTCATCAGAATCGTAGTTAGGAAAAATTCAGAGTTTATAAAACACCAAAGTTTAATATTAAACAACTAGGATAAAACCCATATTATATAATCAAAGGTTTTTATAGGGATAAACCCTATTTGACAAAACATAATTTCTTTTCTTTATTCGGATAATTATAGCCACTTTCTTTAAGCCTTCAGTGCTTCGTAACCTGTTTCTTTACTTTCACAGTAAGTTTTACCTGAAACGCGTTTAAAAACATTTTAGAGTGAATTTCAAGTTTTGTCCTTTATCTATATATCAAGTTTCAAGCGGTGTCCTTTGTCTATTAAATTGACGAGTTTTGTACTTTATGTTTCAAAATCTTGCACGTATGTCCTTTAACCCTAACTCAGTTAATATTTTCTGTTAAATATGGTCATATGCTTTGCATGTGAGGGCATTTATGTCATTTCATTTTAAAAGAACTAATTATATAAATAAGATTAATACCCACCATTTTATTAAATAAATTACTTTAACAAAAAAAACCTCTGTACTCTCTCATCCTCCCTCTTTCTCACCTCCCTCTCTCTCTCTCTCACTCCCACTCTTCACCACCATCCACCCCCAGCTGCTACCACCCTTCACCATTGTCAACCCCCAACAACCTACACACAACAATCGAATCCATGTTCACCATCTTCATCGCGTCGGATCTGAAGAAGAGTCTTCATCAACAGTCGTCGGATCTGAATGGTCTTCATCAACGATTGTCAGATCTGAAGAACGATCGGTTTCCGGTTACCGGACTTCAACTTCGTCGTAATCGACATACCGTGGTGGTGAGGCCATGTTCGAATGATTCGCGGCAAGGGTGGATGTGTGGTGGTGATGGTTGCGACAATGTTGACGGTGGTTGTTGTTGTTTCGGTGCACTATCATGGTGGTGGATGAATTAAGTGTGATTTTATTTGGTGGGTTAGTTTGAACTACTTTTACTTTGCAAGCTAAATCCTTTTTCTTATTTAGGGGTATTGCAGGTTCAGTTTGGTGGATTATCATGGTGGCGATGGAGGTTTGGTGGTGATATTGATAACGATGGTTGGTGGTGGCGGCGATTTGGTAACAGTGGTGGTGGTGGAGGTGGTGGTGGTTGGAGGTGGAGAGAGGTAGAGAGAGGGGTTGGTGGTGGGTAAAAAGACTAAACTACCCCTGTGTGATTTTATTTAATAGAAAATATTAACTGGGTTAGGGCCAAAGGACAAACATTGCACTAATCTGAAACATAAAGTACAAAACTCGTCAATATAATAGACAAGGGACACCGCTTGAAACTTGGTATAGAGATAAAGGACAAAACTTGATATTCACTCAACATTTTATTAGCTAAAAATACTGGTGAATTCATTCATTTGTATAAAAAGAAACATTGTTATAATTTACAGCATTAAGAGTTTCAGAATACAAAGACTTAATCACTGTAAGTATAACTGAAAAATATTTAGGGTTTTGCAAATCATTTGATAAAAAGAAAGAATGACTCACATTGTAGATCTAGGGTTTGTTACTATAGCCTTCTTGTGTTAAGCCTAGGTTCCTAATAAAAACACAATGCAACACCTATTAGTGCATTAACCCAATTCAAACTTTAACGATAATCACGATATCAAAACCCCAACTTAGTTAACAAAGTATAGCCTTATTCAGGCATCACTTTGACATCCGTTGACGGGTTTCGGATCGATCGGACAGGATATCATACCAATGATCAGGGTTAAAACACAAAATATGTAGCAGAGTTTAGGGTTTCAGGGTATCAGGTATACTAGCAACAGAGCAGAACAAAAGAGAGCGAAAGAGAAATGAAATTTGAGCAGTTCTGAATGCTTAATTCACGTCCCTTTTATAGCTGAAGAACGAGCACGTCGCGTCGTGTGACCAGGTTTCCTTGACATCGTCGTAGCGTGACTAGGTTAATTAGGGCTTAGGTGTAAAGAGTCACTACTGTAGGTTTGCCACGTAGCTGCCACGTGTCCCTGTCGTACAATAGGGTGCCGTGTCATGCGATCATATACCAAAATATCGTCGCGTAGCGCGACGGGGTCAGTATCTGGGTTCCATTGATTTTCGTGTTGATTCTGGTGGTACATGTTTGGGTTTCGGTTATGATCCGTTATGGTCTAATAGAGGGTTGTTACATCCTCCTTACCTTGTTTTAAATCTCATCCCGATTTACGAGAATAAGTAAGGATACATTCATTTCATTTCTGATTCTAGTTCCTAAATATATTCTGGTCCTCTTTTCGAATCCCATTAAACTTTAACCAGAACTAATCTCTTGTACTTGAGATTCTTAATCTTTTTATCTTCAATTTGTAGAGGCGTCTCAACAAACTTTAGTTTCTCATTTACCTCTATGTCTTGAATAGGTATTATCAATGATTCGTTAGCTAAACACTTCTTTAGGTTACATACATGAAATACATCATGTACACCAACCATTTCTTTGGGTAACTGTAGCCGATAATATAACAACCCTTCTAAAATTTTTGACACCCTAAAAAATAATTAAAATGTCCCTATACGTCCTAAAATACACCCCAAATACGAAAAACGGACCCCGAATACCTTTAATATTATAAAAATAAAATAAAAACGAAATTAAAAGGGTCGTCGCGGGGCGCGACATCCTTGGCTACTTCAGTCGCGGGGCGCGACGGCCTGGCCACCAGGCTTAACCCAGTGCCGCCACGTGTCCTCCTGCGTGTTGAACCTATCTCGTGACCGGGCCAAGCTACGCCGCAGACCCCCTAGGTCGCAGGGCGCGACGGCCCCCTCCTGTCTCCGTCACGGGGAGCGAGGGACTACCGAAGCAGCACTATAAATTTGGAGTTCAGGCCTTCAGTTTACATCGTTCAATTCTCAACTTTCTCTCTCAATTTCTACGTAGTAGGCACTATACCCGGGCATAATACCCCCACTAAATAACAAAGTTCTGCTTCGTTGTAAGTATCATAACCCCGGTTGCGTATTAGATACGCTGCTCGATTGATCCAGGGTTCCATAACGGCTGTTGTGGTTCTGCCCGACGTAGTCGTTGGAATGCTATCTCGGGGAGGGTATTACTAATGTAAATATTGGGTTATTATACTAACGCGTGTGCATTTGTGTAAATTATAGATAATCACCAGGAAATCCTAAAAGAAAATCTAAGACAGCAATGTGAGTAATCTCCTGTTTGTAAACTATTTTTACAAAACCTCACCTAAATCAAATTACATTAAACAGTGATTGAGTATTTGTATTCTACAATTATCATCGGTATGTTGGGGTTTTGTATACAAAATTTGTTACTACATTGCGAGGAGTAACATGACCACAAGTTGGGTTGACAGTACCGTGGGTGGTAATTAAAGTAGATGGAAACAAATGTAATTGCGCGACCGCCCTCAATACTGTACAATGGTTTTTACTTAACTTGATTAAATAGGGATTCACTCACCAGTATTTCCCACTGACAAAATGTTTTTAAACGCGTTTTAGGTAACAAAATGTGAAAGCCAAATAGAAGCCAGCTGGACAACACTGAAGGCTTGGAAAAGTGGCTATAAAGTTACCTTAAATAAAGAGATGTTTTATTTAAATAAAATAGGGGTTACCCCTATGAAAATGTGTGTATTTGAAACTTGGGATTTTCCCATGTGTTTAATATATTAAAAGCGTGGTATTTTACTCTGATAAAATATTTCCTAACTACGATCCTGATGAAAATTTCGCTGCCAAAATGATAAACACGGATACCACCAAAACTGGACGCGGCCGCCCGTTTCCCGGATAGTATAGGGGACGGGGGTTACGACAGAAGGTGGTATCAGAGCTAAGCCACTGATTCAGCCACAGAAGTGTTCTGCTGACACCAAAATATTATATGTTAGGAAATAAATTACGGAAATACGTGCATAATTGTATTTTATCATTGTGTGTTATTTGACTATTTGTTAGTTTACAGTATGAGCGACCAAGGACCTTTCGACGCCTACCGTCAGTTGTCCAGCTCACCTAGGAGCGAAGGCACCTCTTCACAGCCTGCCCTCTCAGGGTATTCAGCTGATAATGAAGACAGGATATTCGTGTTTAAGGCTCGGTCTGAAGAGTCATTCCCTCCTAAAAGAGATGATGGTTCAGTAGAGGAGCGCATGAACGTAGGAAAAGAATGAAAAAGTTACAACAGCAGTGAGCCCTAGCAGCCGCTAAAAGAGAGACAGATGCCCACACCCAGGATATGCTTAATAGGAGTTTAGCAAACTTTCATATCCTAGCAACCACAGCTGCCGACCCTAACCTGGAACAACTGATAGCACCCCAACCATTACCATTGTTTCCCTCATAGCCAATGGAAATAGAAAACAACCCAGAAAATCAAATCCCAACGCCTGATTTCAACCCAGATGAGATACCTAGAGTGCCAACACCCAATCCCTTAGGCCTAGGCTGCGACCCGTGGCTAGACGAACATAGGGATTACCAGCAACGCTACCCAATACCAGAAGATGAACTCATGCCAAATCTAGCAGCCTACCCAGGTTTGGACCCTCTAGATCCCTTCTATGATAGTGACCAATACATTAGGGAATTCTAGAGAATCCATACCCATACCAGGAACCCATGCCCCAATTCCCAAACCCAGTACCAGAGCCTGCACCCCCAATGAGTGCAGAAAATGTGCAAGAACTCTGAACTTTTGGAGAAGAGATTCAAGAAAGTAGCAAGAGAATGAGCCAGGTAGGAGAACGACTCGTCTGGAAGTATGACGAGCGTAATATGGAGTTCTGGATGAACCCATATCAGTGAAGGTGATGGTGGAAATAATAATAATAATAATAATAATAATAATAAGAATAAAATAATATAATAATAAATAATATGTGTGTATGTTTGAAAAAAAAATCTAAATCATAGCTACGGATGCCTACTAGTAGTGTAATTTCAATTTCAGTTATATTGTAATTTTAAATTCTAGTTCCGGTTTGTATTAGATGCATAATATATAAGAAAACGTAAGTCGCAATGTTCGACGTTTTTTATCAATACGCGTATTGTGTGTTTGGTTGTATTATCTTGTGATATTAATACGTGGTAAATGTTTAAAATTCGGATGGACAACGAAGTGAATCAGGAAAACCAGAATGACAATAATACAAATAATGATAACCCGAACAACAATAACAATGGAAACCAAGTGGATAATAGTGCCATCCAACACATAGTGGCACAAGTGATTATAGATGCGATGCCATATATTATTAAAACAGTTAATGAAGCGGAAAATAAAAGTAATCATAGCAGTAAGCGACCAACTGAACCTGAACACAGCGTAGACAATGGACCTATACTTCAAGTGCCCATTCCCAAAAGAAGAAGAACCATATCTTATGGTTGTTCTTATAAAGAATTTTGGTCTTGTAAACCAATGGAATTCTCGGGCAATAAAGGGGCCGTTGCATCCTTATGCTGGATAGAAAAGACTGAGGCAGTCTTAAAATTAAGCAAGTGCGCAGAAGAGGATAAAATAATGTTTGCTTCCAATTTGTTTAAGAATTCAGCCTTAGAATGGTGGAACACTATCCTCCAGTCTAGGGGAAGTGACAGGGTTTACAATATGGAATGGGAAGAATTTAAAAACATGGTAGAAAGGAAATTCTGCCCTCCCAATGAAAAAGAACAGATATCAAATAAATTCTTAAATCTTAGGATGACTGGAGTGGATAGCAAAGGGTACACTACATTATTCTTTGAATATGCTAGAATAGTACCAACCCTTGCATCACCTGAACCAGTATTAATCTCCCGTTACATCTGGGGATTAATTAGTGAGATAAGGCATGTAGTCAAGGCAGCTAGACCTTAAACTATAGAAGAAGCTATAGAACTAGCAAACACCTTGACAGATGAGTTAGTACGTACACGAGAAGAAGACCAGAGGAGAAACCTAGCTCAAAGGCTTACCCAGGAATTTCGCTACAGTAATTCCAACCGTGGGAAAATGTAGGTTCTACCTCTGCACCCTACTGCAAGGCGTGCAAGAAAAAGCATTCAGGAAAATGCTCCACTTACTGCAATTTCTGTAAGATACCAGGACACAAGGAAGAAGATTGTAGGAGGAAACCTAAAAATGGGATGTGCTTCAACTGTGGAGAAAAAGGACACATCAAGCCAAACTGTCCGAAACTAGTCCCAGCCATGGGAAACAAGAACACTAAAAATGCTAGAGCATTTGTTCTGACTGCAGATGAAGCCAAGATGGTTCCGGACGTGATAGCCGGTACGTTTTTAGTTAATAATGTTTTTTCTAAAGTATTATTTGACTCTGGTGCGAACGAAAGTTTTATTAATACTTCATTTTGCAAACTTCTCAATCAACAATTAACTAAACTCCAACAAGAATGTCTAGTAGAGACAACAAATGGGGAAACCGTTAGGATTTCTGAAATCTTGCAGGGAGCAAGAGTAGAATTTTTAAATCAAAAATTTATTGCAAACCTTTACCCAATGAATCTGGCAGGATTTGATGTTGTATTAGGAATGGATTGGTTAATAGCCAATAAAGCCAGTATTTTATGTGATCAAAATTCAATCCAAGTAAATTTACCAAAGGGTGAAAAGATCACAATTAAAGAAGATAAGCCATCTAGATCCATAAAATTCATCTCTATGATGAAAACAGCAAGTTATGTAAGAAAAGGATCATTAGTGTATTTGATTTCTATAATCACTAACACTAAAGGAAAAGAACTAAAAGATATTCCAGTAGTATCTCCGTTTCCAGATGTATTTCCAGAAGAATTACCAGGATTACCTCCGGACAGGGAAGTTGAATTCAGAATCCACCTGCTACCAGGAACAGCGCCAATCGCCAAAGCACCTTACCGTTTGGCACCCGCAGAAATGCAGGAACTGAATAAACAGTTAGACGAATTGTTGGAGAAAGGATTCATACAGCCAAGTTCATAGCCGTGGGGAGCGCCAATTTTATTCGTTAAAAAGAAAGACGGATTGATACATATGTGCATTGACTACCGTGAATTGAACAAAGTCACAATTAAGAACCGGTATCCATTACCGAGGATCGATGATCTGTTCGATCAATTGCAAGGAGCTCGATTTTTCTCTAAAATCGATTTACGCTCAGGATATCATCAATTAAAGGTACAGGAAGAAGACATTCCTAAGACCGCGTTTAGAACAAGGTACGGCCATTATGAATTTACTATCATGCCATTTGGTTTAACCAATGCCTCAGCTGCATTTATGGACATGATGAACCGAATATGTAAGCCATATTTGGATAAATTCATAATTGTCTTTATAGATGATATTCTCATTTACTCTAAGAGTAAAGAGGAACATGCAGTGCATCTGCACGCACTTCTACGTTTATTAAGGAAAGAAAAGCTTTATGCTAAGTTTTCAAAGTGCGAATTTTGGTTAGAACAAGTACAGTTTCTTGGACATTTAGTAAATCATGAAGGAATTCATGTAGATCCCACCAAGATCGAGGCAATTACCAAATGGAAAACCCCTGAGTCACCAACTGAGGTTAGAAGTTTCTTAGGATTGGCCGGTTATTATAGAAGATTTATTCGAGACTTTTCCAGGATAGCCATTCCCTTAACTAAGTTAACCTGTAAATCCATTAAGTTTGTATGGGGACCAAAACAAGAAGAAGCCTTTAGAATTCTTAAGCAAAATTGACCAACGCACCCATACTAGCGTTACCAGAAGGAACTGAAGACTTTGTAGTCTATTGTGACGCTTCTAAGTTAGGTTATGGATGTGTGTTGATGCAACGACAAAAGGTTATAGCTTATGCAGCAAGACAACTTAAGAATCATGAAGAAAATTATTCAACTCATGATTTAGAATTAGGAGCAATAATTTTTGCTTGAAAATTTGGAGACATTACCTTTATGGCAGTAAGTTTACCATTTTTACAGATCATAAGAGTTTAAGGTATGTCTTCGGGCAAAAAGAGTTGAATATGAGGCAAAAACGCTGGATGGAGATACTTAGTGATTATGATTGTAATATCCAGTATCATGCAGGAATGGCCAATATAGTGCCTGATGCTTTAAGTCGAAAGTATCATGAAAAGCCAAAAAGAGTATGTTATCTTAAATTAAATTAAATCTATAGGTAGATTTAAATGAACAGATTAGAAAAGCACAAGAATCAGTAATCAAGGAGGATACTGAAAAGTTAAAAGGAATAATTAAAGAATTAGAACAAGGAACAGATGGAATTTGGAGATTCCATAAGAAAAGAATGTGGATACCTAAATTAGGAAACCTACGCCACCGTATATTAGAAGAAGCCCATAAGTCTAAGTATACAATGCATCCTGGAAGTGATAAAATGTATCAGGATTTAAGAAAGAATTTCAGGTGGATAGTAATGAAGAAGGATATAGCTGCTTATGTTTCTAAGTGTCTAACTTGTTCACAAGTTAAAGCTGAACACCAGAAACCCTCAGGTTTGTTGCAACAGTTAGAAATGCCAGTTTGGAAATGGGAATTGATAACAATGGATTTTGTTACCAAATTACCCAAAACAAGAAAAGGTAATGATACAATCTGGGTGACTGTAGACAGGCTAACTAAGTCAGCTCATTTCCTACCAATGAAGGAAACTTTCAGTATGGAACAGTTAGCTAAATTGTATGTAAATGAAATAGTTTCATTACATGGAATTCCTTTATCAATTGTTTCTTATAGAGATAGCTGTTTTACCTCTCATTTTTGGACAAGTTTCCAAAAAGCAATGGGAACCAAATTGAATCTAAGCATAGCTTATCATCCTAAAACGGACGGACAAAGCGAAAGGACAATTAAGACAATGGAGGATATGCTTAGAGCTTGTGTAATTAATTTCGAAGGTAATTGGGATGACCACTTACCATTAATAGAATTTTCTTACAATAACAGTTATCACACAAGTATCAATGCTGCACCATTCGAAGCACTTTATGGACGAAAGGGCCAAACTCTGGTTTGTTGGGCAGAGATTGGAGAAAAGCAATTATCCGGAACTGAAATAGTGCAAGAAACAACCGACAAGATCATCCAAGTCAAAGAACGCCTGAAAGCAGCGCGTGATCGACAAAAGAGTTATGTTGATAACAGACGAAAGCCACTGGAATTTCAAGTAGGTGACAAGGTATTATTAAAAGTCTCTCCTTGGAAAGGAATAGTCAGATTCATCAAAAGGGGAAAGCTAAGCCCCAGGTATTTTGGACCTTTTGAGATTATTAGAAAAATAGGACCCGTAGCCTATCAGCTACAACTGCCAGAGGAAATGGTAGGAATACATGATGTATTTCATGTATCTAATCTCAAAAAATGCTTAGCTGATGAATCACTGGTAATACATTTTAAGGATATAGAGGTAAATAAACAACTTAAATTTGTAGAAAGACCTCTACAGATTGAAGACAGAAAGATCAAGAATCTCAAACACAAGAGATTAGTTCTGGTCAAAATGAAATAGGACTCCAAAAGATGACTAGAATACACATGGGAGCTTGAATCAGAAATGCAAAGGAAATATCCGCACCTATTCCAGTAGATCTCGAGGACGAGCTCTAAAACAAGGTAGGGAGGATATAACAAACCTTCTAAAATTTTCGACACCCTAAAAAATAATTAAAATATCCCTATACGTCCTAAAATGCACCCCGAATACGAAAAACGGACCCCGAATACCTTTAATATTATAAAAATAAAATAAAAACGAAATTAAAAGGGTCGTCGCGGGGCGCGGCGCCCTTGGCTACTTCAGTCGCGGGGTGCGACGGCCTGGCCACCAGGCTTAACCCGGTGCCGCCACATGTCCTCCTGCGTGTTGAACCTATCTCATGACCGGGCCAAGCTACGCCGTAGACCCCCTAGGTCACGGGGCGCGACGGCCCCCTCCTGTCTCTGTCGCGAGGCGCGAGGGACTGCCGAAGCAGCACTTTAAATTTGGAGTTCAGGCCTTCAGTTTACATCGTTCAATTCTCAACTTTCTCTCTCAATTTCTACGTAGTAGGCACTATACCCGGGCATAATACCCCCCTAAATAACGAAGTTCTGCTCTGTTGTAAGTATCATAACCCCGGTTACATATTAGATACGCTGCCCGATTGATCCAGGGTTCCGTAACGGCTGTCGTGGTTCAGCCCGACGTAGTCGTTGTAATGTTGTCTCGGGGAGGGTATTACTAATGTAAATATTGGGTTATTATACTAACGCGTGTGCATTTGTGTAAATTATAGATAATCACCAGGAAATCCTTAAAGAAAATCTAAGACAGCAATGTGAGTAATCTCCTTTTTGTAAACTGTTTTTACAAAACCTCACCTAAATTAAATTACATTAAATAGTGATTGAGTATTTGTATTCTACAATTATCTTCGGTATGTTGGGGTTTTGTATACAAAATTTGTTACTACCTTGCGAGGAGTAACATGACCACAATTCGGGTTGATAGTACCGTGGGTGGTAATTAAAGTAGATGGAACAAATGTAATTGCGCGACCGCCCTCAATACTGTACAATGGTTTTTACTTAACTTGATTAAACTGGGATTCACTCACCAATATTTCCCACTGACAAAATGTTTTTAAACGCGTTTCAGGTAACAAAATGTGAAAGCCAAATAGAAGCCAGCTGGATAGCACTAAAGGCTTGGAAAAGTGGCTATAAAGTTACCTAAAATAAAGAGATGTTTTATTTAAATAAAATAGGGTTTACCCCTATGAAAATGTGTGTATTTGAAACTTGGGATTTTCCCATGTGTTTTATATATTAAAAGCGTGGTATTTTACTCTGATAAAATATTTCCTAACTACGATCCTGATGTAAATTCCGCGGCCAAAATGATAAACACGGATACCACCAAAACTGGCCGTGGCCGCCCGTTTCCCGGATAGTATAGGGGACGGGGGTTGCGACAAATAAGCTACTGGTCCAAATATCATGATAATCTTAAATGGTCTTGTAACACCCCAAAAATGTTTAGTACGGAAATAAATGAAAATAAACAAAGAACTTAACATAGTTAATGAAATTTGACAAAATGGTAGTTAGTTTATGAGAAAGCCTAAGTTAAACACTCTTTCTAAGTGGGAGGGTTTAATGTGTAAATAATAAACAAAAAGGGTTTTAACTAATAAATCAAAAGAAAACACCCATATCTGGGTGTTTGGTCGATCGAACAAAGGAGCAGGGAAAGGGGGTGAAACCCTAACTTCAAGAAATCAAGAATTGAATCAGAATTCGTAGGATAATCCAGTGCATGGGCTCTTAAATTCTAATAGCCAACCCCAATTTCTGAAGTGGTAAGTTAGATTTTCTGAAATTATGATTTGTAGAATGAGGGGTTCAACCCAATCTCTATTTCTTGCATCAAATGTGGGAAATCTGAGTTAGAATTGTCTTCTAGAACAAGAATCATGTTGATTTTAGGTTGTATGAAGGATTGTAGAGAAAACCCACTTTGTGAAATTGTGTTATGAATAGGATGATCATAGGGATTATAATCATATGTAAATTTGATATATGATATTGCTTGTAATACTTGAATGCTAGATAAATTGATGTAAAATTTGAGAATTTTAAGAACTAGATTGATTATTGATGACATACAAGATGAACTAGTAAAGTCATGCTTTGAATGCTTGTACATTATGCTTTACTAATGTAACGCACACTAAGTGTTTGATGAAATGCTTAAGAGTATAAATGTGTAAAAATCGGAAAAGTTAGTGATAATATTGTCACTTGAAAATGAGAAATTTATGTAAATGAGGAAATGAAAGTGTTGGGCTAAATGAATGAATGCGTTTAATGTAGGCGTGAAAGAAGAAGGCTCAAACACTAAGAAAACGGGAGACTCGCATGATCGAGGTACGTTAGTGTACACCTTATCTCTATTATGTTGTCATATGTATAATAATCTCTATTGTATTACGTTGTTATGTTGGAATCGTGAAAGTTGAAATATAAGATTGTTGGAAGTAAAGTTAGATCCGTCTTAAACGGATCTAGAGAAATGAATAAGATACGAAAGATAATGATTCATATCCGGTTCCTTCTAGTCGAACCGGGTATGGGAAGTTAATTATGTTTTGAATGAAAGTTTACTCGATCCATCTTATCGGGTTGGAGTGTAATGGTATGTAACGAATATATATTCATTCGTTATGAATGAATCGAATGGAAGTTATGATAACAATATTAGTACCCGTCGTTAGCGGGTATATTAAGAAAGGAATGCTAGTCTCTACATTGAGACAAGCACGTAATGAACCGTCTAACGGTTGGTAATGTAATTGAAAGATGTAAGGCCGCTATAATGATTAGTCGGGTTATTAGTCAATCGTGTTAGTGATGAAATGCTAACTTCTTTTGTTTATGTTGAACGTAGGTAAATCCTCAGTTTAGGCGACTTGGCAAATTGGAGCGAGCATACGCACACTTTATGACCATCAAGTGCTTTCGCTAGTTCGTACTAATGTTTTGGGTTATATGTCTGTTTTGTACAACTCGTTAGTAGTCACACTTTTTCTTAACACTTGATGTTTTGGTTTTAGTAGTAGTATCTTGTCGAACGGAATATAGAATTGTATTAGTTTTGGTTATGGTTAAAACATGGGTATACTCGTTTTACGGACGAGTTATGCCCAAATTTTGTTAAAATCACGTATTAATGACATTAGTATTTTTACCTTTCAGTTGTGAAAAGTTTGTACATTTTAAAGGTTTATGTCTTTAGCGTCTTTTGGATGTCGTTCCTATTAGACGTAAATGCGGGTCTTACAAGTTGGTATCAGAGCCAAGGTTTGAGGGATTCAAGCATACGATGTGATGCTTGAACTCAAACCGACGGCTCGTGCAAAAGTGTGCTCGCTCCAAGATCGCCAATGAGGTAATAATTTGAGTTTTCGGTTTAATACAAGTATGTATAGTGTGTTTACATTAAATATTTAAGTTAAGTTTGTGGGTAGTAATAATGGGAAGTGAAATGGGGAGTTCCAGGAACCGTATAACTGAAACCGGCCCGAAAAATGATTAAAATACCAAAAAACAAGGTTAGCAGCGATTTCAGCAAATGGGAGGCCGTCGCTGACGCCCCCCATGGTGTCGACGCCCTAATTTTCTGTCGACGGGCAAAAGTGGCCGACGCCACATTCTAGGCCCCGTCGCCGACAGGAGGCTAGGCCGTCGCCGACGGGAGGCTAGGCCGTCGCCGACGGCTAGCGGAAAACCAGTCCGCTGGAACTTTTCATTCTATGTTATTTTTCGTATTTTAAGTCCCCGAGTTGTCCGAAAGCCTATTTCATGATTGTGTGAGGCCCATATAAGGCCTAATAAGATACATGTAATCACGGGTAGTGGTTACGAATGAATGAAATCGTAAAGGTCGAAAGTAATGTGTCGAATGACGTGAATGAATGATGAAAGTTCTAAAAGTGAATAAAGTTTAAAATGTAAGAATGCGGATTAAGTAAATGCATACTAATGAACTATGATGTAATGAAAGGCATGTAATGGTGTTAAAAGAACGACACGAAATAAATAATGAAACATAGAGAATTAAAAACTTGAAATGCATGATTACAAATGTTGTAATCAAAGGTTGAAGTATGTGTTATATTGAAAGCTTGTGAATTATAATTTAAGTTTCCGTACTTCTCAGAAATGCCCGTTTTATGTTCTTGTCAAGTTATTAGAAGATATAATAAGTTATGTACAGTTACGTAGATCATCGGCGATAAAGTAAAATTTATAAAAGTCGAATGTAACGTATGGAATGGCATGAAATGAATGACGAATGTATAAAGTAGAGTCGGAAACGTCTGATAATGAATAATGAAGGAAGTAAATGTAGACTAAAGTACTTGAATATGTGAAGGAACCTGAATTGTTAATAAATGAATATAAAAAAAATAATGAGATTAGTGGTGAAAATAATTTGAAGAATGTGAGTTAGATGGAATTCGTATGAGAATTCGGATAAATGTATGCTTTGATCAGAATTATGCATTTGAGGCTAGTACCCCGTGTTTGGAATGGTGTGATACTTATGTGTATATAATGATTTGCTTTAGTATGATTAAGAGGCGAATATGTGCTAAATGTGAATCATAAGAGCTTATTAGTAAAGGATATGCTGAAATTATGTTATATAGTTGCTTCGATTGAAAATTGCTATTTGTAGAATCATGGAGCATTAGCATGTGAAAGTACGTGTATGTGAATGTATATGTGTATTGTTTAGAGGATCACGTAAATTATACATGTCATACAATACGAGTATGAAATACATAGGATATTATTATTATGACCTACCATATTTAGATGAATACATGTTTAAAAGTTTAAAGTGTGTAAACGAGACAGTTGACTTTCTGAAAGTCAACAATATAGGGATATCATGGGATGGCCATTAGACACAATGGTTAAAGTAAAGAGTTAATGTGTTATGTACTAGATGAATTACGTGTTATGCGTGATGATAGTTTAGTTGTATGGAATTGAAATGAGATAACTATTAATGAACGTCCCATTTATATGAAATTCTACTAACGAAAGTCGATTAACGTATGAATAGAAAGAAAGTGAACAGTCGTATGTATGCTCACATAAGCTAATGATAATACGAACGTAATGATATGTAAGGATGGAAATCTTGTCAATTGACTTGAGCAGGGATGGCAAAAAGGGTTGAGAGGAAGTAATAAGGTAAGCATGAACACGGACGCTAAAGGAAGGTGAATTCGCAATCGCTTCGAATTTATTTACATGAAGATGTATACGTGTTTGAATATTTGAAATTAAGTGGAACGTATAAATAAATGAGAACGTGGTAATGTTAATGAAAAGGTATGGAAAGGATATTAGTTTAGATGTTAGCTAAAGACGTTTTGAAAGTATGTTCGAATTGAAGGTATGTACAACACATACTACAATACTTACATACAAAAAGTACTGGGTGGTGGTTGACCTTAAAAGGTTATATTGTAGAAGTCAGTAAACAATAATTACTTACAAATGCTGGAAGTATTACGTAAGAAATACAACGTGTAATGTAGGATACTTATTAGTAAGAGACATGTTAGAGAACGTAGGTGAATTAACACCAAAGAAAACGGTGAACGAACAAATGGAAATGGTATATTAAGGGATGGTCATGTATTGACCGAAGCTCGAGAAAAACACCAGAATCATCTCACTTATGACCGGTCAAGCTAGCAAAAAGGGGTCTAACGATTCTTAAAGGAACGGATCAATATAAGAAAGAAAGATAAGAATGAAAAGTATAAGCCTACGATTGAATGTAAAACAAACTTAAGAAAGAAAGGTACGGAGGAAAATGTTTGAATCTGAGAAATGGATTCAACCATGTAAGGAATGAAAGGATGGATCTATAAGCAAACACGGATCAAACCAGTAAGAGTGAAAGGTAATAAATTAAAAGTTCGAATCTATAAGTGAAGACGAATTAAACAAGTAAGAATAAAAACTGAGTACCAAACTCAAATAAGTCATATGGGTCAAATGGCGATCGCCATTTGAACCCGGTATTTAATATTCGATTTGTCAAGTTTATTACGTATAGGTGAGCATAATGTATGGGCATGCATTGTCACAGTTTGGAAAGTATTAACCGTCGCAAAGTATGAATAACGAGTCAAGGGATTTGACCCACGCCAGGTACGTATAAAAAGATTATATTTTTAATAGAAGCTTAGGGCTCGACTAGAGAATGATGTGTCAGAATAGGATAACTGATACCCATATGTAAGAATGTATTTACAATTAGACTTCCTAAAAGTCAAACAAAGTAAATGAAGTCCTTGCAATTATGCAAGTATAAGGTACGAACGTGTACGTCGATGCGACCACAATAAGTAAGGGGATGTTAGTCTGACCTTGAAAGGTCAAACTGCGAAAGTTGATGAAATAACCAATAAAATGAAAGGATAGTATGTAAGAAATGGAATGTATGATATGTTTTAGCGTGTACGTATGAAAATTGTGAAAGAGACAATCGGCGAACAAACACCCTGTAGGACGCAAATATGAAAGGATATGTGCTAACTATTATTTATAGATAAATATGATGGAATTCTTAGTAAGATGATAGTAATGAAGCTAGTGGAAGGAGGCTCACGAGTGGGGGTATATTTCATGAATGAATGAGACCAGTTCTGGTACGGAAGGTATATATAAATAAGCGGATCGATCCGGCACACGGATAACTGACTTATGCATTGAAGGCGAGGTTAGTAAAATGTTTAATTCTTGATTAATGATTAAGAATCCGTAGATTTATTTGTAAGTGTGAACAAAATGAATGGTAGAATAATTATGGTATGGTATACAATGATCGACCTGTAACGGTCATCGTGAGAAGGTATGAATGTCGTTAAGAGGGAGATCTAAAGGCCTTAAATGAAAGTTTGAGCTGATTTGGTTAAACGCTCGTATGGTGCTCGTACACAACATACCTAGTTGTTATCATAAGTAGTTCATGCAAGGAGCTAATAATAAAGTGTGCGAAGGATTAAATTGAGGCTAAACTCAAATTTGTAATTAGTTCAATTGACAGTAGTAACCGTAGAATGATGCCTTATACTCATATTAAGTATGAAAAGTAATTAGAAAGTGGGTAGCTTTGTATTAGTACCACTAAGTCATTAAATGTTTATAGTATACGAATAATGTTATGCTAAGCCCTCATATGAATAAGAAAGTAATTAGAAGAACGTTAGTAATGGGATAATGGGGTTTGCTCATGATTACAATAATGAATTATATCGTGCATGATTCGTGTGCGGAATGAAATAAATCGATTTATTTATATTAATAAATGTATGAATATGTTACGCTTATTTAGAAAGATAGAAACAAGCCATAAGCATAAGCTTGTACGACCAATAGTATACATTTGGAATAAATTTCAATGAACGAACCGCTAGTGATGATGTATGCTAGGAACTAGCATTATAAAGTGAAAACGACACTAATAAGAGCTCTGGATCAGATTCTGACTTATATGTGATCATGAAAGTAATTTACTTGATTTAAGAACGGAGGGATAATGCGTACAAATACGTTTATGCATGAGTGAAACTCTTGCCAAGATCCCGAATGCATCTATGTTGTATTAAGCATCGTGAAGGAATAGGTGAAAAAGTAAGAGTAGAAGTGGTCTAGTTGGAATGAGAAAGGTTTCGGGGACGAAACCTCTTTTAAGGGGGATAGACTTGTAACACCCCAAAAAATTTAGTACGGTAATAAATGAAAATAAACAAAGAACTTAACATAGTTAATGAAATTTGACAAAATGGTAGTTAGTTTATGAGAAAGCCTAAGTTAAACACTCTTTCTAAGTGGGAGGGTTTAATGTGTAAATAATAAACAAAAAGGGTTTTAACTAATAAATCAAAAGAAAACACCCATATCTGGGTGTTTGGTCGATCGAACAAAGGAGCAGGGAAAGGGGGTGAAACCCTAACTTCAAGAAATCAAGAATTGAATCAGAATTCGTAGGATAATCCAGTGCATGTGCTCTTAAATTCGAATAGCCAACCCCAATTTCTGAAGTGGTAAGTTAGATTTTCTGAAATTATGATTTGTAGAATGAGGGGTTCAACCCAATCTCTATTTCTTGCATCAAATGTGGGAAATCTGAGTTAGAATTGTCTTCTAGAACAAGAATCATGTTGATTTTAGGTTGTATGAAGGATTGTAGAGAAAACCCACTTTGTGAAATTGTGTTATGAATAGGATGATCATAGGGATTATAATCATATGTAATTTTGATATATGATCTTGCTTGAAATACTTGAATGCTAGATAAATTGATGTAAAATTTGAGAATTTTAAGAACTAGATTGATTATTGATGACATACAAGATGAACTAGTAAAGTCAGGCTTTGAATGCTTGTACATTATGCTTTACTAATGTAACGCACACTAAGTGTTTGATGAAATGCTTAAGAGTATAAATTTGTAAAAATCGGAAAAGTTAGTGATAATATTGTCACTTGAAAATGAGAAATTTATGTAAATGAGGAAATGAAAGTGTTGGGCTAAATGAATGAATGCGTTTAATGTAGGCGTGAAAAAAGAAGGCTCAAACACTAAGAAAACGGGAGACTCGCAAGATCGAGGTACGTTAGTGTACACCTTATCTCTATTATGTTGTCATATGTATAATAATCTCTATTGTATTACGTTGTTATGTTGGAATCGTGAAAGTTGAAATATAAGATTGTTGGAAGTAAAGTTAGATCCGTCTTAAACGGATCTAGAGAAATGAATAAGATACGAAAGATAATGATTCATATCCGGTTCCTTCTAGTCGAACCGGGTATGGGAAGTTAATTATGTTTTGAATGAAAGTTTACTCGATCCGTCTTATCGGGTTGGAGTGTAATGGTATGTAAAGAATATATATTCATTCGTTATGAATGAATCGAATGGAAGTTATGATAACAATATTAGTACCCGTCGTTAGCGGGTATGTTAAGAAAGGAATGCTAGTCTCTACATTGAGACAAGCACGTAATGAACCGTCTAACGGTTGGTAATGTAATTGAAAGATGTAAGGCCGCTATAATGATTAGTCGGGTTATTAGTCAATCGTGTTAGTGATGAAATGCTAACTTCTTTTGTTTATGTTGAACGTAGGTAAATCCTCAGTTTAGGCGACTTGGCAAATTGGAGCAAGTATACGCACACTTTATGACCATCAAGCGCTTTCGCTAGTTCGTACTAATGTTTTGGGTTATATGTCTGTTTTGTACAACTCGTTAGTAGTCACACTTTTTCTTAACACTTGATGTTTTGGTTTTAGTAGTAGTATCTTGTCGAACGGAATATAGAATTGTATTAGTTTTGGTTATGGTTAAAACAGGGGTATACTCGTTTTACGGACGGGTCATGCCCAAATTTTGTTAAAATCACGTATTAATGACATTAGTATTTTTACCTTTCAGTTGTGAAAAGTTTGTACATTTTAAAGGTTTATGTCTTTAGCGTCTTTTGGATGTCATTCCTATTAGACGTAAATGCGGGTCTTACAGGTCCAACGTATCTTGGGCTTAATTTTCCCTTCTTACCGAATCGGACTACTCCTTTACAAGGAGAAACTTTTAGTAGCACTTTGTCTCCAACTTGAAATTCTAAGGGTTTACGCCTATTATCCGCATAGTTCTTTTGACGATCACGTGTTGTTTTCAGTCTTCCCTTGATTTGAATTATTTTGTCAGTTGTTTATTGTACAGTCTTAGGACTTGATAATTGATTTTTCTCCTATTTCTGCCCAAAATATTGGAGTTTGGCACTTTCACCCATAAAGTGATTCAAATGGAGCAGCATTAATGCATGTATGATAACTATTGTTATAAGAGTATTCTATTAATGGTAAGTGATCGTCCCAACTTTCTTCAAAGTCTATCACACAGGCTCTGAGCATATCTTCCAAAGTCTGAATCGTCATTTCACTTTATCCATCTGTTTGAGGGTGATAAGTTGTACTTAAATTTAATCGGGTTCCCATAGCTTTTTGGAAACTTGCCTCAAAATGAGAAGTAAAACGACTATCTCTGTCGGATACAATAGATAAAGGGACTCCATGTAATAAACCTATTTCATCCACATATAGTTTAGCTAATCGCTCCATATTGAAAGTTTCCTTCATTGGTAAGAAATGTGTAGATTTAGTCAATCTATCCACAATTACCCAGATTGTGTCGTTACCTTTTTTTGTCTTTGGTAGTTTGGTAATAAAATCCATTATTATTAGTTCTCATTTCCAAACTGGCATCTCCAATTAAGGAAGTAAATCTGAAGGTTTCTGATGTTCGACTTTAACTTGTGAGCAAGTTAAAGACTTAGAAACATAACTTGCTATGTCCCTTTTCATTCCTATCCACCAGAAATTTTTCTTTAGGTCTTAATACATCTTGTTGCTTCCAGGATGCATCGTATATTTGGATTTATGAACTTCTTCTAGAATTTGGTTTCGTAGATTTCCTTGGATAGGTACCCAACTTCCTTTCTTATGGAATTTCCAGATTCCATCTGTTCCTTTTTCTAATTCCTTCATCATTCATTTTAATCTTTCAGCATCATCCTTGATTGTTGTTTCCTAGATACTTTTCAATTGTCCATTAAATCTATCTGTAGATTTAATCTGAGAGCACGTACCCGCTTCGGTTTCTCATGATACTTACGACTTAAAGCATCAGCTACTACATTAGCTTTACCTACGTGATATTGGATATCACAATCATAGTCACTAAAGATCTCCATCCAACGTCTTTGTCTCATGTTCAATTCTTTTTTGCCCGAAAATATATCCTAAACTTTTATGATTTGTAAAGATAGTGAACTTACTACCGTACAGGTAATGTCTCCAAATTTTGAGGGCAAAAACTATCGCTCCTAATTCCAGATCATGCGTTGTGTAGCTTTCTTCATGCTTTTTCAATTTTCTAGAGGCGTAAACAATCACTTTCAGGCGTTGCATCAGCACACATCCAAATCCTGATTTTGATGCATCACAATATACTATAAAATCTTCAGTTCCTTCTGGTAAGGCAAGTAATGGTGCGTTAGTTAATCTTTGTTTTAGGATCTTGAAAGCTTCTTCCTGCTTTGGTCCCCATTCAAACTTACATTTACTGGTTAACTTGGTTAATGGAATGGCTATTCTAGAAAAATCTTGAATAAAGCGTCAATAGTATCCTGCCAATCCAAGAAAACTTCTTACTTCCATTGGTGAATTAGGGACTTTCCATTTGGTTATTGCCTGGATATTTGTAGGATCCACATAAATTCCTTCATGATTAATCAAATGTCCAAGATATTGTACCTCTTGTAACCAGAACTCACATTTTGAGAATTTAGCATAAAACTTTTCTTTTCTGAATAATGTTAGAAGTATATGTAGATGTTTTACGTGCTCTTCCTTGCTCTTGGAATAAATAAGTATATCGTCTATGAAGATATGGTTTACATATTCTATTCATCATGTCCATAAATACAGCTGTAGCATTTGTCAACCTGAATGGCATGACTGTAAACTTGTAATGACCATATCTAGTTCTGAAAGCAGTTTTAGGGATGTCCTCATCCTGTACATTCAATTGATGATATCCTGAGCGCAAATCAATCTTTGAAAAGAATCGAGCTTCCTGAAGTTGATCAAATAGATCATCAATCCTTGGTAGTGGATACCGATTTTTTTTGTGACCTTATACAATTCTCTATAGTCGATACACATATGCATTGATCCATCTTTCTTCTTGACGAATAACACAGGTGATCCCCAAGGAGATGAGCTAGGTTGTATAAAACCTTTTTCTAATAATTCATTCAGTTGCTTTTTCAGTTCCAGCATCTCTGTTGGTGCTAAACGATTGGGTGCCTTGGCAATCGGTGCAGTTCCTAATATTAGGTGAATTCTAAATTCAACCTCACGATCAGGTGGTAGTCCAAGTAATTCTTCTGGGAAAATATCTGAAAAATCTGATATTACGGGAATATCTTTCAATTATTTTTATTTAGTACTAATGATCATAGAGATCATATATATACTATTCCTCCTTTTCGTGGGTAGCTTGCAGCTTTCATCACAGAGATTAATTTTGTTGATTTTGTCAGCTTGTCTCCCTGGATTGTGATCCTTTCTCCTGTTGGCGTATGAATCTCAACGGAATTTTGATCACACAATATTTGCGTATGTTTGGCTACCAACCAATCCATTCCTAACACACCATCGAATCCAGCTAGATTCATTGGTGGCAGATTGGCTGTGAACTTATGTCCTAATAATTCTATCTTTCCTTTTTGAAGTATTTCACGTATGTTGATAGAATTTCCATTTGTCATTTCTACCGTACAGGCTTGATGAAGTTTAGTTAAGGGTTTATTGAGTAATTGACATAAATTAGTATTTATAAAACTTTGGTTTGCACCAGAGTCAAATAATAGTTTAGCATAGACGTCATGAACGAGAAATGTACTGGTGATCACATTGGGAATCATTTCTACTTCTTGTGTTGTCAGTTCAAAAGCTTTTGCATTCTTCTTGGGTCCTTCGGTTGCTTTTGCTTTGTTGTTAGGTGATGTGGCTAGTTTTGGGTTGTTTGGACGGATATGGTCTGTCTCTCCACAGTTGAAGCATATCTTAGCGTTAGTTTTTCTTATACACTCTTCTTCTTTATATCCAGGTGTCTTGCAGAAGTTATAGTACTTAGCACATCTTCCCACATGCCTTCTTTTACAAATCTACATAAAGGTGATGAAGATGAGGGGCATGCTCCTTTCCTTCTGTAGGGATTACCAGAACGTAGTTCTTAGGTAATCTTTTAGGCTAAATCCTTTTTTTGGTTCTCTTCTCGTGTGCGAATCAGTCCATCTGTCAACGTATTAGCCAGTTCAATGGCTTCTTCAATAGTTTGTGGTCTAGCTGCATTGACCATGTCTCTGACTTCACTAACTAAACCCCATATATAACAGGAAATTAATACCGGTTCTGGCGAAGCCAGGGCTTGTACTTTCCTTGCATATTCAAAGAATTTGGTAGTAAATTCGTGACATTTTACACCAATCATCTTATGGTTTAGAAACTTATTGGCTATCTGTTCTTTTTCATGAGGAGGACAAAATTTTCTTTCAATTATTTCCTTAAATTAATTCCATTCCATGGCATAAACCATGTCACTACCTTTAGATTAAAGAATGGTATTCCACCATTCTAGTGTTTCATCTTTGAAAACATTAGAAGCATACATTATTTTATCTTCTTCATCACACTTACTAATTTTCAAAACAGCTTCAATTTTCTCTAACCAGCGTAATGCCGTAATTGCTCCTTCATTACCCGAGAATTCAATCGGCTTACAGGGCAATAATTCTTTATAAGAACAACCATAGGCGATGGTCTTCTTTCGTTTGGGAAATGGAGCTTTGACAAGAATGCCATTGTCTCCATTGACATAGTGGCTAGGTTCAGTGTGTTGAGTACGCTTACTCCCTATAATAGTATTATCGTTCATAGGATTTTTAATAGCTTTAATAATTAGAGGTATGGCATCGGCTATCTCTTGGACTACTATATTTTCTATAGCACTTTTATCCAAATGATTTTCGTTATCGTTACTAGCGTGAATTTCTTGATCTACTTCATTCGACATCTGAATTGCAAACATTATCAGGTATTAATATCACAGAATAGTTAAAATAAAACAAATATTCAAAGCATGTTGTATCAAAATCGTCGAACATTTTGATATTTTCTTTGTATATATATATATATACTGTATCATTTAATACATACAAACCAGAATTATATATGTTAGTATATTTTAGGTTTAATTATGCATCGATATATATATATATATATATATATATAGGGTGGGGTTCTAGAGTGAACACTAGTTTATTTGTGAACCAAGTAAACAAATTCTGGCCATTCATTTAGAAGATCTAGAGCTTTTTATCAATAGCAAGATTGTAATTATAATGTTATAACTTTCTTTTAAAATAAATGACATGAGGGTATTTTTGTCATTTGTAAATTGCATTATTTAAACAATATAATGAAAAATCCCTAAAATCTTGCTAGTTTCCGTTTACACAAGATACACAACTGTTAGTTTATACACATGTGTACCGTCTCACAAACTATCAATTTATACAAAATATCCAGCTATTAGTTTATACACATGTGTACAAGCTTTTATACATCTGTGTATATATTTAGAAATTGTTACATTTGTGTATATTAACAACATATAGTATACTATGCATGCACACAGGTAGATTCATATAAAATTGTGAATTTAATTAAAACCAAACAAGTGTACACATGTGTATCAACGATTAATACAAAAGCTACATGATACATATGTGTAAAACCAAGTGGAACACATAAAACAAAAATATTTATGAAACTAATCAATTTATACACTTGTGTACGATTACGGAACTATTTTGGAACGAAAGAAATATAAAAACAATTGTCAATCATGTTATGTTGCTAAGAATTGATTTTTAGATTTTCGAAAATGTTGTCTCAAAAAGGAAGACTAGAATCTTGGAATAAATTAAAAGATAATTTAAATTAGCTTAATTATAGCAACATGTAACTGATTATGCATTAATAAAAAATAATGAATTGATAAATAATTAAATGTTAAATTACAATCCTAACCTTTATCTAAAAAATGAATGAATGGCTAAGATTAGTTCACTAGGTTCACAAACAAGGGGGTTGTCACTCATGAACCTAACCCTATATATATATATATATATATATGTGTGTGTGTGTGTGTGTGTGTATTTATGTATGCATAGGGAGAGGATCATGAGAAAACTACATCTACATGAGAAAACTAGAAAACTAACTAAAAAAGCCTAAAAAAAGCTAAAAAACATACCAAAATTTTTTTTTTACAATTTTTAATTAAAAAATCGCTATTTTTTATATATAAAAATAATTTCAAAAAAAAATTTGTTGTACTGCACATGTGAATTATATGTGCATTATATGTGTACTACACATATGCACTATATCTGTAATAGTGCACATGTGCAATACAACAAAAAAAAAAACTATTTTTTTTCTTTGGGAATTTTTTTCCATGCATAAAAACTAGATATTTTTTTATAAAAATTTGTAAAAAAAAATGGTATGTTTTTTAGGTTTTTTTAGTTAGGATATATTTTGAAATGTGTAGGATCAATTTTTTTTACTTTATTAATGAGATATAACATAATTAATGGGAGGAGTTATAAACTCTTTAAGTTTTACCATTATGCCCTTTCTTCTTTTTATTCTCACGCTAAATTTCTTCTCAAATAAACCTTACCCTATATATATATATATATATATATATATATATATATATATATATATATATATAGTGTGAGGTTCATTGTGGAACACTAAAAAAGTGGGGAACCGAGAAACACTTTAAAAAATGAGTAAACTTCCATTTTACTCCCTATGGTTTGGTCATTTTAACGGTTTTGCTCCAATAGTTTCAAAATAGTCATTTTCCTCCCTGTTCTTTCGAGTTTATCGCCAGTTTGCTCCCTAATCTTTTAAGTTTGTCGCCAGTTTCCTCGCTGATTGAGTTAGAGGCTGGGAGCAAAATGAAGATAAGTTAGAAAAATCAGGGAGGAAAATGGCTATTTTTAAACTATTGGAGCAAAACCGTTAAAATGACCAAACCACGGGGAGCAAAACGGAAGTTTACTCTTTAAAAATTTAACTTGACTGTTAAAATTCAATTTTTTTTTAAAAAACATTTCGGCGCTTCTTCTTATAAATATTTGTAGAAGCATTTTTAATAAAAAAATCAAAAACTAAAAATATAAAGAAACAGTTAAAAAAAAGGCTAATTTTTTTTACAATTTTTTTTTTAATTTCAAATAGTTTCTACCCATTTTTAGAAGGAAAAGCGCTGAAAATTTGTTTTAAAAATAGTGATTTTTAACATGTTAAGTTAATTTTATAAGATATATATTTTTTAAACATTTTTTATATTTTTAGTTTTTTATTTTTTTATTAAAAATGTTTCTACATGTATTTATAAGAAAAAGCGCCACGATTTTTTTTGAAAAAAAACTAATTTTTAACATGTTAAATATAACTTTTAAGAGTGTTCTCTGGTTCCCCACTTTTTTAATGTTCCCCAATGAACCCTCCCACATATATGTGTGTGTGTGTTTTATACTATATATTATATTAGGCTGGTCTCTCTTCAGAAATGAAATTCCCTCTCGTCATACTTCCGGACGAGGTTTTCTCCTATCGCGCGGATCTGGTTTGCTGTCATCATTAGTTCTTCTCCATATTTCCTAAGTTCAGCTATGTTCACTGGGCTCATGGCTGGATAGGCATTTGGTATGTATGGTGGGAATTGTGGTGGACGGAGATAGGGGTCTTGCATATGGTTTTGGAATTGCCAGTCATTCATCCACCACTGCTCCATAGGGTCAGGTGCAGGTGTAGGGATTCTCGGGATTTCTTCTGGATTAAAAACGAGTATTGGTTGGGGATTTATAGGTTTGGGATGAAAAGGTATCGGTTCGAATAGTTTAACTGGGTTGAAGGGTATTATCGGTTCAGGATCTGCATGTAGGTTTAAGTTTATCTCATTGTTTTATGGATTGGAATATATCATAATTGGCTAACATCTGGTCTAGTTCCTCCTACAAAGGTTTGGTAACAGAGATTTAGGTTGAACCTTCAACTAGGATTATGGTGGCTACTAGGTTTTTCTTCTTTTTTTCTTTTTTCTCTTTTTCCTTTATTGAACCAACCTCGTTTCTTATGGGGTTATAGTTCAATTGGTTGGGCTTGGAAAATGATGTGTTCATTAGTGTCCGCCTCATATCCTGATTTCGTTTCGGATGGCCCTTCGTCCATTTCCAGATTAGAGATATGTTGGAATGCTTTAGATAGTTTTTCGTCACTCGGACTCCAAAATTGTTAAAAACAATAATTTTAAAAATCATATATATATATAGGTTTAATTTTATATTCACAGAAATAACACATAGGTTATGTTTAATTAATTTTCTAACTTTTATGTTTAAGTTTAGGTATTAAAATAACACCTAAATAGCTTAAACCAGTGGCTCTGATACCACTCTCTGTCACAGCCCCCGACCCCACCCTGGGCGGGAGCGTGTGTGACAACCCGTACTTTCGAGGTTAGTGTTATATAATCTCGTGATACTTAACTACATATCATCACTTGTCACGTCACCTTATTATGTTGTGTTAAATTGGATTATTGTGTTAAACTATTATATTAAAGTTAGTTGTGTGTGCGTATATGATTATTAAATGTCTTTTAATGGTGTGTGCGGCCCAATGATAATCAACTCATACACATCTCAGCCACACACCCAATAACCAACTGCACACCCTGGTGCTTCGTTGTTCTCAGCCCAAATACACCACCAATCCCAAAACCGTCCAAGCCCAAACTCTTGTGAGTTGCGCATACATGCAGGAGCACGTACCACTGTTTTGTGAGTTACGCATATTTGTGATTCAAAATTATTACAAACCCTAGCACTCTTTCCCTCATCCTTGGTGATCGACGGCAGCTATCTCACTCGGAAATCACTCCCTCTCGTTCTAGCACAACTCTTTCACTCTACATCTCTCGGTTAGTGTGTTATCCTTGTTTGATTAGAGTTTTCTTTGTTATACTTGGTTGTGTTTGGATTGGTTGAATAATATTGGTGTTCATGAGATTAATTATGACCAAGGGTTTACTAGAAATCACGTTTCAATACTGTTTTGATCGAATGGATGATGATTAAATAATTAGGGTTGTATGATGATAAGATGTTGATGATTCCTTGCGATATTGGACTACTAGATCTGATTGGATGTTGTTTATGATGTTAATTGATGTGTATGATAAACTAGGGTTCGTGAGAATTAACATGATACTTCGAAAATTCTGTTATGATTATATGTGGATTAGGGTTTAAGATGTTGATGTTTTGGTATAATAATCTCATGATAAGCAAACCTAATCCACTGAAAAGGTTCAACTATGTTAGTGAAAATTGTATGACGGAATTGATGAAACTTGGAAACTTCGAATCGGTGAAACAAGCTAATGATTGGGGTGGTTACTTCCGTGAACAGAAAGGCTGCACCGTAGGCTATGGTTGAGAACCGTAGCTTACGGCGGGGTTTAAATGGCCAACCGCACACTGAGGTGCCGCACACCTCACACCCCACACACCCATATGTCGCACACCCCCTGCACCTTGCACACCCCCATCTCGTACACCCGAAAAACTTATGTTTATACCGCACACTCACAAACTGTACATCATACACCGCACACTTATATTCATACCGCACACTCATACTGTAGCCGCACACCCATAATGCACAGAATACTTGTATCGTTTGTTATGTGAATGAGAACCTTATCTTTTGTTATGAATCCGCGTATGACCACATGATTTACGTGCTATGTGATGGCTTGGTTTCGTGCTACTTGCTAGATACGTGTAGAAAATACATGAGATAATTCATACACAAACTCTAATAATATTGGTAACCATAATACGACATGGTTGACCATTCTAGCTCGAGTACTTTAATTTGCTGAGCTAAGCTAAGGTGAGTTGACACATTTACTAAAAGCATGTATTCCCGGTTGTTGGGAACCACACTATCCGTGGATTGGGACTCCCTAGTATTCCTGGTTTAGAATACTGTAAAATACTGTAATTTATACTTCATGTCTTTAGCGGACTAAACGAACTCTATCTGAAAGTCCCCACACATTATACCGATTAGTCATCGGGTTTGGCGAACGGGGTATTAGTTGATAGCACTATTAGGCTTGACAAACCTCACAGCGTGTCAGGAAGGGTGGGTATGAAATTTGCCTTGGCAACTGGTCAATGATGATAGACATTGACACGGGACACAAACAACTACAACAGTCATGTTTTGGTACCACACAGTTTACTAGCTTAACGATGGGGTAGCTCCCCATGACATATTTTATAAACTAAGTATTGAAACAAACTTGTTTTTGGAACAACACTAAACCTGTGAACTCGCCAACTATATGTTGACACACAAGTGCATGCTTTGCAGATCGTTTGGTACAGCTCAGGAGCTTGCACTGCGGGAGTGTCGTGGTTGCGATGAATTATTTAATTGGGTTTTGTTAAACAATTATGGTTTTTAAACTATTGTTGGAATTTTTAAACATTTTGCTTCCGCTGTTGACTTAGTCTTTGTTTTGAACGTTTGAAAACTTAATCACTGATCGTGTTGATGATGATAAATTTCCTTATGTTAATTACTTGTTCAACATGATTGGTGGCATGATCCTGGTCAGTCACACGCCTCGCAATAAAACTCTGCATGTGGATTTTGTGGGTTTGACAGATTGGTATCAGAGCCATTGGTTATAGTGAACTTGGTTTTAAAAATATTTTCGAGAAAAAAACCAGACTATAAGCTTTTCCGTATTAAGAAATCCGCAATGACACTACACTCCAAGTGCAAGTCTCAACATCCTAGACTGTATAGTTTACGTATGTACCTACTTGTTTCTTACTTGATGCATTATATAGTAGTATGTTTAGTTCCTAAGACCTAACGGTAAGAGACCAATTAACCCTGACACATCCTCTCCTAAACTTAAATCTTTCCGCGGCTCGAGGAGAACTACACGTGAACAACGTCCCCAACAAGAGCCCGAACTCGAAGAGCCTGAGGTAGTGCCTAGCAAGAAGCTTCGCGGGCTAACGCTCAGAGAGGCAGTGGACGAGATCCAACTACTCGAAGGAACTCTAGGAAGATCGAGAAGTAACCCCGGGAGGTAGTGACAACGAAGGATCGGTTACCTTCTTCGCCGGTGATGGCAATTGACATCACTATCTATCGTTCTGCCCTTCTATTCTTTCCGTATAACTTAGATGAGGAGGGTCGTTCTCATCCAACAATTGATACTGAATTTAATATTTGATTTAGAATTTATTTGTGGAACTTACAAATGATTCTGATGAAGATGTTTATTTGGATATTATGCGTTGTGATTAAATCTTCTTTTACTTTCCTCAAGCCATTATGATGAATTATGTGCGTAATATTGTTCTCATTTTGTGTTATGTGGATGTAAAGACAATGAACGGACGCAACAGAGGACGTGGCGGCATTAACATGACTCAGGACTAGCTCACGACCCTGATTAACGTACGAGTTGCTTAGGCTCTAGTGGCCCAATCCGATGGTAAAACGATCGATCCGCACTAATCTGTCCCCGTGTCATCTTATCACTCTTATACTTATCTGCCCCACCTTACGTTGCAGTTTAACCTGCTCAACCCCGAGATTGCACCTTTAAAGCATTCATGGATTATAAACCTCACTCCTTCAACGGCACTAAAGGAACAGTGGGTATTTTACATTGGATCAAGAATGTCGAGTATGTATTCGAGATGTGTGATTGCCCTATCAACAATCGGGTAAACTATACAACCAGTACTTTAGAAGGAAACGCGCTTTCCTGGTGGAATGTGCAGGTCCAGATGCTTGGATTAGCAGCTGCCAACGCCACTCCGTGGAATGACTTCAAGGATCTGATAAAAGAGGAATATTGTCACAGGGACGATATTCAGAAACTTGAGGTGGAGTATTAAAATCTGAAGATGGTCGAGACCGAAATCGAATCTTACACAAAAAGGTCCAACGATTTGGCGGTTATTTGCCTTAATATGTCTAAGGCTGCTTACAAGCGAATCGAGCTCTATCTCAAAGGTTTAGCCCATGAAATTCATAACTTGGTGACTTCAACCAACCTTCCCATAATTCAACGTGTCATCAGATTGGCACACCTACTCACAGACCAAGCGTTCGAGCAGGGAAAGCTACCCAAGCGAAACACTTCTGTTACTGAGCGGTGAACTTTTCGAGGAGCAAGTTCGGCCGGTGAAGCAACCAAACTCATATCGAGCTTCCAATGCAAAAGCTAATTCTCGTTTCATTCTCCATTTCGTTAATTGATCTACAATGCAATTTCTCAAACTGAATATAAAAAATCAATATCTGATAATGCAATTTCTCGAACTGATTGCAGAAACCCTAGATTCTTCACTCCATAAACTAGATAAGTTTCTTGATTTGGATGATATTGTGCAATTTGGAAGGTGAAAAAAAAACCATAGATTCACTAAGTATACTGAAATTGAATACAAAGGGTGTGTGGGGTTGTGACGACACCACTAATCCCCGACGTTGAAGTCTCATATGATTACTACTTTGAACAGGTATTCTTCTGCTTCAATGACATATCAAGTCATTGTTGTGATGAGTTAGTGGATTTGTAAGAGATTTTAGAATTGATAAATATTTGGAGTTTAATTGAGGTGGTATTTTCTGTCACAAAGTATTAAGATGGAGATGGGTGTTTTGCTGGAGAAGAAACAACGGGAGGGTTATTGCCTGAAAAGAAAGGGTGAGTGGGGTGGGCTGGGGTTTGGTAAATTTTGGGCCCACTTGAGTTTAGATTATTAATTAAGTTTTTCTTTTAGTGTTTGATTATTGTTTTTATTAGTAAGGGTATATTTGTCATTTTACACACACTTAACCAGAAAACACCATCCAGCGTTGGGACTATCCGAGTAACAACTAGCCAAACTATAGGCAGCAAGAGTGTAATTTTAAAAAGTTAGTGACTAAAGGTGAAATTTTGCAAAACCACAGGGACTATCCGTGCATTTTACTCAAAAACCTATTAAAGTATTCGGTTTATTCAAATATCCGAATAATCTAAATATTTTTAATACCAGATGATACCATACCATATCATACTATAATATACTATCTTATACTATACTATATCATACTGTATTATACTATAGCGTACTATATTATATTGTACTATACTATATGATACGATACTATACTATACTATACTATAACATATTGTACTATACGATACAATACGATATTGTATTATATGATACTATACTATCTAATACGGCATGATTTGTTACCATACTATACTATACTATATCGTACTATACTATACAAACGATACAATTTTATACCATACCAGGTATGATATGGAATCATATGGTGACAGAAAGGAGGATAGAGTGATTTTATAGGAACATATTTAATGAAAATACATTTTTTAACATGTTAACATCCATGTAGATGTCAAATGTAATTTTTAACACGTCAGCCTCCATGTAGACATCCACAACATCATACACCAATAAGGGTAGACCTCAATTAGAAAAAGTCTGTTGGAAAAAAATATATTAAAAGTTTAGACTGTCATAATACATATTGTTAGTTGGGACTGTTGTCGTCGATCAATATGTAATAGTTGTGATTATATAAAATCCAATAATTTTTGTAAACTAAAAAAGATAATTGAGTAATTTAATTTATATTCATTTTGTTGTTATTTTACTTTATTTATTATGCTAATGTTTTTTTTTTTTTTTGTTAATTTAGAGTTTACTACATATATAATTATTAAGTATACAATTATAAGGAACACTTTTCAACGAATACAGTTGTACATTAGAAAATATACTTTAGTATAATAAACTAAAATGACAATTGATCATAAAAGTAGGTAAGTTATTGTTATCAGTCCAAAATCGTAACATATAGATCATCACAATTGTTCCTCATGCTATATCTTCAGTAATGATTGCATCTTGCGACCCCTTACAAATGTGAAAGAAAGAAAAAAAAAAGAACATATCACGGCCCCCTGGTTTTTAAATCTTGATTCCGTCACTAATCACATCATATAGCGTACAGAGTAAAAAGTTTATTTATAGTCTGCTTAATTCACTATCTTAAACTTAAATTGAATTATTTGACGTTAAATGTATAATGTCTAATCTAATTTCTAATTTATTATCAGTTGATTTATATTGCTACTCAAAAAGTTAAGTTTATATTCAACTACATTACCATATGTTTATTGCTTTAATTAGAGATATATTAATTTCTTAAATCTTTTATGAGGTAACGGAGACGGCGGTGATGGCGGTGGTGCTGCAATAATGGTGAGAAATGAGGGGAAAGAGTGAATTTGTAAAAACATATTAAAAAAATATGTGTTTAAACACGTCGTCTTCCACGTAGACATCTACATCATCATACAAAAACTGAGTTCTCGGTTAACAAAAGCTCGTGTGTTCTCAGTTAACAAAAGCTCGTTAAAGAATATTATGCCGAAAGTTAGGATTATTAAAATATAGGTCAATGGGTCAAAGTTAGGATTATTAAAATCTAATTTCCGATCTAACAAAAAGTTATATGAAATTTAGTTAATCCGTGTACGATCCGACCTGATCCAACACAAATCGATTGAAAAAAAAATTATTATATATCAATAGACAAGCGTCTCCTAAAAACTTTTGCACGCATGAAAAAAAAATTGAATCCATCACTATTGGTATAGTAGGAAAATATCCATGCTGCATGGACCATGCATGCGTTTACTTTAGGTCAAGCTTAGCAAAACAAAGCATTTACGATGCTTCCAACTAAATGTACACTATGCGGAGGTCCCTTGAGAACGAACGTAGAAGAAACTTTCTACTTGTAAATAAATATTTTTCTACTTCTTTATTTATTCACACTCATGCGTGTGTATATATATGTAAAGCAGGTTGGATCCCGCTCTACTAAATTAAAAAAAAAAAAAAAAAAAAAAAAAAAAAGCCTCTCTTTTCATTCACAGTCTCCCATAATGACAACTCCTGCAGAAGTGATCATGATGCCATGGGTGGGCTTGTATGTTGCTCTAGCATCTTTGATATGCACCCTTGCAATGGCAGCTGATGCCGTCCAAGCAGTATGGCAATGGAAGTTCTGGTTTCCAAATAGATTTTTCAATCTCAACGCTGCAACAATCACACTTATCGCAATTGCAATGAAGCTACCGGTGGATCTAAGTACTCAGCTTCATTTCGAAAAGACGGTAAGCATTTTTTTCTTGGCCACCATGTTAGCTAACTTTCTCCCTTCTTTAGGGCTTATGGATGACAAAGAGCTTCTAATGAACATTGTGGCCTTAGCTATCCTCTTGATCACTATTGTTGTAAATATGGGGATCCAAATTAATTTGTATTCATCCTCGTTTTTAGATTGGTTTTTAGGCCTTATTTTTATACTTCCCCTTCTATGGCCATTTTCGGTAGCTTTGACTGTTCCATCAATGAGAAAAAAGTTAAAACACAGGTATAATGAGTCACAACAACTAGTTTCAAGTCATCAAGAGAAAATGTTTTCCGCTGAGGAACTCAAACTTTATGTTAAAAAGTACTGGATGATGACCGAAACTCGAAACCCTCAGTTTGTAATTGCTTGCTCACCAGTTTCTTCTGCCTTTGGGGTTCTATGTGTACCCTTTGCTTTGTATTCAAGTTTACATTTAACATCTATTACAAGGCTCAAAGAATATTATGATTTACTGGGAGAAGCTACGGACTATAAGTGGTCACTCATGATAATTTATATCGTGCAGTTTGTTGGGGTTGTTGTAGGCAGTATTGCACCGATTTTAAGATGTTTCACGTCTATCGGTCATTATAGTCTCTCAAAGAAATTAAGCAAGAACCATTTAAACGTGTTCCGTGTTGAAAAACACTGGATCGAAAGGCTTCAACATTGGAAACGTAACCATGTTCATTCACATATTCCAGGCCGTTATCTGAAGATCGTTTTTCATTACGTAAAAAACGCATTTTTAAACTTCTGTTTAGCACTTCATATTGTGGTTCTGGTAATATGTAAAACAATATGTCTTGTTCCACGAGCTTTTCTTATCTTACTGGCCTGTTGTTGGTATATCATTAAGTCCTTTTTAGAATGGCTTAAAAAGATGGCAAAGACATCTAATGGCAATATGAGCTCAGAATTAGAAGAATATACTAGTTATGTTATCCAGATTGAGGAGGAGGCAAAACTTTCACAAAGAATATTAAGAAATACGCTCCATTCTATAACTCAACTTCTTGACGCGGAGAAGGAACCGCGTAATCTAATGAGGCTTTTAGAGAAATCTAAAGGATTCATTGGAGTAGTAGAGTTCGACAATGACCTAGTTCAACCTTTATATCCAGAAGAAACCCACAATTGTTGGAGCCTTGTAGTAGTAACATTGACAACAATTGCCATTGCACTTCCTAACATTGCAAATGGTCATTTCAAGGGGCTTCTTGCCAGCATGAGTGAAGGCCTCAAGATTGTAAGACATGTTGAAGATTGTCTCAACGCAGATGGTGAACTAGTAAGTGCAATAAAATCGGCAAGAAGGGTGTGGAAAGAAGTTGAAGTATACCGCAAATGGCTAAAAATCGATCTTCAAAGTAAGGCTCACAAAGATAAAACATCTAAAGAGATCCTTAAATGGCTGGGAGATGAAGGAGAAAAAATTATGAAAAGGTTTATGAGTAACAAAAAGTCAAGTATAGATCGTTCGCCTTATAAGTTCGTACTTGCAAGTTCCATGTACAGGATTAGCACGAGCATTCTATTGCACTTAAATGCACAAGAAATCTCGTTGAATGATGAAGACCTTTTTGAATGGATATCAACTATAATTGCTGATATTTTATTCGCATGCTTTACCAACTTACCACGTGTCATAAAAATGAAGTGTCACCGCAATGAAATAGAGAAAAGGGGAGATAACATCCGGATTGCAGCTCAACTTCTTGGTAAGTCTAAAGAGATTCTTAAGATTCTTGAAGCGCGTACACTTCCTAACATAGATCAAGACTCGATGGCATACATTGATAGGTGGCGTGTACTTCCCAAGATTCAACTAACCAATGGTGGTGCTTCTACAAATGAGATATACCAAGATCATCATGTTGTGGAGCTCTTACCAGGCGTGTGAAGCTCCTCGTGGATTTGGCGTTGGCACTTGTAATTTTAGTGTTTTGATTTTTAAACTTGAATGTTCTTTAGCTTTTGTATTAACTAAAAGATGTTTTAAATTTGATTTTCCGTTGCATATTTTGAGAACTATTATAGTCTTTTAACCTATTTGATATGATGATGTCCAATTGTAAGGTGTCTAGTTTATGGCTCTACATAGTTGATGTGTGGTAAAATACACATATTTGTTCCGTGTAAAATGTATAATTTTTGTATAGTTTTTATTTGTTTTATTTAGTTTTTAGTATTATATTACATTATTTTGTGTTTTGTTAGGTTCTGGTGCAAATGAAGCAAACACGAGTAATATGGAAATAACCAGCTAGTTGGGCAGAGTGAGGCGCCAGACTGAACTAAAATTGCCGCTATTTTTTATGATTGGGTCAAGACCACTTATCTCTATAATTATAAAATAAAAAAAAACAAGAAAAGGAATTATATTATATATTATATTTTATATAATAACAAAACATGAAAGTTCTTAGGAACAGTTCAGGTTTCTAGATATCTCCCTACCGGCATCTGCCCTTCTTCCATCATACCACTGCAAACATCCAGCCCCAATTCTAGGTTGCCATTCACGGAGGGGGAGAGAGAAACAATCAGACTCTAGATAATTTTATCTGGTCGTTGCAAGCCTTCACCCCCACCCCGCCAGTCGCCGCTGCACCGCAAACGCTGCAGAGATCAGTCAATTTCGGTTAGGGTTCCAACCACCCGTGTTCCTCCTTGGTCTCTTTCATCTTAGGGCAATAGACCAAAACAAATAGAGAGAGATGCGTGAGTGGCCGGATCAGTCATTTAAGGTTGCGGCAACCGTCTTGGCATGGCGAATATAGTGATGATGTTCATTTCTACGATTGCGCCCAACGGCTCAATCAGAGTGTCAGACGGCGGCGATTTACCGCAGATCGTTTTCTTTTGAGGAACATGATGATTGAGTCAAACACCGCCGTCGGATTTGAGATTAAGCAGGTAATACCTTACATTCTTCGGTTATCCCTACCTGCAAAATCGGAAGCGGAAAATTTAGTGAAATATTCCTATGTCTATTATTTTTTAACTTAATTCGTATGCTAGATTTGAGAGTTTAAAGTACTACATTCTGTGTATTAGTTTCTAAGATCTAAAATATGTGATTTGCAGCTACTCATTTGGATACTCATGGAAGTGTTGGTAAAAATTGGTGATGTTTAGTCTTAAATATGATGTTTGGCGTGTATATATGCTTTCACCCTTCATGTTTTCTACAAGTTTATGTTAGGCGTTCTTTTTGTGTAAAATCGCTTTGGTGAATCGAGTTTGTGTGATTGAATTTTAGTGTCGATAGAATGCGAATAAGTATTGAATGTTTTCCAATCATGAAAGAAGATAATTCACAGTATTTGATGGTTTCAAACCGATATAAATTATTTTGCGTGGTGTATACATAAGGTTTATCAGGCACAACACTATGTGTTGGTTAGAATGCTATACTTGCAGTAATTTCATATTTTAAGTATTTTATTAGCTTATGGCCATTTTCTAATTTTTGAAGTTCAACTTTATTGTTATGTTTGATTGGAGAATAGGCAGACTAAGCACCCATGGTTACTTTATGAGCCCAAGCTGTATAATTATCTTCGAGCTCTTGAATGTCAATCCAGTGGCGGGGACACAACGACATCGTTTGGTGGTTCGGCAGCTGGCTTTTTACCTAAGCAACTGATTAATCTCAACTACAATCAGCTGCTTCTGAAGGTACTTATATTAGATTTGATGTTGTGCCATTAGATGTAATTGTTTGGTTTTAGTTGTTTTTTCGACCTTTTTAAGTCAACACTCATTATTAGTCGCATGTAATTAGGCTCTTTGGGTAGGGTTTACGTGTAGCTTTTATAGACGTTTGTTTTATTTGTTGGGTTTAAAGACTTTCTTGCACTTCTGTTGTTCTTCTCTTTGTTTTTTTTACAAAACCTATAGGTTAGTGTCTCTATCTGTGGCAACATTGTAAGGATTTTATACCAATAAATGTCATAGGTAGTAGTAGAAAACTTAAAGTAATAATACTTTGTGTTTATGTTAGTAACTTAGCAGTGATTGTTTTAGGATGGCGGTGGTGCAACCAATTGGTAGCGGTATGTTCTAGCCATCGACTCCTATTGCTCGGTGTTGAAACGATAGAAGGAATTTCAGGCCACCGACTCCTATTGCTAAGCATTAATTGGCTGAAGAACAAAAAGCCAATCGACCTACTGTTGGTTGACTGAATGAAAAGGGAAAAACAGGAAGCCATTGGTAGCAAATCTTCGATTATACTACATTGCGACTCTGAATTTATCTAAACTTTGTGAATTAAATTGTTGTATAAAGTGTTAGTTTTTGAGAAAGCCATAGAATAATGGTATTGAAATAAGTGACATTGTTATAATTATTAATGTTGCAAAGATGAAGCTGTTGGCTAAAAAAGTTTCACTATTTCATTGCACAATCATCTATAGTGGGCAAAAGGTTCTATGATTGTGCAATGTACCAAACTGTGGACAGAACTAAAAATCATTTGAAATTTCTACAGCAAATTATGGAATGATAACTACCTGATTGGTTAATATATTTGCTTAGACGTTTTCGTTTCAGTTTTATAAATAATAGGCCTGCCCGCCGTGAAGCGCGGGTGAAGACCACTAGTATAATAACAAACAATGAAGAGCCTTATCAACAGTGTAAGTTTTTAGGTCATCCACAACCTACATTTGTAGGTTATTTACACTTGCATCCCACCTATTTTAAAACTTGCAATTTAGAAGTCCATTCCACTTGTAAATTCCGAAGCAAAACTGCTATGACATTTCTTTAATTTCACCATTACTATTTTGATTATACATTTAACTAAATTAACTATTAGCTAATTAAGTTAAGTTGCAATAAGTAACAATTTATATAATTATTATTGTTTTTATTGGTATAAAACACATTTCGATATCCTTTTGGTCATAGCACGACTTTATTGTTTAGGTATCGATGTCGTAACGAGTCGAACCGATATCGACTAGATTCCTGATATTAACGTTATTTTTACCATTGCCTCCACGTTTCCATTTGAAATTTGTTAATAATCGGATCGCCATATCGAGTGGCAGTACCATACTGAGGCCATAATGAACCAAACCAATATCGGTTGGTTTCCCGCCATTAACGTTATTTTAACCTCCGTGTTTGCGTTTCCATTTAAATGCTATTAAAAATCGGGTTGCTCCGCCGCGGAGCGCGGGTATAAGCCACTAGTTTGAAAAAAATAGTGGACTGCCATGCATATTCACGAGACTTGTGGGGAAAGTTGTTTTCTTTAGGTTTTGAAATTAGTAGATATTATAAAAAATCCCTAATTGAAGAATAGGCCATTATATTTTCTACATGAACAGCAACAACAATTAGAAAAGAAAGAAGCATAGGCGGCAGACTTGTGGGGGCCATATTATGCTTGTTGGGCCAAAGCCCAATCGAGTTGGACGCAACAGCAGGGCAACGAACAAAGGAAAAAGAAGGGGAGTTTGACGGGAGAAAAGAGGGGACACTGAAGTACTGAACGAATAGAAGAGACAGAACAAGAAAGGGAAAAAGATTGGTTCGAGGGTCAAGCCATCAAAATTTGAGCTCGGTTTGCAATTTATTATTTTGGTTTCGTTAGACTTTATGTTTTACAAAATTATAAACATGTTTTGCTACTTGGTTCAGACTTGTTTCTTTTTCTTGAATATGTTTCTTGGCTAGTTCTTTTCATGCTACCTGGGTTTAGATGAACTTGATGATTGTAATGCGATTTTGACATGATTATGGTCATTTGATGTGATTTACATAACTTTGCCTTGTGATTGATCTTGATATTGCATGTTGGTGTGTTTTGATTGATTATTGGTTGATGAATTCAGCGGTTTAGGCACATAGAAATATCCCCTAGACTTAGAGTTTAATTTGAATCGTTGATCTTAGAGTTTTCGGTTTGAATATTGAGTTGAGAAATTGACCAATTTGATTAATAATTGAAATCAATATACTAAAACTTGCATCCTCATCTTGTGACTCGAAAGACGATTAAGGTGAGCTAGGTTATTAGCTAATCATTGGTGTGTAGATTGGGTGACCGATAGCTCGGGCTCGTTTATTACATCGTGGTTAAGGTTTCCTGGGATTTCAATCTTCAAGGTTTGGTTTGGTTTGCTTTGCGTTTTGAGAGTTTTGGGGGTAGAGTTACTTTCATTGCTTGATTCTCGTTGGATTTGGTATTGATAGGTCGAGCCGGTTTGTTCTAGCACTTCACATTTCGTCTTTATCTTTCGTTTGATACATCTCTAGCGGGGGGTTAATCGAGGGAGTAGGATATTTAACCATTGTCACTGTCAGAGTAGCATCGCATGATTCTAGGGATTCGACACCTAGGTAGTCCTTGTCTCATATATATTTTATCAAACTTTGCTCTCGTGTTCATGTTTGTTTCACGTTGTTTGTCTTGTCTGCCATATTCTTAATCATTTAGTTTAATTAGTTAAAACCTCAAATCCAAAACACAAATTAAAACCAGTTAAGTAATTAGTTGAGTCAGAGTCTAGTTTAGCGTCGCTAGTGTCTCGTGGGTTCGATACTCGGACTTCATTAGGCTTTACTACGTACGATAGGTACACTTGCCTGTCAGTGGTCTAGCATTTAGAGAGTCTTAGTTTATAAATTTAAAACTAGGGTGTCTAGATTAGGCTTAGTTTTTATAGACCACATTCAGCACATCAATAGTAGTAGTTGAGCCATTTGTGGTTTTGAAAAATCCACATCATATGGTAAAAAAATCCTTCTTTTATCAAACTTCACCCGGAGCCTATACTGTCTATATACTAGGCTCCAGTGTTAATCTAGGCCGGTAAACATCGCATGCACTGTCTTTATTTTATGCTTTGGCGTGGACCCAACGTTTGCGAACTCACATTGGAAATAATGCGTCTTTATATTATTTTAATTGCTATATTGTCTCCTGTTAGGTAAAGATGAATCACCATTATTTTTAAGAATAAGTTCTCCAACCAAGGTAGCGCGATCCCGACCAGGATAACTGCCTTCATCATATCAGCAACATCGTTGTTGTGCGTTATTCACCTTAGTGTATCCAGACTATGACCATGATATATGTGGGGGTGATCTCTATGGAGTTTCCCCGCCTAAATTATATTGTTCCTCATTCATCTCTACTTAATTTAAACTTATGTTGATTTGTTATGAACATAGGTAACTATATGTTACCAGAGATATGTTATATTTATATATTATTTGAAATGTAAAATACCAAAATATATAAAAGACAATATATTATATATCTTTTCTTTAATATATAATTCATTTATGTTGAACTTTATATGATTTGTAAGAAAATAATATTTTAACAATGTTGTTAAATGATCAAATGTTGAAGAACAGGGGAAAAGTAAATGAATGATAAATAAAATAATATTGTTTGTTATTTAAAACACATAAAGAATTTTCAACTAGTAATTATGAAAACAAATAATAATGTCCAATTATAACATCTAAAGAAGAAGATTTTATTGATATTTAGTTTTTTTTACGATTAACAAAAATCCGATCACCCGGATAAATCTAACGCCAAAAGGAAAACCACCTCCGCCGTTGTGGTAAAATACTTGATCCAACCCAGAACAATTGTTACTGCAGGCGATGTGGTAAAATACTTGATCCAACCCATAAAACTGTCTCCAATGCATCCGAACTCTCCCTGCCCGTGCGACGCTGGAGCAGCCCTTTGCATTGGAGATCCGTGTCCGATGATGTCCGAAGATGTGGTGCCTCTGCAGAAGGGCGTGGATTTGGCTCGGTCTAAATGATGGGGTGGGCCCAATAGGTCTGTCAAATATTGTATCCCCTCCATTGATCTCCAGGTTGGCGGGTTCTGGTCTTGAATGACGAAATTGAAGGAGACGAGAAGTTTTCTCTGGTTGGAGTTGAACGGTGGTATTGCACGGTTGCTGGCCTTGAACGAAGACGATTCCATTTGAAAGTGATGAGAATGAATGATCGAAGGCTAGAGAGAGAATTGCTAATGAACATGAATATACGGCAGAAATGGTAGCGGTAGAACTAAACAGTTCTATATGAATTCAATATGATTTTAGGGTAGAAGTTAAATGGGCTAATATAATAGGCTTAACTAATTAAAGACTGTTGGGCCATATACTCACAACTTATTCAACATATTTGGATCGTGGATTAGTCTTCATAACTGCCTGTCTGGTGCAGAAAAGAAATTAATAATAAATTGCTATTTATAAGTTTAAAGTATTGGCAAATTGGAAAATAATAATCTCATCTTTCTGAAATTGGCCAATAATAATCCCAAGTCACGAATTAGCCGCCAATAATCCGACCTCATCCAATTTTTTTGTAAAATACTCCACCGTTAATTCTGCCTAACATCGTTATGAAAAATGGTGACGTGGCTGCCACATGTTAGATGACTCAAATGACATGGATTTTTTTAAATGACATGGATTATTGTATATCTTTTAATGGTTTTGTTGACTGATTATAAAAAGGGGCATTGACCCCAACTTAAAACGCCAACGATCAGAACACATGAACCCTAATTCTACACATTCATAAGCGAACACAATTTACAAATTAAGCTTCTTCAATCGATCCCAATAACTTACAGAAGTCACTCTGAGGATGTCACTCCTTCATCTAGAAGTTCAAGAAGTAACCATCATCGGAGTTCTAGGTATGATTCAACAGAGCATGATAGGCGGATAAGTGATTACAGAGATGAGTCAAAAGGCCAAAGCAGGGAATCAAGGAGATACACTTCTGATAGGGATAATCAAGGAATCGATTCAAGAAGTAGAAGTAGGGAATCACCTCGTTATGAAAGGGAGTACATAGACTATGGGAATAAAAGAAGAAGATACGAAAGTTCAAGGAGGACTCCTAGTAGATCCGGATTGGATGATGGGAGATGGGAATGGGAGGATACACCAAGGTGTGATAGTCGTTCAAGTAGTAGACCTTATCAGCCTTCACGATCACCGATGCTAGTTGGTGCTTCACCTGATGCACGTTTAGTTTCCCCCTGGCTTGGCGGCAATACTCCATGTAAAGATATACAATAATCCATGTCATTTAAAAAAAGTCCGTGTCATTTGAGTCATTTAACATGTGGCAGCCACGTCACCATTTTTCATTACGACGTTAGGCAGAATTAACGGTAGAGTATTTTACAAAAAAAAAAAAAAATTGGACGACATATACAATAATCCATGTCATTTAAAAAAATCCGTGTCATTTGAGTCATTTAACATGTGGCAGCCACGTCACCATTTTTCATTACGACGTTAGGCAGAATTAACGATCGAGTTTTTTACAAAAAAAAAAAAAAAAAATTGGACGATATCGGATTATTGACGGCTAATTCGTGACTTGGGATGATTATTGGCCAATTTCATAAAGATGAGATTATTATTTTCCAATTTTCCTAAAGTATTTGTATTGTTATAAAGTTTATCTTATAATAAAATTAGGTGATAAGGTGGAAAATGTAAGGATGTTTATATGGTTGGAGATGAAATTGAAGGTTTTTAAGAATTTCTAAGGATTTGTTAGGATATGATGTGGTAGCTGATTAGGCAAATAAGGGCGCCTAAGGATGCTCTTAACGTTGAAGATAGTTTAGCAATTGTTACGGCAGGCGGGGAGAATCAGACTCAAGATATTCAGATAGTTTAATCATGACATGACATTCAGATAGGTTAAGAGACTATAAATAAAAAAAATATTTATTGTGTTAATAGTTGAATTTTACACCGTTATAAAAAAAGGGGAATGTTTATTTGAGAAGAAAATTAAATTAAGAAGAAAAAGAACAAAGGGTACAAATGTAAAACATTAAATAGTTTTTCTCTCAACTCATTTATTATTATCTTTGACTAATTAATTAGTCGTAAACATTATCACCCTCCACATTTAAATTTTTGCTTACACACATCAAACTTTATCCTACACGTTTTGAAATTTATCCAACACATATTAAAATTTATCATACACAGCTCGTAATTCATCTTACACACCTCATAATTTATGTTACACTTTAAATTATATATTTTTTCTTTTTTTGAAAAATATGTTTTTTCTTTAAAATAAGTTACAAATTTAATGTAGTTAGTTATTAAAAAGGAAAACTATCAATTAATGATCCATCCAAGTTTACCGGTATACCCTTACACTAATATTAAATACAAAAATTAAATGAAGTAAAATGAAGCATTCTTATTGGTTGAAATTTCTTCTTTTTTATTCTTATAAAAAATTTGTTCTCATTTGAACTCTCCACTATAAAAAAAAAGAGAAAAGTGCTCGGATAGTCCCTGTGGTTTGCTTCGATTTCACCTTTAGTCCCTACATTTTTAAAATTACAACTATAGTCCCCAACTTTGGCAAATTCGTTCTTGGATGGTCCCTTGCATGGATGAGGGTTAGTTTTCTCAGTTAAGTGAATGTGAAATGACAAAAATACCCTTACTATTAAATTTATACAAAAAAGTTAAAAGAAAAATACTTGATATTTAAATATTTATGTGGGACTCACTACCCAACCCATCCACTTCATCTTCCCCACTTTCACCACCATCTCCACCTTTCACCACCACCACCTTTCACCACCACAACCACCATCACCATCCACATTTCACCACCACCACCACCCACCTTCATCATCGCCATCCCCTTCCACTACCACTGCTCCGCCATACTCCTCATCCTTAACAAAACCCAACATTCAAAATGAATCTTTTCATAACCATCACCATCTTCACATTCTTCTCACTTTCACCATCAACCCTCTCACACACCCACCAATTTAACTACCTCACCCAATTCAACTCATTGCCCAATGAACTTCAACTACGTCCTCCAAATCCTCTGGCCCACCGTCGACTGCTGCCACCCCGCCGCTTCCGGCAACCCCATAACCCTCGACACCAACTTCACCACCTGCTGTCAAACCCTCCTCAGTGTCTTCGGAATCAGTTTAGCTCACCACCTCAAAACCACATCTTACCTTAATCTCCCTAATCTCGCTACATACACGGCTTGTCCGACCGGTTCTTTAATCAAACCTCAACATTTTAAAACTACTCATCAATCTCGCAACCTTCTGTTTTGACCCGGTTCAGTTTAAACAACTTCTCCGGCGATCTTCAACTAAGATCTTACACTTCGCTCGTAAAGATCTAAAATTGAACAGATCTGATTCGTGTCTGGTATAGAAAGCTTTACATTATTACCTTGTCTAATTTGATTTGTAACAAAAAATTGAGGGTAAATGGAATACTGGTACAACACTTGGAATCGGCTGTTGTTATGGTGGTTTCCGACGGAGCCTAGATCGAAGGTTGTTACGGTGGTTGTTTGATGATGGTTATTTGGTGGTGGTTGTTTGACTACCGGAGAGAGACGAGAGGGAAGAAGCAGAGATAAAGAAAGAGAGAGTGGTGGGGGTGAGGTGGGGTTGTTTTTTTATTTTTATAAGTGGGTCCCACAAGTGTGTATGTATATTTAATATTAATTAATTTGTTTTGTTTTATATTAAAGGTATTCTGATCATTTCACACTCACTTAACATAAAAAACTAACCTTCATCCGCTTCAGGGACTATCCGGGAATGAATTTGCCAAAGTTATGGACTATAGCTGTAATTTTAAAAATGTAGGGACTAAAGGTGAAATATCCGGGCTACTGAACGTATAACGAACATGTAATTCTTTTACAAGTTTATTATTAAATAATTATCCCAAGTTATAAAATATTATTTGTGCCTTGTGCATTCAATTCATTTTCTTAATCTCTTTCAAGATGAGTCGGTTAATTGTATTTACAAGTGTAAACTGACGTATTTTTCTAGAAATGTTAAATGCAGGTAGTACTCAATAGGCTGACTTTCTCCTAACACTGTCCTGACAATTTTCTCTAAAAAAAAATAATAATAATAATAATAATAACAAAACCTTTACGCTACAAGTAAAGTAGGGCATTATCTTCTTCAGTTCCTCTTCTTCTGCACATAAGTTACAGAAACCCTAATTTCTCGCCGTACAGATCAAATCATCATTTCACAAAGCCAGATACAACGATAAGGTTTTCTCGATCTACAAATCATGGCGGAAGTGATGTCAATGGAAGCTATACGAACCGAAGCCGCTCGTTTAAACATCGATCTCTCTGGAGTTGATTGGAACTCCATTCGTCTTCCTCCAGGTGAAGATTGCGGCTTTAGAAGGTATAGATACACTCATATATATCTCTGTTTCTTTCCGGTTTTCTTTCGTTTTCCACTGTGTGTATTCTAATAAACTGTCACACTTTGATTTGTGTTTATTGTTGTGAGCAAATTGAGTGTTTGTTTAGTGTATCTGTTGTATGTATATACATGTTTGAATGTGTATTGTATTGTAAACGGAATAGCTGATGACGATAGATGTTAAAACCCTAATAGTCTGTTACATGTTGATTTATGTTTATTGTTGTGAGTAATTCGAGTGTTTGTTATGTATATATGTAATTGTTTTGTGTTTCTGTTTCGATTTAAGAGTTTTTGGCCGATTGAGTGTGTATTGTATTGTAAACTGACTGTGGCTGTTGAAACTCAAATAAACTGCTACACTTTATTTGTGTTTGTTGTTTTATATCTGATACTAAACACAATGTCTGTGATAAATGTTGTTCAGTTTGTGAATGGTTTGACTATTAGTTGTATATCTATATTGTTACCTGTTTGCATATGGAGTATTCAATTGCTCGGTACATAATTTATTTAACCTAAGAAATGTAGGAAACCGGGTCAAACGAACTCCGATTAAGCTCGTTATAGCGGCGCTAGAGCCGGCTCGTTGAACCCTAAAATCTAGGGCTGGCAATTTCTAACTTGTTTTAGGACATGATAAGATCTATTTAAGAAAAAGTACACTATGTAACTGTATACTTTCATAAAAAATAGTTAAATTTAGGAGGCTAGGCTCCACCTTTCCTCCTTCTTGGTACATAAAATCTACAACTGTGTCATGGAACATACAACTGTGTCATGGACATGAGATATAAAGTAGTTAAACGAGTCAGTATTCATGTTTGATACTTATGTTAATCGTGTCGTCTCTAATCTGTTAAACACAATAGGACCTGTTTTGCCAGCCCTATTTGATTATTTGTTTTGTAAATCTGTTGGTTGTGTAATGAATCCTGATACTGAACACACTGCATGTGTTAAATACTGTTCAGTTCGTGAATGATTTGAATATTAGTTGTACATCTATTATCTATATTGTTACATGTTTGCATATGGAGTATTCAATTGCTTAATGATGCTTTACTATATGTGTTTGTTGTTATGATATTGAACTATGAGTTATGAATACCTGTGTTTTGTCTACCAATTTGGTTTTCATTTGTGTACTTGGAATCTTCAGTGACGATGATGATCTTAACGAGGAGGATTCGTTGGAGTTTGATGCTGGCTTCGGGAATATTATTATTGTGGATAACTTGCCAGTTGTGCCTAGGGAAAAGTTCGAGAAGCTTGAAGGTGTAGTTCGTAAAATCTACAGCCAAATTGGAGTGATTAAGGAGAATGGACTTTGGATGCCTGTAGATGAAGACACCGGTAAGACCCGAGGTTATTGCTTCATCGAGTACAACACTCCTCAGGTACTTTTTTCTCTTCAGACTTCAGCAGTTATATTCTAACACACCATAAATAATTTTTTTTTGGTGTGTTTAGGAAGCTGAGCTTGCAAAGGAGAAGACCAATTTGTACAAGCTAGACAGAGCACACATTTTTGCGGTCAACATGTTTGATGAAATCGACAAATTCATGAAAGTCCCAGACGAATGGGCTCCACCTGAGAGCAGGCCTTATACACCCGGGGTATGTATCCGGAATTAGATTATTTTCTTTGCGTTGCATATTGTGTAGTTTGTTCCAATTTCATGTGACTAATGGATTTTTTAATATTTTTCATTAAGTTTTTTTTTCTTTTTTCTTGCTAGAGAACTTTTTTGTATGCCTTATTGATAGTTCGAGCTTTACTATTAAAGCTCAAGCTTGGGTCGTTGGTAGTTTCTCAAACTCGAGCTCTGCCCAGGCTCGTCTATAATAGACTCATTTAAGCTCGCAAGCTTATTTTTAGGTTTGGGCTTGGTTCGTAAACACGGTTAAACAAGCTTGGCTCGGCTCGTTTATTAGACAACTTTAAATAAAGGGTAAATGTTATTAAATATTAATAAAAACTAATATTACACTAAGGTTCGATAAGGCTTGTTGAGCCCATGCTAGGCTCGAGCTCGGGCTCGATAAATAAACGAGCTCCATTTTAGGCTCAAGCTCGGCTCGGGCTCTCGATAACGCTCAGCTCGTTTCAAGCTTTTTCTCGACCTGCTTGGCTCGTTTGCTTCCCTACTTATTGCAGATCCTGAAAGTAGTAGTTAATGTCTAACGTTTTGCAGTTATTTTGTGTTATCAAGTGTTCATTCATGGGTAATTCTTGTGTTGGTATCATTTCTATAAACTGCAATACACATGCTTAACTTAAGTATCGTAACTTTTTACTGCATATAGCATTGTTGAAACATCACTTCCAAACATCATTTTTATGAAAAGTCAGTTTGGGTCATGGGATATGGTTGATTTTTTTTTGGGTACATGGATGAAATTGGGAAACCTGATTCCTGTTTGTGGCTTTTCTGGAGATCCTAAAACTTTATAAGATATATTGCAAACTAGTTATAACGTTAAACGTTTTGGCATGTTAATGCAGGAGAATCTGCAACACTGGCTTACCGATGAGAAAGGCAGAGATCAGTTTGTTATTCGTGCTGGATCCGACACAGAGGTCCTTTGGAACGATGCAAGACAAGTGAAAGCTGACCCCGTTTACAAACGCCCTGTAATTTGAAAATCCCTTTATTTCGATATCCTCTTATTTCATTTTCTATATGAAAGAATGTTGATATTAGAATGTGATAATAATAATAGTAGTAGTAGTAATAGTAATAATAATAATAATAATAATAATAATATTGTATTTCTTTTTTGCAGTTCTGGACTGAAAGTTTTGTGCAGTGGTCTCCGTTAGGGACCTACTTAGCTACGGTTCACCGTCAAGGTGCTGCTGTTTGGGGCGGTGCTTCCACATTTAACCGCCTGATGCGTTATGCTCATCCACAGGTTGCGTATGGTTATGCATTTTGTTTTGAGTAAAATGCCATTTTCGTCCCTGAGGTTTGATCAGTTTTGCAACTTTTGGAAAATCAAACCTCTGGACGAAAGTCGCAGAACTGGCCAAACCTCAGGGATGAAAATGGCATTTTACTCTTTTGTTTTTTATAGTGTTCTGATTTTTTTCACGTCTTTCGCCTATAATCTTGAAATTCCGCTGTTTGCTTTATAGGTTAAACTCATTGATTTCTCTCCGGGTGAGAAATATCTGGTTACTTATAGCAGCCATGAACCGAGCAATCCCCGAGACACCCATGTAAGAACGTTTATTGCTTTGTCCTGTTTTGTATGATTTTATAATGCATAAACCTTCTAAGTTAGTTTATTCACACATTTAGATTGTTATTGAATCATGGTTGTAAAAATCCCGACTAGCATCTGATTAGTCGCCGATTAATTGCTAGTCGGAGGTTCACCGAGTAATTTTTATCTAATCGCCCAATTAATCAGTAGGCATCAAATCCGGTCCTAATTAGCCCAAAGGCGGTGGCAGTTTAGCGATTCCACCAGATTCTTGACTAAAACCTATAAATTCCGGCAATTAATCGTATCTAATTGAAAATATGGGTCGAAGAAGGTGTTAAAGCATGCCTACTTAAAAAAATACATATAAAATGTACGTATATACATATAAAACTGATAATTACATATAAAATTCCAATCCGATCAATCGCTAGTCGGTACCTCACTGGCTGACTAGCGCCTAACGATTCTTACAACACTGATTAAAATACCATATGTGTTTAACACTATTTGAGAAACTAATTGTTTAAAAGAACAAGCTTAAAAGTTTAAGACAAAAAGTGTTTCAGGTCAACCTAACCCTTCTCGTTTTAACTCACTCCAGAACTACTCGGTTTGACCCGACTTTCTTTTATCTATAAATTTGACCCATTTGACTTGATTTGCTCATGATCAGAGGGTTGTACTCAACATATTCGATGTGAGAACCGGAAAAGTAATGCGAGATTTCAAGGGAAGTGCTGATGAGTTTGCGATTGGAGGAACCGGAGGTTTTACAGGGGTTTCTTGGCCTGTTTTCAAGTAATCTATTACTAGTACTAGACGTTTTTATTAATTTTTTTATATCTTGAATGTATTTGTTCTTGATGTTGACGTGCGTGTGCGTTTCCAGATGGGGCGGTGGAAAAGAGGACAAGTATTTCGCTCGGATGGGCAAAAACGTCATTTCAGTGTATGACACTGAGTCCTTCGGTCTTATTGACAAGAAATCCATCAAAGTCGAAAATGTCACGGACTTCAGTGGGTCTCCTACTGATCCTATTTTTGCAATTTTTGTTCCTGAGCTTGGTGGGGGAAATCAACCCGCAAGAGTAAGTTATCATGTTCATTTTTAACTTGTAGAGTTTATATTTAATCTGTAGTTAATTACCATATTGTGGTATGCATAGATTACTTACTGTAAGATCATAGCACACTTTTTTTTTCTATAGTTAATTACCATATGTAAGTGTGTTAAACGGGTCGGGTTGGTGGTTCCAACCCGATCCGAACCTGAAAATTTTAGACGAACCCAGCACATGAACACGGCCCGAACCTGAAAATCATGTCATGCATATGCACCCGAACACGACCAGAATATTTGCGGGTTGATCCAAACATGCCCCGTTCAACCTGAATTTTTAATTTTTTTCGCAAATTATTAAAATAAAATAAATTTATAGTACGAATATATATAATACAATTACATTTTAATTATAAATTTTATGTCAGTTTTCTTTTTAAGTTAAAATTATGGCATAGAATACCCACCCAGTTTAATTTATGACATAAAAATATTGTAAAAAAATAAAATATAAGATAAATGAGTTAAATGGGTCAACCGACCGTGTTGACACGAACACGACCCGTTTAGCTAAACGGATTCGCGGGTTCAACATGAAACAGACCTGATCCAGTTTAGACTAAACCTAAACCCGCGAATTTCGTGTTAGGTTCGTGTCGTATTTTTGGGTCGTGTCATAAATTAACCCTCTTCTGAAGTTTCAAACTTTCATTACATTGGGATTAACAATTGTGCTGATAGGTGAGCCTTTTTCAAATCCCGAGTAAAGTAGAGTTACGACAGAAGAATCTCTTCAGCGTTAGCGACTGCAAAATGTACTGGCAAAGCAACGGAGAATACCTTGCCGTTAAAGTCGACCGATACACAAAAACCAAAAAGAGCACCTATACCGGCTTTGAGCTTTTCCGAATCAAAGAGCGTGACATACCTATCGAGGTTTTTGAGCTCGACAACAAGAATGATAAGGTTATCTCATTCGCATGGGAGCCAAAGGGTCACCGGTTTGCGGTTATTCACGGTGATAATCCACGGCCCGACGTTAGTTTCTATTCAGTGAAAGGTGGTAAAGTGTCGAAGCTCACAACGCTTAAGCAAAAGCAGGCGAATGCGCTCTTTTGGTCACCGACTGGTCGTTTTATCATTTTGGCTGGTTTGAAGGGGTTTAATGGACAGCTGGAGTTTTATAATGTCGATGAGCTTGAAACTATGGCTACTGCTGAGCATTTCATGGCAACCGACATCGAGTGGGATCCTACTGGGAGGTATTTAAATAAAAATCGAGTAAAGTACATGGATGGTCCCTGTGGTTAACCAAAATTTTGGATTTAGTCCCCATCTTTTTTAAAGTGTACGGATGGTCCCTGTGGTTTGCACTTTGTAACGCATTTAATCCCCAACTTTTGGCAAAAGTCGATGGATGGTCCCTGTGGTATGCACTTTGTAACGCATTTAGTCACTAAACGTTGGGGACTAAATGTGTTACAAAGTGCAAACCCCAGGGACTATCCGTCTACTTTTGGCAAAAGTTGGGGACTAAATATGTTACAACATGCAAATCACAGGACCATCCTTGTAGCATATAGGTACCTTATCGCTATTCGCCATTAACAACTATTGTTGTCCGTAGTGAATAGCAGACGATAGCGACAAGCTACTTATACGCTACGAAGCGATAGCGATGAAATAGCGGGCACTATTTCATGTTTAGCGATACGCTAGAAGGAAATTTAGAAATATTTTACATGTTTATTTTATAAAAAAAAGCAGGTAAATATGGAAGAATATACGCTTCTATTTTCAATCTTGTAAAATTCTAGAAATATTTTACATGTTTATGTTATAAAAACATGTTTATGGGGGTCTCATTGGAAGCAACCTCTCTATTCCTACGGGGTAGAGGTAAGGCTGTCTACATCTTACCCTCCTCAGACCCTACCTTCGCTTTGCTATTGGTGGGATTTACTGAGTATGATGATGACTTGTAGTTATTAAAAGGAAAAAGATATTTCGCTATTTCTGCGCTTGTTAGGCCCTAACAATCAGATAGTGGCATAGTGTCGCATCTAGGCCTGTAATCGAACCGACCGTTCGTGAACTTATTCGACGGGAAGTTCGTTTATTAGATAAACGAACAAACATGCACAAAATTATTTGTTCATATAATTACGCGAACGAACATGAACACACGTGTTGTTCGTTTATTTATGTTTGTGAACGTCCGTTTATGTTTGTTCGTTTATGTTCGTTAATATTTTAATTTTAATAAATACGTATGGGGTTATATTAAGGAAAAATTACAAGTTTTGTCATTTATCTTTATACCACTTTTCAGGCGGTGTCCTTTTTAACGAATGTTGACAGACGGTGTCCTTTACTAGGTATTTTGTTGCAAGTTTAGCCTTTTACACCCAACCCAGTTAAAAAACCCTGTTAATTGTTGACAGGCGGTGTCCTTTACTAGGTATTTTGTTGCAAGTTTAGTCCTTTACCTAGGTATTTTGTTGCAAGTTTAGTCCTTTACACCCAACAATTAACAGGGTTTTTTAACTGGGTTGGGTGTACAGGACTAAACTTGCAACAAAATACCTGGTAAAGGACACCGCCTGTCAACATTCGTTAAAAAGGACACTGCCTGAAAAGTGGTATAAAAATAAAGGACAAAAATTGTAATTTTTCCTTATATTTATATAAAGATAAACAAAAAGAGTTTTTTTTTAACTACTTGTATACGTATAACTAATTGATAATTAGGCTTTCCAGTAATAAAAATGGGCTTTCCAATATAACTAATTGTAATTAATCAATAATTTTTATATATATAAAAACTACTTTGTCATTATGTTCATTTGTGTTGTATTCTGTTTGTTTGTTTATGTTCGTTTGCGTTCATGAATTGTTCGTTTAGGTATTAAGCCAACGAACATAAACGAACATGAACATGCACATTTTCTTAACGAATGAACACGAACAAAAAAACGTGTTCGATTATATGTTCGTTTCGGTTAAAGTTAAATGAACGAACACAGACATGCCTGTGCTCGTGTTCGTGTTCGTTCGGCTCGTTTACAGGCCTAATTGCATCACTACACTATTCGCTATATAGGTGGTGTTATGCTCGCTATTAACAACTATGATATAATAAAACATTTTGTTTTGGTTTTCTAAGTGCTTTTACAAGCGTATCTAGAATGCGTTATTCATTACCATTGTTGAATGTACGTGGAACATGATCTTTGGGTATGATAGTGTTGGCAAGTAAAATAATTTTATCTACTTATTCTCGTATAGGTACGTTGCAACTTCAGTAACATCGGTGCATGAGATGGAAAATGGATTCAATATATGGTCATTCAACGGGAAGCTACTCTACCGAATTCTAAAGGATCATTTCTTTCAGGTAATCATCTAATTTTTTTCTTAGTCATCACAGGCCGAGTTGGTTGACCGTAACTTTTCTTTTTATAAATTGTGCAATTTATATAATAGATCATGTTGTTCGATTGTGGCAGTTCTTGTGGCGGCCAAGGCCACCATCCTTTTTGAGTCCCGAGAAAGAGGAGGAAATATTCAAGAACCTTAAAAAATACAGCAAGAAGTATGACGTACAAGATCAGGATATTTCCGTGTTGTTGAGCGAACAAGATCGTGAGAAGAGGAAGCAGTTGAAGGATGACTGGGAACGGTGGGTGAATGAGTGGAAGCGATATCACGAGCAAGAGAAGATGGATCGACAAATGTTAAGAGACGGTGAGGCTAGTGATGTTGAAGAGGAATATGAGGCTAAAGAAATTGAGGTTGAAGAATTGTTGGATGTTTCTGAAGAAGTTATTCAAGATGCCTAAATAAGAAGTTTATTTTTGTTTACCTATTTATTATGCTGTTGGTTATGTTGAGTTATAAATGCTAGATGCTTAATTATGTTTACATAAACATTTTTCTAAATTTTGATCGTTGACGGTTTGGATTTTTAAGTCAAACTATGGTTTTAGAAAATGACTGGGTTGGTTGAGTCGGTTGGACCAGCTAAACCGGCTAGAGAACGCCCTCTAGTTTGATGGTTTGGAATTTTTTCCATTTATTTTATTTTAAAATTGTTATTAACGTTAACCTTTTAAGTAGAGTGGATGGTTGATGAATGTTAGACACACAGATGACTGCCTATTTAAAAGTTTACTTATTTTAACTTACATTCTCTTGTGTCGATGATAGACTACTTTGTAGCATGCCCATAAGAAGGTCGACTTATTTAGAATCATGTAATGTTTAAGCGGATGAGAATGTCGGGTTATTGAGTTGGTGGGTAGAAACATTTTGAGATGACATGTCGAACGAGTGAACCTAAACATGACCCATATTTTAATCCGTTAAAAGACATCAACCCTAACCTGAAAATCAACACGTCTACAAATCTGGGTTGATTGGGTAGAAATTTCTTGACCCGCCACCTGCGTTGTGTTAATTCATCAGTCGGATCCGAACCCGGGTGGGTTTACCCAATTAACGATACTTTTTAATTCACCACTCACCAAGCTGACTTTGGGGTAAAGGTGCACAAACCGGTTAATTTTAATAACCGGTTCGGTTAACCAGTTATACCGGTTAATTTGACTTTTTGACTTTAACCGGTTAATGCTTTAACCGGTTATTACTTTAACCGGTTATTTTTTTAACTGGTCCGGTTAATTACTTTAACCGGTTCGGTTAATTAACCGGTTATTTTCGGTTATTAACCGGTTTTTTTTGCCTTTTTTTTGAATTTTTCGGTTATTTTTTCGGTTAACCAGTCTATCGGTTAAAAAACCGGTTTAAAAAAACCGGTTAATAACCGGTTATTATACTAAACACTTATAACCGGTTACTAACCTACGGTTAAATAACCTATTGAACCGGTTATTCCTAAATCGGTTATTAACCGGTTACGGTTTCGGTTAATAACCGGTTACGGTTAATTAACCGGTTATTTTGTGCACCTCTACTTTGGGGCATTGCTGTTGCCTGTTGGGCCAGCTATTTCAACTCAGAATTCTTGCATTGGAACTGGGCTCTGAAATCCGAGCCCGTATAGCGATCAAATTTTCTGCAACTATATTTTTGTGGGCTTGTTTTTGTTTGAACATTTATCATTGAATACTGCTAAATTTTTAGAGGTGCCAACATCACAAAGACACAAGTGAACGTTATTCGTATATAGAAGGAGAATTCCAACAAGGAATTGTTTACTTTGGTCAAGGTAGCTAAATAACGCTTTCAATTATATATTTAAAAAGTTATATACATGTCCAAAAACTAGGTGGCCCTTTGAAAACGAAAGGAAAAGAAAAGGTGCACATATTATATATATATAGAGAGAGAGTCGTGTTCGAATAAAATTCCATTTATTTTAATTTTTTTCATACACTTTATTTATATTTAAAGAAATTATAAAAATAAAATCAAAACTGTATCTTTATATAGGGTAAGGATAGTGTAAAAAGGGCCTAAAGTGTGAGAAGTGTATTATAACACTATATATAATACTATATAACACCATATAAACACCGTATAACAATATGTAACACCATATAATACCATATAACACTATGTAACACTATATATCATAATATAACAAATATAACACTATACATCTATCATAGACATGCTATCAGACAAACTATAGTGTTATATTTGTTATATAATGATATATAGTGTTACATTGTGTTATATGGTATTATATGGTGTTACATATTGTTATACGGTGTTTATATGGTGTTATATAGTATTATATATAGTGTTATAATACACTTCTCATACTTTGAGCACTTTTTATAGGATCCTCTACCTCTTTATATATACTATATTATAATACATATAAAAATGACAAAAATATAATTTTAAAAGTTTAAGTAATACAACTTTTAAAACACATGATACAATGTTTTAAAACATATTATTTGACTTTTAAACCAACTATCCAACGATTTTTTAACTGCGTAACTTTATCATACATAAATAAAAAATATATATCATAAAAACAAACATTTTATTATTTTTAATTTGAGTATTGTATTACTATAGTTTTATATTTTAATTAAAATAGTTGACATGTTATATGATTACAAGTGTCTGATTTGTGTAGTCTTTGTCGCGTCAGGTGGTAGAAAAGTATAGTACACACTATGTTGTATTTAATGTTAAACAACACAGTTATACTTGATAAATCAACACACTATGTTGTATTTTATGTTCATAAGTAGATGCAAATAACCTTGTCTATAGAACGAACAACATACACACGGTGCATTCTCACCGTTTTATATGTTTTTAGACAAAACCTGCTTTGTAGGGGAACATATCTCACACATAAAGCGATCTTTTAATGTTAATAACCGCTTTATAGTTTTTAGACAAAACCCGCTTTGTTGGGGAACCTCTCTCAAACATAAAGCGATCTTTTAATGTAAACAAATTTTAAACAAATGGCATCCGAGAAAACAACCCACTAACCGGGTTTCTGTGAGAGATGAAGTCCTGTGTATAACGTGGGCGTTAGTGGAACCCGTTGGATGGTGTTAGTGACCTTTTACACTTGCCTTGTCTTATACAATTTTTATATTTGTCTTTGTATATCGCTTTCTTTTCAATCACTCTCTCGAAATGAAAGTAGGTGTGTTAACGATCCGAGTAGCTCGTGACCTCTTCGAGACCAGCTCGTAAAAGAGTTGAGATTAAATTAACGAGTTCGACTTGACTTCAAGACTATATTCGTGCACGTTTAATAAGCGGGCTTCAAGCTTGTGAGTTTTTTTTACATATTCCATATATTAAGAATATAATATATAGTTAAATTAGCCACAAAGTATGCTTTTTTGGGCACAAATTGTTTAAATTTCTTCATGTTTTTAGTGCGGACAATATGCATTTTTATAATTGTACAGAAAAGCTCTACATATTATTCAAATATGCGTTTACTTTGATTCAAGCTTAGCTAAACAATAACATACAAAATTCAAATATGTCCTGCATAGCCCACCTTAGGAAGGAACATGGAAGAAACATTCAAAGGGATAAAATTGTGAAATAAAATCTTGATCTCTATTTCCACAAACTCATGAACAAATATCTTTGTAAACTAGTTTTAATCATATATCAAAACATGTCAAATCTTTCTCTTCAAAGCTAAGCTCAATCGTGGTTTATCCGTAGTATATCATAATGAGTTTGCAATCTCCTGAAGACGCGATGCCATGGGTGGGCTTGTATACGGCTGTAGCATCTTTTCTATGCACACTTGCAATGGCAGCCGATCTTGCGCGTGGATTTTGGCAATGGAAATTATGGTTTCCAAACAGGTTTTTCACTCTTAACGCTGCTACTCTAACGCTTATCGCAATAGCAATGAAGTTGCCTGTTGATCTTACCACTAAAATGTCTACCATTGAAGTTTCTACATCAAAGAATTGCAGCATATCTTTCTTGGTCACCATGATAGCCAATTTTTTACCTTCGTTAGGGCTTATGAATGACAAAGAGCTTCTAATGAACATCGTGGCTTTGGAAATCCTTGTCGTCACGGTTATTGTAAATATAGTGATCCAAACTTACACCGATGCGCTTTTTGTACCATTTATTCCTGTATTGATATTTCCCATTCTATGGCCATTTTCAGTAGCTATGGCAACTTCAACATTTAGAAAAAAATTAGAACACCAATATAATGAGTCGCAACGATTGGTTTCATGTCTTCAAGAGAAAAAGTTTTCCTACAAGCAACTAAGAAGTTATGTAAAAAAGTATTGGATGATGGTAGAAAGCGGTGACCCCCAACTTGTGATTGCTTACTCACCAATTTCTTCTGCTTGTGGGGATATATGCTTAGGCGTTGCTATCATATCAGGTTTGTATTTGGTATCATTTCTAAGTAAGAAGAAAGATGAGTTTTTCGGTACTTCAGATTATAAGTGGTCGATCAAGGTAATAATTTTCGTTCAATCAATTGGAGTTGCAATAGGTAGTATTGCACCACTTTTTAGATTTTTCACATCAAATGGAAATTACATTTTCTCTAAGAAATGGAGCAAGAACGAGTTAAATGTTTTCCTAGTTGAGAAACATTGGGTCCAAAGACTTCAGCAATGGAAACACAACCATATCCATTCACATATTCTATGCCGCGAGTGTAATATAGTATTGCATATACTAAAAAATATCTTTTTGAACATGTGTATAGCCCTTCATATTACGGTTTTGGTTATATGTAAGATCATATGTCTCGTTCCGAGAACTTTTCTCATCTTACTCTCTTGTTGTTGGTATTTCTTCAAGTCATTTTTAAATTCTTTTAAAAAGGTAGCAGATGTATCTAATAGTAACGCGAGCTCAGAAATAGAAGAATATAGAAGGTATGTGGTACAAATTGAAGATGAAGCGAAACTTTCAAAGAGTATATTAAGAAATATGTTTCATTCTATAAGTCAATTACTTAAAGAATACGAAGAGAAAGAGCCACGAAAGCTTATGAAACTTTTAGAGAAATCTACAGGATTTAATGGCGTATTAGAGTTCGACAATACTAAAGTCCCACCTTTATGTCCAGAAGAAATCCACAACTGTTGGAGCCTTATATTAGTAACACTGACAGCAACTGCCGTTGCACTTCCAAACATTGGGAATGATCATTTCAAGGGGTTAGTTTCCGGAATGAGGGAAGGCCTTCAATTAGTAAGACATGTTGAAGAATGTCTCAATGTAGATGATGACTTAGTAAACGCAAGAAAAGCTTCAAGACATGCATGGACAGAAGTTGAAGTATATGGCACGTGGCAACGAATTGATCTTCAAAAGAAGGCTCGTAAAGGGAAAACGTCAAAGGAGATTCTTAAATGGTTGGGTCATGAAGCAGCAAAAATTGTGATACAGTTTAAGAGCAACAAGAATTCAAGTACAGATCACTCAGTTAATAAGTTTAATAAGTTCATACTAGCAAGTTCGATGTATAGAATCAGTGAGACCGTGTTGTTGTACTGCAATGAGAAAGAAAATTGGCCTCGTGATGAGGAACTTTTTGAATGGATATCAACTATAATCGCAGATTTGTTACTAGCTTGCTTTACGAACTTGGAACGTGTAATAAAAGTGAAGTGCCATCACCATGCAATAGAGGAAAGGGGAGACAGCATCCGAATTGCAGCCCAACTTCTTGGTAAATCTAAAAATATCCTTAAGATCCTTAAAGCACGTCGGCTTCCTAACATAGATCAAGACTCGATGGCATACATTGATAAGTGGCGTGCACTTCCAATGAGTCAACTATCGAATGGTGTTCACAATCACATACTCAACGATGGAGCTTCTTCTGGTGGGGTTCAACGAGGTCCTTCAAGTTTTAATGTATCGCACATAGTAACTATTATGTAATAACATGTATACATTGATCCTCTCATGATTTATGTCAAACATCATTACCCAGGTTATTGTTTCTAATATACAATTTATATCTAGTTGTTTGGGGGCTGTATTGTTATACAATTTATGACTTGTAGGGTTTAAATGCCACATTACAAGTGAGTTTTGATTTCTAGAGCTTGAAAGTCACCTTGCAACTAATTTTCAAGGACTAATGCAGTGATAAGCATTTGAGTCTTTCTGAAATTGAAACTTCGAATGCTACCATCACTTTCAAGTTTTATACTATTTCTAACTTTGAATTTTTAAAATTTGGTTGTCTTATCACTTGTTAGACTTTTAGTTAATTTATTTGTCAAATTGTTGAATTGTTGAAATTTGATTCAGTCATCACCTGTTCGCAATTTGATTCATTGATTTACTAACTTGTTAATTATCATCTGAAAGTGATGTTTTTACTCATGATTCACTTTCTAATGAAGGCTCTATTACTGTTGTTCAAGTCGTTTTGTGCATACAAGACATAGATAATTAAGAGGAAGAGTAACTTTGCTAAACGAAGGAGTATGGTAGTATGCATGCCCTCACAAATTTGCTAAATAGTCTCTCGTATGTCTTCTGACATTTTATTATAGGAAAATGGGATTTAATTAAATTAATTTAAGAGATGCGGTGTACATGTCTGTATGACAAAGTACGCACATTGGTTGGCATGTTCTGTAGATTATAAAAAAGCTTATCTTCAACTAATAGAGTTAGACAAAGTAAACGGCACACCAGCAATATAGAAATCATAGTGAAAAAACTTCTTGCCATTATCTATCAAATTGAACAAGAAGATAGGTTGTTGGCAAAAAAAAAAAAAAAAAAAAAAAAGAATAAACCTATATCAATAAGGCTAGCTATTACAAAAATGCTAAATGTCATCTAATGAATAAATAATATTATCATGTTTGATGTCACATCAATAAATAATATTATCATGTATGGGCATGTTTGGCTAAGCTTTTTAAAACGGCGACTTATTGGCTTTTTGGAAAAGTTAGTATGACTTATTGACTTTTTGGATTTTTTCCCTTACATACACTCTCATTGCCAAACATTATTTTGGAGCTTATGACTTTTTAAAAAACCAACAAGTCAATAAATTGTTTCAAAAAACTTAGCCAAACATACCCTTATTTCTTGATCATTCACCATATATAACTTATTTAAACCAAAGAAAGTCAAAGTCCTTTTTTCTTACAAAAATGTTAAATGTCATCTAATGAATAAATAATATTATCATATGCCACATCAATAAATAATATTATCATGTATGTAAGTTCTTAATCATTCACCATATATAACATATTGAAACCAAAGAAAGTCAAAGTCTTTTTTTCTTTTTATTTTAAAATAAAGGGATATTAGATTTTAATAATCCTAACTTTCATCAATTGACCAATATCACTTTCAATATTCGATTTGTATTAAACAACTCCCAACTTTCAACTTATTGGCCGATGACGCTCCCAAACTAATTAAACCCGAACCCAGTTAGTCTTTTGCTGATGTGGCACTTGTGTGTTGACGTGGAATATTTTAATGACGTGGCAACTGACATGACATCTGACGTGGCTTCTGACTTAGCTTTTTTGATGACGTGGCAGCTGATGTCAGCAAACTGGGTTAGCCTTAGGCTAGTTTGGGAGTGATATCACCTAATAAGTTGAAAGTTGGGAGTGATGTGGTACAAATCGAAAGTTAAGAGTACTATCGGTCAATTGACACTACAAGAACAGGGCACTTTTACCGGCGACAGGTGTCGCCGGTATTGACCACCTTTATCGCCGCTATAGACTTTTAGCGGCGACATGTCGCCGGTAAAACGTCGCCGGTATTGCTAGGACGCTATTGACCGGTTGTCGCCGGTAAAGACGACTGTCGCCGGTATTGATCCTTCACTTTTAGCGACGACAGATGTCGTCGCTAAAAGTGTCGCCGGTATTAACATTGGTCGCTAAAAGCTGAAAGGCAATAGCGGCGACAGATGTCGCCGCTAAAAGTCTATTTTTTTTTAATACAACAGCTGTATATACAGCTGCCTAGCCAGTTTTACGGCCGAAAAACAAAACCTGCCTATTTTCAAACAACGCAAGCATACGCCATGAACATAATCAACATATACTAAAGGTAATATACTTAAAAACTACGTTTAAGTCGTACATTATATCCTACAACGTTTAATTAAATCTAAATCATACATTAAAAACAAGTCACTCATCGTCATCGTTATCGTTGGGTTCATCGTCGTATTCATTATCGAATAAGTTGTCAGAATCGTAGTCTTTTGACTTTCCTTTTCCTTTTCCTTGTGAAGCAAGATAGTTGTTAAGTTGGTTCAAAAATGACGGGGTTTGGAACAAGCTGTTAACAAAATCCTACAATAATAGATAGCAAAACGTATATTAGCATATTAATTAACGCTACCAACATATATTTAACAAGGAAACATGCGTTCGTTTGTCATTTTATAAATTGCGTAGTTTACCTCGGAAAAGGGTTCTTGCGTCCGAGCTTGCGAAGACGACATGTTAGATGACGAGTGCGAGGACGTGTTGGAAGAAGGTTTAGGCCCCATCCCGCGATACCATCCTCGGCGCTCTCCCAACGCTTCTTGATACGGGGCAATTGGAGGACCATCGTCGCTCCATTCATCTGTGGCCTGTTGTATGTTCCGCTGTATTTTACGAAGATGATTAAATATATATGTGTGTGTATATATATATATATATTTGTTATAGAAAATAATACTTAAAAGAAATACTTACGTAATTTTGTTCAGCAACCGGATCAACCCAATTCCCTTGATTGTCCGTGTGGGTTTTAGCATACGTAGGTACCCAATCCAAATTCTGTTTAACATTACACTTAGATTAGACATTAAATAAACAAAAGTTTACACACACGCACACATACATAAAACATTACATTTTTATAGGCGGTGCTACTGTACGAAGATGTCCCCCCACGGTATGGGAATTGTTGTTGATCGCGTACTTTTTTGTTGGCCTTGCTTTTTTTAATATAACCTTCTTGCCGGAAACCTTCGATGGTTCTCAACCAGTTTTCATAGGGCATATCCACGGGATGGTGTGCCCTTGCACTCTCAAGATCATCGTAACCTCCCTTGCTATCAAATAATTGTCTAGCTTCATGCTTGCGGTCATTGTATCGCTTCATAAGCACAGTCCTTATACCACCCTTCAAGTTTTTCGCGTCATAATCACGTTCCACTTCATCAAGATTGAAATTTTCCTACAAATTAAATAAAAGAGTTAAAATATCATATATAAATTAGATTTGCATGTGCTATAAAATTTTATGCATATAACTTATTTACCCGTAAGTGGTTCATGACGGCATCCTTGTAATGTGGTTCAACAGCATCCCATCCAATTTTATCAAACGGGATGGCCCGCCACATATACAAGTCGGCCTCCCTTGAAAACATGTCTCTTGATCTACCAACAGGGGTAAACGTGACCTGTCGATCAAACGTAAGCGACACAGGCCCCCCCGCTTTTACTAGACGCCGTAGTGCTTCGTTTTTAGCTTTCCCCCTAACCTTCTTTCGGGGAACCGCTGCAATTAAAACAAAAATAATTAGTAACAACATTTATAATATATAAAATATAAGGACTACAAAATAATTTAGTAAAAAACTTACCGTCTCGGGTCTCCCGTTAAAGTCGAGACTTGTTCTCCAAGGATGGTTGGCATCTAAGAACCGGCGATGACCAACATAAGCACATTTACCAGTTACACGTATTGAAGGAGTGTCTTGGTTACAAGTTGGGCATGCCATGTAGCCTTGTCCGCTCCAACCTGATAGACTACTACGGGCTGGAAAGTCATTTATGGTCCATAACAACGCCGCCTTCATTGTGAAGTATGTGTTTGTTGCTGCGTCTTTAGTACGTACACCTGTCTGCCACAATTGCTTAAGCTCATCCACTAACGGTCTAAGGAAAACGTCCATGTCTTTCCCCGGTGATTTAGGGCCAGGAATCAACAAGGTCAACATGAATGTGGACTCTCGCATGCATAGCCAGGGAGGCAGATTATATGTGGTGAGTATAACCGACCACGTACTATGAGTCGAGGATCCACTACCGTTGATAAAGGGATTAAAACCGTCAGCTGCAAGCCCTAAGCGAACATTTCGTGGCTCCATCGCGAAGTTTGGGTACTTTTTATCAAAGTCTTGCCATGCAGATCCATCAACTGGATGACGCATAGTCCCATCTTCCGATCGTCCGGTACTATGCCATATCATATCTTTCGCTGTGTGCCTTGAACAATACAAACGTCGTAGTCTAGGCGTCAAAGGAAAGTATCGTAACACCTTACGAGCCACCTTCGTGCCTTTTGTGTCTTTATCGACCCATCGACTCTCATTACAAACGGGACAATTTTGCAAGGACTCGTTTTCTTTCCAAAAGAGAGCACAATCATTTGTGCACACATCTATCATCTCATATGCCAAACCAATCTTCTTAAATGTCTTCTTAGCTACATAATACGAAGGGGGAATCTTGTTGCCTTCTGGCATTGACTCTCGCAACAACGAGAGGAGTCGATCTACTCCTTCATTTTGAAAATGGTACGTATCCTTTATATTCAAAAGCTTTGCTAAAAAGTCGATAGAAGAAAACTTGGTACAACCAGGATATAATTCTGTTTCAGCTTCCTTTACCAGGTCTTCAAAATCATCAACAACACCGCTACTATCTCCATTCGAGTTCTCTTGGTTAAGGTATGTATCTTCTTCCATACGCTCCCCCCTAATGTCTTCAATAACGTTTACCATACCGTCTTGTGGCGCAACATCGTTTACTTCTGCAATTGGAGTTGTGGCCCTGTGATAGGTCCACTTCGTGTATTCCTTCCAAAAACTGTTAATACTCAAATGGTATTTCATTTCTGCCATAGTTTTTAAGCCAGAATTTTTACATTTGGTACACGGACATCTAACTTCATCGTGGTTTTTTATCACTCTTTCACACATCTCGATAAATGACTCGAGTCCTTGCTTGTATTGAGGTGAATGACGTGGGGAATCAATCCAACTTTTATCGATAGGCATTATGCAACTGAAAGAAAATATAATTTAGGATTAACAAGACAAGGGTAGGCTGCTAAACCCACTTTTTGAACACTTTATCTCATATGTGAATGTGTATTACATGATTGTTTGTTTAAGAAAAATTCGGCAGCATTTCCTCTTAGCTCCCAAGTATATATGTAATGATATATATACCCGAGGAGCAAAGAGAAAATGATAACCGAATCCTTCTTAAACAAACAATCATGTAATACACATTCACATCCTAAATGAGATAAAGTATTCAAAAAGCAGTCCCAAGATAAACGGGGACAACCCGAAATTAATTTCTAAATCAATTTCGGGCGGGTATTTCTAAGCTCGCTATGTTTAAAATGATTAATTCAAACACGGGCACAGTTTTTTAAGCTTGTTATGTTCTTAATGATTGTTTTAAATTTTGGGCGGAACGTTATGTTTTAAATCATGATTTCAATTTCGATTGGGTGTTTTCTTAGCTCGTTATGTTTGAAATGATGAATTCAATATCAGACACGATTTTTAAGCTCGTAATGTTTTTCATAAAGGTTTATATTTGTACAATTTACATACTAACAATTTACATACTAACATACATACTAACATACACATTTTTCACCAACATACTAACATACAACAATTATACAAACATACTAACAATTTACAATTTACAATTTACATACTAACATTGTACAATTTACATACTAACAATTATACAAACATACATACATTCATTCATACACTTACATACCCACATACAACTTAAACTAAAAATTATACAATTTACATACTAACAATTATACAAACATACATACTAACATACACAATTTACATACCTAAACTAAAAATTATACAATTTCTAAACTTTAAAAAAAAAAAAAAACTAACCATTATACAATTTACATACACATTTTTCAAATACACCTACATTATACAATTTACATACTAACAATTATACAAACATACATACATTCATTCATACACTTACATACCCATATACAACTTAAACTAAAAATTATACTATTTAAATACTAAAAATTATACAAACATACATACTAACATACACAATTTACATACCTAAACTAAAAATTATACAATTTCAAAACTTAAAAAAAAAAAAAAAAACTAACCGTATTTTTCAAGTTTCAAGGAGATGAAGACCGAGGAGACGAAGTGGTGCCGGATTCGAGATGGTGGTGACCGGATTCGAGATGGTGGTGATCCGATATTTCTTCCACAAACACAAAAATACACAAAAAAGAGCAAAAATTAAAGCCTATAACATCTATATAACAAATGTAGAGAAGAAATCTAACAAAAACAAAGTGAAACTAACCGATTTGGACGATTTTCGCGAGTGAGCAGGTGTGTTCGGAGGTTTTTTTGGGGGAAAATGAAAGAGGAGGGAGAAATTGGCGCTGTATAGTGTGTTTGGCTCGTTCAACCGTTGGCGGCGACAATATGTCGCTGGTATTGCCAATCGTCGCCGGTATTGCCTTTAATGAAGTTGACCAGAGATAAGATTTGTGTGGCTAGGAATTAAAGTTCTGACATTCACTTTTAGCGGAGACTACCTGTCGCCGCTATTGCCCTATCTTTGTCGCCGGTAATGATGTATAAATCCCCAACCGTCAGATCATGATTTTGATCAACGGATGGGGTTTGGTTTGAGAGCCTGTGACGCGGATCGACCAATAGCGGCGACATTTGACCTGTCGCAGCTAAAGGTGTCGCCGGTGATAGTGTATTATTCTTGTAGTGTGATGAAAGCTGAGGTTATTTAAATCCAATATCACTAAATAAACGATGACTTCTCCAGGATTAATAGTTTGAAAAATATGTATGACACCCCAGACATGTTATAGGTTTAGCTATTATCCGTTATGAATTAATAGATTAAAGAAAAAATGTCTTGATCACTGCTCCTTAGTGGACATTATAAATAAATAGTCTTCTAAATTGATATTGAAGTAATATATGTAAAGCATTTAGCTCTTACTCTACTAAAGTAAGTTCAATCTTTTATTCTTCTTGTCTAGCAAGATGGCTTCTACAGAGGACGTCATGCCATGGGTGGGCTTGTATACAGCTATCGCATCTTTGTTGTGCGTCATTGCGATGACAGTCGATGTCATACAAGGTTTTTGGCTATGGAAGCTCTGGTTTCCAAACCGATTTTTCACCCTCAATGCTGCTACAATCACACTTATTGCAATAGCAATGAAGCTACCGGTTGACATAAATACCGACAAACAAAGCTATGAAGTTATATACGTAAAGCTTTGCAGCATCTATTTCTTGGTCACCATGTTAGCGAATTTTCTCCCTTCTTTAGGACTTATGGATGACGGAGAGCTTCTAATGAATGTTGTGGCATTGGGTATCCTTGTGATCACCATTATTGTCAATATATTGATCCAAATTTATACTAACGTGCTTTTAGTCGCTCCATACACACCACCTGTATTGGTATTCGCCATTTTATGGCCATTTTCAGTTGCTTTGACAGTTTCCACAATTAGAAAAAATTTAGAACACCGATACAAGGAGTCACAACAATTGCTTTCGAGTTATCAAGAGAAAAGCTTTTCTTACAAAGAACTCAAAGGTTATGTTAAGAAGTGTTGGATGATGGTGGAAACTCGTAACCCCCAATTTGTAATTGCTAGCTCACCAGTTTCGTTAGCTTTTGGGGTTCTATGCTCAATCCTTGCTTGCATTTCAGGTACTTATTTGGTGTTGGTTCGAATTAACAATCAAGGTGATTGGATTGGTACAGAAGGCTATAAGTGGTCAATCCAGATAATATATATTGTTCAATAAATTGGAATAGTAGTAGGTAGTATTGCACCTATTTTTAGATGTTTCTCATATATAACTCATTATAATTTATCCAAGAAATGGAGCAAGAACCAGTTAAATGTTTTTCGAGTCGAGAAACATTGGATCCAAAAGCTTCAGAAGTGGAAACGTAACCACATACTTTCACATATTCTCAGCCGTCATTGCCAAATAGTTTTCCATAACATAAAAGGCACCCTTTTAAACGTATGTATAGTACTTCATATTGTGGTTTTGATTATATGCAAAACCATAAGTCTCATTCCGAGAACCTTTTTAATCTTACTCTCTTGTTGCAGGTATTTCCTCAAGTCGTATTTTAAAAGGTTTAAAAAGGTTGCAAATACGTCTAATAGTGACGTGAGCTCAGAAGTAGAAGAATATACTAGTTATGTGGTACAGGTTGAAGAGGAATTAAAGCTTTCAAAGAGAATAATGAGAAATATGCTACGTTCTATAACTCAACTCCTTAAAGCATCTGAACGGAAAGAGCCACGTAATCTTATGATGGTTCTAGAGAAATCTACTGGATTTAGTGGAGTGGTAGAGTTTGACACCGAACGAACCCCACCTGTATATTCAGAAGAAACTCACTACTGTTGGAGTCTTGTAATAGTAACATTGACAACAATTGCCGGGGCTCTTCAAAACAATGCAAATGGTCATTTCAAGGGGTTATTTTCCAGTGAGGGGGAAGGCCTCGAAATCGTAAAACATATCGAAGAATGTCTAGATACAGATGGTGACTTAGTCAAGGCAAGAAAAGCAGCAAGGCGTGTTAGAATATAAACTTAGCATATATATTTATTATTATTATGTAATATTATTATAATTATTATAGGTTATTATGTTAGTGTCGGTTATCACTCTTAACCGCCAATTAGATAGGTATATATATAACATTATGTATCATTTTAGAGGTACCAAGATATTTACATTCATAATATCCATTCTGTTTATCTATTCTCTGTATGTACACAAACACACACAGAAATACGATGACAACGATGATGATGTTAACGGTGATAGAAGTATCACCGTCTTCCGCTGACCGGATTTCTAACATAGTGGTATCAGAGCCATGGAGGGAAATCGATGAAGATCGATCGATATTATGCGATTCCGGGCACATCCGATGAAGAAGGAAAACAGGGGATATGAAGACGGACAAGAATCCAATCCCGATCGCACAACTCCGCGATCACGAATGTTCGCAAGAATGAAGCGAGATATTCTAATGAAATTAGAAATCGAAATCGAATTATTAGAACGAGAATCAAAGAAGAAAGACGAAGAAGACGAAACAGACAACGCTGATGTGAAACCGGACGAAGAAGAAGACGTTTCGATGTTGAATCCGGCAAGTACAGATGTTCACGATGGGGCATGCTTCACCCCGAACATCTATATGGTTGGTTACGATCGGGAAGATCAGGAAGAACCAATCAGTGATCAGAAGGATCACAATGATTCAATGGAAGAAACGGAATACTATGATTCCGGTGGTGACCGCAGCGATGAAGAAGATGAAGACTCGTATGTCTTCGTAGGCGATATGCAAGATGATGTTCTGATGACCGGAACCGTTCATGAAGACAAGAATATTAAGAAAAGAATGCAGAAGTTAATGAAATCAGATGTTAAAATGAAGAAAAGAAGGACGCAGGAACGGCGGGAACAAAAAAGGAAGAAAGGATGTCCAGATTTAGCGACGGAAGTTAGCGACAAAAGAAGAAGGATAGCGACAAGAAACAGATCAGCGACAGGAAACAGATCAGCGACAGAACGATTTAGTAACACTAAATTGGCTTTAATGACAGATCAAAGACTTTCAGCGACGAAATGGGTAACGAACAACAATATTACCGTACTCGGCATCACGAAACAAATCAAGGTGGATCAATGGACGAATCATGACAAGTTTAAAGAAAAATGCATTTATCATCAAAGCCGACGTGATGAGCCATTACCGATGCTAAGTTTAGGGGATGGTGTTAGAATATAAACTTAGCATATATATTTATTATTATTATGTAATATTATTATAATTATTATAGGTTATTATGTTAGTGTCGGTTATCACTCTTAACCGCCAATTAGATAGGTATATATATAACATTATGTATCATTTTAGAGGTACCAAGATATTTACATTCATAATATCCATTATGTTTATCTATTCTCTGTATGTACACAAACAAACACAGAAATACGATGACAACGATGATGATGTTAACGGTGATAGAAGTATCACCGTCTTCCGCTGACCGGATTTCTAACAAGGCGTGCGTGGACAGAAGTTGAAGGGAAAACATCAAAGGAGATTCTTAAATGGTTGGGTGACAAGGCAGCAAAAATTGTCATTCAGTTTAAGAGCAACAAAATGTCGAGTATAGATCACTCACCTTATAAGTTTATGCTTGCAAGTTCCATGTACAGAATCAGCCAAACTATATTGTTGCATTGCAATGAGCAAGAAAATTTGTCGAATGTTGAAGAACTTCTTGAATGGATATCAACTACAACTGCAGATATATTTCTAGCTTGCTTTACCAACTTACCACGGGTGATAAAAATGAAGTGTCATCACCATGCAATAGAAAAAAGAGGAGACCAAATACGAAATGCAGCTCAGCTTCTTGGTAAATCCAAAAAGATAATTAAGATCCTTAAAGCACGTCAATTTCCTAACATAAATCAAGAATCGATGGCATACATTGATAAATGGCGTGTACTATACATGAGTCAAATACCCAGTGGTGGTGCTTTTTCAGCTGGGATTTAACCAAATTTATCAAGTTCTGATGAATCGCTTATAGTAACTATTGTGTAATAAGCATAGATAAGTAAAGTGTGTAGACATGATCTATCATATGTGTGTAGATTATTCCTACTTATGATTAATGCTTTATATATAAATGGTTAATATAGTGATTATTTATGATATTATTCAAGGAGGGACGACCTAGGTAGGTGAGTCAACTTTGTTCTCAGAGTGTAATAGTTTTTTTTTTTCTCAAAATTTCGATATAGTGTTCCTCGAAATAATCACTACTAAGCCCAACTTACCCAGTCAAACTTGGTTGTGTTGTTAAAACAAAACTAAACCGGATTTGATAATCCAGGGGCTACTAAGCTTTATGCAATTTATATATGTATGAAACACAAACCATGAATGTTAGCTATTCCTACAGAAATTCGCCAAGTGTCTTATAGTTTATTAGCTACTTCTTCCATTTACAGTCACAAAACCAGATTTTGCTATGGTAGGTGCTATCCTTCCATAGGAAGTTTCCTATGTTCGAGTCTTAGGCTTAGTGGCGGATTCAGGATCTATTTTCTGGGAGGCGATCGTGGGATTTAACCGAACTTTTTAGGGAGGGATAGGGATTTTTGGCTACATCTTTTTAAGGGGGGCACTCCGCCACTGTTTGGGCTGTCGGATATTACTCTTTTTTCTCTAAACTTTGGTTTTATTTATTTTCTTATTGTTGCCACATCAGGTAATTATATTATGTAGTAAAAATATCGTATTTTTATTTGTGAACCACCACATGAATCGATTTTGGAACAAATTTGTAGACATTTGTAGCAATCTTGACATATAACAAGCAGTCATTGCAAAACTGTAACTCATTACACCAAAAATCAATTTTCAACTTCTGTACATGTGAGAGAAGTGCAGACTTTTGGTCGGAAAGCATACACTACAGATGTGGCATGCATGATGAAGGTTTGGGGATTTTAAACCTGTCAAGATCAAGCTAGCATGATACCTCATTACCTCATCTTAACCAATATATCTAGGAATCCTGATCAGGTAGGTCGGGGTTTTGGACCCGTGTTGTTATAACTCCTCGGGTGGATTTGGATTGGGGTTTGACCCGTGCAACAATATTTTCAATGTACCACCCACCACACTTGTTCTATTGAAATCATTAATTGCTTTATTCATTAGTTGATGAATCTGGGACCAACACTGTCTGCAATGTACAATTTGACCCTTGAACACCTAGTCAACTGGTCAAAGATTCATAATATATACACCATGTCAACTTTTCGCACAATAAGACTAGGCGAAAAGGTATACTTTCGTATCAATACAACCCAGCGAAATGTAGGACTTTTCGCAAGAAATGCTCCCACGCGAAAATTGGAACATTTGTTCCATAGTATATAATTTTTTGCTAACTTAAAATTTCACATATATGTTATTGCTCAAGTTGGGCTCGTGAGTGGTTTTTCGGCTTGGCCTCGACTCGTTTATATATTTCTATAAATATTTACATATAGCAATTTACAATTATAACTTTTATATATTATTTAATATTTTTATCATAATTTATATATAAGAATAGTTATCATATATATAGGGTAAGGATAGAGTAAAAAGGGCCTAAAGTGTGAGAAGTGTATTATAACACTATATATAATACTATATAACACCATATAAACACCGTATAACAATATGTAACACCATATAATATCATATAACACTATGTAACACTATATATCATTATATAACAAATATAACACTATACATCTATCATAAACATGCTATCAGACAACCTATAGTGTTATATTTGTTATATAATGATATATAGTGTTACATAGTGTTATATGGTATTATATGGTGTTACATATTGTTATACGGTGTTTATATGGTGTTATATAGTATTATATATAGTGTTATAATACACTTCTCACACTTTGAGCACTTTTTACAGGATCCTCTACCTATATACATATAGATATAGAAAATTAAAGTTATATAAATAAAAGCTCGTTTAGGCTTGCGAGACAGCTCGAGCTTGATACGTGAAGCTCAGGCTCGAGCTCGTTTAAACTCGGCTCGATTTGAATTTTTAACGAGTCAATTCAAATAGCTAACGTCTTGCGGGGAGTGTTTACACCCCTATTTGTGGGAAGGTGGGTAGCTCCCCTTCAAAAAAGTACTTTCTTTATTGTGATTTTCTATTCGGTTAAAAAGAACTTGTATACTTATTTTATTAATCCATATATAAATTAGTAAGTTTTTGATGCATTAGCACTTGTAACTTGTGCTTGGGGAGTTTTCCAAAAAAAACTTAATTTTTCACTTTCAACCTAAAAGTTTTATCTTTTACATTTTAACCCCTCCTTTTTTTTTTACTTTTAACTCTAAGTTTTCCATCTTTTATAATTTAAAACAACACTTTGTTATTTACAACTTTGGTCCCCCATACTTTTTATCTTTTGCAAGTTTTTCGTTTTTCGTTTTACGTTTCGTTCTAAATTTTGCGAGTTAACATGTCGTAGCGTGCATGTGAGGTTCAACATTTTTGCTCTATTTTTTTCATATTTGACAGACCCATCGCAACGCGTCCATGTTTCCCCTTTCGTAAAGTTCGTCGCAACGGGCGGGTCGTAGATAAACTAAGTTATTATTTTCTACATTTTACGTTTCTGCTTAATTTCTTCGCATTAAGACACTGTAACGGGTGTGCATGGTTCAACGATTTTAGTCTACTTTTCGTTCTGTGTAATTTTTACCATTTTATCTATTTTATTTTTACGATGTTGAGAGTCGATGTCGTTGTGGCATTGGTACTACTTGGCACGGTTTTCCGAACGTTTTTAACCTATTAAATTTTTTACTAATATTTTCTTTCGGTTTACCCCTATTCTTCCTTTACTTAAAAACTAATTTTTGTGTGCATATTTTATGTACCGGTATGTATAAATATGATTTGTTCTATATTCCGACGTAAACTTTTTTATAGACGAGTCAGGTCAAATATAATACGTTTTCCTTTAAAGAAACCATTTTTACGTGCATATTTTTACGTACGTTTTGGTATAAATTCAAGTTGTTCTACGTTTTGAGGTAAACTTTTTTGGGAAATGATTTAGGTCAAATATAATATGTTTTCGTGTTTATTTTATGTATGTTTCGTAAAGTTTGTTTCGAACCGAGTGGAGTCAAATTATGGTTTTTTTTTCTCCTTTTTTTCTCGAAAGCTCTAATTAATCCCTTTCGATTACATGTGCATATTTTCCTTCATACATGTTACGTTTTCTGTGTATGAGTTGGGTCACATATAATACGTTATGATTGTTCGATATGAATTCCATTTACTTTACGTTTGATCCAATCACAATGCTTATACAGGTTACACCGAGTTCAACTGGATACGTCGAAATATGTGTTTTCATATGGTTAATGCATCATATAACGTTTGGACTAATCCATTCAATATTTACGATGTACCCGCGCCGCAACGCGGGCGGGTCTTAACCCTAGTTACTATAAATAAGCAATAAAAACATGCAATAAAACTTGTACATTGTGCTTTATGAGTTTTTCAAAAATAACTTGGTTTTTTACTTTTAATCCAAAGGTTTTTACCTTTTGCTAATTTAACCCTACATAATTTGTTTTTTTTTAACTTTAACACAAAACTTTTCATTATTTGCAATTTAACTTCACAACTTTTGTCACTTATAGTTTTCATATTTCGCAAATTTTCGTTTTACGTATAGTTCTAATTTTTTGAGTTAATACGACGCAACGTACGACTGTGGTTCAGCTTTTTAATGTTTTGTTTCAAATTTTGCAAGTTAACATGGCGCAACGTGCATGTGTGGCTGAACGTTTTTACCTCTATTTTTTCATGTTTGACAGGTTCGTCGCAACGCGCAGATCCTATGTCAAGTCAGTGTTGGTGGTCGATGACGGTTGTGTGGCATTAGTACTATTTGACACCGTTTTACACCCCGCCGCAACGTTGGGTGTGCTTTGGGGGGTTTTCAAAGAAAAAATGGTTATGCATATGGTTGTTGTAACCTTGGCTTGGGGGTTTTCCAAAAAAAATGATTTTTTTTTTTACATTCCACCCAAAGGTAGTTCATAAATTCATTTTAACCCAAAACTTTTTATTTTTTGCAATCTATCGTCATAACTTTTTTATAGTTTTCATTTTACGCAAATTTTTCGCTTTATGCCTGGTTCTAAATTTTGTGACTTAACACATCGCAACGTGCGTCTTTGTTTTAACGCTTTTACGTTTCGTTCTAAATTTTGCGAGTTAACACGACGCAACGTGCATGTGTGAGTGAACGTTTTTACATCGTGTATTTTTCCCCGTTTGACAGGTTTAACATAACGTGCAGGTCCTAGATCGACTTATTTATAACTAAAGAATCCCCGCCGCATTGCGGCGGGTCTCAATCCTAGTTTTTTAAATGTAAATAACGTGATACTATTTAAACTTTACATTACATATAATTATCCCAAACGTTAAAGTTAATCTTGGCAGATACTTATAATTCACGGGCCAATGTCTATTGGGCCAGTTTCTTCTACTAAAAGTTATGGGGCGAATGTCTGTTGGGCCAGCATCTTTATCTATAATTTCCGGAATTGGGCTTCATTCTTATGGGCTCAGAATTCTATTTCCTGGTGGATCAGTTATGTTTTGACCTCTATGAAATCTACCAACACCGGATTACATTCTGTTGAGTTGTATATCCTCTTAGGGTTTATATGAAAGCTATTCCACAATTACGGGCGTACATGAGTCAAGCCATCGCTGGTGAGTTAATCGAGATCCGGTCGCTAAAAAATATAGCTCGAATGAGCGGAACCCGATCTCGAGGTTACACGTGCTTGAGCTCGGCTCTGCTAGTTTACACCCATATCGACAATACCGCGGGATGTAATTAGAGAAGTTGTGTGTTCCTTTTAGCATTTTATCACTCAATTTTTTTTTTGTGCTTGTAACAAATTAGTCTTAGGTAATTTTTTTTATATATTTTCTTAAAATGTATGTGTGAATAGTTTTTACATGTTTCAATGTTCGACAATATCATAATGTGTGAAGAAAAAAGTATCAAGTAGTAGAAATTTCAACAACAACCATTTACTTGCTGAGTCAAGCTTAGCTCAATAATGCTTTGCCTAAACTTTCAACCACATGTTTAGCGGCCCTTTAAAAAGGAAAGGGGAAAGAAAAATTATTTTGAGTTGACATGTTGAGTATTTTTATTTGTTTAAAGACATGTCATGTTTATGTTGTGTTTTCGGGTCGACTTGTTTAATGCTGATTTGTAAATATGTCACTTAGTAACAATTTAAATAAAAAACCAATAACTCCAACTGAAAAGAACATTTTCTTTGTATAGATTAGATATACGTCTTTTAATTGGTTTTTTTTTTTTTTTTTCTCTTACCTCTCATTATCACTTATAATAACAAACTTTTTTATACATCTAGTTTGAGATCAGAGAAACTACAAGTAAATAATGATAGAATTGTGAAGTGAGAATGGGTAGTTAGAAGTATGGAAAAAAACAAAGAAAATTCCAACAAGTAATCCTTTTAACTCTTTAAGTCAATCAATCTAAATAACGCTTTCAATAATATATATATACAAATTAAATGTCCAAAATCTAGGTGGCCCTTTGAAAACGAAAGGAAAAGAAAGATTACACATGAAAATTGGAAAATATACAAGAGAGAGTCGTGTTGAAATGAAAGTCCATTTATGTTGAATTTTTTCATATACTTTATTAGTTTTTAAATAAAGTCAAAATTGTATTCTTTTTAATATGAACATGGAAGGTTTTAATCCTAAAACGAAGTTGAAAGAAAGTTGAAGGGGTTAAAGTGACAAGTTTAATTAATTAGTATTTAATATCTATTAGGTATTTAATTAGTAGAGATAATGATCTTAGTTAGTATTAGATTAAAATTGAAAGATGTACTTGAGTAGGATTAGTATGGTTATTTTAGTATAAGCAGATGATTAGGGCTTATGTATTTTGTAGAGTCATCAGAGCTTGGTCGTTTTGAGAGTCGTTCTTTGGGCAAGGGGAGCAACCATCTTAGCCGTGGGGCTGAGAACACGAAGAGGAGGCGCATAATCGATCACGCACATCAAGTACCCAAGGAACGAAAGGAGAAGATGGGTCGCAAGAAGAAGAAAAGAAAAAGGAAAAGTCGTAAGAATAAAAAAAAGATTGAGTTTTTGGTCCGTGGAATTCGGCCATGTGTTCATGTTAAAGTCAGTGCAAGAATAAATGAATGAACTTATGCATCAAGAATGACAACAACATGAACAACAAATGCAAATGATTTTCAAAAAAAAAAAAAAAATGGAAGAAATGCGAAAACAAATGAAAGGACATGATGAAAGTAATGATAGTGAAGATAATTAGCTACGTTCGTTTAATGTATATAAACATGTGGTACTTTGAGATGTTATGTTAATTTGTACTAAATCAAGGTTAGTTTCTACTATATTTTAAAATTTTGTTAGATTTATTTTATTATAATTATAGAAAAGACCTAGAAAAATAAAGTAAAAACACTATCAATAATTCTTGAAGACATATAGAATGACTTGTGGTCGCTATAGGCCTAAATTAAGTGAACAAATTCTTTTTTGGGTCAATGGCGACGACTTATCATCCATATAGATCTAATTTAATTAAATAAAGATTTTTTATGGTGATGATATATGGTCGCTATATGTCTAAATTAATTAAAGAGTTAAATGCCATTTTAATCCATGTGGTTTGTGCCATTTTGACAGTTTAGTCCAAATGTTTCATTTTTCGTCTGTAGGTCTAAAAAGGTTTTTGCCTGTAGGTCTGAAAAAGGTTTCACCGTTGCCATTTTAGTCTACTGGGTTAACTTCATCCATTTTTTCTGTTAAGAAGAAGAGCAATTCCGGTTATATGTTTCATTTTCTCAGTTTAGTCCAAAGGTTTCATTTTTCATCTATGGGTCCAAAACACTTTTTCACAATTTGTTATAGAACACAAACACATATCTTAGAGCTTGCAACACAAATGAATAATTAATCTGCCTTTGTTTTGTCTCAAATTCTCCTTCTTCTTTTGTTCACAAGAAAAAAACTATTATATAAAACGCATAAATCAATCTTAGGGTTTCTAGTTAATGGTATAATGAACAAATCTAAAGAATGGGTATCGCCGGAAAATCACGCGTCGCCAGTGGAAGCTTCCGGGGTGTTTAAGGTGTCGGCGGATACGGAAACACGATGAGGATGATGAGTGGTGACATCGAATGCTCCGTTCAATCACAAAAGGTACCTAAATCGAAGCCCTCGCAAAAGATACCTAATCTTTAAAGTAGCTGAGGTATAGTAGTGGTGCCGCGCGTCGATTGGGTGAAATTGGTCGAAGGTGGTTGCATGCGGTGGCGGTTGTAGTGATGGTTGTGGGTTAGGGAGGAAGCTGCTCCGGCAGCGACAGTGGTGGGTGGGGTGGTAGTGGTGTTTGGCTAAGTAAGGGTGGCGGTTGGTGGTGGGGGTGTGCAATCTTTCACCACTATAATAATTGGTGGTGGGGTGGTTTAGCCAAAGTTACCCTTTGTCAAACTAATGTTGAATTACAAAAGGACTCAAAGTGAAGCAAAATGGGAACCCAGGGGACTTAATCTTCCATTTCTAAAATTACGAAATTAAGTAGTCACTAACAACATACCATAGGGACTCAAAGTGTCGTTTACTCTTATTTAGATATATAGTTTTCTTAGGTATGTGTATGGCCGCGTTAGAGGGTGTGCAAGGTGTGCCACCGAACATGGCTCGAAATTCTTAAGGGCCCAAAAAAAGTTCTTTCGTTGCATATATATGTTACATTCCCTGACTTTTTTTTATAAAAAAATATAAAAATCTTTCATAGGATTTTCTAGGGATCTTTTTTCCAGCTTAAGTGGGTGTTCATTTTATCCTTCCCAGTGAAGTATAGGAAGAAACTCACTTGAGTTGAAAAAACTCAAGAAACCTTTGTAAAAATCCTACGTAACAATTTTTTTTTTCCTAAAAAAAACAAGTAATGTAACATATATATGGTTGAACATTTTTTGTAAAAAAAAGAAAAGCGCTGAGTATTTCTTTTAAATGTTAAAAAATTTAATGTTACATAATATATGTGTAAAAAAAAAAAGATGTAACCTAAATATTGAACATTTGAAAAAAAAATAGGCGGTGCTTTTTACATTTTTTTTTTATAAAAATGCTCAAACATAGTTATGTTACATTACTTGTTTTTAGAAAAAAAAAAAACAAAATGTTACAAAGGTTTTTTCTTTTACTTAAATGGGTTTTCGTTCTATCATTCCCTTATATATGTATATATATAGGAAGAAGATCATGCGAGAACCACCTCTTATTGTGAGAACCGCGAGAACCAATGTGAACACACCAAAAATGCCTAAAAATACCTAAAAAATCACACAAATTTTTTTTTTTTGAATTTTTTAATATTTTTTATAAAAAATTCGCTACTTTTCGAAGCCAAAAAAAAAAAATTTTTTTTTCCTTCTAAAAGAAGCGATTCTAACATAAAAAATATTAAAAAATTCAAAAAAAAAATTTTAGATTTTTTTATATTTTTTTTAGATTTTTTTAGGTTTTTTGGGGTTTAGTTTTTAGCATTTTAGCTTGGGGGGGGGGGTTTAGGTTTTTGGGGGGGTGGGGGAGGGGGGTTTAGGGTTTTTTTTTTTGGGGGGGGGGGGGGGGGGTTAGGTTTTTTTTTAGCATTTAGCTTGTGGGGGGGGGGGGGGTTAGGTTTTTTGGGGGTGGGGGTTAGGTTTTTGTTAGGTTTTTTTAGCTATTTTAGGTTGTGTTCACATTGGTTCTCAAGGTTCTCACAATAAGGGGTGGTTCTCGCATGAGCCCCCTCCCTATATATATATATATATATATATATATATATATATATATAGGAGGGGCTCATGCGAGAACCACCCTTATTGTGAGAACCTTGAGAACCAATGTGAACACAACCTAAAATAGCTAAAAAAAACCTAACCCCCCCCCCCCCCCCCCCCCCCTCAAAAAAAAAAAACCTAAACACCCCCCCACCCCCCCTCCAAAAAAAACCTACCCCCCCCCCCCCAAGCTAAATGCTAAAAATTAAAACCCCCCAAAAAACCTAAAAAAAAAACCTAACCCCCCCTCCCCCCCAAAACCTAAACCCCCCTCCCCCACCCCCCAAAAACCTAACCCCACCCCCCCCCCCCCCCACCCCCAAGCTAAAATGCTAAAAACTAAACCCCCAAAAAAACCTAAAAAAATCTAAATTTGTTTTTAATATTTTTTATGCTCAAATCGCTACTTTTAGTGGCAAAAAAAAATTTAATTTTTTTAATTTTTTTTGCTTCGAAAAGTAGCGATTTTTATATAAAAAATATTAAAAAAAAAATTTGTTGGTGATTTTTAGCTATTTTTTAGGCATTTTTGGTTGTGTTCACATTGGTTCTCGCAAATAAGAGGTGGTTCTCGCATGATCTTCTCCATATTATATATATAAATACATATATGATTCGGTTCAATTAAGAATCACCACGAGTTGTGAGAACCATAAGAACTCCTACTTCCCACGCAAGTTAGGCCATTATTTTTTGCACAAACGTAGATGAAAATACTAAATTTTCTAAACGCCCTGAAGTAATTTTGTTTACGGCGATGTAAACTTTTTTACATGTGATGTAAATTTTTGCATGCGACATTTTTAGTTATTTTTTACCTTTTTGCTGGAACAAGTGATTTTTTTTTTTATTTTTGGGATTTTTTTTTGAAAAAACGTTTGGAAGGTCTAGTTCTCATGGTTATCACAACTCAACCGGGGTTCTCATTTTAACCCTTTCCTTATATATATAGGGATGGGTTAAAATGAGAACCATATAGAGTTTGTGAGAACCGTGAGAACTAAGCCATACAAAAGGTTTTTTTTCGAATTTTAATCCTCAAAAGTCTTAAAAAAAATCACTTGTTTAAGCAAAAAAAAAAAAAAAAAAACAGCATACCCACATTTACATGGGGTGTAAAAAAAATATTTATCTTCGTACAAAAGTTACACCCAGCGCGTAAAAAAACCTTGCATCAGTCAAAACTACCGACTCGCCATTTTTTTTTACTTTTTTACCGATGTGTTTATAATATTTTCATCAACGTTTGTGCAAAAAAAATTTAGGCCCAACTCGCGCGGGAAG